>CM045767.1:145722280-147220973 GCA_025200525.1 Camellia lanceoleosa
TGCTGATTTTGACATTGCTCTCGGTATAAAACTTTGTGATATATAGTGATGCTTCTTATGAGGTTTAGGCTATGTATTAATGCGAGAATGGAAGGGTGATTTACTTTATTGCCTCTCGTCAATTGAGGCAACCGCATGAAAAGAACTACGGCTGTGACTTGGAACTAGCATGATAATTGTTCTTTGAAAATTTAAGCGTGCAGCAAACAGTATGCGATGAAATGTAAGTTTACATTGATCACAAAAGCCTAAAATGTAACTTCTTTACTCAAAAGGAATTGAATATCGACAAAGAAGATGAAACAGACAATCAAATATTATGACCTTGATTCAATATCAGCGAGAAAAAGCCCGATACCATTGCTTAGATGCATTGAAGCAACGAATCAGCGGGAACTTAAGCTTGTTTAATCCTGCAAAGCGGGGGGAAAGAAATCTTGCAAGATTTTTTGAGAAAGCCCAGAAATTGAGGTTGTGTTACAAGAACAAAATTTGGGTTGATGGTGGCTATTCATGGCCGACACCGTGATGAAATTAATGAAGTTAAGCAAAGGCAAAAAGAAGATGAGACCCTCGAAACAATGATTGATGAGTTTTGAAAGCGAAATCGAAATCGAAACCGACATTGATGGTGAAGTATTGAGGGTTTCATATGAGAATATGTATCCCGAATATTCTGAATTGAAAAAGAGGATCTTGAGCCGAATGACTCACAAGTTGATGTTTGCTATGCATCCGAGTAATAACAAAATGTATGTCGAGACTTGAAGCAAAGGTTATTGGTGGCCCAAAATGATGAAGAGAAATCGCGATGATGCGTGTCCAAGTGCAACTGATATCATAGCCGAGGAAGTTCAAAATTTGAATACAGCTTGAAGCAGGCGGTCTACTTTAACCTCTCCTATTAGGAAGATGGAAGTGGGAACATGTGATCGTGGACTTTGTTGTTACAGCCTACCTTGAACTCTAGAGGCCTATCGATTCTATTTGGGTTATAGTTAATAGGTGAGCTAAATTTGCTTGTACATTTTCTACTTTGTTAAGAACTACATTTGATGCTTATAGGTACAGTTACTATATATGTTCTTTGAAATTGTTACGCCTACTGTGGGGTTAAGTGTCCATTATCTCGGATAGAGATCCGAAAGGCTTTGTATGTAGATTGTGGAAAAAGTTTACAAAGAGCTATGGGAATAAATTGAGATTGATTACTACATTCCATCCACAAAATAGGCGAACTTGTCCCAGAATGGACCATCTACGGAGACTTTGGAAGGCATGCTTAAAATGGGTGCCTTGGATTTCTCAAGGGAGTTGGGAGGATTATGTTGCACTTGTAGCAAAAGGATTTGCATACAATAACAACTTCCACTCCCAACATCGGTATGGCACCACCATGAAGCTTTGTATGGTAGAAAGTGTAGATCACCAATTTGTTGGATGGGGTCGAGGAGATGAGGGGAGCTTTACTTGGGCGAGAATTGTACAAGAACATACGAGAAAATTAAAGTTATTCAACAAAGGCTCCAAAAGATGGCTCGATCGACAAAAAAATTATGCAGAGATGTTTCAAAGACCACTTGAATATGAGGGTTGGCGATCATGTGTGTATTAAATGCGTGTGAGTTAAAATGAAGGGAGCTAATTGGGGGTTCGATGTAGAAAAGAAAAATTATTACCTCGTTATATTAGGTTGTTTCAAATGCGGTAAGTAGACTTGGTCCGAGTTACTTCCTGAGTTTCCTTATCCAGGATTCGAACAAATAATGTGTTCCATATGTCAATGTTGAGGGGGTTATCTTGAGGATCCATTTCATGTGATTGATTACCATCGAGGATAGCTACTGGATAAAAATATGGGATCTGAAGAATGGCCAAAAGCGAATCATGCTAACGCAAAGTGAAATAGTTGAGAAACAAGTCCATCTGATGGTGAAAATAGAAATGGAAAAAGAACACTATGCTGGAAGAATGACTACATGGAAAAAAAGAGGATGAAATGCAACTATACTTTATCCACGATTTCATTTCGAGAGCGGAGGTCCAAATAAGTTTGGAGGACCAAACTTCCTAAAAAGAGAGGAAGATTGTGATAACCTGTCCCATGTTATATTAATTAATCTTAATTATGATTGTGATTATGTGCTTAATATGATTTTTTGGAGTGCTTTACTTATATGATTATGTTAACGTGTGTTTGAATTCCCTGCTCATTCCATAGTAGGAAAATTTGTTTGGTTTTTCTACTATAAATTTAAAATTATGAAGGTCATAGAGGCGTCGAGAAAGGTGAAATTATTTGTACTTTTGTGCTTAACGCATGAATTTAGAGCCTCTTTGACGGTAAAGTTTAAGTAAAAATTGATTCGGACCAAATTAATTAAATTAAATTGATTCAGACAAATATATATAAGTGACTTAGTTACACTTATGTTCACTTTGAATATCATTCCTTACAACTTGGCTGAAATCACATTTTAGAGGAAGAGAGGAGGCAGTTCTAGAGAGAAAGAAATTGTGAATTCTAGTTCAAAGCGAAATTAGAAATAGACCCAAGAAATTAGCCAAATTTGGAAGGTTAGAACTTCTAGGTGAGTAACCAAACCTTAATTCATGAGTTTGAGTTTGTGATTTTGTGAATTCAAAGTTATATGGTGAAAATCAAGAACAAGAATTGAGTCGAATTTGATGAATTTGAAGTCATTATAAACATGCATGCTACAAGATTGCCATGAATTTGTGTATTTAAGCATAAAAACATATGATCCATACTTGAATTTTGATTAAAAGATTCATGCTTTTGGTCATCTTTGCATCATAAGTTGAGAATGGAAGTTATATTCACATGCAAGCACAATTCATGGAAGTATAAGCTTTGGTTGCATGAATTTGAAGTATTAGAAATAAGTTTGGTATGAATTATTGTATGCATAGCATGTAATTAATTCTATGAAAATGGAGCTTCATAAATGTTGTAAATTTAGTATCTATATCATGTTAGAAAATGTACTGCTAAGTAAATTATGGGTCATAACATGCAAAGTTACATCAATTTGGAATGCAAGTTTGAAGCTTAAGCAGGAATGCGGAAAACCCCAAATTAGACACATCTGTGCTTGAAGCGAGAAAAGTCTAAACAGCGTGAAAATTTAACCCCCAAAGTTTTTCGCGAGAAATTTGTATTGTCGCTATCAAGTGCCATTAAAGAAGATTTACAATCTAAAAAATATCACTATATGAATTTTTTAATAGGCTTATTATGCCATAATTGATATTTTTAACAACTTCATAAATACCACTAAATCCAATTCATTTGTGCCATTAAATAGATACAAGTGCCATGAGCTTATTCTAGTGACACTTTATAAAGCTACCACCACTACTATAAAATGCCACCTATATGTTCTTTTCATTGACATTTTTAAAAGCCACAACTAAGCATGTGTAAATACCTGTAAAAATTTAATCGATTTTATAAACAATTGAATATTAATTGCCACATCATACATTAATTTGACATCCATTCATCCTGTAATATTTTCATAATAATAAACAAACATTATCACCATAGGATCATCACATCAAAACAAAAAAAATTCAAACAACAATCCTTTTTTTTTTAATCTAAAAATATAAATTTATTTGTATTGCAATAAAAATCATAATCAAAATTATAAAATATTCTACCACACTAACAGAGTTAAAGTTAAAAAAAAAAAATTAAAAGAAAATTATTACAACTATAAATTCTAAAATGCCATAGTGATATCCATCTTCCGGAGAAGCTTTATCAAAACAAATTCAGTTCCCAAATTCTCAACGTCACTAGTATAAATATTCTCGGCTGGCATCCATAATTTGCGAAATCTGCATCCAAAAGATAAATATATAAAGGTAATTGAAATTATATTAAGTTAATATAAATTTGTTAATGAAATTAGTATTTAAGAAAGAAATATACCACAAATGGAGGCGAGGCCAAACAACATGAGCTCTAATAGCTTGTCTAATTGTTTTGACAAGTCCATACGATCGAATCAAGCTTTCATTAGGTTTGACTGGCACTTGAACATGTACCTTCCATATTAGTCAGATCCTAGTTTTCCCCTTTTACTTCTTTAGATAGGTTTGTACTTTTAAGTACTCCAATTACAACGGTTTTTGTTAACCTAATGATACTTTTTAAAACAACTATATCCCTCACCTGTAAATCAAGATTTAACTACTTAAGTAATTATATATTTACAATTAATAAATAATATTTAAAAAATAAACTAGTACAAAGTGTCAAAGTGAAGATGATCACAATTGAAAGTGATATGCATTTCTCAATTATAGATAAGTAAGCCACATGATTTACTCACTTAATTGGTTCACCACATTACAACAAATTATATAAAAGTAACAACTGTAAATCTTTAAATTATATCAAACAATAGCTTAAAAAACCAATAATAACCAAAGGCACCAATTAACAATAATCAAAACTATACCCATTATCAATATCAGGATCCCCTAAACTCAACAATATAAATCAAATATAATTGTGAAAAATGACAATCAATTAATTACTTTCAAGTAAGATTTGTTCTCTATAAATTTAGTCATAAAAATAATAAGTTCCAACACTACCCAACCAAACACCACCAATTAACATACTACTCACAAAATCCAAACTAAACTAAAACAATTATTAATATAAATAAACAGGAATTTGGGATAGAGCAAAAATTCCAATAGTAATATTAAAAACCACAGGAAACAAATGCGAATGAAGGATTTACAGTTATTTAACATTTAAAATGTGTAAACCAATAAAAATAAGAATAAGCATCACAAATGAATAGAAGATGTTTCTTACCTAAATCAAAAATAGTCCTTCCAACACCAAAAGCACCACCTATTTACACCAACATAAGAGAAAACATAGCACAATTTTAAAGAGATGAAAAAAAAATAATAAAAAAAAAATACACCCAAATACCATATAATACACCCAAAATAAATAAAATCTCTGAGAAGAAATATATAAGAAGAAGCAGAAATTAAGGAGAACATTTCTTACGAACAAAAGAAAAGTATTCCTTCAACACCATGAATCAAATAATCACCTTTTCACTCACAAAATCATAAGAAAATTATAAACATAAAACATGAATCATAAAAAATTAGAAGAAAATTAGAAACATGAATCATATTTATTAATAAGATGATGAGTCATGAATCACATTGGAATAGAAACCATCCACAGAATCACAATGGAAAAATTAACCATTACTTGATAATAAAATTTATGAACTAAAGTTAATTAGAGAAACCCCTATTAACTTTAGTTGATAGTTAAAGTTAGAAACAGAAGCAGCCTCATTTTTGCTTGATTTCCTTTTTTTCTTGCCTTTTAATGTATTAGAAGCCCCTGAAACCCATTAAAGAGAAACCCATAGAACTCATTTCATGAAAAGAGACCCATTTCACAACTATTTCACAGAAATCATTAGGAATGCTTTTTGTGAAGAAGCAAGATCATGCCTTACATTCATTAATTAAGTGAAGAATATTAGACATGAGAGCACTCAGATTACAAGTATTCACAAAGCATGAGGACCAAAGTCCAAAAAATAGAGTTCTCATGTCTACTACAATTTGCCAGAGTGCTAATGACTAGTATCCGAAATCAAAGATGGAAACCATTTGATAAACCCATTTTGATTCGAGAAAATAAAGCGAAACTATCTAGGAAACCCATTTCAAAGAAATCACATCATTTCATAGCGAAATCAAATCATTTTGAAACTATTTCACTCATAGAAACCCATTTGAGAAAATAGGGGTGAAATGGAGTTTAGATTACGTATGGAAATGGTGTGATGGTAGTGATCAATGGTAGTGATCAATGGTTCGGCAACGAAGCAGGGTAAGCTTGTAAAGATGTTTCATGTGAAAAATGGTCTCTTTGGCCAATGATAGTGGTTCGTTGGCCTTTGGGTGTCATGAATCGATAGTCGAGCGATTCGTCGATGATATGTAATCCATCGTCGAGCCATAGAGACGGAGAAAGAAGCGAGACCAAAAAAAAAAAAAAGGGAAAAAACCCTAGATGGTTCTCTCTGTGTCCTCTTTTCTTGCGTTTTCTTCTCTCTAAGAAAATCGAATTAAGGCTAATCAAACAAAAAGGGAGGCAAAAAGAATTGCGAAGGAAGAGTTATATTGTGATTTAAAAAAATATATAATGGAACTTAATTAAAAAGGAACATAAAAAATAAATATAATTATATTTTAATTAAAATGTGTGATTAAAATATATATATATATATATATAATCACACTTAATGAAAAAGTGACAGGCAGCGACAACAAGAGACTGGTATTACGAGCTCCCTCCAGAGGTCCATGACCTTGTTGACGAGGTCGGCTTCGGCCTATTCGTCTCTGGACTTTCAAAACACATAGCGAACCGGGCTCTTCTTGGAGCATTGGTGAAGAGGTGGTGGGACACCACTAACTTTTTCCACCTCTCTTCCACTGGGGAGATGACGATGACTCCCTATAATTTCTCCATGATCACCAGCTTAGGAGTAGGGGGTGATCCGATCCTTCGACATGAACCTGCGAGTGGGAGGCCACTTGGATCCCTGCTGAGCGCGCCCACCTCTATCTAGACCATCGATAGTGAGATCTGATTGGTTCACTGAACAATTTTGTAGGAGCGAGCCCGAGACATCGGAGGAGGTAGAGCATTATGTTAGGGGCTTATTAATGTTCCTCCTCAATACCACCTTGTTTGCGAACAGGTAGAACACCTTAGGCTTGTACTTACTAAGTGCCCTCGTGACATTACCTCGAGTCCGGTTCTATGACTAGAGTGGAGCTGGCATCACCACACTCTACGGCTACATGAGCTTCACTTCCCATATGAGGGAGGCGGGTTGGAGGCTATTGGAGAGCTTTGGGAGGTATCGCCACATCTTTCTGCTTTTGTATTTAGTTCAATATCATGCATAACTTGTGCTTTACGCGCACTTTCTATTTTATATCTACTCATGCATTATGCTTTTTGCTTTGCACTTTTGCTTTATATTTGTTCACGCATTGTTGATAAAATAGTTGCATTTTCTTCTGATTATGGGTTTATGCTTATTTCTCGGCTCGCTCCGAGCAGTAGATGAATCCTTTCATAGTGCCTTACTCACGGCGATACAGCAATGGTCTTTGGCATCCAAGGCTTGATGATATGACCTTCACCTTCTACCATTGATACTTGATGCGGTGGTGCCATAGCGAGGTAACACGAAACTCACGGTCATTTTGCTTTATACATTACGATTCATACTTCAACATCGTGGCAACTAATAATTTGTACATTCTCTGTTTGTAGATTACATGGCGACCTTGAAACGATGCGGTGGTGTGACGGACGATGCAGGGGATTAGGCCACATCTCGATTTTGAATTTTGCTAGAGGGCCCAGTCTACCGGGGCTTGGTTCTTGAGTGAGCAGTTTATATGCCAGACCGTAGGTTTGCCTAATCTGGTTATTTCCATACCACCTCCAGCGTCCATGAGGACAGCAGATAGCCTTCCAGTTAAGGTGATTATCCAGTTTATGGTGGGCCTAGATGCTGACTTCTTTAAAGCGGAGGACGACAACGCGACGTTCATCCAGACTTATTTCATACCCCCTTTAACGGGCGTTCGCGTGGGTGAGTTAGCAGGTGCTCTCGTGACGGGTGAGGCGACTCAGGTGACCAAGGCCAATACTAGAGGGGCCCCTCCCGTTGGGCAAATTATCGGTTAGCTGGAGATTCCCACTGTGCTTACATGTTAGCGGTCAGCCAGAATGACACCAAATTCGATCGGTGGCGAGAACGCGCATATGTCAGAGCTCGAGGCACACCTCAGGTATGGACCACACTTTACAATTTGCACCCCACATTTTTCATTTCAGATATTAAGTATTCTAGATATTGATCATTCAAATGCACTTGCAGGCACCCACGGGGTATACAGAGAGCCTTCTTGAGCTAGCTGTTCTCTGATTGGCATGGTGCAGAGGAGAAAGACACTGTTTGGTCTCCACGGTATTCAGGTAGTTTTCTCTATTTCAATATGCATTTCATTACTAACTCTATTGTGTACCACACTATCATATTCCCACTGATACATTGGCACTTCCACTGTAGTCTTCCCCAAACTGCACTGCATTGGCACACCGTACTCATATTGTATCTGGTTTCTGTATGACGCTCATTCTGCATACTATGCCTACATTTGATACATACACTGTAGCTGATATGTTGACAACTGTTTTTCCAGATTCCATCTATATCGAGAACACCAGTGGCAGCAGCAGCACCAGCAGCAGGGAGGATAATGATGCTAAGACTAGCAACTCCGAGGAGGTAGCGAGTCGACATTCTGAGTCGTTTGAGAGCAAGGGTAATGATGCTGGCTCGGGGTCCGGGAGCGAAGATGACGCCGAGGCTGGCTCTAAGGTAGGAAGCGGAGATGATGTGACCGACTCGGCAGAGTCTGATTCGACAATGATCTTGTGAGCAGTACCAGAGTCCTTTCTGAGGAAGAAAACGAAGAGTGCCTCTCGAGCTTGAGATGACTAGCGCCGATTTTTGTATTTTTTGTTTAGTTTCTTTTTGTTTGGTAGCTTACCACATGTATAGCTTTAGATAGGTTTTACTTTTGCTTTTGAAACTTGTACTCCCTTTTGTAAAAACCATGATCGGAATAAAACCTTGCAGTTTTTATAAAAAATGTTTTTGTTCTTATGTTATGAGCACCATATTTGTATAAAATGAAAATGGAATTGAGTTTGTAACAAGAACGCTTGATTGAAACAATGTTCTTAATCGGGTAATGAGCTGACCAACAACCAAAATACAACATACAACTTGATAAGCAAAGCAAGAATAACTTAAAAACAGATATATGCACTTGTAAAAACCAAAAGACTTAAAACAAGACCTCAAAACACAAAGATCAAGACAAAACCAGGCTACAAAAGCGCTTGACCCACAAGTGGATGGTAAGCCACCTTTAATTGGACGGCAGGCGAAAAAAGTGGACGGTCGGCCACTAATGTGAAGAACCACCAAAAAGCTAACAGCTGGCCTCCACTCACAGCCCTATCTTCTACAAAAGGTCCTCATTTGTGATTTCTTCTCCAGAACCTCATTTTAGTTGTTGTTTCTACCACAAATTGAGACATTTCTTGCCAAGAAGCTCAGTTGGATAGCCACTTTAGGCAACCGCGGAAAAGGTAAATTTACGGGGTTTAAGTCATAAATGCACTTTTTTCGTTAAGCCATACTCCACTTTGGTTTCTGTTCCTCCATGTCGCGGTCTAATGATAAGGCCAATTACGCATATATTTAAGCTTAAGAACACATGAAATGTGCCCAACTCTTGAAGAATTTTGGGCATTGATGGAAACCAGGCGCGATGAGAAAATCATACCTCAATCCTGTTTTGGCCACGCCCAAGCTTTGGGACGGATGTGTGGGCTCACTTTGCACGAAGCTCGATCTTTAGCTCATAATAGGGAGTTAGAAAAATGCAGCTTGATTCATCGAGTTTCTGACATCGGTGACAGAGGAGACCTTCTTTGGCGAGGTTTTCGGCGACATGCCCTCTATTTATGTATAGTCACGCATTTTCTTCTTGCCCTTAGTTACGGAGGAACCAACATTCAATTGATCGAAGTGGCCTAATGTCTGAAAGAAGGTAAGAGTTGTATCGGTTTGGTACTGGCTGAGACCCTGATGGGCCTAGATGTTTTTTATCGGCGAGAGACCATCAGGTTTGCGGGGAGTCCACTACTTCTTCAGGTATTATTTCCCCCTCTTTCTGATATATATGTAGACACTCTATTTTTGACCACCCTTAAGCCTTGGGGGGCCTCAAGTTGATTGCTTGAGGATGAAGGCTATGTTGTGCAAAGGTTCGATTTATGTGGTAAGAGGAGCTTCAAATCCCAACCTTACACCCCATTTTGGACCAAAACTATTTTGACCAAAATTATTTTAGACCTTAAAACCCTCTTTTTCAAAATATTTTTGAAAAAAGTTTCTCTGATATTAGAAGCTCGCATTTAGTTAAATGTTGCACTTTTAGATGTAGAGCAAGAACAAAGTGGAGATAAATAAAAGGAGGTGAACTCTTTGAAAATAATCTTTTAATACTTCTTATTTAGAGGTTTGGATTTGAAGAAAATAAGAGTGGAGGGAAGAAAATTAGTTGGGGAAGAAGTTGGGCTTGAAAGCAGATTGAGAGAGAATTGATCAGCCTCCACTAAATCAGGCCTATTATTTTGTACACTTGGAATTTAGTTGTGAGGCTACCACCATTGGAAATTAGACTTTTGGGGCTTCAATTTAGACTCAAGAATGACCTGCAAAGGAGTCCGAATGAAGGAGATATGCTCATTTGAAGTCGGGCCTAAAAAATAGATTTTTGTGGCCGGCCACTGATGTGGCTTGTGGGCCCCATGCCGGCCATAGGTGAGGTTTGCCGGCCCCCATGCCGGCCATGGGTGAATTTTTCCGGCCATTGGTGATGTTTGCTGGCCATGGATGAAGTTCGCTGACCACTGGTGTCAAAAATGATTTTTTTTTTTTTTTTTGTGTGTGCAGATATTTACCTCCAGCTGTTTACACAAAGTTCCAGCTATCCATTTGATGATATTTTCGACCAAAGCTTACATTTTTCTATATATAGATGACCTATCTCTCATATCTCAAGGTTAGAAAAATTTTGGGAGTCTTTCTCTCTACAATTCTCTCTCTCTACAACTCTCTCTCTCTACATTTCTTTCTCTCTCTTGCAAGTTTATGCAAATTAGCCTACATACACTTCAAGTTTGCCTATCAACCCTTAACCAAAGTTGCTTATCTTTGGGCTAAGGTTACTTGGGACCCTCTTTGAGCTCTAGAAGGTGGTCTTGGCTTGATTTATTGCTTCATTTGTGTCTTCTCTTCAAGAGGTATAATACTTGCCTTTTAAACTTGTTTTGCATACTTGCTTTGCCGTCTTCTTTTATTGTTTTGGGGCTGTTTTTGGGCTGATTTTGAATTGCAAAAAACTCTATTTTTGTGGCCTAAAGGTGGTGGTTTGAGGCCATTTTCAGTTAGGGGGTGGTTCACCCTTCTTATTTCTTTGTTTGTAAAGTTTTTGTGCTTTTGTTCACAACTTTCAAACCAACTTTTTTGGGCCCTTTAACCAGTGAATTTAAGAGGTTTTTCAATGGAAAAAAATTTATTTTGAAGTCCAAATTTGGAGGGGTTAGCCTCCCCTCCTTGTGTCTTGTTTGCATGCTTAGTTAGCTTCATATGTTAGCATATTTTTCTAGCTTAACTTAGCTCAAGTCCAGTATGTTTTAGCCTCTAAAATAGCCTGCTTTAGCTTTATTTTGGGCTGGTTATTTCATTTGAGTCTTATTTTGCATAGTTGTAGTGTAATAGTCCTCACAAGTTGGTGTTTTAGGGTCTTAGACACCTCTGATTTGAGTTGATAGCATCTTTTGGTGTTGTTTTTCACTCCATTTCAGCACTATAGCTCTGGAACCTCCCTTTTTGCTTCACTCTTTCATTTGCTTTTGAGGGTTGTTTCAAGTTTGGGATCCTTTAAGCTTGAGATTGAGGTCATGCTTGATGGTTTAATCCTCTTTGAGGGTTCATTATCAAGGGCATGATCTTTCTCTTGCCTTACATTTTCCCTTGGTTGACACTTCTTTCATCTTAGAGGACACTCACCAATGGACAAATTGATTAAAGAATGATTTGGTAACTAAAATGTGTAAACAAAATTGGTAAGTAAAAATAGCAAGATAAGCATTTCTTTGTGTTGCATTGCATGTGTACAAATCAGACGTTAATTTGAACACAAGGAAATTGGGACATTTCATACTCAAAAGTGATGAAATGTGCCACTTTTCTAGGTCTCCATTGCCCTTGATCATGCATGATAGGGTGATGGTTCTTGAATGTCTTGTTTTGCATTTATTGAGCTTGCACACCTTGAAGCACAAGCCATCATGCAATGAAATTTCTTTGATTGGTGGTTTGTGGTTTAAGTTCACAATTCCTTGGATTTGTCCATGAAAATAAGGGGTGAATTGTGCAGATAATCCTTGGAAAAACCCTCTTTTTGCTCTGTTTGTACTCTGTTGCAGCATGGTGATCCAATGTATCAGTGGCCGGCAATGCACCATAGATGGCCGGCAAGTCACCCTTTTGGCCAACAGAGGGCTGGTAGCATCCATCCATGGCCGACAAGCCATTGATGTAAACTTCAATTGATTTTGGTAAGATGGAGCAGAAAGGTTTTGGAAATGTTTAACCCTGCAAACAGAGGCTTTCGAGAGCAAAACGGAGATCTTTTCAGGCAAAAACCGAGCATGTGCATCTCCCACTTCCCGATGCAAAGTAGTGGCAGTGTAGTTAAAAGTCTTAATTGCTTAGTTCGTGTACATTTGTGTTGTAAATTAATTAATTAGTTTACTAGTTAGTTAAAAGTGTTGTAAATAATTACTAATTAGCTTAACTAGTTATTCATTTGATTTGTAATAATTAGTCTAATTAGCTTAATTAGATTAGCTTAATTGGCTTAGCTTAGTTGCTAGTTTGTTAGCTCTTATTCATTTGGACTCTCCTTCGTGAGAGTAAAATGTAATAATGTGTATGTCTTCTAACCCCACGTCTTTCTTCCTTTTACTTAATCGCTTTTGATGGTTAGATTAGGGATATGTTTCAATTAGCATACCTTATGCTTGCATCCATTCATTTGTATTGCATACAGGGCTCGTAGCATCATTCAAACTGCATTGCCATTTCAATATCTTATTTGAATACGTGTTTAATCGCATGTTGTTCAAATTGCTTCATATGTCATATTAGTAGCTGAGCCTATTAATTGCATTCTTTACATGTGTTGCATTAGGCATCTTGTATAGTTAGGTATCATGCATATTCTTCTAACTTGTGTTTTCTTAGCTTGGAGTACTAGGTGAGTTTTTATGCTTTAGCATGCTCGCATGAATGTGAATGTTGCCATGATTAGCATGCTTGCCATAAGGCTATATGCTTAAATGCTAAACTGCATGAATGCCTGTGGATGAAGGCTTTTTGTTTGAATTAGAACGATTCAACAAATGTGCTTTTTAAGCCTACTTTGTTGAGTGGCAAATCATGTTTTAAGCCCACTATGTTTGGTGGCAAATCTGCAAACTTTAAGCCCACTTGAAGTGGCAAAATTCAAACCATTTTCACAAACAAACATGAGTTGAATTGTTCCAAATTAAGCAAACTAGTCTATACTTGCTTGCTTGTATCAGATAGTAAAGCTAGCATAATAACCGGAATAAGAGCACATAATGTTTATAAAAAATCATATCATGATTAGTAGAGGCCGATCTTTGATCGGGCGAGCGGAGGTGATCAATTAGTGACCTTTTCTCTCGTACCTAAGTTCCCAAGCTGAGGCAATTTTGGCGATGATGGACACGTGGCCTTTGGCATGAGTCATGGGTTTCCTAAATTTTCCTAAAATAAAATATTTAGGTAACGACTCTGTATCTAGTAAAACAGTCAAATTTTGGCACTTTTTGATTCAAAATCAATTTTCCAAAACGATTTGTCGGATTTGGACTCTTTGGTGTTTATCAGTTTTACATTGCACTTGTGAGATTAGATTCAGAACCACGAGAGTTTGAACTGTGGGGCTTTCTTTTAAACCTTTGAAAGGAGGTGCGAAAAAGTCGAGCTACAATATGCCTCGCACATCACTCAGAACTCAAGCTCTATTTTATCTCAAAACCCTTTCTATACTTTTCTCTCCATGAACATCTCTCTATTCTTTAATCTCTCTTATTTTTCATCTCTTCCCAGGTATGGCTCATAGATAAGCTAAAGGTGGTGGACTCTTGCCCCGAGTATTCAGCTCGAGCTTATTTCTTCCACCAACGACTAGTGGACCTCCCCAATGAGGGTTGGTGGTGTAACTAGATATGCAGCAAGTCTGCAGCTAACATAGCTTGGTGTTGCCCTGTCTCAATTTGGTGAGATTAATTCTGATGGCTCGGCGACCTAGTATCTGATTGATTGGCCTCACACCTGCTGCGTGTTCTATTTTCCGTTCTAATTGAGCCTTGGTTTGGGCATGATCAAACTTGCCTAGAGAAGGGGGTAGAATACTCGGCTTCATTTCCGATTCGTGCTTCACACTTGGCTAGGTACTTCACTATCTGGAGGGCGAGAGAGCTTCTGACCCCTGCCCCTAGTTTCAGTTATGCCCTTTCTGGCAAGTGCTTGGCTTAGCTCGAGGATGAGGCACAAGTCAGGCCAACTTTGGCTGCAGAAGTTTCTGCAAGCACGAGCAGAGGACGCAAGAGCACTTGACTAACCTATGCCCATAGTTTATTGCTTTATCCTTTCTTTTCAAGTTTTGTGATGTAAAAACAACTTTGATTTTTATCAGAGAGTTGGAGAACTTTATGTTGAAATCAATGGAATTAAAGTTGTGAGCACTAAAAATTTTCCTTTTGATCCCAAAATGGTCTAAGTTGTAAAAGGTAAAATTTTGAACAAAAATCAACTTTTATTAAAACTTTCCAAAACCATTTTCGAAAATGATCACTACCTGACACGCACAGAATCAATCCTCAAGATGCACAATCTCAAATTAAAAGATCATAACTGCCCCTGATTGAATACCATTACTGCTCTGCGTTGTAACCAGCTTTTCTTTCCAAAATGAAGATCACAATCGAACTAACAGATGATGAACAAAGATGACCTAATCAGGAAAACGGATAGGATAGTTGAGTTGGAGATAATTACGGCTGAACTTTAGGATGAAGTTGCCTACATACCCCAAAGATGGAAATCAGGTGTGATAACCCTGTTCCGTATTATGCTAATTGATCTTAATTATAATTGTGATTATGTGTTTAATATGATTTTGAGTGTCATTTATATGATTATATGTGGTTTTGAATTTCTATTTGTTCACCGTAGGAAAAATCTGTTCAACTTATTGTTATGAACTGAAAATTGAAGGCCTTATCGGCCACAGAAATTGAAATTGACTACGCCATTGTGATTGGTGTAATTTTTAGAGCTTATGGTGAAATTTAATTGAAAATATATTCGGATCAAAATAATTAGATTTAGAATGATTAATTAGAGTACCATTACTATCAATTTGATTAGGCCAACATACATAAGGGCCTTATTACACTCATATTCATTTTGGCTTGAACTCAAAATCTGAGATCACACTCTAGAGAGAGAGAGAGAGAGACCGGTTCTAGAGAGAGAAGACAAAGAACTATGCATTTTGGCTCAAAGCTTGAGAATTGGGGGCGAAACTCAAGGAACTAACTACATTTGTGAAGATTGGAGCCCCTATGTGAGTAAATTCATGAGTTTGAGTTGTGATTTTTGTGAATTCAAGATTAAATGGTAACCAAGAACATAAAATGGATTGATCATGATGAGATTGAAGTCTATTTGCACATGCATGCATAGGATTGCCATGAATTTGCATAATCAAGCATGAGACATGTTGAATATGATGAATTGAGCACCAAATCATACATGCATGCATATTCTAATGGATTCCATGTTTTTAGCATCAATTATGCCATTTGAAACAAGATTGGAGTCAAAAGTTAACATGCATGTATGATTCATGAAGATATGGAGTTGTATGAAGTTAGAATGCATGGGTTTTGATCATACAAGAGAAATGTTGATTAATTAGAGAATTAGATCATGATTTTGAACAATTTGCCTCATGTTGTTTACATCCTTATGATATATAATGTGTTTCTATGTTTTTGAACCAAAAACATGAGTTTTGGGCCTTTGAATGTCAAGTTTGAACTTCAAGAACAATTCTGGAAATTCCAGAATTTGGCGTGTCCGCTCGAGCGGGAGAAGGGCCACTCGAGCGTGAATTGTTAGTTCCCAAAACATTTGCAGACATTGATGTCCGCTCGAGCGGGGAGAGTCATGCTCGAGCGCCAAGCCATGTAGTTTGAATATCCGCTCGAGCGTCCGAGGTCACGCTCAAGTGTAAAAATAAGGCAACTAGTATTTTTGCAAACCAAAGGGGTCCACTTGAGCGGGGAAACCTGCGCTCGAGCGGGAAGCCCTGTTTTAGAAATTTTGAAAAGTTAATTTATGTTTCAATTTTTGTTCTCTTCCATTTCTAAGCACTCTTAGGCATACATTAAGCATTGTAAGTGAATTAAAAAGATAAGAATGAGGCCTAAGAGGAATGAATAAATTAAGAATAGATTGAATTGCTTGTGACCCATTATGTGTTATGATTCATGTATGGTTGAGCACAAGGACGAATCCTCCGACAGATCACTGTGAGTAATATCTTAGTAAAGATATTTTGAAGTATGTTATTTGTCCAATTGCTTATTTCTATATAAGTCTTGTAAGCTTGCTAATTTGAATTGTGGAAAAATGTTTGTTATGCCATATGGTTGGGCCAAAGGTCGTTGGATACAATTGATTGGGCCGAAGGCCGTCTAACATGAATGATTAGGCCAAAGGCCGTTTGACATGAATGAATGGGCCGAAGGCCATCGAACATGAATAATTAGGCCAAAAGCCGTCGGACATGAACGATTGGGCCAAAGGTCGTTGGATATGAATGAATTGGGCCTGAGGCCATTTGATATGTTTGGATCGCTAGTCATTTGATATATTAGATAGAAATATGAATTGGGCCCAAGGCCGTCTAATGTATTTTGTTTTACATACCGTTCATATATCTTCTTCGCTTGATATTATTCACTAGGCTTTCGCTCACTCTCATTCATGTGATTGTAGGTGAGCCAAGCAATATCCAAACCCAGCCCCAGTGAAGCAAGTATGAAATAGTCAAGTTTTGAGGACTCAGCCCATACGTCTCACGCACGAGACTTGTTTTCGCACTTTCGTTCTTTTGTTATATTTTGTTATGTTGGTGAGAACTTTGGATTACGATTAGTATATAAGCTTTTGATTGGCTGACCATGACTTGAATGATCCTATAGTGTAAAGCTATATGTTAACTTTCTTTGATGTGGGTTATTAATAAATATATGTGAAATGTTATGATGTGCCATGTAAGCACAACTCTATAGACAAAAGTTTTAAGTTGCTTCTGTTTGGCCCTTTAACTTTGTTGAAATATATCTAATTTGATCTGAGGCCGTAGGTAATCTCTTGGTTACTGGCCGGTTATGACCTTAACCCATGGGGGCGGGTTTCGGTTATGACATCAGGCCTTATGTAGTTCGGTTCAGGTTCACTCGAATATTAACTCCCTCTCCTTTTGCGCTCTAACTTTTGCCATTGCGCTCTAACTTTTTAACCTTGCAAGCTCAATTTTTCTTTGTTTCTAATTTTTCATGTTCTAATTTTTACATAGGTTGCCCTTTCGGGTTTTCAGCCTAGTGAGCCTCTCAATGTTAATATTTTTTCAACTTGTCTATGTTGATCAGCTGTGAAAATTCCAGGCCATCTAAGTCCATGAGAATAACTACCCCTCCTAACCAGATAGCTTTAATGATGTAAGGACCAATCCAATTGGGTCTGAACTTGCCCTTAGGGTCATGGATAGGAGCTCGGTTGTCTTTTAGCACCATGTCTCCCCCCTTCAGATTCCTGGACTTAACTTTCTTGTTAAAAGCCCTGGTAATTCTGCACTAGTAGCCCTGAACATGATACAATGCTTTTAGCCTCCTCTCATCAAACAGAATTAACTCCTTAAATCAGCTCTATTGTCGATTGCCTCTACTATCGACACTTTCGGCCATAACTCGCGTGACGAGACTTCAATTTCAATTGGCAAAACGGCTTCCATCCCGTAGATGAGAGAATAAATGGTTGCCCTATAGATGTCCGGACGGAAGTTCTATAGCCTCAAAGTGCGAATGGCAATTTATCTGGCCAATCTTTGTAGGTCTCAACCATCTTCTGCAAGATGTTCTTGATATTCTTATTGACTGCTTCAACAGCTCCATTGGTTTGTGGCCTGTATGTGGATGACTTATTAAAAGCCATATTGTATTTCTCCAACAAATCTATCATCTCTTTCTTAAAGTTGGAGCCGTTATTTGATATGATCTCGTTCGGGACTCTGTACCGGCAGATGATATTGTTTCTAATAAATTTGGCCACATAAGATACCTTCAACACTGCATAAGATTGAGCTTCCACCCACTTTGTAAAATCATCAATCACTACCAAGATATATTCATGCCCATTGGATCCTTTTGGCAAGGCAGACCTTGATAACATCGATTTCCCAGATTGAGAAAGGCCATGGCGAAGTCATGTTGTAAAGCTATGACGGCGCAATATTTATGCAATTGGCATGAATTTGACATTTGTGGCATTGCCGCACAAAACCAATACAATCCTTCTCCATAGTGGACCAGTAGTAACCTTGCCTGAGAATCTTCTGGGCTAGCATCACACCATTCATATGCGCTCCACATTCTCTATCATGGATAGCCTCCATAAGGCGCTTTGATTCCTCTTCTTCCACACACAACTTATACATTCCCAGATGACCTCTTTTATACCGCTTACCCCCCCAAATGATAAATTGGACGACTATATGCCATATTCCCCATTTGTCCTTAGCATTTGTGTCACGACCCAAACCCGCCTCTATAGGTTTAGCGTCGTAACTGGCCAGCAATCCTTGGATTACCAAAGGCCTCTTGACAGAACAACACCTAATAAATGGCTGCGGAAGCAAATATAGAGAATATACAATGTCCATAGAACTGTGTTAACATATATGAGACAAAAATTTTCAAAACAAATTTGTATATATGTGTAACATCATAGATACATTATTAAATGCGTCACCCATTCATAAAGATGAAACCAAAAAAGGGGACTTAGTCCAGTGCAGATATGCAGAACAAAATCAATTAAAGCTTTGACATGGTCCTCCCAAAAGGAACCTCCTCAGGAGGCACGGTAATTGGCTGACGAAATAGAATCTTAGGCCATCAACTTTAGGCCTGGTCACGTGCCTACTCACCTATATATATAATATAAATAGTGAGCTAGAGCCCAGTGAATAATAACGGAGTAAAAGATTTAAATAAATGATGTCCATAACAGGTATTGAAATTAGAGTTCATATTAGAAATAGATATATTCATGTTCTTCTTCAACTATATAAAGAAATCAAAGTTCATGCTTCATTATACATGGTACATCCATTAGCGTTAACTTGCTTGATAGTTCTATTAGGAACCTCCGGTACCGGGAAACTTGTAACTTGCTTGAACCATGGTATTGTTACCCCTGGGTAAGGGCCATGAAACCACGGTATTATTACTCCCGGGCTAGGGCCTTGCTTATAAAGGCATGGTATTGTTACCCCCGGGCAAGGGTCTTGTGCTAAGGATACCACGAATGCATTTCAGAAACTTAGACAATCATTCATTGCACGGAATATAATGCTTCATAAAACAGTTCTTACTTCATATCATTGAGGAAAGAATTAATATCAAACATAGCTTTACTTAGTTATTACTTACAAATGGCTCCGCTTACAAAACAAACAAATCAAATAACTTGTGGCGCGTGATCTACAAATACAAAACAGAAACACACACTCGGTTGGTACTTAACTTCTTTCGTTTCATACTTAGTGTGTTTCTAAGTCTTAACCTCATATTGGGTCTTATTCATGGCCTAGAAGTGCCGAGGATGCAATGAGGATGCTAAAATGCACTTGAACACATTTAACAAAACTAGTAAAAAATAGAGATCATGCTCGAGCGCAACTTCCCACACTCAAGCGGACTTGCAAACACGTAATGGGATGCTCGAGCGCAACTTTTTTCGCTCGAACAGTTTATAAACTTTGAAAAACGTACTGGTTACGTGAAATCTCCGCTCAATGGCCGCTCGACTCTCGCTTGAGTGTGAGACTCATGCCCTCGCTCGAGTGCAACTCTTGCCGCTCGAGCGGTCTACAAAACACGCAAACTTCTGGGAGCATGCATTTCACGCTCGAGCAGACTTCAGGTCACTTGAGTGGAAGTGTAAGATTACAGAGTAGCGGCTCGAGCGCAGATTATGCCGTTTGAGCGAAGAAGCGAGTCTGGAATTTCAGTTGCTCTTCTCAACTCAAAACTCAAATTCAAGGTTGTAAAACATGGTCTTTTGGGCCAAATACTTGAGGAAACTATAAGAAACACTTGTAAATGGTGAAACCATGGAAAATTCAAAATCATTTCACAAAATCAAAGATCAAAAGCTTGCCAATTGACCAAAACAAAATCCAAATCTTTGAAAACATAACATTACTTATCATGCATGTAAAGGTGTAAGTTTAAAGCTTTCAAAACATGATCAAATGAGATAAATTGATGGAAAACAAGATGAATTCTCAAAACTAAGGTAGAATGATAACATGCATGGGAGAATTCTTTGAAAACTTTCTCAAGATGCCATGATGTAGACATGCATGCATGGCATGATCTAAACTCCTTCATTTTAGCTCAATTCTAGCATTACACAACTTAATTGTTTGAACTCATGTGCTAAGTGACTCAATCCCAAACTAGAAGGTTGAATTCTTACCTTAGATGATCAACTATGCTCTATAGATGTAATTGTTTAAAGTTCCAAGCCAATCTCCAAGTTATCTAGCAATTCCTTTGCTTGAATTCAACTCTCTCTTAGTCCCTCTCTCTCTACATGTTTTTAAGCTCAAGGAAGAGGAAATGAGGGTGCAAAAGTGTATGAGAGGTGTTAAGGGGTGGCCTTACATAGGTTTGTTTAAGGAATTAATTAAACTTGCATTAATCTAAGCAATGACCATTAATTTATTCCAATTAATTCGTTCCGAACCAAATTTCAATTAAACCTACCATAAAATTCTAAAAATCCCAAATAACACATAAATCAAGTCAATTTATGAATCAGATACCGATAAGGCCTTTAATTCGCAAACCGAAATGGAAACATAAACAGGTCTTTCTACGTTAAACAGATAAAAACACAAATAAGGCAACATATAATGCAAAATTTCACTTTAATTACTTATTAGGCATAATTAAGCATGGATTAACGTTAATCAGGGGTCAGGGTTGTTACAATTTGCCCTTGGTGGATATGCCTCATTTTCCAGAAAGTTTCAAATATCGTAATACTAGGGGTTTTTGGCTTGCACCTCATCTATCGCGGCAATAGTTTCATAAGCCGGCGTGTATTTCTATTCGATGATAATCGGACGCCTCCGGACTCCAAGTGGGATGTCTCCCATAGAAAATAGAGATGCTAAAGCATCAGCGAACCGGTTGTTCTCTCTCAGTAGATGTGTGAATGTTAATTTTTTAAACCTAAGAATCAGAACATCCAGGGTCTGATACTAAACCTTCATTTTCTCTTTTTTGACTTTCCAATCTCCATTTGCTTGAGAAACAACCAAGTTTGAGTTTCCGATGACATCCAATCTTATTACCCCTAGTTCTAGGGCGGCTTCTAAACTAGCAATACATGCTTCATATTCTGCTTTATTATTGGACACCTTGAACCGGAGTTTGAAGGCTAAAGGTATATGGGAGTTAAATCGGTGCTATCAACAACACACTTATCCCATAACCATCTTGATTAGATGCTCAGTCAAAGTACATCATCTAAGTTTCCTCTTCAACTTCTGAGAATGTCTTCATCTAGAAACAAGTATTCCACCTCATCTCCTTTTACCGTAGTCTGCGGGATCTCCGCTTCTGACTCTTTCTTTAACCAACTTACGGGTGACATATTTGAGATCAAATTCGAGAGAAAGAGCAACCAACGAGCTAGCCTACCTAGTAGCCGATTTCTTAAAGAGATATTTGATGGGATCTAATATCAAAACCGGGATTACTGAGTGAGCTAACAAGTAGTGCCTCAACTTCTTGGTAGCCCATACCAAACTAGGAAGCTTTCTCCAAAGGAGTATACCGGGTCTCATAATCCAGCATTTTCTTGCTAAAGTAATAGATGGCTTTCTCTACCTTATCTTTAGATTCCTGAGCGAGCATGCATCCCATGGTAGTGTCTGTTACTAACAAGTCTGAATCAAAAGTTTTCCGACTCGGTGGTGACAACACAGCGGTCTGGAGGTAATGCTTAACATGTTCAAAGGCAAACTGACATCGATCGTCCCATTGAAATTTCTTCATTTTCTTCAAGAGACCAAATAATAGTTCACAAGTCAAGGTTAATTTAGAAATAAACTATTTTATGGCACTTTACCTAGAAAGTCTCGCACCTCCTTTTTAGTCCTTGGTGATGGCATTTCTAGGATGGCCTTGATTTTGGAAGGATCTACTTCAATGCCCTTTTGTGTGATCAGAAAGCCCAGCATTTTTCCTGTCGTTCTGTAGAGGTGCATTTCTCTGAGTTTAACCTCAATCTGTACTCCTGATCCATTGAAAGAATTTTTTCAGCGATTAGTAGCCCTCTCATTCTTTGGACTTGACAATCATGTAGATCACGTACACCTCAACCTCTTGTGGATCATATCATGCGAGAATGGTGGTGTGACCCTCGATAGGTATCTCCAACATTTTTCAACCCAAACGGCATAACCCGGTAGTAGTAGATACCCCACAGTGTAGTGAATGCAATCTTTTCTCTGTCCTCGGGCGCCATCAGAACCTGGTTATACCCAAAAAACCCATCCATAAACGATAGCAATGCATGGCCCACAGTGAAATCCACTAATTCATCAATGTGCGGCAGAGGAAATTCATCATTCGGATGGCTCGTTTCAAGTCTCGAGTCTACACAAACAGATTCTACCATCCTTCTTTGTACTTGGGGCGATGTTAGCCAACCAACTCGAATTTTCGGATACTAATAAGAACCACGCCTAGATCTGCTTGGTGACCTCTTCCTTGATTTTCAGTGCCCAATCCAGACGAATTCTACGGCTTACCGCTTGGTCGAGGCCTCGGGGTCAAAAGAGATCCGATGCTGTACAATCTCAGGATCGATTCCAGGTGTGTCTTCGTAGGACCACGCAAAAACATCTTTGAAATCTTTTAACAAAGGGATTAAACGCTAGCGCTCCTCCAAAGAAAACGTGGACCCGATCTGGACCAGGCGCGGATCCTTATCAGTACCCACATTAATGGTAATGATTTCATCAACATAGGGTTTAGAAAACCTCTAATCCCCTCGATTAATCAAGTTTTTCAAAGCCAGAGGAATTTTTTCCCTTTCGTTTTCATTAAAATTCTAAAAATCTTAGTCAATACAATAAACCAACGGCATAGAAAAGTACACAAAATCTGCGAGTTTTTCATTCAAAAGGTCAGTTACCGATTCTTTATAGACACCCCATTTTTGACCGTCCTCAAGACTTGGACATCACCGTTTGAACACCCAGTGATCATCCATGTTTGTGTTCGTTTGGAGTTCCCGGAAGTCTCGGCTACGCGCCTTGCCTCAAGGTCTCCGATCTCGACTGTTTAGTGTCTGGTTTTGCACCTAACACTTGTGTTTTGCCTTGGAGGGGCGGGGGATGCCTTGTGAGGCATCCCCACATGTCACCGGCCATGGCAAGAGGCCTCCGGCTGGTGTTTTGTTGCCAACGGCAATGTATGTTGCCGGCCGGCATTTTTTGTTGCCGGTCGGCAGTTTATTTTGTCAAAATAGCACTTTTGGCTAGCCGACTCTTGTTTATCTGCTTTTGGATATTTTAATACATGTATGGCGGTTTGTTCCCCTCATACACGTGTATGGAAGGATGGCTTCCTTGTTAGCTTCTTGAGTAAGCTTTACAAGATTGGCTTCTCTATAAGAGGAGCCCTCTCTCTTAACTTTAGGGTTGGAGATTTGTTAGAAAAGTTCGAGAGGAGCTCTAGTTATAGGTTTAGGATTTTGTATCTATCCTATATCTATATCTCTCATTCTCTTGTATTTGTGTGTGTTTGGGCTTACTATTGCATACAAACACATAGTGTTACCTTTTCTTAGTTTGTGAAGGACCAGTGCATTCTTGAGGTTCTTGGGTGGTTTGAGCTTGGAAGAAGCGGTGGTCCACCATTTGTGAAGAAGTTATTCAAGGGTAACAATCTTACCCCTTTTTACCCCATTCTTGCATACTATTTTTTCCTATCTTAGAACTGTTTTTGAGCTTAGTATATAATATAAAAAAGTTCTATTTTTGGGCCCTCTAGTTTAGAGTGTTTTGTGGTTTGGAAATGTTTGACCCCTCTTAAGCCTTGAGGGGCTCCATTTTGTGCTATTTTGAGTGAGCTCTGGGACTTTGGTGTTTGGGCCTCCTCACCACTGAAATCTTGAGGGATTTCAGTGGTAAGGATGGTGCCTTGAAGTCCCAAGAAGGAGAGGGCCACCCCCTCTCCTTATTGTCCTTGAAAAGGGCCATTTTTGCCTCTTTAATGAGCACCTAGCTAAGCCTCATGTTGACCATGCCTTGGTTGTTATTTATGCTTATTTTGCCATGAAATAGCATTTTTGTATGTTGGTTTTGGTACACCATGATTGCTTAGCATACATGCCTTGTAATGCTACTTTGTTGCCTTAACATGTTTTAGGTTGTAAACCATTGTTCTAGCATGATTTAGGCTTGGCTTTGTGAAGCCTTTGTGCTTAGTGAAGCCTTTGTGCTTATTTTGCTATGTTTAAGGTCTGTCTTTAGTTGTTTGGGTCGACTTTGGTATGCTTAGTATAGCCCCTTTGCATTTTTAGCTTGTTGGCCTTAAGTGTGTGAATGTATAGCATGCATCCTTGCCTTAATTTAGTGGGTTGGAACCATTTGCCATGTTATTTCAGTCCCTTTAACATGCTTGTATGCTTGCCTTGGATGCCTCTTTGAAGCTTTGAAAGCTTGTCTTGCATGCTCCATGTTTTGGCCATTGTGCATACCCTTTGAATTTGAACCACTTAGATGCCATCTAGGTGTCCCTTGGGTGTTGTCTAGGCCTGCCTTAGACTTGTTTTAAGTCATCTTATCCTTGTGAGGCTTGGTGGACTTAGTCTCGGTTTAAGCCTCTTGGCTTGTCTTGGGTTCTTGGCCTTGTTTGCATGCCTTGTTTGTCTTGTTTAATTGGTTTAGCACCTTTTGTAACATGATTTTCAATGCTTACCATGCATGCCATTAGTCTATGTTATGCCTCTTTCAAGTATGTTTGAGAGTTGCCCTTTTGTGCTTGAGTGTTAGCCCTTTAACATGTGCATGTGTGTATGTGTGTTTAGTCCTCATTTTATAGCACTTTGGCCACTGTTTTGGGCCTAATTAGAGCTGCCTAAATCATGTTTAAGTCCATCCTATGCTTGTTTGCATACTTACCTTGCATGTTTGCTTGCATGTATACATTGCATTGTCCATGTTGCATGCTAGTTCATATGCCTAGGTTGCATTGCATCTTGCATGCATGCTTTGTTCCTTGATCTAGTGATAGGAATTGGGGCCCCTTGGTTTGTTGGTTTGCATTGCATTTGACATCAAAATGTGCACACTTGGTCCCTTGGGCCATCACGCATGGAAATGCGCGATTGATGGTCCGAGAACCAAGGAGCATGTCCCTTTGAGTCACTAACATGATAAGGGACATGGTTGGTGCATATATGGCTTGAATTGCATTGCCATGCAAAGCTCTATCCTTTGCTGCTGTCAAACAGGTTCTGCAAGAACTTTTTGCCGATCGACTGAACAGAATGCCGACCGGCAAACAATTGGTGGCCGATGGATTCATTCTCAGCCGATGAGCACCTCCTACGGCCTGTGGCCATTCTCCCCAGCCGGTGGTACTGCACCATGCTCAGAGAGGCAACCCTGAGGCTTTGGCAGTCTTCAAAGGAGCATAGCAAGGAAAACAGAGGCAGCTTGCGTATGGCAGTGTACTTCCGAGCAAGACCGAGCATGCATTGCATTGGGCTCTCTTACCGAGGCGGTTTATCTGTTTTCTCTAAATTAGTTAATTTACTTAGCTAATTAGATGGCCTGTAATATTTTAATTAGCCTGTAGGTCAATTAGTCTGTATATTCTTTTGGTCCCTCCAAGCGAGGGCAAATCTGTAATAAGTGTGGGTGCATGTGTATGCAAGTCTTCTAATCTCCACTTCTTTCTTCCCTTTTATTTACCCGCTTACGATGGTAGATTAGGGCATGTTTAAATTAGCATACCTTATGCTATGCATGCGTGCATCCATACATTTGTCTTGCATGCACCGGGCTCGGCTCATCACGCTAACTGCATTGGTATTTCAATTCCAATTTGAATACGTGCATCAATTGATTGCATTTCATATGTCATGTTTAGGTTAGCCGAGCCTACCCTAATTGCATCCTGTATGTGTTGCATTAGTCAATTTGACATGAACTAGGACCATGCATGTTTGCTAACTAGTTTATTGTTTTGGCACGGAGTACGATGTAAGTATTTTCATGCTTTAGCATATCGCATGTGAGTGAATGCTATCATGACAGCATGCTTACCATGTGGCTAGATGCTTATGTGATAAACTGTTTGAATGCCTGGGGGTGAAGGTTGGATTGTCTGAGTTGGAAAAACTCGTTGAAATCCGTATTTTAGCCTACTTGCGAGTAGCAAATTCCAAAGTGTTTTTCAAGACAAACGGATATGTAATGCTTACTTCCAAATTAGGCAATATAGTCTATACTTGTTTGCTGTGCGCATAACATAGTAATTCTAGGCTAATAGCCGGAATAAGAACACATAACGTTTTCAAAATCGGATATCACGGTTAGTAGAGGCCGGTCTTCGGACCGGGCGAGAGGGGGTGCTCATAGCTGACCTTCTCCAATCGTACCCAAGCTCCCGAGCCAAGGCAACTTTGGTGATGACGGACACGTGGCCTTTGGCACCGAGTCAGGGTTTCCTAAATTTTTCTATTAAAAAATATTTAGGTGGCGACTCTGTATCTGGCAAAACAGTCCATATTTGGCACTTCTTTTCAAAAATCTGTTTTCTTAAAACGATTTGCCGGATTTGGACTCTTTGGTTCAGATTTATAACCGCAAACAAAATCGAGTCCGAATCAGGCGTATGGCGGGGTCCCTCAGCGATTACGATTCTGATTCTCAAAACAAAAGCTAAATAAAGACCTAGACAGGACTTTGGTATCTGGGTTACCACCCCCAGCAATACTAGACTCAGACTCAGAAGAACTTGAATCTTATCCCAACCCCCATAAACTCAGTGGAATCAGATTCTAGCTAATCACCCAATTCAGAACTGGACAGATAGCCTTCCTCCAGCTGCCAGGTAAGATGTGGTGCCCTTGATACATCCAAAATTTCATTGGTTGGGTTCACATCCGGTTCTTTCTCGATCATGGAGGCAATAAGGTTATCCCCCAAGTTCTCTAGATCAGCCGCAAGATCTGTCAAGAGACAAGCCAATGCTGCCCCTACTCCATATTTGCTGTCATCTGAGTCACTTTCCATGCCCTGTTCAGCTTTGATGCTTGGTTTAGCCCTTTCCTCATCATCACTATCCTGCAACTGCAGATCAAATAAGATCTCAAACCTGAGAACACGCTGCTTTGAGGAATTTACCCAAGGCTCGGGAAGGCCACAAAAAAGGAAATCTTCTCATTCCCGAACAAAACGGCCATTCAATGTCCCCTGGATTGGCCTATGGATGAGTTCATAGTGTTTTTTGGCTAGCTTGGCCTTAGTTCTACCTTTTATTTCCTCTCCCTTTCTAATCCAGTCTGCTTTGGTGGGCACATAGCTCGGTCGAAAGACATGTGGGTTGTGTGGCACATCTATCAGTGCAGCAATACCTTTCCAACCACTCATTCTGAGCCCCATTCCTGGAACATACTGTAGTTTGTTCATGAAAAAGATGGACTGGGCATTGACGTACATGCCTTCGTCTACGGCCAGATTGGTCTACACTACCCAGGCTTCAGCTAGAGTGAATCCTAAGAAGAATATATCATCCTTGCCATTGGTTGATCTCTAGCACTAATGTAGTTACCTCTGGCGGCAGATGGATGGCTGAATTCCCAAAAACAATCGCCACTCATCTCTTCCATGAGAATACTTTAACATCTGGTGGAGAGTGGAGGAGATAGCCTTCACATGGTGTAACCAGGGCCTCCCTAACAGCAAATTGAAGGTAGCCAGCACATCCAAGACATGAAACTCGACCTCTTGCTCTGTTGGGCCCATTTGGACTCTAACTTGCACTGTGCCCATGACCTCTCTACTTATGTTATCATTTGCCCGTATTACTTGGGCTGTGGGAACAAAGTCCACTGGTTTAAGGCCAATTGCATAGGCAGTATGAGAATGACAGACATTGATGGCCGAACTGGTATCTACCAACACCACCGGCACCCATTTCTCCCTACATTCCACAGATATATACAACGGTTTGTTGTGGATTGAGCCTTCTGGCAACAGTTCTTTGCCTGAGAAAAAAAGCGTTGGTTTGGCACCACTTAGAAAGACCAATCCCACAAGCTATTCGAGGCATGGTGTCAATGGACAATTTAGCTTTGTCCATTGCCGACAACACTGCCTGTCAGTGTACTCGGGAGGCCATGAGAAGACCCCAGATGGAGATGTCAGCTTGAATTTTCTTAAGTTGTTTCAACACTGCCTCTTCTTCTAGTTGTTTCTCTTTTTGTTTCTCGGCCTCTCTGTCTTTTCCAAACGCCTCTACTTGATCTAGGTGCGACGGCTTAAAACACCGCCCACTTCTTATTAAATGGTCTATTTCTTCAGCATACCATGTATTGTCCGAAAGGAAATTGCCCCAGTCTTCGTCGGTGTGGGCTAGATGCAGATCATCTTCTTCCCACCATTCACCCTCAACGGCCGACAAACAACTGTCTAGTTCTGCTCGTATCACCTTTACATCATAAGTATCCCCCACAGGGTGTTGTAAATTTTCAGTTTCCTGGCAATCTTCAACCTTTTCTCGTTCAAACTGCCTTAGTGCAGCTTCCTGTTCAATATCCACAGTGCTCACAGTGCCCACTTCCGGGGCTGGGTTTTCCACGCCAACATTCTTCGGTAGCTTTCCTTTCTCATCAGCCCTTTCGGCTACTGTAGCTATCTCTACTTCTTTTCCCTTTGATTTCATTCCAGTTTATTCCTCTTTGTCTGGCTCATAACTCAGCCATCCAGTGTTGTCAATTGATCCATTCAAGTCGAACTAGCAGATCTATACATCCC
Source organism: Camellia lanceoleosa (assembly GCA_025200525.1). NCBI lineage: Eukaryota > Viridiplantae > Streptophyta > Magnoliopsida > Ericales > Theaceae > Camellia > Camellia lanceoleosa. The sequence goes on from CM045767.1 coordinate 145,751,495, forward strand.
CTGATCCTACTCGTCAAAGAACTGTAGGTTATCCAAATCCTCCTCGAGTTTTTCCAAATCGTCCAACCCCTGGCTCGGGCCATGTTCCCTAACCACATTGATGTCTACCAAGGCTGGCAGCACCAATTCAGGCTTGATTTGACCAATTGACACAATGTAGCAACTTGGATCATACACCTTATTAGAAAAGTTCTCAGGGCACTCTAATAACGGACTAGTACCTTCTTCCACGGTCGACTCTCCTTTCACTGTAAGCATCACCACAGGCTTGGGTTAAGGTTTGGATGTGTACATCATGCACAAATCTACGCTTTCCGGAATGAACAACGTCGGTTTTGGTAAGTGGAAGGGGGTAATATATACGTTGGGGTAATAGATGGTGGCCAGTGTATGGATTAGATTAAGATTTCAAGGTGGGGGGACTTGATTATGGATTGGGAGTGGATTTGTGGTCACATTTGGTTTGTAAGGTGGGGTGATCACCTTGTTGTCAATGAGATCTTGAATTTCATGACGCAATCGAAAGCACTGGTCGGTATCATGACCATGTTGTTGGTGAAATGCACAATATTTTGCGGGGTTATGTTTGGGTGGGAGAGGATCAGGAAGTGGGTGAGGTTCTAAAGGTTTAAGGTGCCCTTTCTTGACTAGCACCTTCATGGCTTGAGACAGATTCATGTACAGTTAGTTGAAGGTCCTCTGGGATCGGGTAGGGTTAGACAGTGTTTATGAGCTTATGTTGGCAAAAGGGTCGGCAGTCTTAGTTGTGGTGACAATGCTTACGTCTGATGGCCTCGCATCTGTGCTACCACTGGCAGCATTAGAACTGCAGACAAACGGCCTTTTTGTCGGCTCCTTCTCATCTATAATAAGTCCCTGTTTCATGGCGTCTTCAATTTGCACTCCCATTTCATGGAGTTCTGTAAATGTGAACAGAGGTAGGACAATCATGTTTTGCAGCAACTTGCTGTGCAGATTTCGGACAACCACCCTAATCTAATCCTTTTGGGATGGCCTTGTGGTCATCATCGAGGCTTTAGCTCTCCACCTTATCACAAATTCAGAGAAGCCCTCCTTCGGCTTTTAACGTGTTGCCTCAAAATCATGAGTTATGACCTCGATTTGTGTATTGTAGGAATATTGTGCAATGAAGGCCTCAGCCATCTCCTTCCAATTTTGTTTGACGAAATCCTCCAACTTAGCTTACCAAATGGCCATTATACCCGACATGGTACGACCAAAGAAAGACGGCTTCTGTAGTCTGGTTAAGCCCATCGGCTGCAAGATGTCTGAAAACAGCTGTAGGTGAACCATCGGATCTCCAGAACGATCAAAACGGTCGATGTGCGGTATTTTAAACCGATCCGATAATGTCACTGCAGAATTGGTGTACCCGTCCTCTGTGTCTGGTATGGAGTTAACCCCCTGTGCTCTTTTGAATAACTTTTCTAACTTATTGACCTTGAGTATAGTTGGGTCAACCTCAAACTCGAACGAAGCCTCAATCTGATAAACAGGGGTTTTGGAGGCTTGTGCTGGAATTGGCTCTGCTGGATTGCCCTGGTTTTCTTAAACATTAGCGGTATAAGCAATGGCTCTAGGTGCTAGGATACCCATGGTAGGTGCATGGGATATAGAGGCCACACTGGTGGTTGTAGTTCTTTGTTATGCTGGTTATAACCTCGGCTTGACGTGACTGACGGCTGGCGAATATATCTTGCTATAGGGTTTCAAGCATGCTGCGCAGATGATGTATCAATTCTTCCATACTGACTGGGAGATACTGTGTCATTGGAATAGGTGATCGATCTCGTGCTAGGCTAGAAGTAGATAACTATTCCCGGACCAGACTAGACACAGGTGAGTTGAGGCGTGACTGCTATAAAAATTAAATCGGTGAACTCTGTTTGATTCTCCTCCGTCTTGTAACCGATAGAAGTGAGGTAAACACAGGCTGTCCCTGAACAAGATCCCTGGTTTTGCAAAGTCTTCTAACTCGGGGCCAGAGTACTTGGGGGATATCCGAACTTTCTGAAACTATGGTTTTAAACTACCTAGCAAAAGAAATAAAGCAAAATAATAGTAATCAAAAACCGCACAGCACCTCATAAGATGTTATCAACACAGACATAATCAAAGTTGTAGAATTGTACTCCACACTGAATTCTGCTCTCAAAACAGATACCAAATTTGCAACTGTTATGCACATTCCTATACAATTTCATTATAAAGCACATACTAGTTAAGAGAGAGCCAAAACACCCCTATGAAGGGGTAGGGTTACCCTGTCCTAGTTTCGTCAAGAACTAGGGTTCACTATTTAATCAAGCAGTTTTACGCAATCTTCCATTTCGGGTGAGCATCATGTCCTAGTTTGGAACAGTCTCTATGGCTTTTCGATATGCAACTAGGTCAAATAGTCAAAAAGGGTACTTCAGCAAGACTACCTAATATACCTCTCGCACCTAACACCGAAAAGTGAAAGAAGGATCAAACGGTACAGTGGTAGTCCAGATCTAAGGGATGTGTTCCCATCATGGCAGAGCCTACGACCAGTCAGCCTTTCGGCAAGCTTTTGGGCAAGCCTCCAACAAACCGTCCAGGAATAGCAAATGGCAAATACAGTGACTTAAGCTCACAAATGCAAATGAAATGCAAAGAACATATAAATATAGATAAAATTTTACATCATGAAGTTCGAGTCAAGTTCTCTAAATTCCCCAGCAGAGTTGCTAAAAACTGTACCTCAACTTTTCGTGCTCCTTTCGGAAGACAATAATCCCTACAGTTCGGACTCCCGTGGTTCTGAATCTGATCTCACAAGTGCAATGTGAAATAGATAAACATCAAAGAGTTCAAATCTGACAAATCTTTTGGAAAATTAATTTTGAATTAAAATGTCAAAAATAGATTGCTTTGCCAGATACAAAGATGCCACCTAAATGTTTTTGGGAAACCCATAACTCGTGCCAAAAGCCACGTGTCCGTCATCACCAAGATTGTCTCAGCTTGGGAACTTAGGTACGAGAGGGGAAGGTCATGAATTGAGCACCCCACTCTTCCGATCAAAGATCGGCCTCTACTAATCATGATGTGAATATTATTTACATTATATGCTCTTGTTCCGATTATTAGGCTAACTTACTATGTATGCGCACACAAGTATAGACTAATTTGCAAAAATTAAAACATTTGATTTCATGTTTGTTTTTTAAAAGAGTTTGTGAATGCCACTTGAAAAAGTGGGCTCAAATATACATTAATTAAGCTATCCCAATTCAAGCAACTAGCCTTCATCCACAGGCATTCAAACAGTTTATCAGTTAAGCATTTAGCCTTATGGTGAACATGCTTTGACATGGAAACAACCACACTCATATGATATGCTAAAACAAATAAAAGCTCACATGGTACTCCAAGCCAAAAAAAGATAAAAGAGTTAGAATAATGCATAATCCTAACTATGCAATATGACTAATGCAACGAATACGATATACAATTACTAGGCTCGGCTACTAATATGGCATATGAATCAATTTGATAGCATGCGGTAAAGCACGTATTCAAAGAAGTATTAACTAATAATGTAAGTTAGAATGATGCGCCGAACCCAATACATGCAAGACAATGGATGCAAGGCATGAGAGATGCTAAACAAAACATGATGCCCTAAACTAACCATCATAAGCAAGTGAATAAAAGGGAGAAAGACGTGGGGTTGGAAAACATACACATTATTATGATTGTGCCCTCGCGTAGGAGGGTCTGAATAAACTAACAAGCTATTACTAAACGAATTAACTAATTATTACAAACCGAATAAACTAACTATGCTATCTAGTTATTACAAAACCAATTAATTAATTAACTATTCTATGGAACTAACTAATTAATTACTCTAATTAATTAATTACAAATTATAACTAACTAATTAATTATAACATGAATACAACATGAAAGAAGTAACCAAGCTAACTAATCAGCCCGGGAAGCGAGGAATGCTCATACATGCGCGGATTTCCACCCGAAGAGCCCACTATTCTGCTGCCAGAATGCCTCTATTGCACAGTTAGAACATCGTTTCACCTCAGCCTCTACTCTGTTCTATTCTAAAAGGTTGCTGCTCAATTTGACAAAAGTGGCCGGCAGGCCAGAAGTAGTGGCCGGCAGGCCAGAAGTAGTGGCCGGCCAGCCACAAAAGGTAGCCTGTCGTCCAAAAAAAGTGGCTGGCCAGCCACTAAAGCTTGGTTCCTCCTACTGCAACAAAAAGCATACAGAGCACAAACAGGGTATTCTCAAGGTATATTTGTCCACCATGCCCCTCCTTATCATCAAATAGCTCAAAGAAGTGACAAGCTTAATTTGCAAGTTATCAATCAATGCAATTTCATTGCATGATGGCCTATGAATCAAGGGGTAAAATTTCAATAAATACAACATAAAAGACTCACAAACCTCTTTCCTATCATGGATTGATCAAGGGAAGTGGTTAACCTTGAAACTTGAACCATTTCATCACTAGCAAGCATGAAATGCCTCAAGTTTTCATGTGTTCAATTAACGTTCGATTGAACACCAAAGCGCTATTATCTTGCCTTATTTTTAGTCCTAATTTTATTACTTCATTTTAATTACCAACCATTCCTTAATTCATTAAGTCCAATAGTGATCTTTAAGTCCTCTAATGGAAAGAAATATCAAACAAAGAGTTATTTTAGGCATGAGAGAAATGTCATTCCGTTGGTAATGAACCTCCAAAGGATTAAATCATTAAGCACAAGACCTCAATCTCAAGCTTAAACAAGCAAGTGGTTTGACACAACTTTTAAAGTAAAGAAAAAGCCAAAAAATAAGGGAGGTTGCAGAGGTAATTAGAGATGAAAACAAGTATGGAAAACAAGAAATAAACACTATCAACTCAAATAGGTTGGTGGCTAAGGCCTAAACTGCCAAACCTATGAAGACTATTACACTACAAGCATGCAATACAAGGCACAAATGTAATGAACAACCAAAAACTGTCCTAAAATAGTCCAAAAACATGTTAGAATTAAGACAAAAATAGCTAGAACAATAAGCTAAAACATGGAGTAAGTTAAGCTAGTAAGCAAGCATAAGAAAGAGAGGTTACCCCCTCCATTTTTGGGACTTCAAAATATGGTTTTAGCCTCTGAAAAAACTCTGAGATTTAGTATTAAAAAGCTCAACAAAAAAAAAAATTGACAAAGAGGTGGGAGACACAAGGGCAAAGGCCTAAGAAATGAGGTACAAAAAAAGGTGATCCACCCCTAATGGCCTTAAATCACAAGTTTCAGCCCAAAAGTACAAAGTACAAACAATTAAAAAACTGTCCAAAAACAATAGGAAAAAAAACAAATAAATCAAATAAACAAGCCAAGACTTATACCTCTTGAAGAGAACCCTTTCTAAGTGACAAACCAACACTTACACACCCTCAAGAGCTTAGAGTAAGCTCAAAAATACCTCAGCTCAAATACCACAAGGTCTGGTTTAGAGTGTATAGGCAAAGGCTTAAGAACTTGCAAGAGAGAGAGGGAATTGTAGAGAGAGAGAAATGTTTTTGCTCCAAATTTTTCAACCCTCAAAAATGGAAAGGGAGGTCTTCTATTTATAGAAAAACATGAAACTCCCTAAAAAATATCCATACATACACGTGTAAGCAGATGCATGCACCCGTGGAAACAGCTGGCACAGCTGGCATAAATATCTGCAAAATCACACAAGTGGCCAACAGGCCACTAATGTTGGCCGGCAGCCCACACTAGGGGGCCTGTAGGTCCCAGGATTTTTAGACTTGAAAAACTATGGTTTTGGTCCAAAACAAGGTAAAAAGTATGTAAGGTTTAAAGGCTCAAAGCTGTGGCATTCTGCTGAGAACTTCAAGCATTTGACAAGCATATACAAATTCATCATTGGGTGCATAATGATAGCGCCCAAGTCGTAAGGGCGGTCAAAAATAGAGTGTCTACACCCACGTGACCCCCTAAATTGATGATTTATCAAAGCTATGTGGTCTAAGCTGGTGATTCACCAAAGCTATACCTTCTTCGTGTTTTTTTTTTTTTACTTAACCTTTGGTTTAATTTTAATTTGACCTAATTCTTATATATCATTTTTTGTTTTTTATATAATCTCCCTAATTAAATTACACTTTTATCACATACTGCTATAAGATTTTTTTTTATTTTACTCTAATTATATATTTTTATTTTCTTTTCTTTATTTTTTTTTTCTTATTTTTTATTGTTATTTCTTTATATTAACTTATTTAAACAATTGGGTTGTCACAATCGGTGTCGCCGTCACTCCTCTACCCTTCACCTATACAACAACAACAACAACAACAGGAACTGAATACAACCTAAATATCAATTCACTAAACAATTATGTTTGAAAAGGAATCGACATCAAAAACTTGAGAATTCAAATAAGCAGGGTCTTCTAATTTATAGAATACCCTTCAACACCATCAAAAATTTCTCACGCAAAATCAAAATTACAATCGGATTGTAACTAAATCTTATACTGTGAGTCGAATAAACGGTGAAGTAAATACATCATAGTCAATTCGTCCCTCTCTGCAAACCCTTTTCAAGAACACGTATTGCGCAAAACAAAATCAAATTCTGTAGAATAATCAAATCTTTGTAGAATTCATTGATTATAATACGAAAATTTCAAAAACAAATCAATTTATCAAAAATAGACTAATTAAAAGAACAAATTACACAAATTCCTATGTGGGTAAGTAAAATTTTTGGTGAATTCATTGATCAATTTCCTTGGGTTTGCATGAGATGGGGGAGATTAATGTAAGATGTGATGTGATGTGAGAGAGAAAGGAGATGGGAGATGGAACGTAAAAGATCGAGCGAGGTGGGCGAAGATAGAAGATTTGCTTGCTAAGCTTGCAAGCCTTCTCGGCTTGACAAATGCCAAGAACAAGAGTTGGCATGTGGCAATGGCAGTAAGGGCCTGCAGTGGTCGGAGGTGATGGTGGGAGAGAATTAGGGTTAGGATTTTTTAGGTTTTGGGTGTAAGGAGAATGATAAGGAAAATGAGGAAGGTTAGAAATGAAGGTAATAAAAGAATTGTAGAAATTGTAAAAATGTAAAATAAATAAATAAATAAATTTTGAGGATGTAACGAGTAGAGATGTAATCAGTTCGATATGATCGGTATTTAGGTAAAAAATTATACCGAATCGATAATGTCGGTTTTATTAATTTGAACACCGTCTGAATCGCCAAGACCGAACTAAACCGATAGAAAAGGTTCGGTTTGGTACGGTTTAATCGATTTAGGATTTTTTAAACTTGAGCCACTTTTAAATATAACCATTAATCTATATAAAAACATTAAATTAGTTATTTGTCTACCATTTCAAACATATCCAATCCATCCATTTAATACATACTTTTCAATTCTTAAATTAACAAAAATAAAAACAAAAAAAAGTTTTAAAATATTAAGATTTCAAGAATAATAAGTTAGAGCTAAGATTATATATAATAAAAGTTTACAAACTTAAGTTATAAAGATGATAAGGTTAATAATTTATTATACTTATTAATATCATTATATTATTAAATTATATATATATATATATATTACAAATATAATATATGTTGAAGCGGTCGATTTCGGTTTAGATCGGTGCACAAGGTGCTTAAACCGATACCGAACCGAAAATCGAAAAAAAATCAAATTTAAAAACCGCATAGACCGATTCTTGTTAAAAAAAATAATCCAAATATAGTCGATTTGGTCCAGTTTAATAGGTTTGGTAGGTTTTTTCGATTTTTCATACATCCCTAGTAAGGAGTTAGATTTGTGGTGTAAGTAGAATCACTCTTTTTTTTTTTCTTCTTCTTCTTTTTTTTCTTTTTGAATTACTTAAAAAGTGTAAGGTAAACTACTAATAGGTTCTAATAATTAGACTTAAATCCTATCAAGTCCTATTGAAAAAAAAGTCATATTAAAATTATCACTAAAAATAATTTTTTGTAACTTTTTTGCATATGTTGCAAAAAATTGACAATTAATAACTTTTTTGTCACGATTTTTATAAATTGATGCTAAAACTTACAATTAGTGACGTTTTTCTGTGATAAAATTTTCAAACTATTGCTAAAAGTTATAAATTAGTGACTTTTTTTATAACAATTTTTTTAAACTGTCGCTAAAACTTATAATTAGTAACATATTTATAACAAAATTTTTAAATTATTGTTGAAAGTTAACAATTAGTAACTTTTTAAATAGTATTTGTTAAAAAATATCATTAATTATCATAAAATTCATATTACGATTTACGAAGTCTTCCAAAAGGGTATTCTTGTTTAGCTACAACCGTTAAGCTTTCACCATTATTAATCATTTCATTTTCAAATTTTTTTAAAAAAAAATGTTTTTGAAATTTTAATTTTTCATATTTTTTGTCTTTATTAATTTTTTAATTAATTTTAAAAAAATTAGATCTGACTATTATAAATGTACTTAAAAATAAAATATTTGTGAATTAACTTATAAAAAAAAAATCATATTTTTTTTTCTTTAACCAAAATTTTCAAAAATATTCACAATATTTTACTTTTCAATAATATTAAAAAAAATTTAAAACATAGAAAAACAAAAAATTTAAAAACAAAACCAGATAAAGTTATTGTGGGTGTTGATTTTCGACCACACAACCAAACGGAAACTCAAGCTGGAAATCTTGTGAGAATAGATTAAGCCCAACAACTCAGATAAGAAGATGAGAATCCAGTGGTAGTTCATCCACCTAGGAATACTCCGACGATCAAGTTAGTAATCAATATCTCTCAAAAATAGCAAATTATGCTTAAACTCACAAGAAAAAACTTATCTCAGACCCGCAAGGGTGCCTTGATTTTATAACCAGCCATGACCTGATCCCCTTAGAAGTCTTACTTCAATAGACTCAGGCTCCATACTTATCCTAGACTCTCATCTAGATAGGTATAAACTCTTCTTGAGCCTTATCTCTATCCAGGCTGAGATCCTAGGTGTTGACTATGATGAGACATTTGCCCCTACTGCATTTCTCAAATCTATTCATATTTTACTTGGTGTTGCATGCTTTCCTGGACTCAAATTGTTTCAAATGGATGTGAAAAGTGTCTTTCTGAACAGATACTTAAAAGAAGAGGCTTATGTTGAGTAACCAAAAGGGTTTGAGGACCCAAAATGGCTTTTTACCCCTTATCTACTTATCTCAGATTCCGGTATCTTCGCAGATAATCTCGACCTAGCCGAGATCATCTTAGCAATGTGACCAAGCCACGTGACACGTCAGCCGATACTTCGACATCACCTTAACTACATACTATCACTCTCAAAATATGATCCCACAGTTATTTTTTCATATCTTTCGGCATTATGCCCATCTCACTTTCTCTTTTTTGTCTTCTAAATTTTCGCAACTAGTAGTGACGGTCATTAGCTAATTATTAGTAAAACATTCTTCACATGTATTCTTAATTAATGACGAGTAAAAAAAATTACAGATAAAATAATATTCATGCACATTTGTTAAATAGTTAATATTTTGACCATTATTATTGAAAAATGTTACATCTTGCACCGCTAATAAATGTAAATTGTAAGAAAAGTTATGATTTTTGTGATAAAAATTACAAATTTATATGGTGAAAATTATGATTTTTATAGAAAAAATTATAAATGACGAAATTATGGTATATTATAAATAGCAAAGTTATGCTTTCTATTATGAAAGTTATATTTTTTGTAATAAATTTTTATTTTTATTTTTTGTGATTGTACTTTATATAAGTTGCATTCAATATACATATTTTTTAGATATGCATGATAATCTTTTCCTTATTTATTAGTTAAAAATTTTACGTAAACAATATCGCATAATGACTTACAACTACTTAATAAGTTTTCATTCATCATCCTCACTTTTTTTTCAATCTTGACTATACTAGTTGATTCTTCTTCGCCTATCGGTCAACCAGCTTTAAGTAATCTTCGCATTTCCTGCTGAGATCCAAGTCTCCTTCCCTTGTATATGCAATTTGATAATATGGATTTGGAATTTTTTATTTTTTATAGATCTTAGGCCAAGTTTGACATACCTCAAATAATCCATCTTTTTATCTTTTTATCTTTTTTCTATCACATTACCTCTCTACTTTTCTGTTCATTTTTTTATAAAAAGACAAAAAATACATTTATTTAATTCATCCCAAACAACCTCTTAACAAGGTAATTTTGCTTAAACCAAATATTCCTACTCTCTTCGTACCCGAAACCTTTTTCTTTTTCTCCGTAGATCAAGTCATGAAATCAATAAAAGTCCACACTTTTTGATTGTGCTCAACTAGACTGACCAAAAAAGTAAATAAAAAATCAAAATAAATAAAGATTTGTGCCTCGAAATTTCTTTCCCCAAATGCCCAAAACGACATCGTTTTGGGCATTCCGTTTTTTCTTTTTTTCTTTTTTTCTTTTTGTCCGCCATTGTTGACCTCTGCAACTCTGAGTTGCAGAGGAAGAGGGAGAGAAAGAGAGAGAGGTCGCGTCGCTTGTGCCGCTTGTGCCGATCGCCACCGATCGCGTCGACCAAAGCCGATCGTATCCTCTTCCTCCGATCGCGTCCTCCTCCTCTATTTTCTAGGCCCCCTCCAGTCCTTCCTCTCCCTCCCCTCCCCTCCCCTCCCCCTCTTTCTCCCCTTCGTCTTCCTCCTTTCTTCTGCTAAAAAGAAAGAAAAAAAAAATTAGGGGCATTCGGGGCGCTCGTTTTCGAGCCCCCAATCACAACTGAATCAAAATTTTGGAAAAAGTCCAAAAAGATTAATATAAAAAAAAAAGAAATATTTGTTTTTTTAGCTTTTTTTGTTTTTTAAAATTTGTTCACATAAGATGGATAAAAAAAATTGACATAATTATTTTTAAAAATAATAAAAAAAACAAAAAAAAATGTGAGATTTTTAACTGTACGTCAATCACCTTCTAAATATATGTTTGGATACAAGGGATTGTGACACCCTTGTAATTATCTGCTATTGAGAATGAATTTCTCATTATTTTCTTCGAAGAACGTCAAGATTCACGAGAGATGAACACAAGTCATTTATGGGACTCTTACTATTTTGTCTGTAAAGTAATAAAAATTTTATTAATTTAATTAACAATTTAAAGCATGATATATCTATGATTCAAACACTACAACAATTTACATTTTTGGCGATCAAATTTGGCTACTAAAAGGGATTTAGTCGCCAAAAGTTCAATTTTTGGCTACCAAAAATTATTTTGGTCGCCATCCGTTCAAGTTTTTGCTACTAAAATATTTTAGTCGATGTATATTATTTATTGGTGACCAAAAAAAACATTAGTCGGTAAATTTTTCACAATAGGCGACTAAAAAATTTATTAGTCGCCGTTACTCTAGCTTTTTAGCTACTAAATTTTGCTTTAGACATAGTATACTAATTTTGGCTGACTAAAATAAGTTTAGTCACCAAATAATAGCTACATTTGCACTGTTACTCTTTGGCGACTAAAGAATTTGGTCGGCAAATATGCAGTTTTGGCGACTAAAATATATTTAGTCGCAGTATACTCAATTTTTTCCGACAAAAGAACAAGTAGTCGTCAAATATTCAACCTATGGCGACTAAAAGAACGTTTTAGTCGCTAAAAGATTTAAAATATTTAGTGGGAACATATTTTAGGCGCCCTAATTTAGGCGCCCAAATTTCAGTCCTTTTCCTCTGTTTCTCTCTCACAGAGAGAACCTGACCTCCTCACTTCACCAAAGTCTCTCACCATACGTCCGTCGCACATCGCCGCCACCGCAAATCACCACCGCCACTGCCGCAGTACGAATAGGTTCTTTCTCTTTCTTCCCTCTCTTTCTCTCTCTCTCTCTCTCTCTCTCTCTCTCTCACTCGCTCGCTCTCTGTCTCTCTCGCTCTCAGTCGCTCTCTCTTTTTCTCTCTCTCTCTCTCGCTCGATCGCTCTCTGTCTTTGTCTGTCTCTCTCTTCCTTTCTCTATTTTCCCATTTCTCACTCTTGCTTTCGGGTTTTACATGATGTAAGGTGTCTAATTTCGTGTTGATTTCTGAAATGGGTTTGGTTTAAGTGGTTTGATTTCTAGGGTTTTATGGGTTTGATGTGGTAAATAGGTTTGATTTAAGTGGTTTGATACCTTTTCCCCTCTTTTCCTTTCTCTCTCATTAGGCTCAAAGCCCTAATCTGACTCATTGTGTATGTATTTCCATGTATGGCTGCTCATTAGTTTCAAATTGTGTATGTATTTCCATGTATGGTTGCTCATTGATTGTGTATGTATTCTCATGTATTCTGATTATTTCAATTAAAATATGATGCTATGATTGTATTAGTAAAGAATTTATTTGCTTCCTTTAGTGATTATTTCTCAGAGAATTTTGTGGTATTAAACTAAGTTCATAATATTGTGGTTTGAGGCTGGTTTTGGGTTCTTCTAACCATTTCATATAATACAATAGATGTTTTATATCTCTTCTTACAAAAAAAAAGTTATTGATTTGGGTATTAAGTGTGAAATAGTGTCTGATTTACATCATCTGTCGATGGAGTATCAGCTTAGCAGCCTTGTGGTGTAGAAGTGTGTATAGGGCAAGTGATAAACTTTCTGAAACATTTGGAATTGGGTCTAATGCCATCCTTTCATAGTACTTCTGAGCTACCATAATCACATTCTTTGGGAAACACTTCTAAAAGCTTTAAAGTAGCATAACTGCGCTCACAAACTGCTGTATGTTCGAGTTTCTAACCTAATCATGCTTCATAAAATTTAGAATTTTTGTCCTAAACACGACCTTTTTCTAAAATATGCTAATTACAAAATATATGCTCTTTTCCCCTTAATATAGTCAAAAACACAACTCATTTATCAAAAAAATCCGACTCATCACTCTCTCTCTCTCTCATAGAAACCCGACTCATCTATTCTTGTAGGTTTAGCTGGCAGCAATATTAGTCTTTGAACTCTAGGTTTTTAGTTTTTATTTTTTTATTTTGTTCCTGTATTACAACTGAATTGCTACATTTTCCTTACACTTTTCTAAATATTTTTTGCTAGCATAGCTTGGAATGTATGAATTATTTGAGGTTTGCTGCATCGTAGTGGTGATACCAAATGTTACTGTCGCTTTGCTGCTTTGCTGCTTTGCTTTGCTATTCAATCAATCAATTTATGTCTGAAATTTTTATTCACTACTACTATTAATTAATTTTTTTCCTTGGTTGACCTCTATATCTATCTTGATTTTCTATTTCTTCTTCTTTTTCCTACCAGGGGCCAGAGAGTTGAACTGGGTTTGAGAAAAAAAAAGGGGTGGTGCTTGATTGGCAAGAGGATGTTGCTGAAGTTCTTTTGACCTGGTTTGGTTTTAAAAACCCTCTAATTTTCTTTCTTTAATAATTATTTTTGTCTTGTTCCATAACATTTCAGTTTGATTCGTTTGGTTGGTGGAATTAATGGGAAAGGCCATCCACTCTAGTGTACTGTAAGTAGTAGTCGGGAAGGTCAGTCCTACTTCTGAAATTGTTTTGCAGATTTGGTCTTGAGTATGACCTGGATCTCTTCAATATTGTTGTTGTTCCAGATTTTAACATGTAAGTCTCAACATATTCAATGCTTCTCACGTATGCTTCAAGGTTGCTTACAGTTGAAAAGTGCAATAATAAAAAGTGTGCATTCTTATGTGCAACAGTTCTCATTTCTAAGCCACATGAAATGTCATAATCCATGAGATCAACAAGGCCCAGAATATGTATCATTTATCACTGTTTTTGATGAAATTGCTATATGAGTTGGCAACCTTTAAACAGATCCTCTCCGATAAATTCCTGCTGCGGTGATTAGATGAGTTTCTTCTCTAGGAAAAGATTTTAAAGTAGGAAAGTGACGAGGAAAATTGTCCTGAAGTGTGTGTGTGTGTGTGTGTGTGTGTGTGTTTGCATGTGCTTCATTGGATGTTTTCCTCACTGCTCTATCGCCAATATATATTTTTGAAATGGGCATCTTTGTATATACTCTTTCAGGATGGTTTATAATTTTTGAAGTGGGCATCTCAGTTCAATCAATAGTTAAGTACTTTGGTGAATTCCCAAATTATTATGGTACCTAAATCATTTCAAATCCCAGAGTGACTGAAAGTCGATGATTTCAAATCATTTCAAATGGTACCTAAATCATTTCAAATCTAGTCTCAAAGTGAATAGTCATTTGTCAAATGGTACCTAAATCACTTCAAATTTAATAAGCTCACTGCTTTCCAAAAATGAATAGTCATATATTCTATGTGTGCATGACAAATGCAATTTTGATAGGAATACATATGTATGTGTGTGTGTTTTGTGAATTTCCACATTGGAATTGGAAAAATAAAAATTGTCTTTTGAGCTAATTAATATGTCAATTCACCATGCTAAAAATGTTTATAGAAATGGAAAAGAAAATTTATGCCTTCTAGTTCATAATGCACAAACCCCCCACCCCCCCCCCCCCCCCCCCAAAAAAAAAGAAAAAAAAAAGCCAATGCTGCTGCACATTGCTCAGGTCTATTGCTAGTTCTTTTTAGATAAAGTGCACTTTTTGGTTCTTAGGTTTTGTGTGGCAATGGAGGAGAGAAACTGTTGCTTTTGGCTGAAGGTTTGCTTAAGAAGCACATTGATTCTCATAGCTTGCACGAACCAGAAGGCATACTTAGGCCTCGTTTGGCAAGAGGCTATTTTAGCCAAAAAGCCAAAAAGTTACTAAAAAAGCCAAAAAGCCAACAACCCATACCAAAAAGTCAAAGATTCCCTTTTCTCTCTACTTTTTGCACATCTTTTCGTAAAAAGCCAAAAAGTCATCCCAAACATACTAGTTTTTTTTTACAACACATTTTAGCCAAATAGCCAAAAAGTTACTAAATTAGCCTGTTCCCAAACGAGGCCTTAGTTTTTCCTTTTCTGTTCATAATGAAAAACCAGTAGTTAAAATTAGGAAATTATCTTTTCTAGTCTATTAGCATGCTAAATGGTAGAATCTGTTGCAGCTCTTACTGTCTGCATTTCTTTGTAGGAACAACAATCCAAGTTCGGGAATGCTTTGGAAATTCTTTCTGGGAAATTAGGATCACTTATAATGATTGATGTCTATGATACTGCTTAACATTCAATACATCTAAATTGTTTTTAAATCATATAAGCTTGATTTAAATGATGTTAATAAGGTAGACAAGAATGGTAGAGTCATATAGGTTATTGATTGTGAATAGAAAGAATAGGATGATCTGTTGCATTTTCTTTCCTAAGATTTAATAGAGATAGAATAGGAGAAAGAAAAAGAAATTCTGGAAGTTCAATGGGGAAAAAGCCGAAGATATTTTTAGTGGGTTTCTCTCAATTGATCTATGTTTGGTCCTCTATCATTGTCTTTAAGGAACCATTACTTGTCATAGCTTAATGAATAGTTTCAGGGTTATGATGCATGGTTGTAATTTCCATGGCATTGGTTCTTGATTCTGAATGTTTGGTTGCACCTTTAGTTTGAGTAGATTATACATGAAAATTGATTTTTGGGGGGTTTCTTTACAGCATTTTTTGATTGGCAGGTGGTTTGGAACTCTTCACAGAACTTCTACAACGTTTTCTTAACAACATACACATATTACTTGAAATGGCAAAGGTATGCATTTCAGTGAAGCTAAGCTTGTTATGTTTGCCAAAAAAGTTTAGACTTTGCTACCATTTTGTACTCAAGGCTGAATGATTTATGTTTTGTCCTTTGCTTTTGTACTGAAATATGTAGGCCACTTCTATCTTCTCTCATGATATTATTCTTTTTATTATTATTATAAATATTCTAAAGTTCTTAATTTTGGATATTTAGAATATAGCTTAGTTGCATCAAGTACCTAATATATGGAGTTTCAAGGTATCCCGAACAGTTATAATTTTGATATTGATGTTTCAGATGTATGTTTTTACAGCGGTCATAATTTTTGTTTGCTCTTGGCTGGAAATCATCCCTTTGATTTTGATCCTTTAACAGTTCTCATTGCTTTGTGAATGCAAACAGTTAAGAGAGGTAGTGTTGACTGGGAAAACAGCATCAAGGTTGGCCAAAATGGGGTTTGATAATTCATTTGATTTTAATTTAATGATTTTAGATTTGTATTTACATCTAATACCAAATTGTACACTCGTTCCCTTTATATGAATGGATTAGTAGAACTTAAACGTGTTTAATTATGTAATTATTAGGTTACATATACATTTAGATAGGTTTTAGTTTTCTTTTCAAGCACTTTTATGTGCTTCCAAAAAATTACTATTTCCTAACTGTTTCTGTTTCCAAGCTAGCCAAAATAACAAATCAAAACAAAATTTTGATCCTTGCAATTAGGTTTTGAGACCTAAGAAAATTAGATACTTGGATACTTGGATTTTGATCCTAGTAATCATTTCAACCAAGTTCATCCTAGATACTTGGATTTAGCTAAATAATTGCCAAAGATTTAGAAAGGAGGTGACTCTTGATTCAACTGAATGGGAAAAAGAGCTAAATAATACTAAGACCACTAACAGAAAAGAAGAAACCAAACTCAATTTTTGGTGATTATCAAGCATACTGCACTTGAGTCTTCAATATCAAAGTTACAGCAACTAAGCTCAGTTTCATTTAACATCAAAACAGGTTATACAAAATTCCATATTACAAGTAACATTGATAGTGTAATAGAAATAAAGAGGATCAGATGCAATACTTCTTCTAGTAACACATAATGTGCTGCTTAAGAATGCGAGTTGAAAGAACCTAACATCCACACTCCATTTTGGGAAAAAGTTAATTAAGCATATGTGCACCTCTATTGTAAATCATGCATTTATACGAGCCAGCATAAGGACACTTTTGTTCTGCAGAAATGAAGATAAAGAAGGCCAAATAAAATGTCCTGTACAACACATGACAATTGCAGCCTGCAGATCCATGATTGTGCATAAGGTATTAATTTAATGATTTTAGATTGTGCATAAGGTATTAGATGTAAATACAAGTATTTATGACAAGGAATTTTTATATTCAGAATTTTGCATTTTCTAGCTGCTACACCACTTATTTTCAACTAATGATATAATAGCTTATTTCCAGGGCTCATTACATCACCGCCTGTTGCTGTTTTCCTCACCCCTTGCAAGTGATCTTAGTTTCTCAAGGTTTGTAATGTAGTGGTTCAAAAATGTTTTTATTGGAATATGGGCATTAAATCTCAAAAAAAACCTACTCTATTTCATCTCAACTTTTTTACTTGTGCAAGTACTGGAATTACTTAAGGAAGCACACATTTGTTCTGGAATCATACACCACAAAGGTTAACTGGATAATGAACTGGGCATTACTTCTCGTGGTAAGAATATTACTTTTACAAGTAGGCTGTAAATGTTAAAGATTGATGAGCAAAATCGTGAGTGTCCATGTCCTACTGATTTTAAAATTACAAAAGTACCTAGCAATAGACATCTATAATTTAATAATAGCCCATTGAAACATAATGTCAGATTAAGCCCATTGATACAATTCCTTGTATGAAAATAGTTTTGTACTTGGAATAAAAAGCTCAAGCTAGAGATTGAAGTGTTGGGAGTTCAACTTATTTCTTCCAAGTGATAATTCTTGTTCTCACTTTCATGAACTATATTCTCTCCAGGGTTGGTACTAGCTGGTGGCCTAGCTATATGCACTTTTCCAGAACTTCTCTCTATGTGGAACTTGACAAGAAGAAACCACAATTGTGTCCATTTTGACAATTCATGTCTCTTTGGTGTTTCTCTCAACGTAGTTATACTGAATTTGCTGAGTTCATCACTAAAACATTTATGTCCTCTTAACATGCATTACCTTATTAGAAATATTAATGTAGCAATGAATCTTGATTAGATTTGTTATAAGCTTGGTAAGTTTGTGAAATGAAAAAAATTAGAACAAGTGGTTTGGGACCCTGAGAACCACAACACTATGTTCGCATACAATTTCAATTTCAGCGCTGAACAGAGATTTGTTGGTCGACCTGTGGAAGATTTTAAACCTCTCAAACCAACTTTGCGATGGTCTAAAACAACTGGTTAGCTAAATGTCATGATTATATTAATGAAAAAGTCCAGTCCAAGTATTGACAAAGAAAAAGCTCTTTATCATTGATTACCTATTAGCTGGATTCTTTATTTTTGCTCTATTTTTGGTTTGTAATAATATTCTCTTTCCCGTTGTGAATAGCATATGATTAACTGGACAAAAGTAATAATGCTATTAGTAATTACTTTTAAAATTCATCTATCATAGCGATCATTGGTTACAATCACTTGAATTTGGGAGGTTAATAAACTCTTTTTGTAGCCCCACATGCAAAGATCATTTTTTTTTAATCTCATCAGTACTTTATATTAAATTGATCACAATATAAAAAATTACTAGATAGTTGTCTTTGTGGGCCATTAGCTTAATTTGTATATATTATTTGTAGTCATTATTTTCAAATATTGAGTGTCATGGTAATTTGTAGATTTCAAATGGGAGATTGGTCAAGACTTGGTGCGCACATCAAAAATCAGTGACTTGCTTGACATTTTCCAGCGATGATTCATTTCTTATTTCTGGTTCAGAAGATGACATGATCATTATTTGGCCTATGATCGGGTAAAAAAAGTGAATCTTCGTTTCTTCAACAATTTAATGTTTGTATTTGAATGTCATTTAGTTTTATTTTTCAGGAAAAATAAATAACTGACTTTGTAATCACATTGTTTGGTGGAAGTTTGGTAGACGAGACAGATTGTTGGACAGTGGCTTTAAAACTAAATTTTTCATTGGAGCTTTCATCCTCTATAACGGGCCTATTAACTGCATCAAGTGGCTCAAGTTCAATTTTTTTTATCAAGCTCCCTCGATGGCACATGCAAGGTTACTTAATTATGTTAAATGTTTCATAATAATATCTTCCTAGCATGAGTATTTTTGTTTCTCGAAATGACTTATTTTTGTATTGTAGGTATGGGACCTTGTTATTGGAAGACTTTTACAAACTCGAGCTTTTCCACTACCAATTACTGCAATAGTTGTTGATCCAACAGAGATGAAGTTATTTTCTGGTGGTATAGATTACTAGTGGATATTTCTTTTTTGTAAACGGAGGACATCATTTTTGTATGATTATCTGTTTGTATGGAGTTATTATTTTGGGTTGGATTATATTTGGTTTGTATATAATTTGATGTTACAAGACCAAATTTTTGGATGGTTGAAAGTGAAATAGAAATAGACATATATATTGTTTTGTTTATATACAGGGTGCAGATTGCACGAAATAAATACAGGTTGTGCAGAAATTAATAATAATAAAAAAAATAACACTAAATAAAGTTTTTGGTGACTAAATGTTTAGTAGCCAAAAAATAAAATAAAACTTGTTGGCTACTAAAAATTTAGTAGCCAAAAACAAACCAAAGATTTTTTGGTGACTAAAAATTTAGTAGTAAAAAATATATAAGACTTTAGGCGACTAAATAGTTTAGTAGCTAAAAAAAAATATGAAAATTAATTTTTTTGGCGACTAAATATTTAGTAGTTAATAATAAATGATACTTTGGGTGACTAAAAGTTTTAGTCACTAAAAATGAAAATTAATTTTATTTAAAAATTTTTGGCGACTAAATATTTAGTCGCCAATACCTTGTACTTTTCCCTACTAAAACATTAGTAGTCATTTATAGGACTTTTGGCGACTAAAATTTTAGTCGCCAAAAACACATTTTCTTGTAGTAAAATCATTAAATAATTAATAAATAAATTACATTGATGAAATTTAAAAAATATACGGTGAACCCCTACAGTTATAGTCCAACTACGGCCCTGTTTG
The DNA here is from genome assembly GCA_025200525.1 of Camellia lanceoleosa. Taxonomy (NCBI): domain Eukaryota; kingdom Viridiplantae; phylum Streptophyta; class Magnoliopsida; order Ericales; family Theaceae; genus Camellia; species Camellia lanceoleosa. The sequence goes on from CM045767.1 coordinate 145,771,459, forward strand.
GTAGAGCTGTGGGAAGCTGCTTATAGCTTATGCCCAAACAGCTTATAGCTTATAACTTTCAGCTTAAGCTGATTTTCAGCTTATTCTCAAAGCATATCCATCCAAATTTCACGAATAATTTGGTTTCACTCCACAAAGCTATAAGTTATAAGCATAAGCTAACCCAAACATATCAAAACAGCTTAAATTAAGCTGAAAGCTGAAATTAAGCCCTGACAAACAGGGCCTACACTGGTCCTCTTTTTTAGTGAGGCTAAAGTGATAAAAAAAAATAATACAAATGGTAGGAAGTTAAATAAACAAGATAATATTGTTAGAAAAATGATTTTTTTGTGACTTTAATGTGAAATTAAAGTAGGTCACAACCATTGATTGCGGTGGGATTAAATGGGTTTAGATTCTTTGTAATAAGGTCTTTATATCACAAAAAGAATGACCAATAACCATTAAAAAATGAATGAAAAATTGTCTCATAAAATTAGCCTCATAAATGAGGTATTGGGAATTGTGTATTACCAATCCCATATTGATTGTCGAGAAAAACTTTGATGAGTATTTAAATCTCAAGATTATGAGAAGGGCATGAACTCTTTGGGGCATCTAAATTTTCTAAAGGAAAGGAGTTATGGATGCTTTAAGGATGGGCTTGAGCCAAAATTATGATCCAAGTTAATTATGGCAAAATTGCCACACGCGCGCGCCGCCCGCCCAGACCGGGTTCGTGGGTCATGGATCTTGAGTCTTGAGGCTTATTGGAATGGGTTTGGACTGGGTCAGATTGGTGGTTCACCAACCTAAACTTTTTGAGCCAAGTCTGCTGCAGATGTGTATACAAAATATATATCTCATATTATTGTTCCATCAATTTTGCTCCATTACTCTAGTAGTTTTGCGTTTTGCAAGAGTAATGAGTATTGGTTGCTAGTCTTCATGGGCATTGATGCTAGCCTTCATGGCTGGAGGCTCCTCCTCTCTCTCCCATTGTCTATAAAAGGAGACCTATCTTCCTTGGTTTGTTATAGAATTTTTGCTTCCAAAATATATCAGTTGGTTTGCTTCTCCTATAATATATTCTTCCTATGTGAAAGAGTGTTATCATTGTCAGTTCGCCAAAGCTAACAGAACGTGATCCTACTTTAGCCGATCTAAACCATCTTATCCTGGGAGACAGAAGTCGATGTTCCTCTACGGATGAGATTGTTGTTCAAATATGTGAATTAACTAATACAAATAAATCCATATTTAATAAATTACATTCTAAAGCATGAAACATGAAACATGATTAATAGAAATACATATTTAATCGAAATATTGAAAACAATGAATCAAACCAAATTTTGTATGATACCAAAAAATGATTTTTTGGAGACTTTAATGTGAAATTAAAGTAGGTCCCAACCATTGGTTGAGCTGGGATTAAATGGGTTTAAATTGTTTGTAACAAGGTCTTTACACCACAAAAAGAATGACAAAAAACCATTAAGAATTGAATGAGAAATTGTCTCATAAAGTTGGCCTCATAAATGAGGTAATGAGAATTATGTATAGCTACCACTCCCACATTGAATGTAGAGGAAAACTTTGATAGGTATTTAAACTTCAAGATTATGAGAAGGGCATGAGCTCTTTGGGGCATTCAAATTTTCCAAAGGAAAGGAGTTATGGATTCTTCAAGGATGGGCTTGGGCCAAGACTATGGTCCAAGTTGGTTATGGCAAAATTATCCCACGTGTGCTACCCGTCCAAGCCGAGTTCGGATCCTAGTCCGTGATTCGTGGGTCGTGGGTCTTGGGTTTGGGCTTGAGGCTTGCTGGAATAGGCTAGGTTTGGGCTAGGCCGGATTGGTGGTCCACTAACCTAAACTTTCTGGGCCAAGTGTACCGCAGATATACACACTTGTGTATACATAATATATATCTCATATTATTGTCCCATCAGTTTTGCTCCATTACTCAGCAATTTTGCAAGAGTAATAAGCATTGGTTGCCAGCCTTCATGGGTATTAGCTACTAGCCTTCATGTCTCCTCTCTTCCCTATTGTGTATAAAAAGAGGCCCATCTTCCTTGGTTTGTTATAGAATTTTTGCTTCCAGAATATATCAGTCAGTCTGCTTCTCCTATAATATATTCTTTCTATGTGAAAGAATACTGTCATTGTCAATTCGCCAAAAGTAACAGAAGGTACTTTTGCATTAGTCGGTCTAAACTATCTTATCTTGAGAGACAGAAGTCGACATTCCTCCAGCACCCATAGTGAGGCGGTTAATCTGTTTTAAGGACACTGTGGTATTACACAAAATTTAGTTTGATTCCTTGTTTTCAATATTTCGATTAAATATGTATTTATATTAATCATGTTTCATATTTCATGCTCTAGAATGTAATTTATCAATTATGAATTTATTTAATGTTCTATTATTTAATTTAATAAATCATAGATCTATTTGTATTAGTTAATTCACATATTTGAAAAACAAATATAATATATAATTTTTGGTTTTTTTTTTTTCTTCTTTCATATCTCAATTGTTTTATATTTTTTGAAAAATTTACTAGAAAATTCTCTTTCGAATAATTGTATCCCAATTAGTCTATAAATAATCTATAAAATATTCTTGTATTCTAATAACTCTTATTATTTTAGACATTAGATCTGTCAAATCTTAAGGTATTTTATGAACAATTTTATCTTTATAAATATTTTTTGAACCCTTAACAACTTGGTAATGTGAAGATTTACATTAAATAAATTTGACAATATGAATATTCACGTTAATAGTGTGAATGTTCACATCATAGAACATTCACACTATCAATGTGAATATTAATATGCACTTTACTTATTATTATTAAGGACATTTTGGTAACTATATCACTCATTAGACTTATTAGAAATAACAAAATAATTTAGACTAAATAGAATATAAATAGGTGAAAAGAAATTTATGAATAAATGTTTTTTTTTTCACTTTTTAGATCCATTTAAAAAGTAAAAAATATATGATTCTTTTTAAAAAATCACTAAATATTAAAAAAATAATAATAATAATTCAATATATTTTTTACTTACTTTTTAAGTGTATTTTGACTAAGTAAATTTAAAAATTAATTAAAAAATTAAAACATGTACAAAAACAATTATTTAAAATAAAAAATATGAATTAAAAAATTTAAAACTATTTTTAAAAACTTAAAACTAAAAAGTGTAATTTATCTTTTTCAAATTTCAAGGAGATCGGTCTAATTTACCCGTAATTTTTGCTTGGGTAAATTACAAATACACCGTATGACGTTTTTACTTATAATACATATTATTTTTTGTAATTTTAGAAATTACATCTTGTCTTTTGAAATTTTTTATTTCATAACAAATAGTCAATTTTGTTAATAAATCATCAAGTCAATTAATAATTTTTAATAATATCAAAAATTTATTTTAGGAGCACTTATGTGTAAGTCTTAATATGTGGACTTATTGTCCAATAGGTCCTCTGATAATTAATGATATTTTTTTATCAAATATTATTAAAAAAGTCACTAATTTTTAATTTTCAGCGACAATTTAAAAGTTATCATAAAAAATGTCACTAATTTAAATTTTAACAACAGTTTAAAAAAATATTACAAAAAAAAAGTCACTAATTTTCAATTTTCGGTGACAATTTGAAAAATTTATCATAGAAAAACATTACTAATTGTAAATTATAGCAATAATTTATAAAAATTGTGACACAAAAGTCATTAATTATTAATTTTTAGCGACATATGTAAAAAATCATTACAAAAAATAATTTTTAACGACAATTTTATAAGACTTATTTTTAATAAAATTTGAAAGGAATTAAGTTCAACTATTATGACTTATTGATAGTTTACCTTTTATTTTAATTAATAATTTAAATAATTTTATTATTATATAAGAGAGCAGTTAATAAATTTTTTTTTAAATTTATTTGGGTAAATAAAAATTCTAAAAAACAAGTATTTATAATTTTTAAATTATAAAAAAAAATCTATATTTTAAATAAATTTTAAAATATATATTTGTAATTTATTTATTTATTCTTTCAACACTCAATTTTGGGACGTGACGTTAATTTAATTATCTTAGACTTTCACAAGGCCACAAAAACACGTTGTTTCGTAATTAGGTGCGTCTTTGACAAAAGTGGACAAACGTCACGTTTCGTTTCACTACTGGCCATGCAAAAAGTCTACTTGCAAAGAATTGATATTTTAGGGTTCGGGGCGTGGTCTTTTGGGGTTTTAAGGTTCATTTCGAATGCGGATTGAGGTTTTGGTTTTTTAATTTTTTAGTTCGGGATTAAAAAGTTTTATGTAAGGTGTGTTTAGGAAGAAAAATTTTAGCTTCTTTTAGGTTAAAATTCACAAAAAATTAAAATAAGTTAAAATAGTTAATAAAATAAAAAATCACATCAAACTCATAATTATTTCATTTTTTCTCTAACAAATATCACATTCAACTACAAAAAAATCTAATCATCTTTTCAAATACAAAAATTTTAGCCTATTAAAATAGCCAAAAACTAAAATAACTTACTAAAATAGTAATTTTCCGAACACCCACGTAGAATAAATTTTTTGACTTTTATGAAAGAAAAAATAAAATGATTATGATTTGAATGTGACATTTTATTTTATTAATTTTTTAGTTTATTTTATTTTATTTTTTTGCTATTCTAATAAAAAAAAACTCCACACTTTTTCTTCCCAGGTTAAGAATGTTATGATTTGTAAAGAGAGTAGAATTTATAATTTTTTTATATTGAATCATGAGAGAAGAGCCTTGGTAATTAGTAAAATGCATGGCCAAGTGGCTTAAAAATAAAAGTACACAATTTTATATTGAATTATAAGAGAACAGTTCGAGACATAATATTTGAAAATTAGGAGTTGTTTGGGATGAATTATATAAGTATACTTTTTAATTTTTTAGTTAAAAAAGTAGAGGAAAAAAAATGTATGTTTGAGATAACTTTTTAAGAAAAAAAATGTGTATTAAATATTGTATCAACTAACAAAATTATTTTGATACCCTTCTGAGCACTGACATGCTTCTGTACACGAGTGTCAGTGTACTGCATCAATGCATTGTGCTGCACTATTTTGATTTTTTTTTTTTTTTTTTAACCAAAAAGTGCACTATTGGAAGAGGAGTGCACCAAGGGCATATATGTCTTTTTACCCTCTGTCTATTCCGACTTTTATTTTCCGCCCAAACATGTGAATAATATTAATTTTTAACTTTTTAAGGCACTGTTTAGGAAGAAGGTTTGTACGTTTTTTTGGCTATTTTAGTCAAAAAAGAGAAAATAGGTTATTTTAGTCATAACTAACAAAATATCACATACAACCCATAATCATTATACTCTTCTGTCACAAAAAAAAGTCAAAAAAGTCAAAAGGCCAAAAAACCCTTCTCAAACCAAACTTTTTAACTCAAACTAAATTAACTAAAAAAGTCAAAAAGTCAACCCACTTTCTAAATCAACCCTAACTTTTTTTTGTAACTCTTAACTTTTTTAAAAGATGGCAAACACTTACATGGCTAGGTCATGCTTGGATCACTAATAATTTTCCTAGCACTACTCACAAATAATAAATAATTAACTTTGAAGAATCTGTGTAGATTACATGGCATCCGCATTTTGACCATTTAAATTGCAACCGTGCTACATACACCCAATGGGGGTCGACCCCCCAGTGAGGTGGCAGTCCCTTACTTGTTGAAATCCCAAAAAAAAAAAAAAAAAAAAGTTTTTTTTGGTCCACTCCTGGCGTGACACCTCACTGGGGGTGACCCCCAGTTGGGGGTATAATACATTAGTGTTTATGTTACTTTTTAAAAAGTCTCTTTTTCATAGAACATTCATGATAAAACAATTATAGATTCATTAAATAATTATAATTAGATGGTTAAATTATATTTGACACTTAAAAAATAATTGACAAGCATAATTTTAAAAATAAATTATTTATTAAAAGATTTTTTTAATGATAGCCTTAAAGACGATTAGTATATATTTTTCAACGCTAACAATCGTCATTAAGATTGTTTTTAAATTTTTCTTTATTAAATGCTAATAATAAATATAATTTTGAGAATAGATTATTTATTATTTTAAATACAAATATGTCATGATCATGTGACTAAAATTGTTTAATTGATTTAATTATTAACACTAGTGCCTAACACACAGGATGCGTATATAATTTAAATGAATAAACATATTATATATTATATATCCTCAAGTAGTAAGTGTCCTTTTTTATCAAATTTAAAGTCTTTGCTTTTCTGTATATATATGATCAAAAATTTTAATTATTTTTCATACTAAGCAAATAATTTAGGAGCAATAAAATATATAAAAGAGAATTTGAAAATTTTGGTACAATAATATTTTCAACTTATTATTTTTTGTACTAAACAAATAATTTAAGAGCTATAAAATAAATGGAAGAGAAACAAATGGGAGTTTATGTGGGGTCGAGTTGTTTTTTTTTTTTTTTTTTTTTTTGTTTTTTTAATTTTTGAACAATTGATGCTCTTCTCATGACATGATGCCATCTATTTTTATTTATTTTTAATAAATAACAAAAACAAGTTTTATATACTTGTCATACGCTTACCGTTAGCCTGTAACCATCATCGTTATCATTTGCTGACATATAATTTAAACAAATAAATAAATAAAAACAACTTTCTGTCCCTCTTTTGTCTTCTAGTTTGTCATAATTATAATTTCGTAAGTCTCACTCTTCTTTCAATCTTCTAGTTTTTCATAATTATCATTTCGTAAGTGTCACTCTTCTTTCAATCTTCATTTTACTAAGAAACAAATATATATTTTGGAGACCCTTGACATTATTTGCAGTTGATGGAGAGATTTCATGGTGCTTTGCTTGTAATTTATGGGGAAGTTATTTGGTGGGTACAACATATGGATTGTGATTAGTAACAAAAATAAAATTCACGATTTTATATTAAGTGCTTAAAGAACATAAAGAAACATGAGTATTTATGATTGGTCTAAGATATTTCCAAGACTAATCAATAATTTTTCCAATTTGAGAGGCGTGTTTTTAATAAAATTGTCATATATTTGAAAGAGGGAAATGATGAATATATCATGTATATTATTTAGGGACAATTACACTGACACAGTGTTAGTAAAAATTAATTACAAACTGATGAAAATTTTATAATAATTTTAATTATTAATATTTATAATATTTTTTATATTTTATAATTAATTTTTCCTGACATTACTGTTTTAAAGTTGAAGTTAGCACATTTTAGATGATAAGCTGAGAGCATTTTTAATGGTTTTATATTTTAGCAATTTTGGTCAAATAGTGCAAATACTTTTCTTTTTTTTTTGGTCATAAAAATGCTAAATTTGAAATGTTTATATGTGATTCTCACAAATTCAGAAGAAATGCCAAAATTTACATAGAGCTAAACTTTGTCCCATGACCTCCCCTTATTTCACAAAATTTTAAGTGTTTATAAAAGAAACGGGAAAAAAAAAAAAATAGTTTAAACTCTCAAAATTTATATAATTTTTCTTGGCCTCTCCCAATTGCACAAAGATCTCATTAGCTTATGCAATGATGATACAGTTACAATAGGTGGAATGGATCGGATTGGTCCACGCTTCTCCAACCGGTATCTGAATCGTCATGCTCCTGGTGAACCTGCACACAAGTTCAAAGGGGAACGGGGAGTCCCCCAGCGAACCCTTCGACGAGCAAGTTAGAGAGAGAAATAAAGTGTAGAAATGAATTAGAGATAGAAAGCTTAGCATTCTTCTTATCTTCAACGTTTGCTTATATCCTTTGGTAATCATTTCGTTGTCCCTTCCGACCTGTCACCTTGGCCAAAGATCTATGCTGTAGCTTACCTTGTTCAGGGTGAGGGCGTGTTGTCCCGACGGAAAGGTATTGTCGTAATAAATGTAGTGAGGGGCTGCATTAATGGCGATGTGCAGTGGCAATAACTTTGTAGATCTTTGTCTGCTGATGTGGCTTGCTCTTTACCTGCCACATGTCTGAATATCATTGGTCCTTCATGCCATGTTGATTTCCAGATGGTGCTGGGCCTTATCAGTTTGGGTTATGTATTGGGCCCTAAGTGGTAGGCTTGGGTTGTTCATAGTGGGTTATGGCCTTTATGGGCCTACCCACGTCAGTAGTCCCCCATTCCCAAGTGCAGCTTTAGTCCAATGAAGGGAATAATGAGGAAGATGGGGGGTGGAAGGTCGAGTAAAAGGAACAACCAACCAGAAGTGGCCCAGTGGAGGGACCGACCGTGAGGAGAGCCGACCGCGGAGGGTAACCGAGTGGAGGAACCGACCATGAGGAGGGCCGACCGAGAAGGGTAGCCGAGTGGAGGGACCGACCATGAGGAGGGCCGACCGCAAAGGGTAGTTGAGTGGAGAGACCGACCATGAGGAGGGCTGACCGCGAAGGGTAACCGAATGGAGAGGCCGACCATGAGGAAGGCCGACTGCGAAGGGTGAGGTGGCGGGGTGCGGGGCTCGAGAGGTGGCGCATCACATGATGAGTTGAAGTGGAAAGACAGGGTAGGGGAAGAGGGTAGTGGATCGTGGTCATACACGTGGCAACATTTCGTGGTGAGGGAGGTTAGACGTTGGGCCAGAAGTGAAACGATAAGTCATTACAGGGTGTTGAAAGGACAGTTTTGGCGGTGTTTTGAAAAATTTTCAAACTAGCGAAATTTAATAGGGACCCTTGGAATACGGGCAAACCTTGGGCCTTTGGGATTATTCACTTCACCTATCTTTGTGCAAAACATCAAAACATTCCAAACCTAAACTCCTTCGTTGCTAACAATACGCCCCTGCAACACTTCTTGAATTTTCTTGCGCCCGTATCCGAAGCTATTCGAAGATACATGAGAGAGATGGCACAAGAGGAAGCAACCACCACAAAGGTTGATCCCCTAGGGGATGATGACGCAATTGGCCTGGCGGAACAATATAGGAGGGAGAGGCAAGTGGAGAGAGTAGAGGGGCTGGTGGGACCGCCGCGTTCGTTGACATTGATGGCGGCTCCAAAACCAATCAACCAGGCTGAACCAGATCACTGGCATACGAAGGCCGACAAGTCGACCGTTACTGTGGGGAGTTGGAGGGTATGCGTAAAAAATACCAGGTTCCCGCAGAAATAGAATTGATGCTACCAACACTAACGGAGAGGCCGTCCGACGCCCGGTTGGGGAAGTTTGCCCTCTACGAGGAGACATTGAAGTGTGGGTTGAGGTTGTCGCTTCCGCAGGTAGTAGTGGATGTCTTAAACAAACTGGAAGTAGCACCAGGTCAACTAATGCCCAATGCGTAGAAGATTGTACTGGCCTGTGCAAGTGCGTGGCCGAAAGCGAACGAGGGGGCGGTTATGACAGTAGACGAGTTTTTTGCGTGCTACAAGGCTTCAAGCCAGCAAGAAACTTGGGTCACTTTGTAGGCGGCGGCATGGAGAGGTCTGGTGGCGGGATTGCCGTCATCAATTAAGGGATGGAGGTCACGGTGGTTCTACGTGTCTGCGAACGGAGGAGTGAAGGTGCACACGGTGTGGAGAGTGCCTACCAAGTCTGTGGAGCCAAAGCTGGGGGCCACAGCGGAGGAGAGGGTGAAAAAGGTGAAGGCTTGGAAGGAGAAGGAGGGCGTCAAGTGGGATGAGCTCGTCCAGCCGTCCGCCTTGTTTGCCGCAGGATTAGGCCCTCAGCCGACCGGTGGAGATCTAGCACCGGAAGAACTAGAGGCAAGAAGAAAAGCGCAAGAGGCAGAAGATCGGACCATTTTTTCCAGAGCCCAAAAATTAAAGGAGGTGGAGTTAGGCCCGCCACCAAAACCAGTCGCGAGGGAGAGAATCCGACTGCGTCCCAAGCCACTGGGGGAAAAAGACTTGGGCAGTTTTGAGCCACGACTGGCCCCCATGGATCCGATGAAGGAAAGGGCAAACATGGAGGCGGAGGCATTGAAGAAGAAGAAGAAAATGAGGGTTCGCCCTGAGGGGGTCTCAGGTGAGCTTGGTTTGAAGAGGGTGAGGGCTGGGGAGGAGGTTACCCCCATGGTGGAGGAGTCGACCGCAACAAGGGAGGAGGGAGTGGAGGCAACCCCAGAAAGTGTGGTGGCCCCAGACATGGAAGGGGACAAAGGCCAAGGAGGCCAGGAGGAAGAAGAGCACCTGAGTGCCATGCCTAAAGTGCCAGTGGAAAATGGGTCAGCCGGTCCTAAGGAAGTGATAGAGCATCAGCCAAAAGGGGGCCTTGCGCCCCAAGGAGAAGGGGCCAGGCTGACGACTGCCATCTACCACGCTGGCAAAGGGTCGGGCGCTAGAGGGAGAAGAAGGCCCACCAGTGTTTGCAGACGCCTTGTGGAGATTGTAGACGACATGGCGGTGCGCTTGGTGGCCAGGCTCAATGAGGCTGAGCTCTGAGGAGGTTGTGCTCCGCCCAAATGGAGGTGACCACCTTAGTAGGAGCTCTGCTGAGAAAGGAGGCGGCTGGGAAGACCAAGTTGGAGAAGGCGAAGGCCCAACTTGCAAGTTTGAGGAGTGAAACTGCGGGGTAGAGGAGGACCGCACGGAGCATTTGTGCAAAGGGGTTACAAGAGGCTGAAAAGGCCAAGAAGATGGAGATCTTGGCGATCGTCTCTGCAATCTTGACATGTGAGTCCATCTTGGCTGCTTGCAACCAAGTTGGAGGTAGAGGACGAACGCCGCAAGGTAGTGTCGCTCGAATTCCAACTGGTTGGCGAGCAGAAGAAGTTGGAAGAGGCTAAAAATGCCTGCACGGTCACCAATGATCGTTTTGAAGAGGCTATGGCAAACAATGAAGAGCTGCGTGCCCAGCAGATCAAAGAGAAGGATGAAGCAGACGTGAAGATCGCTGGATTGCAGAAGGAGCTAGAGGATGAGCGTGCTAAGGCAATGGAGGAGAAAGCAAGATTGCAGAAGGAGTTGGAGGAAGAAAAAACCAAGGCAGCCTCTGAAAAGGCAGCATACCCCGATCTGTGCGTTGCAACAGTAGAGCAACTCAAGGGGTCTGCTGAATTTCAAATGGCAGTCGATGCCGCGGTCACCAACAACTTGGCAAGGGAGGTGTGCAGGCGGGGCTGAAGCAGAAGTTATTGAGAGCTTCCAGCGGTCGGACTTCTACAAACACGAAATGGCTGAGTTCTGGGATAGTGGCTGGAAGATGTTTAAGCGAAAAGCAGAAGAACTGCTCCCAGACTTGGACCTTAGTGGTGTAAGGATTGATAAAGACGACGTGGCCCAGACCCCCCTAAATGAGGGCATTGAAGAAGAAGACCTTGTGTCAAGTGAGGAGGAGTGACTGGTGTGAATAAGACCTGTACTTAGGTTTTTTTTTTTTTTTTTTTTTTTGCTTTTGAATTTTGGCTTTTGCTTTTGAATGATTGTAAGAAACTTATGTATAAGTTTGTGAATAAATAAAATTTTGAGTCTTGTTTTCATGCTACTGCTTTTGTTTGCACATCTGAAATGAATGAGAATGGCAACTTATATAAGGCTTATGTATAAATCAGTGTGAAGTGTAAAATGTAAGGAAAACTCAATATAAAGTGAAGTCTAACTTGTAAGAAAAATTCAATATAGAGTGAATGTAAGAAAAACTCAATGCAAAGTGAATTTGAACTTGTAACAATTCAATGCAGAGTAAATGTAGGAAAAACTCAATGCAGAGTGAATTTTAACTGGTAACAATTCAATGCAGAATGAATTTGAACTTGTAACAATTCAACGCAGAGTGAATGTAGGAAAAACTCAATGCAGAGTGAATTTTAACTTGTAAAAATTCAATGCTGAGTGACTGGGGCTTGAAGTAACTCAGTCTGGCGAGGTTCTGCATGCTCAGTCTGACTGAGGCTTTGTATGCTCAGTCTGGCAGAGGCTTTGAGTGACTCGATCTAGCCGAGCTCTTCATGCTCAGTCGGGCTGAGGCTATTTATGCTCAGTCTGGCGAGGCTTTTTATGCTTCGGTCTGGCCGAACTCTTCATGCTCAATCTGGCTGAGGCTTTTTATGCTCAGTCTGGCTGAGGCTTAGAGTGACTCGGTCTGGCCGAGCTCTTCATGCTCAGTCGAGCTGAGACTTTTTATGCTCAGTCTGGCTGAGGCTTTGAGTGACTTGATCTGGCCGAGCTCTTCATGCTCAGTCTGGCTAAAGCTTTTTATGCTCAATTTGGCTGAGGCTTTGAGTGACTCGGTCTGGCCGAGCTCTTCATGCTCAGCCTGGCTGAGGCTTTTTATGCTCAGTCTGGCTGAGGCTTTGAGTGACTCGGTCTAGCTGAGCTCTTCATGCTCAGTCTGGCTAAGGCTTTTGATACTCAGTCTGGCTGAGGCTTTGAGTGACACGGTCTGGCCGAGGCTGCAATCAAAGCGTTATTGGAATACTACAGATAACTGAGATATAAGCTTGCTATCATACAAAGTGTGGCCCATGTGTTCGTAAATTTACACTATATGAGGAGAAAATGAGAACATAGATTGTCAAAAAGAACATACAACAATTTGGACGATATAAAAATACAACTTTTATTGAAAATAGCGTTTCAAATGTTGACGTTCAAGGATGGGGAGGTCATGACCTTCCATGTCCTGAAGTCGATGCGTCGGACATGGTCTGGCTTTCGCAATGTAAGGTCCCCCCCATTTGGCTGCCAGTTTGCCCTTAGTCAGATTTTTGGTGGCAAGAATTACTTCTCGCAAAACGAGGTCCCCCATGGCGAACTCCCTTGGTCAGACTCTGCGGTTGTAATGTATTCTCATTTTCTATTAGTATGACGCCCGTCTGACTGCAGTTGTTTCTCGGAGCTCTTCAATCAGGTCTAGGTCTGCCCGACGCAGCTCCTCAGTTAGTTCTGGATTCGGATGTAGAACCCTTGGGGTAAGAAGACCGATCTCTACTGGGATGACCGCCTCTGCGCCGTACGTTAAGCGAAAAGGGGTCTCTCCAGTGGGAGTTCGAGCGGTAGTGCGGTAAGCCCAGAGTACATTCGGCAACTCCTCAGCCCAGAGTCCCTTAGTAGCTTCCAGCTTAGTTTTAATAATCTTGACAAGAGAACGGTTGGTGACCTCAGCCATTGGCTTGGGGATGGCCTGGGGAAGAGAAACATGGCTGGATTTGGAGCTCTGCACAGAATTTCCTGAATTTGGCATTGTCAAATTGTTTTCCGTTGTCGAAGACAATGGCTTGAGGGATGCTAAATCGGCAGATGATCGACTGCCAGATGAATCTGGTTGTGTTTCGCTCGACAATGGTGGCAAGGGGTTCTGCTTAGACCCATTTGGTGAAGTAATCGATAGCGACAATGGCAAATTTGGTTTGGCCTCGTCCAATGGGCAATAGGCCAACCAGGTCGATCCCCTATTTGGCGAAGGAGTAGGGACTGCAGAGTGTGATCAATTCTGTAGGAGGGGCATGGAAGATGTTGGCAAAACGTTGGCACTTGTCACATTTGAGCACAATATCTGTCGCATCTTGATTGAGAGTAGACCAGAAATAACCAGTGCGAAGTATTTTGTAGGCTAGGGACCTGCCACCGGAATGATTGCCACATACGCCTTCATGGATTTCTCTCATCACGTAAGTCGCCTGAGCAGGATTTAGGCATCTGAGGTATGGGCGTGAAAAGCCCCTCTTGTACAAAAGACCATCGACGAGAATGTAATTGGACGACCAGGTCCTGACTTTGGCGACCTGTTGTTTGTTCTCTGGTAGCTCTCCCGTTGTCAAAAATAGAAAGATGTCGGATGCCCAGGGGATAGGTTCATTTTGGAGGAAGTGGACTTCTTGTTGGTTGAGGGTAATGGCAGGGTGGGCTAGGTAGTCGAGGCAGACACCATGGCTGAGATCGGACTGGTCTGCAGAAGCCAACTGAGCCATCTCATCCGCCTTAGAGTTTTCCGCCCGAGGGATGTGTTTGATGTGGAAGGTATTGAAGAAGCAGACAAGGGGGAGTGCTATATCCCTGTAAGCCCACATTATGTCCTCATTGGCATCGAATTCTCCCGTAATTTGTCCGACAATGAGCTGGGAGTCGCTGAACACCCGGATGTGGCTGACACCAATATCCCTAGCTAGGCGGAGACCTACTATCAATGCCTCGTATTCGGCCTCATTGTTACTGGCCTTGAACAAGAAACGGAGAGCACATTTGAACTAACCACCTTCAGGGGCGGTGAAGATAAGACTAGCCCCACTGCCTTCCGTGCGGGATGATCCGTCGACGTTGAGAGTCCAAGAGTGAGGGTCTTCTGGGTCGGTAGGGGTTGATGATGGTGGAGGGGCCGTGGTTGGGGTAGGATTAGTGAATTCCAAGATAAAATCGGCGACCGCCCTTATGTCATTGTTCGAGGCCGGTAGGAGATGTCAAACTGGCTGAGTTCCACTGACCACTGCATGAGTCTGCCGAAGAGTTCTGGTTGTTGCATTACCTTCTTCAAGGGTTGGTCGGTGAGGACCACTATGGAATGCGCTTGGAAGTAAGGACGGAGTCGTCTAGAGGCGGTGACCAAGGACAAGGATAATTTTTCTAATTGTGGTTAATTCTACTCCGCTCCCTTGAGAGCCTGGCTGATGTAGTAGACCGGCCGTTGGACAGAGCCGTCTTCCCTGATAAGAGCGGCACTGACTACGGTGCTTGACACGGCTAAATAGAGGAAAAGGGGTTCGCCCGTGAGTGCCTATGAAAGGAGGGGGGAGATTGGCCATACACTGCTTCAACTGCTGAAAAGCCTCTTCGGATTCGGTTGTCCATTCAAAAGTTTGCCGAAGAACTTTGAAGAAGGGGAGGCACTTATCCGTTGCGCGGAAAATGAAGCGGTTGAAGGCGGCGACTCAGCCAGTGAGTCTTTGAACCTCCTTAACCGCTACGGGTATTGCATTTCAATCAAGGCCTTGATCTTTTCAGGGTTGGCTTCAATGCCCCGCTGACTGACCATGAAACCCAAAAACTTCCCAGATCCTACGCCGAAGGCGCACTTCTCCAGGTTAAGCTTCATTTGGTACTTTCGTAAGGTGGCGAAGGTCTCTCGTAGGTCGGTCAGGTGATCAGTGAAGAGTTTGCTCTTGACTAGCATGTCATCAACATATACTTCCATATTCCGACCTATTTGATGGTGGAAAACAACATTGACCAACCGTTGGTAGGTGGCCCCAGCATTTTTCAGTCCAAACGGCATCACACGGTAATGATAGGTACCTCGATCGGTAATGAAGGAGGTGTGTTCACGATCAGATGCGTGCATTAGAATTTGGTTGTACCCAGAGAAGGCGTCCATGAAGCTAAGCATTTGATGATCGGCCGTGGCATCAACCAGCAGATCTATGTGGAGGAGAGGATAGCTGTCTTTGGGGCAAGCTCGGTTGAGGTCGGAGTAGTTGACACAGAGTCGCCATTTACCATTGTTCTTACGGACCAGAACGACGTTTGACAACCATCTAGGGTAGTCTACATTTTTGATGAATTGTGCCTCAAGGAGCTTGTCGACCTCTGCGGCAATGAGAGTGTTGCGCTCCGGATGAAAAATGCGCTACTTCTGGCGGTAAGGTCAGAAATGGGGTTCAATGCTGAGGTGATGGGTTATGAAGGGTCAATACCCGGCATGTCTAAGTGGGTCTAGGCGAATACATCGTTGTGCTCGATCAGGAGGGCAGTAAGGTCGGCCTTAGCTTGGGGGGATAGTTGGCTGCCGATTTTGGCAGTTTTCGTTGAGTTCGCAGGGTCGATGAGAACCTCAACGAGCTCCTCCACAGGCTCCCCTCTGACCAGCTCATCCTCATCTCGAACGTTAAGCCCTTCAATGATCATTGCCTCCTTCAGCTTGACTTCTTTGAGTGATGCGACATAACACTCCCCGGATAACTGTCTACTCTCCTCTCACTGTCCCGACCCCCAGATCGGTGGGGAACTTAATGGCAAGGTGGTAAGTTGATGTGATAGCTTGAAAAGCATTTAGGGCGGTGCGGCTGAGGATGATGTTGTAGGCGGAGGGGCAGTCGACAACAAGAAAGGTAAGTAACTTTGTGGTCTGCCGCGGGTACTCGCCGATTGTGAGAGGAAGATCAATGGAGCCAATGGAGGTCACCCGGTCACCAGTGAAACCGACCAAAGGGGTTTGGAGAGGAGACAGACTTTTCTCCCTAATCTTGAGCTGACGAAAGTAGTTGAGGAAGATGATGTCTGAAGAGCTGCCGTTGTCAATGAGAACTCGTCGGACCTTGTAGTTGGAGAGGAGGGCAGAAATGACGAGAGGGTCATCATGAGGGTAACGGATGCCTGTGCAGTCGGCGTCCGTGAAAGTGATAGGCTCGGTCCATTGCTTGGGCTGCTTGGAGGGTCGGTCTACCATGGCAATTGCTTTATCTAAGCCCTGCCTTGTCTTTCTGAGTTCTGCTTTCTAAGCCGAGTGGGATGGTCCCCCATAAGCAAGGCCGCCCGAAATAACTTTGATTTTTCCAATGGGTGGGGGGGGGATTACCTTGCGGCCGAGGCTACTGTGGAAGGCGATCATGGCCTTGGTTGGGTTGGGCGGGCTGCCGGGGAGGGGTACACCGGTGGTTGTTTCTGAGGGGCTCAGTCCTTTGCCTCTGTTGAGGGCGGGTGTTTGTGAACCGGCTAAGACGTCCCTGACGTATTAAGGTCTCGACTTGATCTTTGAGGTTGACGCAGTCATCGGTATTATGGCCATGGTCCTGGTGGAAACGGCAATATTTGGACTGGTCTTTTCGATTGGAAGGGGTTCATGATGGTTGGGGCCATTTGAGGGGGTAGTCCCGCTAGATCTGATTGAGGACTTGTTCCATAAGGGAATTGAGCTGTGTGTATCGTTCGAACCAACCGGGCGGTCGAGATAGTGGGTTGTCGGGTTATTGTATTGGGTGTTTTTGGTTTCTGAGTCTTTTCGCTTTTCTCGGAGGGTCGGGTTTTTTGCTGTAGGGTCTTGGCGAGCAGCTAGGGAATCTTCTACGTTCATGTATTTTTGAGTTTTGGAGAGTAGGGCTGCCATGGAGATGGGGGAGTTTTTAGAGAGGGAGAAGAGGAAGTCAAACGACCGTAGTCCGGCCATGAAAGCTGTAAGGATGACCTTATCGTCGTTTTCCGCCACCTACAGGGCTTCGGTGTTGAAAGCAGATAATGGCTGCGAGGACTCCCCTCGATCTAGCAGATGTTGAGAAGTTGGGTTGCCGGACAGCGTTGGCGTTGGGCTCTAATAAAATGACTAAGGAAAGAGTCACTGAGATGCTGGAAAGTGGAGACGAGTCTGGTAATCGGGTGAACCACGGTAGGCGACCCTTCGATGTCACGGGGAAAGCTCGACACATGATCTCGTCAGGGAATGCATGGAGGATCATGAGGGTTCTGTAGGTCTCCAGATGGTCGACTGGGTCTATCGTACCGTCAAAAGAGTCGATGGTGGGCATTTTAAACTTGGGAGGTAGAGGTTTATCCCGGATGGAAGCAACAAATTGTGAGTTTGCTGTGGTAGAGGGTTTATGCTGGATGTTCTGCATGACCCCTTGGAGTTGGAGGTTCATGGCTCGGAGTTCGGCGTCCTAGAGAGGGATGTTATCACCACCGAAAGGCAACGGGGGTTGGATGCTACTAGCTTCCCCTTCAGAGACTGGTGCCAAGGTCGATGGATGCGGGGGTCGGGGTGGTGTATTTATATTAGGAGGAGGAGGTTGCAAGCCTTCCAAGTTAGGTGGATAGGGCTACAAGATAGTATGGCTTGGGGCTCACTCTTGGTTGGGCAAAATATCAGGAGGTGGTAGAGGGGGCATAGGAAGGTTTCTTTGGAGTAGAGCATTTATCAGGGCTTGGTTTTGCTCGGCCATGCGGTTAATGTTGTTGGTAAGCTCGATGAAATACTGTGGTGGGTTGTTTGGATTTGGAGGGTCGGCTTGATGGTCGGTAGCATTTTGGTGAGAAGCCATGGATCTAGTCATGACCATACACTTCGATGGGTAGCAAGAAAGGATTATTAGAACAGGGCCTCCGGCGACAATGAGCACAACTGGAACGCGAAGCAAAGCGTTCCCACAGATGGCGCCAACTGATGATATAGTTACGATATAACGGGTTCCAGGTAGAACGGATCGAACTGGTCTACGCTTCTCCAACCGGTATCTGAATCATCAATCTCCTGGTGAACCTGCACACGAGTTCAACGGGGAATGGGGAGTCCCCCAGCGAACCCTCCGACGAGCAAGTTAGAGAGAGAAGTAGAGTGTAGAGATGAATTAGAGATAGAAAGCTTAACCTTCTTCTTGTCTTCAACGTTTGCTTATATCCTTTGGTAATCATTTCGTTGTCCCTTCCGACCTGTCACCTTGGCCAAAGGTCTATGCTGTAGCTTACCTTGTTCAGGTGAAAGGCGTCTTTGTCCGACGGAGAGGTGTTGTCGTAATAAATCTGATGAAGATGCATTAATGGTGATGTCTTGATGGCAATAACTGCGAGATCTTTATCTGCTGATGTGGCTTGCCCTTTACCTGCCACGTGTCTGAATATCATTGGTCCTTCATGCCATGTTGATTTCCAGATGGTACTGGGCCTTATCAGTTAGGTTATGTATTGGGCCCTAAGTGGTAGGCTTGGGTTGTTCATAGTGGGTCATGGCCTTTACGGGCCTACCCACGTCATGCAATATTGAATATTTATAAATTAAAAAAATAGTTGACCCTTTAATAATCTCTTAAATTTACGGCACTCAGGCAAAAAATTCAATTTTTTATCTTTTGGGCCAACTCTAATCTCTTTATGTCCAACTAGCATAATTTGTCTAAAAAGATAACTATTTGTTAAAATTTACCAAACTAACTATCTATTAAAATTCACCAAACTAACTATCTGTTAAAATGTGACCCATATCACTAATTTAACACCTTATTTGTTAAATATTACACATTACTTTATCTTACTACTACCATCTACTACCGCCGGCCACCGCCATGGACAACTTTTTTGGTGAATTTTCAAACAACTTTTTTTGACAACTTTTCCGGCGTATCCTTATAACCAAATAAAATTTTAACTTGGATCTAATTCTTTATATCCCTTTTAGAGTGAATTTTTTACCAATTTTACTTCTTTTTTTTTTAACTGATCTTAATTTTACCTCGGCACCTCATTTGTACAACATCTGTGCTTGCCCTGAGCTTGTCCAAAAAATTGCATAAGAAAGATCGTATTGGGTTAAATTTGCTTTACGGATACATATGACTAGCAACGAGAAAAATAAATGCAATAGTTAAATATCAGTCAGTTATAAACTTTGCGTTTGTGGATGAAATCCCCCAAAAAGGGACATAAATGCATTTTTTTGTTATCTCTTCATCATTCAGCTTATTTAGGGATAATATCCGTGGCCTAGACAAAGTCTTGGTTGGTTTGGTTCCAAATATTGCTGCTTCCTAAGATAAGCTTGCAATTGTTCTTATTATTATTTTGGAGGCTAAAGAATAATATTTTAATTGAATTATCATATTTACCCCTTCCTTTAATAGTATCTACAAACAAAGTTTTGAACATGAAAAACAAAAAACAAAACAAAACAAAATTAGATTGAGGATCAATTCAAAATATATATTTGTACATTTAGGGTTAAAACTAACACAATCTAAATATTAGGCGCCAAAACAAAACAAATCCTATACTTAAAAGAGAGTAAAAATATAATTAACCCAATAAAAAATTAAGTAACTGATAAATAATGACTCAATAGTTATGTTAGTATTTTTCCATTATAATACATGAAAAAAATATAAAATAAATTAAATAGAAATAACAAAATAATTTTTTTTATTAAAAGGATGAAATACAGAATAAATGACACAACTAAAAATACAAAAATGAATTAGGTTACATTACTAACAGAATAAATTATTAACATGGATATCTAAAAATTACAACTCATCTTTGTAAAACTAAATACTGAAAAATTTAAGAACAAATGATAAGAAAATAAGCAAACCGAAACTCGTACTAGACAGTTTCCTTAAAACAGATTAACCGTCTCCCGATAGATGCTGGAAGTACGTCGACGTCTGTCTCCTAAGATACGACAGTCGAAACCAGTTAATACAGAAGCACATTCTGAATAGTTTTGGCGAACTTGACAATGAATGCACTGTTGGAACAATCTTCTGTGAAAAATAAATAAATTAAAACAAATCAAACAAATAAAATAAATTACATACCGAATTTATTTTTACCGAACCGAATGAATAGTTAAAGACCAAGTCGAGTATGTGATACTTTATCCTTAAAACAAATTCACTCCGCTACGGTGCTAACGGATAAATGGCATCTATCTCCTAGAATACAATGATCTGCACAAATTGTAATAACACTCCAAACAATTTGTACGGCGAACAAAAACCTGTGTTCTTACTCACTGATTTTTTCCTAAATTAATATGAAGCTTATATATGCAAAGGAACAAAATCTAGACAGAAAAATGAAAATTTCATATTGTTTTTGGATACAAAAAAACTGTTGGAACAACCTTCTATTTATAAGCAAAACCAAACAAATCCGAACAAGTACAAATGAAGTCAACAGGTGCAAAATTCAAAAGAACAAATCTGCTGGCAGTTTTATTATCTGTTGGCAATTTTAAAACCATTTAAAACTGCTGGGTAGTTTTTAACACTGTTAAAAAATAGTTTGAACCTTTTGAACTTTGCTGAAAAATGGACTGGAAACCAGGTAACATGTGGACAAAAAATTAATTCAATTTTTGGCACAAAATTTGAATTTGATTTCATTAAAAAATTCAAATAAATTTTGTCCAAAAAATTAATATTAGAACCGACTTGACCCACACCCATGTCCCATGGCTCGGTAGAGACGGGCCATGGCGCCTGGCGTGTGGTGGTTGGGGCTAAGGTTCACTTTGTCCATAACTTCTCCCTTCTACAAACTTGGGGTGCCTCTTGGGGCCCAACCCAAGTGTTTTCACCTAGAACTTACATACACACATAAGTTCTCTTCAAGTTTTAATGTGGGACAAGCCTTAGAAGGAAACTCACATTTTAATTCTTTAAATGTCCATTCTACGAATCCAAAAACGACGTCAAGTTCCCATTCACTCATAAATGGTTTTGACGAACCGTCTTCATCGTATGACTTGCCACGCGACAAGGAACACATTACCTTTTCGGACCTACTCCAAAAGACATTTGGGGCCCACTCAATTTTGGGTTCAAAGTTGGCCCAAAATAAGCCTTATAAAACCAATTTTCCCAACAATCCCCTACATTAATGGAATTTGACGGAGAGAAAATGCAACAACATGATCTAAATACAGAAAGTACAAAAATTGGAAATATTCTACAAAGGATAGGTAATTTTTGGCTTTGAACCTTCCCTTGTGAGACATTATCGGATTTACTAGCTAACTAATGAACATAATGTCTTGAACTGTTTAGTCATTTGTGAAAACCAACAATAGAACTCACACAGTATATCCCTAGACACAATTTAATTCTTACTATTGTGTTCATTTTGGCCCTAAACAACCTGGTCTTTCATGAGTGCTTTAAAGACTTGTAGCCCTTCACAAATCTCATAGAACTGGCCCAGTTCACACTCACATAAGTGATTCTTATGAAGAGTATCTTGCCATACTCTACTAGGTTTACCTAGATATAAGAATCATTAAAATTTTACCTAACCTAAAATGCTGCAAACATCACTATTTCATCCTAGAAATAGGTAGGAGTTGGACTCCCCAGTGATCTTTCTGAGCCATTCACAACTCGATTGTCCGTTTGAACCTAGATCTTGGGATCTCTAGTCAACTAAGTTTGGTTGCTGTTGTGGTAACTCTTATTTAATAGGCTTTAGTCACATTCCCCTCGATGAATTCTTAACTAGCTCTCTTGTTAACCCTTTGGTTAGTGGATCTGCTATGTTGTCTTTAGACTTCACATATTCAATGGAAATAATTCCATTAGAGAGTAGTTATCTTACGGTATTATGTCGACGACGAATGTGTCGTGACTTACCATTATACATATGACTCTATGCTCTACCTATTGTGGATTGACTATTGCAATGTATGCATATAGCAAGCACTGGTTTTGGCCATATTGGAATATCTTCAAAGAAGTGGCAAAGTCATTCTACTTCTTCCCCAGCTTTATCTAAAGCTATGAACTCTAATTCCATAATAGACCTTGCTATGCAAGTCTGTTTGGAAGATTTCCAAGATACAGCCGTCCCACCAAGAGTAAAAACATATACACTGGTGGATTTTGAGTCTCTAGTATCCGATATCCAATTTGCATCACAATAACCTTCAAATACTGCTGGATATCTAGTATAATTTAACCCAATGTTACGAGTAAATCGGAGATTTCTTAGAACCCTTATAATTGCTTTCCAGTGTTCTACTCCTGGATTACTCGTATATCTACTTAATTTACTTACTGCATAAGCTATATCTGGGCGAGTGTAGTTCATCAAGTACATTAAGCTTCCAATAATTTGGGCATACTCTAATTGAGAAATACTTTCCTGTAATTAACATCCACAGGTGTTTTAGCAAGATGGTCATCATCTTTGCTGAATTTGTCAAGTATTTTCTCAATGTAATGAGATTGTAACAAAGCATAACCTTCTGATGTTTTGGTAATTTTCATACCAAGAATTACATCAGCAATGCCCATGTCCTTCATGTCAAAATCTTTATTCAATATTTTCTTGGTAGTTTTAATCATGTCATTATTACTACCTATGATGAGCATATCATCCACATAAAGACATATAATAACATAACCTTTGTCTGTGTTTTTAATATAAACACATTGGTCACACTTATTAATTTTAAATTCATTTGACATTATTGCCTTGTCAAATTTCTCATGCTATTGCTTCGGCGCTTGTTTTAAACCATATAATGATTTAACCAATTTACACACTTTCTTTTCTTTTCCTGGAACAAAAAGACCTTCTGGTTGTTCCATGTAAATTTCTTCATCTAACTCACCATTTAAGAAAGCGGTTTTCACATCCATTTGATGAATTTCTAGATTATACAAAGATGCAATAGCAATTAGCATTCTAATGGATGTTATTCTAGTAATCGGTGAGTATGTGTCAAAGTAATCAAGACCTTCTTTTTGTCTCTACCTTTTGACCACAAGTCTTGCCTTGTATTTGTCAATTGATCCATCCGCTTTCATTTTTCTTTTGAAAATCCACTTGTACCCAAGAGGTTTACAACCTAGTGGTAAATCCACTAATTCCCAAGTGTGATTTTGCAAGATGGATTCAACTTCACTATTGACAACTTCTTTCCATAAAAGAGTCTCAGGAATAGACATAGCTTTTTCAAAAATTAAAGGCTCATTTTCTTAAAACATTTAGAAAATCTGGACCAAAAGATTTTGAGATTCTAGCACATTTACTACGCCTAGGTTCCTCTTCTTCATCTTGATCTATCTCTTGCTCTTGTTCTTGATCATGTTCTTGATCCTGACTAGTAATAGCATCATGAGATCTTTTGTTAGTACTAGTCTCTTGTCCAGTTTTATTTGGAAGCACATGTTCAAAGAAAGATGCATTCCGAGATTCAATAATAGTATTTGCATGCATTTCGGAATGTTCTGATTTATGAATCAAAAATCGATATGCACTACTATTCTTGGCATAACCAATGAAAATGCAATCACTGGTTTTAGGACCTATTTTAGTCTTTTTAGGACTAGGAATAGCCACTTTAGCCAAACACTCCTACACTTTTAAGTATTTATAGGATGATACTCTCCCATGCCACATTTCATAAGGTGTTTGATTCACTTTCTTTCGGGGCACTTTATTTAAAATATAATTAGCAAAAAGTATTACTTCCCCCCACAAGTTCTGAGGTAATCTAGAACTTATTAACATAGCATTTATCATTTCTTTTAAAGTCTTATTTTTTCCTTTTAGCAATTCCATTTTGCTGAGGTGATTAAGGAGCGGTGGTTTGATGAATTATTCCATGTTCTTTACAAAATTCACCAAAAGGTTATTCATATTCACCACCTCTATCACTTCTAAATTTCTTAATTTTTTTTACCAAGTGATTTTCAACTTCATTCTTATATTGAATGAAAGTTTCCAAAACTTCATCATTGATTTAAATTAAATAAACATAACTATATCTAGTATAGTCATTTATAAAAGTGATAAAATACTTTTTCCCACCTCTAGTTTGAATTGATTTAAAATCATAAATGTCACTATGAATTAATTCAAGTGATTATGTACTTCTTTTAATTGAATGAAAATGAGTTTTGGATAATTTTAGCTCAACGCAAATTTCACATTTATGATTTGAATCAATATCAAATTTTGGCAAACATTCCATATTAATTAATTTACGCAAAGATCTATAACTAATATGTCCAAGTCTACTATGTCATGGATTTGAAGATTCAAGCAAGTAAGAAGAAGATGTATTCTTATTAATAACAGAGAGTACAACAATCATTATATTCATCTTGAAATGGTCTTCAGACATGTAACATTTTCCTACATACATCTCATTCTTAGTAAGTACAAATTTATCACTCTCAAACACTAGCCTAAACACATTCTTACTCAACAAAGATCCGGAAATAAGATTCTTGCAAATGTCCGGTACATGCAGCACATTGTTGAGAGTGAGATCCTTTCCAAATGTCATCTTCAGAATAATCTTTTCTTATCCTTCAACTTTAGAAGTTGAGGAGTTGCCCATAAAAAGTTGTTTACCGTTGTCCACGGTAGAATGAGATGTGAACATCTTTTTGTCGGCACAGATGTGGCGAGTAGCACCAGTGTCCACCTACCATTCCTTAGGATTTCTGACAAAATTTACCTCAGAAACAACTATAGAAAGATTTATGTCATCAACACCATTAGAAATATTGTCCACTTCGGTCATGTGAGCTTGAGCAGGCTTCTTGCTAGTTCTTCTTTTGCTTTTGCCTTTGCTACGGCAATCTTTGGCCCGATGTCCCTCTTTGTCACAGATGTAACACTTGGCATTAAACTTGTACTTTTTAATTTCCCCTTCTTTAGAGCCTTGTGATGAACTTTCTCCAAAAAACTTCGTTTCTTTGCTTTTGGAGCATATTCCACCACATTTGCCTTAGACTCCATAGGATGCTTACCAGCCCGTTTTTTAAAATTGCAGTTGTCCTCCTTAATCCTCAAACGCACAATTAATTCTTCTAAAGACATTTCTTTGCGCTTGTGTTTGAGGTAGTTTTTGAATTCCTTCCAGCCTTGTGGTAATTTTTCAATTAAGGTTGCAACTTAGAAGGATTCACTGAGAGACATGCCTTCTGCGTGAATGTCATGCAAAATGAGTTGGAGTTCTTGAACTTGGTTGATCACAGTCTTAGAATCAACCATCACATAGTCTAGGAATTTTCCAACCACAAATTTCTTTGAACCGGCATCTTTCGTTTTGTATTTTTTCTCCAAAAACTCCAAAAGTTCCTTTGTTGTCTTGATAAGACTGTAGACATTGTATAATGTGTTGTCAAATCCATTCAAGATGTAATTCTGGTAAAGGAAATCATCATGTTTCCAGGCATCGACCGCAACAACCACTTGCTGGTCATTTTCAACCTCATTCAGAGTTGGAGCATTCTCACGGAGAAAACGAGTCAGGTTCAGAGTTGTAAGATAGAACAACATTTTCTGTTGTCATCTTTTAAAATCAGTTCCTGAGAACTTCTCTGGCTTCTCGCCGTGATTTACCGGTACTGTCACAACAAGAGAGGGGGTTGGCGTAATTGCAGCCACCATTCCAGTACTCGTTTGAGCATTTGTTTCAGTAGCCATGAATTCTAAATTATAAAACAAAATTATAATTAGAATTTATACTACACAGAAAATTAATCTAAGTTCACAGAATTAAATTCTGTAAAAATAAAGAAACAAGAATGTAACTTTTATTTTTCAATTAATTTGGAAATAAAATTAAATTTTATTTAACCAAATTAATTCCACACAGAAAATTAAATTTCTATAACAAGAATTTATTTTAAATTAATGAACACTCAGAAATTATTTAAGAAAATCAAAATTAATTTCTAACAAACTTTATAAATAAATATTCTGAATTGTTAATGACACAAGTATATTACTACTAATTGTAAAGAAAATAGACAGTATATTACTACTATCTGTCAAATAGTATATTACTACTATTTCTTATCCAGCCAGAATATTATTTTTTAAAATCACATAAAATAATTTCTATAAGAAGAAGAAAGAATAAAGGAAATAAACAAAAAAATTTGTAAACAGAATAATTCGAATCTATCTGAAGATTGTTGGAACAATCTTCTGTGAAAAATAAATAAATTGAAACAAATCAAACAAATAAAATAAATTACATACCGAATTTATTTTTACCGAACCGAATGAATATTTAAAGACCAAGTTGAGTGTGTGACACTCTATCCTTAAGACAAATTCGTCTCGCTACGGTGCTAACAGATAAATGGCGTCTATCTCCCAGGATACAATGATCTACACAAATTGTAGTAGCACTCCAAACAATTTGTACGATGAATAAAAACTTGTGTTCTTACTCTCTAATTTTTTCCTAAATTAATATGAAGATTATATATGCAAAGAAACAAAATCTAGACAGAAAAATGAAAATTTCATATTGTTTTTGGATACAAAAAACTGCTAGAACAACCTTCTATTTATAGGCAAAACCAAACAGATCTGAACAAGTACAAATGAAGTCAACAGGTGCGAAATTCAAACGAACAAATTTGCTAGCAGTTTTATTTTATTATCTGTTGACAGTTTTAAAACTGTTTAAAACTGCTGGGCAGTTTTTAACACTGTTAAAAAACAGTTTGAACCTTTTGAATTTTGCTGAAAAATGGACTGGAAACCAGGTAACATATGGACAGAAAATTAATTCAATTTTTGGCACAAAATTTGAATTTGATTTCATTAAAAAATTCAAATAAATTTTGTCCAAAAATTTAATATTAGAACCGAATTAACCCACACCTGTACCCGGCACAGCTCAGCCGGACGGCGGCGCACACATGTGTGGTGGTTTGGGCTAAGGTTCACTTTGTCCATAACTTCTCCCTTCTACAAACTTGGGGTGCCCCTTGGGACCCAACCCAAGTGTTGAACTTATATACATACATAAGTTCTCTTCAAGTTTCAATGTGGGACAAGCCTTAGAAGGAAACCCACATTTTAATTCTTTAAATGTCCATTTCGCGAATCCGAAAATGACGTCAAACTCCTATTCACTCATAAATGGTTTTGACGAACCGTCTTCACCGTGTGACTTGCCACGCAACAAGGAACACGTTACCTTTTCGGACTCACCCCAAAAGACGTTTGGGGCCCACTCAATTTTGGGCTCAAAGTTTGCCCAAAATAAGCCTTATAAAACCAATTTTTCCAACATGCACTCTCTCTAACAAGAACCAAAGAAGAGGCTAGCAAAAAAAGATAAAAAATATTTTCTTTGGTTTAAAAACCATCTCCAACTTTTTATCTCAAAATACCATCTCCATTTTCCATCAAATATCTCTCAAAAAAAAAATTTATTCTCCAAGTTGGAGGGGAAATGACTCTATTTATACAAGTAGAAAAATCTCTAGCCACGAATGCTATATATCAATAGGGCTATCAAATGCCATTAACCAAGACCATCAACTCTAGCCATTAGGGCTAGAGTTACAAAGGTTGAAAACTTATGGCCTCTAATATGGTCATCAACTCTATCATGAAAAGATGAGAGTTATAAAGGTCTAAACCTCCCGTGTGCTTAAAATATACAAATAAATATGTATATAATGATGGTTGAATAAACTAACTAGATTGTTAGAGAAAAATGGTTTTTAAATATTAAATTCCGGTAACTTTGAGCTTTAATTAATGTAGGACCCACACCTCGGTTTGGGTGGGTCCGGGTGGCAATACGTTCCTTGCCATGTGGTGAACAAGAATATATACTCGGGTGGTTGAAACCATTTACGAGTGAATGAGAAATTGATACCGAAGTGAGCCTCATAAACATGGAAAATGTTTTGTGTGGTTACTTTGAATTGGTATCTAAAACTTTGTCCCACATAGGAAACATAGAAGAGTTTCAAAGTGTTTATAAGCTCTAAGATGGAGACCTTGGGTTGGGCCCCAAGGGGTACCCAAGTTTTGTAGGAGGAGGAGTTATGGACAAACCCAAAACCATCACCACCTTGCGCGCCACACGCCGGGCGTGGGCGGTGTGGGTTTGGGTCTTACCCGTCGATTATTTTTGCTCCATAATTATTTGAATTTTTTTTCGAATAATATTCTGCCGGAAAAATTCAAAAAACCTGAAATTTTGAATTTAAATTTATTTCGGTTGCAACTTCTCTTCTTCTCCTTACAGTCGCGTCTGTTCTTCATAACAGTATTCTATACCGGAACAGGCACTTCTCTAGCCTATATATATCAACCCTCCATTCCATGTCAAGTAACTTAGTTTTATTCCCGTATCAGTCCTCTCTGTTTTCTGTTTCTGTACATCATCATCTTTGCATCTTGTGTGAGTTCAAATAAACATTCTGGTTCGCTGTACAAACAAGGTTGTAGTGCGGCATCTGTTTGGGGTGATTGTTGTATCCTGGAGGCAGGACGTCCGTTATTCTCGAGCACCTAGAGAGGGCAATTTACATCTTAAAGACACAGTGTCCATACACTGGCCTCAATCACAAATTTATTCTAGATTTGATTTTGCAGAAAGTTGTAAGTTCTGTCTTCATTTAATCTGTTTTATGTTGCTGTTTAATAAATTTCTGTTCTTTCTATTTGATCTGTTCTGTTTTATTATTCTGTCAAATTAATTATTATCGAAGCATTGTTTTCCCAACAATTTTAAGACAGAAACTAGTCCTGATTTGGTTACTGTTTTATGTTTATAATCCAGTATCTATATTCTTCGATTAAAAAAATTAATTTGCAGAGTTGTGATGTAGTCGGTGTAGTTGTAGACCAGACAGAACAATGAAATAAGTGCCGAAGCATTTTATCACATGCACTGCTGCCGAGTAGAAAATGTTCACATGCACTGTTTTAAATAAAATTCTGGTTTGATCATTTACTAGTTTGACAGAACTTTGGTTTTGAATAACATTCTTTTTAATAATAAAATATTCATATTTTGCACTACTTCTTGAATAATATATTTTATTCTCTATTTCTTGAATGCACTAGTAGTTTATCACATGCCATGTGTATTGAAAAAGTTGTTTTTTAATATATAAGCAGTATGTTCAGTTTCTGGTTTAATGGTTTTCTATATTATTAGAATACTATTTTTTATTTTTGTTTGTTATAAATTAATAAGTTGCTGTATGTGGTTATCCATTTATTTGGATTCATGAAGCATGTTCAGTTTAGTCTTTAGGAATTTTGGACATATTGTCTTCAGCATTTACAGTGTATTAAAGTAAGTTTACATTGTGTCTAATGCTCTACGGGTTGCCTTTATGATTTGAATTCAGTTCTTTTTATATCCTGGTTTAAATTAGATTGTAGTTTTATTACACAGTATGACTCTGTGATTAATTACTTTGTTCTATTACTGTTGGTCATTTTGATTTGATTATTTTGATAAGTTAATTCATTTGGTCATTTGAATTTGATTATCTTAAAACAGTTTGTTAGTTTGATTTAGTTTATATTATATTTTTGTTTGTCTTCCATAAAGATATATTCTTGATCTCCTCATATTTCTTTAGTTGTCTAGATTATTTATTCTATTGGTAAATAATTTCTATTTAATTTAATTTATTTTATTAATAAGAAAGTTAAAGTTAAAGATGGCAACTGAGGGTACTGTTATTACTCCTAATCCCATTGTGCCTCCACCGGTGGTTTCTATTCCGGTTGTAACTCCTGCTCTGACTCATGGCCCGGGTCATGGACATGTTCCAGTGAACCATGGGGAAAAACACGAAAAAATTCAAGGTACCGATTTTAAAAGGTGGCAACAAAAGATGTTATTTTATTTAACTACCTGAATTTGGCAAGGTTTTTACGAGAAGATGCCAACTCGAAAGAAGATGAGAGTGATCGCAAGTTGTCATTGCGATAGATGCATGGAAACATGCGACTTTCTCTGCGGGAACTATATCCTCAATGGATTGGACAACACACTTTAGAATCTGTATAGTCCGATCAAAGGCAAAAAAAGCGTTGTGGGATTCCTTGGATCACAAATATAAGACGGAAGATGCAGGAACAAAGAAATTTGTTGTTGGTCGCTTCCTGGATTTTAAGATGGTGGATTCCAAGACGGTGATCAGTCAAGTCCAAGATCTACAACTTATCTTGCATGAAATTCATGCAGAAGGTATGTCTCTGAGTGAGTCTTTTCAGGTAGCAGCTATGATTGAGAAATTACCGCTGTCTTGGAAGGATTTCAAGAATTATCTAAAGCACAAACGCAAAGAGATGTCACTGGAGGACTTGATTGTTCGGTTGAGGATTGAAGAAGACAACCGTGGGTCTGAAAAGAAAAGTGGGCGTAATCTGATGGAGGCTAAGGCTAATGTGGTGGAACAGAAGCCTAAGCACAACAATAAGAAGAGGAAGTATCCTGGTGAGAGTTCAAAACGTAGCTCTGGTTCAAAGACAAGTGAAATTCAAAACTTCACAGGCAAATGCTATGTGTGTAACAAGCAAGGACATCGTGCCAAAGATTGTTACAAGCGTCGGACTCAACGAACCATGAAAAAGAAACCTGCTCAAGCCAACATAACAGAGGAGGAAAATCTTTGTGCAATGATTTCGGGATTACATGTGTCCGGAATGGTGTCTGAAGTGAATTTGGTAAGCAACCCCAAAACATGGTGGGTGGACACAGGTGCTACGTCACATTTGCTCGAGAAAAAGATGTTCTCCACATATCAGGTGGTGGATAACGAGGAACAACTTTATATGGGCAATTCTTCTACCTCTAAGGTTGAAGGCAAGGGACAAGTAGTACTCAAGATGACATCAGGCAAAGAGCTTACTTTGAAAGAAGTGCTGCATGTACCAGAAATTCGAAAGAACCTGGTATCTGGATCATTGCTGAGCAAGAACGGGTTTCGCCTTGTGTTTGAATCTGACAAATTTGTACTCACTAAAAATGGGGTGTATGTGGGGAAAGGGTACTTGAGCGATGGGCTCTTTAAACTAAATGTAATGACAGTGGTTCCTATTTCTAATAAGAATAACACATCTTCTGCTTACTTTGTTGAGTCTTTATGTATGTGGCATGGTAGATTAGGACATGTTAATTATGGTACCTTGCGTAGATTAATTAATTTAGAATATCTACCTAAATTTCATATTGATGCAAATCATAAGTGTGAAGTATGTGTTGAATCAAAATTGACTAAGGCATCTTTTAAGTCAATTGAAAGAAATACTGAACCTCTAGATCTAATCCATAGTGATTTATGTGATTTGAAATTTATTCAAACACGAGGAGGGAAAAAATATTTCATCACTTTTATTGATGATAGCACTCGATACTGCTATGTATACTTGTTATGGCAAAGATGAAGCCTTAGAAAAATTCAAAGAATTTAAGGCTGAGGTTGATAATCAACTTGGCAAGAAAATAAAAGCTATAAGGAGTGACAGAGGTGGTGAATATGAAGCACCATTTGGTGACTTATGTTCACAATTAGGAATAATACATCAAACCACTGCACCTTATACACCTCAAAGAAATGGAGTTCTTTGGCGGAAAAATCGTACTTTAAAAGAAATGATGAATGCCATGTTAATAAGTTCAGGGTTACCTCAGAACTTGTGGGGGGAAGCTATTCTTTCCGCTAATTATATTCTCAATAAAATTCCTCATAAGAAGTCTCATAAAACACCCTATGAACTGTGGAAAGGTCGAAAGCCTTCCTACAAATACTTGAAAGTGTGGGGGTGTTTGGCTAAAGTGGCAGTACCAGAACCGAAAAGGGTTAAAATTGGACCCAAGACTGTTGATTGTATTTTCATAGGATATGCAAACAACAGTAGTGCCTATCGATTTTTGGTACATAAAAGTGAGAACACAGAGATTCATGTCAATACAATTATCGAGTCTAGGAATGCATCATTTTTTGAAAATGTGTTTCCTTGTAAATTGACGCAAGAGCCTAAAAGGACATATGATACTGCTTTTGACAATGATCAAAGGCAAGTTGAGGAAAACCTAGAGGAAAAAGTCGAGGAGGAACCCAGACGTAGTAAAAGAGCTAGGACAGAAAAATCTTTCGGTCCTGATTTCTTAACATACTTACTGGAAGAGGAGCCTCGAACTTTCAAAGAAGCAATGTCTACTCCTGAAGCTCCTTCTTGGAAAGAAGCTATCAATAGTGAAATTGAATCAATCTTGCAAAATCATACATGGGAATTGGTGGATCTTCCACCAGGCTGTAAGCCTCTTGGTTACAAGTGGATTTTTAAAAGGAAGATGAAGCCGGATGGTTCAATTGATAAATACAAGGCGAGACTTGTAGTTAAAGGTTCTGCAAACCAAGGAGTAGATTATTTTGATACTTACTCACCTGTAACAAGAATAACGTCTATTCGAATGTTAATAGCTATTGCAGCTTTGAATAATCTTGAGATCCATCAAATGGATGTTAAGACTGCATTCTTGAATGGCGATCTGAATGAGGAAATTTACATGGAACAACCAGAAGGGTTCGTGGTTCCAGGGCAAAAGACAAAAGTGTGCAAACTTGTGAAGTCTCTTTACGGTCTAAAACAAGCACCCAAACAATGGCATGAAAAATTTGACAATGTAATGATGTCAAATGGATTTAAAATTAATGAATGTGATAAATGTGTTTATGTGAGAAACACAGAAAAGGGATATGTCATTATGCGCCTATATGTAGATGATATGCTCATCCTTGGTAGTAATAATGAAATGATCAAAGCTACCAAGAAAATGTTGAACTCTAAGTTTGACATGAAAGATATGGGAATAGCAGATGTTATACTTGGAATAAAAATTACAAAGACATCTGAAGGATATACCTTGTCTCAAGGACATTATGTTGATAAAATACTTGAGAAATTTAACAAGCATGACGATCGTCTCGCTAAGACCCCTATAGATGCTAATCTTCATTTGATGAAGAATATGGGTGAAGGTATATCACAAGTAGAATACTCCCGAATCATCGGAAGCTTAATGTACCTCATGAACTGCACTCGTCCAGATTTAGCTTATGCAGTTAGCAGATTAAGTAGGTATACAAGCAATCCAGAATGCACCTTTGGATGACAATAGTTAGGGTACTTAGATATCTAAAGTATACTCGAAGCTATAATTTGAACTATATGAGATATCCAGCAGTATTAGAAGGTTATAGTGACGCTAATTGGATCTCAGACACTAAAGACTCTAAGTCTACCAGTGGTTATGTCTTTACCTTGGGAGGTGCAGCAGTCTCATGGAAGTCAACCAAGCAGACATGTATTGCAAGGTCCACAATGGAGTCCGAATTTATTGCTTTAGATAAAGCAGGTGAAGAAGGAGAGTGGCTTCGTCAATTTCTAGAGGATATCCCAATGTGGCCAAAACCTGTGCCAGCCATTTGCATTCATTGCGATAGTCAGGCAGCAATGGCGAGAGCACAAAATAATTTGTATAACGGTAGGTCTCGTCATATTCGACGTAGACATAATACTGTTAGGCAACTACTCTCAAATGGAGTGATCTCCATTGAGTACATAAGGTCAAGAGATAATATCGCGGATCCGTTAACCAAAGGTTTGACCAGAGAGCAAGTTTTAAGATCATCGAGGGGAATGGGCTTAAAGCCTTTTAACTAAAGAGTCGCCTTAATGGCAACCCAACCTAACTGACTGGAGATCCCAAAATCTAGGTTCAAAGGGACAACCGAATTATGTGTGACTCATTAGTATCACTAAGGGAAAAATTTTCCTACCCTTTCCTATGATGACATAGTGATGTCTGCAGCGCTAATCAGGTTAAGCTTTTGCTTTTAATGATATTCATATCTTGGAAATCCAAGTGGGGTATAGCAGAATACTCTTAATGAAAATCACCTATATGAGTGTGAACTGGGCCGGTTCAATGAGAATTGGTAAAAGGCTGAATTCTCTAGAGCACTCAGGAAAACCAGGTATTGTCCAGGGCCAAAATGGGCACAACCGATAGAACCAGTTTGTGTACGGAAATAAAACTGTGTAATAGACGATTGTCTCGGTTTACACCAATGGCAGAATAGTTCAAGACATCATGTTCACTAATCAGCCAGTAAACCCGATCGTCTTTCATAAGGGAAGGTTCAAAGCCAAAAGCTACCTATCCTTTGCAGGATATTTTCAGTTTTGTACTCTCAGTGTCTGCATGTTGTTGCATATTCGTTTTCAATTTCATTCATGTGGGGGATTGTTAGAGAAAAATGGTTTTTAAACATTAAATTCCGGTAACTTTGAGCTTTAATTAATGTAGGACCCACACCTCGGTTTGAGTGGGTCCGAGTGGCAATACGTTCCTTGCCATGTGGTGAACAAGAATATATACTCGGGTGGTTGAAACCATTTACGAGTGAATGAGAAATTGATACCGAAGTGAGCCTCATAAACATGGAAAATGTTTTGTGTGGTTACTTTGAATTGGTATCTAAAACTTTGTCCCACATAGGAAACATAGAAGAGTTTCAAAGTGTTTATAAGCTCTAAGATGGAGACCTTGGGTTGGGCCCCAAGGGGTACCCAAGTTTTGTAGGAGGAGGAGTTATGGACAAACCCAAAACCATCACCACACGCCAGCGCCCGCCACGCCGGGTCAGGCGGTAGGTTTGGGTCTTACCGTCGGTTATTTTGCTCCATAATTATTTGAATTTTTGAATAATATTAGGAAAAATTCAAAAACGAAATTTTGAATTTAAATTTATTTTGGTTGCAACTTCTCTTCTTCTCCTTCTGATCGCGTCATTCTTCATAACGATATTCTATCTTAGGAGCAGGCACTTCTCTAGCCTATATATATCAACCCTCCATTCCATGTCAAGTAACTTAGTTTTATTCCGTGTCGATCCTCTCTGTT
The DNA here is from genome assembly GCA_025200525.1 of Camellia lanceoleosa. Lineage (NCBI taxonomy): Eukaryota > Viridiplantae > Streptophyta > Magnoliopsida > Ericales > Theaceae > Camellia > Camellia lanceoleosa. Next base: position 145,806,620 of record CM045767.1, read on the forward strand.
TTACATTTACATACATCATCATCTTTGCATCTTGTGTGAGTTCAAATAAACATTCTGGTTCGCTGTACAAACAAGGTTGTAGTGCGGCATCTGTTTGGGGTGGTTGTTGTATCCTGGAGGCAGGACGTCCGTTATTCTCGAGCACCTAGGAGAGGGCAATTTACATCTTAAAGACACGGTGTCCATACTGGCCTCAATCACAAATTTATTCTAGATTTGATTTTTGCGAAAGTTGTAAGTTACATCTTCATTTAATCTGCTTTTATGTTCTTTGTTTAATAAATTTACATTCTTTCTATTTGATCATTACATTTTATTATTACATCCAAATTAATTATTATCGAAGCATTGTTTTCCCAACAGATGGATCACCAAATGGATACTAATGTTAAGTCACAACCCAATTGAAGCCCAATTCTCAAACACATGCACAAGCTAAGCTCAACATAACTTAGCCCAAATTCAAGATTAAGTCTAAGTCTAAGTTCAAGAAATCCAACAAATGCACAAGCACAAGTTTAGATGCAGTCCAAACTAAGACTAAATTTAAATCTAAGCCTCACTTTTCTTGATACCCATTTTATGAGACAACTCTGTTCACAACTCAATAGTTTTGGCCCATCATTTTTATATTGTAATCTTCTCACTTGAGAGAATACAAAGCCATTCAAACCCATCTTAACCAGCGATTAGGTCCCAACTTTAATTTAAATTAAAATTTTCAAAAATTCATTATTTCCAACAGGTTAGTCATTGTTCATAAAACTATTTTAGTCACTCATTTATGTTTGAAGAATTTTTTCTGAACTTGGCAAACTATTGAAATGGGTTTCTATCATGTTCGGTGGGCTAAAGGAAACTAACTGTTAAACTATATTTAGATAAAGAATTTAAATAAGGATTTAATATGAAACAGGAATTCGCGAAAGAAATAAAGAAAAAAAATTATTTATATTTGCTTTTTTCTTTCTAAACTAATTATTGAAAAAATAAAAAATAAATTTATATTTTATTAATATTTTACTCACAAAAAGCCTCAACTACTTTTTAAGATTTTATCAAACAAAATTACTTAAAAAGCCCCCAAATGACATATCACACGTCAAATTGACTTACAATTAGTGGTAATGGCTTGAAAAAAGAATTTATTAGACCAAAAAAAAAAAAACCCAAAAAGTAATTTGAAAAATAAAATGTGTGACGGTTCAAGTCAATAGAGAAACTATAATATTTTCGCTATAATCTAATCTACAAATCCAATAATATTTTATCATTTTTTAATTTTCAAAAATACATATTATATATGTGAACACACATTTTGATTTTTATAAATATCCTTCTAACCTATTTAAAATACAAAATTATATAGAAAGATGGTTGGGACTTGGAACTTGAAACCGAAATCATGGAACAACATATATTAGGGGTGAAACCGAGATCATAGAATCCGTCCGCCGGATAGGCAGATTAGAAAAAAATTAGTCTGCATTTGTCTATCGAATTGGTGGATGCAGATTGAACGGATTGACGGATGGATATGAATTGATTTGGCGATTTAAACTTTTACAAATTTTGAACAAAATGTTGGAAATGGTTATAAAATTCTGGGTAAAACTAGAATTTTTTCTTTAGTTTGGTCAATTTTTTAGGTGGGCCCCGAGCGTCGATTTTCGCAGGTTAAAGTAGTCACGCGTTCTATACCGCGTTGTGATTCACGTGGTATATTTGGTTGCTCAAAACCATTACCGAGTGAATGGGAAATTGAAGCCAAAGTATGCTCCATGGAAATGGAGTTTTTGGTGAAAAATCCTTAAAGGTTTGAATAAGACTTGTCCCACATTGATTTGGTGAGAAGTTTTAAATATGTTTATAAAGTATGGGATTGGAACTTGGAATGTGAAATGTTTTAGAGAGGAAGGTTATGGGCACAATGGGCTAGACCCATTAGACTCAAAAATCACCACACGCGTCGCTGCTGGGCCTGGGCCTGGGCGCGGGTATGTGGTGTAAGGTTCCGGCCCAATACCTATCTTTTTGGATCAAAAACATTTGAATTAAATTTTATTTTTTGAAAAATAAAATCAAGAATTCAAATTAATTCCGAAAATAAACTGGTCCGATTTTACTGTACAACCAAACAGGGCCCTTCCCGTTTTTATCTGTTCAAATTTGAATCTAATAGGTTTGTTTCTATTTATTCAAATTGAACAGGTTTCATACCTGTTCAAACAGGTTTTGCACCTGTTTAATTCAAACCTAACAGCCATAATTTCTCCTATAAATAAACAAGTCTCTCTTTTGTTTTTCGTTAACAATTTTCGTCCTTCCTTGCTGCAAATTCGTCTCTGCATTTTGCTGCATTTATTCTATTATTTTTCCTTGTAAGAAAGAGTGTAAACACTTAGTGTGTTTGTAAGGTAAACAATTTGTAGTGCTGCTATTATTTGTAGTTGATCATTTCATCATGGGAAATAGACGTCCAAATTCTAAAAGCACCGTGGAGAGGACGAATCTGTCTTAAGGACACAATGTCAAACACTAGACTTGATCAGATTTTTATTTAAGAATTAATCAAGTAAGTTATTTAATTTATTTTCGGTGTTATTATTATTTATTTAAATTAGATTTTAATTTTTTTTTGTAACAAAATAAAATCTGTTTTTATTTATTTATTTTTATTTATAGTTTGATTTTTGTAATCAAATAAATTATCTCTTTTCCTTTATTTCTTTATATTCTGGTTGTTGTTTAGTACACAACAGAATTTAATCTATTTAAATACAGTGAAGATTGTCCAACACAAAATACAACAACTTGTCAATATTTTTTTTAGATAATAATCCAATTCAACATAATTAAAAGATTATCAAGTAAATTATCAAATACCAATAATAAATACATATCAAAAAATCATATATTATCAAAACTATTTCATTACTGTTTTTTTATTCAAAAACTATTTAATTTAATTTTTTTTAAATGAAAAAATTAAGCCTTATATTTTCCACACAAAAATATCAAATATCAATTATCAATACTTGCCATTTGATAAAAGGATTTTCAAATTGAAAACACAATAGAATATTTAAACTTTTTTTCAATTAAAAACACAAACATAATATCTAAACAAATTGAAAATACAAAATTTTACAAATTATTAAGTGCGCTTGCGATTCAGCGGTTCAGTTGCGATGAAAGGAACCTCAAATCCACCATCTGTCTAAAACTACGTGGATTGAAAAAAATTAATCCACAATCGTTTGTTTGTCATCACACGTCCGTCTAAAATGTGATGGATCCATTCAATTTGATCAATTTAGACGGATCAAAATATCTACTGAACATCCCTAACCTATACTATGTGTATAATTCTTTGTTGTTATTGTTATAATATTACTTGTGGACCATTAATATAATTCAATTTTAATTAGATTAACGATTAAAGATTGAAAAAAAAAATCAATTTTTTCTTACATTGTTGCTCCTCCACCTCTCTCTCCTCTCTTCCTACGAGTCCTCAGCTGTCGGACCATCTCTCCCACCCCACCCTTCTCCCACCATCTTGTAATTAATTATAAGAGCATCTCCACCGAACCTTTTTGTTGAAGGCAAAATATAACAGGTGTGAAAAGATAGGGCTGTGTTTGATTTGTATTTTGAAACATATTTTTGAAAGAAAATTTTTAAAAGTATGTTTGGTTATAAATTTTTTCAAAAAAAATTAAAAATTATTTATCTCTCTATTACATATCAATCAATTACTTTTTCTCTCTCATCTCTCCTCTCTTATTCTCAATCATTTTTTTTTTCTCTCACACACATCTATTCAACTACAATAAAATATCTAATCATCTCAAACTCCCAAACTCTAAAATTATTTTCAAAATATACAACTAAACAAATTAAAAAAAATTCAACTCTCTCCTCAATTTTTTTTTAAAAAATTTATCTCAAAACACAAATCAAACACACCCATGGTATTTTAACGGTTTATTATTGAAGCTGCTAAAAATAACAATTGTTATATCTTATATCAAATTTGTTACAAATTTTATCTATAATTAAAGTTGTCAACATAACAAAAAAAGAGACAATAAATTTTGAACGACTGTCTAGACAATCATCTGGATGGCCTACCTAATGTTTGTTAAAGTTGCCAATTTGAACAACTGTTCGAACAAACACCCAATTAACCAACCAAAAATTGGTTAAGCTAAAAAATAATAATTTGACCCTTGGGAACAACACTAATCCGATTACTATTTTATACTAGTCATTACTAAATTATAACTTTAACCATTCATTTTACTTATTTAGCATTGGAGATGCTCCGAGGGTGGATTTTAGCCCTTGGCATTTTTTTTTTTACAACGCTGCTAAGTAACTTGAAAGGGAGCTGGCCCGATTGGCTCAAATTTCAAAATGACATCATTTTGAATTTTTTTTTTTTCTTTCTTTTTCTTTTCTCTCTGAAACAGATAGAGGAGATAAGAAAAAGAGAGGAAGAGAGGAAAAAGAGAGAAGATGGAGGGGAAACCACGAGAGAGAGAGAGAGAGAGAGAGCACCACCCATCGACGCCGCCCCCCTCTACCCATCGACGTTGCTAGATTTGTGTGTATGCACAGATCTATATGTGTATACACATCTATATATATATATGAGAGAAATAGAGCCACCCATCCACAGATAGAGAGAGAAAAAGAGCCACTCACCGGCGCCGCCATCAGTGTCTCCTCTGTGTATACATAGATCTGTGTATACACACATAGATCTATGTGTATACAGTTTTGTTCTCCCTCTCTGTTTTTCTTCTTCTCTTCCTCTTCCTTCTCTCCATCTTTTCTCCTTCTCCTCCTCCTCCTCTTCCTTCTCTCCATTTTTTCTCCTTCTCCTTCTCCGGCTTCTCTTTCTCTTCCTTCTCTTCATCTTTTTTTTATCTCCTTCTTCTTCTTCTTCTTCTTCTCTTCCTCCTCCTTCTCTCCATTTTTTCTCCTTCTTCTCTCTCTCGTCCCTTCTCTCTTTCTTCTGTCTATTTCAGAGAGGAAAGGGAAAGAAAAAATAAGTAAATAAATACCCAAAATGAAGCCATTTTGAGTATTCAAACTATTTCGGGCCAATTTTTATCGAGCTACAAAGTATATTTTTTTTTTTTATTCCTCCCTTTCTTTGTAGTTATTTATATGTAGTTTTCCCCAAGATTTAAGCACTAACATGCATATAAAAACAAGCTAACATACATAAAATTCCCAATTTCGAAAAATTACATAATAACTAATTTCCTGCTAAATAATCTCATAACCTAAATCACTAAAACCAATTTTTACCCAGTTTTAAACACAAAATCAATGATTCAAAAGAGCAACGACAACATGTGTTGATTGATGGATGACCAAGACCAAGACCAAGACCAAGAACAGTATGTTTCAAACACAATCATGATGACAGTATTCGGAAGTTGCATTTGACACAAAAGAAAATTTGTGGAGAAAAAAGAAAAATGGAAGAGGAAAATGCTCCTTTTCACTTTTCCTTTCACTTTCTCCCCACAAATTCCTACAATCCAAACACACAGTCTTGAGGAGGGAGAGAAAAAAGAAAAAAAAGAAAAAACAAACGATGATTAAGCGCTGCGAACCATGACACTGCGCATCATGTCCTTGAACTCGAAGAAATCAACACGGCCATCGTTGTTACGATCGACGGACAAGATCATCCGCTCGACTCTGTCCATCTCTAGCTTCAGCTAACCCTAGCTTCCCAAGCACAACTTGCAATTCTCTCGCCGATATGTATCCATCGCCGTCCTCATCAAACACCTTGAACGCCTCATTCAGATCTGATTCCTCTTGCTTCGCCTTCGCTTGAGCCGCCGCCGCAACATCGCCGCCCTCTTCTTCCTCCGGCAACGCATCATCGAATCCGAAGAACGTGTCGTTCAACGATCTGTGTAAGGATTCGAAGTCGTCGAATTGGAGGCCAGTGTTGCCTTGTTTAATGTGTGAATTCACCAAGGTTTCTAATTCGGAGAGCTCGGCGTCGAGGCCGAGGAGGTTGAGAGCTTGGCTGAGCTCGTTGACGGTGATTACGCCGTCGTTGTTCTTGTCGAATAGATCGAATATGCGGCGGAGACGGAGGGAGTTGAGACTAGGGCTTCGGAGGCGAAAAGAGGAGGTGTTGCTACGGCCGAGGCTGCGTTTGCACGGAGTTCCAGCAGTAGTTTCCATGGCTTCTCTTCTCTTCCCTTCTCTCTCTCTCTCTCTCTCTCTCTCTCTCTCCTCCAAATTGGTGGGGATTTGAATCTCAATTGAGAAGCGAGAGCCAAATCAGTGTTTTTGGGATTGATTTTGGAAATTTGAAGGAAGAAATTTGGGGTTCGAACTGACGGCAAAGGAGTGAATTTCGGATTTGGGAGGGAAGAGAGTTAGTTTGTTGTGTGTGTCTGTGGAATTGATCGATTTGGAGGAGAGACCAAAGCGCTTGGCTATATCGTGAGAGAAGACGCGTTTGACTTCTCTTTCTCTCTCTTATTTCTCAAAGCACAGAGTTTTCAAAGAAGTTGTTGTATTATATATATTTGTTGTATATTTACTTGTACGTCTCTCTTTTTTGGGGGGTACAACGGAAAGAATTTGCTTGTACGCGTACGCCTCTAGAACCTTGGAAATTATTAAGGTTCGTTTTTTTGATTTTTTAATTATTTTAACTTAGGATTAAAAAGTTTAATTTGAAATTTTTTTTAATATTTTTGACTTTTTATGAGAGAAAAAATATAATAATTATGGATCGAATGTGATTTTTTGTCTTATTGCGTTAAAAAATTTATTTTATTTTTTGTGACTATTTTAACCAAAAAAATTTCAAACCCTACTGAGCTCGTTTGGGAATGTGGATCGACTTGTTTGAGAATAAGTTATTTTATTAATTTTTTAAATTTTTATTAAAAAAACGTAAAAAAATAGAGAAAACGATATGAAAATTTATAGTGATTTTCTGATTTTTTTTTTAACTAAAAGTGAAGGCTGCCAAACGAAGCGGCCTAAGGCTAAAAAATTTTATTTATGATAAATTTTTTTGATTTTTATAAAAGAAAAAATAAAATAATTATAAATTATATATAATATATAATATTTTATCCTATTTAACTAAAATAGTCTACTTTATTTTATATGACTATTTTAACTCAAATCATCTTTGCAAACAAGCTCTAACTAACAGCCACTCATCTTTGAAGTTTGAACCATAATTTTTAGGGTCCTGTTATGGTGTGCAACCCCTTAAGGTTGCACATCATATACAACCAATATAAAAAGTATAAGTGGAAGGTATAAACATAAAATAAGACAGCAACACAAAAGGTATAAGTGGAAGGTGTAAGTTGCACACTTAAGAAAAGTCTTAATTTTTTTATTAAATTACATAAACGGGAAATTTTATTATACACATTTTTACCATATACACTTTAACTTAGGTCATTTTCTTTGTTTATGACTATTTTTTTTTTACTTTTCATTATGTTCTTATTTTAGTTATGTGTCATATGTTTTGTCGTATGTTATTTGATTATATTTTTTTTTTTCAGTTATGTCTCATGTGTTATTTGATTATGATAAATTTTTATTTGATGATGTTTATAGTTTATTTATTTTATATTTTTAGAAAATATTAAATATATTTATGTTTATTTTAATAATAATGAAACAAAAATATATTTAAACATATATTTTAAAAACTTGTTAACCAACATAGGTACTTATCGACTATTAGACTATTAGAGGTGATGATAGAAAGTAGTAACATAGGTACTTGTCGACTATTAAACTGTTGTGTTAACCAACATAGGTACTTGTCGACTATTAGACTGTTAGAGGTGATGATAGGAAGTAGTAACATAGGTACTTGTCGACTATTAGACTATTGTTTGAGGGGGGGAGGGGGGCGTAGAATGGATATCAAACATGTTATCATTTTTAAGTTTTTGTAATATAATAACAAAGCTGTAAATATTATCAAGCAAGTCGTAAGGCTTTGTTTGTTTTAATTCAAAAGTGGTAAGATTAATGAAGTAAATTCATAGATTTAATTATAACTAATTAATATCACCATATTATCATACAAATAGATATAATTTATATTACATCTCTAATTTAATGGGATATTTTTTCATAAATATATTTTCACCTACTTATATTTCATTTAATCTACATTATTTTTTTAGGTTCCAATAAGTCTTATGGCCGATATAGTTATCAAAATACCCTAATAATAATATTCACATTTACTATGTGAACGTTGATATGAATGTTCACACCGTCAATGTGAACGTGAACATTCGTACGTCAATGTAAATATTCACATTGTAAAATATGAATATTCACATTACCAAATTACTAACTGTTCAAAAAATATTTGTAATAGTAGAAATATCTATAAAATACCTTAAACATGAGAATTAGGATTTAGTGGATTAAATGTCTAAATAATAAGATTTATTAAAATACAAGAATATCTTATAGACTAATTGAAATACAAATACTTGAAAAAGAATTTTCTAATAAATCTCCCTAATTTAATACCACAGCAATAATAATATTTTCATTCAATTACACCGTACTTGTAATTCTACCACCACCTAATTCTAAAAACAAATAGTTAAATAAGAATATTTATTTAAGTCATATCACCTCTTTATTTTTTTACACATCATTTTACAAAAAATCAAAAAATATATTTATTGAAATCATCTCAAACACCCTCTAACATAAAAATAGTTGTTACGGATGAAAAGTACTTTGATGTCCCATGCTAACTACTATGAAGGTAAAAATAAAAATCTGATTGCATAAAATAATAATATACTGTTAAAAAAATTAGCCTTTTTAATGGAGTGAGATAAATTTTACACTCCCTCCGTCTCAAAATATTAGTCTCTTATTTCATTTTTCATTATCCCAAAATATTAGTTCCTCTTCAAAAATCAAGTACAAAAATAATATAAATTTTCTATTTTGTCCTTCTTTTAAATTAATAAACAATATAAAAAGTACAATTATGACATTAATATTCCCAAAAAATATACTATCAAAAGGATAATTTTGGAAAATCAACTTTTTTCAAATGTAATAATTGTACTATCAAAAAAAGTTAGATTCTCCAAAAGGAATCATTATTTTGGGACAGAGGGAGTATTAAAAATTGTGAAACACATTACAATTTTTTAAAACTTTGAAGAGGGTGAATATAATTTTTAAATAGAATACATTTTTTTTTTATTTAAGTCGAATCATAGAAAGTCACACACTTAGGCCCGAAATTGAATAGCATTAAGATAACCCTCCAAGCGATTTTGATTAAAAATAACAAAATGAAAAGTAGTATGTGATTCACGCGCATAATTGACCCACCAACAAGAGTTGTTCCCGTCCATAACAGTGGGCGAAATCATCTTGGCCTTTTCTTCAATTATTATTCTACTCAATTATGTCCACTTTCTTCAATAATTATTCTACTCAATTATGTCCTCTTTCTTTCAGTTATGTTTCTTTAAAAATGGTGTATAACCTTAATACAAAATTATATAAATTTACATGAATTTATATAAATAATTACATAAAAATGTATAAATTAAATATAAATTTACTTAAATTCATAAAATCACATAAGTTTCCTATAATTTGCTTCTTGTATTAATTTACTCTATATAATTTTAGTTATATTAATTTTGCCATTTTTTATTTTTATATTGTGTCAATTTTAATCAATTTCATATTGAATAGAAATCAATGGAAAAAAACTCATTAAAAACACAAATCCCTTAATCGTCTTAAGATGAGTAAATAGATTGTTTTTCCCTTAATTATAGTCTAATTTCTAAATTGTTGTTTTTAATTAAACTAAATCAACACAATATGAAATTCAAGGGTAAAAAAGAACTAAATTGGCATAATAAGCAAACTACAAGTGCTGTGAATGTGATATGCCCAAAACCACATTTATAAAAATGTTATGGAACTCAAAAAAAAAAAAAAATTCAAAACATTGTTGGAAAAAAAAAAATACCTAACCTAATATTTTAATGGCAAGATTGGTTGGAGGATTTGGAGAGAGATTCGGAAAGGGGAATGAAAAAAGGTAGATAAAATGTGAATAAAACATACTTATATTTCACGTAGTTTCACACCTTTTTCCTTTCCCTTTCCAAATTACTCTCCAAATCCCCCAACTAAACAAAACATAAGAGTGATTCATATTACATTAAATTTAAATTTACACCACATTTTTAATAACTTTTCGGATTTTCTTTTGAATTACCTAACTTTTTTCCAAGAAAGATGAACAAAGCTTCTTTTCCTACACAGATTATGGGACTTTCTTTTTAATGACCTAGCTTTTTCCCAAGAAAGATGAGCAAAGCTTCTTTCCACGCACAAGCGGGACCCTTCTTTTTAATTACCTAACTTTTTCCCAAGAAAGATGAATAAAGCTTCTTTCCATACACAAATGTCGACAGGACCGTTTGGTTGGACCCATAGAATCTATAAAATTTATATTTTAATGATTTCATTGGTTTATTTTATTAATTTTTATATAAATGATTCATTAAATAAATTTAATTTAATTTTTTTTTTGAATTGGAAAAAATAAATTTAATTGATTCAAATATTTTAGCCATAGCAATCTATTATATTTATTTTCCAGAAAAGAGAGAATCTATTTTCAAAATCATCCTTATTAAATTAATTTAATTTTTTTCACTACAAAAAAAAAAAAAAGAATTAAAAGATGAACCCTACAACCACATTTAATTGACTCTATATGATGGAAGAGATTAAGAATACGGTGAGATTGACGAAGAGATTATTATTGTAGTGATATTAAATTTGGAGATGTATGATAAATAATATTTGTTTATATACCACAAGATTAATAATACTATGATAATATTAATGTATAAAATAATATTTTTTAATTTTAATATTTTTTTAATATTATAATTATTATTTTTTGTTCTAAAAAACATACATTTTGTTTAAAAATTCATTAATCTACTCTCTCAATTTTTAATCCCAATCTCACAATCGGATTAATAGTCCTACCAATAACTCCCTTGTGTCTCCAACCAAATATTCTATAAATAAATCTTACAAACTATTAGTCTAAAAGTAATGTTAAAGATCTTAAAAATTTTATTAAAATTTTCAATCAAATATCTCACATGAATATAAAACACATATTATACAAATTTCATATAAATCTTACTCCATATAAAAATTTAATAAAAATTTTAAAATCACAAACATTTTTGATTTGTCTAATTTCCCTCTCAAAGAGTCCGACGAACATGTTCCCCCATCACAAATGGGTACAATCCAATCCACTTTTGTGGGCTGGTGATTGACTTTTTTTTTAAAGCGTGTCCGTTTTTGTGTCAGCATGTGAATATGATGTACCTTTCACATGGGATTGCTTCCTCCTCTGGTTCTTTATCTTTTCTATTGGGAGATTGAACTTTGTGAACGTTGGTTGAGTTGACCTCGCGTAGTCTTTTTCGGATTACTCGGCCACTAGTAATAAATTTAGGATTGGTTTGGAGTGTCTTAAAAAAATATATTTTTTATCTTTTTATAAAAAGATGTGCAGAAAAATAGAGAGGTGATGTGTTAAAAAAAAAGATAAAAAGATAAAAAGATGGACTATATAGGTTATGCCAAACCTAGTCTTAGATCCCATCTTTTTTTTCTCTTTTTTTTCACAAGATTATGTTACAAGCAATGAATAAATTATCTTAGATAAATAATCAAATAAAATAAAAATGTTTAGAATCATTTTAAATAAAATTATGAGTTATATAATCCATAAAAATTAAAAGAAAACACGTGAATTTGATTAAAAAAAAAAAAAATTCATTGTTGTTGCTTTAGAACATACATGTTTCTAGTTTCAAAGTTAAAAAATTCAATCTTTTTATCTAAATCTTCATTTTATAAATTATCTTATTGAGATTTATCAAACAAAATACATGAAAAATAAGAAATTCACAAGACAAAAAATAAAATAAAATTTATTAAGTTCACTGCCTTCGTAGAGTGAAATTTAACTCTCTAAACACAGTGAAATTCTAATGTGTTTAGTGAAAAATGAAATTTCACCATCTTCAAACTATAAAACTTCACTATTTTAAAATAAAGAAATTTCAAATTCAAACCCAAAAATTGCAAAATAAAAAAATAAAAATGGAGGCCAATTACTAAATTTCAAATTAAAACAAGAAGTGAAAAATGTGAGTTTAATTTGTTGTAAAACTCTTTAGAGTCAGATTTTTAAAAAATGACATTCACATGAAAACATGTGAATTTAAGAAATAAGTTGAAAACCACTCATCATTGAACAAAAAAAAGCTCAATCAGGAAGAGTAATAAGACCTCAACTTTGAAGAGGAAGAGGTCGCCAATGCAGAAAAATCATCATTGGTATCAAAATTATGTTGCCTGTGTTGAGAAGTCATTAAAATCACCCATGTCAAAGGCACGTGGGAGTGATTAGTTTTACTAATCAACCCCATTGGTCTAAGACCTCAACTTTGAAAAATAACTTCGTGGAATTTGTTTTACCGAATAGTTTTTTTGATCCCTGATCTAAAATATTTTACAACAACATTTTCCTAAAATTTTATATGCAACCAAAAAGATGAGAGAAACATGCAATAAAGATTGCCTTTAGGACCCCTCTCAGGAATTTCTTATACACAATCACGTCTTTCGAACTAAATAATGTTGGGACAACATACAAAAGGGCAATGACTGCAATTTTTCATGATATGCCTCACCATATGTCAAGGATTATGTCAATGGTTTGGTGGTAAAATCCAAAAGAGAAGAAGATCATTTCGATGACCTTGAAAAGTGTTTAAGAGGTGCTGAAAGTTTAAGATGAGGATGAATTTGCTCAAGTATGCGCTCGGGATTATCTTTGAGAAGTTCCTCGGGTTCGTGTTTCATAGGTATGACATCGAGGCAAATGATGTAAGATCAAGGCAATTATGGAAATGCTAGCACCCCACTTCCAAAATGCATTGAAGAGGTTCCCCGAAAAAGCATTAGACCTTGGACTATACATAACTACTTAGATGGAGATGACATTTTCCTTGGAAATCTATAGAGAGGGAATGTGAAGTTTTTAATAGAGCGAGAAACACCAAAAAGCCTTTGAAGCATTCAAAGTCAACTTGGCCTCATCAAAAAGGTGTAAGAGATTGAAGCGAGGTACACGCTAATAGAGAGACATTGTCTAGCTTTGTTTTTTACAACTCCAAATTTCGACACTACTTCCTAGCTCATCCAATTCAAATTGTCACTTGCAGCTATCCGATGAGGTACCTATTGAGCAAGTGTGCTCTAATGAGAAGACTGGCTTGGTGGTTGCTGGGCCTAGTGGAGTCTAAGTTGAACTGTGTCGTGCCTAAGGCTATCAAGAGCCAAACTCTGGAGGACCTTTTAGGCAGTTTCCAAATGCGATTCGCTAGCCAGTTAATGATCCACATCCAGGAGATGAATTTGAAGCAACTCATCAGGGACTAAAAATTCAAAATAGATCAACTGGATGAAATCATCAAGCAAGTATTCATGGGAGTTTTAACTTCTGCTGTTGAATGTGAACTGTTGCTTTAACATCCTATTTGTGTTGGTGATATGCAGAGTGCCTAACATGACAAACAGAAACTGGTTTGTATTGAGTTGTAGTTTGTGTAGCAATAATGGATTGCCAATGGCTTGGGGTTGTAGTACACATGGCATCACCCCAAACTCTTATATGAGGTGGGGTGTTCAAACCACGCTAGGCGAGAATGAGTGAGAGAAGCTTCAATATGTCCCATTTGTCACCTGTTTTGGATTCACTCGCTAATATAAACTATATTTGTGGATTTGCATACCCTTAGGAGTATGTTAGGTATAAACTATATTTGAATCCTCAAAAAATACAATAATGTACTGATTTGAGAGGTAGCAAGAAGTAAATATTAGGCATAATTATGATACTATATAGCAGTATCATCAACCAATAAGGAATTTCACATTGCGGTAATGGGGACTACATGGTTGAGTAAGTTAGAGATTAGAGATGTTCACCTAAATCCATTTGCAATAATTTATTGGTCAGTAACACCACATATAATGCTATTATCGTTACACTTAATATTTGTCCCATGAGAATGTTCGCTTAATCTCTCTATCTCTCTCTCTAACTTCATACATGTACTATAGTTATGTTAATTATATTTTACTATTTCCATCATGTTGAAATATTAATGTTCATCACGCCACTATGTAATATTTAATGTCATGAATATGACATATATAACTGATGACAACTTAAACTTTCCTTCTTGCTTCAAAAATGCTTTTCTCAGAACTCACCATTATTTCCCTTCTTTCTTTGTTTCTTTTTCAGGAAAATAACCACCTCAAACTGAACCTCTCGAATGCCACAACCAGCAAACCTTTGTTGGCTGTTCACATATTTGTTGCTGCATGGTAATTTAGCTTAGAAGAAATCTCATTTTAAGTATTTTCATTTAACAATCTTTTGATCTTATCGTCTCTTAAATGCCAAAATAAAAAATTAGAAAACTCCACAAAAAATTCATGACGCAAGTTCAGAATATATGTTTTTTCACTGTTGATCCTAGGCAGCCTAGAAACACAACCAAAGCAGCTACAAATATGAAGGGAGCAACAATGACCCTTCTCGAAGTAGCCCCCCCAAAAAACTACATATTTACCTAGCTATTAATCTCATGAGTATTACATTTAAACTGTGTTTGGTTCAAGGATTTGGAAAGAGATTTGAAAAAGAAAAGAGGAAAAGGCGATGAAATGTAAATAAAATACATCTCTATTTTATCTAATTTCACACACCTTTTCCTTTTCCCTTTCCCTTTCCAAATCCCTCCCTAAATTCTTCAACCAAACACAGCCTTAGGTGGTATTTGTTTGATGGGAATCAAAGGTGGGAATGGGAATTTTTCCATTCCGATCCACCAATTTCCCTTGCATGATGGTAGTGGGTATCTTATAACCGAGATGAGTGGTATTCTCATTCTCATTTTATTTAAAAATATTCTTTTGAAATCTAGTTTGTAATTAATTCTATTCCTTCCTTGTATTATTAAACCAAGTATCTAGACATGCTCATTAAGTTTCCTCTTCAATACACCTAGTGCATCGAAACATGAACGTGAGAATATTGAATTCCCTGGCTTTCCCCCAGCACGTCTCATAACCTAGTATGAGATGTTGATTCTTTAACTCTCATTCCTGGCCACCAAACATACCCTTACTATAATAGAATATAAACAACCATTAGCAAGCATTACTGCTTCCAGGAAAACAGAAGAAAGAATTTTGAAGCGCCTTAAGTATGATGAAGAATAGAAAGTGATTTCAAATATTCAGCTTTCAGTCTTCAACTAACATAAGTTCCATGCACATTAATGACAACAAAGAAAATGAAGGATAAAAGGTGGTTTCAAAATTACAAATTTATAAGCCTTTTTCTTTTCTTTTCTTTTCTTTTCTTTTCCCTTTTTGTTAACTTCCATTTTTATTTTTATTTTTCCTAACTAGACTTGTAAACAATTACCCTCAATATAAGACAAATATCTTACAAATAGTTGTGAAGCTTACAGATCTTCTCTTAGCATATTCAAAAACAATTTTTTTTAAGTACATCAAGAACATCAAATATCTTATGTATAAGTAAGGGGAGGGGATGCCATGACTCAAACTCATGATCTGATGAGCAGGGTTGAATTCTGTTACATCTCTTAACATAAAACCTAGAAGAAATAAACCTAGTGTAGGTTTGAGGAAATAGATTTCTGTTTCTCCATTGGATATGTCCTTTTCGGTCAACAACAAAAAAATTGATAAAACACAGGTTACCTAGAAAATGGACCACAAGATGAGTTTAGACTTTAGAAACCATTTTTTATTTGTCTCATTGAGTGAAAATGCGACCATCTTCTCCTCCTACCAGGTTCAAGCTCCACCATTACAAACTGGAAGAAATTTCATTCATCCTCATACCCCTAGACATACCATTTGACACAATACAAAACTATTCTTGATTTAAAGGTGATTATTTAAAATTAAAAACATAATAATCATTCTAACTTTAAACATCAAGAAGCATTATCCATGTTCACTAGCTTTCACTGATTATTTAAAATTAAGGTTCGTTTGGCAATTGAAGATTTTTAGCCAAAAAAAATCAAGAAGTCACTGAAAAAGCCAAAAATCTATATAAAAAAAGTCAAAAACTCCTTCCCTTCTCTCTGTTTTACATATTTTTTTTAAAAAGTCAAAAAATCATTCTCAATCACTTTCTATACTTTCACCTCATATTTTAGCTAAAAAGTCACTTTCCAAGCCAACCCGAAAACCCAATCATCTATGCAGTAGTTGCAGGCACAAATCCTGCAGTTTGCAAAGGCCATGGGGAGGCATCTACAGCCTTGTATCATCCAAGAGACTCGAACTACTTCATCAGTAGCTAATAATCAAAGGACAACCATATAAATTAACTATATGACTCTCCAATAATTGGGGTGTCAAAAAAGTTTTTCAACAAGTTCATGACAAATTTGAGGTTCACAGAATACACATATTGCAGGGGCATAACCTACAATTCTAGAGATCAAGCTGCCAATGATCTCTACCAATCAAGATTCCAGCAAATCAATATGTTCAGATTCTACGAGGACCCAAAAAATTGATTTGAGTTCCTAGTCATCCATATGCTTACAACTCGAATTTAAGCCTACTCCAATTGCTTACAATATTCAGTACAGAAAACACAGCATATATTTCAAAAAATTCAATACTTTTTATTCTTTTTTTTTCTTTTTTTGGTTTTGATTACTACTTTTCTATCTGAACATCCATACACAAAAAAATAAATAAATAAAATAAAAAAGAACAAACAAAACAAAGAAACAAAATTTAAATAATACAACCCCAAAAATATATAATTTATATAGCCCATGCCAAACATTCGTAATCTATCTCAGTTACTATAAAATGCTTTAAAATAAACTACTTAAAAATCAAACAGCTTCGAATCCAAACTGTTCTCTCTTTCCATCTCTATAATTTGGTCTTATAATGACAAGTCTGGTCCGTAACACTTCTATTCCCCACACTGATGATAAAATCGCAAGTCGTGTAAGAAACCAAATGAATCTTGAAAATCAATATGTGAACTTTCCCGGACATTCTAGTAAAGGTACTGAAAGGCAACGTACCGGACATTACGTCGGAATACACATCGGAATTCGAAAGCAACCGATCCGCCAACACCGTCAGCGTCATATTCATCGGTAGGGTTTCTCCCGCTGATATCTCGCCGGCCGGAACAGGAACATCTCCAACCACTTCTCCCCTGTATTTCAACAAAGCTGAGGAGTTGGTGTACTTGAATCCGACCTTGTTAGGGTTTTTAATCGAGAGATTGACATCGAGAGAGACATTCAAGTTCACTCTGAGCCTCATGAAGTCGAGAGAATTTGAGATCTTTGACAGCAATGGAATTGACGGTGTTGATTGGATGTTTGGCTTTGAAGACGGTGAACCCTAACACTACGAGTAGAATAACAATGGCCAAAACCACCGCAATCACCGCTAAACATATGTTTCTTCTGCGATTCCGAGCTTTTTCAGGACGAGCTCCGATTGATTTCGCGTCTTTCGCAGATTCTACTTCCATTTTCTTTGTTTTCTGAAATCAAACCGAATTGGTTGAATTGAATTAGGCTGATAATATACAGAATGCACAATATATATAGAGATTTGTGTGTATGTATACAGTATACTATTTATTGTACATAGAGTTTGTTTGATCAATAATCAATGCGAAGGTGGACTATGAGTGTTGTATATAGGGGTGATTAGGGTTTTGAGATCAACAAACAACTAATTTTGTTATTAATGAAGGAGGATGGGGAGGGAGAGGGAGAACAGACGGTTGGCTGGTAATGGGAACTCAATAAATGTTGAGAAAATAGGGGGAGGAGAGGAGAGAGAGATTTTACAGATTTTTTCGGCTAATCGCAACGGGAGTACCTCCACGTGTTACCATTAATCTGGTGCTTGCTTTCTCACGTTCGTTTGGAATTATTAAGGATAATAATGTTTGGATATCAATTTTTCTATTAAATAAATAATTAAATATTTTATCTGAGAATGGAATCTATAATTTTATGAACCTTACATAATATAAGATATTCATTTATTTATTTATTTGATAGAAAATTTTAAATCTATAACATTTTTTTTTAAATTATGAGAGGATTCATGCTTGGTTTAACTTACTTTTCACAAAATTTACGTCCCCGTTTGGTTTAATTTTGGGGAGTTTTAAAATGGGAGCAGCTTGCCTCTAGTCGGAAATCAGATTGGATGGTATTATTGGACTCATGAGGACCTACCACGAATTTCATTTCAATAATTTAAACCGTTCAATGTATAAAAATTGTTGAGTACTATATGGATGTAAAAAATCACATTGATCGGATATCGATAGTTATGTGATCAAATCAGTTTTATATTAAAAAAATGGACAGTGAACAAATTAACGGTTGTGATGAAAACCGATTCGATGAAATAACCATCGATATCCAATCAACATGATATTTTACAAGCATATAGTACTTAACGAATTTTACAAATTGAACGGTTCGGATTATCAAAACGGGATCCGTGGTGGACCCCCACGAACTCAACAGACTAGAGGCAAACTGCTCCTTTTTAAAATTTAAAATTTATTTAGTTTATAATTTTTTAAAAATTATTTTCAATTACTTTCTATACCTCCTCTCTCTTTCTTTTACATCAATCAACTTTTTTTTTTTTTTCTTTCAATTCATTGGTCATAGGGCATAATCACATGATTAATGGAGGGATAGGATCCATAATTTTATGCTGGATGATTGAAGAATATGTGGAGATATGAGGGTTTGTGATTGGCCTGAGGCATGGCCACGTGGTACCCTCGGATCCACCAATAATTTTTTCATTCTCTCATATCATACACATTTTTTTATCTTACACTCATTTATTCAAGGGCCATTTACATACAAGTCTCATTTTGTAAACTTATAATCCACTAAGTCCTAGATAAAATTATTTGCTCCTTCAGGTCCCATTAATTTTTAATAGACCAATTTACCCTTCCAACAAACTTACATCATTTTTCTCCTTCCATGTGAGATAATCATCATAGTATCTTCACCTATATTTGCAACCGACCCTCTATTTCGGCCACCCCTACAACCCTAGTCTTCAAGAACTAAGAACAACCAGAACACTGAGCAATGAGATCACAAATCGCGATTATGCGAAGGGTCGTGAAATGAAATCGGGATGATTCAAGTCGAATCTTGATCAAAATCATGTTGCAAAGTTGACATTAGTGCGAAACAGCAGCGCAAAGCAAAACAGGTGGTGCAAAGTTAACTTGTGTTTGTGATAGGCTTGCATAGATTGCGATGATCAGATTGCAACATTCAACAGACCTTGGAAAGTACAATTGAATTGAGATCACAACTCAAGAGTCACATTGCTCCCAGATCTAGTATTCAAATCGAGTTTTCGACCTCACCCAAGACCTTCGCAACTCAAGAGTCACACTACTTCCAGATTTGGTATTCAAATCTCACCCAAGACCTTCGAATCAAGTTCAGATCTCATCTAGAGTTTCATATTCATGTTCGGATCACAACTAGGACTTCAAGTTGAAGTTGATTTGATGTAACAAAATCGATTTTTCCTCAGATCTGAGTTTGCAAAGTTCATTTTCTCCTTAGATTTGAACTCACGAAATTCAATTTTCGTTCTAGATCTGCATTCATGATGCTCGATTTCAAGTTCTAACCAACAACTATGATTCGAAATGTGCAAAATCTCAACTCCAAGACTCGTGATGAAGTTTGAATCAACTCAATCATAGTTGTTTTTTGAAATTGAGAACCTTCTCAGTTTATAATATTCTCAATTTTAATCATAAAAATAGTTGAGAAATTTCTCAAAATTGATAATTGTAAATTTCTTAGTTTTGATAATAGTCTCAGTTCATACTGGTAAAAAAAAAATTTTGAAAAATTTCTTAGTTTTGATAATTATAAATTGAGAACATTTTCAGTTTTTGGATTAAAGGGCAAAACGTTTTTTTACCTCTAAATGGGACTCTTATTGGTTTAAAAACTTTTTAATAGGACCTAAGCTACCACTAAATATGTAGATAAGACTTTTAGATAATTAATTCTTTATTCAATTACCAAAAAATTACAAATTATCGCAAATTACAAAACTCTAAATTACAAAAACTTCAACTATAAAATTATAAAATTATTTTCAAAATATACAACTAAATAAATTTTTAAATTTTAAAAATTCTTTTGAAAAAGAAAAAATTGGCTAAAATCCCCTAGGCCCGACATAGTAGGTAAAGGAGAACCCAAAATATTTTACATCCCTCTCCCAATTTCTCATAATCAATTTTATTTTAATTATTTTTTATCACGTAAATTGTAAGAAAAAAATATGTCAAACACCATGCATATATATTTTGAAAATTATAATGAAATCATCAAATAATGATTTCAATTTAAAAAATATTGGCAAAACGTTCCACATCATAACAATAACCCAAATGTAAGGTTATAGGAAACATTGAGAGGGAGAAGACACCAACAAACATTGAGGGCAACGCCAACAAACATTGAGAGGGCAACCGCTCTCACTTAGCGTGAAAAACTTCAAGTAGAGAAAGGGAATATACTACCAAAATAATTTATGCTACAAGTTATTTGGTGCTCAATTGAAAGAAAAAAATTTGATAAAAAAAGAATTAAAGAAAAATGATATCTTTAAGAATGTCAAACAAATTAAATTACTTGAACTAGATTTATGTTTGACTTACAAAAAAGTGTTCGAGGTCAACTCTTTAGGTAAACAAATCAAAATTGAATATAATTTTAAATGTGTTAAGTTTTTTAAGTCAAACTTAAATAACTTATTATTCAGTTCGATAAACTCATATGCACTATAAAAAAGACAAAGTATTCGAGTTCAACCTTTATGTAAATAAGTTAAATTTGAATATAATTTAAACTCTTTAAATTATTAAATCAAACTTAAATAGCTTACCATTCAACTTAACTCGACTTGTTTTCAACTCTAGATTTCTTTAATTCACTCAGTTTAGCCCATGAAGCTTAGTGTAACAATTCAAATCCTTAATTAACTACTAATCTGTAATTAAGAATGCTAACTAAGTGTTTAAAATGGAATTATATACTAATTTTGTATTTTGTAGGAGTGGGCAACGGTTTATCCGAACCGCTCAAACCGCCTAACCCGCATATAAATAGGCGGTTTCGCAAACATAATGCAGGCGGATGCGGTTTGAAATATGACAAATTTGCGGGTTGCGGGTGGGTCGCGGGTTAAATCCGCAACCCGCAAAAAATGCCTGCACTTTAATTATTATTATTATTTTTTTTTTTTTATATATACCAACTTTGTAACTTTAACAGGAGCACCATTATGTTCTCTATGACACTAGGATCCTTATTTTTAAGTATTTCTCAACTTTCTTAATGCCGTAGAATTATCAAGTCCTAAACTTGGTTTCTTATATGATTTTTATCAGTGACTCATTCACTTTTTCCTAATAAATTTTTTCTTCTAGTGGTCGATGGAGCTTCTAGTTTGATTATTGATTACTGATTACTAAATTGACAATTCGAATTGAGTACAATCTTTAATGCATTGATATACATTTTTTTTATGGCAAAAATGCTAGTGTATGGTCCTTATTTTTGGTACTTTCATTTAATGCATTGATATTCAATTTTTATTTGTAAACTCATCAGAAAATTGTTGTCAAATGATCACAAATATATAAAATGAATCTGATGCCTAAATTCGATGGGAAAAAAAATCAAAAATTAATTTTTAAAGAAAAAAGTGTAAACCACAAACCGCTTAGAACCGGCACATGTCCCGAAAACCTTATTCTGCACAAAGCGCAAACCGCCTTGTGGGCGTTCTTGGGTTGACTTTTTCCGAAACCGCATAGATGCGGGTGGGTCAAAACCGAACCGCAAATCGCACAAAACCAATCCGCGAGCACTCCTAGTATTTTGTATGCTATTTGGCTTTCTATCTGTTACTTGTAGAAATATATGTCTGGAATTCTGCTTTGATTTGAAGATCGAAAGTCTTATCGGCATTCGAAACTGAAATTGATTATAGCGATATGTTATTTGGAATATTTAGAACACTATGTTAAGTTTAATTAAAAATTGATTCAGTTAATTGTATTTAATTGGTTTAATATTCTAATTATTGCAAAAAGCCACTCTAGCTATAAATATGAACCATAAGCTCATTTGAGCTCATCTCTTCATCATTTTGAGCAACCAAAATCTGAGATTATACTTTTAGAAAGAGAGAGAACTCTCATCTAGAGAGAGAAAAAGTGAGTAGAGATTGAAGAAAACTTGGAGATATAGCTTGGGATGGTCAAATTTTGCTAGAATTGGTGTGTTTGAAGGCTTTAGGTAAGAGTTTACCTCTCAATTCTTGAAGATATCACGTTTTAGAGTTGTATTCATGGATTATACATGACCATTTGCATGTGTTTTGTTAATTAAAGTAAAAAGATGAAGAGACTTTACATGCATGCAAGAATATGTTGAAATTGTGAGTAATTGTTACATGCATGTTTCATCCATCATGTATTGATTCTTAAATTCATGTTTTGGAAAGGAGTTTTGTACATACATAAGCCTTTGAACTCAAATTTGTCAAGTTCATGAGTTTTGAAAAGAAAGAAAGTTAATTCATTACATTGATGTGTTTCAAGTTTAGTTTTGGAATAATTGGCATACTTTTGAACTTTTATTTTGTGAATTGAACTTCATTTCATGTTTTTCTATAAGTTCCTAAATGTTTTCTCAAGTTTTGATCCAAAAGAATGTGTTTTGAAACATTAGAATTGAGTTTTGAACTTGTAGATAAAATCTGAAAATTCCAGAATTCACACTCTTCACTCAAGCGGTGGAAGTTGCGCTCGAACAAAAAATGTAAGCTCTCAAAAATTTTGCAGAGATTGGGGGTTGGCTCGAGTGACAAAAGTTGCGCTCGAGCAACCACCCTTTGTTTTCAGTCTTGGCTTGAGCGGCCAAAAGTTGAGCTTAAGCGAACTGCCTTGTTTCTGAAATTTTGCTAAGTTTTTTCTAAGTGCATAATTGCATTCTCATTGCATTCTAGGCATTCTTAAGCTATGATTAAGCTATAACAATGAGGATAAGAAGTAAAAGCACACTAAGAAAGAAATGTAATAAGTCAAGTATATTCAGAATGTGTGTTTCAATAGATACGAGCAATGTGATAAGAAAGAATAGGAAATCAATGTAAGAAAAGCTAAGTCATGATGGCCATATGAATATGTAATGATAAGATATGTTTTGTGTTATGCACGTTTATGTTTGTAGGTCAACGTTTAGAGATTAATCGATCGTTTCTAGAAGCCCACTGTAAGTAACGTTATTATAAAGATATGTTCATATAAATTATATTTAAAATGTGATTTGATAAGTTATGATTTTTGAAATGATATTTTATTAACGTGAACGAATGTCCTATTTCGAATCTATTATGGCATCTAAAGAAAGTCATAGGGGACGGCATGTTAATGCGGGTCCATGACATATATGTGATTATGAGATCTCTTTAGCCACTTAAAAAAGTAGTGATGTGTTTAATCGGTATCCGGAACCGATTACTCTAGTCAGAAAACGATATGATAAGTTCTGTTGGATGTAGCATTATTTTGTTATGATATGAGAATTGATTCTGTTATGATCTGTTTTATGAATATAATATTTTCGGAATTCGTTCATTAATGTTATTCACTAAACTTTAGCTCACAGTGTCTATATATATATAGGTGAGTGAGTACAAGATCAAGTCTAATGGCACCTGTCTGGACTTTTGTTTTGTCAAGCCAACTACCGTGTCTCTCGTGGAGGTTCCTGAATCATAAGGGGTCAAGTTTTTTAGAACAAGCTTTGTTTTTTTCTTTTTACTTTGGACAAATTTTGTGTACTTTGTAAATAGGGCAAAGCCCGTTTTGGTTTATCTATATATAAAGATGATGTAGGACTGTTGTGATGACGACGTATTTAATATTTGTATATGAGGTTTAAATTTGCTCAGTTTCATATATGTCTATACAGCTCAATGGACGGCATGGTTTGGCAAGTGGGTTTGGATAGGTTTAGAGCTATTTTAGCTATAAAAGACAAAATAGGTTATTTTAGCCACAACAAACAAAACATCACATTCAACCCATAATTATTACACTCTTCTCTCACAAAAAAAAAACCAAAAAAGCCCAAAAGCCAAAAACCCTTCTCAAACTAAGCTTTTTAGCACAGGCTAAAATAGTAAAAAAAAATCAAAAAACCAAAAAGCCAACCCATTTTCCAAACGACACCTATTAATATTTGCTTCCGCTAGCTCCTTACTTGGTGATTCTAAGGCTGTAGGTAATCTTAGGATTACTGACCGGTTACGATACTAAACCTATAAAGACGAATTTGGGTCGTGTCACCTAGTATGGATCTTAACTTGATAATTTATTTCATTAAGTTATTGTAAATAGATGATTCATGAAAAAAATTAAATTAATATGATAATTATACTTTTCATCATCTATGCTTTAAAAAATTAAATTAATTTGATTATGGTAGTTTTCAACATTTTTTGATTTTAAAAGTCACTTCGTCATATTTCTCTGCAATATATATATAGTTTATTTTTAAATCATACTATTTGGAATGTTAGTTTTTTTAGTAAAATAAATAAAAAGTCAAAACACTTAATCATATCACTTTTTCTATTTTTTAACATATATTTTCGTTAAAATATTTTTTAAAATCAATTAATATATCCACATCATAAACAAGTATGGTGAGTGATAACATTCACCAACCAAATTGAGCCGTCCAATTAAAACCCTATTGAAAAATAGCTCTGTTTAATTGAGTTTCAGAACTTGTTTTCTAAATTATTTTTGGAAAGTTAGAAATTAGTTTGATAAAAATAAATATTAAAAAAATATTTTTTAATTTTAAAAATATTTTTCCTAAGAAATAAAAAAATCATATGAAAATAATGAGTATTTTTTTATCAGACAATATTTAAAAAACACATTAAAAAATTCAATCTAATAATTTTTTTTCCCACCCTCCTTTGCATCAAAAAAAAAAAAAAAAAAAAAAAAAAAATGGCTCTGCTTAGTTGAGTATTTAGAACTTTTTTTTTTTTTGCATTTTTTTTAAAGTTAGAAACTAATTTGATACAAATAAATATTAAAAAAATTAAAATTTCCAAAGTAATGAGTGTTTTCACTTTTTTATTAAACTATTTTTGTTTTACTATTTGTTTTGATGTAAAATATTTTTACTTATTTTTTATTGTTTGATTGAATAAAAAACAAGTAAAATATATATTTTTTTAAATGTTTTTGCATCATTTTACGAAAAATAATTTATTTTTAAAAATTTTGTAAGTTAATTTTTATAAAGTTAACTCTTACTCATTACTTTTTTAAATGCATTTAGTCTTTTCAAATAAATATTTAACTCATTAAAAAGTCATAAATGATACTTTATTGAATCAAAAAAAATTTTGTAGACAATAAAATATTTTTATTTCACGTATCAACCAAATAAAGAAAAATACAAGTAAAAATATATATTTTTTGTAAAATCAATTTATAAAAAAAATATCTTTTTATATAAAATATTTTACATTGAAACAAACTGAATTGACAGTCTTTTAAGATGACTAAAAGTTAAATTTTGACTTTTAACTTATTTTGAGTCACATCATCTTTCTTATTTTTAACACATTTTTTAAAACAAAAATGCTAGAGACCTTAAGGTCATATTTGATTCACAAGACTAATAGTGAAGAATTAATAATCCTATTAAATTAGTATAGTATTCACTATCCAATTGGATTAATGTCCATTAGATTAATAATTTCACCCTTACCCCATTACTAATAATCTTACAAATTTGTTAGATTAATTATCCATTGGATTAATAATCCTAAACCAAAATGTTAAAACAAATATAGGATAATTGGGCCCACAGATTAATAATCTCAATCTCATGCTCTAATCCACTCAATCAAACATATCCTAAAAATTCTACCAAATGTCTCACATGGATGCGGGACTCACACCATGTGAGACATTTAGTGAAAATTTTAATAAAATTTTTAAAATCTCTAACCTTACTCTTTTTTAAAAAAAAAAAATAAAAAATTAACTTTTAATCACTTTTCTAAAATAACCCTGAATAATTTTTTTATTTTTTTTCCCTTCCCCGCCCTCGACGCCGGTTTTTCTTTAAACTGCATTCGAACGTTAGCAAAGTGCATGTTCAAAAAATACACGTTACCAAAGTGCTTTACGAAAGAAGAGAACACGCGTCCTGGGGAGCAAGGATCCCACCTTGACTCCTCTGCTTAATTTCTTATTTGATGGGTTATTGGATCAATTTTTAGGTCGAATTTTGATAATTTAAATAGTTTATATTTTAAAATTTGTCATTTATATTATGCTTGTAAAAAATCAAATGATTGAATATTAAAAATCACGTGAACTAAAAGTTTTATTAAACAATAAACTGTTTATTAAATTTTTTTAATAAACGATTTTTAGTTCTTTCGATATTCGATAAATTTTAATTTTTTACAAGTATGATATACATGACAAATTTTAAAAAGTGAACTGTTCAGATTATCAAAATTGAGCCCAAAAATAAACCCAATGGCCCATCAAGTAAGGAGTCAAGTAAGAAAATCAATGAGAAAATCTTGCTCGCATCCTGGTACCCTTTTGTCATACTCTCTTACTTTAAAATTGGTTTAGAAGATATTATATATAAAAAAAATAAAGAGATGATATAATTTTAAAAGGTCAAAAAATTAAAAAAAAAAAAAAACCAAAGTTTTCAAAATGGGCCAGATGAATAATAATCTTATAGATTGTTTTTTTTTTTTTTCTTTTTTTTATGGACTCAAAGGTTCTATTGTAGTGTAAATTACATTAGGAGCTAAGCATAAACGCACGTACGTTATGTGTTAAGGGATAAATGTAGATTTTTCTTATAATATTGAAATTAGTAAACATATACTTTAAAAATACTTCTTAATGTACTTTTTTTTTAATACAGCACTCTAAAAACGTAATATTTCAATATAATATTAAAAAATTTCATAATTTACTTTTCTTAAATGCGATAATGTAACATTCTAAAAAAATTCCTTAATGTATTTTTTTCAAATGTAACACTCTAATATAATACCCTAAAAAACTTTTTACTGTACTTTTCTTAAACGTAATAACGTAATATTTTAAAAAAAAATTTATTGTACTTTTTTTAAACGTAACACCCCAATCAATGTAATACACAAAAATTCCGTAGTGTACTTTTTTTCAAAAGTAACACTCTAATGTAATACCAGAAAACCACACTAACAGAAATGTAGATTTTCACGCTCGACAGCCAACACTTCAATTATCAATTCCCCCAAAAAGAATCTTTCACACCTCACATTTTTATTTTCATCCCAAAAACAAATTAAAAAATTGAAAAAATGAATCACAAAGGTATTCATTTAAATTCAAATGTCACCAAATCAAATAAAAATAACTTTCCAAAACAAGAAGAATTAATTGGTTGATAAGAAAATCCTTGGGACTAAATGGATCAACATTCTCCCATATTGGATTTATGGATAAATTTTCCAATACATGAAATTTGATCGGTTTAAATATATAAATTTTAAGATAAATTTATAGTTTGTATTTTCAAAGGGGTACACATAGTAGGAAAATTATGATTATTTATAATATATGTTATGACATCTCATAGTGAACTTACAAGTATTGAATTTATGATTTGAACCCAAAAGTTAAGAATAATAATGTTATGATACTTTGTGATTTCTTTTTTTGTTATAACATTTTATGGTGAAAAATGTTAGTGCAAATTACACTTTGTTCCCTTTAAGTTTGACTATTTTCTCACTTTAGTCCTTAAAATTTATTTTTTCTCACTTTGGCTTTTCATGTTTTAAGTTTTTTTTTTCACTTTACTCCTAAAATTAATTTATGTTAAAAATCAAAAAGAAAATGAAAGATTGACACTTACCCATTATAAAAATATGTTATATATAACTCACATCTCTGACATAAACTTAAACTCTAATATATTTTTTATGTTATATAATTATGGCATTTTCTATCTAATTTTTATCATAAATTAATTTTATGAATAAATGGAAAAAACTTGAAATTTGAAGAGCCAAAGTGGAAAGGTTAGGAAATCAGTTAGTTGTCGAAGGAGGTGGTGATAGTGGCTGCCGAAGAAGTTGGTAGCGGTGGTTAGAACTTGGAAGTAGAGTGGAGTTAGGATTGGAAAGAATAAGGGTGTAATGGGAAGTTTGGAAGTTAGGTATAAAGATATAGGATAAGGGGTCACTGCTGTGCGTGAAGCACAGCAGTGACTGTGGTGCTGCCATTTGAGGTGTAATTTGGTCTTATTTTTATGATCCAAACCGTCTATCTTGTAGGGTTTGTTGAGTACTTCATGCCTACCAAAAATCATATTAATCGGATATCAACAACTATATGATCGATAACCAAAAAAATGAATAATAAGTTTTATTTTGAGAAATAACATAAATAATATGCAATTCGATCATATAGTTTTTGATATCCGATTAATATGATTTTTGGTAGGCATGAAGTACTCAACAAACCCTACAAAATGGACGGTTTGGATCATAAAAATAAGGCCAAATTAATGAGTGGCTTCCATCCAAATGAAAGTGATAGAAATCAAAATTTTGAATATTGATGAAAAGTGCAACTTGAAAATGAGTGTAAATAGATAGGCATGTTGTGTAAATAAAAACTTCCTTCTACTTTTTTTAACTTCTTCCAAATTGTTTAAAAATTCTATAATAACATATTTTATTCTAATTATACCTTTTAAGGATCAACATGTGTTTGTGACATTACCAGTAGCACTGAATAATTCCTTATCGTGCTTATTTTGTTTGTTCATTAATAGCGATGGGTACACATTATGTATGTGTAATTCGTAATTAGATCTGATAACCATAGCAATTATTTGAAACAATTGAGGAGAATTGAAATAGTTTATAACAATTATACATATGTAGATATGGTTAAACTTAGTTGTTACGGTGGCATTTAAACAATAGCATTTTCAAAAGGCAGTGGCTTTCCTCCAGTCCTAAATCGGATATCGATAGCTATCTCATCAGATTAGTTTTTTGTTAATCTTTTATTTTTTTACCGTCTTTTTTTTTTTATACAAAATTGATTTGATCACAAAGCTATCGATATCCGATCAACATGATTTTTTACAGGCATATAATATTCAACAAGTTCTACACATTAAACGGTTCAGATTATCGAAATGAGATCCGTGGTAGACCCCCATAGACCTAACAGCATCCTCCAGTCAGATTGAACTAGAGGGAAGCCGGGCCCTTTTCAAAAATAAAAATTTTGGTGACATCAACATCAACTCTAACATTTGCTTTATATAACAATATAGATAGTATAGATATATTACAAAGCCAGGGGTTTTTTTTTTTTTTTTTTTCTGGCCTTTGAATGATGATGATGATGATCACCAACAAAAGGAAACACAAAAGGATGTTTCCTACTTACACTTTCTTAGTCAATTATGCCTCTGAAAACACAGCATACAAGCTCACACACTTTACATACATGCTAAGACATGGAAGTTAGCTAAACGACCTGTGTTGATCAAGTCAAGTATATTTTGTCCTCAAATCCTTTTGTTTCTCGGTCTTAATGCTCTCTTAATTATTGGCTCATTCATCAAGAGATTCATTTGTTTTAGATCTTCACATGCCAAACTATTGGGAGTATATTGAGACAGAAATTGATAAACTTGGAGATAAAAAAGATAATTGCACATAATTTTTCCACGCAATCAATCATAGAAGAGACCAGAAAATTTATCTAGAAAAATATCTGGAAAAACAATTGTGTAGTTGAGGTTCATTTCAAGTGTAAAACCTACAATACAAGAATTGAATTTATACCACGTGTCCCTTTTTTGGGTATGATTCTGACTAAATTTTATGGGCAAATAGATTTTTTTTTAAAAGAGACACAAAGTGGTATCCACCTATGCGTTCCACATGTGGGTCCTACTTTTTGTGTATCTTCTGTGATTAATTTTGTTAAAAAATTATATGCAAGTAATACAGCTGTTTGGAGATAGAGAATCTAGCGTCGCACGTCATTAATTTGGAAAGGAAATTATTCCAAAAAACCAAGCTTTCCTCTCCATGGCTTGAGAATCTGGAAGGAGCAGAGCAAACTTGCATCAACATTCATGAGGGCACCTGCATTGTTGAATTCTCCACAGTAGTTTGGTGCAGAGAATATGGTAACTAGCTGCCTGTCTGCAAAGAATTCATATCCATCTTCCACCACCTGTTAAATCCAAAACATTAATATATATTGTTTAGCTTTCATGAGAGTCATCTCTAGAATTTCTACTAAACATATTAGTGTGTGTTTGTATATATGAAGAATTATTCAGTGCACTTAAAACAAGTTAAGATATTGGTGCTTTAAATTGATAGTCATTGGTCTAGATAGTAAGGTCCATCATTTTAATGTTAGTCTTTAAAGAGAAAACATAAAAGGTGTCAATTAGTAATTAGATTTGAGCATTGCTCTAAACAAACTTAATAATTTTTCCTATGTATATCGCCAATGTTCCTCTCTTTTTCCTAATCATTGAATTGAATCATACGAGAATTTTAAAATACCTAAATCTCAAAACATAATTCAATACTTGAGAGTGTAAAGCCATTATGAGATCAAATGGATAAAAGTATTTATTCTATAAACCCAAATCCCAATTCCGCCACTAAAAGGATAAAAGTATATGGAAACAGAGAATCCCATGGTTGTGGTTGTTTATAAGGATCGACACCACAAAAATAGTGTCTAAGTCTTCTCGAGGACTAATCTAATGGGCTTCTTCCTTTTTTTTTTACTCTTCTTTTTTTATAGACTGGTATACAAGTCAAAACCTTAGACTCAAGTCTTGTTCAATGAATTTGTCTCAAATTAACTCACGAGCTGCCTCCCACATGTGAACAAGTTAGCCCAACAAACTTAGTCGAATGAGCTAAGATTCAGGCCTATATTTTTATTTTTATTTTTAAATTTTCTTTTTTTATATATTTTTTACAAATTCTGTTAGGTTGATGAGCCACCTCTCTCAAGGAAGGGCCAATGGACCAAGCCTACAAATAAACTAACAAGTTGACTCTCACAAGCCAACACAAGTCTGCCTAGTCACAAACCAAATGATAACATCATATATATAGAGGGTCAATTATTAATAAACTTTATACTAATTTTAATAAAATTTATTACCACAATTATTTTTAAAAAATTATAGTAGTAGATTATCTCTAGAGAGAAGGAAGAGAGGACCTGATGAGCGCGGCAAATGAGATCAAGATCATGCTTCTTCAAAAACTCAACAACCTTATCCGCTCCAAACGTATACGAAACGCCCCTATCATTCTCCCCCCACCCCTTTATATCCCTATCCGGATCCGCCCACAGTAAATCACACAACAACCCCTGGTCCGGCACATCCACCGGCCTCTCTATCGCCCGTATCTGATCCAAACTATCTATCTCCGGCGAAAGGCCGCCGTGCATACATAGAATCTTATCGTCGATGACGGCGGCAACAGGCAAACAATTGAAACAGTCGGTGAAGATACGCCAGATGCGGACGCTGAAGCGGCGCTTGCACTCGTCGTAGAAGCCGTAGATGCGGTTGATGGAGGCGCATTCGTGGTTGCCTCGGAGGAGGAAGAAGTTATCGGGAAATTTGATTTTGTAAGAGAGGAGGAGGCAGATTGTTTCGATGCTTTGTTTGCCTCTGTCGACGTAGTCGCCTAGGAAGAGGTAGTTCGAGTCTGGCGGGAAACCCCCGTATTCGAATAGCCGGAGGAGGTCTGGGTATTGCCCGTGTATGTCTCCTGCCAAATTGAGTTCTAGTAATGTCAATGTCAATAATAATCTATACTATATATTAAAAGCGCCGTTTGGGAGCAATTTAATTTAATGAACTTTTGGCTAATTGGCTAAAAGGTTAGTAAAAACTTGTATGTTTAGGCCAACTTTTTGGTATGGGTTGTTGGCTTTTTGGCTAAAAAGGTAACTTTTTGGCTAATTAGCTATTTTAGCCTCTTGCCAAACGAGGCCTAAGTAAAAAGGGAGTTTTTAACCCTCCAAGCCTACGAGAGTTTCAATTTCTTAATCTGAATTTTTTAAATTTTTTATTTTAAAAAAAAACTTAGCATTTATTGATTTGGTTAAAATAGCATTTATTAACTTTTTTCAATTCACATGTCTTTCCACATGTCTGCATTTATTGATTTAGTCAAAATTTCCTAATCAGCATTTAAAATTCTTTCAAACAAATAATTATAGATACAATCCGTGTATAGTTACTACAGTATTCTTTTCAACTTCTCCCATACACTATGCTTAGTGATAAAATTGTTAAATTATTTTTATAAAAAATCTTTAAAAACATAATTTATATATTAAAAAAATTTAAAATAAATATAAATATCTATAATTATCATGTGCATAATATGGATGATAGGCTAGTAATAATGTACACCAAAATAAATAAAATTACACTCATTGCAAGGGTTAATTGGTGAAAATTTAATTTGTATTGGTAATATGTCAATTTGAGGTTTATTTTTTTATTTTTTTATTTTGTGATAAGGACACTCATTGAAAAGCTGGTGATATGTATAGAGATAATGGAACATTTAAAAGTGACATATGAACATATCATGGGACATTTGAACATATAAATGATACATATATAGATAGTGAGATAATTCAACATATATGTATATATATAGTTACATAAATAAGTGATACGTGTGCTGTACTGATGATATCAAGATATTTGAACAATAGACCACAATAATAAAATATTTGAACAAATAGATCAAGAGTTTCATAAATAAACATCTAACTTGAGTGTACAAGTTTTAAAAGATATATAAAATTTAACATAATTATATTAAGAGGTTATTTGGAATGATTTAAATAAATGTACTTTTTGTCTTTTTACAAAAAGATGTACGAAAAAATAGAGAGGTGATATAATAAAAAAAAGATAAAAAGATGAATTATTTTGTAATAGCCAAACTTGACCTAAATCCACTTTAAAAAATCTTATTTC
The DNA here is from genome assembly GCA_025200525.1 of Camellia lanceoleosa. Classification (NCBI taxonomy): domain Eukaryota; kingdom Viridiplantae; phylum Streptophyta; class Magnoliopsida; order Ericales; family Theaceae; genus Camellia; species Camellia lanceoleosa. The sequence goes on from CM045767.1 coordinate 145,840,069, forward strand.
ACCCAATATTTTCTCTTTGATAGATGGACATATTGCACCGCTAAAAGTATGATAGGACATATGCAATTTGCGAAAATTCTAAAAAAATGTACCCAAGTTATCTTACAAAGTCGTATAGCTTAAATATGAATTAATGTAAGTTAATTTATAAAAATTTAAAAACTCACAACTTGACGTAAATTTTCACAAACATATGTAACTCACTTCACAAAATTACGTAACTTACACACAAATTCACGTAAGTTAACTCATAAAAAATTGATAAAACACAAATTTTCACAAATATACATCAATTACCTCACAAAATCACGTAACTTAACACAAATTCACATAAGTTAACTCATAAAACATGTCATAAGTCCTCACAAAAGTGTGCAACTTAAATCATAAAAATACATAAATAAATGGAGTTGCACACTCCAAAATTATCCTAAAAATATTAAATCGAGTGAATATAACATGCAATCTTAATTTTGGGAGACTTAGTTATAAGTCCTTTTTCAGACACTTATGGTAGGTTAAGTCCTGTATAATTTCTTATAAAGTCTTAAGTCCTATTTAGACAAAAATGTATTTCACAAGATCCTACATAAACGTAACGTGACGTGACACTTACATAAACGTAACGTAACATGACACTTACATAAACGTAACGTAACGTGACACCTATATAAACATAATGTAACGTGACACCTACATAAATGTAACGCAACGTGTCACGTTACGTTTCGCAAACTTAATGAGTTTTTATTTTTTTAAATTGAATGTGAAAATGTTGCTGGTTTATATTAGTGTCACGTTACGTTTCATATAAATATGATCTACGGTAACATTCAGTTTCCTATATGTAGGTGTCACGTTACGTTACATTTATGGAGATATGATCTATTATAGGAAATTCAATGTTGTCATAGATCATAGGTATCACATTACGTTTATGTAGGTGTCACGTTACGTTATGTTACGTTTCGTTTATGTAGATATGATCTATGGTAATATGCAATTTCCTATATATGGTTTTAATATCATTAACAACTAACATTGAGGGTAAATGTATCAACAAACTTCCCACAGGACTTATGGGAACATAAATTTTTTAATAAGACCATATGTAGTATAAGTCTTCCTAATAGGACTTATAAATAATTTTCCCCTTAATTTTTTTTACAATTCAAGAAAAAAAAATACTTTTTTATTCAAAATCTTAACACAAAATTCACAAATCAATGATATGCATGAAATTCACGAAATTATCTGTTAATGGTATTAAAATTATAAAAGATTGTATATGGACAACTTCAAAGAAGTTTTGAAATTTTGTATTGATAAATTGCGTATCAAGTACAAATGATGATAATAATAATTCATTTAGGATATTATATTGATGGGTAATACCATTAAACAATATTGCAAGTGGAACAATTTAAAAAACAAAACAATTGGGCAACCCATGTTAGTGCGATTGCGCACAACATTTGATGAACAGGGCATCTCATGCCATGTTACTACAACGTGCATTCAGATCACATGTTCTTCTAAGCAACCTCAAAATCAACTCTCTAACCATTTATATAGAAAAAAATTATATTATTAAAATTATTTACATATTTTAAGAGTAGATTTTGAGATATGAAATGAAGGAACACAACACTTATCTCGACATTTCTTATGGAAAACAAAATCCAATCATGTGATATAATTGAAAACACATTTCTCAACATTTTGTGACAAAAAAGTCAATTACGTCACTGAAGAAAAAATAAAAATTTTGGTTTCATAAGACCTAGTAGAATTGTTTATTTTGAATCCATTCTAATTAAATTCTCAAAAAGCTGAGAGACCTTATTCAAAGTGACAAAACACAAAATTTGAAAGGCTCATTTATGAATTTAATGTTAATTTGTTAAATGATTGTGAAAATCATGCAAAGCACAAATCAACACAAATTATTCCATGTCCTATTAATTTCTCATATTCCCACATTGCTAAAATAAAATGGTTAGAAAGAAATTAGACATAAGAAAAAAACAAAAATGAGAATTTTGCTTAGATGGTACTTCAATTTTGGTGTGAACAAAAAAAAAAATGAAACAAGAAACGGAAGAAGTTAATATTTATCAAATTTGATTTGTACCAATGTTTTTTCAAAATTACTCATATTGTTACACTTGTTTCAAACGTAATTGTCAATATTTATCAAATTCAACCTATCTTCTCCATTCATCAAATCAACAGAAAATTAATTGTAAAATTACAAACACATCGCATTTACATCTATTTCTAACATTGTGTTGAGATATTGAGAAGATAATTGAACCCTTTTTTTTTTAAGAAAATGAAGATAATTGAACTTGAGAAACACATAATCAAAATGGGTAACAATACTAGCAATATGAGTAATGGTAATGGTTAGAGGAGACAGAGGAGGAGAGGGGGTACATACCACAAACGTTGATGGGAGCTTCCAACTCAAGAAGGTTAGGTTGGCTAAGGAAAACCTCCTTAGCCGTAGTACAAAGCTGTCGGATCTCCGCCTCCGACAACTGAATCTTCTTCCCTCTGGTCTTCCTCGCTTCCAACAGCCTCTCTATTATACCATCCAACCCTTCCATTAAATCCCTCAACCTCTACTCTCAATCCCCACCGCCACCACTGCCCTCCACCACCTATATATTATATCTATATGTATATATGTTCTCCTCTAATGAATGATAAAATCACATTTGTATGTTCGTCTTGAAGATGTGCTAAAAAGATTGGAAAAAATAAAAAAATAAAATAAGAAAACAAAGGGGAGAAAATGCTGAGTTCTTTTTATTCAACGAGAGAAATGCAGAGAATTGGTGGGGGAGTTGGAGATATATTTGGCTTGGATCTGTTACAAATAGAAAGGACTAAGCCTCCCTCCTTTGCTCCGACTTTTTTGGGCAATCCATCGAATCATTTGTGCGTGTATATATATATTTTTTTACATTTACAATAATGCAATGCTTGGGAGCTGTCACCTGTAGCACCCAGCAAATGATGATGCACTAAAAAAAGTAAAAATAGGGGGCTCACAGAATCTTCTGTTCTCTCCTGTATTTTTTGACTTTTTTGTCATATTCAACAATCGTGAACAACTACACAAATATTTCAAGAGAATAATTAATATTTCGAGATAAAAGAGAAAAATCTTAGCCAAGGACAGGTATGACAACGGGGAGGGATACGAGTGACCCCCTCTTCCACTCCAGCCAGACCAATCCTCCATAGTGTAAAACAAAGAATAAAACAAACAAAAAAAATCATTTTGCATCATCAAACGGTAATAAAAGTATATAAAATAGAAATGAGACATTTTTAATAATACACATAATCCGATTGGGGTGAGTCTCGGGGTTACCCACTCCCACCCCCGACCCAAACCCTGTAAAAGTTTCTTTATTTCACTACAAAATTTGACCATAACCCATTGACAAACTCCCAAACTCATTTCAATAAATCAGGAAGGCCAAAGACCTTAACTGTAAATCAAACACGAGATACAAGAGAAATGTGATTCCACTTCCATCCAATTTTAACCACACAAGAAAGTGTCTTGTAAGTTGCGACAATTTAAAAAAACTACTTAATTAACCAAAGTCTGCATAGTAATAACACAAGGCAATGTGAAGATGTTTATGAGGCAAAGTTGAAATCACCAAGATGATGACAACGACTGACTTAACTAAGCATCAAGTTGAAACCCTGAAGATTTGCCTTGATGTTGATTATATGAAAGCAAGCTTCTAGTAATCGATGGCGAATAGGAGGGTAAGATGCAGCTTTAGAATTGAGACTTGTCCAAACCGTCAAAAAAGGGATGATCTAGAGCTGCTTTGGCTGAGATCCTCTCAGCTGGATCATATTTCAGCATTTTCTGCATTTGCAAAACACCAGAGCACAACATTAACATGTAACAAATTTCAGCATAACAAAGACGAATATTTTTCAAACAAGTGCTTCCACTTTACAGTCATTGCCACTTTAGGAAAGATAAATAAAATTAGATCACTCCCAAGTAAAAAAAACTTCTAATTCTTACATGGCTGCAAGTGCTGTACTTCTATGCAAACTAGCTAAAGGTATAACAAACTTGGACATGAAATGGGGTCAAACTAAGATTGTGCAAATGCATTTAAAAAATTAAAAAAAAAATTAAAGAAAAAAAATCATGTTTACAAACTAAACCAAGAATGTGTTCACATTTCAAGATCAAAAACCCACAATTTCAATCAGGTCAAAACCTGTACGGGAATTGGACTATGGGGACAGCATGGAATTCATGTTAGGACTTATATTTCAAATTATTAAAAATCCAAAAATAAAATAAGTTTCCTTTGGAAAAGACAGTCATATGAGACAAACTAGTGAAGTTCTATAGAATTGTAAGAGAATAGTATCTTATATTTCAAATTATTAATGTTAGGACTTATCTTTCAAATTATTAAAAATCCAAGCACTTTCTGACCATAAGATAATAGTATCTATAGACTTGTAACATATAAAGCCGTTAGAAGCTTTTAAAAGGTCGAGTGAAGTTCAAGCACGAGTAGTTACCGATAACAGATCAACCCCATCAGGTCCCAATGATGGAACAGCACGCGCCAAATTCTGAGCTTCCCACTGGGGATACACATGCCAGTCCCGTAGAGAACTAACTCCTGGCCACTGCTTATCAGTTGGTGTTCCCAATAACCTTCAACAATGCACATACCAAAGCCCGTGAAAATGGAAATCACAATGGGACTAAAAATATTTGTACTATACATAAGCAATCTATGGCCATTACAAACTTTTCAGTAATGCTGGAAACAAAAAAAAAAGCTATCCTATAACATCATAAAAACCCATGTGACCACCATTTCTACCTTCCATTTCAAAGCAGAGCAACAGCCATTATCCTATTGATTTTGAAAGTAATATATCCATCATTCTTAAACAAAATTAATCAAAAGAGTATGTAAAGTCCTTTCCTTTTTTCTTTTTTAAAGTGAGGACCTACCCATCAATCTTTAAAAAATATATATATATATAGTTCACAAAATTCATTGAGGTACACGTATGCAGAAATCAGTTCTACCTTCTCTTTGCTCTTAATCGACCTAACATCAATCACCCCACAAGTTAAAACACCTCATGGAAGTGTGTCCATCATTCAAAAATAAAAGTATTGTGGACAACACATCTCAAACAGCCCCCAGGACAGCACTAACATTTGTCTCTTCTTCTTTCTTTCTTTTTTTTAAATAGAAATTTTGACATTTTACACATGGCAATCACAAGTCAAGTATGCAAGAGGAATTTTCAATTTAGGATGCCAATACAAAGGTACAGTCCAAAATATAACAAGAGAGTAACAGTGACATACATAATATGACAATCAAAATGAACATTTCGAGCTTCATTTGCACATTATGAAATTCTTAGTACAAAAATTTTTAAGTGTTTATGTACTTGTGTAATTGATGTATGTGTAAATTTAATGTCTTTATAGTGTCATGTATCATATCCACAGTTTGTGTGTTGCTGTCTCTGTATGTATGCTACTTAGACCACAAGAAATGCAAAGAATCAAAGCAAAGGAAAAATTGGACTTCAATTTAAAAAAGTGAGCTATATTGATCCTTGCAATCTAGTGAACCACTTGCAATAATAATAACCTTCGTCTAGAATATTACTCGCAAAGCTATTACAAAAGAATAGGTGTAACCAAGATTTTGAAAAGCGGTTGCAGTCGTTGTAACAGTGGCGGTGATGCGGTTGCGGTTGCGGTTGCCGTTGCGGAGTGTAAAGGCCGTAGCGTAACAGTTGCAGTAACCGCAACGGTTGCAGTAATCGGAACCGTGAATTTTTTTTCGCACAATTTGAGAAAAACTTACCAATACGCATATTTTTTTTCCATAATCATAGTTATTGGGTTTTAAAATAAATATTGATCAATTTTTGTAAATTTTTTAGTATAATCTAATATATTTCATATTTTTAAATCACTATAAACTGAGTTTTTTACATTTTATTTTAATAATTAATGACTTTATATGTCATAAATCCATATTACACTTGTCTCAAAAAAAAAAATTATTAGACTTAGATGTATAAAATTATTTTTTTAATTATTATACTTGTGGAAGCATATGCAAATTTTAACTTGAATAGTTTTAGAAAATAAATTATACATGCTAATGTAATCATATAAAAATTAAAAAATAAATTATAAATAATTTTTTTTTTTTTTTTTGGTTTGGATTACTTGAATATTCATTCTCTTTTTGGATAACCTGTAAATAAAAATAAAATAAACTAATCAAAAAAAATTGACATGTATAAAATATATATTAATATATAATTATAGGTGTTATGTTTTCTAAATATTTTACAAAAAAATTAATCACTAACTATTATATATAAAATAAATAATGACAAAAGTATGAGAATAAATAAGAACCTAAATATATATATATATATTTTAATCAAGCCAAATGGATTCAAACAATATATAGATAGATACACCAAACAATTAATAACATATTCTCCATCTTCCCTCTTCTCTCTCTATCTCTCTTCCCCCATTTTGAACTCTTTTATTTTGTTTTTTTCAAAAGAAGCAATTCGGAACCGTTACGTAACGGTGCGTAACAGGCCGTTACAGCTGTTACGATACCGTTACGACCGCTACGGCAGCCGCTACGACCAACACACCTATGAATCTCAATCACACCGCAAAAGCAACTGTAATAGGTGGCCGTAACCACCACAACTGTTACGTAACGGAGTTACGTAACGGTTGCGGCCACTTTTTAAAACCTTGGGTGTAACTTTTTTTATCATTATGATCATTGAGAGCTATTTGTCATCTTGTACATCTAAAGATGTTGAGATATAACTTGGGGATTTCGACTTGGATAATTTTCTGTTCAATTGTGCCAATCAATAAATATGTCAAATCATATGTCCCTCTTGCCAATACAATTGTGTTAATCAGACGTTCAAACCAATCTTTCTATATATCTTTTGCTGCAAAATTTCCAACTGTTCCCAAAAACATTGGAGAAATCGGACGAAGATATACATTTTTTTAAGGCAAAAGATAAACCCTCTTACTCGAACAATGGTTTCCCAAACAACCCCCCCCCCCCCCCGGCGATTAAATGGAACCCGTTTTATGGTCAATCAAACCTATTGGATGACTTGGATTTTACAGAGAGCAAACTACCAATCAGGAACAGAACCAAAATGAAAAAGAGAAGCAGCATCAGTCAGGAACACCTGTCTACCAAAGGTTCCTCTAGAGGACAGGTAACTAACCAAAGTTTAAAAGAATATACCTGAATATGTGAAGCAGCTGCTGAAACTCCGAGTCGCCAGGAAATAAAGCTTGTCTCCTTGCCATTTCAGCTGCAAAGAATAATCCAGGGAAAGGTAATAAGGATTGGTGACAATGTCAGTAAAAAACACATAAAAAGAAACTTCAAAAAGGGAATTAACAAAAAATCACTGGTATGACTGCAGGGAAGATGGTCGGGTACATTTATCCCTCTAACAACCTACAGATCAAGGTTAAGTGAAATTTTTCCCAGGAAAATAAACTGATGTCCTTGAGCTTAGAACTTGCTACCAAAGCAAGAATAATAGACAGTTTCTTTTACAGCAGGGTTTAGACGAAGGATCGTTTTTGTGTTTGTATCATTTTGTTGTACATGTGCTCAGAGAAAAACAGATGCACTGAAAGGTGACTATAGAGATTAAATTCCTTGATCCTTACTGATTGTTGATCGCAGCTGGTATGGTGTCCGGGCAATAGGAGCTAAAGGGTGATGGACACACAATATCCAATAATGTGAAAGCTAAAATAGAAATTGATGAATGTTTTTGAGGGGCAATTAGAGACCTCATTGTAAAATCTCCAAGCCTAATGTCTAGATAGCAGTCTCAAAACAACTAAATTGCAATCCACAAAAAGTATATGGTGGACCATGGAATTGAAGGGTGTTACCAAAAATGCAACCCACAGACCACATATCCACGGCAGTTGAGTAATGAGTTGATCCTAATAAAACCTCTGGAGCTCTGTACCAAAGAGTAACAATCTGTGGAACAAAAAAAATAACAGATGCAACAAACAGAAAAATTAAAGAGCATAAATGCATAGGGAATGAAACTGAGATTCATCCACCGGACAATTGACATGTACAAATTGATAAGAAGATGGACCTCATGGGTGTAGCTCTTGAGAGGAACAGTGAAGGCCCTTCCGAGACCAAGATCTGCAATCTTCAGGATGCCCTTCTCCTTGTCTACCAGAAGGTTTTGTGGCTTCAAATCTCTGCAGAGAAGAAGAGAAAAAAAAAAACACAACAATTGTAAATTACACGCACACAAGAACACAAGATTTACATGATTCACCCCAACACTAGAACTAAGACTAAAGTCGCTGCAATTCCATTACGATCACAAAAGTTTATACAAGAATTGAAGAGATTTACATCACAATCAACTACATACACCTAGAATTAAGACAATAATCACAAGTGCTGAAATACAGAAAACACCCTTACTCCAAATTTGAATGGAGTGGTTAGGCATCTCTAATCCTTGACTCGAACCTGTATCAAACTTCAACTTGGGTAAATATCCCTCAAAATCAAAACACCTTTCACTGCTTGACACAAACTCAAACCAAATAAAGTTTTACTCAAATTTTTACCCAAATCAAACAATTACAAATGTTTCCTCAAAATTTTCAAGGCTATTTTGCGGTCTCAAATTTACCATTGTGTCCTTAGGCCATGTTTGGATCATGTATTTGGGTAGGGATTTGGAGAGAGAGAGAGAGAGAGAGAGAATGTGAGTGAAATGTAGTTATATTTCATTCACATTTCACCTAATTTTTCCTTTTCCTTTCTAAATCCATCATCCAAACACAGCTTTAGTGATGTTTTACTCAAATTTGTGCTTGAATCTGAGATTGTCCATAGCAGCAGTACATATCAAATGAAGTTTCTCCTCGAATTTAAATAAAATTTTGAGTAATGACTGGTGATGTGATCGGTATTTATCATGATCAACACTCACAAAGGGGCAAATCGATGAAGGAAGAACAAAATTACCTATGAAGAACGCCATGGCTGTGGCAGTGAGCAACCCCAGTACACAACTGATAGAGAAAACTCTGGATTAGTGAAAGCGGAAGAGGCCGGGGATCGGGGCCCTTGCGGTGGGAGTCAATAAACTTCTTGAGATCGGTATCGAGGTACTCGAAGACGAGGTAGAGAAGGGGCTTTCCATGCTTGTTATCAACGTGCTCGACGCAGAGTAATCGGACGACGTAGAGAGAATGAGAGAGCATCTGGAGAAGAGAAACCTCCCTGAGAGCAGTCGGAGGCACACCTTCCTCGTCCATCTCGAGCCTCGTCTTCTTCAGAGCCACCAATTGACCTGTCTCTTTGTCCTTGGCTTTGTACACCTTCCCGTATGTTCCTTCTCCTACCTTCTCTAGCTTCTCATACTTCTCCATTTTCGTCTTCTTCTTCTGATTCTGATTTTGATTTTTGATCAAACCCTAATATTGGTTGTGATTGAAATGAAATGTGGCTTTGTTTCTGATCAGAGGTTTTTGAGAATTCGAAAATGGTTTTTATAAAGTGAAAAGCAAGGAGAGCGTGGTCTTCTCAAATCGGCTACCCTTTGGATCGGTTTTCAACTTTCAAATTTTGAGGCCATTCTCAAATGCCGCACAGGCAAGGCCGCAACGGCACATAATGGCACGTGCTTCCCTCCCTCTTTCGAAATTTGAATTCCCCTTCCTCGGGTGCCCCGTTTTCTCTTCCCCCTTGGTAGATCCATTTATCTTTGGTTATTTAGTTGATTATTTAATTTTTTTAATTATTTCAGCCTAATTAAAATAGTTGTATTTAAAAAGTTGATTAATTTTATAAGTCCTTTTTTAAAATCTTATGTTAGGCTAAGTTCTGTGTAATTTCTTATAAAATCTCAAGTTCTATTTTCATAAGAATGTATTCCACAAGATCCTAACATGACATGACACTTACATAAACATAATATAACGTGACACCTACATAAACGTAGCGTAACGTGACACCTATATATACGTAACGTAATGTGACACCAATATGAACGTAACGTGACACCTACATAAATGTAACGTAACGTGACACCTATATAAACGTAACGTGACACTTACATAAACGTAACGTAATGTGTCACGTTACGTTTCGCAACTTAATAAAAAAAAAAATTTAAATCCGTTTGTTTTGAAATAGATATATAATCTTAATGTATTTTTATTTTGTATTATTAATTGTAAAATTTAAAAAATTATCAATAATATATGTGAAATCTAAATTAATTAATAAAAATAGAAAGAACAAAAGCACATCGGAAAAACAACACTCGCAAATTACGCTTATCTATGAGTGGACATGGGTGGGTGGTTTGGGGGAGAAAAGTTACTTACTCGTCTTCAAACATGAGACGCACTTCATCAATGTTGATGAATTGCTGGAGCTAAGCCATCATAGCAATAACAAGATGATTTGACATTCTTGTTGAAGAAGATATCTATAGAAGGACAAACTATCCAAAAGTAAGTATTTTCGGTATTCTTTATCATAATCTTGCCTTTGCTGATGAAAAAAAAGTAAATCATAATATGAAAGAAAATGGGATTTGCCTGCTCTTCATGCTGTTTTAATAATTCTATAGGGTAGAGGGGCAAAGAGTTTGTTTAACTTTCTGTGGATTGAAATGTGATTTATGAATAATTATTTTTTTGGTTAATTAATTGTGTTTGAATTCAGTAATTTGGTTGTTTGGCTGTCCCAAAAAAATTCAAAAAATAAATAAAATCAATTTCCTATATAAAAAATTGAATGTTACCATAGATCATATGTGTCACGTTACGTTTATGTAGGTGTCACGTTACGTTACGTTTATGTAGATATGTCACGTTACGTTATGTTTATGTAGATATGTCACGTTACGTATAGGTGTCACGTTACGTTTATGTAGGTGTCACGTTACATTACGTTTATATCAATTTCCTATATATGGTTTTATTATTATTTATGATATTAACAACTAATATTGAGGGTAAATATGTCAACAAACTTCTCACAGGACTTATGGGAACATAAGTTTTTTAGTAGGACCATATGTAGTATAAATCTCCCTAATAGGACTTCTAAATAATTTTCCCTAATTTTTTTTGTAGTTAATTTGATGATTGTGAGAAAAAAAAAATTAATTATGAGTTACATATGATATTTTATCTTATTAACTATTTTAATTTATTTGGTCTTTTAGTTGACCATTTTAGCCTGATCCTCTTAACAAACACGCCCTTTGTTTGTTTGTTTACCGATTAGGTTGTTGAACGAGATTATTAGTTGTTGTTTGGTAATTGGCTTTTTCAATTAGTTTTTAGCTTTTTGACTATTTTAATTTGGGATAAGTTTGTTTGATTTGGCTTTTTTATTTTTTTGACTTTTATGCGAGAAAATGTGAAATGATTATGAGTGTATTTGGTTTGTGTTTGTAAAGTAATTTTTGAGATAAAAAAGTACAAAAACTTATTTAATTTGCCTTTTTCTAAATATTCTCTCTAAAATATTTTTGATTTTTTTTGTAGAGTAATTTTTGAGATAAAAAGTACAAAAACTTGTTTGGTTTGTCTTTTTCCAAATATGCTCTCTAAAATAACTTTGTTTTTCTTTTTGTAGAGTAATTTTTGAGATAAAAAAGTACAAAAACTTGTTTGATTTGCCTTTTTGTAAAGCAGTTTTTGAAATAAAAAAAAATACAAAAATTTATTTAGTTTGTCTTTTTTGCAAACATGTTTCAAAAGTAATCCTGAAAATTGGATGACCAAACACATTTCTGAGAGTTTTTTTGGAAAAATCTGTTTGGTTTGATTACTCTTAAAAAAGTATTTGTAGAGTATATTTCTAAAAAATTTCTCCCAAAATCAAACCAAACAAGGCCTATGATTTCGATATGATATTTTTTCTTATTAACTTATGGGTAAACTTCACTTTACCCTCCTGTGATTTGGGCCAGGTGCAATTTACCCCCGATATTCGGAAATCACTACATAACCCCCATGTGGTTTATGGACCAAAGCACACCATCATCTTTCCATCTAAATCAACGAAATGTGAGGCTCACGCGCCTAGAAAAGAGTAAGTTAATTTTTAAGACTAAATTACCCCTCATTCACCTTCAAATTCACAAAATATACCATTATTCTTCATTCTTCCTTTACTGTTTCTCTCTCTACGGTGGGTTGAAGATGAGGTTTGAAAGCTTATAATTTGGGAAAATCGGAGTGTTTGGGAAGAAGATTGTGACAATGAAGAAATAAGGAAATCAGAGCAAGTCTTTAAGAGGTTTTAGATTGATATATACATATAGCTACAGTTTTTGATCTTTCTAACAACGCCACCACAACGATGGCGTCCCTACATCTCACCTCCTTTGTCAATCTGGGTTTTCAATCTCTACCCACGTGTAGAACTCAGTCTTCAAAGTCATCATCATCATCATCATTACCAACTCCAAATCTCAAATTCAACACTTAAAATCAAAAAAACCAGTCAAAACGACACTCTGGAACAATCCTGACCCATGATTAAGGTTAATTCATGCTTAATTATGCCTAATAAATAATTGAAGAGAAATGTTGCATCATATGTTGCCTTATGTATGTGTATATATCTGTTTAACATAAAAAGATCTGTTCATGTTTTCATTCAGTTTGTAAATTTAAGGCTTTATCGGCACTCGATTCAGAAATTGACTTGATTTATGTGTTAATTGAAATTTTTAGAATTTTATGATAGTTCAATTGAAATTCGATTCGAAACGATTAAATTAGATTAATTTAATGCCCATTTATTTAGCCTTAATTATTTATCTTCAAGTGAGCCTATATAAGGCTTCTTATATGCCTTTATTCTTTCTTTCTTCGTCATTCAACATATTTGAGCTCCCTCATACAAGCAAAATGTAAGAGAGTGAGAAAGTGAAGGCAATTGAGATCAAAAGTTGGGATATGAGAGAATTGCTAAGAAGTATTTGAGATTTGCCAAGAATTTGGGAATTGAAGCTCCCTCACTTGTGCAATTCAGACTCTAGGTAAGAGAATTAGCCTTTGATCTTGTAATGTAGTTGATTAATGTATGAAAACAAGTGATTTAAGTGAATTCATACAGGAATTGAGCTAGAATTAAAGAAAACTAAGTCATTCCATACATACATGCATATTTTCTCACATTTTGGGTTTAATTTCCAACAATTCCCTCATGCATGTCTTGAATTTATCTTAATTTTGGGGAATCATCAAGTTTCATGTCATTTGGTAGCATTTGATCATGTTTTGAGAAGCTTAAACTCAAAGAAATTCATGCATGTCATGTTCATAGAGCATTCATAAATTTTAAGTTGAATTTTTGCATAATTAGCAAGCTATGGGGGCCATGAATTCATGAAGTAATCCCTAATTCATGATGTGTTATGAGTTTCTAAGTGTTCCTCAAGTTTTGGCCCAGAAAAACCAAGTTTTGATGATTAAAGTTTGAGTTTTGAGCTTTTAGAAGCAAATCTGTAAATTTCAGAATTCTGCTTCCACGCTCGAGCGTAAGAGTTCACGTTCGAGCGACCACTCTGAGTGTGCACTTTCGCTCGAGTGACCATAAGTCCGCTCGATCGTGAAATGCAAGCTCCCAGAAGTTCATGTATTTTTACAGATCGCTTGAGCGACAAGAGTCACGCTCGAGCGAGGGTCTGGGTCTCACGCTCGAGCGAGGATTGAGTGTCCGTCAAGCGTGAAAAGCATGCAACCAGTACTTTTTCAAAATTTACAGACCGCTCAAGCGAGGGATGTTACGCTCAAAAGAATCCTCACGTTTTGCATGTAAGCTCAAGCGAGGAAAGCCACGCTCGAACATGGACCTTGTTTTCAGCAAGTTTTGAAAAATGTTTTCAAGTACAATTTTTGTATTCTCATTCCATCCTTGGTATTCCTAGGCCAAGATTAAGACACCATAATGGGGATAAAGGCTAGAAACACACTAAGAACAAATGAAATAGGTTATGTACACTTTGAGCGTGTGTTTCAATGTATGTATCCATTATGTTATGTAGGTCATGTGCCACAAGACATCTGATTTGCTTATTTGTCTGTTTATCGTGGAGCCTCTATTATTTGTGAATAATAACTTTGTAAAGCTATGTTCAATTATAAGTATTTTCTGAATGATACAAGATGATCTGTTTTTGAAATATTAGTTTCTAGATAAATGAATGGTTGTTTTTGAAATGTATTCGTGGCGTTCTTAGCTTCAAATAACATCTGTTATCTGTTTTGTTACATCCCAATTATGGGCCAACTGTACGTCTCATGAGCCAACTGTTATGGATCCTTATGTATACATCCTTTTATGGGCCAACTGAACGTCTCATGAGTCAACTGTACCGTCTCCGTGTATGAGAGTTAACTATATGCCTTTATGGCCGTCCCTTTATGGGTCAACTGTTTCTGCTAGTGCTAAGGATTGGCCACATATGGTTAACTGTAAGTTCTAACTATGAATACGACTCTGAAATCGTATTTGTTATGTATTATGATTTCTGAACATGATTACAAATTCATTTCTGACAACTATTGAATTCTGTCTTCTATAACTGTTATGGACAACATTTATTAAACTTCTTTACTCTGTTATTATTCACTGGGCTCCAACTCACTATTTATATTATGTATGTAAGTGAGCAAGCATGTGACCATGCCCAGAGTTGACGGCCTATGTTTCTGTTTTGTCAGCCAACTACCGTGCCTCCTGAGGAGGTTCCTTTTGAGAGGATTATGTCAAGGCTTTAGTTGACCTTATTTTGTACATCTGTACTTAGGCTAAGTACCCTTTGACCCTATCTGTGTAATTGGGTGACATAAGACTAATGTATTTTTTACGTCACATCTGTACATATATAAGTTTGTTTTGAAAATTTCTATTCCATGTATGTCTACACAGCTCTATGGACTATGTTAATTACGTATATTTGCTTCCGTAGCCCCTATTTTATGTTATTCTATTCAGAGGCCTTTGGTAATCCAAAGATTACTGGCCGGTTATGACGCTAAACTCATAGGGGTGGGTTTGGGTTGTAACACTCACTGATCACAAACCCATATATTGGAACAAGCTTCACATTTAAGTCCATCACCAAGACCCACACCATTTACAATTCTTCAATTCCGACCCGAAATCTAACCGTCAAAGCCTCGGCTGCTGCTATTCAGGCGAAGCCACCACCACCGTAGCCATGGTAGGCTGTAGACCTTAATTCAATCTGATTGTAATTGGGTTATTAAAAATAATGAAAAATTTATTTGGGACAAATTCTGGTAAGATTCATAGTGTGTATATATATATGTATATATTTGGGTCAAATTCAATCTGATAGTATATATATGTATATATATAATGTAATATGTGAAAAATGTTGGGTTTTCTAGTGTTTTGCATCAATCAAAATTTTTTGAAGTTGAAATTTGTTAAAGTTGGTAGAAGAAAGAAAATATATGTGTATATATCTATATATATGTGCAGGTTCAATTCAAAAAAAAGAAGAAATAAAGAAAATAGGTGTGTGTGTGTGTGTGTGTATATATGTATATTTGTAGGTTTAATTTAAAAGAGAGAAAAGGAAGAAAACAAGGACATAAAGGTAAATTTATACGTTCTGTTAACAGAAGTTAGTGTGCGTTTTAGTCCACAAACCACACAAGGGTTATGTAGCGATTTCCAAATATCAGGGGATAAACCGCACCCGGCCCAAACCACAGGGGGGTAAAGTGTAGTTTGCCCTTAAATTATTTAGCCAAAAAACTATAGTCAAACAAGCTTTTTGAGTAAGCGCTCATTTGAGAATTGTTTTTTTTTTTTTTTTTTTTTAAGTGAGTTTTCACTTGTTATAAAAAATATATATATATATGTAAAAAAAGTAGATAAAATGATTTGATAAGTTATAGCAGCTTTTTAGTTAAAAACTTTGTTTCTCAAATAAGGCTTTAGTATTGTGGTATTAGATTGAAAATATAAGGTAAATTGTGTTTGCTTTTGCACTAGTATAATGATATTAATTAGTTATAATTAAATTTATAAAATTACGTAAAAATTCTCGTTACATAGAATGTGATTTTTAAGCCAGAATAGAAAAATTCAAAAAATTGTAAACCAATTTGATTTAGATCAAAGCGCAGTGTTTGATTTGGTTTTCTCAATGCACGGTTCAATCTTGGTTCTTAAAATAGGTGAACCATACTTCATGGTTCGATCTGTGATTTTATAGTTATAGATCTAATTTAAAAACAGAACTAAATCATTTAGATATATACATAATTTATTACTGTAAATACTCAAATATCTTATTAATGTCAAATATATATATATACATAAGATGTAATTTTTTATTTTGTAAATTTGTTCTTGTACAGTAGTAAAATTAGTTGTAAACAAATTAGCTAAACAATTGTTAAGTTATGAACAATATTTTTGTAGTCATGTTATCAATGTTGATAATATTTCTAAAAATTCTAGTTCTCAATCGAACTGAATCACGATCTACTGTGAGAGGGTAATTTAAATGAAAATTAGGCTGAGCTAGGTCATGGGCCGTTATAGGCCGTTGTGCGAAGTGTTGAGTGAAATGGCCATAAAGTTACTCCGGTCTTACAAAGTCATGAAGTTACTCCGGTCCTAAAGGGCTACGGTTAGTTCGGTCGCCATACTAAAACTTATACTGGTCATAGCGCAGTGTAATTAACGTAGTCTAAACCTTACTAAAAGTTAGCTCGGTTTGGGCTTACTATGGTTTATGGAAGAGGAACTAAGGTAAGGGCAGTGAACCGAACTAAGGATAGTTCGGTCTATTCTGCGGTTAAGCATAGCCATGCTTAGTTCAGCCACATAGGAATCCGACCATGGTAAAACCATCTCACTTGGTTTAAGCAGTGAGGGGGTTGTTGAAGGATAAGCATTATCTTTCAGGAGTATGAATCCTAAGAGGACTCTACATGGAGGAGTAAGAGTCCTACTTGGATTGTGCCACACGGAACCTATAAAAGCTCATAAACATCACCTATGGAGAGGTAACTGAACTTGGATTTCCGAGTACACAGAGCTTTTGTCTACTTGTCTATTTTTCTGACTTAGGCATCGGAGAGGTTTTCGGCACACACCCGCCGACTAGCTCACGTTTGTGTTTTCAGGGAGTAAAGCGACAACGTACGGAGGAGCGTAGACTTGATCAACAGGATTATACGAGAAGGTTTATTTCTTTCCCGTACAATTGGTGTCGTCTGTGGGAATTGAGACAAGAACAACACCTCTTGATCAAGTTTTTCCTCTTTAGAATCAATGGCACACAATGAAGAATTGCCACAATCCGCCATTGATGGACAAACACCAGAAGGGGGTGCAAGGCGCGAAGATCTACCTTTTATCCCTCCTATGGCGGATTTAGAGTCATAGCGACAGAATCCTAGGAAGGATACGAGGGGAAGAATACGGACTAACAGCCCCCGTTACTCTCGTTCACAAAGTCCTGAGAGACAAAGGCGGAAGATTGATCCTCAAACTCTAGAGGATCGTGTGAAGGAGCAGGACGAATTAATACGACGAATGGCGGCGGACATGGAGTCCATGAAGCGCCAGATGAAGGGAAAGGGAGTGGCGACAGGAGAGGGGCGCAAAAGCAAGACGCCCCCTCGCTGCTCGAAAAATCATAGTAGATGTACCACACCATCTCAAGCAGAGAATAAAAGCCTCAGGACAGGCGATACTGAATCCAGAACCTCCAGGACTCGTTACTCCAGGTCTGAGAGGACGAGATCTGAGAGGTCATACACGGAAGGAAGCACCTATCGGCCATCGCGCACGTACCAGACATCATCCAGGCAAACGGAGTTGCCTAGATCATCCGACTTACGAACCGTGCTAGAAGAAAGGGCACGACGGAAGGAGGATGCCAGGGCACGCGACCCACACAGAGTTTCTGCCTTGCAGTGGTTGGCTCCTCGGACGCATGGAAGCGTTGAGGTTGGAATGCCAATACCACGCCCTGCCTACGAACCAACGGACAAAGCATTAGCAAGGCTGCAGACCTTGCCGTTCGTTCCGACAATTGAAAACGTGCCCCTACCTTCAGGCTTCCTTCAGCCCAAATTCACCATGTACGAGAGGATGACAGATCCCTACATGCACCTACGCCACTTTCGCCAGGTTATGGCGGTATACCGACGTAACGAGGCTTTGATGTGCATCCTATTCCCCTCTAGCCTTGGTGATCTAGGCCTGACTTGGTTTGAAAAACTTCCAGAAGGCAGCATAGCCTCATAGGCACAATTGGCAGAGGCGTTCGTAACAAGGTTCAGAACAAACACCAAAACCCCAATGGAGATCGACCAGCTACTCTCCATCAACATAGGCGACAAGGAGACCCTAAGATCCTACAATAGTCGCTATTGGAAGACCTTCAACCAGATTGGGGACTGCCCCACCAATCTCGCCATTGCACAGTACAAAAGAGGCCTTCTAGTCGGGAACAGACTAAGGGACTCAATCACCATGACGCCAACCCTCACCATGGAGGCCCTGATGGAAAGAGTGCATCAGCACATCAGGGTGGAAGAGGATGGCGCCCGGGCCAAAACAAAATCTGGCACGACCGCAATACGAGAGAAAAAGGCCTCAGCAAAGGTCAACGTGGTAGACCGTCCGAGTAGAAACGGACGAGGCAGGCGAAGCAACGGAGAAGACCAGGATAAAAGATGGTTAAGGGTCCACACTGCTATAACCACGATATTCAAAAAATCGATCTACCGAATTCTAAGCGAAATACGAGATGAGCCTTTCGTCAGATGGCCAGCCAAGCTAGGGGAAGCTCAGAAGGACTATGACGAAAGGTTGCGGTGCACCTTTCATAAAGAAAAGGGGCACCGCACTGAGAATTGCACGCCATTGAGGCAGCACCTAGAGGAGTTGGTGGCAGCTGGTCACCTGGATAAATACATTGAATGAGGGACGCAACCAACCCCCCAGGACCACAATAACCCTAACAAGATGCCAATCAACGCCCCATCTCAAGGCATAACCAATGTGATATATGGAGTCTTCAAACCTAAGCGTGTATGCGAGCTCAGAGGGTCAATCAAGAAGGCTGAGCACTTAAGAGAGGTACTAAGTGCACAACCTACCATAAAAAAGGGAAGACAGAGGCCACGAACGTCATGTCTTTTTCAAATAGAGACTTGGCAGGGATATATAGCCCTCACAATGATGCCCTGGTTGTCACTCTCCGAGTCAAGGATTTTGACGTCAAGCGGATTTTGATTGACTAGGGTAGTTCATGTGAAATAATGTACTACGAAACATTTAAATAATTGAAGTTACAAGATAAAGACTTGGCACCTGCCGTATCTCTCCTAATTGGATTCAACTCAATGTCAGAGTGGTCAGTCGGCAAAATAATTCTTCCAGTTAGAGCAGAAAGCGTAACAAAACAAGTGGAGTTCTAGGTATTGAAAGTCCCTTCCACTTACAACATCATCTTGGACAGAATATGGTTATATGCCATGCGATCGGTGGCGTCATCCTACCACCAAGTAATGCGGTTCCCCAACGAAACCGGGGTAATTGAAAAGGTCTATGGAGATCAGATTATGTCCAAACAATGCTTTGTCACGGTGAATGGCAGCCGTGCTACCAAAGGATATGTTCATTCGGTGGAAGAACCTGAGAACAATGAACTGTTCACAGATGTCGGCAAAGCAGCTAATCAAAAAGCGATGAAAGACTTGGTAGAGGTAAGAATAGATGGAAAAAAACCCAGACAAGTTCTTTTTGCTCGGTTCGTCGTTATCCTGCACTGAAAGGTTAGAGGTCTTGGAATTCTTGACCTCTAACATCGAAGTGTTCGCCTGGACGCCATACGACATGCCAGGCATTGATCCAAACTTCATCTGTCACCAACTCAATGTCCACCTATCCACCAAACCAATCATTCAACGCACTCACAGATTGGCACTCCACCACGCCAAGATAATGGCAGAAGATGTAGGAAACCTGCTGGAGGCAGGGGCAATAAGAGAAGTGCACTACCCAAAATGGATCTCCAACACAGTAGTAGTGCCAAAGAAGAATGGCAAGTGGCATGTCTGCGTCGACTACAAAACAGTCAACAACGCATGCCCAAAAGACAGCTTTCCACTACCACGGATAGATCAACTGGTAGGCCTAACGGCAGGGCACAACTGACTTAGCTTTCTAGATGCATACAGAGGCTACCATCAAATCGCCATGCATGAACCAAACCAGGAAGTCACGTCCTTTACAACTCCAAGAGGACTGTATTGCTACAAGGTCATGCCCTTTGGCCTAAAGAATGCTGGGGCGACATTCCAACGAATGGTCACCAAGATGTTTGAACCATTGTTAAGCAGAACAATGGAGGCTTACATCGACGACATGGTGGTCAAGAGCAAGGATGAGAATGACCATCTCAAGGACCTAGGTGAAATGTTTAAGATCCTAAAGAAGCACAAGTTGGGCTCAATGCGTCCAAGTGTGCATTCGGGGTAGGATTTGGCAAATTCCTAGGCTTCCTGGTAACCAACCGGGGTATAGAGGCAGACCCCTCTCAGATCAAGGCAATTCAGGATCTGGAGAGGCCAAACTCAGTAAAGGAAGTACAACATCTCACCGGCATGACAGCTGCGCTCAATCGGTTCATAAGCCGGTCGTCAGACAAACTACGACCATTCTTTTATCCTCTAAAAGCCAAGTTTAAGTGGGATGAAGAATACGACCGCGCTCTGGAAAGCTTGAAAAAATACATGTCATCTCCGCCACTGCTTGTCACCCCAATGCCTGGAGAAGAACTCTTCCTGTACCTAGTAGTCTCTCAATACGCAATTAGTGCAGTGTTGGTCCGTACGGAAGGAATCCAACATCTGGCCATCTTTTACGTCAACAAGACATTGCTGGGCGCCGAAACAAGGTACTTGCCACTAGAAAAACTGGCATTGGCCTTGATGATGGTCTCAAAGAAGTTAACGCATTACTTTCACGCCCACACCATAGTCGTCCTCACAACTTTCCCATTAAAAGCTTTGTTTGAAAGGGCGAACTTTTCTGGGTGAATCTTGAAGTGGGCAGTAGAGTTGGGACAATATGACATCAAGTTTCAACCCAGGACCGCGATAAAAGCTTAAGCTTTGGCAGATTTTGTCGCAGAATTCACCCCAGGAAGTCATCATATCTGTCCAGTCGACCTGACTGAAACAACCAAACTAGGGATGGAAGTTGACGTCGGAATAACGCAACCCCTGGTGTTGGTTACCCAGACAGGTCCCAAGGCAGACCAGAGTGAAGTAAGGGAGGAAGAAGAAAACCACACTACACCAAGTCAAGACTCACTAACAAATAAAGACTTGGTACAATCAGATAATAAGGGGCATATAGCAAGCATGGACCCTGAAGAAAACACTAGCAACGTTCTTGACCCCAAGGCATCATCTGATCCCTCTACTTGCTGGAAGTTATTCGTTGGAGAGATGTGGAAGCTCCTTGTGGATGGAGCATCTAACCGGCATGGAGCAGGAATCAGCATAGTCCTTATCTCTCCAGACGGCCTAGTAGTGGAGCAAGCAGTCAACCTTGGCTTCCCAGCATCAAACAACGAAGCAGAGTACGAAGCGCTTCTTGCAAGCCTCAAATCAGCATTCTACATAAAGGCCACCGAGCTAATGGTTTACAGCGACTCATAGCTAGTGGTAAACCAAATATCAGGCGACTACGAGGCAAAGGATGGCAGGATGGCTAAGTACCAAGAGTTGGTCAGAACAGAGATCAAGAAATTTGAAGTAGTACAGATAGAACAAATCGGCAGGGAAGAAAACTGCAGAGCAGATGAATTAGCAGGCTTTACTTCAATGGCAGATACTTTCATCCCTCATCCATTGCTGATCGATTACCTACCTAGACCAAGCATTGAAGACCCTGAAGCAGAAGAGGTATATTGCGCTGAGCTAGGCTCTTCTTGGATGGATCCCATCATACTGTTCCTGAAAGATGGCACCTTACCAGAAGAAAAGAAAGTGTCCAACAGAATAAGAGCGAAGTCGCAGTGATTTTGGCTCTCCCCATCATTGGCATTATACAAAAAATCATTCTCAGGACCATACAGAGCAATCTCGCAAGGATATTGGTGGCCATACATGCAAGCAGACTCAGAAAAGTATGTTAAAAAGTGTGAAAAGTGTCAAAAGTTTGTACACCAAATACACCAACCAGCCAGAGAACTCCTATCATTAACAAGCCCATGGCCCTTTGCAATGTGGAGCTTGGACATAGTAGGGCCACTTCCAACAGCACCAGGCAACAGGAAGTTCTTTCTTGCAACAATCGACTACTTCACAAAGTGGGTGGAAGCAGAAGCCTTGGCATCAATCAAGGAAAAAGATGTGAAGAAGTTTGTCTGGCAAAATATCATCACTCGATTTGGCATACCAAAGGCACTAATATCAGACAATGACACGCAATTCGACGGCAGAATCTTTAGACGCTTTTGTGAAGAGTATAAGATAGAGTTCTACAATTCTACACCGGCATATCCCCAAGCAAATGGTCAGGCAGAAGCATCAAACAAGGTAGTCTTGGATGGATTGAAAAAAAGATTAGAGAAAGCCAAAGGCAAGTGGGCAGAAGAGCTCTATCATGTTTTATAGGCTTATCGCACCACACCTCGGCGATCAACAGGAGAAACTCAATTTTCCTTAGCCTATGGTATGGAGACAGTAATCCCACTAAAAGTTGGCCTCCCCACAATTCAAAGTGAGAATTTTGATCCAGACTTGAATGGAGAAGCCATAACATTGGAGCTCGACCTTACAGAGGAAAGAAGAGACAGAGCACTGGTTTATATTGCCTCATACCAACAAGAATTGTCCAGAAAGTATAACAAGACAGTATATCCAAGGCAATTCAAAATTGGAGATTGGGTACTGTGCAAAGTGATAGGAAACACCTTGGTACCAGGAAATGGCAATTTAGGGCCTAATTGGGAAGGACCTTACAAAGTGATTGGATTAGCAGGCAAAGGGGCATACCACTTAGAAGATGAGAACGGCAAGGCAATTCCCAGGCCATGGAATACTGCCAATCTCAAGTTATTTTATTTTTAGCTTTTTTTCTTTTAAATATGTGTAATTTTTTCCTTTCTCAATAAAACAAGTAGTTTTCTTTTAAGTGTAGACGTTTTCTTCTGTAAAAGTTTGTTTTAGTGAGTTAGATAAGTTAGGGGCATTAAAAACACAGTTGGCCGGAATAACCAACTGCGAACCTTCTTAAGCCCAGGATAAGGATCCAGGCTGCAGGACGTTTGGTCGGAATCACCAAACATTTTATTCTAAGTTGGCTGGAAAAACTAACTTAGAGGTTGGCTGGATTAAACCAACACCCTTCCTAAGCCTAGGATAAGAATCCAAGCTGCAGGACGTTTGGTCGAAATAACCAAACACTTTATTCTAAGTTTGCTGGAAAAACCAACTTAGAGGTTGGCTGGATTAAACCAACCCCCTTCCTAAGCCCATGATGAGGATCCAGGCTGCAGGACGTTTGATCGGAATAACCAAACATTTTATTCTAGGTTGGCTGGATAAACCAATTTAGAAGTTGGCTGGATTAAACCAACTCTTATTACTCTTTAGCCGAAGTAAGGGTATGGGCTGAAGAGTGGTTGGCTGGATTAAACCAACTCTTATTACTCTTCAGCTGAAGTAAGGGTCTTAGGCTGAAGAATGGTTGGCTGGATTAAACCAACTCTTATTACTCTTCAGCCGAAGTAAGAGTATGGGCAGAAGAGTGGTTGGCTGCATTAAACCAACTCTTATTACTCTTCAGCCGAAGTAAGGGTATGGGCTGAAGAGTAGTTGGCTGGATTAAACCAACTAGCCAACTCTTATTACTCTTCAGCTAAAGTAAGGGTCTTAGGCTGAAGAGTGGTTGGCTGGATTAAACCAACTCTTATTACTCTTCAGCCGAAGTAAGGGTATAGGCTGAAGAGTGGTTGGCTGGATTAAACCAACTCTTAGTACTCTTCAGCTGAAGTAAGGGTATTGGCTAGAGAGTGATTGGTTGGTGTGGCCAGTCTGATTACAAGATTAAGACCGAAATGAATTATCTCGGCAAGAGAATGCACTACTTCATTCAAACTATAGTAAGAAAGTAAATACAAGAGCAAACCGAGATAACAGTTGGAACAAAATAAGATTTTCATTAACAAAGTTCAAAGCAAATACAAAGGAAGGGCCCCAGCCCGGTTACATTTGTCAAACAAAAAAGAAAAGAGAAAATACAAAGTCAGTCAAAAAGATCATCAAGATCAGCATCTATATCAACCCGAAGACCGGTTTCAGACGGTAGTGCGATCTCGGTCGGGATCTCGGTGTCTACTGGAAGCACGGTATCAATCGGCAGCTCGTTAGTCAGATCTTCAACAGTTGGCTCCAACCGAGCTGATTGATCGGCAGGTTCATTGACGACCGGGGTATTACTGGGCTCAGTGTCTTCATCATCATCTGAACCCTGAAGAAACTATTGCTGAATAGATGCAGCGTACTCTGCCAGTGAGCTCGGTATGAAGTACTGAGGAGGATTGTATACCTCGGTCTCAGGCTCACAACCGAGCTGCACCACGGCTGCCCTCCAACCGTATTTGAAGAATAAATCTTTGACGGCCTCATATTGTGGAATATAGAGGGCCTCTCCCTCCTTGAAACCTTCAGCATTCGCATCGTTCGCCTTTTTCTTTAGCTCGGCGATCTCTGCGTTTTTCTTGCCTTCAAGCTTGGCTAGCTTGCGCAGGTATTTGTCTTTGATCACGGCTGCAGCCTTCTGTTTCTCCGCTTTAGCCGAGCTAACGAGTTCCGTCAGACGACCGTTCTCAGATTTTAGCTCGGCTAGTTGCCTCCTGGCTTCTTCTAGCTCGGCAGTTTTTTCAGTTACTTCGGCCAACGCCTGCCTCGTGGTCTTACTAAGTTCAAGCACTCGCTTATGGGCGATGTGGCTCTTCTGCATGGCCTACAAAAAGAGGGGAAGACTTGTAATCAAACCGAGATAAAAGTTGTGCGAATTAGAAAGGTTAACAGAAGAAGCTACTTACAAGAACCATGGATTTCGCGACCGAATGGATGGCCCGTAGTTCGGTCAGATGTTGGTGGTGCTCCATGTCTACTGGAAGGTAGACACTCTTGGCAAGGTTGAATGCCATCATGTGATCTTTCTCAGCAACAACCGAGTCAGTATCCTGGATATCTCGGTTCTGAAAAGTCATTTTCGGAGCCCACTTGGAGGAGCGAGCCCGGTCAGAATGCTACAGCTGAGGGCTCGAGGGAGGGCTTGGTGGTAAGATGGTTTCATCTTCATCAGCAAGGCATTGCTCGGTTTGGGTAGTTCGGGTGTGCTTGCTTGGGCGTGATGAAGAGGGTTGTTGAAATGGAAGGGCCACCGCTGTTTCCTGAGTCTAGTTTTGTGGCGGTACTTCGGCTCTGTTTGTTTCAGTTAGGAGGGCCCTGACTCTGTTCCTCTTTGTCATCTCTTCTTCGACAGTCAGAGGGACTAGGTTGATTTGGGGCAAGTTGGGGTTCGGTTCGGGAGAGGCTTCCAGTAAGAAGTCTGTTACTTTGGCTTTACATCGGTTGTTGTATCTATACGTCGACTCAAAATTCAACAGCTTGGCCCAATTTCTTTCTGGATAACGTAGTGCAGCGTGGAGAGTGTTCAGATTGGGGTAACTGTAAAGTGATTGAAGATGGGCTGAATCTGCATAAAGAAGACAACTGTTAGTTCGGTTCAGGAATAGGAAACCGAAATAAAACAGAAACATGCAAAGAAACCGAAGTAATTATACCAGGGGTTCCTTTATTCCAGTTTATATTACGGCCTGGGATCTGGGCTTGGTGGTCTTCAAAATTGCTAGATACCCAGAAAAAATCGTCATCGTTTAAGTCTTTGTTCGATGTGTCCTTTATTATTTTCTCACGCCGGCGTCGTATTCTTAAATAATAAACCCACCCGTCTTCTTTTGAGCCTATAAAATATTGGTGGAAGAGTTCGGCTAAGCCGAGGTTAATACCAGCACGGCAGTTTAGCTCGGCTATACCATTTATTATACGGTATGAGTTTGTGGAAAGCTGGGTTGGGCATATCCTAGTTTGTCTAAGGAATTCACAAAGTAAGGGCTGTACAGGGAATTTTAGGCCGATTTCTACAATAGAAAGGAGGGTGAAGGGAACAAAATCAGGGTTTCCCCAAGGTATGATATCTTGTTCAGCTAAAGTGAGATGGACGTCGTTGGGGATGTTATACTCCCTTCGGAATTTGGCTAGGCCACCAAGTGTTTCTACTAAAAACCTATATTTACCCATTTTTGTCTTAAGTTATGAATAAATTATACTTGTGTTAGCTCGGTTGTGGAAGTGGGCTGGGTAGCTCGGTTGAGAGCTCAAGGGGGTGCCTGGGCAACCTAAAGTCTGCAAAGTGAAAAAAACAAAAGTGTTAAGCACAGACCGTTGGACCGTGCTGAAGAGAAATAAAGGCAACATATATCAAATCTTAGTTCGGCTATGTGGCATACTACGGGTTTTTAGCTCGGTTTGAGCAAGGGGTTTGTTGGCTCGGTTTGGGCGAGTGGTTCGGTATCTCGGTTAAAAAGAAGGTTTTGTTAAACCGGTTGAGCTTCTAGGGGCAGCTTTCTTAGTTCGGTCTAAAACTAAGAATGCTGGTTTAGCCCCGGGACATAGCTCGGTCGGAGTTGAGGTTTCCCCCAGTACACTAATTACAGACTTAGTTCGGTTTGTTATCTCGGCCAGGATAAATCAAAAGATGGTTTGATTTATTGAAACTACTGGTATAAGCATAAAGTGCTCGTTCGGTTAAGTAGTCTGATAGAGTGACATCAACTACAAACAACTTCCTAGATCGGTTATATTATAATTTTGGATTGAAACTAGTGTTTCTCAGATTATTACATGAATTCAAGTGTTCTATTGCTAAGTTTTTCCAGAAAACGCTAGCCTAGGCAGCAAAATGGCAATGAAGTGTTTTGCAAAAAACACAAAACAGTATGCTATGGATTAAACAAGGGCAAAAACAAGAAAAATGGAACATATTTGAGTAGCTTACCAGGTCAAGAGGAAGGAAATGGAAGTAGAAATCAACAACAAGCACGAGCTTCACAGTTGCAAGGCTGAAAAACAATGGAGGCACGAGAGAGAGAAGGAAGGGGTTGAATAGTGAGTTGAATGATTTGGAAGAAAAACAAAAGGGTTTGTTTTGTGGAAAGAGAATGGGCAAAAGGCGGGAACTGTTCAAATTACGCAAGGTACGAGGGCGACGTGACAGCTGCCTCCAGCCAATGAGGGCATGCCACGTGTCATTGGAATGAGAAGCGATTCAGTTGCTGTGATTGAAGGGACGTTTTGACCGGACAAGCTGAGCTCAGTATGGAATGTAGCTCGGCTGGAAAGGCTAAAGGGTTCTAGCTCGGCTGGATAAGCTTAAAAACTTTAGCCCGGCTAGATAGGCTTAAAAACTTTAGCTCGGCTGGATATGCTAAAAAAAACTTTAGCTCGGCTGGATATGCTAAAAAAAACTTTAGCCCGGTTGGATAGGCTTAAAAACTTTAGCTCGGCTGGATATGCTAAAAAAACTTTAGCTCAGCTCGTAGATAGGTAATCCCTATCATGCTGTGCAGATGGAATTAAGAGGCAATTGAGAGAGTAATTTATATGAAAATTGGGCCGAGCTAGGTAATAGGCCGTTATGGGCTGCTGTGCGAAGTACTGAGTGAAATGGCCATAAAGTTACTCCGGTCTTACAAAGGCATGAAGTTACTTCGGTCCTAAAGGGCTACGGTTAGTTCGGTCGCCATACTAAAACTTATACCGGTCATAGCGCAGTGTAATTAACGTAGTCTAAACCTTACTAAAAGTTAGCTCGGTTTGGGCTTACTATGGTTTATGGAAGAGGAACTAAGGTAAGGGCAGTGAACCGAACTAAGGATAGTTCAGTCTATTCTGCGGCTAAGCATAGCCATGCTTAGTTCGGCCACATAGGAATCCGACTATGGTAAAACCATCTCACTTGGTTTAAGCAGTGAGGGGGGTATTGAAGGATAAACATTATCTTTCAAGAGTATGAATCCTAAGAAGACTTTACATGGAGGAGTAAGAGTCCTACTTGGATTGTGCCATACGGAACCTATAAAAGCTCACAAACATCACCTATGGAGAGGTAACTGAACTTGGATTTCCGAGTACACAGAGCTTTTCTCTACTTGTCTATTTTTCTGACTTAGGCATCGGAGAGGTTTCCGGCACACACCCGCCGGCTAGCTCACGTTTGTGTTTTCAGGGAGTAAAGCGACGATGTACGGAAGAGCGCAGACTTGATCAACAGGATTATACGAGAATGTTTATTTCTTTCCTGTACATACTGGTTAAATCTAGTTTGGTTCCAATATTTTCATAGTTTGGTTTAATTCTAAATTTTATAAAATAGTAAAAGAATTATTTATGATAATTTAAATAAGTATATTTTTTGACTTTTAACAAAAAATATATATAAAAAAGTAAGGATAAATTACATTTACCTCCCCTGATGTTTCTGACAAATACAGGGACTTCCTCTGTGGTTTGAATAATTACAGTAACCACCTCTACTTCACTTGACAATGTCAAGATTCTCCCTTTTGTCAAATTGTTCCAAACGGTGTTAACTTTTTTTATTGTAAATTACCTTATTGCCATTCCTTTTAAAATATTAAAATATTTTTTTAGATTGGAGGACAAGTTTGGAAAAAACAAACAATGTTTGAAACAGTATTTTTGGATTTATTTTTTGAAAATATTAAAAAATGTTTAAAAAAATTATTATTTTTATTTTAAATATATAATTTTTATTTAAATATTTTATTTTATTTTATAAATATTTTAATTTTTTTAATTTTAATATTGTAAACTCAAAACACAACTTCACACTCAAATCGTAACCAAACACATAATTCAAAACTCAATTCAAAAATTATTTTCAAACCTCATAACCAAACACATAACTCGATACTTCACACTATTTTTAAAACTCTACACTCAAATCGTAACCAAACGCATAACAAAAAAATTAAAATATTTAAAAATATATTTATAAAATAAAATAAAATATTTAAAATAAAAAATTTAAATTTAAAATAAAAATTATACAATTAAAATAAAAAAATAAAATTTTTAATATTTAAAAAATATATTTAACTTAAGTTTGTATTTTTTTAAGTTTGTGTTTGGTTATGAGTTTTAAAAATAATTTTTGAATTGAGTTTTGAGTTGTGTATTTGGTTAAGACTCTATGATTTTTGAAAATTTTTAATTGGAATTGTGATTCTAAAAGAGAACCAAACATGTTTCTAAAAAAAACCTTTTTTCGGAACATGTTTTTACTCAAAACTTAATTCAAAAATTATCTTCAAAACTCATAATCAAATACAAATTTAAAACTCAATTCAAAATTTTTTTCAAAACTCAAAATCAAACATTTTCGAAAACTCTATTTTAAGAGAAAAAAAATTTCAAAAAAAAATTTATTTTATTTTTTAAAATTATTTTTAGAATCATGATTTTAGTGTGGAGTCATATTTTGAATTATGAGTTTTGAAAAGAAAAAATTTGTTTGGTTATAAATTTTGAAATTTTTTGAATTTACTTTTTTGGGTAAATATTTTATATTTTAAATATTTATTTATTTATTTTAATGTGCATTATATTTCATACATCTCTGTGTTGTATTTTTTTTAATATTTTAAATATATTTTTTTTAACTTGTATTTTTTATTTTAAATATATAGTTTTTATTTTAAATATTTTATTTTATTTTATAAATATATTTTTAAATATTTTAATTTTTTTGTTATGCGTTTAATTACAATTTGAGTGTAGAGTTTTGAAAGTAGTGTGGAGTGTCGAGTTATGTGTTTAGTTATGAGATTTAAAAATAATTTTTGAATTGAGTTTTAAGTTATGTGTTTGGTTACGATTTGAGTGTGAAGTTGTGTTTTGAGTTTAAAATATTAAAATTAAAAAAATTAAAATATTTACAAAATAAAATAAAATATTTAAAAATATTTAAATAAAAATTATATATTTAAAATAAAAAGAATAAATTTTTTTAAACATTTTTTAATATTTTAAAAAAATAAATCCAAAAATACTGTTCGAAACACTGTTTGTTTCTTCCAAACCTGTCCTCCAATCCAAAAACATTTTTTAATATTTTAAAAGGAAGAGTAATAAGATAATTTATTATAGAAAAAGTTAACACCGTTTGGAACAATTTGACAGAAGAGAGAATCTTGACATTGCCAGGTAAAGTATGAGAAGTTACTAGAGATGTAATCGGTTCGGTACAGTTGGTATTTAGGTAAAAAATTACACCAAACCGATAATATCGGTTTTATTATTTGGAACACTGATACAGACCGCTTCTTCCATCAAACCGAACTGAACCGAACCGAACCGGTTGAAACAATTCGGTTTAGTGCCGTTTAATCGGTTTAGGATTTTTTAAACTTGAGCCACTTTTAAATATAATCATTAATCTATATAAAAATGTTAAATTAGTTATTTGTCTACTATTTCAAACATATCCAATCCATTCATTTAATACATACTTTTCAATTTCTAAATTAACAAAAATAAAAATTAAAAATATTAAGGTTTCAAGAATAATGAGTTGAGTTAAGATTATATATAATAAAAGTTTACAAACTTATGTTATAAAGATGATAAGGTTAATTAATTAAGGTTAATAATTTATTATACTTATTAATATCATTATATTATTAAATTATATATATATATATTATATAAATACAATATATGTTGAAGCAGTCGGTTTCGGTTTAGATCGGTGCACAAGGTGCATAAACCGATACTAAACCGAAAATCAAAAAAAATCAAATTTAAAAATCGCACAGACCGATTCTTGTTAAAAAAACAGACCAAATATAGCCGGTTTGATCCGGTTCAATTGATTTGGTCGATTTTTTCAGTTTTTCTTATATTCCTAGAAGTTACTGTAATTATTCAAATCACATGGGAGGTCCCTGTATTTGTCAGAAACCTCCGAAAAGATAAATGTAATTTATCCAAAAAATAAAGAAATAATAGGATCTAAATAAGTGTACTTATTTAAAACATACCAAATAAATTTCAAATATCAGAGGCTGTAAATATAATTTACCCAAAAAATAAAGAAATAATAGAATCTAAAGAAGTGTACTTATTTAAGAAATATCAAATAAATTTTAAATAATAATTTAATATTAATTTATTTCTAAATCAAGCTAATCCGAGCCGAATTAATCCGAACCGAACCGTACTCACATCCTCTACGAGATTTCTACTGATGAGTCCCCTCTTGAGTTTCATAGTCATAAGACTATTAGCAATTTTGCTAAACACACACGATTTTTTAGGTCTTACATACATGGGTCCTATTATGGTGTGCAACCCTTTAAGGTTGCACACCATATGCAATCAACATAAAAAGTATAAGTATAACGTATAAACATAAAACAGGACGACAAACAGAAAGGCGTAAGTGTAAAGTGTAAGTTACACACTTAAGAAAAGTCCTACATTTATTAGTCTAATCATATCGATCATTTCCGAAAACATGCAAGATGTTTGAGTCTAACTTTAAACTTGAGAAGTTTGTGTGACTCATATATATCTTGTTTTAAGTAATAAAAAAAATTATATTTAATTATAATTTTTTGGCTTGTATAAGTAATTTTTTAACTGTAAATATATTTATTTTTCGTTTAAAAAATGATTTGTTATGGACTTTGGATTCTATAGATATTCTATAGGGCAATTTGAGAATATGGTTAAGTCAAATTTTTATTTTTAACTTATTTTCAATTATATTATCTTTTTATTTTTTTATATGTTTTTTTAAAAAGATAAAAAAAATAAACTTTTGATCAACTTTTCAAAACAACTCATAATTGGATAGATGTCATTGTTAACCACGTTACATAAACTTTAGTAGCATTTGGTAGAATTTTAAAATTATGTTTTGAAAATAGAGTTGTATTATGAGTTTGTGAGTTTGAAATTATGATTTGAAAAGAAAAATTTATTTAGTTATGAATTTTGAAAATATATAGTTTGGAGGGAGTTTTGAGTTTTTGAAATTAGAAAAGTTATTTTATTAAAAACCTTATAACTCATAACAAAAAACACAATTCAAAATTCTATTCAAAATTCATAAAAAATTTGAAAAATATTTTTTATTTAAAATATAAAAAGAATAACAGGTGCCAATTGCCAAAAAAAAAAAAAAAAAACACAAATACTATTCTAGTCAACCCGCTGGACGACCGGCCGAACATCCGGAAGGATGACTGGGTAAATGTATTTTCAAAAGTGGGTATGAAATCAGTTTTAAAAACTCTAACTAAACACTGCACTCAAGCCAATGAGTGAAATCACTTTGCTTGGTTAGAGTTTTCCAAAAATACTTTTCAGAAAATTCTACTTTCTTATTTTTCGTATTTTTTTGTTTTTACTAATTTTTTAAAAATATTTTAAGATTTGTTTTTTAAATTTTTAGACATACCTAACATAAATATACCTAAAAAATAAAAAAATTGTGAAAAAAACTTTTTAAAAATTCACTAAATACCAAAAATAAAAAAATAAAAAATACGAGAATTCAGTATATTTTTTTATATTTTTATGTATTTATTAGTTTTTAAAAAAAAATTCACAATTTTTTTTTTTTACTTTTTAGATACATCTAAGTAAGATGTATCTAAAAAAGTAAAAAAAAAAAGTTTAAAATTTTAAAAATATTCACTAAAAAAGAAAATGAAAACTAAAAAACTCAATTTTTAAAAAACTTAATCAAAAAAACTCAAACCAAACACATAAATTTTGAAATTTCAACCAAACAAAGGCTTTGTTTTCCACAAGTGAAAAGTGTTAGAACAATTTTCTGTATAAAATAAATAAATTGAAACAAATCAAACAAATAAAATAAATTATGTACCGAATTTATTTTACTGAACTGAATAAATATTTAAAAGATCAAGTTGAGTGTGTGACACTCTATCCTTAAGACAAATTCGCCCCGCTACGGTATTTACGGATAAAAGGCGTCTATCTCCATGATACAATGATCTTCAAAAATTGTAGTAACACTTTAAAGAATTTGTACGGCGAACTAGAATCTGTGTTCTATACTCTCTAAATTTTTTCCTAAAATGATATGAAGAATATATACAATAGAACAAAAATTAGACAGCAAGAAAGGGATTTTTTTTCAGTACATTTTCGGATGCCAAAGACTGTTGAAATGGCTGGTATTTATAGGCAAATTAATCTGTCCGAAAAAGTGCTGTTTTTGAACTGAACAGGTGCAAAACCCTTGAATAGATGCAGTTTGAAAAATTGGACAGATCTGCAACTACTACAGTTATCAAACTGTCCAGATTTTGAATCTGCCTGGGCAACTATGAATCTGTCCGAAATTCAATAGATTGAAAAACTGCTTGGACTGATTAACCTGTTTTGTGGAATTTAGATCTGAAAAGAGGCACAATTATTGGACAAAAAATTTGAATTAAATTTCATTTTGAAATTCAAATAATTTCCTCCAAGAATTTTGAAAAAATTCAAATAAATTTTGTTCAAAAAACTAATGTTAGAACCAACCCGATCTACAACCCACACTCGGGCTCGGCTCGGTCGGTTGAACGGACAGTGGCGGCGGCGCGCTCGTGTGTAGTGGTTTGGGCTAAGGTTCACTTTGTCCATAACTCTTCCCTTTTACAAACTTGGGATGCCCCTTAGGGCCCAATCTACGTGTTATCGCCCAGAACTTATATACGCACATAAGTTCTCTTAAATTTTCAATGTGGGATAACCATTTCAAGGAAACTCACATTTTACTTTATTTAATTTTCTATTCCACAAACCCGAAAATGACGTCAAGTTCATATTCACTCATAAATGGTTTTGACGAACCGTCTTCACCGTGTGACTTGCTATGCAGCAAGAAACCGGTTACCTCTTCAGACCCACCTCAAAAAACGTATGGACCCCACTCAATTTTGTGCTCAAAGTTGGCCCCAAATAAGCATATAAAAACCAAATTTCCAACAATCCCACACATGAATGAAATTTGACGGAGAGAAAATGCAATAACATGATCTAATTACAGAGAGTACAGAAATTGAAAATATTCTACAAAGGATAAGTAGCTTTTGGCTTTGGACCTTCCATTGTGAGACACTATCGGATTTACTAGCTAACCAGTGAACATGATGTCTTGAACTGTTCAGCCGTTTGTGTAAACCAAGATAATAAAACTCACACAGTATATTACCAGACACAGTTTAGTTCTCACTATTGTGTTCATTTTGGCCCTAAACAACCTGGTCTTTCATGAGTGCTCTAGAGAATTGTAACCCTTCACAAGTCTCATAAAACCGGCGCAATTCACACTCACATAAGTGATTCTTGTGAAGAGTATCCTGCTATACTCCACTAGACTTACCTAGATATAAGAATTGTTAAAATTTTACTTAACCTAAAATGTTGCAGGCATCACTATTTCATCATAGAAATAGATAGGAGTTTGACTCTCTAGTGATCCTTCTGAGTCATACATAACTTGGTTGTCTCTTTGAACCTAGATCTTGGGATCTCCAGTCAACTAGGTTGAATTGCTATTGTGGTAACTCTTATTTAATAGGCTTAAGTCCCATTCCCCTCGATGAATTCTCAACTAACTCTCTTGCTAACACTTTGGTTAATGGATCCGCTATATTGTCTTTAGACTTCATATATTCAACGGAAATAATTCCATTAGAGAGTAGTTGTCTTACAGTGTTATGTCGACAACGAATATGTCGTGACTTATCGTTATACATTTGACTCTATGCTCTACCTATTGTTGATTGACTATCGCAATGTATGCATATAGCAGGCACCGATTTTGGCTATATTGGAATATCTTCAAGGAAGTGGCGAAACCATTTTGCCTTTTTCCCAGCTTTATCTAAAACTATGAATTCTGATTCCATAGTAGACCTAGCAATACAAGTCTGTTTGGAAGATTTCCAAGATACAGCCACCCTACCAAGAGTAAATACATATCCACTGGTGGATTTTGAGTCTTTAATATCCAATATTCAGTTTGCATCACAGTATCCTTCAAGTATTGTTGGATATCTAGCATAATTCAGCCCAATGTTACGAGTAAATCTAAGTTATCTTAGAACCCTTATAATTGTTTTCTAGTATTCTACTCCTAGGTCACTCATATATCTACTTAATTTACTTACTGC
The DNA here is from genome assembly GCA_025200525.1 of Camellia lanceoleosa. Classification (NCBI taxonomy): domain Eukaryota; kingdom Viridiplantae; phylum Streptophyta; class Magnoliopsida; order Ericales; family Theaceae; genus Camellia; species Camellia lanceoleosa. The sequence continues at coordinate 145,875,577 of CM045767.1, forward strand.
ATAAGCTATATTCGGGCTAGTGCAGTTCATCAAGTACATTAAGCTTCCACTAATTTGGGCATATTCTAATTGAGAAATACTTTCCTGTGCATTCTTAGAAAGAAACAAATTAACATCCACAGGTATTCTAGCAAGATGATCATCATCTTTGCAGAATTTGTCAAGTATTTTCTCAATATAATGTAATTGTGACAAAGCATAACATTCTAATATTTTGGTAATTTTCATACCAAGAATTACATCAGCAATCCCCATGTCCTTCATGTCATTATTGCTACCTATCATGAGTATATCACCCACATAAAGACATACTATAATATAGCCTTTGTTTGTGTTTTTAATATAAACATATTTGTCACATTCATTAATTTTGAATCAATTTGACATCATTGCTTTATTAAATTTCTCATGCCGTTGCTTTGGCGCTTGTTTTAAACCATATAATGATTTAATCAATTTACACACTTTCTTTTATTTTCCTAGAACAGAAAATCTTTATGCTTGTTCCGTGTAAATTTCTTCATCTGACTCATCATTTAAAAAAGCGATTTTTACATCCATTTGATGAATTTCTAGATTGTACAAAGGTGCAATAACAATTAGCATTCTAATGGATGTTATTATTGTAACCGATGAGTATGTGTCAAAGTAATCAAGACCTTCTTTTTGTCTAAATCCTTTGACCACAAGTCTTGTCTTGTATTTGTCAATTAATTCATCCGCTTTCATTTTTCTCTTAAAAATCCACTTGTACTTAAGAGATTTACAACCTGGTGGCAAATCCACCAATTCCCAAGTATGATTTTGCAGAATGGATTCAATTTCGCTGCTTACAACTTTTTTCCATAAATGAGTCTCAAAACTGAACATAGCTTCTTTAAAAATTAAAGGCTAATTTTCTAACAAAAATGTTAGGAAATCTGAACCAAAAGATTTTGAGGTTCTAGTACGTTTACTACGCCTAGGTTTCTCTTCATTACTTTGATCTATCTCTCACGCTTGTTTTTGGTCATGTTCTTGATCATGACTAGTAATAGCATCATAAAATCTTTTATTAGTACTAATCTCTTGTCCAATTTTATTTGGAAACACATGTTCAAAGAAAGACGTATTCCGAGATTCAATAATATTATTTACATGCATTTCGGAATGTTTTGACTTATGAATCAAAAACTGATATGCACTACTATTCTTGACATAACCAATGAAAATGCAATCAACAGTTTTAGGACCTATCTTAGTATTTTTAGGATTAGGAATAGCCACTTTAGCCAAACACTCCTACACTTTTAAGTATTTGTAGGATGGTACTCTCCCATGTTACAATTCATAAGGTATTTGATTCACTTTCTTTCGGGGTACTTTATTAAGTATACAATTAGCAGAAAGTATTACTTTTCCCCACAAATTATGAGGTAATTCAGAACTTATTAACATGACATTCATCATTTCTTTTAAAGCCCTATTTTTCCTTTCAGCAATTTCATTTTGCTAAGGTGAGTACGGAGTAGTGGTTTGATGAATTATTTCACGTTCTTTACAAAATTCACCAAAAGGTGATTCATATTCACCACCTCTACCACTTTTAAGTTTTTTAATTTTCTTACCAAGTTAATTTTCAACTTCATTATTGTATTGAATGAAAGTTTTCAAAACTTCATCCTTGGTTCGAATTAAATAAACATAACTATATCTAGTATAGTCGTTTATGACAGTGATAAAATATTTTTTCTCACCTCTAATTTGAATTGATTTAAAATCACAAATGTCACTATGATTTAATTCAAGTAGTTTTGTACTTCTTTCAATTGAATGAAAAATGAGTTTTGGATAATTTTGTCTCAACACAAATTTCACATTTATGATTTGAATCAATGTCAAATTTAGGTAAACATTCCATATTAATTAATCTACACAAAGATCCATAATTAACATGTCCTACTCTACCATGTCACAAATTTGAAGACTTAAGCAAGTAAGAAGAAGATGTATTTTTATTAATAACAGAGGGTACCACAGTCATTACATTCATTTTGAAAAGGCCATCAGATATGTAATATTTTCCTACATACATCTCGTTTTTGGTAAGTACAAACTTGTCACTTTTAAAAACTAGCCTAAACCAATTTTTACTCAACAAAGATCCGGAAACAAGATTCTTGCGAATGTCTGGTATATGTAGCACATTGTTGAGAGTGAGTTTATTTCCAGATGTCATCTTCAGAATAATTTTTCCTTGCCTTTCAACATTGGAAGTCGAGGAGTTGCCCATAAAAAGTTGTTCACTGTTGTCAACTATTGAATAAGATGTGAACATCTTTTGGTCGGCACAGATATGGCGAGTAGCACCAGTGTCCACCCACCATTCTTTAGGATTTTCAACAAGATTTACTTAGAAAACAATTACAGAAAGATTTATGTCATCTGCACTATTGAAAATTTTGTCTAGTTTGGCCATATTGGCTTAAACAGACTTCTTGCTTGTTTTTCTTTAGCTTTTGCCTTTGCTACGACAATCTTTAGCCTGATGTCCCTCTTTATCACAGATGTAACACTTGTCATTAAACTTGTACTTTTTAGTTTTTCCTTCTTTAGAGCCTTGTGAGGAACTCTCTGTCACGACCCAAACCCGCCCCTATAGGTTTAGTACCGTAACCGGCCAGTAATCCGGGATTATCGAAGGCCTGCTTAACAGTAAAACAGTAATACAGAGTACAAGGGCTGGCGGAAGCCAAAACAATAATTAAAATATGTCCAATGAGCTGTGACAATTTGTATGCAAAAAAACTTTTCGTAACATATATACAATCAGTTCCAAACAGTAAGCACAATATTTACAATTATCCAGATCAGGGACTTAATCCCTATTAAGACAGTACAGTGCAAAAATATTCAGTCTATACAGGACATGTACAAAAAGGGGGAAAAACTAAAACACCCTAAGCAGCCGCAGCTTGAACAGTTCAGGAACCTCAAAGTGAGGCACAAAGGTTGGCTTGACAAAACTGGAGTTTGTTCCGACGCTCTTAGCAACAGTCCGGTGCCTGTACACCTACATATATATATATATGAGCAGTAAGCTAAAACTCAGTGAATAACATATGCGTAAAGAGGTTAAGAATGAATGTCCTTTCAGTATTGAAAACAATCAATTGAATTAGCATATCAGTTATTCGTAATGCTTATTCACCATAGCAATATATATGGTATATTCAATATAGCAAGACAAAGAGTAGGTCTTAATAGACCGAACAGTCAGTTGATGGCCATCATATCAGTGAACAGTAGTGGTTCCAAAATGGGAACTGATAGAGATCTCTATGTCAGTAGCAGTACAGTGTAGTAACAGTAGGTTGCTAAGGATGCCACAATACAGTTCACAATTAGGACATCATTCATTCAGTAACAGTATCATTTCAGAAAACAGCACAGTTCAATTGTCAGAAGATAATCATTTGAACATATCTTTACAACATTGTTACTCACAGAGTTCTGGGCTATAGATAAGCTAGTACGCATCTCCGGATGCCAACCCTACTGTAATAACCCTCACCACTGTTTACCGATAAACTACCGAATACTGTTAAACTGAGATTGATTATGATTGATAATTGAAATAATTGAATACTGAACTGACTGACTGTATCTGTTTAAATGCATTTCTATCTGTTTGACTGTTTGATTATTTGTTCATATTTTTATGTTAAACTGCAAATTGAAGGCCTTGTTGGCGGCCGAATCTGAAATTAATTGATGTTCTGTGTTAATTAGGTTTTATGTGATTTTAATGGTGTATTTATTTGAAAAGTGATTAGGGATGATTAAATTAGATTAAATATTGATAGATTGCAAGTATTGGACTTATTTACCATTAGACCATTGAGTGGGCCATTATACCAAATGTTGAGGGACTTAGTCTTGCATTGCTCAAAACATTTTCTTCAACCATTTTCTTGTCATAGCCGACCAAGAGAGAGAGTGAGGGGGAGAATTGACTTGTTCTTGGGTAAATTGCTTGAAGACTTGGAGATTTTAGAAGATAACTGTAAATTGAGCTCCTACACCTCTAATTGAAGACTTAGGTAAGAAATTCAACCTCTCATTGTTGTGTTTAAGCTTGTTCTTGCAAGATTGAGTCAAATAATGTTGAATTGGAGCTCATTCCATGTATGCATGTCGGTATTGTTGAGTTTTAAGTTGATTTCATGGATAATTGTTGCATGCATGTACAAGTTCTAGCTAAGGTTCATGATACCATCATGTTCTTGAATGATTTGGCTCATTTGAGCTTGTATTTAAAGCTTTGAAATGGTTTAAATTCATGCATGTTTGCATGTTCTTCATGTTCATGAAAATTGGTTTGAAATTGAGTTTGAATTAAACACCCTTGGGCTTTGATTTCTCAAATTGAGCTTTGAGCCATGTTGTTCTATGTGTTTACAAGTGTTTTTCCAGAAAATGGGCCCAAGAGGATTGAATTTGGTGTTTGAAAACATGATTTTGAACTTGGAGCTCAAATCTGGATTTTCCAGATTTTGGTCTTCCACTCGAGCGGGGAGAACGGCGCTCGAGCGGGAAATTTGAGCTCCCAGTACTTTGCATTGTTCATCTGTCTGCTCAAGCGAAGGAATGTACGCTCGAGCGGGGGTCGAGCGTGAATTTCACCTATCTAGTACTTTTTGGTCCGCTCGAGCGGGTAAGTTGACGCTCGAGTGGGGACCTTTGTTTGCCTGTCCGCTCGAGCGGAGTAACCTACGCTCGAGCGGGATCCTGTTTCACTGAAAATTCTGAAAATGTTTTCTGAATACATCTTTGCATTCCCATCCCATCCTAGGCATTCTTAGGCCTAGTTTAAGACATCTTAATGAGGATATAGATATAGAACACACCGAGGCAATTAGGGATTAAATTATTATCTTTCCCAACTGTGTAGCTTAGTGTGTGTTCAATTTGTAACTGTGTAGGGTTGGCTTTCCGAGGAGACGCTCTAGCCATCAGAGCCTAAAACTCGTGAGTAACAATCGTGTAAAGATATGTTCAAAAATGATTATCTTCAACAATTGAACTGCATCGTTTCGAATCGCCATCGTTAATTGAATGAATGTATGTCCTATATTCTAATCAGACATTGTAACATCCTTAGCAACTTCATCAGCATCGACTATTATCATAGAGATCTCGCGGTTCCTTGTTGGAACCACTCATCGCATCGATTGATGGCCATCATTTACCGTTCGGTCTTTTAAGACCTCATCTTACTATTATGCTAATGGATGTACCACATATGATCAAGCATCTTGATCAACAATTGATATACTGATTGAAATAGACTGTTTTCATTACTGTAAGGACATTCATTCTAAACCCCTTTACGTTTTATGTTATTCACTGGGCTTTAGCTCACTGCTCATATATATATGTAGGTGTACATGCACTAGACCGGAGCTAGGAGCGTCGGGGTAGACTCCCAGTTTTGTCCAGCCAACCACTGTGCCTCACTGCGAGGTTCCGAGCTTGTCTAGCTAAGGCTATGGGGTGTTTTAGCTTCTTCGCCATCTGTTTTGTAATGACCGATAGGTCACATCGTAATGTTAATAGGATTTGGTCCTCCTGCTCAATGATCAGAACTATTGTGAATACTTCGCATCAGATATATATCTATGTATGTATGAAAAATCTTTTGCATACTGAGCTATGTACTCATTGGACATTGTTTATTTATGTATTGGCTTCCGCCATGCCCTCAGACTTTGTTATACTTGTCTTCTTCATAGCAGGCCTTCGGTAATCTCGAATTATTGGTCGGTTACGGTGCTAAACCTATAGGGGCGGGTTTGGGTCGTGACAGAGTGGTATCAGAGCGATACTTACCACGAGTTATACCGCACACACGTGTCCAAAAGAGCTATAGGGTGTCCTAGAAAAGTAATTAGGGCATTTCATGAGCATGAAAAGTGTGTGACTATGATAGGACTGAATACATGCTAATGTGTTAAACTGTTTAAGTATGCAACTGTTTATGTTTATAATTGCTACCACTGCTTATAGTGAAACGAATAATACAAGAACTGCAAATGAATCTGAATCCTCATCCTCTGAGGCAAGAATGGCAAGACTGGAATGAATGATGGAACTGATAACTGAGAGATTGGATCAACAACAGAACCAACAGCTCCCACCTCCTCCTCCGGTACAACCGGAACAGAATGTGAATGTTAATGATGGGGATATAATTGCTCTTACCCAGAAGTTCAGCAAACCAAAATCGCCATCCTTTCAAGGAGGCCTTGAACCGTTAAAAGCTGAAGCATGGGTCTTGGAGACCAAAAAATTATTTGAGGTGTTTCCGTGCTCGGAGGCACATAAAGTACTGTTGGCCACCTTCACTTTGCAAGAAGAGGCTAGAAGGTGGTGAATGCTTACCCGGGATGACAACACTATTATGACGTAGGCTCAATTCAAAGTAGCTTTCTTTGAAAAATACTTCCCTCAGTGTGTTAGGGACAGAAAGGTGACTGAATTTGAACAGCTAAGACAAGGCACAATGTCTATTGTTGAATATGAAGCAAAGTTTACCGAGCTTGCTAGATATGCACCACACATGGTGGAGACCGATTACAAGAAGGCCAGAAGGTTTGAAGGCGGTCTAAATATTGCAATACTCGACAGAATAAGTGTTCTGAAATTACTGACCTATGTGAATGTTCTTGACCTTGATGGTCAAGCCTTGATGGAACATTGAAACCTTGGCCTGAAACACCGGTCTAATAGCGTGGTAAAAGGCAGAATTTTAAATTTAAGAAAAGAAAGCATAACCCATTGAACAAGAAACAGAATACGGGGTCAACAACTAGCCACAGCCAAGGGAGTGGTTCCATACCGCCCTGCTCCGAATGTGGTAATAATTATAAGGGAGTGTGTTATAAACTATCTGGTGCTTGTTACAGGTGTGGCAAGGTGGGCCACATGGTTAAAGACTGCTCTTCTGCTCCACAGGTCAATAGTAAAGCTGCAGGCAGCGCCGCGGCATCAACTATTGCACCAAAGCTGAACCCCAAAACTACCGGGAAAGAGCCCATGAGGCAGGGCCGAGTCTTCGCCCTAGTACCGGGAGATGTACAAAATACTGAGACCGTTGTGTCAGGTATCCTCTCTATTTGTACTCAAAATGCATATGTACTGATTGATTCGGGGTCTACACATTCATATGTATCGCATGCTTTTTCACGGAAATTGAATAGACCCTTAGAACCCATGAATTATCTGTTAGCTGTATCATCACCTATTGGGGGATCCATGACATGTGCATATATGTATCCTGCTTGTGGGATTATTGTTGGAGATATGTATCTGTTTATTGACCTACTGCCATTGAACATTGATCATTTTGATGTAATATTGGGGATAGACTGGTTACAAAAATATCATGCTACCATTGACTGTGTGACCAAGCAAGTTGTTTTTCGTCCACCTGGTTTACCCGAATTTGTGTTTAATGGAAGTGGAGTAGTACCTCCCCCGTATTTGATTTCTTCTGTGAAAGCTGTTAAACTAATTAGGAAGGGATGTAAAGGGTATCTGTGTTCTGTATTGACTGTATCTACTGATGATAATGCTAATGTGAACAGTATTCCCATAGTTAGAGAATTCCCAGATGTTTTCCCAGATAATCTGCCAGGGGATTTGATTGACAGGGAGATTGAATTCACCGTTGATGTAATTTTGGGTACACAGCCCATGTCGAAAGCTCCTTACAGAATGGCTCTAACTGAACTGAAAGAACTGAAAGTGCAATTGCAGGAACTGTTAGATAAAAAGTTCATCAGGCCCAAGATTTCACCGCAAGCGACTCGCCTTGTTTGTGAAAAAAGAAAGACGCTCACCGAGATCAGATATTGATTATCGTGAACTGAACAAGGTAACTGTGAAAAATAAATACCCATTGCCTCGTATTGATGACTTATTTGATCAGTTACAGGGTGCTCAAGTGTTTTCTAAGATTGATCTCAGATCAGGATATCATCAACTGAAAGTTAAACCAGAAGACATTGATAAAATTGCTTTTCGAACGAGGTATGGACATTACGAATTTTTAGTTATGCCTTTTAGAGTTACCAATGCACCTGCTGCATTTATAGACCTCATGAACAGAATCTTTAAACCATACCTTGATGACTTTATTGTTGTATTCATTGATGACATACTGATTTACTCTAAAAGTATAGAAAAACATGAACATCATCTGAGACTTGCCCCATAGACCCTAAGAGAATAGAAAATTTATGCTAAACTGTCTAAATGTGAATTTTGGCTTGACCATGTTATGTTTTTGGGACATGTTATTAACAAAGATGAGATTTCAGTTGACCCACAGAAAATTGAAACTGTAGTGAACTGGCCTAAACCAACAAATGTGACAGAAGTCCGAAGCTTTTTGGGTTTGGCTGGATATTACAGAAGATTTGTCAAAGATTTCTCCAAAATTGCCTTACCATTGACTCAACTGACACAAAAAAGGGATATCTTTTGACTGGACTGACCAAAGGGAATCTGCTTTCCAAGAGTTGAAAACTCGACTCGTGACTGCACCAGTTCTTACCCTACCTTTAGGTACGGATGGTTATACTGTATTTAGTGATGCTTCTCATAAGGGTTTGGGGTGTGTTTTAATGCAGAATGAGAGAGTTATTGCTTATGCTTCCCGACAACTGAGACCACATGAAAAGAACTATCCAACTCATGATCTAGAACTTGCTGCAGTAGTGTTTGCACTAAAAATCTGGCGTCACTATTTGTATGGGGCAACATGTGAAGTATATACCGACCACAAGAGTCTGAAGTATTTCTTCACCCAGAAAGAACTGAATATGAGACAGCGGAGATGGCTAGAACTGATTAAAGATTATAACCTACAGATTCTGTACCACCCGGGAAAAGCCAACACCGTTGCCGATGCATTGAGTCGGAAATCGATTGGGAGTTTAGCATGTTTACTTACTGGGCAGAAAGAGTTGCTTTGTGACGTTGAAAAATTTGAAATCGCAATTATTTTGCGAGAACAAGGTAGAACCTTAGCTACTATTTCTGCTCAACCGGCACTGATTGAAGAAATTAAAAAGAAATTACAACAGGATGATTTCTTGAGGAAGATCATTGAAGAAAAGGAATCTAAATCGAGACCGGGGTTCAAATTTGAAAATAATGTATTGAAATTTCTAGAAAGACTGTGTGTACCGAATGATACTGAACTGAAAAGAAGAGTTCTGCAAGAGGGCCACAACTCAAAATTTTCTATCCATCTAGGGAACACAAAAATGTATTAAGATTTGAAACGGAATTTCTAGTGGCTGGGAATGAAGAAAGAAATTGCCGATTTCGTATCAAAATGTCTTCATTGCCAACAAGTTAAAGCTGAACATCAACGACCCGCAGGCTTATTGCAGCCTTTACTAATACCGGAATGGAAATGAGAACATATTACTATGGATTTTATTGTGGGATTGCCTCGCTCCAGTAAAGGTATGAACTCAATTTGGGTTATTGTTGATAGACTGACTAATCTGCTCACTTCTTATCTATTAAGACAATTTATAATGCGGACAAATTGGTTGTACTTTATATTGATGAAATTGTTAGACTGCATGGAGTGCCTGTGTCCATTGTTTTTAACAGGGATTCGAAGTTTACATTGAGATTTTGGAAAAGCTTACTGCATTGGTCCGAGATCGAAAGTAGTGCCTATCATCCTCAGACAGATGGTCAATCAGAAAGGATCATCCAGACTCTGGAGGATTTATTGAGAATGTGTGTCCTTGATTTTTAAGGAAACTGGGAAAGCCATTTGCCCTTAGCTGAATTCGCCTACAACAACAGCTATCATTCAAGCATTGGTATGGCGCCCTTCGAGGCATTGTATGGCAGAAAATGTAGATCTCCGATTTGCTGGGCAGAAGTTGGAGATGGGGCTTTACTTGGGCCCGAGATTGTTTACGAAACGACTGAGAAAGTGAACCGATAACAGAGATCGAAAATCGCGAGCGCATGTAAAAGTTATGCAGATATCAGAAGACGAGACAGAGAATTTGAAGTGGGTGACCACGTTTTTGTGAAAGTGACACCGATGAAAGGCCAAACTCGTTTTGGAGTCAAAGGCAAGTTAGCGCCAAGGTATGTCGGACCGTATGAGATTATTGAGAAAATCAATCCGGTGGCGTATCAAGTTGCGCTTCCTCCTGAAATGGAGCATATACACAACGTCTTCCACATCTCTATGTTAAGGGACTACCTCCGGGATCCTTTCCACGTGATAGAGCCTACTCGTGTAGTGTTGAGTGATGACTACACTTACGAGGAACGGCCTATACAGATTGTAAACAGATGGATCAAGAAGTTGAGAAACAAAGAGATCCCGTTGGTGAAAGTCGACTGGCAAAACCATGGTGGCGTGTATGCCACTTGGGAAAGGGAAGAAGACATGGCTAAAAGATATCTGAATCGCTTTCCATCAACCTGTTTACCGGAATGAAGGTAACTCGAGTTTAGAGGACTAAACTCTTTTTAAGGAGGGGAGACTATAATAACCCTTACCACTGTTTACCAATAAACTACCGAATACTGTTAAACTGAGACTGATTATGACTGATAATTGAAGTAATTGAAATACTGAACTGACTGATTGTATCTGTTTAAATGCATTGCTATCTGTTTGACTGTTTGATTATCTGTTCATATTTTTATGTTAAACTGCAAATTGAAGGCCTTGTCGGCGGCCAAATTTGAAATTGATTGATGTTCTGTGTTAATTAGGTTTTATGTGATTTTAATGGTGTATTTATCTGAAAAGTGATTAGGGATGATTAAATTAGATTAAATATTGATAGATTGCAAGTATTAGACTTATTTACCATTAGACCATTGAGTGGGCCATTATACCAAATGTTGAGGGACTTAGTCTTGCATTGCTCAAAACATTTTCTTCAACCATTTTCTTGTCATAGCTGACCAAGAGAGAGAGTAAGGGGGAGAATTGACTTGTTCTTGGGTAAATTGCTTGAAGACTTGGAGATTTTAGAAGATAATTGTAAATTGAGCTCCTATACCTCTAATTGAAGACTTAGGTAAGAAATTCAACCTCTTATTGTTGTGTTTAAGCTTGTTTTTGCATGATTCATAAGCCTCTAGTGATCTAAGTCAAGATTGAGTCAAATAATGTTGAATTGGAGCTCATTTCATGCATGCATGTCGGTATTGTTGAGTTTTAAGTTGATTTCATGGATAATTGTTGTATGCATGTACAAGTTCTAGCTAAGGTTCATGATACCATCATGTTCTTGAATGATTTGGCTCATTTGAGCTTGTATTTAAAGCTTTGAAATGGTTTAAATTCATACATGTTTGCATATTCTTCATGTTCATGAAAATTGGTTTGAAATTGAGTTTGAATTAAACACCATTGGGCTTTGATTTCTCAAATTGAGCTTTGAGCCATGTTGTTCTATGTGTTTACAAGTGTTTTTCCAGAAAATGGGCCCAAGAGGATTGAATTTGGTGTTTGAAAACATGATTTTGAACTTGGAGCTCAAATCTGGATTTTCTAGATTTTGGTCTTCCACTCGAGTGGGGAGAATCTGCCGAATGAAATTTCGAGCTCCCAAGATTTTGCTTCTGTTCATCTATCCGCTCGAGCGAAGGAATGTATGCTCGAGCGGAGGATTGGGTGACACGCTCGAGCGGGCATAGAGCGTGAATTTCACCTATCTAGTACTTTTTGGTCCGCTCGAGCGGGTAAGTTGACGCTCGAGCGAGGACCTTTGTTTGCCTGTCCGCTCAAGCGGAGTAACCTACGCTTGAGCGGGGCCCTGTTTCACTGAAAATTCTGAAAATATTTTCTGAATACATCTTTGCATCCTCAGGTCCTTAACATTAACATGAACATGCATGTGAACATTTGTGAAGAACAACCTCAAAAATGAAAGATATGCACATGCATACATGATACAAGCTCCAATTCAACATTACAAGACCAAATCTTGACTTTAAACTCCAATATGTCAAGAGCCATGCAAGAACTAACTCAATCACATGAACAAGAAGGTGAAGACTCTACCTTAAGTCTTGAATTATAAGAAGGGAAGCTCAATTTGCCAAATTCTCTTCAAAACTACTAAGTTCCCAAGCAATGCAAGATGAAGACAAGTTTTTCCTAGCTCCCTCTCTGTCTAGTCGATTGGGTCTAAGGAAATGGCTGAGGAAATGTTTTGCCTAAGTGTATTCAAGCCTTAATATGTGTAAGGAAGTGGGCCACTAAGTGGCAAAGTTGCAAATAAGGCCAACTCTTGTAATTTATCAACATTTGATCTAATTTAATCACACCAAATCACATTTAATTAAATATGCCATAAAATCACATAAATTCTAATGATCATAAAACATCGATCAATTTCGGATTCGGCCGTCGACAAGGCCTTCAATTTGCAGTTTAAAGCATAAAATATGGACAGATAATTTAACAGTCAAACAGATAGAAATGCATTTAAACTAGTACATTCAATCAGTCAGTTCAGTATGTCAGTCGATTCAATTACTTATCATAATCAATCTCAGTTTAGCAGTAATCAGTGGTTAACCAGTAATCAGTGATGAGGGTTATTACACTTTTTCTAGAAAACTTCCGTTTCTTGGTTTTTAGAGCATGTTCCACCACATTTGCCTTTAATGTCATTGGAGGCTTACTAGCCCGCTTTTTTGAATTCTGATTGTCCTCCTCAATCCTCAAATGCACAATTAACTCCTCTAAAGATATTTCTTTGCACTTGTGTTTGAGGTAGTTCTTGAATTCCTTCTAGCCTTGTGGTAAATTCTCAATTAAGGCTGCAATTTGGAAGGATTCACTGAGAGACATGCATTCTACGTGAATGTCATACAGAATAAGTTGGAGATCTTGAACTTGGCTGATCATAGTCTTAGAATCAACCATCACAAAGTCCAGGAACTTGCCAACCACAAATTTCTTTGAGCCAACATCTTATGTTTTGTACTTTTTCTCCAAAGACTCCCAAAGTTCCTTTACCGTTTTCATAGGACTATAGTCGTTATATAAAGTGTTGTCAAGTCCGTTCAAGATGTAGTTTCGGCAAAGGAAATCAACATGTTTCTAGGCATCGATCATAACAACCACTTGCCGGGCCATCCTCGCTAGAGTAAGAGCATTCTCACGTAAAAATGAGCCAGTTCGAGTTGTAAGATAGAATAACATTTTTTGTTGCTATCTTTTAAAATCAGTTCCTAAAAACTTCTCTAGCTTCTCACGGTGATTGACTGGCACAGTCACAACAGGAGGGGTTGGAGCAATTACAGCCACCACACTAGTACTTGTTTGAGCATTAGTTTGACCAGTTTCGGTAGCCATGAATTCTAAATTATAAAACAAAATTATAATTAGAATATTATATTACACAGAAAATTTAAACCAAAACCACATAATTAAATTCTGTTAAAATAAAAGAAACAAGAATTGTAACTTTTATTTTCAATTAATTTGAAAATAAAATAAAATTTTATTTAACTAAATTAATTCTACACAGAAAATTAAATTTTTATAGCACTTCAATAATTAAAATACTGAAATAGAATTTTAATTAATGAACACTCAGAAATTATTTTTGAAAATCAAAATTAATTTCTGACAAACTTCACAAATAAATATTCTGAATTGTTAATGACACCAGTATATTACTACTAGTTTTCAAAGAAAATAGACAGTATATAACTACTATCTGTCAAACAGTATATTACTACTATTTGTTTTTCCAACCAAAATATTATTTTGTAAAATCACAAAAAATAATTTTTGTAAGAAGCAGAAAAAGAAAAGGAAACAAATGAAAAATTATGTATAAACAGAATAATTCAGATTTAGCTTAAGATTGTTGGAATAATCTTTTGTATAAAATAAATAAATTGAAACAAATCAAACAAATAAAATAAATTACGTACCGAATTTATTTTACCGAACCGAATAAATATTTAAAAGATCAAGTCGAGTGTGTGATACTCTATTCTTAATATAGATTTGTTTCGCTACGGTGCTTACGGATAAAAGGCGTCTATCTCCTAAGATACAATGATCTTCACAAATTGTAGTAGCACTCCAAACAATTTGTACGATGGACTAGAACCTGTGTTCTATACTCTCTAAATTTTTTCCTAAAATGATATGAAGAATATATGCAATAGAACAAAAATTGGACAGCAAGAAAATGATTTTTTTAGTACATTTTCGGATGCCAAAGACTGTTGAAATGGCTTGTATAATTAATCTGTCTGAATAGGTGTTGTTTTTGAATCGAACAGGTGCAAAACCCTTGAACAAATGTAGTTTGAAAATCGATGATTCAAGAATCGCCCGCTTTTTGAATTTGTTCATAGCTATGAATTGTCCAAAATTCAACAGATTGAAAAATTTTGACCGATTAACTTTGTTTATGGAATCGGATCCAAAAAAAACAATTATTGGACAAAAAATTTGATTTCAAATTTGAATTAAATTTCATTTTGAAATTCAAATAATTTCCTTCAAGAGTTTTGAAAAATTCAAATAAATTGATGGTTTGGGCTAAGGTTTATTTTGTCTATAACTCCTCTCTTCTACAAACTTAGGATGTCCCTTAGGGCCCAATTCAAATGTTGCCATCTAGAACTTATATACATACATAAGTTCTTTTAAGTTTCCAATGTGGGATAACCATTTCAAGGAAACCAACATTCTACTTTCTTCAATTTCTTATTCTACGAAACCGAAAACGACGTCAAATTCCCATTCACTCATAAATGATTTTGACAAATCGTTTTCATCTTGTGACTTGCCATACAGAAAGGAACATGTCATCTCTTTGGACCTACCTTAAAAAACGTGTGAAACCCACTCAATTTTAAACTCAAAATTAATCCAAAATAAACCTATAAAAACTAAAAATTTCCAACAGTAAGTACCACCGACGGTGAGCCTCTCCCCGTGTATCTTTCACCGTGGTTGCTTTCAAAATTTCAAATCACATACTCAGGGTTGTTTTGGGAAGTTGGTAAAAAGCTGGCTTTTGGCTTTTTACCAAGCTTTTTGGCTTTTTTAGAAGTGATTTGGGAAGTTGGTAAAAAGCTGACTTTTGTGATTTTTGATTTAATATTTTTTAAAAATGTCACATCACTCTAAAATGACCAAAATATCCTCACTTTTTGATTTTTAAATTAATTAATTAAAATATTTCAAGGGTAGTTTGGTGAAAAGCTATGTGGCGTTTTTGGTCTTCCCAAAGCAAATTCTTGGCGTTTTTGCATGGCTGTGGTTTTTGGTCCAATGCTCAAAACGTTGGCTTTTTATTAAGTTGCCAAAATGGCACTCATCAACTTTCACCATCAAATGAAATTGTAGTATTTACAATACATACATTAAAATACAAACTAAATCACAAAAAGTGTAATAATTAGTTAAGTTTTATTTCAAATCTAAATTTAAAAGAAAAATCAACATTTCATTTATAACAATACATACAGAACAAATCACAAAATAGTTCTTACAACAACTCCAACGCCACTATTTGTTTTTTACTAGTTAAAGTATAAAAGAAAATCCTATCTAAAAAAAAATACAAAAGAAAATTGCTCTTTATTTTACTGAAGAATTTTTTTTTTTTTTTTTATCTAAGAGATCCAACGCTATTTTTTATTTGACCTATTTATCTACTCAAATTATTTAAAGAGCTTTACAAAACTCTCAAAATATATTTAGTTTAGAATTTTTTTTGGTTAAAGTGACTAGTGTAATAGCTAACCCGTTAGGGACAGTAAAATAGGGCCATCCTAGCCATAATAGTTAACCAGCCTCTTTTAAATAACCTATTGAAGATGCTCTTATTAAATGAAATATATTATTCCAATAAAATAAAAATTTATGTTTATTGAATTGGTCTTATTTTTTCATGAATAATAAATACGAAAGGCCTACAAAATAAACAATTTAGAATATGAAATTGATCCCAATAAAATGAAAAATTTACATTTATTAGATCGATCTTATTTTTTTATTATAAATGATATACATAAAAAACCTACAAAATAAATAATTTAAAATATAAAAACTTAAAAGAGGACCCATAATAAACGTTACAATCCCTCAAAAAATTTGAACTTTCTTTTTTTTTTTTTTTTCCTTCAGGCCTCGTTTAGGAACATGCTAATTTAGTAACTTTTTGACTATTTGGTTAAAATATGAGTTAAAAAAACTAATATGTTTGGGATGACTTTTTGATTTTTTACGAAAAGATGTGCAAAAAGTAAAGAAAAAAAAAATCTTTAACTTTTTGATATAATTTGTTAACTTTTTAATTTTTTTAATAATTTTTTGACTTTTTAACTAAAGGTTAGTTTGGCATAACCTAAATAAGTCAAAAAGTCAAAAAGTCACTATCTTATTTAAGTCATATCATTTTATTTAAATCACATCACCTCTCTAACACATCACATCAAACTCAATCTAAATCCATCAATAAATCAAAAAATACACTTTTTTAAGACATCCCAAACTAACCCTAAATCGACCTATTACCAACCGAGGCCTCAAAATCCTCTCTCAAACAATTCGTCAAACAATTGGGGTGCTTACACTTTATATATTACCCCAATGCCTTGACAATAAAATATTGAGATGCTCGAAGTTACAGTTCACCAAGCACATTGCACGCTAACCGCCCATCTAAAAAGGAAGGAAAAAAATATCAGTAACCGAAATAAAGTTGTCTAACTTAAATAGTTTATTCATTCCAATAACTAGTGAAAATGCAAGAGTTGTCCAAGAATTAATATAGGATTAATGACACAAACTAACAACAAATTTTAATTTTTTTTACTGAATTTGTTACATTCATATTATTCAAGTTGTTGATATTTAAAATTTCATTTTTTTATGCGTGTCACATCTATTAATAATAAGAAAATAAGATAAATTACACTTTTATTATTAAAGTCTAACTCTTTTTCTTTTTCTTTTTCTCACTTTAATTTTTAAATAAAAAGTTTTCTCACGTTCATATCCAAACTATTAATCTTTTTCTACTTTAGTTCAAATTTTTCTACTTTAGTCCAAATTCTAATGATCATTATATTTGAGTATTGTTAATAGTCCTCACATGTTTTCTTAAGACCCCACATCTTTCATTTTTTAAATTATAACCCCAACATAAAATTTGAAATTATCTCCATCATCCTTAACCACCCACTCCCACTCTACCCATTAGGAATGGCAACGGGGTGGGGCCGGCGATTGCCCTCTCCATCCCCGATCCCGGACAGTGTGAAATTTCCCATCCTTGGCCCCGATCCCTAGCGAGGAAGCCATCACTCCCCTCACCCCTTCCCTCGACGGGGATCGAGTTTCTCCTACCCCGAAAAATCCTCAATGAAGAGACACACACACATACCCAGAGACACACACGCATCTACAGAGACATACACACACACACACACATTTGCAGATTTGCGTAGTCGTCATCATCACACACACACACGGGAACACATCTGCAGATCTAAGGAGTCATCGTCGTTATCATTTCACACACACACACAAACAGAGAGAGAGAGAAGAGAGGTCTCGATCGGTGACGGAGTTAAAGAGGCGGAGAGAGGAGAAGTCTTGATCGGTGACGGAGAGAAGAGAGGAATCGATCGGTGAAGAGGAGAAGAGACTTTGGTTACGCTATCAGTATGAAGCGGCGGAGTGTGGCCATGGCGGTAGAGAGACGAGAAACAGAGAGAGGAGAAGGAGGAAGGGTACTGAGATGAGAGAGACAGAGAGAGAGATTTGAGATGAGATGAAAGAGAGGAGATGTGTTATGATTCTTAGATCTAAGTCTAAGATAAGAGAGAGATATATATATAGTGGGTAGATGAGTAAGACATAGATTTGAGAGAGCGGGCCGAGACTTGACGGACGGGAGAGGAGACGGGGTTGAGGTCGAGTAGGGGTTAGGGAGGAAAAACTTATCACCGTCCCCGTCCCGAAATTTATCGGGGATTATTTTTTGAATACCGTCCCCGGCTTGTCGGAGGATATTTTTCGGGAAAAAATCATACTAATCAGGGTTGGGGGATCAGGTCCCCGTCGGGCCGGGTTCAAATTGCCATCCCTACTACCTATAACCTTACGCTACTCTTTCACTCCAGTTACAACCAACTCCGGTCACACTCTTCCTTGCCATTTCCAACTCCGATAACTCACCATTTGCCCTCACTTGTTTGCCGACAATACATTTTTCAACTATTCATCATCTAAACTCTCTTGCCCTTACATAGTTTCCCTTAGTTCATAGCCCCATTTCACCATTCTTGTAGTCCATTTTTGCCACCTTTATGAGCTCGAGATCAACTTAGATGAAATGAAAAGAAGAGGAGAGGAGTCGTGATCATTGACCTAACAATCTCACAAAAAACAAGACAAATAAGAAAGAGTGAGGGGCCAAGGGTCGCGATGGTGTGATAAGAAGTAAGAGATAGGGGGTTTACAATGGAGAGAGGGTCATTGGAGCGACTGCAATTGTGCCAGAGGTAAAAATGGAAGGTGAGGTTTAAAATTTTAAGATTAAGTGAAAAGCTTAAATTTTTGAAATTTCTAAATTATGTTCTAATCGTAACGGGAGTTGATAATTTGACCAGATTGAGAAACAAAAAATAAATTATAAATCAATGTGGAAGGATCTTTTTTTATGAAGAGCAAAGTGAGAAATAAGTCATTAAATAGGAATGAAAGTGTAATTTACCTAAAATATTATATAATTTATCAGTCTATAATGAAAAAATATAAAAATCAAATACAAATCCCATATAAAGTAAATATATATATATATATTTTTGGGTTTCACACTTGTATGGTTGGTTGTGTCCATCCAATTCGATATTTATTTTCTCACAAATAAACTACTTCATGTAAAATAATTGTATTTAATTATGTGATTGATTTATGTAATCCTAAAATTCTTTATAATATTTTTTTAGTTTTAGGCTTATTTCGGCGTAGATAAAAAATTAACTTTTGACTTTTAATCTATTTTGAGTCAAATCATTTCTCTACTTTTTTTACACGTTTTTAAAAAGTAAAAAAAATAAAAACATAACTTTTAACTAATTTTTCAAAATAATCCTTAAAATGGTATTTTAAAAAATGATATATAAGTTTATTTTTTAAATTTAATGATATATAAGTGATATAATTAGTTAATGATAAGAAAATATAAAAAATTATTTTAAATATCTTAATTAATTATTAATTATTAAATTAAAAAAATAAATTTAATTTTTAGGTTTAGTGGTGTTTTAAGAAGTTGATAAAAAATTAATTTTTTAATATATTTTATATTTTTATAAATAAAAAATATAAAAAATGTCGGCCTTGTTTGGTTTGTGTTTCCCAAAAATTTTTGGAAAAAATTCTCTATAGATAAGTTTTTAAAAGTAATTAAACCAAACAAATTTTCTCAAAAAATTTTTCCAAAACTTATTTGGTTTGTAAGTTTTCCAAACAAATATCTCTCATATATATCAAATCAATCACTTTTTCTAAAACTCTCTCTCAAAATAAATTTTCAAAATATTTTTGAAAAAAATCAAACCAAACAACTTTTCGTACTTTTTATCTCTAAAACTCATCTCTCAAACTCAAACCAAACATACTTATGTGATTAAAAATGTTTAAAAAATTAAAAACTCACTCTTTTTTTTTTTTTTTTCTCTTCCCAAAAACTCCTTAAATAGTTATGGTCCCGCGAATTTTTAACCATGAAAAGTCGCAGCTGAGACCTGACCGGGAACACCAGAGTAGAGAGAGAGAGAGAGAGAGAGAGAGAGTGAGTGTCTGTGTGCATGTGTGTGTGCGTTGTGCGTGTGAGAAAGTCACATAACAATAATAATACTATAATTTCGAAATTAAAAAAAATATTTAAAAAAAAATAATTAAGAGAGTGAGAGAAGGAAGAAGAAGAACAAGAACAAGTTGAGGTAGTCGAAGCATGAAACTCTGCTCCGTCACGAAATCACCAACAACAAATCCAAAACCCATCTCTGAGCTTCTTCATCTTCATCATCACATTCCACTCAGTTCTCGACACGAACACAACTACTGATCTTCTTCTTCTTCAATGGGTAACTGTGGCACTAGAGAGGAATCTGCTGCTGCTGCTGTTGTTTCCCATGCTCATCATCAAGGTACCCGTATTTTTTCTCCATACTTTTCCAAATCCCATTGCATTATACACTGGACTTACTTAATAATTTGATGAAAAATTTGGTGAAAATGAGATCTAATTCTTTCATCAAGCTCGTATCAAATCAAGTTTTTACTAAATATTTTGTTAAATCAGTTATAAATCAAGTCTTTTTATCAAATTTTCAACTACTTTTTTTTCCGCTTGAGTTGATGAAATTGTTAAAAGATTGAAGGATTTGAGATGGGTTTTGTATCAAATCATGTTTTTACCAAATATTTCATTAAATCAGTTATGAATCAAATCTTTTACTAAATTTTCAATTTTTTTTTTCACTTTAAGTTTGATGTAATTGTTGAAAGATTGTAGGATTTGAGATGGGTTTCGTTTCACCTGAATTGGGTAAATGAGGTTTTTGGGATATGTTAGGTATTTTTTAAGAAAAATTTATAACCGTTGGAGTGAAGGTTTTGGTCTAAATTTTGAACAAATTTGATGAAAAAAAAGTGAAGGATTGGAGATGGTCTCAGATCTAGGCTTTATCCTTCAGTTTTCAGTTCCCACAACCCGAGATTAAATTAGGGTTCATGCTATTTTCCCTTGTTTTTCATTTAATTTGGTGGGTTTTCTGCTTATAATGATAAAATTGTGTAATTTTGATTTGGGGGAAATGGAATGAGGGCAGTTCAACAGCTCCACATGCTATCAATGCCCGGTAGAAATGGTTCTCTGGAGAAGAAGCACAGTCGTTCTATTTCAGATCTGAGTGAACCTTCCACGCCGCGAATCGTTGAGGAGGATTCTAGGAAGAACGCAGTTCTCTACACCCATGTCATCGCTTTTACGCTGTTTGAGCTCGAGACCATTACCAAGAGCTTTCGCTCCGACTACATTCTTGGTGAAGGCGGTTTTGGAACTGTCTATAAGGGTTACATTGATGAGAATGTGAGGGTTGGCCTCAAATCTCTACCTGTTGCTGTCAAGGTCCTCAACAAGGATGGCCTTCAGGGCCACAGAGAGTGGCTTGTGAGTTAATTTCATTCATTTGGAGGGTTCTTGTAGTCATTTGAAGTTGTTTTGTTTGTTAAATTGATGATATGTTTGTTGTCGTCGCAGACTGAGGTTAACTTCCTTGGGCAGCTCAGGCATCCTAATCTGGTGAAGTTGATTGGATATTGCTGTGAGGATGATCATAGATTACTTGTTTATGAGTTCATGTTCAGAGGAAGCCTCGAAAATCATCTGTTCCGAAGTATGCTACACAATTTACTTTGCTAACTCCTGCCTTTGATGCTTTCAGTCTTGCAATCCTTTCATTTTTGTTTTTGTTGTTATGTATGCAAAAATCTAGCTATTTAGTTGAAATGTTATCTATTGCAAGTGGTTGAATGATAAGGTGTTTACTACATGACTCTGGATTTAACTAGAGGTCCATGAGCCTACTTACGTGTTCTGTGGCTGTCTGTAACACATTGTCATGTATTTGGCTTTCTTCATTTGTCTTCCTACCCCTTCCACCCAACGACCCAAAAAAAAAAGAAGTTTTGTTTGTCATGTATTTGGATGTGCACGTTTAGACTAGAGGATTTTTAACTGAAGAAAACTGGTGTGGCAAGACTACTTTGCTGACAAATCTTGAAACTCACATGCTTCACATTCCTGACAACTGAATGGTGTGCACTCAACCTCATATATGCTGAAGTACTGATGAACTCACCTACTTGTAATTGAAAATTTTCCAGTCATATTATCCCGTAGAAGAGACATGTGGATACACGTCAGCATAAGGCTTACACGTGTTAGCCTTAAGCCTTTGAGGGACATGTTGTGCAGCCTATGTAAGCTTTGTGAGAGTGTTCAAGTTTGCTTCAATGCCACAATGGTCAATGATAGTTGTTGGTGCCATGGTGTCATTTTCTCTTAAATGATAGTTTAGCCATAACCGTGGTACTCAAAGTGCTAACCACGAGACCTTACCCGTAAGGGCTAGGCAAAGGGATATCATTTGGCTACATCCTTGCAATGGATCTATAATTAATTAGAATACTACAACCAGCTCGTGATCAGTCCAAAACAGTGACCCACATGAACACGTGCATGGTTGGCTTTGATACCATAGGTAACAACCACAAGAACTCACCTAAAATAGCTAGCCAAGGGGATATCATTTGGTTTCATCACTCCTACTTTATACTCTAGATCACTATTGCAAACTTTTGATGTGGAACATGGTCATTACAAACTCCTCCTTTGTACCATTGTGTTGAATCAGATTTACTAGAATTAGCTTGTGGTCAATCCAGAGCAATGTCCCTGCATTGGGTGCCCCCGAGCCCACACGATTGTGTGCGCGGGGTCAGCTCTAATACTACAAGTAACAACCCTCTTTGTACCCTTGTGTCAAATCAGAATACTACGATTAACTTGTGGTGAGTCTAGAACAAGGACCCTGCTCTGGGTGCCCCCGAGCCCACACAATTTTTTGCATGGGTTAGCTTTAACAACCACGAGAACTCATTCAAAGTTGCCCCATCTGTGCTGATTATAAGGCTTCAGTTTTCCTCTGCTTATTACCTGGGCTTTAAGGAGAAGTGTGAGCTGGACTTTTCAATTTGGTATTAGAGCTTGGTTGGGCCTTTGATTGGTGTGCCATTTGTCCGGCTACTGTATGTTGCGATCCAGGAGGGTGTGTTGGAATGTGTCTCACATTGCCTGGAGTTGCCTCATCTGTACTGATTATAAGGCTTCAATTTCTCTCTCCTTAATACCTTGGTTTTAAAGAGAAGTATGGGTTGGATTTTTCAATTGCCAAAGGGATATCATTTGGCTGCATCCTCTCAAGAGGTCTATAATTAATCTGAATATCACAATCAGCTCATGGTTAGTCCAGGACCAGAACAGTGACCCATATGGTTAGCTCTATTAGCATAAGTAACAATCATGAGAAATCACCTAAAAGGGCTAACCAAAGGGATGACATTGTGTTCATTGCTCTTACTCATTTACCCAAGTTTACCCATTCAAAATTCTGTTGTGTGACAGAGTTTCAACCTAAGTCAAGAGTAGGGTTTAGGCACACTGAAGCGTTTAGCATACACCCCGGGACCTAAGGATGTTGTGGCTTGGAGGCTAGGAAACATTTTGCTGCAGCATTGCACCCTGCGCGGGTCAAGAGTTTGCTCTGGCCAGTCCTACTGAGAGAGAGTGCACCACTCAGCTTGTGTACGAAATCTTAAGGATTGAGACAAATCCTGGCAGAATAATATGCTGATGTATCCTAACAGAATTCCTTGAATATCTGAATAATTTGTGAGTCTGTGACCTACATTCTATGAATACAATGCAATACCTTCTTGCATTACCAGTCT
This sequence comes from Camellia lanceoleosa, assembly GCA_025200525.1. Lineage (NCBI taxonomy): Eukaryota > Viridiplantae > Streptophyta > Magnoliopsida > Ericales > Theaceae > Camellia > Camellia lanceoleosa. Next base: position 145,899,191 of record CM045767.1, read on the forward strand.
TTCATACATCATCTTCCAAAGAGGTCATCCATGTACTCTTGATTTTGAGCTCTGTACTTGAGCTTCAATAGTCCATTGTCTGTCTCTCTTAGCTGGACTGCTTTGCCTCTCCCTGAGTCACTTTCTAAATGTCTCAAATAGTGATGGATAATCAAATTGAGCAATTTTTTATTCTGATACTTTCTTGATGATGGATGATAATATTGAGAACTGAAAATTTACTGATTCCTTCTGCTGATGCATATGTATAAAGCTATAAGTAGCTAGTCAGTGCCTGGTAATGTTTTTGTTAACTTGATGAGGCCTTTCTTGAGGAATGCAGAGGCAACTGTTCCATTATCTTGGGCTACGAGAATGATGATTGCTCTTGGAGCTGCAAAAGGGCTTGCTTTCCTTCACAATGCTGAAAGGCCTGTTATCTATCGAGACTTCAAGACATCTAATATATTATTGGACTCTGTGAGTGGCGTTGACATGATATCATTATCCAAGAACATTTTTCTATATCTATCTTCTTGATAGGGTAGTGAATTTATCATCGTAAACCTTGCATTTGTCTGTGAGCCTGCAGGATTATACAGCCAAGCTTTCTGATTTTGGGCTTGCAAAAGCTGGGCCACAAGGTGATGAGACCCATGTATCCACTCGGGTAATGGGTACCTATGGTTATGCTGCTCCTGAATATGTAATGACTGGTATGGCTTCCTAACATCTCGTAATGGCTTGACTCATGAGCATTTCTTTCCTTGACTGACCTGGGAAGATAAAACTAATAATTAGTTGGGAGCCCAATGAATTGAAATGAATTAGAACCCTTGCTTTCTATGTGAAAAATGTGTCAATTTGGTTAGTTTGATGAGTTTTTGTCAGGATTTCATATATCTAATGAGAAGCACAACAGGGGAATCTTACCCATAGAGAACTGCATATTTGTTGTAGTATGAAAAGAGACTCATAAGAGCCATCAGGTTGGGATTGCATATATTTGTTGCATGATTTTGTCAGTGAAAAAAATAATAATACATTTTCATTTCTGTGTTGTGTTCCACATGCATCACATGTTTCCTTTATTTGATGAAAAATAGATTATTTTTTTGGGTCTATTTGTGGTGCGTTATTACACCCCTTTACATGGGTGCGCAATTCTCTGAATCAGGTTTATCTGAAATGAGCAGGACACCTAACCGCCAGGAGTGATGTGTACAGCTTGAGTCGTTTCTTCTAGAGCTGTTGACAGGAAGGAAATCCGTTGACAAGACAAGGCCAAGCAGGAACAGAGCTTGGTGGATTGGGCTCGGCCAAAACTGAACGACAAGAGGAAATTATTACAAATAATAGATCCCAGATTAGAGAACCAGTACTCGGTAAGGGCAGCTCAAAAAGCGTGCAGCTTGGCATACTACTGCCTAAGCCAAAACCCGAAAGCAAGGCCCTTGATGAGTGATGTGGTTGAAACTTTAGAGCCTCTGCAAAGCGCTAGTGTTGGTGCAAATGCAAATGTAGTTTCACTATCATCATCTTCAACTCTTGGTGCTACACTCGCCATGTCGGCGATCCCTGATTACCGAATGCAAATGCATCACGGTTTCGCTGGCAATGTTGGTGCCAGGGCCGTTTGTCGTTCTCCCAACCCTAATTGTTCTCCAGGTGGTCCTGCAGCGTGTCGGGTTAGATGAGAGATGTTACATGTTTGTGTTCTCTGTGTTTTATTGTGTTCAAAGTGATGTAATTTGCTTGCTAAAACATGGGTGCATTGTGCCACTTGGTGTAAATGGTAATGATGATCCCACTGAGCCTGTTGTCAATTATTTTGGTGCTGACAATGCTTATTTTCAATATTGTGTGGGCTTCTTTGTTAGTTGAAATTACATTGTAAATGTTATGTTATGGGGATTTATTGTAATTTAAATCTTTAGTTAAAAAAAGTTAGAATTTAAAGAAGTTAAGGTAACTAGTGACACGCCAGAAAGGAGAGGAATTGGTTCCTGTTTTGGAAGGGATAGAAATTAGAGGCAAAAAAGATGTGGAAAATAAAATTGAAAGGATTTTAAAAGAAAATCAACAGTTGTGGAAAATGGAGAAAATATCAATGTTGAGATATTTTTCTGTGTGTTTTTTTTTTTTTTTTTGTTTTGGGCGTAAATAACTAACCACTTCAAGGTTTGAAGAAGTACATTGAACTCTAAAAATTTTATAGGATAAATTACTAATATATCTCATGAGATTTATTTAAATTATTTATTGTTTTCTGTGATTTGAAAAATTATAAATATCTTCTCGTTAGAATTTTTTTATTTAACAGGATTAATTAAAAAAATGAAATTCATAATTGCTCTCCTCTACAATAATAAAATTATTTAAATTATTAATTGAAACATATTTCTAATATCATTAGAAACTGTTAATTGATTTGATGATTTATTAATTAAAAAATGTAATTTGTTATGAAATTAGAAATCTCAGGAAGTGGAATATAATTTATAAAACTATAAGGAACAATTTATATTTTAATCAAACTTTAAGGGTGTATTTGTAATTTATCCAATTTTATAATTATATTGACCTCTCTCAATTTTTTAATTTACATGACACTTGTCTCATTTCAATAAGTAGTTCATTAATTGTATAGATCGAAAAATAATATTATTATTTCTTTTATATTAAAATGCATTTGTTATCCTGTGTATCTTTATATCTAGCATTAGTTTTAGTCACTTAAATCTTACTATGCAAGTCGGTATAATTATGCAAACTTGTAAGACTATTTTTTGTTTTTGAAATTTCAAAAAAAAATCACTATAATATATATATATATATATATATATTTACAATGAGTAGGAGAGTTGGAGAATGAGAACCTGCATAATGTAACGAACTCAAACTCAGGCACTATAACCCCTCCATTAATCATCTAGTTCAACAACATTAAATTCATAATTCTCCTTAACCCCAAATCTTGCACAATCAAAAAAAACCATGTACCCATATATTTTCTTGAGTCTAGGATGTATTTACGCAATTGGGGTGCTATGTAAAGCACAACGGGCACTATTGTGCATTCGTTGCGGCATATTTTGGGATTTATATTGATAATTTAAATTGTTCAAGTTTTAGAATATATCATATATAACATATCTGTAAAAATTCAAGTTAATTAGATATTGGTAGTCATTTTATCAAAATATATTTGTATTCAGTTTTATATTTAAAATAATACTAACCAATTATTTTTTTGGATACAAATAGATTATCGATATCCGATCAACTGAAATTTTTACAAATATATTTTACACGATATAATCTAAAAATAATCGAAATAAAACCCAAAGTGTGCCTTAACGAGCATACAACAGTGCCCGTTGTGCGCAGCTGGCCCCCCAATTCCGCATGGGCCCTCTTTCCACAGTAGTAGAGACTGATTGGGCTTGTCGGTTTGCCCAGTTTGGGAGGACCGTGAAGAGATTGACTTTCACAACTTCCTCTACGAAGAAGAAAATAGTTGCAGACACTGCAGCTTCAACGCCGTAGGTTTGATATGCTTATAATAAAGGATACAACAAGGGCAATATTGTCCTTTAATGTGTTCTAAATGGCTGCAAAACTTGGGAGATCCTTAAAACAACTCTTTTTTCTTCTTCTTCTTATATATATATATATATATTATGATTTTATCGCCAACCCTATTTGATGAGATTTAGTTTGATTTGATTATTATGATTTTATCCTTATGCACAATTACCATTAACGAAAAAAATACAAAAACTATGTAAATTATCTAATCTAATTGTTTAAATCATTTGCAACGTTGATACTATTCACTCCAACGTTGAATTATAATTTTTATTAGATTTTTTCATATTCCCAATTGTCCTAGAGGACGTCTAGATAGATGTCCTGGAGGTCGTTCGGACATGAAAAAAAAACTATCAAAATTGCTATTGGGGGTGGACATACGGGAGGATGTTTAAGCCAACGGTAACAATTAAATTTGATCAAAAATCAAATGCTCCCTTCATTTGATGAAATTTTTTATTTTCCCCTCATTTGATATGGGTTTGATGCCAGCGTTGGGGCAGAAAAAGTGAGCATGCTTCATCAAATTTAAATTTGATGAAAAGTCTTAATAAGGATTGGAGACGCTCTTAATACATCTAATACTCATATAATTTTATTGACAATACAGAAAAATCAAATTCTAATATTAATTTAAACCTACAGTGAAACGAACACTTTTAAGCAATAGAAATTTATTTTTTAGAATAAAATTTGAACTAAATAAGTTCTTTTATTAATTAATAATACTTATAGGTTTATATTTTATTTTTATAAATTTTTTTATGACTAAATAAATTTGAATTAAATATTTTCAAAACTTAATAGATTCAACCGTTCAAAGATTAATTAAATTTTGATTTATATACTTTAATATACTCAAATGAGGGGAAAATCAGAAAGTGAAATTAATCTATTAAAATACTGAGAACTAAAGCAAAAACACACATAATTTGATATTATTTGTGTAGTTAACGCTAAATTTTTAAGTCAAAAGGTACATTTATTTTCAGAGAAAATGAGGGAGGTGTGAAAATAACCTAAAGAGTTTGACTCCCATCACAAATATGGATCATAAAATAAACATATCCTAACCAATTTTAATTGCATACGTAAGTGTAAAAAAATTTCCATCGGTTTGAATTTTAAACCCCCACTTTTCCCACACCAAAAAAGTTTCAAATAAACAAAAATAAACAAAGGGAAAGTGGATGAACAACACATGAAGATGGTGATGGTGGGGAAATTATTAAATATTTTTGGAGTATCATATGTCTGTATTTCTTACTCAGTTATTATTTAATATGTTCTTTTATGTTCTTCAATCACTTAACACAATATTTTATTTTTTATTTTTTTTATCAATTATAATATTATAAAATATCATGTATTTATATTTTGAAATTACTTAATCATTATTCATGACGGTGATAGTAATGGTGAGGCTGAGTGGATAGACAAATGAAGATGAAATCACGGAGATAGAATATGATTGCCGGTGCTTTCGTGTACAAAAGGCCCCATGACTCATGATTCCATGTCTTCATCCGCGGAAGTATTATAAAATGTTTTTATTGGATTTCACATTCTCCATTTCATAACATATTTTTGTTGAAGAAAGTGCACTTAGGTTGGACGTCATGTTGGGCTTGATTGTGTTTATGTTATGCTACTTTGAGTTTGTATTAAAACTATCTTAATACTAATTTAATTAATTTATTATTTTTTATTATCGTGTTGTGCCACTTTTCGTCTGTATTTGATTTATGTTTTATTAATATGTTTTGTCAAAAGGTAGCACTTTTAATTAAAAATATCAAGTATATGAAAAAAAATTAAAAAATTTCTCAATAATAAATTTAATAAAATTAATTTCTACTAAATAAAATTACTCACAAGTATTATATAAAATTTTCTTATTGCATTTCACATTCTCCATTTACGCATCGGTTGGATCTACCAAAAAAAATCAATTTTTTAAGACAAAATCAAAAAATTTGTTTATCATCAATTAAAAAAAAAATGTCAAATTAACTTTTTTTCACTCACCAAAAAATCAATTAATTGTTGCAACACATTAGCTTTTTTAACTATCTAAAAAAGTGCAACTTTTTTATTTTTTTGTTTACTAATAAGTCAATTTCAAGCGAGGCTTGAATAATATTTGCTAAAAAGTATAATAATACTTCAAACACTAATTAGTGTACCAATCAAATTTATAAACTAAGCCACAATATGTGAGATCCCCTACTTGACCTAGGATTTACTCAACGTTTTGTCCAATTATTTGTTAGAAATGGTTTTGAAAAAAATAGATTTTTCTTCAATTCTAGTCTAATTTTTAGGTGGGACTCATGTGCTAAAGTTGGCGGGTCTAAATGGTAACGTGTTCTATGCCGCGTTGTGATTCACGTAATATATTTGGTTGCTCAAAACTATTATCGATAGAATGGGAAATTGAAACCAAAGTGAGCTCCATGGAAATGACATTTTGGTGAAATTTCCATAAAGGTTTGAGTTAAAGCTTGTTCTACATTGGTTTAGTGGACAAACTTTATATGGGTTTATAAGGTATGGGTTTGGAAATTGGAGTAGGCCCCAAGGGGCATTCAAGTTTTGTAGAACGGAAAGTTATAGGTAAAGTGAGCTAGACCCAAAACAAACACGCGTGCGCGCCATCCGTCCGGGTTGGGCTTGTCTGGTCCAATACTAAAACTTTTTGGGCAAAAAATATTTGAATTTATTTTTTAATTTTGAAAAATAAATTCTGACCGTTTGAATTCAAATTCTGGTTAGAAAATTCAGTTTTGGCTTGCACATTTATGTACATATTTTATATCTCTCTGAACAAATTCAGTTCAAAACCCCTACCTGTTTAATTTAAATTCAAACAAATTTGTGTCTGTTTAATTCAAACCGAACATGTACTTTACTTGTTGAATTCAAATCTAAAAGCCACCATTGTACCTATAAATAGAAAAGTCCCTCATTTGGATTTTCACTTGAATTTTAGTCCTCAATCCTGCTATTGTTCTCTCTACATTTTGCTGCATTATTTTCTCAGAAGAAAGAGTGTAAACATAAAATGTATTCAAGTACAAAAAGTTTGTAGTGCTACTACTGTTTACTATTGATCATTTTATCCTGGTAGATAGACGTCCACAATCTGACAAGTATCGAAGAGAGGACAAATCATCTTAAGGACACAAGATAACTTTGGACTTGATAAAAATTTGTTCGACACATAAATAAGGTAAGTAATTAATTTACTTTATGTTTCATTTATTTTTATGAGATTCTGATTTTGTTTTTGTAACAAAATAAGAATCTGTTGTTTTGTTTTATTTTATTTTATATACTATTTTGATTTTTGTAATCAAATAGTTTCTCTCATTTCTTTAATTCTTCGAATACGGTGAAAATTGTCCAACAATATTATGTTTATTAGTATACTAATTAGTATTTTCAACATTATTGACAAAAATATTCACAAAGTCAATCACAGAACGGGACACAACTTTCTCATATGGGTTGAGTTTCATCTTTTCGTACACACTACAAGAAAAGGGGGTAAAAAACACGGAAGCATTAGCGACGGCGCTTGTCCCATCGCAAAAAATGGTTTTTTGCGACGGCAGTGTAAATCGTCGCAAATGAAGGCTTTAGCGACGACGTTGTCCCCGTTGGTAATAAAACTGCGTGGATAGGGGAGTAAATGCATTAGCATTAGTGACGGCGTTTTTTACCGTCGCCAAAAAAAATTGTTTTGAGACGGCATACGTTTGCTGTCGCAAATAGTTTACAAATTGCGATGGCAAATGTCCGTCGCAAAAAAGTCTAATTAAAACGGCATCGTTTTATGAACAAAATAGTTGCCATTTGCGACGGTGTAAAACCTACCGTCGCAAAAAGTAAAAAAAAATTTGGCCCCCGCTCTTCCCTATCATCTTGCCGCTCGATCATTTCATCCAAATCCCTAAATGTTTGAAACAAAATTTTTTCCCCCAAATCCCTACGAAGGCGAACGGCTGTATTGATCATTTCATCCAAATCCCTACGAACGGCGAACGGCGAACGGTGGTGCGGTGGTGACGACGACAGGTAGCGGTGGTCTGGCGACAAGTCTTCTCTCTGCGTATGCTCTCTCTCTCTCTGTGTATATATATACAGATCTGTAGATCATCTGCAAATGTATATTGATATATCTGTATCATCTATATATATATTGATAAATCTCTCTCTACGAATGTATATTGATAAATCTGTAGATCATCTATATATATATACAGATACTCACACACACACACATGTATATTAACTCTGTCATTTTTTTGTAAAATTCTTCTTGTATGTGTGTGTAATATGTTTAAAACCCAAATTTTTAAGCTGGGGTTTGGTTCTTTATTCCTTCTATTGAATAGAAAATTGGACCAAATGTGAGTATAGGGAGTTTCAAAACCCCAAACCCACTTGAGAAATCCATTGAAATGCTTAGTTTAGAAAGAAAAATGACAGTGAAGGGTAGGTATGGAGACTGATGAGTTGGGGTTTCAAAAACTAAATGGCTACAACAAAAGACACTGTTGATTCTTTCTTCGTACTACAACACTAATATATATATTTTTTTTTGGAAGGAAAAAATACTCATCACTGATTTATCTAGGAGTTTTTGAGTTCCTCAAGTTAGATTTGATAAGTTGAGTAGGCTCGAGTCATGTTTTGATTTTTTAAATTGTTTATCTTATAAATTTGACTTAAAATTTAGTTTAGTCTCAATAATTTTAATTTGAACAATTTAATCCTTATACTTTATGTCTAATTTCAGTTTGATTCTTTCATCTAAATTCTTGTTAATTTTGTCCATATATATATATATATATATGCACTTTAAAAAATTAACAAGTGTCAAAAAATTGTTAACTTTAACCTTTAATTTAAAAAGAATGACCAAATTAAAATTGTAGTTAAAGTGTGGAGACCAAATTGTTCCAATTGAAACTATAGGTACAAAAGTAAAATTTATAATTTCAATTTGGATCAAATTATAAGGGTGAAAAGTGTAATTAACCAAAAAAAATATAAAAATATGTAAATTATATATAAATATATATGTATATATATACATTATAATTCTAATTACATTGATATTATTCCCAACTTAAAACTAAAATCTGTTTTCATTGTTTTCCAATCATTTTATTTTTTTGAAAATAAATAATAACACTTAATTTGTATATTTAAATAAATAATAATAACATTTATGGAAACACTCATTATTCCCAATCATTTTATTTTTTGAAAAATAATAAACTTTTAAAAATTCACAACCTATTTTTAGATATTTTTTAAAAAAAATTGTTAACGGGTCTCTTATTTGTGGCCACTTGCTAAAAATGTTAGAAATGAAAATATACATGACTTATAAAAGTGAATGATGTATAATCATTTTTAGCCGGATTAATCAATTGGTTTAGTAGGGGTGTTTACATACTAGTTTAATTTGTTTATGAGATGATCCAAGTACTACTAAACCTATCCTTAGAGAAATTTTGGAATCATAAATTGTGAAATTTTAGAAATCGAACCAAAACCAAACTGTAAAATTTGTTCAAATCCAGTTTAGTTCCACGATTGAAGAGTTTCAAAAAACTTCATTAGTATACTTCAAATTTCATAATATAATCCAACAAATTTCTCATATTATATACACTAGTTAATCACTAAAGTAATGCAATTCTCAATAATATAAGAAGTGTCCAATAAAAAATAATATGAAAAATTACACAAAAAAAAAAAAAAAAAAAAAACTCAAAGTTTAAGTCTTATAATAAAATAAATCATGAGTTTAATTTTGCTGATACTGTTATTGATGTACCTATCATTTGTTCTGTTTTTCTTCCAGACAACTGTATCGGAAAGTAGTCTTTTTGATCATTTGATAAACTTTTGGGAATTTAGTCCGGGACTTGATCCAGGAACTTGTAGCCTTTATTTTTTGATGGATTTTAAGTTCCAGTCACCACTCTATCGACAGGTAATGGTTCTGTGCTTAATTTGGTTGTATTGTACATCTATCTAATCTGTGAACTTCATAACCATAGCTAATGCGCTCGCTATCATTTCATTATATGTAGTTTTGCATTTTCTTTCAAGGAGAGCATATCTTACAATGTTCCTAACATGTAGCGTCGAGGCATTTAAGTATTTACGTTACTGGTTGATCTTCTTTGGTGTGTTTGTGGAAGTAATTTGTAGTATGGAAAGTAATTGGGCCTCCATATATATAGATAGAAAAGAAACTTGGGTGGCTTTCTTATTCTACTTTGTTACATAAGATTATGTATGTGATGTTCAAAATTATAATATACAGAATAATGATCCATCTTTATTAAATAATTTTTGAGACAATATACTTGATTAGTGTGTTTTTGTATAACTCATCTATCAAGTTTATAAATAATGCCGCATAGTATTATGGAATACTAATAATTTGGAGAATTCTACCATACACATCCATTTATCATATGCATCATTAGTTATGTCATTTTTTTTTTCTTTAGTTATGATGAATTATCTTCGTTAATTATGATATTATTTTAGTTAAGACTTATAAGATATTTGGTTGTGCCTCATGTGGTGTTTGGTTATGATTTATTTATTTTTTAAGTTATGACTCAGAAAGTATGAAATTATATCATTTTTTTCTTCAATTAATTGATCTCACGTGTTGTTGCATAAGTATTTCATTTTTTATGTTCTTCTATTAAATCGGTAAATAACTAACTAGGATAAGACTACCTACCTATTTGAGAGAAATTGGATGGATAGGTATCATGGTACATGAATACGTAGGTATTATATTTAGAGTTACTTTGATGAGATATTTTTGTGGATGTGTACAGATGATGGATAAGAGTTGGATCGATTTTCCAAATAGGATGTCGAACGAATACATTAATGGGATTGATGAATTCCTTGTGTTTGCCTACACCAATAGGGTTGAAGGTTCGATGATCAGTTGTCTGTGTAGGAAGTGTGAGAATCGATACTATTTTGTACGAGAGGGTGTACGGGAGCATCTGATTTTGAATGATTTTTTAAAAAAATACGAACATTGGATTAATCACGGGGAATCTTACGTATCTCTGCATGGTAATCGAGAGAATGAAACATTAGCTAATTCAGACATTGGAGATGATATGATTGGAATGATACAAGGGGCTATGGGAAATCCACATGCCGGTACAAGTGTTGAGGGTGATGAACCACAGGGGCCTGATCCCCATGCATTTGAACCCCAGTTCGGTCCAAATACAGAAACTGCAAAGTATTTCAAACTTCTTTAAGATGCACAAAGTGAATTGTATCCGGGTTGTCAGAAGTTCACATCTTTGTCATTCATTGTTCGACTTCTACATTTGAAGGTGCTTAATCGATTAGACGATGACAAGTCTGTTGACATGTTGCTTGAGTTATTGAATGAGGCGTTCCCATTGGGTGTGAAACTCCCGGACTCATATTATAAAGCTCAAAAGGTCACAACAGATTTGGGCTTCACGTATGAGACGTGGGATGCATGTCCCAACAGTTGCATGTTGTTTCGAAACGTGGACGCCAATCTTGATAAATGTTTCATATGCAACAGTTCTAGATGGAAATGAAATGGTGATGGTGGTTCAAATGGTCCTAACAAAGGTGGCAAACGAATAGCTGCAAAACCGATGAGGTATTTTCCTTTAAAGCCAAGGTTGCAGAGGTTGTTTATGTCATCCAAGATGGCCAAGTTAATGAGATGGCATGCAGAGGAACGAACTGATGATGGTGTCTTCAGGCATCCTGCTGACTCCCTTGCATGGAAAGATTTTGACCGTCGGAATCTTGACTTTAGTAATGATTGCCGAAGTGTAAGGCTTGGCTTAGCATCTGATGGTTTTAACCCATTCAGAACGATGAACATAGTTCATAGCACTTGGCCTGTTGTACTCGTTCCATACAACTTGCCGCCATGGATGTGTATGAAGCAACCATTTCTAATTTTAGCCGTGCTTATTGACGACCCAAAAGGACATGGTGACAAGATTGATGTGTATATGCAACCGTTGATTGAGGAGTTGAAAGAACTATGGAATGAGGGTGTGTCAACATTTGATGCATCAACAAATCAAAATTTTCAAATGCATGCAGCTTTACTGTGGACAATTAGTGATTTTTCTGCATACGCAAACTTGTCAGGATGGAGCACTAAAGGCGAATATGCATGTCCTTGTTGCAATAAGGAAACTATATCGTGTTGGTTGAAGCATAGTAGGAAACAATCATACTTGGGTCATCTCAGATTTTTACCTACTGGCCATAAATTTCGGAAGGTTAAAGTATCATTTGATGGTAGTCGGGAAGTCAGACTCAAACCAAAATTGTTGTCTGGAACTGAGATGTTGCTATAATTAGAATCTGATGGTATTTTAACCCAATACAAGAGGGATGACCTTATGGAGAGGCATAGGAGACAGGTAGAGAAGGAGAAAGCTGGACGTCGCACCCACAGTTGGAAGAAAAAGAGTATCTTTTATGAATTGCCATATTGGGAGCACAATCTAATAAGACACAACCTCGATGTGATGCATATAGAGAAGAATGTTTGTGACAATGTGTTGTGAACAATATTAGGGGTTGCAGGAAAATCGAAGGATGGTGTTAATGCTCGGCGTGATTTACAAGATATGAATATTAGAAAACCCCTACATTTGCAGTTAAGAGGGTCGAATAAAGCCTATTTACCACCAGCACAATTCACGATGACCAAGGATGAGAAAGATTTGTTCTTGAAAGTGTTGAAGGAAGTAAGAGTTCCCGACGGGTATTCATCCAATATATCACGTCATGTGCGCTCACATGATAGAAGTATTGGGGGTCTTAAGAGCCACGATAGTCATATTCTGATGCAACAACTTATTCCATTGGCTATTCGAAGATCGTTACCGAAGAATGTAATTGAACCCTTGATTGAATTGAGCAATTTCTTTAGACAATTGTGTTTAAAAGTGAATCGTGCGACGGATTTGCAATATATTCAAGATCGTATCGCTATAACACTTTGTTATCTAGAGAAAATATTTCCTTCGAGTTTTTTTGATATAATGGAGCACTTGCCTATACATCTAGCTGATGAAGCCTTATTAAGTGAAGCGATTCAGTTTCGATGGATGTATCCAATTGAGAGGTATCTTCTTACTTTGAAGCAATACGTGCGTAATAGAGCTCATCCTGAAGGATCAATGGCTAAAGGATATCTTATGGAAGAATGCATGAATTTTTGTGCACAATATCTCAATGATGTGGAAACCAAATCTAGTCGACCCATGAGGAACTATAGTGATGCTGATAATTTAGGTCATGCTATTGGTGAAAACACAAGCTTTTATCTTGATAATACTTCTTGGGTACAAGCTCATCGGTACATCTTATTCAATACAAGCGCGGTTCAACCATTCATAAAGTAGGTTAAGTCACTCACTCAATATTTTATTATGTTTTATTAAATTTTCAACTAAATTTTTTGTATTGCTAAAATTTCAATCTACGCAGCAAACACCTTGAAGTACTTAAGCTCAAAATGCCTCGTGTCGACGATCATCAACTTCGGTGTGAACATTTTGAAACTTTTCACATTTGGTTCAAGGAACATGTATGTATTTAACTCTATAGATTCTAGTTACTTAAGTCGATCTACATTTTAAATTTTACATTTTTGTGTTAAATAGGTTCAAACTTTGCGAAGGACTACTGATGTCATATTTTCAAGAGATTATTCTATTGGCAAATGGTCCTCATAACTCCGCAAGGAGGTTCAACGGATATATCTTGAATGGGTTTTGTATTGAGTAAAGGCCATGGATGATCGTCGAGCCACACAAAATTGTGGTGTAGCTTTGAAGGCGGAATACCATAAGTTATGTTAGTCGAAAAGACGAATCCTCGTCTGGGGTCTGTGTACTATTATGGACAATTGATAGATATTGTTAAGATTCGATATTCCAATGAGAAGAAACATGTGTTGTTTAAATGTGATTGGATTAACAACATTCACGGAAAGAAAGAAGATGTCTTCAATTTTACGTTGGTGAACTTCAATCATTTGTTGTACCGACATGATTGAATTACCAATGAACCTTTCATCTTGGCGTCCCAAGCAGAGTAAGTTTGGTATGTTGCAGACCCGTTACAACCAGACTGGCAAGTCGTAGTGAAGATGTCTCAAAGAGGTTTATTTGATATGAGTTCGACTGATCCACAAATTGAGCCATACATGAGCCAACAATTGGAAGAAAATATAATGCTTCGTGATAAAGAAGTTGGTTGGGTAAGGGAAGCCGCAGAAGGGGAAACAGTTGATGTTCAAATAGGCTGATATTTAATCAATATTAATAATTCAATTAAGGCAAAGGTTGTAGTTAATCATCAACTTCTTAATTTACTTTGTCTTTGTAATTGTATTAGTTCAATTAATGTCATATTATAGTTGATGACAAACCATTGTCTATGTTTCTAATGTCAATTAATGTTATATTGCTTGCAGATTATTATGGAAAGGAAGAGGAAGCCTGATCATCCCTGGCGCATGATGTCTGATGTGCTACATAACAGGACATCAATAGCATCATCATCAGAGGAGGCATCACATCGGCCAGCATCGGAGGGGCCATTAGTGCCACCACCATCTGAGGGGCCATTAGTACCACCGTATCGACCACCATCAGTGGCACCACAGCAGCTACCATGTACTCAGCCTCCACGCCTACCATCGGTGCGTCCACCATCAGTGGCACCACAGCAGCTATCATCATCAGCTTATGAGCCATCCTCAGGTATATAAATTTGCTTTGATTTGTATGAAAATTATTTACACATACATTTATTTATGCTCATTATATATAACTTGTTTATTCTCATTGTATTTTGCAGACCCTTCGACTTCTTCACAGCTCACCTCAGGTTTATTTGATATGATTTGTATTCACATTATTTAAATTTGCATTTGTTTATTACCATTGCATATTATTTATTATTATTGTATATCGCAGGTCATATTAGTTCTTCATCAACCTCGACTAGGCGTGGTAGAGGATGTGCCAAGGGCATTAAAGAGTAAGTCTTGATAAAAATTTCGACATACAATTTGATGGAAATTACTGCCCAATAGGGGATAACGTGGCCAAGTTAACTACTCAACTTGGCATTATTGTGCGGAATGGTAACATTGTTCCTTTTACTTTTCTTGACTGGAACAATGTGTCTAATGATATTGTTGATGCTATCTGGAAGGATGTAAAGGTAAAAGTATATTTGTGTCCACAAATTCGAATTTTAAATTTGTGTTACACTTAGCCTTAAACTTTGAAATTGTGTTTTATAGGACAATTTGAATATATGTCCAGAGGAGTACAAGCCAATCTGCATGAAAAAGCGCAAGAAAGATATGGAAGGATCACAAGAACAAGCTTAAGGCTAAGTATTTCAAGCCTAGAAGTTCTGATCCTAATCTGAAGGATGATGTTCCTATGAACGTTGTGCCAAGCCAGTGGGAACAACTTGTGAAGTATTGGCGTACTTCCGATACTGAGGTATACAATTACGTTATATTTATGATATGTAAACATACAAATCATATTTACATACTTACATTTGTTGAACCTGTTATAGAAAATTGCAAGTAGGAACGCTAAAAATCGGCGAGCTCACGGCATAGCTCATACCACAGGGCGTACTACTTTCTCTTAGATACGGCATGAGGTTTACATTTTATTGTTTTATTTTTGTATATAAACAAACATTGTATACTTGCAAATTATTTGGATTCTAATTTTCATATTTCTAAAAAAAATGTAGATGACTAGTAAGGGGGAATCTACTGATAAGATGAATGTTTGGCTTATGACACGTAGAATAGATGACCCAAAGGTTATCCAGGCCTTGGTAGTTTCCAAAGACCTTTGATTGTATTTAAAGTTTATTTTTTGTGTGTCAACCATCTTAATTTGGCATATACTTGTATGTCTTATTCAATACATGATGAGTTTAATCGTCAACTTTCTATGCTACCTAAGGATGGTCGGACTTTGGAGGCTAGGAATGCCATTTTCCATGAGTTGATAGGTCATGACGGACATGGATATTGTCGCACATACGGGAGAATTGTGCCTCGGAGAGCGGTGTATAAAGATGGTGCTGGGCCATCACAGTCAACACCCTAGCCATCGACTATTGATCAGATCACGCAGCAGGTTCGTGCAGAGCTAAGGGATGAGTTGAGGGAGGAGCTGCGAGCAGAGTTCTCGACACATTTATAGCAGATGAGAGCTGAGATGATGGCCTTTGTGTCACAGGGGGCGAGTGTGGATCCCAACAGACAGGTTCCATATAAATTAAATTGTTTGATAGTTCAATTTTCACTCAAGATTATGTATAAAATTCGAATATGATTAACACATTATGCATTGACTAACATAGGTTCCTGATGCATCGAGTGGCCACCGGGCATTTAGGGAATCTGCAGAAGACGAGAATCTATATACACCACCACCAGAAGATTAGGTATAAAATGTATCTTTGCATTCTAAGCTAAAATGTATCTTTGCATTCTTTACATTCTAAGTTAAGAGACTTGTGGGAGAAGACGAGACTAGTTAGAGCCGGATTTAGCATGAAACTTGGCACACACGACCTCCTAGGCACGAGAGACTTGTGGGAGAAGACGGGGCTCGAATCGGGTTCCCGGTTTGGGAGTTAGAGCCGGATTTCACTTTAGGCAAACTAGTTTCTTAAGAAATTTGAATTCGAGGAGTTAATGCCCCAAAATCACCAAACCGCGTCGATTTAGCATGAAACTTGGCACATACGACCGCCTAGGCATGAGAGACTTGTGGGAGAAGACGGGGCTCGAATCGGGTTCCCGGTTTGGAAGTTAGAGCTGGATTTCACTTTAAGCAAACTAGTTCCTTAAAAAACTTGAATTCGAGGAGTTAATGCCCCAAAATCACCAAACCGCGTCGGTTTAGGACGAAACTTGGCACACACGACCTCTTAGGCACGAGAGACTTGTGGGAGAAGACGGGGCTCGAATCGGGTTCCCGGTTTGGGAGTTAGAGCCGGATTTCACTTTAGGCAAACTAGTTCCTTAAGAAACTTGAATTCAAGGAGTTAATGTCCCAAAATCACCAAACCGCATCGGTTTAGGACAAAGCTTGGCACACACGACCTCCTAGGCACGAGAGACTTGTGGGAGAAGACGGGGCTCAAATCGGGTTCCCGGTTTGGGAGTTAGAGCCGGATTTCACTTTAGGCAAACTAGTTCCTTAAGAAACTTGAATTCGATGAGTTAATGCCCCAAAATCATCAAACCGCGTCGGTTTAGGACGAAACTTGGCACACACGACCTCCTAGGCACGAGAGACTTGCGGGAGAAGACGGGGCTCGAATCGGGTTCCCGGTTTGGGAGTTAGAGCCGGATTTCACTTTAGGCAAACTAGTTCCTTAAGAAACTTGAATTCGAGGAGTTAATGCCCCAAAATCACCAAACCGCGTCGGTTTAGGACAAAACTTGGCACACACGACCGCCTAGGCACGAGAGACTTGTGGGAGAAGATGGGGCTCGAATCGGATTCTCGGTTTGGAAGTTAGAGCCGGATTTCACTTTAGGCAAACTAGTTCCTTAAGAAACTTAAATTCGAGGAGTTAATGCCCCAAAATCACCAAACCGTGTCGGTTTAGGACGAAACTTGGCACACACGACCGCCTAGGCACGAGAGACTTGTGGGAGAAGACGGGGCTCGAATCGGGTTCCCGGTTTGGGAGTTAGAGCCGGATTTCACTTTAGGCAAACTAGTTCCTTAAGAAACTTGAATTTCGAGGAGTTAATGCCCCAAATTCACCAATCGGCGTCAGTTTAGCACGAAACTTGGCACACACGACCTCCTAGGCACGAGAGACTTGTGGGAGAAGACGGGGCTCGAATCGGGTTCTCGGTTTGGGAGTTAGAGCCGGATTTTACTTTAGGCAAACTAGTTCTTTAAGAAACTTAAATTTGAGGTGTTAATGCCCCAAATTCACCAATCGACGTCAGTTTAGCACGAAACTTGGCACACACGACCTCCTAGGCACGAGAGACTTGTGAGAGAAGACGGGGCTCGAATTGGGTTCCCGGTTTGGGAGTTAGAGTCGGATTTCGGTCTAGTCAAAATTATTTACTAAACTATCTTTCTAATTATATAGTAGTTAATTTTTTTATATTTTTCTGTAATTAAAATATTAACACCATTATATTGTTATTAATTATTTATTTTTTATTTTTTTCAGATATTTCCTGAGTAGCAGTTTGCTTCGTGTGGAATGTGGGCATGTAAAGATTATGACCAACTTTTGTTTTTGTAACCCACGAAAGAATCAAGACGAAAACTTTTGGTTTTGGTTTTGATTTTGATTTTGATTTATGTTATTTAAATTTGTGAACAACATTATGTATGTATCATGTGACCAACATTATGTATTTTCATCATTTGCCAACTTTTGTTTATGTATGTATTTATATTATTATGTAATTTTTGAATTTTTTTGTAGTTATTTTTCATTTGCCAACATTTGCCAACATTACATCATTTGCCAACATTAGTTATTTTATTTATGTATTTATATTATTATATCATTTGCCAACATTACAGGTTATTTTTATATTTTTAATAATTGTAAAACAGGGTTTTTTTTTTTAAAATTTTTTTTGAGACGCAATGACACACGTCAAAAAGAAAAAAAAGTGCTAGGTTTTTTGTGACGGCAGCCATACTGTCGCAAAAGGTATGGAACTTATTTGAAAAACAAGGCTTTAGCGACGGTATAATTGCCGTCGCCAATAGTCATTAGCGACGGCTCAGGTTGCCGTCGACAATAGTCAAAAGCGATGACATTTTTTAGCGACGGGATTTTTGCCGTCGCACAAACCTATTTTAGCGACGGAAAGCTTGTGCCGTCGCAAAAAAACCCAGATTTTCATCCATTATTGGCGATAGAAAATTGCCGTCGCAAAAAAGAAAATTTCCCGTCGCAAAAACAATGGCGACGGCACTTGGCGTCGCTAAAGCTCTTTTGCAATCCCCTTTGTTGCGACCCCCACTTGCCGTCGCAAAAAGGAAAATTACCGTCGCAAATAGCTTTTGACGCCGTCGCAAAAAACAATTTTTTTTGTAGTGACATGAGAGGGTTCTTTTTGGGTTTTCTGACCATTTTATGTGCAAATAGTAGAAAGAATTGAATTTTGCTGGGTAATTAGTCTATTGTTCGAAGTATCATTCGATATTATTTTTGTAGTATTCATAACTAGTGACATATTGGGAAAAAAAAATTAAGTGAGACAAGGATGACCTACATTTTTTAGGTGGTTAAGAGACAATGAATAATTCAACTAATATATTTTGTAATTTATGAAAAATATCAGATAACTAATGTCCTATGTTTTAAAATTGCCCACTAATTTCCCCTTTTCAATATGCCTTTTGTGGGAGCATTATTAATTCTTATATATCAAGTGGATGATTTCTTTATTTTTATTTTTTTTCTATTGTTGTTGCTTTTAATCCCTTATGGAGCCTTACAATTTCTTTATAGTATTTCGGTAGAAAGTGAAAGCGATAAGAGTTGAGAATAAAAATGCAATACAACGGTCAGAGAATAAGAGTAAAAATTTAATATAATATAAGAGCAAGTATAGAATCAATATTGTTGAACAAAAAGGTAACCCATGATGGTACCAAAGGTTTCATAACACATTACCATTCAATTGTGACATATCTCAATAACACAATTGGTAAGACAAGTGTTCATTTTTATTTTTATTTTGAAAGTAATGCTTTACAAACTTTTAAAAAAATTTACTCACATTCTTCAAATGAGTCGTGTTTCAGATTTTATTTTATTATTATTTTGCATAACATCCTTTGGTACATATCATATTCACTTTTGTTACATATTTTTTAATATATGTTACGTAATTTTATGACAAATATTATATAATTTTTTGATAGAGTTATGAAAATTTGTGATTCAAAAATAAAGTTATGCATTTTTGTGAGTGTTAAACATTTTTATGATAAAAGTACACATTTTTTTATCGACAAATTTTTTGTATAACATTACCACAAATTATCATAATTCTATCAGAAAATTACATAATTTGTCATAAAAATATGTAACATTACCTAGTTTACTAGTAAGAAAATTTATAACAATTGTTAATTTTTTTTTTTTTAGGCTAAAAATCTAGTTTACTTGTTAAAAACAAGTTTACAAAAAAACTAGTGCTAAAAGAGTTTAATTTTTCTGGTTTTTTTAAAAATGAATTTTTAAAGTAATTAAAATTAGGGGTATTTTTTTTCAGGTCCCTGATATTAACATTTTACAATATAAAGGACATCAAATATTTTCATAATGTCTAAGGTTCCTCAACAATATTTTCACAATTTCAATCCAGAGAAATTCTGCCCAGAGAAATTTTAAATTTCTCAGAATTCTCTGGTTCAATTATTCTCAGAATTTCTCTGATTTGAGGAAGGAAGGGAAAATAAACAATCATAACAGTAAACTCACATCCAAATCATTGTGATTCATTAGGTAAGCAACATTGTTCAACTGAATTCAACTGGAAAAATTCCACATTGTAATATGTAAGCAACATTAGAAGAGATAACAATGGCAACTTACCAGGATCAGAGAAATTCTGGAAAAATCTGAAAATTTCTCTGGTTTGTCATTGAAATATCAATTGAGAATTTCTCTGGTTTGTAATATCTGGACTCCAGCATAACATAGGAATTTCTATCACTATGACAGTTCTGTCTCCAAAATTCCAGAAGTGAAGTGTGTTCCTAGTGGAAATCACGAGAAGCCATCGGCATGTGTTTGCTGGTGAAACCAAGCTTCATCACCTGCATCAAACTTCAATTTGAGAGTAATAAATTTGAAAATTTCTTTGACTTCACAGGCCTTCTCACAAAATTATCACTCCAGAAAAATTTGAAAATTTTTCTGACTTCACAGTTCTTCCCACAAAATTACCACTCCAGAGAAATTTGAAAATTTCTCTGACTTCACAGTTCTTTCCACAAAATTACCACTCTAGAGAAATTTGAAAAATTCTCTGCAACCTCCTTCACTTGTGCATGTGTTTGGTCTTCGAAAAATCGTGGGAAAATTACTGAAAATTTTCAGATTCAGTGCTGTATTTTGGTTGTAAGTGGCTGTACTGATGTTTCAAATTTCCATTTACTCTTGCTATTTCACACCAATCAACAGAGTATGGATGATAGCTTAGTAGGGTCCAAAAATCATCTACTGATGCTGTAGAAGGAGAAATTGACAATGGCGAAGAGATCAAAGAAGAGGAAGAACAAGAGGCCTATAGCAACATCTCTCTCCCTGAATTTCTGGGCGGCTCTGAGGCCTTCGAGACCGCCGCCAAGTTCTGTTACGGAGTTAAGATCGAGCTCTAATCTTCAAACGTCGCTCCTCTCCGCTGCGCCAGATAGATTCTGGAGATGACCGAAGAATACTCCGAAGATAACCTCATCTCAAGAACCGAGAGGTTTCTCTCCTAATTAGTCCTCAAAAGCATCAAGGACTCCATCAAAACCCTAAAATCATGCGAGCGATTGACGCCTCTGGCCGTCGCTGCACTCTTCCGCCTTACTCCGCCGTATCGTTCTTCACCATCACTTTTCTCTATCTCTCTCTCTCTCTCCTCCGATACTCGATCTCGACTCCATGATCGATCTGACTCTTCAAACTGTTCTCTCTCTGTGTGTATGTATGTACATGTCTGTGTATGTGCATGAGAGTAGACAAAAGGAAGGGGGCTGAATTTCTCTGTGATAGATGGGAGGGATCTTAGACATCAAAAAATAATTTTGTGGATCTCTTCCATTATGAAAAGTGGGTGAGGGACCCTAGACCGATTTTTCCTTAAAATTAACTTTTGGATAAAAGTTGAATTTGTCAAATAAATTTTTGAGCAGAATTGATTTTTTAAACTAATAAGGCCTTATTTAGGAATAGGTTTTTTTAGTAACTTTTTGACTTTTTAATTAAAATATGATGTAAAAAAAATTAATATATTTACGATGACTTTTTTAATTTTTTACGAAAAGATGTATAAAAAGTAAACAGAAAAAAAAATCTTTAATTTTTTAATATAAATTATTAACTTTTTAATTTTTTTTAAAATAATTTTTTAATTTTTTAAGTAAAAAAATCACTGCCAAACGAAACCGAAGTTGACATTTAACCATCCACCAAATACTTCCTTAAAGTGAAAGTGAAGATTTCAAACTTTCATCAAGGTGGAAGTCTATTTTGAACCAACAAAACAACCTCGTCAGTTGTGAGATAAGTTTTTTTAATCATTTGTACTGCATACTAATATAATTATAACGCTACTATTTTAAAATTATGATCTAATTTATTATATAAATTATAAAAATTCAATTTTTAAAATTGTGTCATATAATCTATTAATATATTAATTGATTAATTGATATATCAATTAGCGTATATAATAATAATAATATTATTATTATTTTATAGTTAGTTCAACAAAAAAAAAATGTAACCAACAATGCTATGAATCAATAAATTATACACTGAAAAATATCGAGAAAAAAATTGTGTGATTCAATTTTATTTAAAGTATAAAATTTATAATATAAGAAATGAATATGAAGCACAAATTCTTTTTTATTTATATATTTTTGTAATTTTTGTTTTTATTTTTTTGTTTTTGTTTTTGTTTTTTTTTTTTTTTGTGTCCCTAACATTTTTGAAAATGTAATTTGTGAATGGAAGGTTGTGACCTAACCTTATCATTTCCAATTGAGAAAATGCCATAATAGAGACCTCTCATATAGGTTACATATAAATATATTTATCTTATTGTTCCACGAGTAACTAATTTAAGTTTATCCAAATTAATGGATAATGATGTTTAAAAGTAAGGTAATATAATAATATTAATCTCATGGATAATGCGATTCCTATTCATCCGAGTTCTTTGTAAGTGGTTTCGTGACTCGAAACTGTGGCCACTAAACCCTAATTAATTGTTAATTATTAATTAACTCGCAATTAACTAGTGGCATTCATGATCATCGTATGCAAATTAACAAATAACAAACAATGAGGAGAGTAATAAATGTAATAATATATAAAAATATAAATTAAATTTGTGTATAGAACAATGTAGTTAGGGATGCAGCACTAGCGGGTTTGGACAAGTTGAAAAGTTATCCAAATCCAATTTGAATTGAGCTAAGTGCTGCCCAAGTTCATTCAAATCCAAATTGTAATCCGAAATTATCTACCCAAGTTAGGTCCGAATTGTGTTATACATTATTTTATTTTTTACTTTATTTTCTCACTCATAGAAATAAAGCAATGAGACCCACTTTTACAAGTACATATGAGACTCACTTAAAAAAGAGTAACATTTTCATAACTAAAAAATAATAATTGTAAGAATAAAGATTTTGGGTAATAATTCATTGGTCATGCTAAAAATAACACAATAAATTGTCTTTAAGATGGAAATAATACTAAAATAGTTAGAAAACAAATTAACAAAACATATCAGTTTTTATAAAAAGGTTACGTATGACACAGTAAAAGGTTAAGATTGAATAAAACTAACAATTAATATAATTTCTTGAATAATGAAGCGACTTAAGCGATAAACAATTTTGCATTTTTTTTAATTACACAGAGCTCCCTAGAAATTTGGCTAAAACATAATAAATCTTATGAGTTTAGCATAATTATAGGGGTAGTGGCAGAGCTAAAGAAGGGTTAGGGAGTCACGTGCCCCCCTCAGTTTTGGGGGTTTTCTTTTTTTTTTTTTCATGTACAAAATGTATCCTCTCACTTGTGCTCTTTGGCTAGGATTTTTTTTGTTTTTGTTTTTTTTTTTTTTTTGCATTGTTCGCAATATGTAGTTTATTTAGTAATCTTGGAGCGCCATTTGGTGTTATTTATGTGGTGGTCTAAATCAATATTATAGTGTCAAATTTTATGAATGAAATATAGTAACTCATTATTGTTAAGTAATTGAAAGATAATAGGTGAATTACTTAGTGTGAGTTGCGATTTCTTATATCGAAAGTACCACGTCATCAACACTACATAATATTATGGAATTATCTAATAATTTCTATTCAAAACACATTTTTGTAATCATTATCTCTCTAATATTTTTCTATCAAACAAAAATTATAGAAATTTTATAATGATTTGTACTATAAATGATTTGCATCTATTTTCTAAAATTAAGAATTTTAATTTATAATTTTTTGTGTTAAAATTGCATACTCACATTACTATTACGTTTGAGTTATTCCATATTATTATAGAATTTTGATTAGTTGATATTAATAATGAATAATTACATTTTTATGCTTAAATTTAGCTCATAAAATTATTATTATTTTATTGTTGATCACCAAAAAAAATTAAAATTATAAAGTGCCCCCTCTATCTTAATTTCTTGGCTCTGTCACTGTTAGGCACTATTTTCACTCAACTTTACTCCAAAGACACTTCATTCTTTGGCCTACTTTGGGAAGGTGGTAAAAATCAGTTTTTTTGCTTTTAACCAAGATTTTTTAGAGTGATTTGGGAAGTTGGTAAAAAGTTGTTTTTTTATCTAGATTAATATTTGTTTATGGTGTCACATCACACTAAAATGACTAAAATATCCTCACTCAATTTAAAAAATTATATTTGAACCATTTACCCCAAATATAAAATTTGAGGGTAATTAGGTAATTTTTCAACCTAATTTTGCACTCCCCAAATCAAGACAAAAACGCAGCCTTGCGTTTTCATCCAAAACGCCAACCTAGCGTTTTGCTTTCTTCCCAAAATAGCACTTTGTCCTTATTATACATAAAAGGAAATGTATTTGAAGCAAAGTGGAGTGAAACTATTAATTATATATAATAAAGACAAAGAAGTGAGTGTATTTGGAGTAAAATAAAGTGGGAATAACAGCTCTCTAATTATATTGGACTTTCTTAAAATTTTAATTCACACAACACTTGCCTTGTTTTTCATCAATAATTCGTCACTTATATAAATAGAAAAATACATGTCATCTCTTTTACATTATATATTTTACCTTATTTATCTTGTATCTTCACACATTCTACATTAGTTTTGATCCCTTTCGCCTTATTAAAAGAAATATCAGTATAATTATATCAAAATTGTGAAATATGTTGTATTTTCACCAAATCTAATAAAAAAATCAATATAATTTATGTTATAATTTTTATATACTATTTACATATTTTAATATGTTTTTTAAACATTTATCAAAACTAATTTCTTTATTTCATTTTCAATAATTCATAAATCACTATTTTATTGGTATATGATCAATTGTCAGTTGACATTGAAAAAACAAAACAACAATCCCTTGCTTATCTGTCATTCCAATCTTTCTTTTCTGTTTTTACACATCGTTTTCTTCAAATAAATTTCATTTGGCAATGCAACTCTATACTATTGTTTTTTCCTATGAAAAATTAATAAATTTTCATAACTTTTTTGAATGAAGACAGAAGAACACAACATGACATTACTTTGGTTTGAACGAAAATCAAAATTTGATAGAATGATGTGTTAGAATCTTGTGTGTCTGTCATTTGGATCCTAGATAGCTACTTTAGAGAGCAAATATATATTAAAATAAATAAATTATACTCATATTCTCCGAGCAATCAAGGAATTATGATTAATTTTAAAATTTGAACATAATTATATTAAATTTCTTTAAATACAAGTTTTTGTAATATTTTAGCATATACCAGTAATTACATGTTAACTGAGAAGAAAAGCCTAATGGCCCAATATCAAATTGATAAGAACGTAAACACAAGGATGGAAAACAAGCTTTACAAACTCGAATCTCATCAATCGATAGAGCATGCTGCACAATATCATGCGCTACTTCATTACAAATTTGTGAAATGAATCAAAAACAGACTGAATGAAAAGAAAGTCTCAATGTTTTGTAGTCTTGCACAATCACAGTAATATCTTGGAGAGGTTGTATTTCACCATTGAGACTTAAATAAACTGTCTTAGCATCACCTTCAATAATAACATTTAAGTTCTGATCACATGTCAATTGAATGGATAATAAATGATGTTGTCATCATTTATTAGACTAAAATACATATTTTACTCTGTGTTCAAATATAACTTACATCCAAATACTCATGTTGCATATTTGAATGATACACAATATTGCAAACATAAGGATAATTAGGTAAATTCATTAGGATAATTGTGTTATTTTGCATTTGTACATACTTAAATACAACAAACCTATAAGTGAGGTATAGCAATTTTATCGCCTTCACTATTAAATTGTCGCTATTGCCGGAGTCATCAGTAGTGTAATTTTATTAAAAATTATAAAATTAACTGCAATTTTTTATTACTTTTGGATAAGTCAATATAGAGAGAGTTTATAAACCCCCAAACAAAAAAAAAAAACAAAAAAAAAGTGACCAGAATCAATTGAGGAATGTTTGGTAGTCCGAATATGAGGTTAGCTCGAATGGCTCAAAATTCAATTTGCCGGACATCCGGCCAGTCTTCCGGGGAGGAGACTAGCAGTCATGGTAGACAAAGGTGACAATCGCGGTAAATAATCTTTCACTCAGTCATTCGAACGGACATCCGGCCAGTCATCTGAGCGAACGACCGGCCAACACGCATTCGAACCATTCGAACTCCCTCCAGTTTAAGCTACCATACTTTTTCCGAATCAATTTTAGCTTTTAATTATAGGTTTTGAATAATTTTTTTGAGTTTTTTATCCGGATTTGTACACTTGCTAGAAGTCAATATAATTTATTCTTTAAAAAAACCTTTATTGATAAAATATATATACACACATACACATAAATATATAAATCAAAACAGTGTAAAAAAGGATTGATCAAGTGGTATAAAATTGAGATTTTTTTTTATTTGGGGTTGTTAGTCTATAAATAATTACCGAATTGTAATCCTCTGGATCAATTTAGTGATGCTAATGATGGTGACGTGGTAAGGGAATCACACATGCGTGCAGTTTGGTCCACGCCTCCCTAATAAGTGACTTTGGATCCCACTTTCACAATGGAGAACAGTGAAAAATGATAATTTCACTCAATTCCAAAACCAATTGCCATTATGTTCCTTTGAAGAACATGATTATGGAGTAGAGGATACAAAATTCTATTTTAAAAAATAAATTGCTTAATGGTGTGTTTGGTTGAGGGATTTAGAGAGGGATTTGGAAAGGGAAAGGGAAAAGGTGTGTGAAACTATGTGAAATATATACATATTTTATTCACATTTCACCTACCTTTTCCATTTCCCTTTCCAAATCCCTTTCCAAATCCTCCAACCAAACACAACATAAGAGTAACGTTATATATATTAAAAAAAGGGAAAAGCGTGGGAGCTCGAGGGGGGTTCCCCCGAAAGCCCCGAAAATGCCATTTTTGGCAAAAAAAAAAAAATGCAAGGTAAGTGAAAAAAAAAAAAAAAAACAGTTTACTTAAAATGGAAATTAGGGGGATTCGGGGGAGAGGAATTCGAGCTACCAATCAAAGTTGTTAAAAAAATTATATAAAAAATTAATACAAAATGACATGATAAACTTTAATTTTATCACTTTAAATATATATATATATATATTAAAATAACTTATATTTTCAACAAAGGAAATGTTAACCACTACTCAACAATAAGCTGTGGTTATTATCGGTATACATGTATAAAGTGTATTAAAATATATAAATAATTATAAATTTTTGGCATACTTATTTCTTTTAAAAAAAGCCTAATAAAGCACCACTAAGAAGGTAAGAAAAATTAATAGAATTGAATTGCTCACTGAAAATCAATTGAAATTTTGACTTTTGGTTTGATTTTTACATTGATACAAACAGATTATATTTTTATATTTTAATTCTTTGAACAAAAGATAAGTGACTAATATAATACATTACTTTTTCTTCATTTATTCTTAATGTGAAATTTTAGAAGGTTTTATAAACCCTTTCAAAATTACATGTGAATCCTTGTTCTATACTAAATAAATTGACAAAATCGAATTGTTGTATACAGTTTAAAAAAATGCTTGGTAGTCTGAATTTGTATGACCCAAATGACTCGAATGTGTAAAAATTACGTTGTTTTACACCCAAAACGAGGTTATTTTGAGTGCTTCGAATCATAAATTTTTGGACCACCTAACATTATTGTATAGTTTATGTTAGTTCGTCAACTATCAAAATCATTTACGCTGTGTTTGGTTGGTAGATTTGGGAGAGAGATTTGGAAAGGAAAAGGAAAAAGGTGTGTGAAAATAAGTGAAATATAAGTATGTTTTATTTACATTTCACTTACCTTTTTCATTTTCGTTTCTAAATCCCTCATCAAATCCTCCAACTAAACACAGTAATGTTAAATTTTCCTTCAACATCAAATCGTGTACCTGCCTAAACACCACCCATTCAACAATGTCATAAGAAGTAAATAATTAAATTACAACAATATTACATGCTTAAAAAAACTACTCAAAAAAAATATATTTTAAACCACAATCATTTCATACGTGACCTACAAAAATGTATATCATACACCTTATTTTGAAATAAACTTTAAAGCACAAATTCATGGTTACCTAATATTTTCAATTTAATAAAGTTAAAAAGCAATTAGTTGGTCATTGATGTTGGCTTTACACACCGAGCCAGCCCCCATGTCCCACCACAAGTACATGATGATCGTGTCGTCCCACTAAACACATTTAACAAACACATCGCAGACAAGATGACAAATTAAGGTCTGCTTAGTATTATTTAAATAATTCTTGTTATCTTAAAATAAATAAATAAATAAAAAATTCAAGCACTCTTAAAATATGAATATTTTTTTAAAAATTTTTAATTTAATAACAAATTACCTCTTTTATTAATAAATTATTAACATATTTAATAATTTTTAATGATGTTAAAAATTTATTTCAATTAATAATTCAAGTAATTTTATTATTATATAAGAGAGCAGTTAAAAATTTAATTTTATTAAATAATTTTTTTAAAAAAGAGATTATTAATAATTTTTTTAATTATAAAAATAATTTATATTTTAAACAAACTTAAAAGATATATTTATAATTTATCCTAAAAAGTATTTAAATAAAATAAGGCTGTACGTCCACAAGAAGAGAGAGCGTTCTTGGTAGACTTCGGAGTTATATATATATACATATCTGAGGAATCAAAGACTCACATTGGCCATTTCAATACCAATACCATCTCATCAAAATCTCATTCTCATATTCAAATCAATCGTCGGAATTTCTTCTTCTAAAAATACATATAATGTCTAGGATTCATCCAGATCTGAATCGATTCCAAGACTTGTTTGAGAAAGTGAAAGACAATGATAATCAATTTCAAAATCAATATCGAATTGATAATAGTAATAGTGAAAGTGATGATCAAGTGTTGACTGTGTGGAAGAGATCGAGCATGAGTTTTCAAGGGACCGATGGATTCACGGTTTTCGATAGTAGCAGTGGACGATTGGTTTTCCGAGTAGATAACTATTCCAGGAAGGATCGCTTTGGATGCGGAGGAGGACTAGGGCTTGTCCTCATGGATGGATCTGGAAAAGCTTTGCTTACCTTGAAACCCCAGGTAATTAACCACTTTCCTCTGTATAATACATGTTCAGATCAGAGCACTAGCTATTATATTCATGTACATGGCAAAAGCAGTCGTAGAAAAACACCGACTCACAAGATCTCTTGTTAAAGAATTTTTAACGATATACTGCGGCATGTCATTGAAGCGAATGATTTTTCATTGCTGGTTATTATACGAGTTTACATCGTGTGTCACAGAAGTATGAGGTTTCAAAATTCAGCTTGTTTTAAATTTTTTTATTAGAATATATATGAGATGAAGCAGTCAGTCTCCAGACTGTATAATATATTTATTTGAATGATTTGTTATTTTTGTTGCTGATTTTCATCTGTATATATATATATACATGTTCGCTCTCCCAACCAAAAAGAGAGAAGAAAAATGTTTTAAGTGCACCTATACATATATATAATGACATGTAAATTAAAAAAATATACAGAACAAAATGGTTTATCATTCTGAAGACAAATTATGAATAAAAATTTTGTATAAATAATATTTTTTAAGTAAACAAAAAACATTTTCATACGAAAAAATTCATATACAGTGATCAGTATCGGTGAAGTTTTATAAATATCAAAATCAGACCATACTTTATTTGAGTTTTGAAAATTTGAGGCTTTGAACAATAAATTTTTTTGGGAAGTTTGATGAGTAAAGTGGCCTAATAGTTGAGCAATATGGTGGTCTTGTTTCCTGGCCAAACACATATCATTGTAGCTTAGAATTTGCGAAAATGTTATATGTTTTATGAATTTTATATATAAAAATTTGAAAATATTATATATTGTTATACATGGAAGAATGAAAATTTGAAAATATATATTATGTGTGACAACAGGCACAGATATTGAGCATGCAAAATCAGTGGAATGGATATAGAGGAGAAGCAGGAGGACAGAGTGGAAGAAGCCTAAAGTCCAGAGAATTGTTGTTCACAATGAGAAGGCGATCATCTGTCACCACAACCACTACTGCCACCAAGGAATGCGAAGCAGAAGTCTTCATTGGCGGTGGTGGAGGAGCCAAGAGTCGTAAATCAACACCGGATTTCAGGGTTGAGGGATCGTTTAGAAGGCGAAATTGCAAGATCATCAAGTGCAGCGGTTCTGGTGGTGATGGAGTGGTGGTTGCGAAAATAGAGAGGAAGAGAGTGAAGAACTCAACAATGTTGTTGAGCGATGATGTGTTTAGTCTGGTGGTGAAACCGGGCTTCGAAACTCAGCTCGTAATGGCGTTTGTAATTATTCTAGATCGTATCTGTCCTAATAAGCCTTTCACTCCTCTTTTGTGTTCTTATTAATCAATCAATGTATACCTCAACAGAAATGTATATATTTGTTGTTACAATTCATGAGATAATTCGATATAGGAGGTTGTTTGGGATATGGCGGGTTGGTTTTTTGGTTGTTTAGGATGTGGGTTGATTTTTTTTTTTTTTTTTTGACTATTTGAACTTAATTAAAAAGTCTTGTTTGGGATGATTTTTTTTTGGCTTTTTTAACTTTTTGTGTCAGAAAAAATGAAATGATTATGGTTTGAATGTGATATTTTGTTTTAGGGTAAATTACAAACACCCCCTTGAGGTTTGGTGAAAATACAGATTTCCCCCTGAGGTTTGAGAAATTACATCCCACCCCCTAAGGTTTATATTTCCATAACAAATTGCCCCTTGAGATTTTTATTTTCATACAGATTCCCCCCTAATTTTTCCTATTTTGTTATGAACTTTTGACTCTCAAAGGGTAATTTGTAATTTCCCAAACCTCAGGGGGGAATCTGTAATTTTATCAAACCTCGAGGGGGGTGTTTGTAATTTGCCCTTTGTTTTATTATCTATTTTGGAGTGTTTTGGGAACATAATTATAAGCTGCTCTTTGACTTTTAACCTATTTTGAATCACATCACCTCTCACAATTTTTACATATTTTTTTTAAAAAAAAACTAAAAAATCAATTTTTAATTATTTTTTCAAAACACCCCCTTTAACGCCTATCCAACCCAACTTTCCAAATGAGTGCATTTTCTGTTAAACTTCATTCCATTTCCTTTCATGTGCCTGATCACCCTCTTCAATTTAATTAAACATTTAATTTATGAATATTTATTTAAATCAATATTATTTATAAAATAAATTAAAAAAATATGTTCTCAAATTTAGGGCAAATATAAAATTCCTCCTTTAATTCAAGAAATTGCCATTATCCTGACTAGAGTTTGTTATATAAAGGGGAGTAACAATATTTTATCAAGGAAAATGTCTCGTAGCTCAAATTTTGTGGTTCAAATGGCCAAAACGACGTCGTTTTGGCTATTTTTATGTTGTTCTGTACTCAAAACGACGTCGTTTTGGCCATTTGAACCACTTTTGAGCCACAAAATTTGAGCTACGTAGCATTGTCGTTTTATCAATGCCATATTCTTACATTGCCTTGCTAGGATTTTCAACCCCAGTTGTAGCATTTCATATTAATTTGAATAGAAAGGCTCCGTTTGTTTTGACACAAAATATTTTATACAAAAAAAAATGTTTTTATTTTTATTTTTTGACGTTTAATTAACACTTGAAACAAAAATATTTTATTATCTAAAAGATAAATTTTGATTTAATAAAATATTATTTATGACTTTTTAATTAATTAAGATATTTATTTAAAAATGTTAAATGTATTAAAAAAGTACTGAGTTACGAAGTTATTAAGGATAAGTATTTTTTGAAAAAATAATATAAAAATATTTTTTTTATAATATTTTTTGTTTAACCAAACAACGGAACATCACAAAACAAACAGAATCAAAATGAATGGAGGATTCTATCTTAAACTATTGATAAAAGATTGTTTGTCTTGATATTCTGAGTATTGTAGAGCCCATCATCAACACCCAAATCTGCCAAAGGGAACTACTAGACCATTCTTGTTGGAGCTGAGAAAGTTCTGGCAAAGCTGACTGGTAATGGTCAGGGATTCATTACATGATGACTGGCTTTGATGGGATTGATGTTTGCATTTTTCTTAAAAGAAAAGGAAATGAAGAACTCATCAGGTTCTATCAAAATGGACACTTAGTTGACCGTGTGCCTCTCTCCACCGCCCTTACGACAGTGGTCCGCATGTACGTGTTTGTCTGGCCTTGATGGGAGTGTAAAAGGGAGACGAGTAAGGAGATGAGATAGGGTAGGGGAAGTGGGGCATTGTGTTGCTGGTGGGGAACAGGGAAAGAGGAGTTAAAAGACGGAGAGAGAGGTCCATTTCTTCAGGTTATTTTGGTATTCATAAATATGAATAATTCTATCTACCTTCATCTATTCCGAATTTATCCAGAATGAAATTGTATAATTAAAATTGAATTTATGTAGTGTAAAATTCATGTGTAGAATCAATCTAAATCACAAAATAATAATTCTGAATAAATTCAAGATAAATAAGGATTGATTTGCAACATTATTGATTTTAATATATATAGAGAGAGTGTGTGCACGCTGCTATTTGTCCCCACCAAATCACTTTTCACCTTTCCCTTCTTTGGACCCCACCTTTAAACCCTAACCCTAGCCCTAACCCTAACCCTAGCCTCCATCTTCACCTCCAGCAGCCGTTGTGCCCCTTCCAGCAATCTCCCTCCGCAGTGCAACCCCCCGCCACACCCTCCCTTTCCAGTGACCCCTCTGCTCCGCCCTCCCCAACCAGTGACCCCCATCTCCACTGCAACCCCTGCCCAACCCTCCCAAATCAGCAACCTCCCCTCCTTAACCCCGCTGCCCCTCACCCTCTATGTCTCATAAGTTGTAAATAGAAACTAAACTAAAAAATAATAATAATTGAAAAACTATAAGCGACTCCATAAATTACACCAAACAATCCCAATCAAATGTCACATAGAAACTCTCTATTTCTCAAAATATCATAACAATTAAAATAATCTAACTTCAATACATACGCTAAATGTGTGCACACTGCACTTAGAAGAACAAAGATGCATACTCTTGAAAGAGATTTAACACAATAAAATACAAAAATAAAAAAAAAAGGCTAACATAAAAATGTTGTCTATTGTAAATTATCTGCTGACCTTTCAGTATCTGCTTTTTGGCTCAAAGTCGTTCGCGTCTTGAACACAATTCGGAATATTGCGTCAGCGACATAAGCTCCATAACTAGACATTATCTTCAAAATTGGGTCTCAATCATGTCACACCCACCCTATTGAATAATCTATCATGGAAATGTACTGTAACAGATCTATTTAGGTCAGTAAAACTAATGCAATGGGCACTTAAAACGCTCCCCATGCGTGTAAACCAGACTTTCCAAGATTCAATAATTAATCACCAGAGACGTAAGTCTTATCCTCGTAATACCTTCTCTCACTTTCTGTCTTCCTCTCATTGCGTTTCTGAAGAGAAAGGAAAATGCAATTTAGTTATATTCGATCCAGATATATGCCAATTTCAAAGAAAAATAGATTACATCAAACACTGAAATCTACTTCCTGTTAGGAAATGTGGAGACACTTTCCCCAATACTGCTTAAAATGGGAAGTTTGGGGGGGGGGGGGGGGGGGGGGGTGGATTTTGAAACCATGGAGGTACAAGACTCGCTCGCACAAATATAGTGCATGAACCACTTGTACTTTCCATAAGTTTGAAATTATTCTTTTACCTTCATGAGTTTGAGATTATTCTTTTACTTTCATGAGTTTGTAATTATTTTCCCCAATTCCCAATTTTTTTACATTCCCCCTAAAAACTATATATGGCATGGACTTGCCATTCATGTTACTTCCTCTGCCCTCAAACTCAAACCCACATTCTCATGCACTCTTATCTCTATGTGGAATATCAAATAATCATCACAGGGTTCTGAATGTCATAAGAACCTTCAAGTTCATAAACCAAAAAGAAAAATGCGACAATGACAATGTCAGAGCAAGACAAACCAGATATGCTTCGTGATTTGATACGATTCTCTTTATTATTGTGCTAGTAGTGATATCCAAAGGACTATCCAACAATTTAAAGATGCCCATACTAATTGGAACATCATATGGGTTGCACTTTTCCTGTAAGAGAAAAACAAATTACTATGTTAAAATCACAGCCTCAGTAACAAGTCAATAATTGTATGAAAATCAGAGCTACCAACCATTCTCATATACCTTTCGAAAATCATTATCTTCAGCCACCGTTCCATGGACAACTAAAGAGATATTGAAGGTTGTTATCTGCATTAACAAAAATTTCCAAAATTTAACATATGATTGTCAAGAATGAGATTAACTAACAAATTGGCGATGAAATACTAAATTAGACGATTAGGGGGAAGGGGGAGGGAGGGAACCTCTATCAAAGTGAAGCCACAAATTAGACACTTTAAGCAACTAAAATTTGGATAAAAATCTATATGTTGTCAATTCAAAGATTAAGAACTCATGTTGTGTAAAAACATAATGGCATGTGGCATGACAGTAACTTTAAGTGCAAAAGCATGAACAAGTTCATAATATTTTTCCACTTTCTCGAGCTTTCACAAAAGTACGACTACAATGAATTGTTCATCATCTTGGATATAGTTGGTCTTTCTTAACCATCCAACCTAGAGCTTAAATTTCGTTAAGATTTTAGTCAGCTAAAAGCTTTTGATTTTTCCAAGCATTAACAGTAGATATGCTCTTCTAAGCAAAACGTTTTTTGGGGGGTTTTCTGTACTCAGTTTGACACACTTTTTAGAATAAATCTGTGAACCGTAAAACTTCTTTCACCATTCAAAGATTTGCGAGTCTTGTCGAAAGTATGTGTTACTGGTCAATAAAGGGGGAGAATAGGACTTATCGACTCTTCTTACTTGAGTTTTTTAGATAAATAAAATAAAAACTTCGATAGCATGACTACGATAGGACTTGTAATTGGAATCCAATAATTACGCCCGCTTCTGAAAATCATTTATGTTCAGTCATTGGCAAAGATGGCGATACAGTCAACATCCATACCATGCCATGTAAAATGACATACTATTTCTTTCTCCAATATCTTAAATCCCTTTTTACTATTTGTATGTCACGCAGCATCTCAATTTTCCATATTTTCTGTTTCTCACAACAACAGCAACATTGATATAAAAAGGGGGAGGGGGTTGAAGGATGAAAACAGTAAAATAGGCAACAAAGAAATTAATAATACTGTTTACAACGTAATATTGAAATGAAACTAACCATGTCTCTTGACACTTCCCATGTAGCACCAATTATCACCTCATCTACATAACGACAAGCCAAAACACTTAAGCTCCTTTCATGAAGATTCATGATTGGGCGGTGTGCCCCTCTGTGTGCACTGCAGGACCCGTCAATTAATAAACACAACAGATAAGCTTTCTTCTTTGAAGAAGTTGAAAACAAATTGCTTACCCAAAAAAGAGTAGAAAACAAATCAACTAATGCACTAACAATGCAGCTGTCAAAGCTTCCAAAATAAATCATGGATGTAAACTGCAATTCAAAAGTTTCCATGTCCTTGGCACAATTCCACTTTTCTCTTTTATCACAATAATAAAAGAAGAAATTTTTACAGGTCCCATAAGATGGACTTATAGTAGACTATCCCACAAAATCCTTAACCCATTAACTCCCACATGTCAACCCGTGAACATAATACCAGTATTTTGTTAAACTGTGAGATGCCCACATAACAACCAAATGATGTGTCAAGCAGTTACTTCTTTTTTTTTTGCCCTTTTTTTGAGATGCCCGCAGGAGTCTCTATATCTTTTGCACTACTACTCTACTGGCATTCTAGTCTTAAAAGTTCTTCTCTTTTCCTTTGGCATCTCCATGCTAGAGTGAAGTTTCGGAGTTCATTTGTGCTTGAGAAACTATGAATTTCCCTTTTTTACATAATTTCATATTCAATATTAATCTTATTTGACAGGTTGATTCCAAAAATATAAATTTTATCAAAATTGATGTGTACAATGAAAGTTCAGACATTTTAAAGTTTGAAACCAGAAAAATAACTAACTTGACAACTCAAGAACGCCATCAACATGAGTGTTGTTGAGCACGTAACTTAAGGGCATGCTCCACTAGGGTCAAATCAGTCCAAATCTTCACCAAATTTTTTATAAAAAAAAAAAAGAAAAAAGGAAAAAACAATGAGGTATTTAAGCTATCAAGAATCAAAGTCAGGGGGACCTCATGGGTAACCTGCTATGAGACCTATCCATGGGACTTGTCAACAAATTTCCCATAAAAGAATTCTACACAACACAATCTTGACTAATTAAGAAGATATGATGGTGAAACTTAGCACCCCAAGTGTTTTAAAACTCTAATGAATTGAGAACAGAAAACATAAAACAAGAAATCATGATCAGCATCATCAGCCATCTTAGCATGGGGTTTATTGCAATTCAAAAATCAAACAGGTAAAGAAAACAGCAGAGGAAGGGGGAGACGAGAGGTTGAGAGGGAAGGGTTTGACCTGACAGTTTGATCAGTATGAATCCCAACAAGTAAAAAATCTCCAAGGCCCCTAGCAAGCCGCAATATCTGTACAAAATCACAAGTCATTATCATGACTCAGAAGAGTTGCATGCCTAACGCATGTGCACATGAATGAGAACACTGGAAAAGATATAATATGTGTTTTTGACAAATTTGCAATTCATAGGAATTCAAATAGAATAAGAACTTAAACGAAGATAACCCAAAAGATCACGCAACAACAATTGCAAGTGGAGGAAGTGAAAAGAAAGCATCTGGTTTTAAAAGACAGATTAAAGCATAGGTATGGTTGGTACAACAATGAGATTGGAGATTTTGAGTTCAGCAGCCAGTTACACCTATGGCCATTTATTATGATGATGTTACTCAACATGTTAGAGATTTTGGACAACCAAGGGAAAAATGCCAGTGAGGAGTATTTTACATCTGTCTACACCAGAAATTTCATGGTCAGCTATTCATCCGTAAGAATGTAAAACAGATCAGGAATACCACATACCTCCACATGTCCAGCATGAAAAAGATCAAATGCACCATCTATATAAACTATGCGAGCATCTGGTCCAGGACCCTACAATCAAAGCACAAAAAAGATTCAAGAGTCACAATGTAGACCTTTACGGCTGTACTTGATGACAAAACAATTTAAAAATAATAATAATAATAATAATAATAATAATAACAACAACAGAGGAGATTTCACAGGATAAGAAGGAAATTTGAAACATGACATGAAATAACTAGAGGCAGTAAGAGACTGAAGAGAAAATAAATAACCTAATAAATTAAATCTGTTACAACTATAAACCCCAAATGCCTTTTTCCAAATCAATATTTATCAATTTTTTCAAGTGCATATTTCAGCCAAGCAATAGAATCCACTCTCAAAGCCAACCAAGAATACAAAATATAAGTATAAGCCTTTCTATATTCCCTCTTGAGAAATGGAAAAAATCATATAAATATTTTATAATCCAAGTTTAGCTGCTCAAATGACCAATAGACCAAGTTTCCATATCACCTATATATACATATGTGCAAACAACCACTTATGAAAAATCGAAGCAACTGATACAAATGTGATACTGCGCATATGTAAATGACTTTCTAGCAGCAATATCTTAATGGAACCTGTCAGTTCTTTTATAAAACTCAAAAGATGACACTAAAAAGTTGGTCTAATATTACTCAGGTAATGATAATCCTTATACAAAACTAATTTAAACAAAGGCAATTACCCATCACTGGTCCAACTAATGTGATACTGCATAAAGCAAGTAATAGTGCTACAAACAACATAATTAGCGATGCGATACACAGTACACTTTTGCAAACACTGCTACTACATTGATGTTCTGTAATTAAACCGTAATAACATGAAGCTAACCACACATAACATACAAAAGAGCAAAAGAAAGAAAATCAAAGAAAATACAAACAAAAAGGAAGACATATTTGGTATCATTTTTTAAAACAGTTTTATATTCTCAAAAAGTGAGGGCAAATATGTAGGGCATAATGTTTTTGAAAACTGTTTTCAGGAGAGTTTTATGAAAACACCCCAGTTTTAGGAAACATTTTTATTTTATTTTTTTAAAAAATTGTTTACATACAAAAAAATGGAAATTATATTTCCCAACTTAATATTTTTTGGTTTCCAAAACAAACAAATAAAAAAAGGGGAAAAAAATAATTGAAAACCATACCAAACTTGCCCTAAATAAAGACTAAAAACCAGAGTGAGGACGCAAAATTTGCGAAAGAAAGGACCTTGATTGACTTGACATCAGATTTTAACAATGAAAGGACAGTGTAGGTAATAATAAGTACCTTCCCATTGGAGAATTGCACAATTCTGCGAGATGTAGGTAGAAACTGAGAAATGCGTGTTCCACTGCCAGATCCACTATCTTCAGAATTTTGGTTGTGACCATGACTGAATTGTCTTTGCAAGGAAGAATGATTTTGGCTCTCACTTGGAGTCCTCTCCCTCACACAAAGAAGCATACGACCTGTTTGTAACATTAAAACAACTTAACTTTCCAACAGCAGACCAAAATGCAAAATGAGCTTCTCAGTATGCAATATGGTTGTTAATGAGTAATTGTATGTCAGGACAACAGGAATTCACTTTAAAAATTAAAAATAGAAAAAAGAAAAAAAATTAATCACTACAAAACCATGCAAACATATAAACAGGGGAAAATCATATACCAACAATGTCAGTGCTTGAAACTCCTTCTGTGCGCTTGATCTGCTTATATCGACCAGCCTTCTTAGCAAGGGCATAAGCATCCGTGCCATCAGGTAGAATACATGGGTCATCCCCATGAATAATATAATCTATATCGTATTCATCAAACAGCTTTTTCATGAATTCTTCAGTTATAGCGTACGGTGCATCAGGAATAACCTCATCCACCCACTTCACAGCACTGACCATAATCATCCTACAACAGGACCAGCATAAAAATATATATAAATATTCTATTTTCTAGATGGTTTCCATTTTGGAAGGACTAAATACTTTCTCAGGCAGTTAAAATAAAAGGAAATAGCATTACACGGAAGGCTCAAAATTTAATAGAGCTACAGTATTTACACATAGGCAGAGAGAGAGCATGTATCTTTAGAATATATATTTTTATAAATAATACATATACATATACACACACACATACTCCCCATTATATTTACGAAATAAATTGATAGCGTTTGTAGAGGTAATGTAAAGAGAGAGAGAAGAAAAATAGATAACATGTATAGAGCCATGAATAGTGAGAGATGAGAACAAGGGGAGAAACAAGTAAATTTTCAACAACAATAGGCTTGCATCAAGGATCAACATTAATATGGTCGTGTATACAACATATTCATTTGCACCTGTAAAGAGAAGTAATTTGATCAATTTTGTGGGTGTTAAAAGCAAAAAAGAAAAGCCAAGGAAGATATAGGCTTTGGCAGTACAAAAAACTGGATTGCCTTACTTAACTGAGGATATAGCTTTTAATAAAGTGGTGCCACGTCTATTGCATGGCTGAATAAGAAAAATAAGCTTTGGAAGACTAAAACAAAAGCTATGGATTCTGTGATCATCAAGAAGCCTTATTGGTCCAAAAGGGGAGTGTCAACAGACTGCACCCTTCCTTTTTTCTACACCCTTCTTTCCATCACTTGAAAACTCCATAATCCAATAATACATAAGTTTTTGTTGCGCATAAGCCCATTCATAAGGTTGCCATATTTTTAGTATCTGAAGTTGTCCTACATCATGAAGCCAATTGGAGAATATAGATCCATCTAACGAACCCCAATTAATTTGAGAAATATAAGTTACTTTAGTCTTTGCATTCAAGCTTGTTAGACAACAAGAAGCATCAGACTCAGACCCATCAAGGAAAGGGAAACAACATACAAGAAAGCTGCATATAAGCCATAAAAATTCAGCAATTAATCTTGTTTTAAAATGACTAACCATGTGCCATATTTAACAGCCAAAAATATTTCTCATCGAGAAACACTATGGAAATGATGGTTCACTAGTCGTTTACCATGCACTGTCTATACGGAAAAATGAGTTTCACCCTCTATTTTCCTTAATTAAACCAGAATATTCTTCTTTGAATAACAAAACATAACTCCAGCTTTGACTGCCAACTCATTGTCTGTAAATATTTGCAGTATCCCAGCTATAGAATCTCACTTGTGTTGGAATGATCAAGTTGGCTTTACCAAATTTATATCTTATATAACTCTCCTACGACCCAAAAAGAAAGTCAGGCATCTGAGCCTTCAATTTTTCATAATAAGGCTCATATTATATGTCAAAAACTATCTATTTTAATGCAACAGCACGGATACATGCCAAGCTACCTCTTACAAAACAACAATATATAAGGCACAAAAAATATGCAACTTTATGATTCATAACAAAAAACCCGAGCCCAATCCCGGGCACACTTGCTACATCCACTACCGCTTTATCCCACTTCATCCTACCAAGGCGTTCTATAATAATTCAAGACAACAAGAAGACAAGAAAACAATAGCGATCAATTTGGGAGCGTCGAGAAGTAGTTTTATAAGGGCTTGTTTGGAATTGGCATTTTAAGTAACTTTTTAGTTTTTTACGAAAATACATACAAAAAAGTAGAGATAGTGATTTAATAACTTGTAATGCCTTTTAAAAACCTTTCTTGTCAAACAAAACCTAAATATTGGCTTATATGCATCTATTTTTGGACTTCTTGTACCAATATTCACCAATATAATCCTCGACACTCACCCATATCCGCTGATATAAACATACATACATATCCCAATAGCATTATTTAAAACCATGTTGGGAATTGCGCTTTCTCTCCCGCCTCAGCTTTGCAGATGGACCGAGGGCGAGAGCTGAGCCCGCAATCTCTATCCAACAATAATTAAAAACAAACAAAGGCATAAATTGGTCCATCAACAACGAAAGTGCAAATGAAATCTTCACACAAAATAACACATATCAAACAACAAATGTAAAAAAAAATCATCAATTGGCTCTCAATTGCTGCAATACCGATCCGAATCCAACAATCCCATATATATATATATATATATATACAGTACCAATGAATTGAAAATTTTCAACGATACCTTTCCTTCAGAGGAGTAACGGGAGGGCCTTTGTTGACGGTGATTTCGGCATCGCTGACAACACCGACGACGAGCTGGTCGCCAAGGGCTCGAGCCTGACGGAGAGCGTTACAGTGACCGTAGTGCATCATATCGAAACAACCATCCATGTAAACACGAACAGGCCTGTTCTTCTTCTTCATCCTCCATTTTCCTAGAGGGAAAGTGAAATACACACCCAAAGCAGAGACTCCGAGAACCACACCTCCGATCAACCATGTCGCGATCAACTTCGTAGTCTGTAGATTTTCCGATTTGCCCGCCTCCGAAACCGCCATTGATGAAATCAGAGCCCTAACCTTGGTGGAAATGCGAGAGAGAGAGAGAGAGAGAGAGAGAGAGAGAGAGAGAGAGAGAGATGCTGTTGTTGGAAATGCTCTGGGTTTCAAAATGCTAGGATCTGATTTCTCGTTTGCTCCTCTCGGTGCATTTTTTTCTTTTATGTCCGTTTTATTCGGATTTTATTCTTTGGGGTCCAGTTCATAAACTTGAGGAATATGTGGTCCACACCTAATTTCATTTTGATGATTAGAATTTGAGAGGTCGGCTTAGGGGTTAGGGGTGTTTTAAAAAGGCGGTTAAAATTTGATTTTTTATATTTTTTTGTAGATAAATTATATAAAAGGTAATGTGAATTAAAATGAGTTCAAAATTAAAAGTTGACTTTTAATTAATTTCTCAAAAAGTACTTACTAATGTGACATTTTATAAAAATATTTAAGTAAATTTATTTATTTATTTTTAATTATTAATTAATCATGTTGTTAATTACCGAGTTTAGAAAGTGAATTTATAAAATAAAATTTTTTAAAATTCGTAAGACTTTCAATTAATATTATTCATAAAAAAATTATCCAATAATGTAATATTTTTATTTTATTATTGTTTATCTTTGAAAAAATTGAAAACAAATATATTTTTGTGTAATTTATAAATATACTTTCTAAGATCTGTTTAAAATATAAATTATCTATAAATTACAAATACCGCATTGTTATAATTTTTTATATGGAAAATTAACATAAAAAATAAAATTATTAACTACTCTATAAAAAAAATTATTTGAATTATAAATTAAAATATATTTATAATATCATTAAAAATTATTAATTAATTTCATAATTTATTAATAAAAGTGATCATTTATTATGTGATTACAAACTTGAAAGGGTAGAATATAATTTTTATTATCACAATGAACAATCTGTATTTTAAGTAAATTTTAGACAATCTATTTATAATTTATCTTATGTTGTAACAATAAATTATTTATTTAAAAAAAATAAAAATATTATAATTATCAAATCGATTTAATTTTTTTTATAAATGATTTAAAAAAAAAAAAAAACTTGATACAATATAAATAATTTTGCTCGTTAAAACAAAACACATATCACAAACCCATCAAGTTTTTTGCGCTGAGATGAACTTAACCCCTAATTTATTCTTTTACTTTTATTTTAAATTACTGTTTCACCTTTAATTTTGGAATAAAGTGCAAAGTAGGGCGATTTTGCCAGGTAAACCCCGCGTCCAGCATACACGTTATTTAAGCGTGAAGTGATTTTTTTATTTTTTATTTTTTATTTTTGAACAAAAAGAGTATATTGATTATTACAT
Source organism: Camellia lanceoleosa (assembly GCA_025200525.1). NCBI lineage: Eukaryota > Viridiplantae > Streptophyta > Magnoliopsida > Ericales > Theaceae > Camellia > Camellia lanceoleosa. Next base: position 145,942,341 of record CM045767.1, read on the forward strand.
CTTGAGAAAGGAGAGAACAAAGCTCAAAAGGGTGGTGGAGGAAAGAACTTTAACATCAAAAGTTGGTGGTGGAGGCCTTTCATCAATGTCTTAAAAAACCATTTTAGCCAAGAATAGGTTTCAACAATTCGAGTTTCGTTTGAACTTTTTTAGAAGTCTAATATAGTAATATGTTTTTAAATTTGATGTGAATTCGTATAAAAATTTCAAATTTCAAATTAAATTTTAGTGAAATGATTTATCCACTAAAATGTAATCGCTCGAAATTGCCAAATTTATTGATGTTGGCCGTCCTTTACCTTTATCTATCACGATTGTCACTCTATCATCCGAACGAACGGTCAGACGACTAGCATCAATAAATTTTAGTAATTCGGATGAAACCAAATTTAATAAATGTAGCATTACTGTAAATTTTATCCGGGTTTAATTAATGATATTGAGGAACCAGCAATTCAAAATTCAAATTATATGTAATATATATAAATATTTAATATACATATTAATTGTTAGCATTGAATGATATTTTAAAATTATTCGAATTTTTAAATAAAAAATGCTAGAAAATTCAAAAAATTTACCAAAAATTCCACCAAATGGTGTGGGATCCATGTGAGATCTTTAGTAGAATTTTTGTGATCTCTAATATTACTCTTTTTAAATTATATTCAATGTGTATCGTCTATGCAATAAATGACAAAAATTATTGAAGTGACACATTAATTTCTTAATTATCATCTCTTTTATTTCTGAGGAATGTTAGAGATTTTAAAAGTTCTATCAAATTTTTCATCAAATGTCTCACATAGATGTGGGTTTCACGTCCATATGAGATATTTAATAACAATTTTAATAGAACTTTTAGAATTTCTAACATTTTTATTGATCTCTAAATCAATTTTATAATATAAAATATTTATTTTGATATTATTAATAATGTCATATAAAAAAAAATATGATAGTAGGTATAACTTTGACAAGATAATGAGTCTAATTGCGCACATGCACACCCAAAAATATAGATACATATATATCATAATGCTTGGGGCCTCAGATTTGTCTCCATTTTTTTTTTTTTTTGGGGCCCTGTTAGTTTGATTTTTTTTCTAAATTTTTTTCTCTCTTTTCTTTTCTTTTATTTTTGCAAGGGTGGTTATGTGTAGTGGTATATTAAAAAATTAGATATCTCGCACCAACTCAGCCTGTATGATTTGATAAGGTAAGTGAGTTAGGTTGGACTAATTAGGTAATAAAACTGATTGATCAGTTAAGTTGCTAGTTAAAATTTGTTAATTTTTTATAATTTTGTACGAGTCTATACTATATTTTTATTTCAAATCAATAAGACTCAGAGGAAACTGAAATCAAAGTCATTTCAATTTCTTCAGAATCTTCCTAATTTGAAATAAAAATATAATAGGAACTCGTACAAACTATATGGAATTAATAAATTTTAACCAGCAGCCTAATTCATCAGTCAATTTTATCACCCAATCAGTCCAACCCAACTCACTCACCTTATCAAACCAAACAGGATGAGTTGCTTTTTTTTCTTCTATTTGTTGGGCTGTGTTGGTTTGTTTTTTTTTTAATTTTATTTGTTGCGTTGTGTTGGTTTGGTTTGGTTTTTTTTTTTTGTGAAGGTAGTTATGTGTAGGGGTGTGTCAAAAAACTAGACATCCCGCACTAACTCATCGTACAAAATTATATAAAATTAACAAATTTTAACCAGCAGCCTAACTAATCAGTCAATTAGGTTGGATTGGTTAAGTGATAAAATTATCTAATTAGTTAGGTTGTTGGTTAAATTTTGTTAATTTCTTATAATTTTGTATCATAAGTTGGTACGAAATATCTTATTTTTTGACACATCTCTACACATAATTACTCTTAAAAAAATCCAAAAAATAAAAAACTAACTAACGCAGCCCCCATAAAAAAAATAAAAATAAAAATTCGAGCCAAATTCAAGGCCTCTAACAGTGCTGAAAAATATATATAAATTTGTGAGATTTTCAAGCCTAGTACGAGTTTAATTATGTTTGGATCAAACTGAAATACAAATTTATACTGCAAGTAAAACTTCTACCATCCTTAACACAACTAAAATTAAACCTGATTAACTTCTCAACTGGATCAAATACAATTGAAATCGTTCGGGTTGCACCATTAAGGGTTATTTTAAGGGGGATACATGTGTAGGTTTTAATAGATAAATTTATTATTTAATAGATTTTATGATAATTAATGGTATTTTTATTTAATATCATTAAAAAAATATCACTAATTATAAGTTTTAGTAATAGTTTTAAAAATTATCACAAAAAAATGTCACTAATGTTCAACTTTCAGTAACTGTTTGAAAAATTCTTTACAGAAAAATATCACTAATTGTAAATTTTAAAGACAATTTATAAAAAACATTATAAAAAAAATTATTAGTTGTTAAATTTTAGGGACATATGCAAAAAAATATCACAAAAAATTATTTTTAGCGACGATTTTAGTAAAATTTATTTTTAATAGAACTTAATGGGAATTAAGGCCTCTTTGGCAACTTTGAGTTGTAACCAAAAAATCAAAAAATTACTATAAGTTGTCACATCATTCTCTTTACTTTTCTACACATCGTTTTTGCACATCAATCAATCCAATTATTAAGATCTATTAATAATTTATTTTTATTTTAATTAATTTTTTATAAGTAGATGCAAAAAAATAAAAATAAAAATTAACTTCTTTAATTATTTTAATCACTTATTAAAATAAGAATAAGTGATTTAAATATGTTACCAAACCTCTCACATGAGTATAGATCTCATACAAATCATATGTATATAAATCTCACACTTATATGAGAGATTTAATAATTTAATTGTGATTCATAACATTTTCTTTAAAATATTGTTATTTTTACCATATCCGTCAATCTCTTATTAATCTTTCTCCCCATTAATTTTTCTTTCATATCCCCCATCATTGCCAATGTCCGTGGGACCGAGTATGACCCTCTACGTTTGGAGACGTCGGACATGCAATAACAACTTATGACATTTCTACACCTACCTACGTATCCATCTTTTTGATTCATCTAACCTACATATCCATCACATCGCGATTTATTTGGAGAACCTTTCTCTCCCGTTTATTATTACTTCGTTTGGGTGAATAAAATAGATTTTTTAATTTAATAAAATAAAATATTATATTTAAGTTATAATTATTATATTTTTTTCATACAAAAATTTAAAAAAATTAAAATGTCCTTTCTAAATAAATTTTTTTAACTTTAAACTAAAATAATTAAAAAGTTAAAAAGCTAACTCACTTTCCAAATGAATCTTATATTCGTCTTTTTTTTTTTTGTTTTTGAAAGATAGTAAAAAGTTATTATTTTTATTATTATTATTATTTTTTTATTTTTTTACATATTTTTTTAAAGTTAAAAAAAATTAAAAAATTAATTTTTAACTAATTTCTCAAAATAATTCATTGTGAGTCTCTAACATCCATTAATTATAGTGTGTGAGTGATTTTCCGATCACACTGCCCTCCTTAGTGATTCAGCGGAAGAACACAGGCAGAGTAGTCGGCTCCCTGTAACCTGCACAGAAGGAAAAGACTCCGGCGGTGGTTCTTCCATCCGGCACTGACGATCAAGTCAAGATATCTCTCAAAGATAATCAAGTGCTAAACTCACAAGCTTGAGTATAAACAACGCATTTTAGACCCATGGGGTGCCTCTCTTTATAGCTAATACAATCCTAGTCCCAACAGAACCCGGCCTAATGGACTTAGGACTCGCTAATCTAGGACTCTCAAGGAATTAAGACATACTCCCGAGAGTTTATCTTTACCCCAAATCGAAGTCTTCCCCAATCTAGGACTCTTGTCCATATCTTGGTTGAGCTTCCTCTTTATTCTAGGACTCTTGTCCTTTATCCGCTTATCTCGATTCCGATATCTTCGGAGGTAACCTCGCCTAACCGAGATAACCTCAAGACAACTATCATAACACGTGGGGATCTTGGGCCGACACTTCGGTGTCACCTCGCCACGTGTTGGTACTCGTAAAATACATCCCCATTAACGCCCCCTAGGTTCTATTACCTCGATTCTCGAGGTGATGGAACCTATCTCCTAACTTTTTCGCACATCGCCTAAGAACTTATCGCCGAGATCATTCATTCCAGATGGCATGTCCTCTTCAGATTCAAATCAATTCCTTATCGTATGAGTCGTCATGCACCATCTTTCAACCGCTCTGGGACGCGTTTCATTCTATCGTCCGGTACATCGACGCGCAAAGAAGGCGTTTTTCTTCGCTTACGCCTCGACGCGTTACCTAGGCACAATTATTGCTTTGTTTTGCCGCTTCACCTCGACAAAAACGTTTGTCTCTCTCCTTCGCTTCACTTCAGATTTCAAATTCTTGTTCTCTTTTCTCTCGAAGCTCTTTCTTTCGAATTTCTTCCATTGTCCCAAACTCGAAGCTCTGCTCAGATCCCCGCTTTGTCATTTCAGAAGCTCAAGCTCTTGCTATCGCTATGCGTTCATTAATCGACCTCGGCAGAACTCATCTCGCCACACCTTTTTCTCGTAAACCACCGCTCCTTCTTTTTCCCAGTTCTTGCCTGCTTCGAGATTTCTTATTACTTTCTGCTTTTCCAGATTTTCTCTTCCATTCTCATTTACTCGTAGATTTAGGTTTGGGATTTGTTGTTGAACCATCAATCTCTAGGAAAAATCAAACAATCAATATCTAGGTTTTAGCCGGTCTTAAAACCTTTTAGGAATCCTCGGTTCAGAGCCAAACGCTTATCTTTATCAGACCATGGGTGTGGAGAGACAGGTGAACACCCCAACCAAGCTTCAAAACTTTAGGCAAGAATTCTCTATCCCAGACGATGTTCACCTCAAAGTTGGAGGACGATTCCATTATGCCCGACGGTGATAAAATGCCTTTCCCCATAGTAGCCTTCATCCAAGCAGTGGACTTAGGTTCCCGTGATCCCTCTTCCGCGAGGTCCTTCACTACTACACTCAACCCCATGCAACGTGTTATTAACGCCTTTAGGACACTTATTGGGATAATAGCTTTAGCTCGACAGGAGGGTGTTAGAATCACTCTTGCCGACATCCAGTATTGCTACACCATGTGTGGCCTTGACCATAAGGAAAAAGGTTTTGTATACTACCTTAAGCCGAGGTCCACTGCCTACAAAATAGTAGCCGACCTTCCTGACTCCAACAAAGGGGCTGGGGACGATTACCTGATCGCTTCTGGAAACTGGGAATTCAGCCCAGATGAAGAAGTCCATCTCTTTCCCCTTCCACGCACGGTCAGAGAGGGCAAGGGTAAGAGCCCAACGTCAACTACCTAGCTATTGCTTTCTTCAAGAATTTTGCATGTCTTTCAAAAATTTTATCTGTTTCTCATGTTTGTTCTGCTTTTGCAGACGTCGCTAACCACCCAAGGACTTTCACACCCTTTTATCTCGGGAAAGATCTCAAGAAGTCTTGGATCTTCCGCTGAAAAGCGCAAGGCCCCATTGCTCCTAAACTTCATACCCACATACACATCAAAGTTGGCCGACGTTCCAAGAGAGAGGAAGAGGAGCACCTCCTCATCAACCGCCTCCACGTAACAAGTTGCTTCCACGCCCGAGCTACCCAAGAAAAGAAACGCCGACGCAGACTAAAACAAATTAAATGGAACGTCAAAAAAAGGTGCTAGACCTTCCGCCGATCTTCCCGATGATATGGATGATGTACCGGCGAACTATGCCCCAAAACCGAAGAGAACCAAGAAGACCCAACCAAAGGCCAAGGCGAATGAAGCCGATGCCGAGGCTGTAGATGCCCTGCCAATCTCCCAGCTAGCGGAGAGCAGGAAAACCACTTCTGCTCTAGTGAAGAGGTCGGCTGAGACGTAGCCCTCTGGATCTGGTCCATCGAAGAAGCAAAAGCCTTCAACCTCGGGATCCAGGGTTCCCAAAGTTCCCTGGGAGCCCAAAATTACACTTGAGGACAAAGCGGTTTATGCCCACGAGCGCCTCGACATCAACGTCGGCGTGGCACTCAAAGATGGTCGTTTTATTGAAGGTGATCTTGAGAAAAACTCCAAGATTAGTGAATATGAGAACTATGCCCTCATGTTGCAACGCTCCGTCCAAGTAAGTCTTCAGAACTTTGATAATTTTGCCTTATCTTCATACTTGTAAAACGTCATTTTTACTCAGAATAACCTTTGTCTTTATGAACTTTCAAAGCCGTTTCAACACGCCATGCCTTCTCTCAGAAGGCATTTGAAACAAGGGAGGAGCTCTCTGAATTAAAGAAGGAGTTTGCTGCTCTTCAAAAGACCCAAAAAAGAGATCAGTTGAGGATGAAAAAGCTGGAAGAGCAGGCCGAGGCGGCCACAAAGGCCCAATCAATTGCTCTTCAAAAGGCTGAGGCTGCTGTTAACGTCAAGAAAGTAGCCGAAGCCGAGAAAAAGGAAGCCGAGGATAAGAAGGCTGAAGCCGAGAAGGAGCTTAGGGATGCTCTGGCCACGAAAAAGGCTGAAATTGAAGCTGCCTACAACCAAGGCATGGCCGACGTCGCTGAAGACTATAAGCTTCAGGTCAAGCAAGCTTGCAACAAAGGATACGTCCTAGGTTGGAATGCTCTGACCAAAAAGCTTGATCTTCCAGTCGACTCGCCATGGCGCAAGACTGAGAGCCTGCGTCTTCCTTGCCCTCTTCCTCCATTTCTAAGCCAAGATGAATCTGAATCTGAAGCCGAGGCTGAAGATGAAGATAAAGATGAACCCCTGGTGAGGAAGGCCAAATCCCCTCCCAAGACCGACCAAATTTTGGACCTCACTGGGGATGAGGAGGTCGAGAAGCAATCCAAGGAAGCTGGCTCAGTTCGCCTGTCTTCTGATATGCTTCTAATTGGGAGAAGTGTTGATGAAACCTTAGCCGAGATTGACGCTGAGGTTGCAGCTGACAAACACTCCGAGGTCGTGGCAAATAAAGAACCTGAGGTTCTGGCTGAAAAAGATGCAGAAGTTGTGGACCCAAAAGACACCGAGGTGGTTCTTCCAGAGCCTTCCGAGGTTCCAGCCCAACCTTCTGTTCAAGTTGAAGAAGGACAGCCTTTGACGCTTTTTGTTTTCTATTTCTTGTACTTTGTTTTCTTTTTATGTGAGCTCTCTTTTGTGGCCGAAGTGCCTTCTCTGAAACTTGTGAACAAGAATTTTACTTAAGCCATAGTGCCTTTCTTTTATGCAATTGTTACTTTCTGACTGCTTCAGACTTTTAACTCCTCTTACTGCTTCTGAATGATTCTATACTTAGAATGATTTCCAGATTCTTCCTTCTTTGCACAATCTCCTTGGGTTAACATACCTCGGGCATTACACCTGCAAATTTCACTTCGGCAAGAGACTGTCCTGCATTCTTTCATAAATTTCAACAAGTATAAACATACACTATTCAATTAATCTTCATCTTGTAAATTGCTACAAATTTCAACAAGTGAAGACAACAATCATATTAGCTTAACTTTAACTTGTAAATTGCTACAAATTTCAACAAGTAAAGATAAGGAGTTTATCTCGGCTTAACTTTGACTTGTAAATTGCTACAAATTTCAACAAGTAAAGATAAAGAATTTATCTCGGCTTAACTTTGACTTGTAAATTGCTACAAATTTCAACAAGTAAAGATAAGGAATTTATCTCGGCTTACCTTTGACTTGTAAATTGCTACAAATTTCAACAAGTAAAGATAAGGAATTTATCTCAGCTTAACTTTAACTTGTAAATTGCTACAAATTTCAACAAGTAAAGATAAGGAATTTATCTCGGCTTAACTTTAACTTGTAAATTGCTACAAATTTCAACAAGTAAAGATAAGGAATTTAAACATGATCTAGGCTTTACTTCGGCTAAGCATTACTAATGTCTTCTCTCTGCCCCCAATGTGAACCTAAGTTCCTCTTGGGTTCTCATTGTTCAAAAAACAACATCATGCCAAGTTGTATAAGTTCAGAAAAATACTGCTAAGGTTTTATTTATCATATCAGCAAAAAAATCAGAGAAAATCTAATGATAGAAAAACTTTAGATTACAAGTGTTCCATGGTCTAGGCAATGCTTTGCCCTCATTGTCTTCGAGCCGATATGCCCCATTCCCTAACACCGAGGTGATTCTCAGAGGGGCCTTCCCAGCTTGGGCCAAGCTTGCCTTCTCTCGATCCTTCTTATTGCCGACGACTTTTCTCAAGACTAGGTCATTGACTTGAAAATCCCTTGATTGACCTTCTTGTTGTCGGTATGTCGCAAGTCGGATTGCATTTCTCTTCTTCTTTCTTCTAGTAGGTCCAGATCTCGCTAAGAGCACATCATTAGACCCGCTCTCAACTCCTCGCGTTACGATCCTCGATGCCGATCTCCTGGAATGATCGCTTCGTGCTATAAGCCATGGCAAAAGGGATTCTGTTGATATTCTCCAGAGGCGATATGCCCAGAGCACGTTGGCAATTGCCTACCCACTTCCCTTTGCCTCAGCCTCTTCTTTATTCCATCTAGAATGACCTTGTTTGATGCTTCGCTTGCCCATTACTTTGGGGAAAGCTTGGTGTTGAAAAATAGTTCTTTATCTTGAACTTGGCAAAAAATTCTTGATGAGTTTGTCGTCAAACCGTGTTCCGTTGTCGGCCACGATTGCTCTTGGAATCCCAACCGTAATGATGCTTTTCCAGATGAAGTTCTTCACATCCACATCTCGGATTTTGGCAAGAGGCTCTGCTTCTATCCATTTTGTGAAGTAGTCCGTAGCCACCAGTAGGTACTTCCGTTGCCCAGTTGCTTGGGGTAATTTTCCAATAAGGTCCATGCCCCATTGGGCAAATGGCCAAGGGCTGGAGACAGGGTTCAGGTCAGCAGCTGGCTGATGTATCAATGGTGCAAACCTCTGGCATTGTTCACACTTCTTCACATAGGCTTCTGCATCTTTTTGCATATAGGGCCACCAATACCCCTGGGTAATGGCCCTGTGAGCTAACGATCTGCCCCCTGCGTGGCTTCCACAAACTCCTTCATGAATTTCATACAGAAAGTCTTCGACCTGAAGAGGGTGTACACACCTTAAAAGAGGTCCAGTGAAGGATCTTCTGTAGAGATGTTCTGCTGTCGCCGAATCTTGCCGACTTCACCGACCTTGTGTGCTTCCTTCGATCTTCCGCAACTTGCCCTCTTTCAGAATGCAACAATTGCATCCATCCAAATTTTGGTCCCAAGTCCGCATAATGCTTCTTGCATTGTGTTTGGTGGCTCTATGCTTGGGCCCGTAGGTAATCAATCATTATTGTCCTCGCCTTCCCAGCTTTGCCGAACTTGCTAAATTGGCCAACGCTACGGCGTGGTTGTTATCATCTCGCTAACCTCAAGAAGTCGGCGCTTTTGAAACATGTCTGCTAGTCTCGATGACTTCTTTATGTGATGCCGACATCCTTTCATCTCGGCAAAGAACTCTCCTGTAGTTTGATTCACTATAAGTTGTGAGTCACAAAAAACTATTACCTCATCTGCTTCTGCCGCGGCTGCCAACTTCAGTCCAGCAATCAGGGCTTCATACTCCGCCTCATTGTTCGGGGCTTTGAACCCCAGTCGAATGGTCTGTTCTAATATCTCCCCATCGGGGGAAATTAGCACTACTCCTGCCCCTGCACCCTGCCGGTTTGAGCTTCCATCAACGAAAAGCTGAAAGGAGTCTCCGATGTAGATGCTGCAGGGTCTGAGTTTTTCCTTCCTTGGTTCCTTGGCCTTTGGTCTGGCTTTCCTTCCTTGCTCGGACGCCATTCATCTCGGCCACGGAGTCTGATGTTCGTGTACTCTGGTGAGAACTTCCACGAAGTCGCCAAGACTTGGCCTTTATTGTCGTTTCTACCGAACTCCAGGTCGTATTGGCCCAACACTACGGCCCATCTTGCAATTCTTCCTGTCAAGTCTCCTTGTTGCAACAAGGACTTTAATGGGTGCTCTGTCAGAACCACTATCTTATGAGCCTGAAAATAATGGTTTAGCTTCTTTGAGGCCATTACCAAGGCCAGCATTAATTTCTAGTGGTAAATACCTTGTTTCTCAGATCGCCAAGGTTTTACTTACGTAGTATCTCGCTTCTCCTTCTCTTCTCGGATAATTACAGACTCACATAAGGCTCAAACTGCTAGGTATAAAAACAGCTTCCTCCCGTGTTGAGGCGTTGAGAGGATCCCGAGGTAAGGTATTTCTTCAGTCGCCAAAGCGGCCTCACATTCCTCCGTCCATAAAAATCCGTGGCCTTTTTCACCAGATTGAAAAAGGGTTTACACTTGTCCGAACCGCTTATAAATGTTTAGGGTCATGCCCTTCCAAAGAAGTATCTGAACTGTTTAGCCGATGTCGATTTTGTAATTCCGAATGGCCTTGATCCGATCCGGCCGGCTTCAATGCCCCTTCTTGTCACCAGTACCCCAAGAACTTACGGATCCGACTCCAAACGCAGATTTCGATGCGTTTAGTCGAGCCGATATGTTTTGAGTATGTTGAAGACCTCTTCTAAGTCAACGAGATGATCCTTCAGTTCCTTGGTCTTCACGACCATATCATCGATGTAGACTTCCACAGTTCCGCCAATCAAGTGTCTGAACATCTTGGTCACCAGCCTTTGGTAAGTTGTTCTGCGTTCTTCAACCCAAAAGGCATGACTCAGAATAAAGAGACCTTTGGGAGTGATAAACGCTGCCTTCTCCTCACCGGGGGGGTACATGGCTATCTGGTGATACCCCTTATATGCGTCCAAGAAGCTCATCCTTCCATGTCCAGATGTGGCGCCCACCAACTGATCGATCTTTGGCAGAGGGAAGCTGTCTTTGGGACAGCTTTGTTCAAATTTGTGAAGTCTACGCACCCTCCACTTGCCATTCTTCTTTTTACTACCACGGTATTTGATAACCACGCCGGGTAGTTGGCTTCTGATGGCCCCGCCTCTAGAAGTCTACTTCTTCTTCCACCGCTTCGACGCAGCATCAACGTCGGTCTCTGCTCGTTGTATTACGTGCTTGGCCGACTGTCAACGTTGAGTCTGTGGCATGTGACCCTGGTCAATCCCAGGCATTCCATAGGGTGCCCAGGCGAACACCCCAATATTTTTTCTCAGAAAGCCTTCCAATTCCCTTTCTTCTTCTTCGGCTAATCCCGTGCCGAGAAGAAAGAAGCGTTCCTCATCGCCCTCTTGGACGAAGACTTTCTTCAATGCTTCTTCACTTTCTTCTCGGCTCCTTGTCGACATCATCCAGACTTTCATGTCCTCTTCTTCAACCTCTGCTTCTTACGGTTCTCGAATGTCCGCAGTTAGCTTCATTGCTTCCATAGAGCAATTTTTTCGCCGCGAATCGATCTCATCTCGATTTCCTCAATCCCATGTTCAACGGAATCGTGAGCGCTTGATGCAAGGTTGAGGAATCGCCCCCATTGCATGCAACCACGGCCTCCCAGATGATGTTGTAAGGCGAAGGTGTATCAATCACAATAAATTCGCCCTCATCTTCGTGCGCCTTGTACCTCCAAGCTTGTTATGCTAAAGGCCATGTCGCTCCATTGAAGCCGACCATCGGGCCGCTTGATCGCTCCATGTCATCGGTGAAGGCCTAACTCCTTATAGCATCTCGACATACATGATGTCGCAGAGTCGCCTTGATCAATCAGATGCTTTCACCGGCACTCCCAACCCGGAGGGATACTACCAGGCATCATTGTGCGGGTGTCAACCATGTCAAGGTCGGCCTCTGTGAAGGTTATCATTGGTCCTTGGCAATCTTCAGCCGAGGTCTTTTCACCGACTGTTGACATGTCGCAGATGTTTCACCCTCTGCCTCCCCTTATATCGTTTTCATTCACCTTTGAGTGGATCACGTTAACCACCCGAGGTCCACCTGCCTGTGGTTGCTGTGCTGGGGGGGGCGGGGCTGCTGGTGCTTGAGGCAATCGCGCCTGCTCCTCCCTGGTTCGGGCCTCATCCACAAGGTCTCTTAAATGGCCTTGCCTCACCAGATCTTCTAAGTATGCTTTAAGGGCTCTGCAACCCTGAGTTGGGTGGCCCTGCTCATTATGGTAGGCACAACGCCTACCAAGGTTTCTCCCCATGAATTCTCCTTATGCTCTTGCGGGCGCCTAAAGTAGGGCCGATTCGAATTTGGTCAAGGACCTTTTGATTGGAATTGAACACCGTGCCACGCTTGTTTGGTCCTCAACTCCGCTCTCGCTTTGTTCTCATTGTTACCTCGCCTCGCTTGAGCCGTTGTTTTTTCTGTCTTCAGATCCTTGTTCCCGAGGTGTCTTCCTCGGCTCGTCGTATTTCTCAATTCTCGCCATGAGCTCTTCCATGCTCTTTAAGTGGTTTTCGCCAAAGACTTCCGCGGTGGATACCATCCTTCGTGCCGTTCTTGAAAGATACGACCGCCACCTCTGGTTGCATTCAGTATTCGATTGAACACCTCATAGTACCTCTTTGCATAAGCCCTAAGGCTTTCGTCTTGCTGATTTTGAGGGCCATCAACGATCTACCCTCAAGGGTCGCAGCTTGTTTGTTATGAACTCCGCAACAAACATCTCGGCCAGCCTTCCCAGCTCTTCACGCTCCCCTTTGGTAGTTTGTGGAACCAGTCTGATGCAATCTCCCCGAAGGATGAAGGGAACACTTTGCAGAGCAACGGCTCGTTCCCACTGTACAAAGCCATTGAATTCAAAAATAATCCGACATGAAAGTTCGGGTCCGACTTACCATCATATATCCGAGCCTCGGATATCAATCTTTTTCTACGCGACGATTTATCCAATTCGCCGAGAAAGGAGTCCTCGGCTTAACTGGGAAGCATTTCTTCCAGATTCTCCCTGCTTTCCTCTTGAGGTAATCTCTTAAGTCCTCTTTACTTCTTCCCGCAGACTGTCGTTGGGCTTCACTTTTCACAAGACTACTCGGCCTCATGGTGGCCCCTTTTGATCATTCTCCGCAGACGATCGAAACATAATATCCGCCGGAACATGCCGATGTTCTTTGGGGTCCGCTTCTCGCGGTATGTCCTTCGACTCTTCTCGTCTCGGCTCTTCTCGCCGACTTCCACTGAAGGTCGGTGAGAGTACCTTCCGCTTCGTATGTTGTGGGGCTTGGATTTCTTTCCGTCCCTTCTTCCGCCGCTTGTCGCGGCATTGGTGTGTCCTCGCGGATATGGCTTGCATGACATTATTCGCATCATGAAGTTGACGACCGATCAAGGTCCGCCAACTTATTTGCCATCTCCTTTACTTCTTCATCCCTCCTCGGACATCCGCTTTCCATGTCCGGAGGTCGCCCTCGTTATAGTATTTGCCTCGTCGCTTTCTTTGATGTATCACCGTTTTGGCCGACGGTGTTCTCGCGTGATTCTCGATCACGAACTTCCTCATTGTGGTCTCCTTCTTCCGTTAAGGTTGGCGGGTCTTCCACTCCCAACCGGAGCGCCATCCCCAACCTTTTCCTCTGCGAAGTTATCGCCATCTACTCTTCTTTCGTTCCTCTGACGGCGCCAAATTGTGTGAGTGATTTTCCGATCACACCGCCTCCTTAGTGATTCAAATGAAGAACACAGCAGAGTAGTCGGCTCCTGTAAATCTCAAGTATGAAAAGACTCGGTGGTTCTTCCACCCGGGGGCACTCCGACGATCAAGTCAGTATATCTCTCAAAGATAATCAAGTGCTAAACTCACAAGCTTGAGTATAAACAACGTACTTTAGACCCATGGGGGTGCCTCTCTTTTATAGCTAATACAATCCTAGTCCCAACAGGAACCCAGTCCTAATGGACTTAGGACTCCTGCTAATCTAGGACTCTCAGTGGAATTAAGACATACTCCCTGAGAGTTTATCTTTACCCCAAACTGAAGTCTTCCCCCAATCTAGGACTCTTGTCCATATCTTGGTTGAGCTTCCTCTTTATTCTAGGACTCTTGTCCTTTATCCGCTTATCTCGGATTCCGATATCTTCGGAGGTAACCTCGGCCTAACCGAGATAACCTCGGCACAACCATCATAACACGTGGGGATCTTGGCTGACACTTCGGTGTCACCTCGGCCACGTGTTGGTACTCAGAAAATACATCCCCACATATAGTTATGTTAGTTTATTTTTATAAATACTTATCACGAATTAAAGTGATTATAATTCTTGATTTGATTTGAATTTTTTTAAAAATAATCTACATAATGTAATTTTAATAAATTAATAATTTAGGTTATTGAGATGAGATTCGTAGATAACCCACGTATCCAACAATTTTGTGGATTGTAGTCCTTATTTGAATGGCGAATCTACTTGAAAGAACGTTGTCCAGCCTTCTTAAAAAATCCTGTTGTATTACAAATAGTCGACCGTTAGATGACAAAGAAACCAATAGTCAACAGTTAGATGATAGCTTGTAATCTTCAATCTATATGTTAAATTCTAAATTTTTGCTCCACCTCATATGTCAACCTGTTGACATCATAAATCTATAATTTTTTTTTATTATTTATTATTTATATAATTACAGGATATATGACATATTCCTACTTATTTGAAAGTTATGAAAAATTATAAAATGTGAAAAGATAATGGAAAATAAAGTAGAGAATATAAAGCATGAAGTGGAGGCTGAAGGAAGTTAAAAAAGATCATGTAGTATGAAATGGAGGATGTGGAAGAGTGGGTAGTTTTAGGTAATTTTTTCTTACAAATGTTTGCTTATAAATAGCTATTCATGACTCCATTATAAAAGATGCAGAATTCAAATCAAAGACAATTGATTTCAATATTTCTTGTCATTTTCCTTAGGAGTAGTTTAACATAGATTTATATTTTGAAAGATTTATTTTCAACATTTCCTTTTCAAAACATTTTATGCACTTTCTTTTTGAAGCATAGGAGTAGAGATAAATAATTATTACTTTGATTGTTTACTCAATCGTCTTTCTCTGTCTCCCTCATATTTCTTTTAATTTTTCTTTTCTTTACACTTAGCAATTTTGAAGTCCTCTTTGTTGAGGCAAAAGAACCGTTAGCACCATCGCTTGATAATTAGCTTGAATTTAGTCTGTAAGGATTTTTCAATCCTTACTAGCACGCTCGCATTTATAATATTTTTCTTCGTAGAAAAAATAAGCCAACAATTTTGGCACGCCCAGTGAGACGTCAAGTGTAAGAAATGAAAAATGAATTAGATTTGTCCATTTCAAATAGCCTAGATGAAATCTGTTGGCTTGGCATAAATAAAAAATTTTGGATCTTTAAGAAGAGATTCATTTTCTTGATGAAATAAACTTCCATCCCTTACAATATTATTTGGTAGAAGAAAAAAGACACCATTTAATTGGAGAAATTCATCAACTTGATATGAAAATTTGTCAATGGAATGATGAGTTATCAACTCTCACTACCAAGTCTTTAATTGAGGTTTTAATGGTCGAAATTGGTGAGTTTTTTTAAAAATTTTCCATGATTAAAAATAGCAAAAGCAAAGAGTTGATTTCATCAATGGCTGAGGGGGTTCAAGAGCCCATTTTTAAAGAGCCAAATTATGAAATTAACATAATGAAAGAGAATGTTCTTGAGCCAAATTTGACTGAAAATGATGTTCTATACATGGCTCGAGGGGTCCAAAAACTAATTTTTAGAGAGTCAAGTCATGAAAATAACATATCTATGGGTGGTTTTCATAAGCCATTAATGGCTAATATGGAAAAATAACTCACTTTGCCAAATAATTATGAAAATCAATTTGGCGAAAGTCATATTTTTAAAACAAACATGGTCAAGAATAATGAACAAGTCACTGTTCATGAATTCAAAATTTTTGACATTTTTCAAAATGTCCAAAAGTATGAATTTTCATGGTCACATTATACCATGACTTTTGTTGTTTGAAATCCATTTAGGATTTGTGAATTACATCAAATGTTGACTTTGATGGAATGGCTAACAAATAATATTTTGTTATTGCAATATATTGGGTCAAAAATATAGTTATTAGTTAATCCATAAAACCATCACCATTTGATTTTGTGGTTACCTTCGAAGCATATCCCAAAACACTTCAAAGCATGCTATTCATTGAAATATCATTTTATAGTCATTAATGGCTAGTTAAAATGCCAAGCTAATTTCATAGCAATCCAACTCTTTGGATTTGGTTCAAAGAGATGTCGTGAGCACTTTCGAAGGACGACTTTGATCCTTTAGTAACATGTGAAGCCCCTGAAAAATGTATTTTCTTTAAAAGCCCTAATGTTTGAATTATTTTCTTAAAGCCCCTCAGTTCTTTGAATTTATTTCGAATCTTGTCTGTTAGAATTTATTTTATTTTATTTTTATCAAAACAGGAATATCCTAGCCGAATTAGATTCCTTAGCCTAATGTAATTTAATTTTACATAAGTAAGGTTCCAATACATGAGTTTAATTCAAAGCTCTCACTCTTTATTTAAATTCAAGAATTACCCCAAAACTAGTACATGTATTTTTATATTATAAGTACCATCAATCAAATTGAGATCTATATATATATGCAGTGGGAGATGTGCCCCTAGTACCTAAATTGAATAAAAAATAAGCCCCATCACCCTTCCCAATGGCCGGCCACCCTAGGAAGATGTGAGGAGCCTATTTTTAAGAATTGTAATCATAGTATTCTAGAAACCCTAACACCTAGTACCCCTAGACCTAGGGTTTTGTTTCCAATACTAGTTTCATTTCAACTAGGGACCAACTAGATATTGTCTAATCCTATGATTAAGCTCCCTAATCACTCATATTCCATTAGACTCAAAGTAAATCCTAACTTTTCCATCCAATTTCAACTAGTAGACTTTTATGTCTTTTTACAACAAAATTTGCCTATAAATACCACCACTCCCAAGCATAACAAACACAAACAACACACTCACACACACATTCAGCCTAGAGGAGAGAAAAGAGAGCAAGAGAGAAGTCTTGAGAGGAAGAGGAAGGAAGAGGAGAGCCATCTTGTTCAAAGCTTAGTAAGTAAGCCACAATACAACCTTATCTTTCATTTTCCTTTTTCAAATACATGTTCTTAAGAGTTCTAAACATTGTTTTTAGATGTGTTATTGATGAGTTACTTGTGTTAAAAATGATAAGAATTGAGTCATGATTCTACCTCTCTTGTAGTTTCCCTAATTTCGGTACAAAACTATCTTTTTCATACCAATCTCTCAAACTTTCCAAAGGCACACCTCCAAGAAAAATTACTGAGCTTAATATATGTTAGTTAGCATGTTTTTATCACAAAAGAAACAAAAATTTTCCCTTAGTGGCACTACTACAAAAATAGTTAAAGATCACACTTTGACAAAAAAAAAAAAAGATCTCACTTTTATTGGAAGTGTGATAAAAAAAATTATATTGATATTTTAATCACACTTAATTTGATTGAGTGTGATAATATTTATTTTTTATGTCACTTTTCAATTAAGTGTGATTATATATATATTTTTTAATCACACCTTCTAATTAAAAGTATGATTATATATACACTACTACTTTTTAATCACACTTTTTAAACAAGTGTAATTATATATATATTTTTAATCGCACATTCTAATTAAAGTGTGATTTTTTATATATTTTTAATCACACCTTTTAATTAAAGTGTGGTTATATATACACTACTACTTTTTAATCACACTTTTTAAACAAGTGTGATTATATATATATTTTTTAATCACACATTCTAATTAAAGTGTGATTATTTATACATTTTTTAATCACACCTTTTTAATTAAAGTGTGATTGTATATACACTACTACTTTTTAATCACACTTTTTAAGTAAATGTGATTATATATATTTTTTTTAATCACACATTCTAATTAAAGTGTGATTATTTATATATTTTTTAATCACACCTTTTAATTAAAGTGTGATTATATATACACTATTACTTTTTAATCACACTTTTTAAACAAGTGTGATTATTTATATATTTTTTAATCACACCTTTTTAATTAAAGTGTGATTATATATATTTCTGTCTCTATCTCTGTCTCTCTTCTCTTTCTCTCTCTCACTCATCACTCTTCTCTGTCTGTCATGCATCTTTCTTTCTCTCTTTCTCTGTCTCTCTTCTCTTTCTCTCTCTCTCTCTCACGCATCACTCTTCTCTGTCTGTCTGTCTGTCTCTCTTTCTTTATGTCTCTATCTCTCTTCTCTTTCTCTCTCTCACTCATCACTCTTCTTTGTCTGTCTGTCTCTATTTCTCTCTATGTCTTTCGCTCATCTCTCTTCTCTCTCTCGTTTATCTCTTTTCGCTATTTTTTTTCTCTCTCTCTCTTTGTCTATCTCTCGAACATCTTTTGTTTCTCTCTGTTTTTGTCTCTATCTCTCTCTATCTCTCTGTCTCTCTCGTTTATCTCTCTTCTCTCTCTCTCTCTCGTTTATCTCTCTTCTCTCTCTCTCTTTTTCTATGTCTCTCTCTCGTTAATCTCTTTTCGCTTTCTTTCTCTTTTTTTGTTTATCTCTTGCTCATCTCTTGTTTCTCTCTATTTTTCTGTCTCACTCTCTCTCTCTATCTTTTTCTCTCTTTGTCTATCTTTATCTCTTTCTCTCTTTGTCTCCGTCTCTCACTTATCACTCTTCTCTTTCTCTGTCTACCTGTCTGTTTGTCTGTCTGTCTCTCTCCCTCACTATGTTCGCCTTGCTCACTCTCTTCCTCATCTCTTCTCTATTTATTGAGCTCCCTCTCGATTTATTGATCCAACCATGTTAGGGACCCCTAGTGGGCGGTGACCCCCAGCACCCTCACCTTCACGTGGGGGGCTGTGAGAGCAAGAGTGAAAATAAATAAATAAATAAATAAATATTTTTGAACCAATCAGAAAACAGTGGGGGTCACTCCCACTGGGGGTCTAAGGCATTTTTCTTATCGATCCACTACGAGAAAATGCACTTTTAGCGACCACTTTGTCTCTTTCTCGCTCATTACTTTGTCTCTGTCTCTCTATCTCTCTTCTCTATCTATCTCTTACTCATCTCTCCCTCTCACCACCCATCTCCTCTACCACATTTACCACTATTGCAAATGTCATTCCACTACCACCATTACTACCACTGTTGCCACTCCACCTCTACGATTACCATTACTACCATCATCGCCACCACTCCACTACCACCACTACCACTACTACCACTACTACCACTACTACTACCATTACCTCTCCTCCACCACTACCACTCCATCTCCTCTGTCTGTCTCTCCCTTTCTCTATGTTCTCTCTCACTCATCACTCTTTTCTGTTTGTCTGTCTGTCTGTCTCTTTTTCTCTGTGTCTCTCGTCCATCTCTCTTCTCTCTATCTCTTTCATATATCTTCTCTCTCTGTCTCTCTTCTTTTTTTCTCTCTCGCTCTCTCACTCATCTCTTTCCATGTCTCTCTCGTTTATATCTTTTCGCTCTTTTTTTTTCTCTCTCTCTGTCTCTCTCTCTTTGTCTATATATTCTCATCAATTTTTTCATCTTCTTCTCTCTCTTTTCTTTTTCTCTCTCATTCATCACTCTTCTCTCTGTGTTTGTCTATTTGTCTCTCTCTTTCTCTCATTCATCTATATCTTCTCTCATCTCTTTTCTCTCATCTTTTTTCTCTCTTTGTCTCTTTCGTTCATCTCTCTTCTCTCTATCTCTCTTACCCATCTCTCTTCTCTCTATCTCTCTCACCTCTCTCTCGTTCATTTCTCTGTCTCTCTCGCTCATCTATTTTCTCTCTCTCTCTCTCTATGTCTCTCTCGTGCTCATCTCTTCTCTTCTGTCTCTTTTTTGTCTTTCACTCTTTATCTCTTTTTCTCTCTCTCCTCTATCTGTCTCCCACTCATCTCTCTCTCTCACCACCCATCTCCTCCATTACCTTTACCACTATTGCAAACGCTATTTCACTACCACCACTACTACCACGGTCGCCATTTCACCTCTACGACTACCATTACTACTACCATAGCCACCACTCCACTATCACCACTACCACTATTGCCACTACTACTACTACCATTACTTCTCTTTCACCCCTGCCACTTCATCTACTCTACCACTACCACAACTTCACCACTAATCTCCTTCGCCATCACCACCACCACCACCACCATCATCTCTTATCCACCACCTTCACCACTGCTGCCGCTTCCTCTCTGTCTGTTTGTCTCTCTCCCCCATTATGTTCACCTTGCTCACTCTCTCCCTCATCTCTTCTCTATTTACCAAGCTCTCCACTACAAGAAAATGCATTTTTAGCGACCACTTTGTCTCTCTCTCGCTCATCGCTTTGTCTCTGTCTGTCTCTTTCTATCTCTCTCTCTCTCTCTCTCTCTCTCTCTCTCTTTCTCTCTATCTCTCTTCTCTATCTATCTCTCACTCATCTCTCTCTCACTACCCATCTTCTCTACCACATTCACCATTACTGCAAATGTCACTCCACCTCTACAACTATCATTACTACCACCATCGCTGCCACTCCACTACCACTACTACTACTACCACTACCATTACCTCTCCTTTGCCACTGCTATTCTATCTCCTCTACCACTACCATAACTTCACCACTTATCTCCTTCACCATCACTACCACCACCACTATCACCTCTTATCCACCACTACTGCCACTTCCTATCCTCTACCACAAAAAAATTAGTTATTGATTTTTAGTTACAAAAAAAAAAAGGATCACAAAATTTTTTTTTTCATTGACCACAAAAAATTAACTTTATTTTAATAGAAAATATTATCCTTACTTCTACCAAATAAAAAACGATATAATTTTTTATTCATTAAAATAAATATGAAACAAATAAATTTACAAGCTTACTAACTGAAAAAAAAAAAATTCATTAACTATAAAAAAAAATTATTTTAATAAAAAATTATTTTTTTTTTAGCAAATTCTCTATTACGAAAAAAAAATCATTTTATTATTTAAATATTCGTTTGTAATGAAAATAAAAAAAAAATTCCAAAAAAATTTCCATCCCCCCCCTCTTTCCATTCCCGCTCGTTTTTCCTCCCTTAACCAAAAATCCCCAAATCTCAAATCCCTAATTTTTGAACCAAAAATCCCCGTCTCTGTCTCTCTCGTGACTGTGAGCACGGCAGACGATGGCGTCGAGCGACGGGGTTAAGGGGCCTCACTGTAACAACCCTCGTACTGATTATCGATAACTTACTGAATTAGCGACTGGTTACTGTTAAACTGAACTGATAATGACTGATAATTGGATTAACTGAAGTACTGAATGGACTGATTGAAATCGAAACTGAAATTGAATAAGTTTATTTATTGTATTGCATATGGCATCTGTTTGATTGAATGACTATCTGTTTGAATTCGTATGTTTAAACTGCTAATTGAAGGCCTTATCGGCGGCCGAATTAGGAACCGTTTCGTGTTTTGTAATCAGTATAATTTATGTGATTTAATGGTATAATTCTCTGAATTGTGATTAGGTATGATTAAATTAATTAACTTAGACCAGAAATTGAGTTAATTACAAGTTTGACTTATTTACTAAGTTGCCACCTTTAGTGGACCTTTGTTTATCATTTTTTATTTGAGCCTTATACACTTGGAGACATATCTTCATCAGCCTTCTTGTTGCCTCTAACCGACCAAAGAGAAGAAATAAGAAGAAAAATTGAATTCATCTTGTGGATTGCTTGGAAATTGAAGGATTCATAACATAGGTTGCTAGATTGAGCTTGCAAGACAAGAAATTGAGACTTAAGTAAGGAAATTCACCATCCTCTTGTTGTCTTTAAGCCTCATCTTGCATGGTTCATACTCCATTGTAGAATTAAACCATGATTTAGTGCTAAGAGGTTGAATTATGCTTGAATTCATGCATGCATGGCCATTTTGGTACATTTTGAAGTTGAATTCTTGTTGGAATTGTACATGCATGCCCATGTTTAAGCTATGGTCCATGTTTTCATTTTGTTTTCCAACTTTTGAGCTCAATTGAGCAAGAGTTAAAGCTTGATTTTGGACTAAAGTTCATGCATTGCATGTTTTGAAAGTGTTCTTGAAAATGGGTTTGAATTTTGGATTTAATTGACTCACCTTTGGGGCTTGAATTCATAAATTGGCTTTTGAAACTTGTTATACATTGTTTTAGGATGTATTTTCCAGAATTTGGGCCCAAGAGGTCGAGAATTGAGTTGAGAATGCTTGGTTTGAGCTTGGAAGGCAAATCTGGAAATTCCAGATTTGGCTTCTTCGCTCGAGCGAAGGATTCCTCGCTCGAGCGACCAACGTTTTCTCTGAGCCACGCTCGAGCGCAGGATTGGTGGCTCGAGCGTAAAAATCGAGCATCCAGTACTTTTACTGTTTCATCAGACCGCTCGAGCGAAGGATTGTTCGCTCGAGCGAAGCCTTTGATTTTGCAACCTCGCTCGAGCGAAGGAAGTCTCGCTTGAGCGAGACCCCTATTTTCAGCAACTTTTGAGAAATGCCTTCCAACTGTATTTTCGCATCCTCATCCCATCCTAGGCATTCTTAGGCCTAGTTTAAGGCATCTTAATGAGGATTTAGACATAGAACCACACCGAGGAAATTTAGGGATTTAATTATCATCCTTTCCAACTGTGAAACTTAGTGTGTGTTCTATTTGTTAACTGTTTAGGGTTGGCTCTCGGGGACGCGCTCTAGCTGCTATTAGTCCAATCTCTGTGAGTAACAATTGTGTAAAGATATGTTCAAAATGGTTATCTTTTGAATCGAATCGAATCTGCTATTGAACTGCTATTGTTTCTTGAATGAATGTATGTCTGTATTACAGGCGTATTGTGGCATCCTTAGCAATTCTTTATCGCATTCTGAGCTCTGTCGGTTTCCTTGTGGAACCATCTTGTTTCTTGATTGATGGCCATCATTATTGTTGGAGTGTTAAGACCCGTCCTTTGGACCTCTTGTTTATAGGCTAATGGATGTACCACATATGGTGATTGATTGAAATCTTGAAGATCAAATCGCTTAATGAACTGATTTCATTACTGTAAGGACATTCATTCATAACCTCTTTACGCATTATGTTATTCACTGGGCTTTAGCTCACTGTTTATATATATATGTAGGTTTTCAGCAACCAGATCGGAGCTAAGAGCGTGGGTTGGTCCCCAATTTTGTCAAGCCAGCCTATGTGCCTCACTGCGAGGTTCCGAGTTGCCATGCTATGGCTTGGGGTGTTTTTATTGTCCCCACCTGTCTCCTCACCGTTTTGTACTACTGTATAGACTGTCTACTGTTTTACTGTACGGTTATCGAGGGATTAGGTCCCGTACTGAATGTTTGTATATGATTGTATAGACTGTATGTAGACCGTACTGTATGAATGCATGGAAAAAAATATTTTTGGCATACAGATTTTCACAGCTCAATGGACACTAGTTATTTACTGTATTGGCTTCCGCCAGTTCTGTTTAGCGTATTCTTAATCAGATATCTTCAACAGCCTTGACAATCTCGGATTCTTGGCGATTCTGATGCTAAACCCATAGGGCCGGGTTTGGGTCGTGACACTTACTCTTTTCTTTCTCACTCCGTTGGCTTTCCCTCTGCTGCTCTCATTCTAGTGGCGAAAGAGCTGCTCAGAAACCTGATGTGTATGCGCAGCGTCAGATTACTCTCTCCTCTTCCATATCACAAGGAGGAAAGCGCCCTCTCTCTGCTCTCTCTATATCTCTCTGTAATCGTATTCATAATTCACGTTCTCATCTCTTCTTCTTCTTCTTCTTCTTGTTTTTGGTTCTTAGTTTTCCTTACAGTCCTTAATTTATGGTCAATTGTTCTTTGTCAAGATGATTTCTAAAAAATTGACTGGTATGTTGATTGAACTCAAATGTCATGGCACAGAGAGCAGAAGAACTGAGTTTGTTTGTCATTGATGAAGGAGACAATGAAACATTACTTTCGCACCGCATCAGTTCAGATGATATTTATCGAAAGCAAAATGGTATTCTTTCTGTTTATGCAAGTTATGCTTGTAATTAACTTTTTCTGTAGATTTTATGCTTGTTGTAGGTTATTTTATTTTATTTTTCAGAAACAATAATCTCTTGGAGAGATCCAGAGTATTCGACCGAATTAGGAGACTACAGGGTGCTATTACATATGGTAATATCTTTCTAATCAATTTCTTCTATTGCTTTATAAATTTATAAGTTCTTTCTCTTTCTTTATTATCTAATAACACACTTCTTTTATGTAGGGATCACATTTGTAACGTGCAAAGAAATCTACAGTTTAGTACTCTTAACAGTAAGTGTTTGCTATTATCCACTCTAAAAGAAGTTTTGTAAAGTTAGAACTTGGCTAACTATTAGGTTGGCTGTGTTGGGGTGGTCCAGCAATGCAATTTGAGTTGTTTAGATGATCGATAATCTAAATTGGGCAAAATTCACTTTATCCCCTTGTGGTATACCTTTTGTGCTAATTACCCCTATCTTTTGAAAACAACCACATAACCCCCTTGTGGTATGTGTTCCGTTTAGTTAACAAGTGTGAAGCACATGTAGGGCATAAGGGAGTTATGTGCTTATTAGGGAGTCCCACTCATACTTATTGAATTATTCGAACTTCCAAACTTGGTAAAAGAGATAATTCCATAGATGTCTCTATTTCGGCATTTCTTAAGCACCATTACTGAAAACACCTTCAGATAAGTTCAACAACTCCATATGGGGCCTTTGTCCTACAGTTTTGTATGTTTGCATTTTAAATATTCATGCACAAAAAGAAAGGTTTGTTGCTGTAGTCAATGTGGCAAGTGATTTTTTTTCTTCAGATCTTTGATCAACTATTTGAAGAATTTTGTTTGCATCTTTTGACATGCATGTATTATTCATGGTGCTGTGGATGGTTGATTTTTGTTGCTACTTCTGCAGATGAGACTTATCATAGCGTTAACAGTGAGTTGAGAGAGTTGCCTGCTTGAGTATTTTACACTTCCTTTAATACTAAAGGTTGAAACTGATTCCTTGTTTTCAATTTTTGGTTATTATATTTTTAATGTTGATTTTTATGCTGCTGGATTGAGTGGTTAACATTAAACATATATGGTTAAAAGCCTGCTGATTATTAAAAAGTTGGAATCACGGTTTCACATTAATTTACAAGTTTCATAAATTCTCACAAAAACCAAAATTTTAGGAAAATAGTTCATCTAAAATTTGGTGGAATGAAATTGTCATATTTCAAATTCTACTATATTTATAAGGACAACCACTAAATTTTTTTTAAAAAAAAAATTATTAAGTTAAATTGTATATGTTCATAAAACTTTTTTTTTATTGTAAAATTAGGAAAATGATATACAAATCCACTTTCAAGATCCATTTTCTAGACCCAATGATGTGTAAATGATATAATTGGTTGATAATTAGAGAAGATATAAGAGAGAGTGTAGATGTACAGTAGAGTGGAGATCAGAACCAGGGTCAGTTGGATGATGTGGGGGGTCCACTTGTTCTTCCTTCAATGCCCTTTCAGGACCAGGAGTTGCAAGATGATAACTGGCCTCGAAACAACTTGCATCAATGCTCGGGCATTGTAAGTTTATCTCAAATCAAGTATTGCTGTTTTTTTTTTTGTTTTGTTTGCACAGCTACTAAAGGGTTTGAACCAGGGTCAGTTGGATGATGTGGGGGGTCCACTTTTTTTTTTTTTTTTGGTCATATGGCAAGCAGAGCATTTTAACCAAAGCTTATAAAAGGGTTTGAACTCTGACTTCCTATAAAGGTTTATGCAATGCCCAACTAGAAGTGTGAAACTTCCAACACCCCCAAAGTCAAACTTCAGTTCCCTTCAAGTCATCCAAATTGCAACTCTTTTTCTTTCATGTTACAAGTAAGGCAATGTGCAACTGTCTGGTAAGGATTGGCATTCAATCAAACAAACAGCCTTGATGCCAATTGAAAGTTCTCTTCTCCAAATAACATAAATGATTTCCGGTGAAATCAGACTGACATCTGTGAAGCAACATGTAAGTGTCCTAGTTCATCGGGTGTGAACCTTGCATGATAGCATCTATTGCTGTGTTACTTGGACTCCTCTATTTCCACGAAGTACCCATGTTCACCGGATATGACATGGGTAAGGATGTGGGAGATGTGTCCAACACTCGTACCCAATTTAGACATTAAGATCTTTTAATTTGTTACAATATATGAAGAAGAAAAAAACTCACATTTGCTAGCAAAGCAATATCTTTAACCTCTCACATGAATTAAATATAGAAATTTTAGGCCACGTTTGGTTTAGTTTTGGAATTGTGATTCTCTTTTTGGAGTTGTGATTTGAGGGTGGAATTGTGAATTGAGTTTTGAAAAGAGAAAATTTGTTTGACTATGAGTTTTAAAAAGAGTTTTCAAAAGTGTTTCGAAAGGTGTTTTTGAATTTTGAATTTTGAAAAGAGCGGATTGGGTCTACCCAGTCGTCTGCCGGATTTGTTTTTTTTTGGGCAATTGCAACCATTTATTTGAAAACAAAATTTTACATTTGTTTTAGATATATTCTAAAAACAAAATTTAGATATATTTTACATTTGTGATTGGTTTATTTGATTATATAGAAGAAACAACGGTTGATGGTATGCATACGAGTTAAAAGGCTTATTTAAATTGTTTTAATAGATTTTTGTTTCTGTTCCATAGTTTCTCTGATTCTCTTGTAGGGATTAAGGTTCGTGCATACTGCCCTGTTGGTAAGAGTGATCAAGGAAGACTTGCTCTAGATGTTGCAGTGAAGGCACTTGATATATATAAGAAGTAAGTAATTCCAACCTTAATACGTTGTGAAATACTAGTAGAAACTTATGGAGAAGATTGTTTAGGTTGAATCAATTTACCATGTAGTTGAACACACACAAGAAGGACGATAGAGAAAATTGAACATAGATGTGGTAATTGACAATGTCAAATCTGAGAAAGTTTCCTTTTGCTCTCTCAAAAAACAACTTTGATTCTGTTATGTGGTGTACATTCTATTTTTGGAACCACTGTAAATTTTCTTCAATTGTTTTATTAATTTTGGTTACTGTTTAGGTACTTCTCCATGCCTTACACTCTTCCTAAGCTGGATATGGTTCTTTGTCCTTGATTTTCAGATATGGGGCCATGGAGAATTATGGCTTGATCACCTATCGTGAATCCGAGCTGCTCTATGATAATTTGTATTCTACAGCTGTTAACAAACAGAGGGCAAGTGCTGTCTTCTCTTTCATAATTTGATGATTCTGAGATTAAAAAAAATTAAAAGCACCAACCTTTTTGCTGCAAATTTTTTTTTAAAACTTTGAGAATAGAGGTGGAAGGTTTTTGCTGACTATTTTATGTTCACTTCATCTTCATTCCCTTCATATTTATATTCATAGAAAATAAGTACTAGTTTTTACCAAGGTTTTTCTATTGAATACTTTTGTTCTGCCAGGTTGCAATTGTGGTGACACATGAAGTTGCACATCAATGGTTTGGCAATCTGGTAACAATGGAATGGTGGACTCATTTATGGCTTAATGAAGGTTTTGCAACATGGGTAGTTCTTTAATCTTTGTCTTTCTACTTAGTTGCTTCTTATTTTTGGGCATGTCCTTGGACTTGATGTTATATCTGCTCTGCCTCCTAATTTTATTTATCCAGGTGAGCTATTTAGTCACTGACACCTTATTTCTCGAGTGGGAAATCTGGACTAAATTTCTTGAAGACACTGCTGGGGGTTTACATTTGGATGCATTGGAAACCTCACACCCAATAGAGGTAAAAATAGGTTTCCTTGAAAGCGTATGTATGCATCACCTGCTGGTGATTTACAATTAAAACCCTTTATATGGTTATGACATTAAGAAGTTTATTTTTGAGAAATAGCTTTTCCATTAACACATTTGATGCATGTTATAATGACTTCAAAGCAACATTATCAGAGCTCAACAGGTATTGCTGTTTAAAAGTGCACCATGAATTCCAGTTTTTGTCCATTTGATGTTGATGAGCATATCTTTGCAGGTGGAGATACATCATGCTCGTTCAATTGATGAAGTTGCTGATGATATATGAATAGAAAAATTGGGGTAAGGATTTCACTTATATACTTAACATTGATGAAGTTGCCAACAAAGGTTGAGATTGTCCTCTTATTCTTGACATTGGGATTGTTACAGAAATTTTTTTAGCACTTCTTTATCTTCTTTTCGCAACATCCATTTGACAAACTGATTCATTAATGAATGTTTTGGCCTCATCTTGAGGTTGACAGTTGTCTATGTGTTATGCAAAATTAGGTTACTGTGATTCTTGAGAATGGACAACGTTATGAAGGTGATCATCCTTATATTATTGTATTGATAATTCTAAGAATGTTCATAACATGAAAAAAAAAAAACTTGTATCTAAATGATGTATTAATTTATCATATGTTATCCTTTTCTAAATTTATCATACTCGTGTGAATTTTATTGTATAAATGAGGTGACAGATGGATCTAGTGGCATTCACTAGGTTTCTCCACAAACACATCAGAGATCCTCTTTTGGAAGTCATGAAATGCAACCTTTTAATCGGGGTAAGTATTTCACTTATATATATTTTTTATGGAATAGAAAAATCAATATTTTCCTCTTTTTTAATGTCATTTTCATGTTTCAAGTAAGTCATCGTTACAAATTTTAATATCAACATCAAACTCTAATATGAAATCAAAAAATAGACCCTTGGAAAGATACATCAGAATGTTCAATATGTGGTTATGAAAAATAGACCCTTGCTTTAAAAGATGCATCAGAATGTTCTCTCTTCTGACATGAAAAATATTGTTCATGCTTTATATTTGGCCTACTTACCAACCTAAATCTTTTGAATTTGGGTGTTTATAATATGGGTGGTCCTTTATTGACAACTTGTGCATCAATATTTTTTAATCTTAGATTTTTCTGGGCAGTCTCCTAAATTGTGTATTTATTTGTTGATTTGTGTTTAGAAAAAATTGATTGGTGTGGAAGTTGAAAATTTTCTCTCAATTATTGCTTTTCCACAATTGTGGTAACAAGTTTTGTTGATTAGGTATGCTCTCATTTTCATTTTATTTTTGAACAGGGTGTTAGGAATATTAATTAGTGTCAACAACATATATATACACATAATCCTCGTTTTAATGATGCAATTGGGAGTTTCTAAACCCACCACACACCCGCCATGTTCATCTCTACACCTATATTCACAAATTTTTCTTCGTAACATACAAGATATACAATGCATATAGTGAGTGTAGAGAGAAAATAAGCGAGTGTATTTAGAAGCTCCGATGAATTCTCTTCATAAATGCAGCTTCTGCTTTTCCAAAACCTGCTGCTGCTAGTGATAGTAACTACAATGTATGTACTCTCCCTCCTTCCCCCCCCCAAAAAAAAATGGAGTAAATTCTTGAGTTTTTATTTATTTATTTATGGGTACCTAGAATTCTGGTTCAACAGTAATAATAATATACCTTCACAAAAAGATCGTACACAAGCTGTATTGAGATTTATCATTTTTAAATACTGTGCTCATTAGTGACCTCCTAATTACAATGTCATTGACACTGAGCTGCTATGTCATCTAATTGTTAATAGGGAAGTTACTTTCAAAAGGATTAAGATCAAGCAGAAATGATTAATGTTTCTATTTGGTTTGCTGAATTAACTTTTTAGTTTATTCATATGCATTAGCGGTTTTTGGATTAATTTGTGTTTTTATTTTTCAGGTCAGAAATTTTTTGGAGAGATGCAAAATATGGTCCAAGAATTAAAGAATTTAGTTTTTTAAGTTTTTTCATTTTTTAATATATGCAACGCTTAATTTTTTATTTTTACTTCCTTTGTATATACTTTTGAATATTTAATTTTCATTTATGAAATATATGACGTTATTCTATTCAATATGTGGTTATGATTCAAAATATAGTATATAGTGTGTATTACATTCTTCAAATGTGCATACAAAAATAATATTGATTATTTTTCAAATATGTCGACCCTTTTTTTATTACAGATTTTATTAGTTATTAATCACACTTAAAAGGTGTGATCTAAATGTTATTAATCACACTTAAAAAGTGTGATTAAAAATGACTCTTTTTAATCACACTTTCAAAGATCACACTTAAAAGGTGTGATCTAAATGTTATTAATTACACTTAAAAAGTGTGATTAAAAATGATCTTTTTTAATCACACTTCCAAAGATCACACTTAAAAGGTGTGATCTAAATATTTTTAATCATACTTAAAATGTGTGATCTAAATGTTTTTAATCACACTTAAAAGGTGTGATCTAATATTTTTAATTACACTTAAAAGGTGTGATTTAAATGTTATTAAGCACACTTAAAAAGTGTGATTAAAAATGATCATTTTTAATCACACTCCCAAAGATCACACTTTAATAAAACTTAAAAGGTGTGATTAAATAACATACATCACACCAAAAAAGTGTGATCTTTATCTGTTTTTGTAGTAGTGTGGATCTCTTTTCTCACAAATCTTCTTGTTTTGAGTATTGTGCCTTAAGAATCTATTTTCGTAGCCAACTTTCAAAATTTCCAGAAAAATGTAGAAAATTATTCTGGACCTCTATTTTATTTCAAAATCTTCCTTACGAAGTTATCTTTCAACTAAAATTGGTTTCATTGAAAAACAGTGAGCGGTTTGCAAGAAAATCAAATTTTCGTAACGGTCGACGAATCTGGACAGCGCTGGAGTGTTTTCTAAATAACTTAAAATCTACAAAAGCTATCCCATTTCCGAAATATGTTCTGGAAACTAGATTAAATTATCTACGAACCATAGGAAGGCCGAGTCCGGTGAAAAATCTAAAATAGTCCTTTTCATTCTAATCCTTATGTGATATCGAATCTGGAAATTTTGTTATGCATGGGTGTTTTATGCTCTTGTGTTCATGAAAATGCTTATTAGCTTATGATCATGTCTTGGCATGATATTGTATGTGTTATGGTTATGTTCTTTATTTTTTTCATCTTAATGATGCATGCTTATGTGGATATTATTATCTTGTTAAGTTGGTCTAATCTTGATTTAAAACATTTAACTCCACGGAAAACTTATTTGGGATGTTATTGGGTTTTCGATCACTTAAGTAATGACAGGGTGATAATGTGTGATGTATGGATTATTGGGATGCATTCCCTATTTGGAAGTTAAAGTCTTGCGCAAGTGGTTTTCGGAACCCTTGAACGGAGTGGTTGTATTCGGACCCTAGGTGGTTTGGTGTGAGGAGGGATTTGGGCAAGGCCCATTATTACCATCTCTTTTGAGGCCCTGCGGTTGGCACTACACAGTATATAACTGTTGGTAGGCATCCGAGGTTAGTTTTGCAACAAAGCAGCAAAAGAGGGGGTATACCGAATAATCCGCGTCTGATTCTTGTGGTTGGGAGGACGAAGTCTCTTTGGAGGATTTCTAGTTTACTAACATCTAACTTGTAACCCTTTATTTATTTAGTTGAGTATCATGCTTTACTATTTGATGTTATATTTGTGATTGTGTATTGGACTGGGGAAAAGGGACGGGGTGTGTATGAGTTTACTGGGTATTCAAAGCTCACGGTGTATCATGCCAGGTGCTGAAGAGGAACTTATAGCTGGAGACGACGAGTCTGAAAGCTTCGAAGACTTTTGGCTATCTTAGGAAAGTTAAAAATTTCCTTTTGATATTTTGTAAGACTCATATGAAGATTTAAATTCTCTTTTGGAATGTAATGTAATGGAACAAGCTTTTGAAATTAAGGATATTCGTGGTTGTTATGTACTTATATTCTATGTATATATGTATACACCTTATCGTTGCTTATGAGACCTTGTGTCAATACCTTTTAAGATCTGTCAAAAGGGTAGTGCGCTGCCTAAGAAAGCCGGACTTAGAAGGGAGACTAATTTGACTCCTCTGGCGATCTGGGATCTTACTTGGTTATTGACCATAGGACTCATTAGTGACTCTCCCTTGATTGCAACCAATAGTGTAGATTCGGGGCGTCACAATATGTAACTTTCGAAGGATGGTTTTGTCATCAATAAATACCTTTGAAATGTAACATGGGACTAAAAAACCTTCGAAATGTGTACCTCCCTTCAAATATATGTAAAATGACAATTAATTAATTGTCAAATAATGCTTATTTTCGACATGATAATTAGTGGCTTTACTGATAACCATTTTTATAGCCATTTGTTACATGAAAATATAACTAGTATTCTATAAAAGTTGGTTCGAAGAACAACGGTTTTGGTGTCTTCGGAGAATTAATAATTGGTTCGAAGCACAAAATTAATATTTTCATTAATTATGTATGAACTAGAACAATCAAAATTTGAATAACCACAATGTTGGCCAAAAGTTGTTTCGAAAGCCCTTTTGCTATAATTTTGTAAGCTGCAAAGCACTGCATGTTGCATTAACAGCTTCAAAGAAATAATAATGGTGGTTGTGAACCTTTGAAACTTTGCCGGGTATTTT
Organism: Camellia lanceoleosa; assembly: GCA_025200525.1. NCBI lineage: Eukaryota > Viridiplantae > Streptophyta > Magnoliopsida > Ericales > Theaceae > Camellia > Camellia lanceoleosa. The sequence goes on from CM045767.1 coordinate 145,974,929, forward strand.
TAAGGATGTAATTCGTCCTTTGTTAGCACTTTTGACTTTCGAATGGTAATTTTGGTCCTTTATACCACCTTTGACGCTTGTTACTAGTTCATAATAGCTAGCATGTGTAACAACTTGTTAAGGTGAATCATGTTTGAATATTGACTTTGCCTTGAAAATATGAGGTTCTGAATGATTTTAAGTGCAAGCAACATCCACCTACTTCAAAAGGTTCCAAGTTTTTTAAATGTTTGAAGTATGAGTAAAATAAAATTATTTAATTTCCTTCAACGGATTAATGCTGATTCGAAGTACATATATAATATCCCTTCAAGGTATATATATATATATAATTTGAGACATTTAGTCATAATTTCATATTAATTTGAAGCACTTTATTGGTGCTATTATATCATTTGAAGCACTTTGTTGATATTATTCGAAGCACTTTATTGCTTAGATTAGTCATGTTATTGGTTTGGCCCTTCAAAAATTCAAGTAAACGTCATTTTTAAAGGCCGTGGGGGGTAATGTTGGCACCATAAATTTGTAATTTTTATTATTATTTATTATTTATATAATTGCAGGACATGTGGCATCCTCCTATTCATTTGGAGGTTATGAGAAGTTATGAAATGTGAAAAGATGATGGAGCATAAAGTGGAGAACATGGAGTATGAAGTGGAGGTTGAAGGAAGTTATGGAAGATCATGCAGTATAAAATGGAGAAGGTGGAAGAGTGTGTAGTTTTAGGTAGTTTTTTCTTACAAATGTTTGCCTATAAATAGCCATTTATGGCTACATTGTAAAATATTTAGAATTCAAATCAAAGACAATTGATTTCAATATTTCTTGTCATTTTCCTTAGAAATGGTTTAACTTATATTTATATTTCAAAACATTTATTTTTAGCATTTTCTTTTCAAAACATTTTATGTACTTTCTTTTTGAAGTATAGAAGTAGAGGTAAGTAATTATTACTTTGATTGTTTACTCAATCGTCTTTCTCTATCTCTCTCATTTTTCTTTTAATTTTTCTTTTCTCTACACTTGGCAATTTTGAAATCCTCTTTATTGAGGCAAAAGAACCGTCAACATAATCGCTTGATAATTTGCTTGAATTTAATCTATAATGATTTTTCAATCCTTGCTGGCACGCTCGCATTTATGATATTTTTCTTCGTAAGAAAAATAAGCCAACACAACCATAACATGAATTTGATAAAAGTTGAAAGCACATCAAATTTGACATGCTCTTTTAATTCATATCAAAAATAATTATAACACATTTTTAGAAGTAAAATAATATTTTGATTTATCTTTCAATAGAGTAATAAAATTTTTGTTTAGAAGGTGTGTTATCCTAGGCTAAAAAATCTCATTTGGATTGGGTATTTTGTCTTTTGTTAAAAAAAAAAAAGTAAAATGATTATGATTTAAATGTAATATTTTTATTTTATTAACTTTTTTACCTATTCTATCTTTTTATGACTATTTTAACATTTTAACCTCCCAATCTTTAATGCCAAACGATTGGAAAATTTTAGGAGATATCAAATTGGTATATACCAATTTTGCCTATCAAAATTTGGCATATAAATTTCAGATATTTTAAAGAGAAAAACTATTTATTGAAAAACAAAAATCCCTACCTTCTGAAATGACATCTTGAAAAAGAAATTGTAACCTGTAGCATTTCAACTTTTATATTATAATGGAATTAAAAAAAAAAAAAACTTCAATATTACAAGTTAAACTTATGATTTCATTGAAATCGCAAACTTGACATATATTAGGAAATGTAAGAGTCATAAGGGATGTTAAATTTAATAACTATATATTCTGTTAGCCTTAAGCTTATTCAAACTTAAATTTCTATTGATTTTGATTATTGATAAAAAAAAAAAAAAATTAATTTGTTATTCAAAGTTTTCAAAATAATAGTATACAAGTTGTGCTAGAAGTTCTATGATTCTAGAAGTGTTATTTTTCAATGATTTTTTGCCCTTCAAAGCATAAGATTAGCACTTGGTTGCAAAACTCTATCCATGCTTGAAACAGGTCCAAAGGTCAACACCAAAATAGCAAGGGTTGGCACCAGAGTGAAGCTCAAAATGTCTAAGTGTTCTAGAAGTAAGGGTCGATACCAAGATAGCAAGGGTCGACACCAAATTTCAGTGTGTAACTTAGCAGCAAGGGTCGACACCAAGGATAACAAGGGTCAACACCAAATTTCAGTATGCAACCCAGCAGAAAGGGTCGACACCAAGGACAACAAGGGTCGACACCAAATTTCAGTGTGCAATCTAGCAGCAAGAGTTGACACCAATGATATCAAAGGTCGACACTAAATTTCATAATATAATCCAGCAGCAAGGGTCGACACCAAGAATCATAAGGGTCGACACCAGGAACACCTGGAGCAAAACTTAGAGAAGAAAAGAAGAGCAAATGGCCGACACCCAAATTGTAGGGGTTGAAACCCATAAAATCTAGGTTTCAAAAATACTGCTGCCAAATCAGATCTGTACTGACACAACCCCTTTCTCAATCACTTTTTCAGATTTAGGTGCAGAGTATGTTATCTTTTCTGACCCTTGAGCAGATCTTCTAACACCATATCTTCTCCATGAAGTTGATTTATAAAGAAGAGCATTAAATTAAAAGCTTGTGCATTTATTGAGCCTTATCTTCCGAAGACCTACATACAATCTGCATCTCACCATGCTCTAATCAAACACAACTAGAGGATATCCTCCATGATCTTCTTCAACAGCTAGGAGATTCAAATCTCCTTTCTCTCTAACAATTAGAAGCCATCAATATTATAAATATGGAGGTCTCCTTGTGTAATAACCCGACCCTCGCACATGATTTCTGATATATTTTCAGTCATTGGTTTATGCTTTTAAATGTTTACAGTAAAATTCCATGAAAAATTACGGTTTAGTAGTGTAATCCATGTTGATGGATGCCTATCTGTTTCACAAGAAAACTATCTGTCACCATTAACACGCTTGAATCAGAAATTGGAAGCCTTAACGGCTTTATTATCTGAAATTGACTATATATCTATGATCAGCATAATTTTTAAGTAATATTAAGTATGTTTACAAAATTTCAATTTCGGAATGATTAAACGATTAAATTTTGTCGTATATGCCTTTATATATAAATTGTTAAAAGACCAAGTCTTCTTAAGCTTAATCAAGGACTTGAGATATTTCCTGGAGAGGAAAAACGAAAGAGGGAAAAAGGGGAAACAAAGGCAAGGCAACAAGGAAGGGAATAGAGATTAAATTAGGAGGATCCTTGCAAATTTTAAAGCTCAAGGTATGTTAAATTGGTTGTACAAGAGAATTCTCCTTTCAATTGGATAGAAGGGTTTATCATAATTTATGTTGGATGATTTAGGGTTATAATGGAGAATTCTTCATAATTTATGTTTGATTAAAAGGGTTATTCATCAATTGGTTGCTTTGATATGAAATATATACCTCAATCCTTGTTTCTCATGTTAAATCCATGAAAGAATATTTGTGTAATGTTTGATAATTGAATAAACATGAAGAACTTGAATAAAATATGGAATTTAGAAGGTTGTAACTTGAATAAGCTTCTACTTATGTGTATTTTATGGTACTCAAAATTTAGTGCATGCTATGGTGGAATTTATACTTCCATTCTTGGTTTTTTTATGTCATACTATAGTGTGTTATGTTTATGAACAAAAGGAATTTAAATTAAAGGTTGAAATTGGAAAGAATGGTGACTTGATCAAGCTTTTAACTACGTTACTTTGTGATATGCAAATGATAATTCATGTTATAGTGAAGTTGGGTCCATATATTGCTATAATTTCATAGTGAATTGCATGTAAAATGGGGTGGTGATGCTAAGTGTTAGGTTGAAATCGAGTTGCACCAAAACAGGGCCACGGCCGCTCGAGCGGAAGTCATGGCCGCTCGAGCTGGAAAATCGACCTCCCAGCAGTTTTTGTGAATTATGCGATTCTCGGCGGCCAAAGTTCTTCGAGTGGGGATTCATTTTCAGGAAAAAAAAAGTGTTTGTTCAGTTTTGCGTGCTTGACTCTCTGGTATTTTTAGAATATTTTTCTAATGATTTTAAGATGATTGTAAATTCATGCAAAGTGTAAAGATTCAGAAAATGAGTTAAGAAAGAAAAAGGAACTAATGTGCATTGACTGTGTGCAAGGCACACTCCAGGAGGAAGCAACATGTCATCTCAACCCAGTGAGTAGTAATACTATTATACGCTTCATATATAGCTAATGAATGTCATTAGCATTTTGTTCATGTACGATATGTAACTATGTTCATGTTTTAATGTATGAAAATAAAGAAATAGGGAAGATGAAATCCTTCTATTTTGTAAGACTCTGGCCTAAGGCCACTCAGCATTAATGTATGATTCCCATGTTTCTACATGAATGAAGTTAATTATGTAAAGAAATAATGAAACGAAGGAAACACCATATAAGAAAGTAATGGGACGAATGGCATATCTTCATGTTGATAAGTTATGAAACAAAGTGCTACACGGAACTAAGTGCTACGATGTGAGCCACCTCTAGAGTCCGTGTGAGTCACCGCTTGAGTTCATAAAAGTAGGCAAGGGCTTAATGCCAACTTTCAAGTATGCAAGGGCTTAGTGCCATATGTTACAAGGGCTTTATGCCAACCTTTCAAGTATGCAAGGGCTTAGTGCCATATGTTACAAGAGCTTTATGCCAACCTTTCAAGGGCCTTAGTGCAATGTGTTTCAAGGGCCTCGTGCCACATGTTTCAAGGGCCTCGTGCCACCACGTTTTAAAGGCTTATAGTCATTATGTTTATGATGTTTATGTTGCAGGATTAAAGGCTTATAGCCATTATGTTTATGATGTTGATGTTGTAGGATTGGGCATGAGGCCGTCATTGTAACGCCCTCAAAAAAAAAAAAAAATACATAAAACCCATTACTTTAAACATGCATTGATATAGGAGAAATCAACCAATTTCATTCATCAGAGTAGTTCTTACAAAAGTATTACATGTTAATAATAAAAGCAAATGCCCTACGGGCTTATACCTTTCCAAGTTAACACTTGGTTACACAGAAGAAGAGTATGAACTCTATACAAAAGAAGCCCTTGGCTTGATATACATGTAATACAAACAAAATACACAAAGAAGTCTTCAACTCTCATCATCATCCAAGCTATGTCCTTGGAGGTGGCATGCTACCTGTACTTGAAAATGGTGTCCCATAAAGGGTGAGCCAACGCCCAGTAGAGATATGCTAAACACAGTATGAGCAATAACTAAGATACTAGCTATCGATAAATGTTCGGTTACCATAAACCAATTCGTAACACATTTCCATTTCATGACCGCAATGTTCATATCTCGTTTCAGTTTCCATTTCTCATCATTTTTCTCAATTTACATCGATGGCTCAGAGCCTAGCCAACCACTTATAAGAGACAGTGACTCATGTTAGACGCTTCCCGTTTTACAATAAATAAACATACTAGTTGTATCAATCATCTCAACAGACAAGCATATTAGCTATATCAACACTTCCAATGATAAGCATATGAGCTGTATCAACACTTCCATAGATAAGCATATTAGCTATATCAACACATTAACTGACAAACATATGAGCTGTATCAGTGGAGTTCATCCCCTATCTCCTCCCAATCAACATCCGGTTTAGAGGTCCATCCCCTATCTTCCCCTAAACCGTGGAGTACATCCCCTATCTCCTCCCACACACAATGTATATACATATAAGTCATATACACAATCAATCAATACATAACGTTAATGTATTCTATCAACCGTCATACTCTATGACATAACCAATTGATTAGTTTTAGTTTGCCTAATCATCATGCATTGTCTATAACAATCAAAACTACCCTCCACCGGTAGCCCAAGCAGTTATTTCTAAACAGATAATAAAAGCTCTAACAGATAAAATATCAATGTTTTCGAAAATGAGCGATTTATAAATCCAACTCCACCATTCCACAATACAATGAACCAATTTCATTATTTACCACTCAATTCAAGATAACAACAACTTTCCCAAATTAATTATGGCAATTAACTTATTTTAACAAATTAGGGCTTTCTCTCCCATTCCTCATTATTCACCCCAAGGTTCAATAATCAACAACCAACCACTAGAACATCATTTTGAAACTCAAAATACATCTTTAAGAATCAAAATCACAAAACCCTTATTCATGCTTTTTGAAACCCTAAGTCTCAAATCAAACCATTTAAACAATAGACTCGAAATCTATGTTAAAACCCATAAGAGTGAGTAGGAATCCCTACCTCAAAGTTTGAGCTCCAATGGAGATGAAAACCAAAACCAAAATGCTCCGAATTCCAAAATTTTCAGATTAAAATGTAGCCCTCGACGATCAAAACAACTTTTGTAAAGGCCAAAAGTGAGCAAACAACTCCTACTAGATCAAATCTAAGAGAGAAGGGCCGGTTTTAGAGTGAGAAGCTCTGAAAATGGCTTTTTGAAAAATTAAGAGAGAGAAAAGATCTTGAAAAAGTGATAAAAAAGTCGGAACTCGCTTTTAAATAAGAGTCGCGCCCCTCGAGCGTAGAAACCCCCACTCGAGCGCCACTCACAGACTCCCGCTCGATCGGCCAAACTCCCGCTTGAGCGGCGGATGCACACTCCCAGAATCTCGACATACCAGGTCCCTGCTCGAGCGCCCAACTCCCCACTCGAGCGTCACTCACAACCTCCCGCTCGAGCGGCCAATCCCCCGCTCGAGCATCCAACACTACACAGGAAATACTGGATGGGTGTATTCCCCGCTCGAGCTCTAAAACCCCCGCTCGAGCGGACAAGCAACAACAAGGTACTCGCTCGAGCGTCAAAAGCTCCGCTCGAGCGGACATGCCAAAGTCTGGGCAACTAGTTTTGGTTCCTAAGTTCAACCAACCTGTAACAAACCTGCCTAGCACATCCTATAACTCAAATACAAAGTAGGAAAGGGTGTAAACCAGATAATAATCAACTACTAACCCCCACGGGCACATGTCCGGATCACTGTACAACAAGGGGTAAACCCGGGATCGCTATAACCTCCCCCCCTTAAAGAATTTCATCCCCGAAATTAAGAACAAGTTTCTGAAAAACACATTTTTGTCCATTTTAGACAATGTTATATTACAACATTCAACAACTCGACCCATTACCGGTTATTCCATCTCTTATCAAGAGGCATCTCACAATAATTACATTTCAACATGTTTTCCCTTTCCTTTTCAACCATTTTCAACACACATGGTTCATAATTTTATATCATAATCAATTTCCAAGACACATCTCCAGTTCTATAATATAGCCAATATATGCAATATTACAATCAACTTCCATATCAAGGCAAGTTCTACAATATTTCCATAACCCAAACATTCACAATGTTTTACAACTTAAGACATATTTAATGATCTTAAAGTTCAACAATACAACAATATATAACATATGTTCAAACATCCACAAATAGGTCCGGATATTTCTCTCGGACCTCCAACTCACGTTCCCAAGTGGCCTCCTCCACTCCGTGATGTTTCCACAAAACCTTTACCAAAGGAATGATCTTGCCACGCAAGACTTGATCCCGCCTATCTAAGACCCGAACCGGTCTCTCCTCATACGAGGCATCCTCATCTACCTCTAAGTTGGTCCAATCCAACACATGTGATGGGTCCGGCTCATACTTCCGAAGCATACTCATATGAAACACGTCATGAACTCTGGACAATTGTGGCGGCAAAGCTAAACGATAAGCGACCTCACCAACCCTCTCAAGGATCTCAAAAGGACCAATAAACCGAGGGGACAACTTCCCACTCTTCCCAAACCTCATCAAACCTTGCCTAGGTGATATTTTCAAGAAAACATGATCACCTACCTCAAATACCAAAGGTCTCCTCCTACGGTCAGCATAGGATTTCTAACGACTCTGGGCCGTAACAAGCCTCCTATGGATAAGCTCAACTTTCTCCGTCATCTCTCTCACCAACTCCGGACCCAACAGAGGTGCGTCACCCACTTCGGCCCAACAAACTGGGGATCTACAAGGTCGGCCATACAAGGCCTCAAACGGTGCCATACCGATACTAGACTGAAAGTTGTTGTTGTAGGCGAACTCCACCAGTGGTAAGTGCCTCTCCCACGTCCCACTAAAGTCAAGGACACAACCCCGAAGCATATCCTCAAGGATCTGAATAGTACGCTCGGATTGCCCGTCAGTCTGGGGATGATAAGCTGTACTAAAGGTCAACTTAGTGCCCAAGGCACTCTGCAAACTCTGCCACAACCTAGCAGTAAAACGAGGATCTCTATTCGAGACGATCGTCACTGGGACCCCGTGCAACCTCACTATGTCCCGAATATACAAGTCGGCAAGATGATCTACCAAATCCCTCACGCGCATAGGAATGAAGTGCGCCGACTTAGTCAACCGGTCTACAACCATCCAAATTGCATCACTACCCCACTGAGTCCTCAGAAGACCTACAACGAAGTCCATAGTGACATGCTCCCACTTCCACTCGGCAATAGGCAAGGGTTGCAACAAACCCGCTGGCCTTTGATGCTCGGCCTTCACTTGCTGACAAGTAAGGCACTTAGACACGAAAACTGCCACATCTCTCTTCATACCCCGCCATCAAAACAGGCGACCCAAATCCTGATACATCTTAGTATCCCCCGGATGCACCGCAAGGCGCGAATGATGGAACTCTCGGAGTACTTCCTCTTGGCAAGACTCCGACACAAACAAACGGTCTCGGTATCTCACACTCAGGTAGGGATACACTGTCAAACCCTTCTCAACTTTCCCACTGGAGATCTTATCTCGGAGGGACTCTACCTCAAGGTCACCCCTCTGTGCCTCTAACACTCGAGTCACAAGTGTAGGTCACAAGAACAAAAAACAAGGTGAGCCTCAACAGATTCGCTCAGATACAAATCGAACTCACTAAGTGCCCCCAACATTCCCCACTCCCGGATGGCTATACAAGCTACATCACCTATGGATTTTTTGCTAAGGGCATCGGCCACAACATTGGCCTTCCCCGGATGATAATGCAACTCGAAGTCGTAATCCTCAATGAACTCCATCCACCTCCTCTGCCTCAGGTTCAAGTCTTTCTATGTAAACAGATATTTCAGACTCTTATGATCCGAGAACACCTCGAATCTCTCGCCATAAAGGTAGTGCCTCTAGATTTTCAAGGCAAAGATCACAGCCGCTAACTCTAGGTCATGGGTAGGGTAATTCTTCTCATGAATCTTCAACTGACGTGAGCCATAAACTACTACTTTCCCTTCTTGCATCAACACACAACCCAAACCCTCCCGTGAGGCATCACAATAAACCGTATAACCCAACCCTCTCTCCGGAATAATCAAGACTGGAGCAGTGGTCAGTCTAATTTTCAATTCCTGGAACGACTTTTTGCAAGTCTCACTCCATACAAATTTGACTTCCTTCCGAGTCAATTTAGTCAACGGTGAAGCTAACCTGGAGAAATCCTTCACAAACCGACGGTAATACCCAGCTAATCCCAGAAAACTGCGGATATCAAATACACTCTTAGGCTGTGCCCAATCTTGCACTGCCTCAGTCTTGGATGTATCAACTGACACCCATTCCCCAGATACCACATGGCCTAAGAACTCAACTTCCTCTAGCCAAAATTCACACTTCCCAAATTTGGCATACAGCCTATGGGCTCTAAGTAACTCAAGCACCACTCTCAAGTGTTCCTCGTGCTCCTTCTGAGAAGGTAAATAGATAAGAATGTCGTCCACGAAAACGACCACAAAACGATCTAAGAATTCCCGGAATATCCGGTTCATCAAATCCATAAAGACTGCCGGTGCATTGGTGAGCCCAAATGGCATCACCAGAAACTCATAATGGCCATACCTGCATTTTAATGCCGTCTTCGGAATATCCTCCTCCCTAACCCTCAACTGGTGGTAACCCGATCTCAAGTCTATCTTAAAGAAACAACGGGAACCCTTCAACTGGTCAAACAGATCATCTATACGGGGCATAGGGTACTTATTCTTGACCGTAGCCCAATTCAACTTCCGGTAGTCGATACAAAGTCTCAAGGCACCATCTTTTTTCTTAGCAAAGAGGGCCAGTGCTCCCCACGGTGAAACACTAGGGCGAATAAAGCCCTTATCTAGCAATTCCTGGAGCTGGACTTTCAACTCAACCAACTCTGCTGGAGCAAAATAGTAAGGTGCCATAGAAATCGGCGCCGTGCTGGGCACTAAATCAATAGAGAACTCAATCTCCCGGTGAGGTGGCAAACTAACGAGGTCCTCGGGAAAGACGTCTGAGTACTCGCAAACTACCCTCGGCAACACAACCTGGATCTTATCACACTCACCACTCTCAAAGCTAGCAAGTAAACCACTAAGCTCACTCGCCTCGCATGATCATACCGATGGCACAACACTACCAACCCGGTCTCCCAAGAAATGGAAACACTCCCCGCTCACGGTACAACAAGTGACCCTCTGGCGGTAGCAATCAATAACTACCCGGTATGACGATAACCAGTCCATACCCAAAATAACATCAAAGCCCTTCATGGACATAACTACAAAAGGAAACGGAAGCCTATGATCGGCGACCTCTATATCACAACCTCTACATCCGTGTTTCAAAATCAACTCACCCCCAACAGGTGACACTACACATATAGGAGATGCTAATAGTGCTAAATCCAACTCCAACACAGATGCAAATGCAGCAGATACAAAAGAATGAGACGCACCCGTATCAATCAATACACTAGCAACCGAGTTGCAAAACAGAAAGGTACCCCTCACTACTGATGGAGCCAGATTAGGTCCTCACAGAATAAAGATACACGCGCTACCAGAGGCCTCGATCTACTCGCCACCTCTAGGAGCAAACGACCGATGCACAACCGGGAAGACGGCTCCGGGTTGGCCCTCGAGGCCGCAGATCGAAATGGCTGAAAACTCTGCGTCGTTTAGAACCAGACGCTCAAGTGGTGCTCAACTGTGGGCAACACCTCTTCATGTGCCCAGGCTGTCCACAATGATAATAAGACAAAGGCCGCCTCGCCTGATTCGCCCCGAGGTCTGGTGAAGAAGAAGCCGACTTCTCTTTATGGCAAATCAAGACTTGTGACCACCGCCACATGCAAAACAAGTCAAGCCTCCTAACTACCTCTCCCGAGCTCGTGACTCGGTATTGGAAAAGTCGATCTAGCCAAACCACCTCGAGACTCGAGGTTAAAACCCTCTCTCTCGCCATCACCCCCGCCCTCTTGGCTCCTCTTGGAACCCCGCCGCTTCTCATCATCCTCCTCCTCGCATCATAATTTCCATATGAGTAGTCAGATACACCGATGTCTATACTCGGATGTAAGACCCACCAACTCTCAACTTGAAGCCCCGCCTCAACTTCGCTCAAACTCATAGCAACAAATGCGTTCTGACGCCACTAGTTCAGTGCAAACTCGACAAACTAGTAAAAGTAGCCTCAAATTCGACAACAACCCCGCCGCTAAGCTAAACCGATTCTCGGCTTCTCTAGCAAGCAGATAAAAACCTTCCCTGGAAAGCCTCTACAAAAGCCCCCAATGCACTACCAACACAGGCCTTCTCATACTTCCACCATTGACCTGCATCTCCCTTCAGTTGGAAGGATGCCAAGGTCACCTTTAGAGTCCCATCCTCAATGCCAAGCATCTCGAATGTCTTCTCCATCTGTTCCAACCACTTGTCAGCCTTAAGTGGCTCTTTCGGATCTCTAACAAATTTATCCAGATTAGACTGGAAAAATTCCCTCTTCAAGAAAGAAGGCCCTGCTCAGAATCTTTGATGCTCACCGAGAATACCCAAAGCTCCCGCTATCTCTCGCCAAGGCACCCATAGCTCTTGACCCTTTGGTTAGGCCACGCGTTGGCACGACCAACTCCCTCTGCCTTTGCTAATGTCATCTGGTAAAGGCAGCTCCTGCCTCCTAGGCCTACCACGCCTACCACCTCGTCCTAACATCCTATTAAAGATAACAAAGACGTTAGCACATTCATAAATGTGCTGAAACTAAACACCCGTGTCCTAATGCATGGACAACTGTAATTCACTCCACGTAAGCACATAAACACATAAGCACTTACGAATTCCATTCCCAGATAATGACAGTCTCAAGGCGTTACTAGAGTTCCGGTTAGAAACAGCATTGATCAAGTGCTTTTCCAACAAGACTCATAGAAACCCAAGGATCCAATCAATATCCTAGAAATCAAATCTCATACCCAAATAGTCACATAAACATGCTATCACAAAAACACATTACATTACACTTAAGTCTCTAACAAGCGAGACAAACCCATTGTGATACTAATCACTTCCCACGTACCCAAAGTATTCGAACCCGGTACGCTCTGATACCAAGTTATAACGCCCTCAAAAGAAAATACATAAAACCCATTACTTTAGACATGCATTGATATAGGAGAAATCAACCAATTTCATTCATCAGAGTAGTTCTTACAAAAGTATTACATGTTAACAACAAAATCAAATGCCCTACGGGCTTATAGCTTTCCAAGTTAACACTTGGTTACACAGAAGAAGAGTACGAACTCTATACAAAAGAAGCCCTTGGCTTGATATACATGTAATACAAACAAAATACACAAAGGAGTCTTCAACCCTCATCATCATCCAAGCTATGTCCTTGGAGGTGGCATGCTACCTGTACCTGAAAATGGTGTCCCATAAAGGGTGAACCAATGCCCAGTAGAGATATGCTAAACACAGTATGAGCAATAACTAAGATACTAGCTATCGATAAATGTTCGGTTACCATAAACCAATTCGTAACACATTTCCATTTCATGACCGCAATGTTCATATCTCATTTCAGTTTCCATTTCTCATCATTTTTCTCAATTTACATCGACGGCTTAGAGCCTGGCCAACCACTTATAAGAGACAGTGACTCATGTTAGATGCTTCCCGTTTTACAATAGATAAACATATTAGTTGTATCAATTATCTCAACAGATAAGCATATTAGCTATATCAACACATTAACTGACAAACATATGAGCTGTATCAGTGGAGTTCATCCCCTATCTCCTCCCAATCAACATCCGGTTTAGAGGTCCATCCCTTATCTTCCCCTAAACCGTGGAGTACATCCCCTATCTCCTCCCACACACACAATGTATATACATATAAGTCATATACACAATCAATCAATACATAACGTTAATGTATTCTATCAACCGTCATACTCTATGACATAACCAATCGATTAGTTTTAGTTTGCCTAATCATCATGCATTGTCTACAACAATCAAAACTACCCTCCACCAGTAGCCCAAGCAGTTATTTCTAAACAGATAATAAAAGCTCCAACAGATAAAATATCAATGTTTTCGAAAATGAGCGATTTATAAATCCAACTCCACCATTCCACAATATAAAGAACCAATTTCATTATTTACCACTCAATTCCAGATAACAACAACTTTTCCAAATTAATTATGGCAATTAACTTATTTTAACAAATTAGGGCTTTCTCTCCCATTCCTCATTATTCACCCCAAGGTTCAATAATCAACAACCAACCACTAGAACATCATTTTGAAACTTAAAATACATCTTTAAGAATTAAAATCACAAAACCCTCATTCATGCTTTTTGAAACCCTAAGTCCCAAATCAAACCATTTAAACAATAGACTCGAAATCTATGTTAAAACCCATAAGAGTGAGTAGGAATCCCTACCTCAAAGTTTGAGCTCCAATAGAGATGAAGACCAAAACCAAAATGCTCCGAATTCCAAAATTTTCAGATTAAAATGTAGCCCTCGACGATCGACACAACTTTTGTAAAGGCCAAAAGTGAGCAAACAACTCCTACTAGATCAAATCTAAGAGAGAAGGGCCGGTTTTAGAGTGAGAAGCTCTAAAAATGGCTTTCTGGAAAAGTAAGAGAGAGAAAAGATCTTGAAAAAGTGATAAAAAAGTCGGATCTCGCTTTTAAATAAGAGTCGCCCCGCTCGAGCATGGAAACCCTCGCTCGAGCGCCACTCACAGACTCCCGCTCGATCGGCCAAACTCTCGCTCGAGCGGCGGATGCACACTCCCAGAATCTCGACATACCAGGTCCCTGCTCGAGCGCCCAACTCCCCGCTCGAGCGTCACTCACAACCTCCCGCTCGAGCAGCCAATCCCTCCCTCGAGCGTCCAACACTACACAGGAAATACTGGATGGGTGTATTCCCCGCTCGAGCTCCAAAACCCCCGCTTGAGCGGACAAGCAACAACAAGGTACCCGCTCGAGCATCAAAAGCTCTACTCGAGCGGACATGCCAAAGTCTGGGTAACTAGTTTTGGTTCCTAAGCTCAACCAACCTGTAACAAACCTACCCAGCACATCCTATAACTCAAATACAAAGTAGGAAAGGGTGTAAACTAGATAATAATCAACTACTAACCCTCACGGACACATGTCCGAATCACTTTACAACAAGGGGTAAACTCAGGATCGCTATAGTCATGTACTTAGCACAGATTCACAGATTCAGACTAACTATATGAACTTTGCGTTCTTATATGCATTGACATGTATTATGTTTCAAATTAAGCGTCATTTTATTTATGTATTATTATTCACTGAGCCCGGCTCACTCTCTGTTATGTCTGTTTCTGTAGGTCACCAATCAGGTGGTCAGACCTAGCCAAGATGCCCGCTTCCTTGTGTCAACCTTCGTGTGTCCAGGCACTGTATAAGCCATTTATTTTGTTAAGTTATTAAGATGTCGGTTGCTTATGAGTGTCCATCTAAGATAGATGTACATAACTTTCATGTTTTCTTTGTATACGCCCAAGTTTAGGGCTGAGATTGTAAATGTGTATGTATGTAACTGATGCCCAGGGATATAGTTTAAATTTTATCTGCCTCGAATGATACATGTGATGTATGAGATCCTGGCATGTAGAAATAGCTCAATGGAGTTTGTTAGTATTTATGCTTCCGATAAGGCCCCATATGTTATATATATACCAGGTTATATGTCCATTTATGCATAGGTCATGCCCAAACTTTTAGGGGCAAGTTTGGGGCGTGACAAGTGGTATCAGAGCACGAGTTGCTATCTCACACACGGATCCATTGAGCCTCAGGATGTCTAGAAAAGATTTAGGCTTCATGCATGACATCCTAAAAGTATATGAAAGATTGATGGCAACATCAAGTGTACTCTGTTAACGCTAACGATTATGCTTTATGTCTATTGTACATTTCTTGTGTATATTGTGCGTGAATGTTGACCAGGTCATGACAAGAATACAGATAGAGGATCCGGAGAAGCCTACCTCTGTCTGGTTAGACAGAATGAAAAAAAAAAAAAAGAGGAAAATGATTGGTAAGGTAATCTTTATGCAAATGATTATGTAAGATGTATGTTATCAGTTGTCATTTGTGGATTGATAGTTACCTACCCTCTGTTTAGACGAATTGTTTAAACACTAAACGTTAATAATGGTTAGACCTATGATTTTGAAAAACTAGTGTATTAGGCAATCTAATAAGTTGTGTTTTGCATGATCGTTGAATGATGTCGAATGTGATCGGCCTAAGTATGCAGTGATTCCTGGGGTTAATTGAATAGAATGTTGTTTTACTGATTGTTAAAAGGGATAAGGAAATTGACTATTAATTTTGAACCAACTTGGTCAAGCACTATGAACTATGATTTCAAAACAAGTTATAATTAAGATGAATTTGTAAGCCGAGAAATTATTGACAACTCCTGGTGGGGAATCAAGGGGATTATGGATGACAAGTTAACGATATGTACTAGACATTTACCTCTTCTGATACGTTAATATGCGCAATGTGATTCCGAATCAACTTTCTATCCTATTGAACCGATTTGGATAAGAATTTCAACTCTGTTATTAATTGGTTAAATGGTTTCCGCTCAATTGTTGAATCTCAAGACTGTATAGAATTTGGATGGATGTGAATACTGTATACCTTGTTATGTTAATTGATTGTGGCTGACCTACAATTTCTATATGACTATGTGTTAACTCACTGTAATTATAATGGTAAGTTGTGAATGTGAAACCATATGGCCAATTTCATGTTTTACGATAGGAGGAGAAAGAACCAAGTGAAATGGGGAATACTACAATGCTTAAGAGGAGACTAAAACTATAACCAAAAAAAAAAGAAATGCTTATTAAAGAAAGATGATACATCGTATGGTTACGATTAATTAGTCAAGCATGATTTTGAATTTGATTTCTGGTTTTGGGTTTTGAGTGGTTCCCTTGTTTAAACTAATGGTCTCTATAGTTATATTTATTATTATTATTTAGATTTAGACTTGTGATGACATGACTCAGTAACTACCATGGTATGCCTGCATGAAAAGCTGTATGTTATTTGCTTTGGGTAACACCGTACTTATTTGATTTGAGATATGGTTCGTTTTGTGCTAACATATGAAGAAGTGCAACTATGAAGAATGAACATTATTGACTTGGAGTCTTTCCCATTTTTCCGACCTTGTCAAGAAGTAGTAGATATGAATTTGAAGCAATGGAACGTTACAACCGTAATATGTTTTTGAAAAATGAGAAATACCAGGAATTAATAATGAAGCTAGTAGCTATGTACCTGCACGATTTATTGTGACTGTAGGGATTACATGTATCTTGTCAATTGGACAGAATCTTGCTTAAGCGACTTTGAAGCCTGATTTAATTGTGGATACTCATATTTGAATCTAGTCACGTAATTGATTTCTTTTGGAACCTGTATATGTTCTTAATTAACGATTTGTCTCGGAGTGACTTATGACCTGTACTTTACCCAAGGAATTACTTAACTACACAAATTGAACATAGACCTTCTAATGAAATTTGCAGATGACGTATGCATATCAGGGCGATCTAATTATGAATGTAAAGAAGAACAGTATTTTTTTTATTATGGAAACCGAAATTAACGTATGTTATGGAAACACATGAGAAATATGCTTAAAGAAATGGCATTTATTATGTTTCTGTATAAAACAAAATTGTATATTTTAGTATATGAGGAAGAATGTTAGGGAACTTATTGTCAGGATATAGGACCTGCCTACAGAAGATTTTATGCCCTAAGTGTTCTACAACAGACTCTTGTGGTCTTATCTTATATGATGTATGAATATGATTAGGAGGTGCTTAGTATAATAAGAATTTTGGAATAACTGTGCGAAATATCTTGTTAGCAAGTTTGGGGGACCAAACTTATTTTAAGGAGGGGAGAGTGTAATAACCCGACCCTCGCACATGATTTCTGATATATTTTCAGTCATTGGTTTATGCTTTTAAATGTTTACTGTAAAATTCCATGAAAAATTACGGTTTGGTAGTGTAATCCATGTTGATGGATGCCTATCTGTTTCACAAGAAAACTATCTGTCACCATTAACACGCTTGAATCAGAAATTGGAAGCCTTAACGGCTTAATTATCTGAAATTGACTATATATCTGTGATCAGCATAATTTTTAAGTAATATTAAGTATGTTTACGAAATTTCAATTTCGGAATGATTAAACGATTAAATTTTGTCTTATATGCCTTTATATATAAATTGTTAAAAGACCAAGTCTTCTTAAGCTTAATCAAGGACTTGAGATATTTCCTGGAGAGGAAAAACAAAAGAGGAAAAAAGGGGAAACAAAGGCAAGGCAACAAGGAAGGGAATAGAGATTAAATTAGGAGGATCCTTGCAAATTTTAAAGCTCAAGGTATGTTAAATTGGTTGTACAACAGAATTCTCCTTTCAATTGGATAGAGGGGTTTATCATAATTTATGTTGGATGATATAAGGTTGTAATGGAGAATTCTTCATAATTTATGTTTGATTAAAAGGGTTATTCGTCAATTGGTTGCTTTGATATGAAATATATACCTCAATCCTTGTTTCTCATGTTAAATCCATGAAAGAATATTTGTGTAATGTTTGATAATTGAATAAACATGAAGAACTTGAATAAAAGATGGAATTTAGAAGGTTGTAACTTGAATAAGCTTCTACTTATGTGTATTTTATGGTACTCAAGATTTAGTGCATGCTATAGTGGAATTTATACTTCCATTCTTGGGTTTTTTTATGTCATACTATAGTGTGTTATGTTTATGAACAAAAGGAATTTAAATTAAAGGTTGAAATTGGAAAGAATGGTGACTTGATCAAGCTTTTAATTATGTTACTTTGTGATATGCAAATGATAATTCATGTTATAGTGAAGTTGGGTCCATATATTACTATAATTTCATAGTGAATTGCATGTAAAATGGGGTGGTGATGCTAAGTGCTAGGTTGAAATCGAGTTGCCCCAAAACAGGGCCACGGCCGCTCGAGCGGAAGTCATGGCCGCTCGAGCGGGAAAATCGACCTCCCAGCAGTTTTTTGTGAATTGTACAGTCCGCTTGAGCAGCCAAAGTTGCGCTCGAGTGGGGGACTCATTTTCAGGGAAAAAAAAAATGTTTGTTCAGTTTTGCGTGCTTGACTCTCTGGTATTTTTAGAATATTTTTCTAATGATTTTAAGATGATTGTAAATTCATGCAAAGTGTAAAGATTCAGAAAATGAGTTAAGAAAGAAAAAGGAACTAATATGCATTGACTGTGTGCAGGGCACACTCCAGGAGGAAGCAACATGTCATCTTAACCCAGTGAGTAGTAATACTATTATACGCTTCATATATAGCTAATGAATGTCATTAGCATTTTGTTCATGTACAATATGTAACTATGTTCATGTTTTAATGTATGAAAATAAAGAAATAGGGAAGATGAAATCCTTCCATTCTGTAAGACTCTGGCCTAAGGCCACTCAGCATTAATGTATGATTCCCATGTTTCTACATGAATGAAGTTAATTATGTAAAGAAATAATGAAACAAAGGAAACACCATGTAAGAAAGTAATGGGACGAATGGCATATCTTCATGTTGATAAGTTATGAAACAAAGTGCTACACGGAACTAAGTGCTACAATGTGAGCCACCTCTAGAGTCTGTGTGAGTCACCGCTTGAGTTCATAAAAGTATGCAAGGGCTTAATGCCAACTTTCAAGTATGCAAGGGCTTAGTGCCATATGTTGCAAGGGCTTTATGCCAACCTTTCAAGGGCCTTAGTGCCATATTTTACAAGGGCTTTATGCCAACCTTTCAAGGGCCTTAGTGCTATGTGTTACAAGGGCTTTACGCCACAAGTTTCAAGGGCCTCGTGCCATATGTTTCAAGGGCCTCGTGCCACCACGTTTTAAAGGCTTATAGTCATTATGTTTATGATGTTTATGTTGCAGGATTAAAGGCTTATAGCCATTATGTTTATGATGTTGATGTTGCAGGATTGGGCCTGAGGCCGTCATGTACTTAGCACAGATTCACAGATTCAGACTGACTATATGAACTCTGCGTTCTTATATGCATTGACATGTATTATGTTTCAAATTAAGCGTCATTTTATTTATGTATTACTATTCACTGAGCCCGGCTCACTCTCTGTTATGTCAGTTTCTGTAGGTCACCAATCAGGTGGTCAGACCTAGCCAAGATGCCCGCTTCCTTGTGTCAACCTTCATGTGTCCAGGCACTGTATAAGCCATTTATTTTGTTAAGTTATGAAGATGTCGGTTGCTTATGAGTGTCCATCTAAGATAGATGTACATAACTTTCATGTTCTCTTTGTATACGCCAAAGTTTAAGGCTGAGATTGTAAATGTGTATGTATGTAACTGATGCCCAGGGATATAGTTTAAATTTTATCTGCCTCGAATGATGCATGTGATGTATGAGATCCTGGCATGTAGAAATAGCTCAATGGAGTTTGTTAGTATTTATGTTTCCGATAAGGCCCCATATGTTATATATATATACCAGGTTATATGTCCATTTATGCATAGGTCATGCACAAACTTTTAGGGGCAAGTTTGGGGCGTGACACCTTGTTCATTTAATACACTTCTTGAACACAACATACCCAGAGCATTCAAGAACAATCAAGAACATTTAATATACTTCATTTATATTTCAACTTTCATATATGAGTGAGTTACCTATGAGCTTACACTTTCATGTCCATCTTTTGAAAGAGAATATTTTTTAAAGAGGACAGTTGTACCTCTTGTTATTGTTCCTTATTTTTTGAGTGAAACACTTGTAAAGTGAGGCATTTAGTTGAGAGATCCTCAACAGATTAAAGTAAGTCCTTTGTAAAAATCCACAAGTTAGTAGAAGCTTGGTGGTGTATTGATTCTTAGTGAAGAAATTCTCAAAGAGGTCTCTTGAGGAGTGGATGTAGGCTAGTGAGCCGTACCACTATAAATCCTTATGTCAAGCTCTTCTTTCCTTTCCTTTATTTTCTGTGTACTTATTATTATTTGTTGTATTTAATCTTTTAGTCTTTGAAATCTATTTTTTAGCTAAATTTTTTTTATTACCCAATTCACCCCCCTCTTGGATTGCTTTCCTGTATTACATATTCTATTTATCATACTTACCATATATCTATATTACTATATTATGCATTACGATATTAGCTTTTCATTCTCCTATATAAAGGAGTTTTGTATTCACTCATATTAAAAAATTCTATTGAAATATATGGAGTTATATTCTCTTACTCTCTCTCTATCTCTCTTTATAAAAGCTATTTATTAGGGGGGGGGAAACTCTATACCTTTCGAAATCACATCTTAAAATGAAACAGTGGTGCTACATGTACTAATTAATGTACTAACTAGTATTATGACATTATTACTAATCACATTTATTATACACATTACAAATACTCAAAACCTCTAAAATGATGCCACATCATCTATATGAACCAATTAGTATACTAAGTAGTGTACCAATTGATGATGTGCCATCATTTAAGAGGTTTTTGGTATTTGTAATGTGATTAATAAGGGGGGTTAATAATAATATATTAGTATACTAATTGGTACATGTAGCACTACCGTATTCAAAATGAAATTGCAACTTGTAGCATTTCAACTTTTGTATTATAATGGAACTAAAAAACACTTTAATATTACAAGTTGAACTTATGATTTCAATAAAATTACAAACTTAACTGATAAATGTCAAAATATATACATTGAGATCCCCTAAATTGTATTAGTTAAGTCCATATCAATCATTATTTAATGAATTTGTGTGTTGTGCAAGTTATACGGACTTTTGTGATGAAAAGTATATTTTTTGGTAAATTATTATTTAACCCCTTGTGGTTTGTCTAAAAAATACCGAGCCCTTCTATAGTTTCATTTATAATACTTAAATCCCCTATACTTCATAGCAAAGTGCAATTTTTTGACAGAACTGTTTGTTTAAACAGAACATGTGTTACACGACCATAAATAGTGAGTGGAGCAGTTTTTCTCGCCCAAAAATATATGACAAATGACCAAAACACCCTTATTGTCATATATATACACAGAATGGTGTAGTGCAACAAAGCATGGGTTACACTCTTGGACCATTACACAGGTTCTCTCGCCCTCATTATATAAATATGCAACACCATTGTCTTCTATGCAAAATCACCATCATCACATTTTATTTCTCCTCTCATCTCACCACCATCACCTTTCATGCAAAATCACAACCAACCAACATCACCACCATCATATTTCATGCAAAACCATAACAATTTCTTATTCCATGCAAAACCACCACTCAAAATTACCACCATAACTTCTCTCTCTAAAAATTATCCACAACCAACTTCTTATTCCGTGCAAAACCGCCACTCAAAATCACCACCACAATTTCTCTCTCTAAAAATTATTCGAACCCACTTTTCTTCTTATAATTCAAATTAGTAACAAACCCAACACATAAAATTAAACAATTAATATGTGTAAACATTTAGGTAGCGTTTGGTAGAGTTTTCTAAATATAATTTGAGAATAGAGTTGTATTTTGAGTTTGTGAATTTTAGAATTATGATTTGAGTGTAGAAAATTTGTTTGATTATGAGTTTTGAGTTGAGTATTGAATTGAGTTTTTAATGTTTGATGTGACATGTGAAATAAGAAAAAAAATTTGGTTATGAGTTTTGGAAAGAGTTTTCAAAACTTAATTCAAATTGTTATACCTTATAACCAAACATATTACTCAAAACTTTATTAAAAATTCTGATTAACACTCATAAACAAACTTTTTTTAAAATTCAATTAAAAAATTAATTATTAATAAAAAATAACATTAATCATTTTTTTTAATTGAAAATATTACAAAGGCAACAATTTTTTTTCAAAATAAATATTTAATTACTGATTTAAAGTAACTTTGGATTGTATATTTGGTTCAAATTTTTTTTAAAATATTTTTCAATTAAAATATTTTTATATTTTTAATAATTACTGTCACAAATTATTTATTATTTATTACATTATTATTTTCAAGTAAATGGCTAGAAAATTTATCAGGTATTATCTATGTGGGAGTCAAACAAAAATTAGAATATTATTTTGTTAGCATCTACACAATTTACCACACACAATTCAATTTGATTCAAATTTTTTTATTTGCTTTCAATAGAAAATTAGGCTACAATAGCACAAATACATGTATGTATGTATGAAAGAGTTACCAATTTCTTTCTTAAAATAAAAAAAAGGCCATTGTAGCGGTCAACCAGCTGGACATCCGGGAGGATATCCGGGGGGACGACTGGTAGACTCAAAAAATTCAAAAACTGTACGAAAAGGTGAGAGATTTGCGTTGGAAGTTTGTTTTGGAATGAGCTCTGTCAAATGTGAAACAAAAATGTATTTTGAAATGTGTGGTGGAATTAATTTCAGAAAACCCCATCCAAATGCTTTGTTCACGTGAAGGGGTGGAATTATGATTGGAAAGCTGTACCAAACACGACCTTTGATTTTTCAAATAACATTGATGGGATTCATACCAACTAAGCCCACTTTTTCTTCTCGTTTTTGACATTTCTTCGGCCCATCTTTCGAACTCCATAATTTTCTCAATTTTTAACGATTTTATCCTGTTCTTTCACAAATCTCCTCACCTTGCTTTATATTTCAAATCTATTTCTTTTTTTTTCATCATCCACCATTTTCATCTATAGTTGTCAACCCAAACCCGCCCCTATAAGTTTAGTGTCGTAACCGGCCAGTAATCTTGGATTACCAAAGGCCTTTGAACAGTTTATCACATATTAAAGGGCTGTGGAAGCAAATATATATAAATCATACATAGTCCATTGAGCTGTGCTAAAGTACATGGGACAGAATTTTCAAAAGAACTTATATATATATATACATGTGACGTTATAAATACGGTAGTCTTACGTAACTCATTTACACTAGTAAAGTTAAAAGGGGACTTAGCCCAAAGTATAGATAAACAGAAAACTTGTTCATATACCAAAATATAACAAGTCTTATACATTCACAAAACATGACCACATGACTTCCGAAACCTTCTCGGGAGGCACAAAGGTTAGCCTACAAAACAAAGCTCCAGGTAATCAACAGAGAAACTAGGGTTCATGCTTAATCATACGTGGTACATCCATTAGCGCTAACAGAGCATATATAGAACAGATGGTGGTTATGAATAACCAGTTCCATAAAGGAACCTCCGAATCTAGGTAACAGATAATAGCTATGCTGAGCTCCATGATGGAGCCTCCGGTACGAGTAACAAATTGCAGACATATTAAGTTCCATGATGGAACCTTCGTTATCGGGTAACAGCTAATAGACATCACATGATGCTAAGGATGCCACGAATACATGTTAGAAATTAGACAATCATTCATTGTACAGAACATAACATTTCAGAAAACAGATTTTATTTCATCATACAGAAAATAAATAAAGTTGAACATAGTTTTACTAAGTTATTACTCACAGATGGCTCCGGAAGCAGATAGAAATAACAGATAATCAGATAGCTTACAACGCGTGACCTACACAAACATAATAGATACACAGGTTGAAACACACACACAGATAGTACGTAACTTATTGCGTTTCGTTCTTAGTGTGTTTCTATGTCTTATCCTCATTATTATATCTTAGTCGTGGCCTAAGAATGCCTAGGATGCAATGAGGATGTTAATATTTGATTCAAAACACTTAGTCAATTTTTCAAAAACATGGCACTCCGCTCGAGTGTAGCTTTAATCGCTTGAGCGGTTTGTAAAACTCTGTAAAAGTACTGGTTGCATGAATTTTCCGCTCAACGGTCGCTCGAGCGTAAGACTGAGGTATCCGCTTGAGTATAACTCTGGGCGTTCGAGCGGTCTGCAAAACTTGTAAACTTTTGTGAGCATGAATTTTTCGCTTGAGCCAACTTTTGATTGCTTAAGCGAGAGTGCAAATACAAAGTGGCCGCTTCAGCGCAGATTCTGTCACTCGAGCAGAGAAGCAAAATTCTAGAATTTCTAAATTGCTCTCAAGCTTCAAATTCCAATTCCAAACCAACAAAACACGTTCCCTTGGGCCCAAAACTTGAGGAAACACATGCAATCTTGTAAAGCATTAAGAATTAAAGATCAATTCAGGAAATCAAGGCCTAAAAGCTTGCCAATTGTTCAAAATTTAACTTAAAACTTAAGAATATGAAATGAACATGACATGCATAAATTGTTTCGAAATTAAACTCCCCAAAACATGATCAATTAAGGTCAAATGGTAAGAAATGTAATGAATTCTTAAAACAAAGTCAAGATAGACATATGCATGTGAGATTTGTTTAAAATTCAAACTCAAAATGTGATGTAATTGCATGCATGCATGAATCAATGCTCAATTCTATCCTCTAAAATTTAATTCTTGTATCACTTAGCTTAATTCTCTAGAATTCATGTCCTAGATATCATATTGATCAAGTCTAAGGGTTGAAGCCTTACCTTCAATGTTCAACAATGCTCTAGATGGTGAATACACTAAGATTCTAAGCACAAATCCTTGAGTCCCAAGCTAATTTCTTTCTAATTCTAGCAATTCCCTTGGTGATCTCAATCCTCTCAGTCTCTCAGTCTCTCTCTCTCTCTCTCTCACACACACACACACACACACACACACACACACACACACACGTTTTTGAGCTCAAAATATGAGAATAAGAGTGTAAGTAATGGCCCTTAGTCATCAAGTTGCCTTATATAGGCTTAATTAGGAAACTTCATTTATGACTAATTAATTAACATTATTTATTCTAATTATTTTGGTTCCGAATTGGCTTCCAATTAAACCTACGATAATTTCCTAAAAATTCCAAATTACACATATACCAAGTCAATTTCGTGATCGGATGCCGATAAGGCCTTCAATTCACAGAACAAAACACAAACACAAACATTTATTCCTACAGCAGACATATATAAACACAAATATCGACATACGTATGCAAATAAATTCAGAATTGCATCTTAATTACTCATTAGACATTTTTAAGCATGGTCTGTCGACTAATTATAGGTCGGGGTTGTTACAATAGCACTTTGTAAAGGGTGGTTCTTGGTTTTGACGGAGCTAGGCAATGGTGGTGATAATGGTGGTCACAGTGAGATATATATAGAAAGAGGGAGAGATACGAAGTAATACAAGATCACTTTTCCTTATACAAGATAACTGTTGAAATATGTATTATATATATTAGTTAATATGTATGTATATATATCATATATGTATAAATGAAACCACTCATCAATTCTTTCATATGTATCATTTATGTATTATATCTGCGAGGGAGTTTTTATGTGCACTTAGGGCCGAGCTAGGCCCAGTCATTACAGTGGACTGATTCATAGGTCGTAGTAAAAAGGACTTCGCAATTGGACCTAGCTTTGTTAGCTCGATCTAAGTATGGTGGCAATTACCTCGGTCGAAGAGATGGCTGCAAAAAGCTCGGCCCATATACTCCGGTCCGAGGTATAGTTGAATAATAACCGAGCTAAAGCGTTGCTTGTGGACGTGCCGAGCTGAATTGTAAGAGCAAGGTGGGACCGAGCTAGGTGAAGATCGGTTAAATCTGCCGCTTAAGTATTACGGTGTTAGCTCGGTTGTGTTATCATTCAGCCGTAGTAAAACCATCTCACTTGGTTAAAGTAGTGAGGAGGTTGTAGAAAGACGAACATTACCTTTTTGATTCCTAGGAGGACTCTGCATTGAAGAATAAGAGTCTTATTAGGATTGTGCTACACGAAATCTATAAAAGCTCATAGCAGGACCTATGTATAGGTATCACAACTTTGATTCTCGCATACACAGAGCTTTTGCCTATTTGTCTATTTTGCTGACTTAGGTATCGGAGAGGTATCCGGCACACACCAGTCGGCTAGCTCACGTTTGTATTTTCAGGGAGTAAAGCGACGACGTTTGGAGGAGCGCAGACTTGATCAATAAGATTATACGAGAAGGTTATTTCGTGCTCGTACAATATATATCAGTTAATATGTATATTATATATGTATAATTTAAATTCTAGAGAGGGAGAGATGAGTATTTGTTTGGGTCTAAATTCTAGAGAGAGAGATATGTATTTGATGATGGTATGAAAGGTGTGTGGTTTTCCATGGGATGAGAAAGAAGAAGAAGAAGAATAAGAATACAAAAAATTTAAAGAAAAATTAGAGAATATTCTGATTTGTAATGGCATTAAGAAGAAAATTAGAGAAATAAATAAAGGTAATTTAGACTTTTTACAATTTCTATTACGTTCGTCCAAAATTGCACTTTGGTATGAAGTATAAGGGGTTTAAGTGTTACAAATGAAACTATAGAGGGGCTCTGTATATTTTGGGTAAACCACAGGGGGATTAAGTTATAATTTACCCTATATTTTTATACACTTTTTAAGCCCATTCCAACCATAATAGTTATGGAAGTATAAATGGATAATCTAGCCTTTGTAAAAATGGGTCATATTCTCAAGATATCAAAAGAAAACAAGAGAGAGGAAATCGAAGGTTCAAAAGATGGAGTTCTCCACACCTATGGCATTTTTCACTTTCTCCATTGACAACTAATCTTCTTATTGGGGATTGAGATGAAACCTTAGTCAAGTAACTTATAATTTTGTATTTAGAATATAATTTTTTTTTTTTGAATTTGGATAATCGTTGTATGATTATTAAAGATCTTTTGTTTAAGAAATATTTTCATCCGATTTATATATTTGATTTCTGTAATTGAGAATACATGATCATACAATTGTTTTACTTGCTTGTATATAAAAATCGTGAGACAAGTCATGTTTAAGGGAGACGAGTCGTGCTGCAACCCTAGTTTAGGATAGACGATTCATGCTGTCCGAAAATGATTCGTGCCTACGATTTGATTATACTCATCTTATTGACAATGATATCGGGGCTTGTAACCATGATACATTAATATTATCCGAATCATTGATTTATTAGGATTTAATATATTAATTACTTGTTATGAAATTAGTAGTGAATTTGAAACCCCAAACTATTTTCTACTTTAATTCCACCTCAATCTTTCTTTTTGTTTGATAATTGTTTTTAGTTAATTTTATATTAAAATCAAATATTCATCTGATCCGAATTAATTAATAATTAAATTTCTAATAACTTAGCCTTTTAGTTCCTTCATTGAATCAAGGTTTCAGTAAAGATTTATTTTTTGTGTGAAAAACGATCCATCAATAATATATAATTCCACTAAGATAGGAAATGTGATAATCATACACTTACTATAACAAATTAAGATTTTAATGTAAAAAAATATATGAACAAAACCAATTTTTGACGACAAAATATTTTAATTATTAAGAATATTATTTTTATTTTTATTTTTAATGATGAAATTGAATATTTAGTAAGGAGGCTAAAACCAAAACTATTTGTCATAAAAACCACATACAAAACAACAACTACCAACTCTATTTTGGCAATTGATGTTTTAGTCCATTTTGGCAATTGATATTGGGTTGAGAATCGATTATTTTAATTAATTTTTTGACTTTTTTTGAAAATACGTGAAAAAATAAAAAAATAAAATGACAATTTATAATATCTTTTTAGGGTGGTGATTCATCCCACTAATTTTTTGACCACTAATAGCACTAACGAACTAAAAAAAAAAAAACTCAAGCCAAAACATCACATCACTTTGGTGGGGTCCCCTGTGTCATATCATTAGTGATGCTTTAGTGCTCCCAATTTAGAGCTCTAAAATATTATTGATCTTTTTAACTATATTAGCAACTTTCAAAACATAAAATAATAAAAAAATCACCATAAAACAGTTAATTCTTTTATTTATTTTTTTAGATAATTTTTTTTTATAAAAAGTTAGAAAATTAATTAAATACTAGTCAATTCCAGAAACAATCTTACATAGATTCAAAAAGTAGTTGTAAAAGATTGTGTGTTTCTATTGATTTTTATCATTCCTATCATTTTAAACTATTTAAATAGGTAATTAGGAAAGACATTATATATTCTCTCCAACACATTTAAGCAAAACAGCCTGTTAGATTGTTATGTTATTCCTACCATCAACTTTCGTGAGGTGTCTGGACTTGAGCCAAGACTGTGACAAATTAAGATTGTTTTTGTAAAATATTAATAAATAGATGTGTAAAATATGAATGAAATGTAGTTATATTTCATTAATATTTGTCCCACATTTTATATTTTTCTTTGTAGATCTCACTCAAATTCATAATTCAAATACAATATAAATAAAAGTATATAAGCTCACTTGTTATGCTTTTGACAAGCTTTGGTTCAATTAAGCTTAGCTTAACAATCTCGCTCAAGGTCAAATCTAACTTGTTTAATTCAAAGAAGGTTTGAAAGAGGAAGACAACAATCACGTATTCCGACACTGTATCTTTAAGTCTAGAAGTTTTAAAAAAGAATCATAAACTTTACTTTTAATATGAAAACAATAATGAATGTTTCCAAGATAATCTCATTACATGACCAAAAGGTTTAGTTTGCATTTTGGAATAATTATCGTTTTTATTAGATTTGGTTAGGCTATTATTGCCCACCATCTTGCGGAGTATAAAAGATTGAGATGTAGGGTTGTATAGTGAAATAACTGTCAGGTCTATTGAAGAAACCTATCAGTGAAGAAAAATAACCAAGATAGAAAGTTAAGGGGATAGAAAAACTCAAATAAATGATGAATCAATCTTCTTTGTATTGGAATAATCTTCTGTGTAAATAAATAACTTGAAATACAATCAAATAAATAAAATAAATTACTTACAGAATTTATTTTACCAAAATGTAAAAGTACAAAAAGATCAAGTCAAATATGTAACACTCTGTCCTTAAGACAGATTTGTCCTGCTACGGTGCTTACGGATAAAAGGGGTCTATCTTCCAGGATACAATGATCTTCATAATTTGTGGTATCACTCAAAACAATTTGTACGACAAACAAAACCTATGTTCTAAACTCTCTGAATTTTTTCCTAAAAATAATATGAAGAATAATGCAACCAAAGAACAAAATCGAGAAGAAAAGAATTTTTTTTGGATATTTTTCGGATTGGAAAACTGCTGGAAAGGGCTGGTATTTATAGGTAAATTGATATGTCCGAACAGGTGTAGTTTTGAGTTGAACAGGTATGAAACTATTTTGAATAGATACAATTCAAAATTCCAATAGATCTGCAGCAGCTTCAGATTTGAATCTATCTGGAAAAACTGTTCGAAACTGCTGGGCAGTTTATGGCGGTTAAAATCTGTTAAAAAATAGTTTATCTGTTGGGAATTTTGGACTGGAAGTGGCACAATTATGGACAGAAAATTTGAATTCAAATTTAATGCAAATTTTGAATTAATTTCCTGCAAGAATTTTTGAAAAAATTAACATTAGAACCAACTCAACCCACCGGCATGGTTCGAAAGCGATCGAGCTGGTCGTAACAAGACATGTAGTGGTTTGAGCCAATGTTCAATTTGTCCATAACTCTTCATTTCTACAAACTTGGGGTGCTCCTTGGGACCCAACCCAAGTGTTGCCACCTAGAATTTATATACACACATAAGTTCTCTTTAAGTTTCAATGTGGGACAACCAATTTCAAGGAAACCCACATTTACTTCTTTAATTGTCTATTTCATGAACCAAAAAACGACATCAATTTTCTATTCACTCATAAATGATTTTGATAAACTATCTTCACTGTGTGACTTACCATGCGATAAGGAACATGTCACCTCTTCAGACCCACCCCAAAAGACGTATGGGACCTAATCAATTTTGGGCTTAAAGTTGGTCCAAAATAAGCCTATAAAAACCAAATTTTCAACAGTTCCCCACATAAATAGAATTTGACGGAGAGAAAATGCAACAACATGATTTAATTACAGAGAGTACAAATATTGGAAATATTCTGCAAAGGATAGGTAGTTTTTGGCTTTGAACCTTCCCTTGTGAGACACTATCGAATTTACTAGTTAACCAGTGAACATGATGTCTTGAACTGTTTAGCCGTTTATGTAAACCAAAACAATAGAACTCACACAGTATATTACCAGACACGGTTTAGTTCTCACTATTGTGTTCATTTTGGCCCTGAACAACCTAGTCTTTCATGAGTGCTCTAGAGAATTGTAGCCCTTCACAAATCTCATAGAACCGGCCCAGTTCACACTCATATAAGTGATTCTTATAAAAAGTATCCTGCTATACTCCACTAGGTATACCTAGATATAAGAATGATTAAAAGTATTACTTAACATAAAACGCTACAGATATCACTATTTTATCATAAAAATGGGTAGGAATTTGACTCTCCAGTGATCTTTATGAGTCATACACAACTCGATTGTCCCTTTGAACCTAGATCATGGAATCTCCAGTCAACTAGGTTGGGTTGCCGTTGTGGTAACTCTTATTTAATAGGCTTAAGTCCCATTTCCCTCGATGAATTCTCAACTAACTCTATTGCAAACCCTTTCGTTAGTGGATCCACTATGTTGTCTTTAGACTTTACATATTCAATGGAAATAAATTCCATTAGAGAGTAGTTGTCTCACGGTGTTATGTCAACGACGAATGTGTCGTGACTTACTGTTATATATATGACTCTGTGCTCTGCCTATTGCTGATTGACTATCACAATGTATGCATATGGCAAGCACCGGTTTTGGCTACATTGGAATATTTTCAAGGAAGTGGCGAAGCCATTCTGCTTATTCTCTCGCTTTATCTAAAGCTATGAATTCTGATTCTATAGTAGGCCTAGTAATGCAAGTTTATTTGGAAAATTTCCAAGATACAGCTGCCCCACCAAGAGTAAAGACATACCCATTGGTGGATTTTGAGTCTATAATATCCGATATCTAGTTTGCATCACAATATCCTTCAAGTACTGTTGGATATCTAGTATAGTTTAACCCAATGTTACGAGTAAATCGGAGATATCTTAGAACCCTTATAATAGCTTTCTAGTGTTCTACTCTTAGATTACTCGTATATGTACTTAATTTACTTACCACATAAGCTATATCTAGGCGAGTGTAGTTCATCAAGTACATTAAGCTTCAAATAATTTAGGCATACTCTAATTGAGAAATGCTTTCTTGTACATTCTTAGAAAGAAACAAATTAACATCCACAGGTGTTCTAGTAAGATGATCATCATCTTTACTGAATTTGTCAAGTATTTTCTCAATGTAATGTGATTGTGACAAAGCATAATCTTCTAATGTTTTGGTAATTTTCATACCAAGTATTACATCAGCTATCCCCATGTCCTTCATGTCAAAATGTTTATTCAACATTTTCTTGATAGTTTTAATCATTTCATTATTACTACCTATGATGAACATATCATTCACATAAAGACATATTATAACATAGCCTTTGTTTGTGCTTTTAATATAAACACATTTGTCACATTCATTAATTTTAAATCTATTTGACGTCATTGTCTTGTCAAATTTCTCATGCCATTGTTTTGACGCTTGTTTTAAACCATATAATGATTTAACCAATTTACACACTTTCTTTTCTTTTCCTGGAATAGAAAATCCTTCTGGTTGTTTTATGTAAATTTCTTCATCTAACTCACCATTTAAGAAAGCAGTTTTCACATCCATTTGATGAATTTCTAGATTGTACAATGATGCAATAGCAATTAGCATTCTAATGGATGTTATTCTAGTAACCGGTGAGTATGTG
Source organism: Camellia lanceoleosa (assembly GCA_025200525.1). Classification (NCBI taxonomy): domain Eukaryota; kingdom Viridiplantae; phylum Streptophyta; class Magnoliopsida; order Ericales; family Theaceae; genus Camellia; species Camellia lanceoleosa. The sequence goes on from CM045767.1 coordinate 146,007,188, forward strand.
TCAAAGTAATCAAGATCTTCTTTTTGTCTAAAACCTTTGACCACAAGTCTTACTTTGTCTTTGTCAATTGATCCATCCGCTTCATTTTTCTTTTGAAAATCCACTTGTAGCCAAAAGGTTTACAACCTGGTGGTAAGTCCACTAATTCCCATGTGTGATTTTACAAGATGGATTTAATTTCACTATTACAGCTTCTTTCCATAAAGAAGCCTCAGGACTGGACATAACTTCTTTAAAAGTTAAAGAATCTTTTTCTAACAAAAATGTTAGAAAATCTGGACTAAAAGATTTTGAGGTTCTAGCACGTTTATTACGCCTAGGTTCCTCTTCTGCATTTTGATCTACTTCTTGCTCTTGTTCTTGATCTTAATCTTGTTCTTGATCATGGCTAATAATAGCATCATAAGATCTTTTATTAGTACTAGTCTCTTGTCCAATCTTGTTTGCAAACACATGTTTAAAGAAAGACGCATTTCGAGATTCAATAATAGTATTTACATGCATTTCGGAATGTTTTGATTTATGAATCAAAAATCAATATGCACTACTATTCATAGCATAACCAATGAATATGCAATTAACTGTTTTAGGACCTATCTTAGTCTTTTTAGAACTAGGAACAGCCAATTTAGCTAAACACCCCCACACTTTTAAGTATTTGTAGGATGGTACGCTCCCATGCCACATTTCATAAGGTGCTTGATTCACTTTCTTTTGGGGTACTTTATTTTAAATATATTATTAGCAGAAAGTATTGCTTCCCCCCACAAGTTTTGAGGTAATCCAGAATTGATTAATATGGCATTCATCATTTCTTTTAAAGTCCTATTTTTCCTTTCAGTAATTCCATTTTGCTGAGGTGAGTAAGGAGCGGTGGTTTGATGAATTATTCCATATTCTTTACAAAATTCACCAAAAGATGATTCATATTCACCACCCTTGTCACTTCAAGTTCCTTAATTTTCTTACCAACTTGATTTTCAACTCCATTCTTATATTGAATGAAAGTTTACAAAGTTTCATCATTGGTTCAAATTAAATAAACATATCTATAAAAGTGATAAAATATTTTTTTCCACCTCTAGTTTGAATTGATTTAAAATCACAAATATCACTATGAATTAATTCAAGTGGTTCCGTACTTCTTTGAATTAAATGAAAAGGGGTTTTGGATAATTTTGCTTCAACACAAATTTTACATTTATGATTTAAATCAATGTCAAATTTAGGTAAACATTCCATATTAATTAATCTATGTAAAGATCTATAATTAATGTGACGCCCCAAAAATCGCGAACATCAGAGAATATATTAACAATTAAATACTGAGTTTATCTAAGGTTAGGAGTCTAGGAAACGACACTAATGAGTCCTATGGCCAATAACCAAGTAAGATCCCAGATCGCTGGAGGAGTCAAGTTAGCCTCCCTTCTAAGTCCAGCTTTCTCAGGTAGCGCACTACCCTTTTGACAGATCTTAAAAGGCATTGACATAAGGTCTCATAAGCAATGCAGAGATAGGCATAGGATTAAAAGGTAAATAATAATTACAGTGTCTCAAATTTTAAATTTACAAAACGAGTCTCATTACTATTACAATCCAAGAATAAAAGTACAGTCAAACTAATAAGCAAAATGGTTCCGAACTTTCTCTAAGGCAAACTTAAGTCTTCAAATGTGTTTGACTCTTCGTTAGCTTTGTATATTTCTTCGATACCTGGCATGAAACGTCATGAGCTTTGAATGCCTAGTAAATATACACACACCCCATCATTTTTTCCCAATCTAATACACAATAGCAAATTACAACAATAGGGGGAAATGAGCATGACATTCAAGTAATTAACACAGTTTACAGGTTTATTTGTTAGTAGTCTAGAAATCCCCCAAAGAGATTTCGTTCTCCCAGCCGCAAGAATCGGACGCGGATTATTCGGTATGCCCTCTTTTTGGCTACTTTGTTGCAGAACTTACCTTGGATGCCTAGCAACGGTTATATACCGCGTAGCGCCAACCACAGGGTCTCAAAAGAGATAGTAATAATGGGCCTTGCCCAAATCCCTCCTTACACCAAATACCTAGGGTCCGAATACAACCGCTACGTTCAAGGGTTCCGAAAACCATTTGCGCAAGACTTTAACTTCCAAATAGGGAACGCATCCCATCAACCAATCAATATCTTAGTAACTTGTCCAAAAATTCACAACGCATTACAACCTATTAAGTTTCCCGTTTAAGTTAGATAATTTAAGTCAGAGTTAGGACATGCTCTTGAAACAACATCTATTGCACAAGTATGAACAACTAAATAGTACAAATAAAAGGAAATAAAGTTACAACACATGAGATTCACATATGAAGATAGGCACAAGTAGCTCTAGGCATATTCAAGTACTTAAGGGAATAATTTCGCACAAGATTTTAATTTCCAGATTTGCATAAGTGTGAGCACCATTGAAGGATTAAAATAAAATACATAAACCTATGACACGTGTAATATCATACCGAGAAATAAAAGGAAATAAAGTTACAACACATGAGATTCACATATGAAGTAGCTCTAGGCATATTCAACTACTTAAGGGAATAATTTCGCACAAGATTATAATTTCCAGATTTGCATAAGTGTGAGCACCATTGAAGGATTAAAATAAAATACATAAACCTATGACACGTGTAATATCATACCGAGACATGATCATAAATTAATAAGCATATTCATGAACACAAGAGCATGAAACACTAATGAAAACAGAATTTCTAGATTCAGTACTACCTAAAGATTATACTCAAAAGGGCTATTTCAGATTTTTCCAGAGCCTGGCCTTCCTATGTTCATAAGGAATTTTATCTAGTTCTCAGAACATTTTTCGGAAATGGAACATCTTTTCCAGATTTTTAGTTATTTTAGAAATACTCCAGCTCTATCCAAATTCGTTGACCATTACGAATATCGGATTATCTCACAAACCGCTCACTCATTTTCAATGAAACTAATTTTCCTTGAAAGATAACTTATTAAGGAAGATTTTGACATAAAATGGAGGTCCAAAAGATTTTTATGCATTTTTCTAGAATTTTCTCAAGGTGGCTATAAAACAGATTTTTATGGCACAGTCCTTGAAAATAGAAAGTTTGTGAGAAAAGAGGTCAGCTAGTGGAAATTTATAGCGATTCTGTTAGGTCCCTTAATCTTGTTAATCCCGCGAACAAGCCTGTGTGATTGAGTTGTAAATTTGCTTGCTGTTTTGTCTTGCTCGCTCGAGCGAAGGCTGCGTCTGGCAAAAAACCTGAGAATGATGAATGTACGCTCGAGCAAACGTTGTGTGGCTTGAGCGAAGCCACTTATGGAAAAAACACGCGAGATTAGTTCCTCGCTCGAGCGAAGAGCGAGCTTCGCTATTCCAGATTTCTATAAGTATCTGTTTTAATCCTAAACTAGGATTAGGTTTTTGAGATATACTTTAAGGTTTTCTAAGGTTTTCTTTAAGAGTTTTTTTTTTCTAGTTTTTCCTTGATAGTTTTGAGTGGGTTTTTTAAACCTATGATCTGAGTTACATACATCAAGGAGTTTGTTTTTTCATATTTAAAGAGTTTATTCTTCGGTGGAATTCGGAGATTCAAGTGTAGAGCATCAAAGGAGTTTGATACTATGCGTGGTCGTTGATTCGACATTAGAAGTTATGGATTCAATTTCATAAAGATCAGTACCGAGACGAAGGCTGTGGCGAAAGAGTTACAGAAGGTTTGAGGACAAATTTGGTGCGTTTGGTAATTTGTTGGTTATCTTTGTAATCTTTCTTTCTTCAGTAGTGGATTGATTAGTGGCGTTTCGCCCGTGGTTTTTTTTATCACAATTGAAGGTGCTTCAATTGTGATTTTTCCACGTAAAAATCGTTTGTATCGATTTATTGTTTATTTCAAAAACAACAAGCTAAATCACTTTCGTAAGTGGTTGATGATTTAGATTGTGTGTTTTGAATGATTGGGAGGTTGAACATTTAAATCTTGATCTAATCACAAATCACTTAGGATTTTCAATTGGTATCAAAGCAAGTCACTCTTTGTTTTTATCAAAACTATAGGAGTGTGATTTTGTGTGATTAGTGATATAGATTCAATTCGTGAAGGCAACTCGACCCATAGACCTCCTTTACTTGATGGTACAAACTATTCTTATTGGAAAGCTCATATGAGAGCGTTTTTAAAATCCATAGATGAGAAAGTTTGGCACTGTGTGATCCATGGGCGGAGTGAACCTATTGTCACCATTGATGGCATTGATATTCCTAAACCCCTTGATAAATGGGACACAACCGATTATCAAAACTCGAGTTGGGACAGCAAAGCTCTTAATTCCCTTTTTTGCTCCATCACACCTGAAGAGTTTCATCGTATCTGCACGTGTGAGGTAGCAAAAGAGGCTTGGGACATTCTTGAAACGATTCACGAAGTTACTACTTCTGTCAAAAGGTCAAAACTTCAACGTCTCACCTCCGCCTTTGAAACCCTTTTTATGCACGATGATGAGACGTTTGATGATTTCTATGCAAAACTTAGTGATATCGTGAATTCCTGTTTCATACTCGGTTAAAAAATCCCTGAAGCTAAAGTTGTTGGTAAAATTTTGAGGTCATTTCCCGAGAGGTTCCAATCAAAAGTGACAGCCATTGAGGAGGCTCAGAATGTTGATACCCTCAAACTTGATCAGTTGGTTAGAAACCTGTAGAGTTATGAAGCCCACTAGATTTCTAAAAAAAAAACAAAAAGATAGTGTTTTCACTAGTGCTCATGAGATTGCAAAAACTTTTGAGACTGAGTTTGATTTAGAGTCTGAGATGATAACTATGTTTACTAAACAGTTCAAAAAAAAAAAAAGAAGCCTAATTTCAGAGACCCTATTTTAAAAGACAAGAGTAATGATAAACCCAAAACTTTTCCACCAAAACTTGCTCCAAAAACTGAAAAGAAGATTGTAAAAGGGCAAGGGGGCAAGTGTTATGAATGTCAAGGTTTTGGCCATATTGTCCTTGAATGTCCTTCGAAAAAGAATCGGAAGAAAGTCTACACAGTGACTTGGGATGATGAAAGCGGGTCGAAGCAAGAACCCGAAGAAATTGAATCTGGTGAAGATGGGGATACTGTTTTCATGGCATTTTGGTCCACTTTCATACAACATTTTCCGAAGCCAGTGGAATTTGCTCGTGGTTAGAATCTGCATCATGCTTCCATCTTTGATGGGAGTAATTACTTACATTGGAAGATCAGAATAATGTCGTTTCTGAGAGCTTTTGACCCAGAAGGTTGGCAAGCCATTGAAGAAGATGTTGAAAGTGCTAACAATTCGAGCAATCAGAGAGTCCTGATTACTATTCGTGGAGCAATTTCTAATGAAGAACAGTAACGGATTGCTCACTGCATAAAGGCTAAAGATGGATGGGAAATTTTGAGCCAATTTCATGAAAGAGGAGATTCATCTTCACCATCATCTATTACCTTTCCTGCCTTAGTTGCTAGACTGGATGAGGTCAAGGAGAATGAGGAACAAAAAGAAGATGATGAAACATCAGAAGACAATGATGAGATTAATGGTGATGAACTTCAACAAGCTTACGAAAAGCTTTACGAGGAATCTCTGAATTTGTCCAAAATCAATGACAAACTCACTCTCAAGCTCAAAGCATGTGAAAGCGAGAATGTCAAGCTAAAAGGAGAACTTGTAACAGCAAAGCAGAATGTCATTAAGATCTCTAGTGACAGGCAAGACCTATGTGGGAAACTTTTATCTTATGAAACTGAAATGAATGAACTCCTGAAAGTGTACTCCACATACGAAGAGAAGCTTGAAAGCCTTGAAATGTCACAAGCTACATTGGAAAAGATGATTTGTCAGAAAGATGAAGAACTCCGAATTGCTAGAGCCACAATTGCTATGTGGAACAAAGGTTCCAAATCATTAGAAGACATCCTTGGGTCTCAACAAATGGGATGTGACAAAAGTGGGCTAGGCTATGGTAATGTGACAGCTCACAAGGGACAAGCCTTTACATCACATGACTTAAAGACTCAAGCAAAAGGAAAGTTGAAGATAGACCAGGGTGATCCCTCTCTTCATCTACCTAAAGGGGGTAAGATCAACAAAAGGGAGGTAAAACCTGTTTTTATTTGTCATCATTGTGGTAGGTATGGCCACATTCGTCCTTATTGCTTTGAATTGTTTGGTAAGGTGTCTCAAAAGGGTAGAAATTCGAATACTTTTCGGGTTAAGAGACAACCTTACATGTCTAGGCGGAATACCAAGATTCATGAGGGTGTTCACAACGCCAAGATATTTACCAAGACCGCCAGACTTGATGTTGTTAAAACCAAAAAGATTTGGGTAAGAAAAGATGATTTGACTTGTTTAGTTGTTCACACTACTCTAAAAGCACGTGACTCACACATGTGGTATCTTGATAGTGGGTGCTCTCGTCACATGTCAGGTGACAAATCTTACTTCACCTCCCTTGAAAAATATGGAGGAGGAATTGTTACCTTTGGAGATGGTGGCACTTCTAGAGTCATTGGTAAGAACTCTATAAGTGTAGCTGGTCTTAAGCTTGATAATGCATTACTTGTTGATGGTCTTAAAGCAAATCTTTTAAGCATCAGTCAAATGTGTGATTCCCATCATGAAGTATTGTTTTCAAGAAATAAATGTGAAATCTTGAATAAAAAGGGTAATAATGTCTTGCATGGGGTTCGTACATCTAATAACTGCTATGGGATTATTACTACTAATGATCTCACATGTCACTCAGCCATCATAAGTAACAGTGATTTGTGGCTTCAAAGATTAGGTCGCATGAATTTCAAAGACCTAATTAAGATAGCCAACAAAGAGCTTGTGAGAGGAGTACCTAAACTGGGTAAGAATCTGAATCATGTGTGTGGACCATGTCAACTTGGAAAGCAAACCCGTGCCCCTCATAAAAAGGTGAACAGCTTTACAACCAAACGTCCTCTTGAATTGGTTCACATGGATTTAATGGGACTTACTTACATTGAAAGCATTAGAGGTAAAAGATACGTTTTTTTAACTGTTGATGATTTTACTCGATTTTCGTAGGTAAATTTTTTAAGGACAAAATCTAATACGTTTGATGATTTCCAGGCCTTAGTCCTTAAAATCCAAAATGAATAGGGTGTTTCTATTGGGCGTATCATAAGAATCCGAACTAATCATGGTCATGAGTTTGAAAATAGTTCGTTTTCGAATTTTTGTGATATGCATGGAATTAAGCATGAATTTTCTGCACCTAGTACTCCACAACAAAATGGAGTGGTTGAGAGGAAGAACAGAGTTGTTCAAGAAATGGCTAGGGTCATGCTCCTTAGTAAGAAACTTCCTCCAAAGTTTTGGGCTGAAGCCCAAAATACTGTTGTTTATGTCATAAATCGCGTGTATTTAAGGCCCGACACTTTACAAACTCCATATGAATTGTGGAAGGGATTGAAACCTAATGTAAAATACTTCAAAACTTTTAGGGGTAAGTGTTACATTTTCAAAGATAGAGAGCCTTTGGACAAATTTGACTCTCGAAGTGATGAAGGTATTTTTCTAGGATATTCAACCACTAATAAGGCTTTTCGAGTCTATAACCTGCGAACTTCTTCTTTAATGGAATCAATCAATGTGATTATAGACGACACAGGTTCCCCTACTCCAGCAACAAATGAGAATGACAATAGTGAGTCATCAATCCTGGATACTGAACCACAAAGTCAAAAAGAAGTTGAGGTCCAAGCATAAGAAGCTGAGACAACACCATCCTCACAGGTAAGTCAGAGTCCAAAGAGTGCACAAAAAGATATCACTCATGATGCTTCTGTTATCGCAAGTCTTGAGTTCAAACCATCAGCAAGGGTGAAACTGAATCATCCAGCTCAACAGGTGATTGGAAGTGTATCAGATCGAATGAAAACCCGAAAACAGATTCGGGATGAGGTATCACATGTGTGTTATATTTCATTAATTAAACCTAAGAATATTAAAGAGGCCTTATTATATGATAGTTGAGTGAATGCTATGCATGAAGAATTAGGTCAATTTGAACGTAACAATGTTTGGACTCTAGTTTCCAGACCTAGAGACATGAATGTGATAGGTACCAAGTGGATCTTTAAAAACAAATCTGATGAGAATGGTACTGTGGTTAGAAATAAAGCCAGGTTGGTTGCTCAAGGCTAAACACAAGTAGAAGGTGTTGACTATGATGAGACATTTGCCCCAGTTGCACGTCTCGAATCTATTCGTATTTTACTTGGTGTTGCATGTTTTCTTGGTTTCAAATTGTATCAAATGGATGTGAAAAGTGCCTTTTTGAATGGGTACTTGAAAGAAGAGACTTATGTTGAGCAACCAAAAGGGTTTGAGGAAATGTCCAAATCATGTCTACAAGTTAGACAAGGCTTTGTATGGGTTAAAACAAGCCCCTCGGGCTTGGTATGATAGACTTACTACCTTTCTTCTTGATAATAATTTTCAAAGGGGTAGTGTGGATAAGACTTTATTTGTGAAACATACCAAGTCTCATATTCTTGTTGCTCAGATTTATGTTGATGATATTATGTTTAGATCCACTACTGATCATCTTATGAAATATTTTTCGGATTGCATGACACATGAGTTTGAGATGAGCATAATGGGAGAGTTGTCTTATTTTTTGGGTCTACAAATTAAACAATCTCCTTCGGGTATGTTTGTTTCTCAGACTAAGTATGCTAAAAATCCCGTGTCAAAGTTTAGTCTTGAGTCTGCCAAACATGCACGCACTCTCATGATCACCAGTCTTCACCTTTCCAAAGATTCCTCTGGTATTGATGTTGATCTTACCCTTTATAGGAGTATGATAGGGAGTCTTTTTTACCTCACAGCCAGTTGTCCTGATATTGTGTTTAGTGTAGGTGTTTGTGCCCGTTACTAAGCCAGTCCTAAAAAGTCTCATCTTTTTGCGGTCACATGCATCATTAAATATGTTAATGGGACATTGGGGTATGGGGTTTGGTTTTCTACTGATACTACAGCTGAAATTACTAGTTTTTCTGATACCGACTGGGCAGTGTTTGCTGATGATAGGAAGAGTACATCCGGGGGGTGTTTTTACCTTGGGAATAATTTGGTTACCTGGCATAGTAAAAAGCAAAATGCCATCTCTCTTTCGACTGCTGAAGCTGAGTACATTGCTGCAGGGAGTTGTTGTTCACAAATGCTGTGGAGGAAGCAAATGCTTCATGATTATGGGATAGATCAGAACACTCTCACTCTTTTCTATGATAACACAAGTGCCATAAACATTTCAAAAAATCTTGTCCAACACTCTCGCACCAAACACATTGACATTCATCATCATTTTAGTCAAGAGTTAGTGGAAGAAGGCCTTGTTGTTCTTGAACATGTATCCACTGAGCATCAAAAAGCTGATATTTTTATAAAACCCCTTGATCTTCTTTGGTTTAAGTTCCTTAGAAAGACCTTGGGTGTTGTGCTCAGTCACTAAGGTGTTATCTGTTACTTAAAGGGGAGTGAGTGATTGTTTTTTGTGTGCTTGGATGTTATAATCTCATAGTCATTGATTCATATTATCTTTGCATCAAAAATTTATATGAACGCTGCTTATGCTGCTTACAAGATCTCATTCTTCTTTGTTCATAGCTCATTCTGAATGCCCATACTCATTTACTTCATGATCTCATTCTGTACATGTAATGACTCCATCACGTATAATAATTAGCATTTAATTAATTACAGAGATTTGGAAATTAATTGCCAATTATTATAATTTAATCTGGGATTCACGACAATTATGGAGATTGATTCATATATGGTTTTATCAAGGATTTATTTGGAATTAGAAATTAAGAGTCTAAATGGCTTAAGGAAGTGAAGTTAAAAAGTTGAATCGATTTAATTTTAATTATGAACCCATTTGGGAGTTTAATTAAATATTCGTTTCAGTTTAGTAAAATTAAGGTTCGATTAATTAGATCCTAATTGGAGTTATTAAACTAATTAAATTATGAAGATTGAGAATTGTAATTATTGCAAATTAAATTTATTTATGGGGTGTCCTATTTGAATATGTAATTTAATTGACGGAAACTTGGGGTCTGATCAGAAATTGAAGACCTAAATGATTTAAGAAACCAAAATTGAGGTTGGAAATAAGTTTAATTTAATAATTGGAGCCTTTTAAGAGTTCGATTACAAATCTGATTCAGATTGATAAATTTAATTATATTTAATTGGGCTCTAATGGAAGTCAATTTGACTAATTAGATTATATGGGATTTGGGGTTAATTATAATTAACTAATTTTATGCTAATCAAAATTTATTAAGATCAAATTATGCTTAATTAAATTAACCCTAGACAAAATTTGAGTTATGGACTAAATTAGAATTGTGAGTATATATTATATATATTTATATATAATAAATCATTAAACCTTCAATCTCTTTATGTGCACATGAGGAGAGAGAGAGAGTAGAGAACCCACTAATTAATTGAGTGAGTGCATTCTGTGCTTGTTTTTGGTCTTGACAAAACCGTGGGAAAGGGAGAGAGACCACCGTGGGTGAGAAAGGGAGTCAATTCCTTAAACCCTTGCTGGAAATTTGAAGGAAAACCAAGAGGAAAGTGAAGAAAAGGAAGGAGAAACTCAAGTTTGGCTTGGATTTGTCAAAGTTGTGCAAGATTAAGTGTCTATAAAGATTCTAGGTAAGGATTTGTCTCTCAAACCTAAAGATCCTATGGTAGAGAGTTGGATTTATGGGTCATCATATGTATTTTGCTGTAGCATGTTAAGAAGAAGGTGATTCCTTACATACATACATGAATATGTTGGACTTTGAAGTTATATGTTGCATGCATTCTAGGATTGAGTTATGTTGAAATTCGATCTTATAATTTGAAAGCTATGGAAAGGGATTTAGATTAGATTGATACATACATCATGAATTTTGAAGGAATTTAAAAAGTAAAGCTTTGTAGATATTATAAATTGTTAAGAGTTGGGTTGCATATAAAATCAAGTTTATGGAAGATAGATTAGAAATTAATTATTAAGAGATTGATGTTGAGATTAAATAATTGAGTTTGATTTTCTTCATCCTTCACATAATTGAAGTTTATCATTACATGCATGGTAAGTTTTCTAGATTTTAGAATTTAATTCATATTTTAAGGTTTATGAGCTTGAGATTAAATTGTGATATAAATTAAAAAGTCAAAATACAAATTGAGCTTGATGATGTAAAATTAGTTGGACTTGATAAGTGTTTTATACATGCACTATGGATTTTGAGGAATTTAAGGTAAACAATTTCATGTACATTAAAAAGGAATTAGTAAAATGGTGTAGGAATTAAATTAGATTCAAAATTATAGAAGTTAATTTGATCATAACCATTTTGGGTTTGAATTTATTTGTCTGATATGAAATTGAGTTCAATCACACATGCATCATGAATTAAGAAAGCTATGAAATTAGTCTCATGGATTAAGTAAGAAATTAAGTAGACTCATGGTTATGGAAATTAGTTGGAAAATTTATAAGAATATAAAACTAGTAATTTTGATGTCAATTTCATACATGTGAATAATTTTCTAAGGAATTTATGACTTTAATTTCATGTTTAGAGGGAAAGTAGAAAGAACTTGAAATCAATTTTATGTAACTAAAAAGAAAAGGAGAAATTGGGGCCATGCTAAATTTATGGAGTTCAATTTAGAGTTAATCATTTTGAGTTAGAATTTGGCTTGATATGGACAAAATGAATTAAAACTAAGTTTGGCAATTGGGGCATGATTTTGAATAAATGATTTAGCAACGTATGACTTTAATAAATGGTTCTCCATATTTGTATACTAAAGTACATGTTTTGAGACTTTAAATACCAAATTTGAACTTTAATTGTAATTTTGGAATTTCTGAATTTTCGTTGTCCGCTCGAGCGAGGGAAGTCCCGCTCGAGCGTGAAAATCGACCTCCCAGTAGTTTTTCAAATTTTACAGTCCGCTCGAGCGGCCAAAGTAGCGCTCGAGCGGAGACCCATTTTTAGCATGTTTTGAAAAGTTGCATTTAGTTCATATTTTTATCCTCATTTCTTTCCAATGAATTCTAGACATGATTTATGACTCAATAAAGATTAATAAGCTACTAATCAACATGGATTAGTTAGTTAAAGAATAAATCATTGATCTAGTGGTAATTGTTTAAGAAGCCAAGTAAGGATCAATCTATTTGGAAAAGAATGACTTAGTAATGAAAGAATATGTGAAATAAGAATCCGGTTTATTTAAATGAGAAAGAATAAGCGTAGTAGAAGACTAGAAAAGTCAAGTTTGATCGAGGAGTAATATTGTATTTCAATGTATATATGTTATGTGCTTGTGTAGGTCACGCGCCATTGTCTGCCTGATTTATCTGATATGTTTAGTCCGTCTGATTTGCTTCTGCGGCTATCTGTGAGTAATAACTTAGTAAAGTTATATTCAATTGTATCTACTTTCTGTGTGATGAAACAAGATCTGTTTTCTGGAAATGATATTTCTGTATGAATAAATGGTTGTCCAAAGTTTTCTGAAATGTATTCGTGACATTTTTAGCCTCAAATATGTTTTGTTTCGTCCCTTTATAGGCCAACTGTACGTCTGATGAGCCAACTGTATTGTCTCCGTGCACGTGAGTCAACTGTTTGCCTTTATGGCCGTCCCTTTATGGGTCAACTGTATTTGTGAGGGCTAATGAATGTATCACGTATGCTTACGCATGACTTATGATTTCTGTATATGATCTGGACAAATTATGATTTTGACACGAACTGAATTATGATTTCTGAATCTGTAACTGTTATGAACTATTGGATTCTATTTTATGTAACTGTTATGGACAACATTCATTAAACCCTTTACTCTGTTATTATTCACTGGGTTTTAGCTCACAGTATTATGTATGTATGTAGGTGATCAGGCGCGTGACCAGGCTTAGAGACTTCTGCCTAGAATCTGTTTTGTCAGCCAACTTATGTGCCTCCCGTGGAGGTTCCGGATATGTCATGTGACTATTGCTATATGACTTAAAGTTTAAGTTTTATTTTCGGGTATTTTTTGAATAGGGTTAAGTCCCTTTTGTCTAATCTGTGTATATATGACGACTGAAAGATGATGTCTACATATGTATATAAAAAGTTTAAAATTTCTCTGTCTCACATAAGTCTGCACAGCTCAATGGATGTTGTATATTGTTACTTGCTTCCGCTAGCCCCTAATATTATGTTAATCTGTTACAGAGGCCTTCGGTAATCCCAGGATTACTGGCCGGTTATGATGCTAAACTCATAGGGGCGGGTTTGGGTCGTGACAGTACACATCCTTGAGATAAATTGTTGCAGAAGTTTCCGCACAAGTGATCAAAGTTCTCTATGGACCACCAACAGTGTTTCTTGTACTTTTTAAGAGGAATTGACCTATACTATTATATCATGGGTGATGTTGAGTCTCTTAACCATCTACCATCATTTGTTCACTTCCACGGTTTCTCCCTCAGTTCATTGAAGTCCAGGCATTAGGAAAAGGCTACCTCAGAGGCACCAACAGGCCATCCTTTTTGATTTCATCCTTCTCTGGTTTGGTCTCCATACTCTTGAGTGTGTATGCCACCAGTGAGTACCCAAGAGAAAGAAAAGTTAAAAAAAAGAAAGAAAGGGGAATCATTGATTGAGGGAGAGCCTCCGCATTTACTCATTAAATACCCTGTGATCCCTAGTGGTTTGACTTTTCTCTGTGATGTTCAGTTACTCTTGCCAGAGGTCTAGCCATCCGATCACTACGAGGATTAACTCTAGTTTTATGGCCTCTCATGAATTGCACACACACACACATTATGTTTGTGAGCTCTTATGCTGGTTTCTGAGTTGTACATTCTCATGTAGCTTATGTTCATTGTTTTGAGTTTATCTGACTTGCTCATGATTATTTGCTTCATCTTGTTAAAATTGCAAGTTAGCAGGCTTCATGGTTTGTAGATTATTTCATCTTAGTATCACCTTCATGCTCTTGTGCTCACTCACTTGTGTTTCAGGTTTCACGACATAGTGTAAGTATTGGATTTTTGTTTTCATAAATAAAAAAAAAGAGGTTTTTGGTATCTTTTGTTTTTTTTTTTTCGCTCAAGCGAAGGATTGCTTGCTCGAGCGTGCGTCTGCTTCTAATTTAGACTTGAGCGTGCTTTTTAGGCTTGAGCGGCAAGATCTTGGCTTGAGCCAACCCGTGCGCATAAGTGTTCTCGCTCGAGCGAGAGAGTCTTCGCTCGAGCGACCTGTCATGGTTTAAATGCTGCTCCTGCGTCTCTTCACTTCAGATTTTGCCTCTTCAGCTTTGATAGCTGTCTCTCTCACTCTCATTGGATGATTTCCCTTCCATTGTTGCTTCATCTCTCTGATTTCACTCGCTTTAGGGGTGTTTGTCTTCATTAGACCTGCATCTTCATTACTGGTAAGTTATTTTGTTTTATTTTCTTTGTTTTCCTTCGGTTTGTGTGTTGCTTGGGTTTAGTTATGTCTGTGAGTCTGCTCTGTTTTAATCTAGGGTTCTTCATTGTTGATTTTGCTTATTTCATAATGTTTAGCGTCTCTCTCTTGCATCTAGGGTTAGTGTTTTTGGAACATTTTATGCTAGGTTTGTATGCTAGGGTTTAAAATTGGGGTTTTATTTTCTTTGTCTATTATATTGTCCTGTGCTTCATCTGTGAATGTGGTCTATTTGACTTGCATTTATTGTTAATTTCTTTCACTTATTTCTACATCTGTGCTTGTTACTTTTTAATCTAGCCCTGTTTTTACTCATTTATATTGTGCTAAGGTTCTGAGTGTTATTTGTTCAAACCATGTTGGACTACTGGTGTTGTGTTGGCTTTTGTTGTTTTTCTTTGGATCTTCTATAGTTTTCACTGGGTATTGTGTGTTGTGGGTTAGTCAGTCATGGGTGAGCCTTCAAAATGTCGCAAGACTACTGTTTCCCGTCCCCAATTCAACATTGACAAGTTTGAATCCAAAGAAAAGTCTAAGCTATTTAGGGAGTTTTATGCCACTTGTAAAGTCCATTTAGAGAGAAATGTCCTCCCCAATGCTTTTGAGTTACTATCCATTTGTTCCTTGTTCGATTCCTTAGGAGATGATCAAGTGTTGCATTTCTCGGGGCCGCAGAATCTGAGTCTTATTCGTGAGTTCTATTGTAACATGTACTCCATTCGCAAAGAAATTCTGGTATCATTTAGCACTTGGGTTAGGAAGTAGTCTTTAGTCATTACCGGGGATGTTTTTCGGTTGTTTCTTAGTTTTCCTAAAGTCCCAAATTTTCATTTTCTTCTCCTTTGGTGTTGATTTTGACCGAGTTGCATTTGAGCTTTGTGGTTTTTCTCGGACTTGGATCGCTGGGGCACTCATTCAACAAAATGAGCTTCTTCCTCGATTCCGTCTTCTTAATATCATTATTTGTGCTAATCTTCATGTGACCACTCATTTCTCGCACATTACCCAAGATCAGGGTTATGTGTTGTATTGCATCGATCACAGGCTTCCCATTGACCTACCCAAGGTGATAGTCACGAAGATGATTTCTGTTTTTGAGGGACGCAAGTCTTTATGTCTTCCGTATGGATGCTTACTCACTAGATTTCTCACTTCTCTTAATGTTCCTGTTTATGATGATGATGAGTTTGCTTCTCCTATAAAACCCGTTACTAAATTAACAGTCTCCCAAAGTCAAGCTCATGTTCAGGGGGGTGTGTTGGAAGTTGGGATGTCTGATGCAGGTGATGATCCACTTGCTGAAGATGAGGAGTTTAATGCAACCCCTGCTAGTGCACCGGATCTACCTGAGATGCGTCCTAGATCATTTCGTAGCCAGCTGCAGCAGTTTGAGCAGTCTGTTATATATCGGCTTGACTAGTTGGATGCTCGGATGGATACCCTTAATCGCCAACTTGATGAGCAGAGCACGATGCTTGCACAGATTCTTTCATTACTTCAGATGCAGGAGCCCCCTTATTCAGCCTAGTCTTTGACAGATATTTGACTCATGGTTTCTGGACAATTTTTTTTTTTGTTCTTTTCTTGGACAATTTTTTTTGGTTTGTTTATCCTTGTTTCTTTTGTCACTCCTGGACAAAAAGGGGGAGCATGTTTTTGGAGGGTATATATATGGCTATATATTTGGATATATTTGCACACTTATGATGGTTTTTGCAGGAAGCATTGGAATAGCATTGGAGTAGCATTGGACTAATGTTTTATTTGGGATATTGTTCGGATAGTTCCAGATTGTTTGATTATTGTTTTCCATTGAGTTGGCTTGTTTAGTTTGTACATTTGTTTTCTAGGACATTTTGTTAGAAAGTTTTGTCCGGGTATTGACAAAGGGGGAGATTGTTAGGTCCCTTAGTCTTGTCAATCCCGCGAACAAGCTTGTGTGATTGAGTTGTAAATTTCCTTGCTGTTTTGTCTTGCTCGCTCGAGCGAATGAGTGCTCGTTCGAGCGAAGGCTACGTTTGGCAAAAAACCTGAGAATGATGAATGTACGCTCGAGCAAAGGTTGTGTGGCTCGAGCGAAGCCACTTATGGAAAAACACAAGAGATTAGTTCCTCGCTCGAGCGAGCTTCGCTATTCCAGATTTCTATAAGTATCTGTTTTAATCCTAAACTAGGATTAGGTTTTTGAGATCCACTTTGAGGTTTTCTTTGAGAGTTTTTTTTTCTAGTTTTTCCTTGATAGTTTTGAGTGGGTTTTTTAAACCTATGATCTGAGTTACATATATCAAGGAGTTTGTTTCTTCATATTTAAAGAGTGTTTATTCTTCGGTGGAATCCGGAGATTCTAGTGTAGAGCATCAAAGGAGTTTGATACTGTGCGTGGTCGTTGATTCGACATTAGAAGTTGTGGATTCAATTTCATATTGATCAATACCGAGACGAAGGCTATGGCGAAAGAGTTACAGAAGGTTTGAAGACAAATTTGGTGCGTTTGGTAATTTGTTGGTTATCTTTGTAATCTTTTTTTCTTCAGTAGTGGATTGATTAGTGGCATTTCGCCCGTGGTTTTTTTATCATAATTGAAGGTGCTTCAATTGTGGTTTTTCCACATAAAAATCGTTTATGTCGATTTATTTTTTATTTCGAAAACAACAAACTAAATCACTTTCGTAAGTACTTGATGATTTAGATTGTGTGTTTTGAATGATTGGGAGTTGGAATATTTAAATCTTGATCTAATCACGAATCACTTCGGATTTTCAGATTCCTATTTTAACCCGTTACTTATTGTATTCCAGATTCTAGTTGGTATGGTTTTGAATAGTTATTTATATCTTTTTCCCTTGTCTTTCCCTTATTTTGGTTATTGGGTTGTAGTTGTGCGTTTGAGACAGGTTAGTTGCTTGTTTTTTCAAACTTTTATTGCCCAGATTTTGGCTTCTCTGCTCGAGCAGGCATTCTTGTGCTTGAGCGGGCATTCTTGCGCTCGAGCGAGCTTCACAAATTTTGCCCCTCCACTCAAGCGGCCATTCTTGTGCTTGAACGGGATTTGTCAATTCTCAGTATTTCTTTTGCAGTTCTGAAATACTGGGAAAATGCTTTGGACGCTCGAGCGTCCAGTCCCATGCTCGAGCGGGGACCTTCGTCTGCAAAACTTCTAAAAATGTGCATTCCACGCTCGAGCTCCAACTTTCACGCTCGAGTGGAACTTTGTGTTTGACGCTCGAGCGAGGCTTTCCATGCTCAAGCGGACTGCGCGTATAACAGTCCGAGAACATGATATTTTGAGTCACTTTTTCATATCTCTCTTTCTCTAAAACTTTCCAAAATGCTTGTTCTTGAGCCTCTCTCTAGAATTAACCTTCTCTCTTAGATTTCATCTAGATCCATTAATCTTTTCACCCTAGTGTCTTTGAGAAAAAGGTAGAGCTCGTCAAGATCTACATTTTGATCTGAATAAAAGTGAGTTTCGGTGTTCTTGAAATTTCTCTCTTATTTGACTCATCTTCTTCCTTTGAGGTAGGGATCTTTTCTACACCTTCATATGATATTTAGCTTAGTTATCTGTATTCTAGTGTAACAATGATGTGATTTGAGGGTGTTGTAAGCAAACCTAGGGTTTGGGTATATGGAAAGAGGGATTCTTGTTAAACATGAAATACATGAATGTGGGTTTTGAAAATGAAATGGTGTTGGGTCACAACGGTTGGAAATGATATTTGGGTTGATAATAGGGAATGGGAAAGTTTTTTCCTAAAATGACTATCATGATTATTTTATGGAGATAATTGAAATTGCCATTGAAAATGTGAAATTGAGAGAGTATTTATATGAATGGTGGGATAAGTTATGTATTAACTCATTCTTTGGAAATTTGAACAAATTGTATGTCATGAAATTGAATATCTATTTAGAAATAACTATATTGGGCTATCGGTGGAGGATAGTTATGATTGTTGTAGAAATTGCATGAGGATTAGGTGAATTGAAACTAATCTCTTGTTGTTTGACATTGGATATGACTATGCTTATATACATTGTACATGTATGATTATGTGGGAGTGGAAAGGGAATGTGCTCCATTATTTGATGTTGTATTTAAATACATTGCATATGTATGAATGATTGTTTGGAAGGAGAAAGGGGTTGGACTCCATTATAATTAAGTTGGCCGGAATGTCCTGGGTAAAAGTCCCAAAATTATACATGGGTGCCTAGCCCACAGATGAAATATTCGTAAAATGGCAATTGTAGTGCTTGTATAGCCTACGTTTACATGGGTCCCGTTTGACGGCAGCCCACGAATGAAATTTTTGTGAAAGATAAGTTTGAAGTGTTCATGTATTGTTGATGTAATGGTAGAACTAATGAGTTGAAGTCTCATTTGGATTACTAAAGAGGTAATGAAACTGGTTCATGTAATGAAATTAATGGAAATTGGTGCCTTATGATTATACAAACTATGGATGCCTCTATAACTGACGTTGTGTATTCATTGTGTACTTGTACCTTTGCTAAGTTTCATATATTGTGCTAGATGATTTTTACTGGGCTGTGGCTCACCCTATTTGGGAATAACTTTTTCAGGTGTTAGTGACTTACCTCCACCAAGGCAATAGCTTGGAGGGATATATTGGGGGCAAGAGTTTCTTTAATTTGTATTGTATATTTTTGTAAAGTCTAGAGCTAAATGTGTATGAGCTAGTCTTTTTTTGTGTAACCAAGTCAAGGCTTGGAAAGATATAAGCCATTAGGGCATTTAATTATGTTAAACTCTTTTGTATTATTAACTTCATGTAATGAAATGACTATTCACTCGGATTCATGTTGTTTTTAATATATGTTTGGGTTGTATTTATTATATTATTTTGGGGGCGTTACAAAATTTTCCACTTCTCTTTTGATGAAAACATGATAAATAATATGTATTAAACTCAGAAATTTAAGGTGAAGGTGTGCCTTTGAAAATTTTAAAGATTGATATGAAAAAATGTAGTCTTATACAGATTAAGAAAAATAGAAGAAGGGTAGAATCAAGGCTCAACTCCTTTCATTTTTAACACAAGAATACACATCTGAAAATACCATTTTAAACTTCTAATAACATGTATTTGAAAAAGGAAAATGAATGAGAGAGTTATGTCGTGGCTTACTTGAGGGTTGTTGGAATTGCTAGCAAACTTTTTTTTCCTCTCTTCTTTTCTACCAAGCTCACCCTCCTTCATTTCTTCTCTCTCAGCTGAATATAGTGTGTATAAGTGTTGTTCTTGTAGGTAAAATGCTAGGGGAGGGGTTGTTTATATAATGAATTTGGTACAAAAGGTCCTAAATGCCCCTTGGTTGGAATTGGATTGGATAGTTTGGATTTAGTTTGAATTCAATAGAATAGTGGAGGATTAAAAGTCTTACTTAGGTTCCTAAATATGATCTAGTTAGGATTTTCCTCCTAATCAAACTAACCTAGTTACATATATATATATATATATATAAGTTTGTACCAAATCAAAAAATTTCTTCCTTAAATCATGTCAAATTGTCTCAAAAAGTACATTCATCATATCTATGTAGGTATGGCTGGCCATAAATGATGATTTGAGAGACTTATTTTATATATTTTTTTTTGTGTACAAATCTTGGAAATTGTAAAATATAATGTTAAAAAAAGATTTTAGTGTACAAGTGTATATATAAATATATAATGGTACTTGTTTGGGGTCAATTTGTAATTTAATAAAAATGTAAAGGCTTGGGCTCAATTAAAGTATTTATTTCAAGTGTAGAGTTAATAAATTAGTGTGAGAAAAAATAATTCGGTTTGTATTATCTTACTTTGAATTTAAAGGTAAATAACCGAACGAAAACTGTGAAAACCGAAAGTTAAGGTTTAGAGTGATTAATCTAAAATTTGAGAGTTAAATAATTAATGTTAGAGTGTTATAAATGATATCTAAGCTTCGAGGGTCGAATAGGTTTTGTATGGGTTTGTCCGTGATGCGTTTTTAGTTTTAGGGTTTAATTTACGAATAATTGACGAGTTAAGGGCTTTATTATAATAACTCAAAATTTAGGGACTTAATAAGTTTTACAAAAGTTAGGGGTCTCACAATTAACATGTCCAAGTCTACCATGCCATAAATTTGAAGACTCAAGTAAGTAAGAAGAAGATGTATTTTTATTAATAACAGAGGGTACAACAGTCATTACATTCATTTTGAAAAGGCCATCAGACATGTAACATTTTCCTACATACATCCCATTTTTGGTAAGTACAAACTTATCACTTTCAAAAACTAGCCTAAACCCATTTTCACTTAACAAAGGCCCGAAAACAAGATTTTTGCGAATGTCTGGTACATGCAGCACATTGTTAAGAGTAAGTTCCTTTCCAGATGTCATCTTCAGAATAATCTTTCTTAGTCCTTTAACTTTGGAAGTTGAGGAATTGTCCATAAAAAGTTGTTCACCAATGTCCACTATAGAATAAGATGTGAACATCTTTTTGTCGGCACAGATGTGGCGAGTAGCACCAGTATCCACCCACCATTCTTTAGGATTTTCGACAAGGTTTTCTTTGGAAACAACTGTAGAAAGATTTATGTCATCAACACCATTGGAAATTTTGTCCACTTCGGTCATATTGGCTTGAGCAGGCTTTTTCCTTGTTCTTCTTTTGCTTTTGCCTTTGCTATAGCAATCTTTATCTCGATGTCCCTCTTTGTCACAGATGTAACACTTGCCATTAAACATATACCTTTTAGTTTCACCTCCTTTAGAGTCTTGTGAGAAACTTTCTCCAGAAAACTTTCGTTTATTTGCTTTTGGAGCATGTTCCACCACGTTTGCCTTAGACTCTATTGGATATTTACCAACCCGCTTCTCTGATTTGCGGTTGTCCTCCTCAATCCTTAAACGTACAATCAATTCTTCTAAAGACATTTCTTTGCGCTTGTGTTTGAGATAGTTCTTGAATTCCTTCCAGTCTTGTGGTAATTTATCAATTAAGGCAGCAACTTGAAAGGATTCACTGAGAGACATGCCTTTTGCATGAATGTCATGCAGAATGAGTTGGAGATCTTGAACTTGACTGATCACAGTCTTAGAATCAATCATCACAAAGTCTAGGAATTTTCCAACCATAAATTTCTTTGAGCCAGCATCTTCTGTTTTGTATTTTTTTTCCAAAGACTCCCAAAGTTCCTTTACTATCTTGATAGGGTTGTAGATGTTGTATAATGTGTTGTTAAATTCGTTCAAGATGTAGTTCCGACAAAGGAAATCAACATGTTTCCAGACATCAACTACAGCAACCACTTACTGGTCGGTTTCATCCTCTTTCAGAATAAGAGCATCTTCACGAAGAAAACGAGTCAAGTTCAGAGTAGTAAGATAGAACAACATTTTTTGCTGCCATATTTTAAAATCAGTTTCTGAGAACTTCTTTAGCTTTTCATCGTGATTGATTGGCACCGTCACAACAAAATGAGGGGTTGGCGCAATTGCAGCCACCATACTCGTACTTGTTTGAGTATTAGTTTGTCCAGTTTTAGTAGCCATAAATTCTAAATTATAAAACAAAATTAGAATTAGAATTTTATACTACACAAAAAATTTAAACCAAAATCACATAATTAAATTTTGCAAAAATAAAAGAAACAAAGAAATGTAACTTTTATTTTCAATTAATTTGAAAATAAAATAAAATTTTATTTAAACAAATTAATTCCACACAGAAAATTAAATTACAGTAACACTTCAATAATTAAAATACTGAAACAGAATTTTAATTAATGAACACTCAGAATTTTTTTTTCCCTAAAAAATTAATTTCTGACAAACTTCACAGATAAATATTCTGAATTATTAATGACACCAGTATATTAGTACTAGTTATCAAAGAAAATAAACAGTATATTACTACTATTTGTCTAACAGTATATTACTACTATTTACTTTTCCAACAAGAATATTTCTTTGTAAAATCACATAAAATAATTTCTGTAAGAAGAAAAAAGAGAAAAGAAAACAAATGAAAAATTCTGTATAAACAAAATAATTCGGATCTGTCTTAAGATTATTGGAACAATCTTTTGTGTAAATAAATAACTTGAAATAAAATCAAACAAATAAAAATAAATTACTTACAGAATTTATTTTACCAAAATGTAAAAGTACAAAAAGATCAAGTTGAGTGAGTGACACTTTGTCCTTAAGACAGATTCGCCCTGCTACGGTACTTACGGATAAAAGGCGTCCATCTCTCAGGATACAATGATTTTCACAAATTGTAGTAGTATTCCATACAATTTGTACGGTGAACAAAATCTGTGTTCTAAACTCTCTGAATTTTTTCCTAAAAATAATATGAAGAACAATGCAACCAAAGAACAAAATCGGGAAGAAAATAATTTTTTCTAGATATTTTTCGGATTGGAAAACTGCTGGAAAAGGCTGGTAGTTATAGGCAAACTGATCTGTCCGAACAGGTGTAGTTTTGAACCGAACATGTGTGAAATTGTTTTGAACAGATACAGTTCAAAATTCCAACAGATCTGCAGCAGTTTCAGATTTGAATTTGCCTGGAAAAACTGTCCGAAACTGCTAGGCAGTTTTTGGCAGTTAAAAAATAGTTTATCTGTTAGGAATTTTGGACTGGAAATGGCACAATTATGGACAGAAATTTTGAATTCAAATTTAGTACAAATTTTGAATTAATTTCCCGTAAGAATTTTTGAAAAAAAATTAACATTAGAACGACTCGATCCATAACCCGCACCTGGTACGGCATGGCTCGGCTCGGCTTGGCCGGTTGGACAGCTGCGGCGGCAGCGTACGCGCGTGTGGTGGTTTGAGCCAAGATTCAATTTGTCCATAACTCCTCCATTTTACAAACTTGGGGTGCTCCTTGGGGCCCAACCCAAGTGTTGCCACCTAGAACTTATATACACACATAAGTTCTCTTTAAGTTTCAATATAGGACAACCCATTTCAAGGAAACCCACTTTTACTTATTTAATTGTCTATTCCATGAACCTAAAAACGACGTCAATTTTCCATTCACTCATAAATGGTTTTGATGAACTATCTTCACCGTGTGACTTGCTACGCAACAAAGAACATGTCACCTCTTCGAACCCACCCCAAAAGAGGTGTTGGACCCACTCAATTTTAGGCTCAAAGTTGGCCCAAAATAAGCCTATAAAAACCAAATTTCCAACACTTTAAATGTGGAGACAAACAAGAGATATGAAATCCATTTTAAAAAATTAAAATCATTTAGCATTTTCAAATCTCATACCAAACAAATCTATTTAAAAATCAAATAAAATTTTATCACTGTTGGCTCTTTTGGCTTTCGAAGGTTAATAATATAATTTTAAGCATGCCAGTAAGGATCAATTAGTCCTTACAGAATATTAATTGCCAACCAATTATTAGATGATTGTGTTTTAGTTCTCTCAGCCTCAATGAAGAGGACTTTTATTGGTGGCTTGTTTAGAATAATTTAATAAATAACAACAAGTGAAGAACAATTTCAGAATCTGAATTTTATTAAGTAAATGAAAACTTACAATGATCTGACCCAGCCTCGTAGAGGTTTACAACAACAAGCTATTTGAAACTACTTTGAGGAAATGAAGTGCAATACAAGAATTAAAGTGTAGAAATGTAAAGAACTTGTAAAAACTATAAGGAAAAAACAAAGTAAATAAACTGATTTTTTGATCTGAGTCTGGATTTTTCATTCTGGGGCATTTTCTGCTATTTATATTTTTCAATGATAACCGTCAAAGTGGGCTTTCAATTGTCGAAATGTCCTCCCATGATTGCTGAACGTGCTATCTCCCAATCAATCCCACTACGTCATTCTTGCAGTTAAGCTTCCCTCCTGATTTTGAATTTAAATTTTGTGAGTAACCATTAAGCCATATCACCTTATATCCCTCGATTGTTCCAGTGCTACGCAGATCCATTATTACCAATACGAACTACCACGTGTCTGACTTTGATTAGCAACTTGTATTAACTCCCTAAATTTCCCTCTTCGTGCCACGTGTTAAATTGTGATTGGTTTTTACAAATTATATAGCCAACATTACCGCCCGCACTAATATACCCAATACTTGGTGATATTAGTAAACTAGTGCAATCCACCTACATTCTAAGATGTGCATGGACTCTGTGTATTCTGGTAGCATAACCACCTTTTGAATAATGAAGCAATGAACTTCATTAAATCCTTGTATCTTGCACTTCCATTATTTGAGTAGATGAAGAGACTGGTACATCCCCAATGGCCAATCACACTTTCTCTTACACTGATCAAGCATACGAGGAGTCCATGGAAGATGATTATAGGCCTCGAAAGAATCTCAATGCATTTATTAGTTACTTATATCTACCTTTATTTATATAAGTTATGGAAGCTTTTACAACTTACTAACCTTTAGACCAAAAGTTTGCCAACTATGAACCCTTAGATCAAGCATTTGCAAAAATGGATCTTGGAAACTCTTCTCCTACCTCACCATCCTCTGCATGGGACACAACTGCTTCTTCTTCTGCCCCACCACCCTTTGCATGGGACACAACTGCTTCTTCTTCCTCTAGGCCTACTGGCTGGGGAAGCTGGCCAGAACCTGATGAATCCAAACTAAGAGAGTGAATTCACCATCGATTTGTCGAATTCGATGATCCTCTGTCTATCCCTCATTTTGCTTGGAGCTTAGTGGTTTACCCTTATGTACCTGTTGATCACCGACACAGTCTGGAGGACAACTTACTTGTGGCATGGTACACATCTTCTATGCCTACGAAGATAGTGCGAGCAACTCCTCGTCCAGAAGAAGCACAAGGATACAATCCGTTATTCTTAGCCAAGAAGGCAAAACTTCTCTCTTCTGACTGGCTTGAATGTGTGAATAAATCCCAGTTCCCCTCTTCCTTTGGGATGGACCCTCCTATGTCTCATTTTCCTCAAAATCCTCACTGGATGGAGGAACTGAAACTTACTCTCTTCAAGAATCAGTTTCTTGTTTCCTACCAACCTCCAGATCTTCCCACTACATTTGAGCGATACCAAGCTCAACTTCTGCTTGCAGCCTTTTTTCACTTGCCTTTCAATGTTCTTGGAGATGAGACTCCTCTCAAGAACTTCTGATGGGCCTGTGACATTATGACTCGGGGTTATGTCCTTAACCCTATTGCTCAAGTAAAGCTTCAAACTTTTTTGGATCAACTCCCGCTTCTTCTCTATTGGTACCAAATTTCTTTGGCTACCACTAATTCTTTGGACAAAATCTTGGCCAATCGAATTCAAACCTAGTACGAAGCAGAGAATTTCATTGACGAATATAATGACTTTAAGAATAAGGATTCTGCATACTAAGATGATCTAGATATGGACGAAATGGAACAAGGATTGAAGGAGATGGAGTTCGAAATGAAAGCTGAATAGCTTTTCTATCAAATAAGAACATATCAACTATAGCAACCCAGCTTTGATATGATAGAAGACAGAATAAAGAAGGAACACAAATTCATTGACCACTGATGGGTCAAATTTAATGAACTTGTTACTTTTTCCATTCCTTACTTTTATGAAATTGAATTTGTAGCCAAAAAGGCTTTTTAATGTAATTACTTACATATCAATAAAACTAGGTTTTGTTTTGTTTTTAATTTGACATGATTCCAATTACATACTTGTGACCATTCTATTTGCCCAATTCAAATAAAATTAGAGTTTCGAATTTACCAATTTTTCCTTCGAAGCATGATTTGAACAATCAAATGGAATACTTGAAACTTGATTTGAGTATCTCCAACATATGGAGTACAATTGACAATCTTTGCCTTAAGTTTTCTCATTCCAATCATATTGTTAACATTATCAACAGCTTCAAATTAACTATTTTTGCTTCGAAAAACAGTCTACATACTTCGAAGTATGGAAACTTCCCTTAGGAATTATATTGCTTACTCTTAAAGAGTGAGTCCTTTTGGGTTCTTTCACTGCTTGGCCAAATACTAGTTTTGCAACTTCAAAGTTTAAAACAAACAAATTCTAGCTACAGAATACTTAAAAGTTTAACTCGAAGGATTTTATATTTTACAAGAAACCTAAAAGCAAGTCTCCAATCCCTTTGAAGCAGACAAAACCTAAGCATTCTTGTATTCTTAGGTATAAAATGTACTTCAAAGTTAACTACCTACTTTCGAAGCTTTTGCTGGATATTAGACATCTGGCTTCAGAGCCAAATCTTGACTACGAAGCTGAATATTTGTTTTCGAAGCCAATCTGATTGTTTGAGATACGTTTCCCGCCAAAGCAATCACCCTTGAGAGAAACTTTTCATGTTGTACTTTCAGGGATCCTACGAATTTTTAAGACAGTCTTAAACTCAAACAGGTTCCAAAATCAGCCAAACAATCTATTTCGGGTCTTTTACCCATTTAGACAAATTAGGCATCTCTCGGACATAAAGGTTTAAAAACTTTTTCCCTTCGCGCTTTTAACTTACTTGCTCCCCAAAACACAAACCCTTCATTTTTATTGCTCTCTCTACCTCCTTACTCTTTTCTCAACTTCATCCTTCGAAAACCCTTGTTAGTGGCTTCTTCCTCCTTGAAAGTATCAGTTGTGGAACGCATGAGCCCATCTGTGGCTTTAAAGAAGTGTATCGATAAAGAGATATCCAAGCTCAGAGCTAGTGAATGAGTACCATAGATAGCTGCCTCTTTATTCCTCGCCATAATGAACAATAAGAATACGTCTTAGGACCTATCAACCCCAGCTTAACTTCCTGCTTTGTATCGTCGTCTAGAGGATCACTGTCTCCTCTACGAAGGGGGTTTTGATTGGGGAAGTTGGAGGATAAACCACTCACACCGTTGCTAGCCCACATTGAGGTTTGAATGGGAGGAATGGTATGACAGGGTTGTGCCTGCCAGAGAATGGGATCTGCAAGAGCTCTGTATTCTTGATGCCCTTCACCTTTCCAGGTTTATTATCCTTAAGGATCCTTTTTCGATTCCTGTAGCACCTTGTTTCTGGAATCCGACTTTTAATTTTTTCCAGTTTTGGTGTGGCATGATGGCCCCCACCGTTCTTGATATTTGTCATCTTTTAGGGCTCTCACCACTTGGTGCTCCCTTTACGTCTGGTTACCCAGACCTCCCGGTCAACTTCATTATTCCACCTTTGAACTCTTCTTTCAGTGATTTTGTAAAATTTGAGAACAAGAAGGTAGGTCCTGTAGGGGACCGAGAGTTCTTTTCCTTTATTCTGTATTGGTTATGCAAATTTTTCTTTTGCACTTCATCTCAGCAGATTATGCTTGAGTTTGCCCCACTTGCCAAGGCTCTTGTCTCGAAGAAGAAGATAGCCTTGGCTCCCTACGTTTTAGGTTATGTTTATAGGGCATGTTCCCAATTCTACGAGAAACCTCTTGATGTTAACTAATGAGGCCATTACAACTCTGGCTCTTCACATGTTTCACCGGTCTACACTCCAAGTGTTTGAGATTTTTGGTACAAGAACCCACTACTTACGGATAAAAATTTGCCAAAATTTCCTTATATCCCTTCAGCTTTGCCCATTATTTTACTTTTTTTCATTAACTCCCAATTGCTCCACTCCCCTCTTTCTTTTGTCCCTTCGAAGCCAATACAAGACCAGCTTGGCTCAGGACATTTTTGGCTTATAGGGAATACTCCAATCCACTACACAAGGATATGTGGGTCTCTATCTTGTTGCCAAGGGAGCTCTTTATTGGTACTTTGAACTTTCAAGCCTACAAATGTATATCTGAAGTTTACTGTCCTTCTCAATTTTCCAGGCAATTTGAGCTTACTCAAGGAATTCTTATTCCTCTCTGTAGCCTCTCCAATACTAATCTCACAATTAGAGACCTGAAGGTACCCATGACCAAATTGGAGGAAGCAACATTTAAGTTATTACAAGAATTGAGTGAGTTTCAATTCATTCCCTTTAACCCACGTGACACAGCTTTGAAAAGATTTCAAAGTTGGTAGACGGCCAACATGGAGGTGCTCCTAGCAATACCTCCCAAAGATTTGCTAATGGGACTAGATATGCCCTCTCAAGCCAAACCCAAAAAGACTGGAACCACTATTACTGTTTGTACTGCCCCTGTGGTCCCAACTCCTGCTGTTTCATCACCTCCTCTTAGGGTCACTAGGGCTGCTTCGAAAAAAGGTTTGCACTGCTGCTCCCTTTCTTTTCTTTTTCTCTTTATGATGCCTTGCTTATAATTTTTCTTTGGTGCAGGAACCTCGCAGGAAGACTCTCCTCAAAAGGCTCAAGCCCTAAACATTCTTAAAGACAAACAACAACAACAACAACAAAAGAGAAGAAAACTTGTACTTGATCATGGGGAAGAGGAAGTATCAGAAGAAACGTCACTTAAAAGAAGAAAGAAAATAACAGTCTCCCCCTTTGATCTCATTGATGACCCTGCTCACCAAGCAGCTGTCAAGGTAGTAGAGAGGGAACAATCTAAGGAATTAGTGGTCTTCCAGAGATCCGAGAAGAGGAAACAGCAACAAATATTACAAAATGAAGCTGTTGCTGCTGACACACTCCAGACGGAAGCTGCAAGGTGGTAACAAACTGCTGAACATTATGCCCTTCGCAGTTCTCTAACCATTGCCACCACTTCCGAAACTGGTAATTTCCTTTGATGCCTCTAGTAATTTCCTTTCCCAAGTTTTCAGTAATGAAACTTAACATTGCTTCATATTTCTTATCTTGCAGCAACAGTTATTCTACGTCCTCCTTCGATAATGGCTTATTCAGTCTTATTTGAAGTTGAAAGACCATTAAAGATAGCCTCGAAAAAGAGGAAGAAAATCAACACCAAAGTGCCCTTAAATGTAGAGCACATCCAAACAATGCTTGCACTTCCCAGCTCTACATTTTCTATACTTTTTTGAGGCAAGGTATTCCTATTTCTTTATGCTTGGGTTTTACTCCATATCTACCTCATCTCATCTTTTCCTCAGCTCAATTTACTCTTCCCACAATCCTAGCTGCTCCTAAATCACCTGAGAAGGCCCCAGTTGTTACCTCATCAGTGATAGCTGATGCTCCTATGGAAGATACTAGTAGCTTACCAATTTTTTTGTCCACCATCACCATCCAGCTCCAGTCGTTCTTCTCTTGACTTACTAGTGGCCAGGACTATAAACACTGTTAGGGACACTTCAACCTCCTCTCCTGTCCCTATACAGCCATCTCTTCCTTCCACTAGAGACCTTTCTGCACCTTTAATGTCAGTGGAAGATATGGACATTTTTGAAGCTAGGTTGGCTAGCCTTTTTGACATACCTTCTACCATTCCAGCAACCAGTAATGAAGCTAAGCCATTGGTTATGGCCGACTCTCTCTTTGAAATTTTTTAGAGCTCTTTAACCATCAATAGGGCTTCCTTACCTCCACTAGACTTATGCACCTATTTGGAATTGCTGACATTATTCTCAAGAATCCCATTCAAAGCCTTACAAAGACCTATTATTAAGAATGGTTTCCTCCAATTCTGTAAGGTCATTGAGCAATCCAACATGGCTATTTCAAGTCATTTGTCCCAGGCAGCAGCTACCATAGATTTTGATGTCAACATCTGCCACATTGCCAAAGCTGCAGAGGAAAAGATATTGAAAGATAAAGAATTTGTTTCCCATATACATGCCAAAGTGTCTGAATTGAAGGGACAACATTCCTCTACTTCTCAATTTTGAACCCAGCTCTTGGAGAAGAAGGCTCAATTAGAAAAAGAGTTATTAGCAGTTAATCTAGCCTTGGATCAAACTGCTACAAAGTTGCAAATCACCAATCAAGGGTTGGTTGATCGAAGGCAGGACATAGCTATAGCCATTCAGTTGTTCCCATCCCTTAGGAGTAGAAAATCAATTGTAAGGGAGCAAATGAAATATTGTATTGATTTTTGGGCCAATTTATGGTTGCATGTACTCAACTTTATATGAAATGAAATCCTTATTTATTGTTTAAGTGTTTTGATTCTTCTTGTGTTTATTTTGACTTAGCATTTCTCACACTCCTTGTGTTTTCCACACAGTTGGATAATAAGGTTTCAAGTACCTGCTGTTAATTTTCTTATGATGCACATATCCATTCAGATTTCTCAAATGGTATGCTCTCCTAAGCAAGACTATGAATTTGATATGGTCCTTCCCAATTAGGTGACCATTTGCCAAATTTATGGCTTTTAAATCCTATTGGGAATATTGTTTTCCACACCAAATCACCTTTATCAAAGCCAATATGCTTAACCTTCTTATTGTAACTCTTGGCTGCCTTTTTCTTTTGGAACAAAATATTATTTTATGCAAGAATTCGAGCTTCATCTATACTCTTTAATTCCAAAAACATGCTTTGATAGTATTGCTCAGAAGTTAACTGGTCCTAGCATTTCACCCTTAAAGACTTAATGTTAATTTCTACAGGCAACACTGCATCATGTCCATATACTAAGGCATAAGGAGTTACTCTTGTACTTGTTCTTGGAGAAGTCTTATAAGCCCATAATACATCCAACAACAAATTATGTCAATCCTTAGGATTGTCTTCCACAACTTTTTGTATTCCTTTTTTCAAGGACTTGTTGGATGATTCTGTTTGACCATTTGCTTGTGCATAGTAAGGGGCGAAATTAATAAGACTAATTCCAAATTCTGCTGTGAAAGACTTTACTATCTTTCCATCAAATACAGTCTCATTATCTATAGTTATGGTCTGTGGGATGCCAAATCTATGGATCAGATCTTTAATAAACCCAATAACCTCAGTTTGATACACAGCTTTGTATGGTTTAGTTTCAACCCACTTAGCGAAATAATTTGTGGCCACTAGGATGAAACAATGGTGCTTCGAAGAGGGTGGATGTATTTTCCTTATCATATCCATAGCTCAACCTCTAAATGGCCAAGGCTTCACCACTGCATGTAAATCAGTTATTGGTACACGTTTTATCATGCCATGCTTTTGGCATGCCTGGCAACCTCTAGCATACTCTATACAATCTTTAAGGATGGTTGGCCAATAGTAGGAATGTCTTTGAAGCAACCATCTCATCTTTATACCAGGCTGATGAGCACCACAAATGCCTTCATGAACTTCAGCCATGGCTGTCCTAGATATTCCAATAACAGTCCATCTATTCCTCTTTTGTAAAGAGCAATATCATACACTATGTATTGCATAAATTGTAATTTGATCTTTCTGCTGGCTTTCAAAGATGTGCCAGTTAGGTACTGCATTATTGGATGCCTCTAATCTTGATCCTGTAAGTCATTATGATTGACTTCTAACACCACATTTCTTTTAGCTAAAGGTAGTATTAATTTTTGATATGTTACTTGACTTATGTTCAATTGAGTGTCATCCATTCTTCTGAAATTCGAAGCCTTCTGAGCTATATCATTGGCTTTGTTATTCATGAACCTTGGGATATAACTCACATTTGCTATCTGAAGATGAGAAAGCAAATGTAATGCAACAACATAGTATGGTAACATGGTTGCATTTTGACATTTGAAAATTTCTTTTACTTGGTTGACCACCAATTGAGAATCTCCAAATATATCAACTGCATGAGCTTGTAATCCAATAAGCATTTCCAGTCCCATTATTAAAGTTTCATATTCAACTTGATTATTGGAACATATAGTTTCATCCACTCTGAAACCATGCATAGTTTCTATCTCTTGTGGTGACTTAATTACAATACTAATTCCAATAAGACCATTGACCTTTGATCCGTCGAACCACATCTGTCATGGCTCAACATTGATCATACCAAGATCCGTTATCTCTTGGTTTTCTATTTGACATGGATGATTTGCCAAGAAATTAGCCAAAACTTGTCTTTTTACTGCCTTTTTGGGGGCATATTCTAGATGAAACTCCGACAAAGCTAATATCCATTTGTCAATTCTTCCTCTCAACATTGGTCTAGATAACATATATTTAACCAAGTCTGTGGTTGCAATTACCAAGACAACAGTAGGCAAAAAGTAATATCTTAATTTCATTGCTGCAAAGTATAAAGCAAGACACAACTTTTCTACAGCTGAGTATTTACATTCACAAGAATTTAAAAACCTACTAAGGTAATAAACCGCTTGCTTTTTGCCTTCCTCATTGTCCTGGGCTAAGAAGACTCCTAATGAATCTTCTGCTGCAGCAATGTATAACTTCAAAGGCTTGTCGCTCTTTGGTGGCATCAGCATTGGAGGCTTGGCCAAGTAGGCTTTAAGTCCTTCAAAAGCAACTTGATGCTCTGCTGTCCACATAAAATCTTCTTCATTTCTTAACTTCAACAAAGAAGAAAATACTTTAGTTTTCCCTGTAGTATTAGAAATAAATCTACAAAGAAAATTAACTTGACTAAGGAACCTTTGTAACTCTTTCTTACTTAATGGAGGTTTGGCGTCAATGATGGCTTTGGCTTTATTTTGATTAATCTGTATTCCTTTCTTGTGCACTACATACCCCAAAAAGTTTCTAGCTAATACACCAAAAGCACGTTTGAGACGATTCAACTTCAATTTGAACTTCCTCATTCTTTCGAAGGCAGCAAGTAGGCCAAGTGCTCCTCCATAGACTGGCATTTTACTACAAGGTCATCAATGTAACACTCTAGATATCCTCCAATGAGATCATGAAAGATAGTGTTCATTGCTCTTTGATATGTAGCCCCAGCATTCTTCAGACCAAATGGCATTTTAACCCATTCGAAGGTGCCAATATTCCCAGGACATTTAAATGTTGTCTTATGGACATCCTCATTTGCAATGTAGATTTAGTTGTAACCAGAATGTCCATCCATCATAGACAAGATCTTGTGCCCTATTGAATTGTCCACCAATAAGTCTACTATAGGCATGGGATATTCATTTTTTGGAGTTGCTAAGTTCAGGTTTTTAAAATCGATGCACACCCTTATTTTACCATTCTTTTTAACCGCAGGTACAATATTGGACAGCCATTCAACATATCTGGCTGTTCTAATAAAGCCTGCCTTAAAGAGCCTAAGAATTTCCTTCTTGACCTTCTAAACCACTTCAGGACTCATCATTCTTGGCTTCTACTTGTATGGCTTGAAATTAGGCTTCATAAGAAGCCTATGTTCTACTAATGATCTGTCCAATCCAAGCAGCTCATTATAAGACCAAGCAAAGTAATCCTTATATTGTTTTAAGATAACCAATAACTGGCTTCTATCACAAGGACTTAACCAAGCACTGATATAAATGGGTTGTTGTACAGGACCTCCCCCTAAATTGACTTCTTCTAAGGGGTCTTGTACTTGAGTACTTACTAATGCTTCTTCTTTGACTTCTTTTGCCTTCGAAGCAACTTCTTTGTTTTGTTCTGCTCCTACTTTCTCTAGTTCAATATCTTTGCCTTTTACCTCATAGACAAAATCTGTTCATAAGTCTTCTTTTTCCTGTATTTTCTGGACTTTTATTTTGATGTCCAATGCACAGTACTTATCAAAGGTCAAAGGCCTGACCTGTTGTTGTTCTTGCTTACAGCCAACTACCATGGCTTTCTTCTCTTGTTCCTCAATTTTTTGGACTATTGATTTTAAGTCCAATGCTAAAAACTTAACTAAAGCCAAGGGTCTGGCTTCCTAGGTCTCATCTTTTTGCTACAACCATTCATCATTGTCATCCTTGGTGACAAATTCTTCATCAGCACTCTCCTGCATTAAGTGCTTCAGGTGTGCTACTTCCTCATCAGCCATCACTTCGGCTGATTCATCAGGTTTTCTCAATATGCTGAGTGGTGTCACTCCTTCAGTATACAATTTAGCCTTTGCAAAGTCAACACAAGCGACAAAAGGTTGAGGGTCTGCATTGATCTCCTTTGTCTCTCCATTGCATAGGGCCATAATTATCTTCTGATATAGAGAGAAAGACACACATTTGTTGCTGTGGATCCAATCCCTGCCAAGCAAAGCATTATACTTGGCATTACTATTTATAACAAAGAATGCCGTCATGTAATCTCTAGTTCCCACACTCAAGTTGATGGGCAAGATACCCTGAGCCAGCTATTTGTCCCCAATGAAGCCAGCAATGGTTATGCTGGTTGGGATTAATTTGGGGTTTCCTTTTCCCAATTTCTTCAAAAAAGACTTCGGAAGCAGGTTCACTGCTGTCCCATTATCTACTAACACTCTGTTAAATTGTATCCTATCAAAAAAAGCCTTGATATACAAGGGCTTAACATGTTGTGTCATAGATGTCGTAGGATACTCGAAGGATATGAGAGATTAATACTCACTTCCTCACTTTCATCTTTAGTTTCCATTTGTGTGGCTACCTGAGACTCATATTGAACCATGCTAACCTGTGAATCTTCACTAGAAATTGAAATAGGGTCATCTTCCTGACCTTTTTTATCTCTATCTTCAGCTTGGAACTCATGTGGCAATATGTATACCATGTTTACTAACACTAGAGGAAATGAGCCAACCTGAACTGTTGGTTGCACTTGTTTCTTTTCCAAATTAACTTGTTCAGTTATTTCAGAAGCATCCTTCATGCTGCACTCTGGTACCTTAGTACTAGTGACTTCCTTCGAATCAACTCATTTATGGTTTACTCCTGTTAGTTTTTTGACCAAAAAGGTCTATTCAGCCATGAAGGTTTTAAACATCGCATCTTCAGCCATTTCTTTCTTTTGGCCTACTTCAACTTCTCCCTCTGTCTCACTGTCACTTTCCATGAAGGCCTTTTTAAGACCTGCAAAGGTATATCTTTCTTTGGCTTTCAGTTCAGTGTGAACTTTAGCTAACTTCTCTCTGCTGACACTTCTGTTGTTCTGAGGAGCCAATTTTGGACTTTCCTCTATCTGGCCTTTTGACTAGGCCAATGAAGAACTCTCTCCACTTTCCTACAGATCTTTCTGGTGCTGAGTATACCTCCGCTGAATCTTTCTTCTCTAGGATCTGGAGATTACAAGAACCATATTTGGTTCCTTTGTTTTTGGGTGCTTGAGTAATACCCAATTATTTGGAGCCACCAAGGGAGGTTTAATCATTCTTCCCTGATCTCTAAAGACACTTCTCTGTGTAGGTATTTCCTTAGGCTTGATCTACATAACAAACTAGTCTGGTACCCCAGATACCATGAACTTATTGGTTTAGTTGCTGAGCTCGCTTTCCCAGCCTTCGAAGCCAGCTTTGAAGTTGCCTGTAAAGGCCACTGCTTGGCCTTGAATCCCTGTCTTGAGCCTAATTCAGGCCTTCTGTTAGGGTGGTTACATTCCATCTTGTTCTAGGTTGATCTTGGAGGCTAATCTTTGGCTATGATTCCATAACTTGAGCCCACTTCAGGCCTTTTCTCAAGATAATTGCCTTTCATCCTGTAATAGTTGGGTGGTCTGAATTCATACAGAGGTCTTTTAGCCTTGGAATGCACTCTAGTGGCTGGTGGTCCAGCCAAGAATGGCTGTTGTCTGGGACCAATTAGGTATGACCTCTTGTTATAGCTACTAGTTAGTCTAGGACATCTTTGCACATCTTTGTAATACTATTTCCCATCAATTGGGAGCTCTTTCAACCATTTATAACTTAACCTGCATCTGGGACACATTCTTTGCATGATAGTTGCCTCTAAAGAGTCATCATCTAGTGCCTCCTCACTAGAGTCCTCCTTTTGGTCCGCAAAGCTCTGTCCATTTGTTAGTGAACTTCTGGTATCTTTCTTGAAAATAGTTTGGCTGGCAACATGCATCTGCATATTAACCTCCTCCAATTCCTTCAAGGATAGGTTTTGGAAGTCTGGCACACCAACATTGGCTGTAACTTCCCTAATCTTTGGTAATGGGTTAGTGTCAATCCCCATAGCTTTCTCTGCTTTGGTTGAGAACTTTAAACTTCTCTTTCGAATCTGCTCTTGGATCCTGTCCCAAAAAACAATACAGTTTTTAGTTGAATGAGACCAAAAATTGTGCCATTTACAGTACATCTTCCTTTTAAGTTCTTCTGGGGTAGAAATTTTAACTCCCTTTGGTAACTTTAGGAAATTTGTTGTAAGAAATGATTAAAAATATCATTTGCTTTTGTTAAATCAAAAGAATACTTCCTATGAAGGTCTTTTTTTTTAAATTGCTGGTCTATTGTAGTGACTTTATGAATTAACGCCTCACAGGTCATAGGCTCTTTCCGTACAATCTCTGCTGCATCAATTTCATAATTAGGGTCCCTATAATAAGTCTTATATGATGCATTACTTTGATCATGTTCTTCCTCGAGTAAAGATTCATATTTAGACACTTTATAGGTTAATTCCACTAAGTTTCGAAACTCAGTTGAATCAAACTTCTTTCGAAACCTAAACTCTAAACTATTTTGAGCCAATCTCACAAATTCAGGCTCTGGTAGAATGACCCTACACTTGTTTCATGATCTTTTGAATCTGGCAATAAATTGAGCAACCTTCTCATTAGGCCTCTAACTCAACCTTACTAAATCTGCCATGGAAACTTCTGTCTCTATTTGGAAGAATTGGGCATGAAATGCCTTCTCCATTTGCTGCCAAGTTTGGATAGAGCCAGGTATAAGGTTAATATACCATACAAAAGCTGCCACAGTTAAAGAATTTGGAAAGAGTCTAAACTTCATATAATTATTGTTGGTAAATTTACCACATTGGGTTGCGAACCTAGCAATGTGTTCTATTGTTAACTGGTTTCCATTTTCATAAAAGAGAGCAAAGTCTGGTATTCTAAACCCCCTTGGGTATTCATGCACCCTATTTATCCATTTTGGGTATGATTTTCTATATACAGGAGTCTGAACCCCCTGAGCCATAAGTCCACACATTTCTCTGACAATATCAGCAATTTGGTCCCTAGGAACCATATTCTGCACTTGTTGGACTATTATTGGAGGAACAAACACAGGGTTTGATGGAATCCCATGTGTTTGATGTCTTCTTGGTCTATAGGGAGGTATATTTGGGACTGGTTGTCTTTGTGGTACTGGCTGTTGTTGAGGGTATGATTGACCTCTCTGAGCCTGTCTTGTGAAAGGACCTGCGAAAGGTGCTGCAATAGGAGGAACATGTGTTGTTTCTCTCCCAGCCGCAGGAAACCCTTCTAAGCCCCTAGGTGTGAATTCGAACAAAGGATTAGTGAACCCATTTGTGCTAGGCATGGCTTCAAATATGGAATTTAGAAACATTCTCATGCCATTTTATAGTGTTGGCCTAGATCCACCAATTTGTATGGCTTCATTGTTAGTTAATGAGACATTTTGATTTACCACATGCCTCAAAAGAGGCTCATACCATAACTGAGGTATAGATGATGGTCTTTCATAATTTTGATTACTAGTTTGACCATTAGTATGTCCATTACTTTACATAGGCTGTTTATCTCTAGTCAATCTTTGCTGAGAAACATTTGAATTTTTCTCCATATGCCTTGTGCTATTTTGCTGATGGGAATTCATTCAATCCATAAAAAATGTTGCCCGTCTTTTCATTGTGTACATTAACTGCTGTCCCATGGCATCTACCAAGCCTCTCCATGGATTCATTGGTTGGGTAGATGGAACAGTGGATGATCCAATTCCATGGCCTCGTCTAATATTTTGAACATGTGGTGCATGTTTTGAATTGATGGTCTGTTCGACCATAGGTTCTGATAAGATAGATGCTTCCATAGGATGTGTTATCACATTATCCTCTGGGTTAGGTACTTCTACCTCTCCTTCCACACCTTCTTCCAAGCGTTTATTTTCTCCTTATCTCCTACATCTAGCCATTTCAATTAGTCCCACTGGGTGTACCAAAAATATATGTTGGCTTTTTTGGCTTTCGAAGGTTAATAATATAATTTTAAGCATGTCAGTAAGGATCAATTAGTCCTTACAGAATATTAATTGCTAACCAATTATCAGACGATTGTGTTTTAGTTCTCTCAGCTTCAATGAAAAGGATTTTTACTAGTGGCTTGTTTAGGAGAATTTAGTAAATAATGAGTGAAGAACAATTTCAAAATCTGAATTTCATTAAGTAAATGAAAACTTACAATGATCTGACCTAGTCTCGTAGAGGTGTACAGTAACAAACTATTTCAAATTACTCCTAGGAAATGAAGTGCAGTATAGGAACTGAAGTGCAGAAATATAAAGAACTTATAAAAACGAAGTAAATAAACTGATTTTTTGATTTGAGTATGGATCTTTTCATTCTGGGGCCTTCTCTGCTATTTATACTTTTCAATGATAACCGTTGAAGTGGGCTTTCAACTGTCGAAATGTTCTCCCATGATTGCTGAACATGCTCTGTCTTAGTCAGTCCCACTACGCCACTCTTGTAGTTAGGCTTCCCTCCTGATTTTGAATTTAAACTTTGTGAGTAACTGTTAGGCCACATCACCTTATATTCCTCGATTGTTCTTGTTCTACGTAGATCCATTATTACCAATATGAATTACCACGTATCTAACTTTGGTTAGCAACTTGTATTAACTCCCTAAATTGCTTTCTTCGTGCCACGTGTTAAATTGTGATTGGTTTTTATAAATTATAAAGCCAACAATCACAGAACCTAGAATTATAGTATTATCAACTATGTCTTAGAATAAACCACTTTATTTATATACAAGATAGATACAAAAGAGGGTAGAGAAAGAGAGTGAGAGATCAAATTTAAACTCGTGAAACGTTTGACGACCAATGGTGACTTCAGCAAAGTCGATAACATATGACAATAAGGGTGCGTTTGATTGGGGGGTAAGGGAGGACTATTTATTATTAGGATTGTAATTCAGGAAAGCTCTTTATCTGGTATTTGTTTTTTTTTTTACTTCGCCGGACATAGAGTCCGGCTGGACTCCTTATCCCCTATATGTGGGATTATACCATCTGGGGGGGTATGGGACAATTTTCATTGGATTATTTACTGTTGGGATTAGGTGGTGAAATGATCATTTTGACCATCTACTATTTAATTATGTATTATATTTAGTAAGATTCAATAAAATTTAAATGTCTTAATGTAAGAATAAAATAATTTTGTTTAACTTTTTATTGATGTTTTATTTATTTAATTTTTTAAAATAATTTTTTATAGATATTTCATTGATATTTTATTTTAAAATTTTGTTTATATTTTATTTAATTTCATTATTTAAATTTTAATAGATGTTTTATTTAATTTCATTGTTTAATTATTATTATTTTTAAAAGTACATTTATTTAAAATTTTAATTAAAAAATAACATATATTTTTATTGATATTTTATTTATTTAATTTTTTAAATAAATTTATTTAATTGTGTAAAAAAATAAAATAAAATAAAATAAAATTTTATTTAATCTAGCTAAAAATAATTAAAATATTAAAGATATGTTTAATATTTCTATTATTTAGTAAATAATTAAAAAATAGTAAAATAGTCTTTCTTTTATTGATCATATCCAGTCTGTCTAACCAAACATTAGATTCACTAAAAATAATCATTTTGAGACATCAAATCCTATGAAAAAACAAACATGGGATACACATCCAATCCAACCAAATAATCTAGGGATTCATAGTTCCAAGATTTAAGTCCGATAGATCTAATCCTCTTATTTTATTTATTTATTTATTTTTGGTACATCGAAAACTAGAGACAACACAAAAAACTACAGTCTATCACTCTCCTCAGAGAGATGCACTATGTCCGCAACAAGCAAGGTGCGGATCTCTGCAGGAGGTTCATTAACAAGGAGATCTTCCGGTTGATATTCACCTAATTTGGCCATGGCATCTGCACAGATGTTGGCTTCCCTTCGAATGTGCTGGATGGAGCAATCACATCCTCTCATGATAATTCGTGCATCTTCCACAATGCCCCGAAATGGGCATTTTTCACCCGGATCCTCAGTCAACAACTTCACCACTTGTTCCGCATCCGTCTCTATTATCACTTGATTGAACCCTTGGTTAGCCCCTTGTAGATTGCCCAAAGTTCCGCTTCAAGACAAGTGCACATCTCAAGCTTTCCATAGTAACCACTAATCCATGTTCCTGTTTCATCCCGGAATAAGCCGCCAAAACCACCTCCTCCTCCATGCTTGCGAATGCTACCATCCGTGTTGAGTTTGATTTTTCCTGCATTTGGACAAGTCCACACAGAAGCACTTTTAGTTTTACATGGTTGGGTGACATCCAAGCAAAAAGCTTGAGAGATTTCTTTAGTATAATCTACTATGAATTTAATACTCTCATGAATATTAGTTATTTTGTGTTCAAAAACCATTTTATTACGATTTTTCCAAATAGTCCAAAGAGAAATGAGGAACAAAAAAGAGATGTTGTTCTTCCCTTTCACATTGTAAGTGATCCAGTCTTGCCAAGATACATATAACCTGCTGCGATACCAATCCTCACTATAGGCATGGCACCATATCTGAATCGCGTGAGGACAGAGCCAAAACAAATGCTCCATATCCTCCATATGAGCACAAAATGGGCAAGTGGGATCAGAAGTTAGCCCTCTCAGGTTTCTCATCCTGTTGGTTAGAACTTTTTGATGTAAAACAAGCCACACGAAACTTTTAAGTTTCTGAGGGACCTTCAGTTTCCAAATCCAACCCCAATCACCATTCTGACTATGATGATCAACAATTAAATCATATGCACTAGATGTGGAGAACTCTCCATCAGATGATTTAAACCATCTGGGAGTATCATCTCCAGCATTATCTTTAGGTGGCTTTAGCTGTAGGATAGCTTCAACCATAGATAATGGGAAGGAGTTATGCAATTGATTTAAATCCCAATCACCATGAGCATCAAGAAGAGACTCCACAGTAATATGTTCATAATTTGGAATTTGATTCGTAGGTGTGTTCAAGCTCTTTTCCAAAGCTCCATCACCACACCACTAATCTTTCCAAATCCTCACTTTGTTACCTTTACCAAGCTTCCAACGAACTCCCTGGACTAGGAGCTCTCTGGTATTGAGTATGCCTTTCCAAATGTGGGATACTTTTTTGCCTTTCTTCTTAACAAAGAATTGCTGCTGACCCAAGTATTTAGATTTTAGCACATCAACCCAGAGAGTATTTTCCTCAGTTAACATTTTCCACCCCAATTTGGATAGAAGAGCTAGATTTTGATCTCTAGCCTTACGAATCCCAAGACCCCCATCTTTCTTCAACTTATAAACCTGATCCCAACTGACAAGGTGCACTTTTTTTTTCTCGAGGGAATCACCCCAAAGAAAATTCCTGTTAATCTTATCAATTTCATCACAAATTTAGGGAATCACCCCAAAGAAAATTCCTGTTAATCTTATCAATTTCATCACAAATTTTCCGTGGTAGTTCCATAGTTTGCATGGTATAAGCTGGCATAGCACTTGTGACAGATTGTATCAGGGTTGTTCTCCCTGCCAAGGACAACATCCCAGATTTCCATCCAGCAAGTTTTTTCCTCATGTTATCCAAAATGAAAAGAAAATGATTTTTGGACACTCTATCATGCAATAATGGGGTCCCAAGATATTTCCCCAAATTTCCAGTTAGAGGAATACCACACATATGGCTAAGTTGAGAAGCTCTTCTTCTGGCAATATTAGGAGACACAAACATATGGGATTTATGAAGGTTAACCTTCAATCCCGAGATGTCACTAAACTCATTCAAGACTTGCAAAATAGTATTACAGTTATGTTCATTAGCTTTAGCAAACAGAATCAAATCATCCGCAAAGAAAAGATGTGAGATCTTAGGACCATTCTTAGCCAAGCTAATCCCACTCCAATTTTTACCTTTCACTTGTTTGCAAATCATGGCCGATAAACGTTCCATGCATAACACAAACAGATATGGTGATAAGGGATTCCCTTGTCTTAATCCCTTAACAGGTTGAAACTCGTCAAGGGGTTCCCCATTCCACAAAATAGCTGTTTTCACACTAGTGATACAACTCATAATCAAATTAACCAAATTTTCATCAAAGTGAAACTCACATAGAGTTTGGTATAGGAAATTCCAAGAAATGTTATCGTAGGCCTTTTCAAGATCAATTTTAAAAACCATGAAGCCCACTTTCCCTTTTTTCTTTTTCAAAGTATGGAGAGCTTCTTGAGTGATAATGATATTGTCGTGTGTGGAACGACCCGAAATGAAGCTACTCTGATTAGGGCTAATTAAATCATTCAGAACAAGCCTAATTTTGTTAAAAAGAATTTTTGCAATAATTTTGTAAGTAACATTACACAAGCTAATAGGCCGGAATTGTTTTACACTCTCAGGGTTGGAAACTTTAGGTATGAGAGCTGCAACAGTTCTATTAATCTCAGGGGGAATGGTATGAGAAGAAAAACAGTTTTGGACAAAATTGATCACAGATTGACCCACAGTCGGGCAAAAAGTGTGGTAAAAAATCGCCTGGAAACCATCCCTACGTGGGGCCTTAAAAGCTTTAATGTTCTTAACAACCCTCCAAATGTCATCAGCAGAAACATTCCTACACATTTCTCTTTGAGCCTCCGGGCTAATGTGTTTAGTCAGATTACTCCAGTGTTCAAGGCTAATGGTATGTTTATAAGCAAAGAGGTTTTGGAAGTAGTCATTAACTAACTGTTTTAATTGTATGGGGTTATCAACCCACACCCCTTCTTCATTTTTTAACACTTCAATTTTGGTTTTCCTTCTCTTGATAATGGTGGACATATGAAAAAATTTGGTGTTCCTCTCACCTTGAGTGATCCAGTTAACCCGGGATTTTTTAAACCAGAATAATTCTTCTTGGTATAAAACTCTATTATATTCGGTAGTAAGCTCATTTTCTAAATTATGAAGATTGTGAGAATAGGTCTTGGCTTGAGAAATTTGGATCCCATTAATCCTGCCAAGCAACCAACGCTTACGTCGAAAAATATTACCGAAAGTATTTTTATTCCAATCCTGCAAGGCAGTGGTCATGAACTCCAAATTTCCCAAGAGGTTATCCCTTGCCTGGGCCAATTATTATCAACAAAGGTATTAAAGCTCTCATGAGACAAAAAGTATTTTTTACAAAAGTATTTTTTACAAAGATGTTGTGGTAGTTATGATCTTGAAAATTAGGGCAATATTTGGCATCCCTTACAAAAGTATTTTTTTTATTTTTTTATCCTTCTTAGATCACATTATTTCTCTATTTTTTTTACATATTTTTGTAAAAATTCAAAAAATATAGTTATTTAGATTCCAAATATCCTATGAGATTTATACAGCTAAGAAGGCGCCAATTACATAATTAAAACATACGAGGGCATAATCCATCAATGGTGACAAATCTGAATTTAATTATAGCAGATTTGAAGTCGGTGACAACAAATCTAAGAGGGATCTGTCTTGGTAGAGTAATTAATTTTTTTTATATTTATTACAGGAGTAAATTGGTTGTAGAGAATTAAATGAATACGAAACATAACTTTTATCTCCTACATTTAAAAAACGCAAGAATCTCATTTTGAAGAATCTTTCTGTTAGGTGTTTAATTACTAATATAGTTTATACTGCATTCCTAATTGTTCCTTTAAGAATTATATTTTTTAATGATTTTTTTTAATTAGCTGTAGAGAATTAAATGAACATGAAACATAACTTTGATCTCCTACATTTAAAAAATGCAAGAATCTCATTTTGAAGTATATTTCTGTTAGTTGTTTAATTACTTTTATAGTTCATAATGCATTCCTCATTGTTCCTTTCAGAATTATATTTTTTAATAAATTTTTTTTTATAAAAAAACATATAAAAAAGTAAAAACAATTAATTGAATTTTTGACTAATTTAAATTGGTTCCAAATCAAGCTTGGTACAATTTTTAAAAGGTAATTATAACTTATTTTAATTTAAAAATTTATGTTAGATTGCTTGGTGTAGATT
Organism: Camellia lanceoleosa; assembly: GCA_025200525.1. Classification (NCBI taxonomy): domain Eukaryota; kingdom Viridiplantae; phylum Streptophyta; class Magnoliopsida; order Ericales; family Theaceae; genus Camellia; species Camellia lanceoleosa. Next base: position 146,051,691 of record CM045767.1, read on the forward strand.
CTGTTTATTAAGCAGAAATAATTTAAATAAATTAAAAAAATTAATTATTTAAAAGGCGAAGATGAGGTACTTTTAGTTTGTACTTTCTAATTTTCAGCTTTTATTTCAAATAAACTAAAAAAAAAAGGCTTAATTTTTGCAAAATTTCAAAAAAGATTAATATTAAAAGCCAATTGGTGAAACAAACAAATCCGATTTCTCTACATTTTCACTCTTGGAACGAAAGAATAAACTCTTCTAATATTCCCTGCTTGCGATAGCCTAAAAACCCACCACCCCCGAGGCTCCTCTTTCGCTTCCGCCGGAGGAGAAGAAGATGAACAGAGTCCGATAATCCAATCGATCGATTCGAACTTCACATCCACATAAACACATTCACAGTTCGAGCGATCGATCGATCTCTTCACATTTGTCTCTTCAATGGCTTCCATGGATGGTCTGGTTCCGATAACTAGGGCTTTTCTCGCTTCTTATTACGACAAATACCCCTTCACTCCTCTCTCCGACGATGTCTCTCGCCTCACGACTGAAATTCGCTCCGTGGCCAGCGATTTGTGCAAGGATTTCCCGCCCACTGAAGGTGAATTTCTCAATTTCTTGATCCATTTTCAGTTTCTGTTGTCTTTGTTTTTATGATCTACGACACTTTGCGATTCGTTTGAAGCGAGATTTACTGAATCTTTGACTGTCATTTTGACTTGCGACGACTACGTGTGGCCCATTTCAGAGTCAAAATCGGTGATCTAGATCGTGACAGAATTACGATTGTGAAATATAGCTAGCTTTTAGATTCAGTGGTTTGTGCAATGTCAATATATTTAGGAGCTGAATCATTAGGTTTAGTTGTTTATGTGCAGATTTTCCCCAATCAATTTTCTAGTGCAAACATCCCTAACTTCTTCCTCTTGTTTATTTATTTATTTTTTTAAAAAAAAGAAGAGAAAGAAGAAAAAAGAAGAGAGAATCACTTCTCCCTTTAGATGCATATTTGTCAGAGAAAAGGAACATAAACTTTTACATATTCCTTGATAGAGTTAGATTTTGTATACAATTGATTTGCTAGAAATACTGGAAAATGTGCTATGTATTTTTCCCTTAAGACAAGTATCCTAAACAACATCTGGTTACTTGTCAACAATCAACATTTGGGTGCATTTTTTTTTTCCCCCTTTAATATTTTGCTCCTTTTGACTTTGATTTATGGTTGATCGGTCATAAGACTCGTAATTGCACTTCTTGAAGGGTATAAATTGTGGAGGTTTTTTCACTGTCCTCCCATTTCTTATTTGGTGGTGAGGAAGAAAGGAATGATAAGCGTGGGAAGCTGTTTTAGTGGACTCCCATTGATAGTTAAAATTGCAAATGACATTTCAAATTTCTTAGCCAAAAATGTTATGAGGAGGTATGTGAAGTCATTGACATGATATATTTTATCCCAAATTTTGGAGTATTAGTTGCTGGGAGTGTAGGACAAATGATGAGCGGCAAAAGAACTCCTCAATCTACTTAATTCAATTATGTCTTTACGTAGGGGACCAAGAGTACTCGATTGATGGCATAATGATGGAAGTACTTGGACATCACATAATCTCATTGTAGGATCCTTAGGTATCAGTTTGATCATGCCTGATTTAAGGGTGTTAAGTTGTTTTGACATCAAGGTTCCTCATTTTCATTAAGGCAATGGCAGTCCATTTGCAACTTTGTGTGGGCTCTAAATTCAGTTTGGGTTGAACTGATGCTAGATTGATGGATATATATATATATTAATATTATTTTGGGTTGGGTTGGGTTGGGGTGGGGTGGGGGTTGGATACGCCTTGTTGAGGGACTTTGATAGGTTATAATGTCTCAGTTGACTTGGGTTGTAAGAGGCATTGCATAGCTATTATTTTGTGTCTAAGTGTATTCTTTTTTTTTTTTTTTTTGGGGCGGTGTTTGTTGAAGGGCATATACATAATATATATTTTATAATATTAATATCATTAGATTTGTATCATAAATTAATAATATATATAATTATACATAATCTGTGATGTGAGATTTTTTAAAATTCCATGAAGAAATTATTATTATTTTTGTATATGTATTTTGATGAGTATTTTATCCAGGTATATATATTCCATTGATTAGTGTTTTCATGTATATATAATGTATATTTATTTGTTGCCGTGTCATGGTAGATTTTGTAGAGAATTTGATTAGTTAGTTTTGTTTGGGCCGTTGTGGGCTGCTGTTTTTCCTTTTGAATTATTTGCATCACCTTGATGCTTTTCTAATAAAATTTGATTATTTATCAAAAAAATTTTGTTGCCGTGTTGTGTCCTTATTTTTCCAAAATTTCCGTATTAGTGTCTGTATGGTTTTGTATTTGTATCTCATCTCTGTGTTAATGCTTCTTAACTAACAAATCATCAAATCTCGTCTCCATTAAATAGAAACAGTAAGTGTGCAGTGATAAGCTATCAGATTTCTACTGATTTGAATTTCGACTAGATCTAAGACTCCAAAACAGGAAATTTTGACTAGTAAGAATAATTAAGATTTATAATAGAACACCTACTCTAAACCACAGGAAATTTTGACTAGTAAGAATAACTAAGATTTAAAATAGAACACCACAATAAACCACATATAAGACCCAAAAACATAGCTTGTCTAAGATCCATGACCACTACAATAGCTCTTGTTTAGAAAATTTTAAAATTACCTACATACCAAAGTAAAATTATAGCAGCAGTAAGAAACCTGTTAGAAACATTAGCCTACTTACCAAAAAATAAAAAAGCCTTCGTATTTGACTAGATTTGGTTAGGTCACTGTCCATGCAAAATTCTAGATGCTCCCTTTTCTTGTTAGCATGGTCTATGTCGCTGCATATTGATGGCCTGCATTTATATACTGTGATGTGATTTAGGAGATTTGTGCCAAATGCAGATGAAGATTGCGTATTGTTGCAATATTTTTGTTTTTATTTTTTTATGTACACTAGAAAATGATTTGACTTGTCATTATTATGTTAAGAACTGGTTTAGTATTGCAATAAGAAGCTATGACGTTGGAAGATGTAGAATTCATTATCTTTAGTTGGGTTTATGCTTCTAGAGAAAAAACTGGTCAGTTGAATTATGTTAGTACCCTGCAAATTTATGCACTTGCTAAAATACACATGCACGCTGGCATTACTCCTCTTGGGTTTCTTTTAGATATATGTCGGAAAGCAACACAACGATTATTTTGGGGTCATAGTGATGTAGGAAATGTGCTCAACATTTGAGTTAGTTAGTGGCCTATATCTAGAGGAGTAGAGATCATCTTATAACTAACTTTGATATATGATAATTGATTGATATTGAGATATTCTCTCTCTAAAACAGGGTTTCTCTCTCTCTTGTTCTTGGATCCCATCACACAGTCAGTCATTCTATAAGGGAGTCATTATGCACTTACATTGTTATTATCTGGTCCATTAAACTTCAAAGAACTGCAAATTTGTAGGAAAGCATCATAATAACACTCCTTTCGGTTATAAGTTCTATTGTGAATTTTCTTGGGTGGGTTCATTATGATTGGCCACTTATATTTGTAATACATGGTTTTCTAGGAGAAAGTTTGTTGATAGATGAAGCAGACTGCCAACCTCCCCACAAAATTGATGAAAACATGTGGAAGAACAGAGAACAAATTGAAGAAATTCTTTTCTTATTAGAAAGCTCTCATTGGCCAGAAGCGGTGAGATATATTTAGTTTGTTGCATTTCTTAGCTTTCTAAAAATATTTTCTCTCATTTGTTATGAAGGTAATTGCTATTCTTACGTGGAAGTTTATCATGGCAGTCTCTTCATAATGTCAATATGTCGTCACATTTTACTTGTTGAAATGTCTTTTGCTTATGGTTCAGTGATTTTATGGTCACAAGTCTAAACACTTCAAAAAATTGCAAGCGGAGAACGTCTAATTTTGCATTTGTTTTGTGAGTGCAGTTTCAACAACAATCAACAAGTGAAGATGCGGAACTTGCTTCTCTCTTTGGGCGGTTAAGAGATAAGTTTCAAAACACTTTGAAGGTATTAGAGTTTTTCCAATCCAGGAATGCTGAATATGTGTTCAACACAGGTTAGTTTCTAATTTTTGTTGGAAGGGTTTGAAGGCCTTATGTTTGTCTTTTATAGTCCATTTAATCCTGTAGATGGTTTGAATTAACTTTGCCACATTTAAATTTTAAATCTCTCCCATTGGCGCGATACATGGATTGATTTGTGTGTGCCACATGTTGTCATAGTTATCAATGTGGATTGTGATCAAGTGCCACATGTCCCACCCACTAGAAGGCATTGCAACACCTATTGGAATTATGAGCCTTCCACCTTCCTCTTGAGGGACTATGATGACATCATTCTTCCCATGGGAAAGCTCCTTGACACTACACACTTGCCTTGGTGGGGAGTGTAGCTCAGGGAGCCCAAGTGGCTAGGTGCTTTTGCCTTGGTGGGGAGCAGAGCCCAAGGACCAATGCATTCATGCTCACTGACATTTTTATTTATTTATTTTTTTGAATCGACAAAATGCTTACTGACATGTTTTACATATCAACATGAATGTGCTGTGAGATGAGTGTCTCAGTCCACTTGTGCATATTTCCTGGTTAATTATAATGGAATCTGTGAATACATATGCAGTTATGACCTATATGCCCCAAGATTTTCGGGGGACATTGATCAGACAACAGAGGGAGCGCTCAGAGAGGAATAAGCAAGCTGAGGTTGATGCTTTAGTTAGTGCAGGTGGAAGTATACGGGATCGATATGCTATGCTATGGAGTCAACAAATGGAGAGGTGATATTTCTTGGTTTTTATTTTTCCAGATCAAGTATAGGCTTCGAACAATATTGTTTAGCGGCTTCTCATGAAATGTAACTCATCCAGGAGGAGACAGTTAGCTCAACTTGGTTCTGCAACAGGCGTCTACAAGACTCTTGTGAAGTATTTGGTAGGAGTGCCAGAGGTATGGTTCGTTTGGCTTAATAGCCTCACTTAATCATTGTATGAGGTTGTGCCCATCTTCCAAAGTTGTTGACTCTAGTTTATGAATTGTTTTAGCAAAGATTACTGTTCTATAGTGCCGATTGGGTGTTTCACAAGCCGAATTCTTCTATTTATAGTCATGCATCTATCTTAAAGAGGCCATCATGTGAGATTTGTTTACCTTTTATAGTGTTGAGGTTGTTAAGAGTGAGCTGTACATTCCAGATGAATCCGCTAAACTATTACTGAAATAAGTACATGGAAAATGATGCACTATAGATGGAAACTAATACTTGGACTTATTATCATGTTGACGCCCAATAGTTTAAGTTAACCTTGTGATACTTTTACTTGGTGCAGGTTCTACTAGATTTCATTCAGAAAATCAATGATGATCAAGGGTATCTTCTTCTGCTTTTGGGCAATATTATTCATGTCACTTTAATTGGATTCTTGATTACTTGTTCCCCTCAACAAAGAATGCAATTGAAAATGAACAAATTGTTTGATAAACTTCAAATTGAATTGCTCCAACTTGCACAACATATGTTAACTTTTGTACTGAAAATGGAAAATTACTAGGCCGATGGAAGAGCAAAGGCACCGTTATGGACCACCTTTGTACAGCCTTACGACAATGGTTCTCACTATTCGACTTCTTCTTTCCCTATCATTCAGGCGTTTTGAAGATAGAAAGTTGTGAGATATCTTGCAATCTAAGTTTGTTGATTTTTAATAGATCAAGTCATTTGTAAAGATGAACAATGTTGGTTGTATCTAGTTCAACTAATGTTTTGCTCTTGTGATAGTAATTTTTGCCTTCTAATACCTTTTGGCACTTGTTCATTGAGCAGACAGAAGCACCAAATATCTGTCTTGGGAGAAGCGGCTGACGTATATACCTCTGAGTTTGAAAGATTCATCAAATTTATTGGGTATTCTTTCTGATTCCTGCTCCCATAAGTTGTTATTTCTTTTATTTTCTTCTTCTTCTTCTTCTTTTTGTGTGTGTGTGTGTGTGTGTGTGTGTGTGTGTGTGTGGTGATGAAGGTATTGGTACCTAATTGTATACTCATGATTTTTTCCTATTTTGCTTTGTAGTTGATTAATTAGCCTATCTATCATATTTGTGTACTCACTATAATCTTATTGATTGACTTTTTGGTGAAGATTCTTTGAGGTCTATCAAGATTTCTGTCTTTTTTTTTTTGCTTTCTGGGTCATTGCCAGTACAAAATAAAGTGGGTCAAAGTTTATGCAAAAGTTGATACTCCTGGTTTGGTGACAATATCATTTCAGTGAGGCGTTTGGCCCACAATTAGCCATCTTGGGTTGGTGGTGCTTAGACGTTGGTTGTATCTAACTCTTCTTTATCTTGGATTCTTTGTCTATCAAATTGGCAAAACTAGCTGAAGTTTTCTGGTTGTGCATGAAGTTCCATTTGAAAGGCTTCTCTGTCATTTATGGGACATATCAGTTGATGCCTTGGTGCTTTAAACTTTAGATAGCATTTATAGTTAAATTTAGACTGTTAAAAAAAGTACGGGTTTTTTACAAGGTTCTTAAGTTGCCACTCAGATGGATTCAACTGAAGATGCAGATGCCTTTCTCTGAACAAAAAAAGGACGAGAGGACATTACATAGTGTTGGTCCCAGTTAGGCAAGGGCGTTGGGAGGGGTTTAACTAGAGGCAGACCTAAGAAATATGGGGAAAAAAAAAAAGAACAAAACAAACGAAAGTTTGGAGGCTCAAATTATGTTCAACATGAGTAGTTGCTTATTTTGCAATGTCCATATTGCATAACTACAAAGTCAAGTATGTTTGCACCCCCCTTCAAGAAGATTCACAAGAAGCCTCGTTATCATGATAGTTTGTTTGCTCATATCCAGTGTATACAGACTGATGTTTGCAAGTCTAAGAGGTGTTTAACTTATGCAGAAATGTTTAAAAAAAAAAAAAACTCTACTAAGCCTTGTGGGACCGCAAGACTTCGATACATTTTCACTTTTCATGTGTTGATTAGCTTGTCTTCTGTTGCAGTGAGGTCTTCACAAACTCCCCTTTCTTCATTACAGCAGAGGTTTCTGGTGCGTTGGAAGGAAGGTAAATATGAGTTTTGATGTACTGCCACTGGTCATTTTTTCTTCTCACATCTACAAGGTTTTGGAGTAGCATGTAGCATTAATTTAAATTCCAATTGCTTGTTCTCTACAGGAAAAATGACGACTATAAAGAATTAACCATACCTGCTGGGAAAACTTATGAGGTTTGCCTCGTACTCTGGTTTAGAAGTTTAATTCTTCAAATTTGAGCTATGTTCTATGTTCTTCCGTAGTTTGATTTTATGTGTCTACTTGAGGTGTTTTTAGAAGCTATAAAAGTTTCCTTGTGAGTTATATGTAATTGTATTGCACTGAAACTGAAAGGGGGTATATCAAAAGCATTTGCAACTTCTAGGTCTTTAGATATGATCAGAAATGATATCCCATAGGAATGCACTGACTTTGAGAAAGTCAAGGTCCTACTTCATGAATGGCTCATAATGTTTTTTGAGAAGTTATGGTGGGTTAGTTGAGCCCTATGTAGCATAGACATGGACATAGGACATGAACATTACATGGGACAAACATTTTGTCACAGCACATCTTCAGCACAAGAACATGGAAAATATGAATATATTTATCTTTTTTATTTATTGGGAAAGTGAGCAGAGATTTATTGAAATCAGTGACAAATGATGAGAAAGTACCTTTTGTGGAAATGTCGTGTTATTGAGGCATTTTAGGGATTGGGTGTGAATGTTTTTTCGGGGTGTTTTGAGTATTGGATCTATAAAATGTACCTTTCTCTTATTTTTTTCTTTTTGTTGCTTTTATTTTATTTTATTTTCTTTCTTCGGTCGTATAAGAGTTGTGTGCCCTCAGGCACGTTCTGCAATACAATTTTCTAAGAGGAGATGTTGGCTTTTTGTTCTTCCTCATAGTTTATGCTTGAAGTGCTGAAAGTATAATTGTGCCCTTGATATAAAAAAAGGTAATAAATGCTAACCAAATCAAACAGGATCTAAGAATAACACCCTTGTAATTTATGTTCAAATAGAATTTGGAATGGGCTTCTCTGATGTAAATGTGACCAGTTGGGCTGCATCAGATTAAGTTTTGAAATTAACACATTTTGGATTTGAGTTAAAATACACTTTTGATGGCAAGTATGAATTTTTGTAATTATCTTGAGGTGTTAATGTGTCATTCAATTAGCTTCATAATGTATAAATTTTGATCCTCAAATCTTTTTGACAGTCTGAATGTTTTCATTACTTAAATTGGTTAGAACTGGCCAATCACCAATACAGTTGGTTGTTTTTTTTTAAAGAACATTCAACTATATTTTCTTCGAGTTTATGATCTAGTTATTGATAATTACGAATTGCTTATTGACTACTACTGTCACCAATATCCAAGACATTTGATGAATGTGTTTCCTTCTAGGTCTCATTGTCTGTGGAATCCATAAATTCATATATCGCTTGGGATTTTGCATTGCCACAAAGCAAAATGAATCTGGTAATGCTCTCAGATCTTCTCACCGCTGTTTATTGAGTGAGATTATTTTTCAATAATCTATTGTATGAAGGGATTACTTCGCATCCCTTTGTTTAATAGGTATTCTTTTATTTATTAGAAATAGAAATATATATATTTTTGTATGTGGGAAATGTGTCGCCTTTTATTTGTTTTTTTCTTTTCTTTTCAATTGAGACTTGCAATTCATTGAACAAAGTTGTGCAATTAAGAGACATGGCCAAAATGTGGAGTAGAAAATAATAATGTATTTGTTTTGAAGCATGTTTAGCACAGATTTGAGCCTCTACTGTTTTTTTAGGAGTTTTTTTAATAATGTATTTGCAATTCAGTAGTTTTTTTAGGAGGAACCATAGGATTTCTGTAAAATATAATAGAAACTTAATGATGCTAGATTCTTTTATATATCTTTTCGTGCATCATTGAGTTCATTGATAAATGCATCCTGTTGGCTTCACTTTTGTAACATCCACCACGAAATTTAAGTTAATAGACCGATTCCTTCAGATTTGAGCTTTATATTGTTGTGGGACAGGATATTGGATTTAGCGTGGAGTACACAGATTCTTTGGGGAAAACAACAGTAAGTTTCATTTTGTGAACCAATATATTGTCATTATGTCTTCAACTTCTTTCTTTAGTTACTTTATACAATCCTAAGTAGGTTCTTTTTATTTTCCTTTTCTCTTATTGGCTCTTCTGTTTCTAATTTTTAACTTAATTATAATGATGTGTATAACACTTGGACATGTGTTGTTATGCCACAGCTGATCTTGCCTTATCGGCGCTATGAATCTGACCAAGTGAGTTAACACTTTGCTGCTGGCTACTCGTATTATCATGCCCTTTACTGTAATTATCTTTATAAATGCTGAGTTCATGGATTTCCTTGTAGGGCAATTTCTGCACAATCATGGCTGGAAACTACAAACTCATTTGGGACAATTCATATTCAACTTTTTTTAGAAAGGTACCCGTTTAATGACTTTATCTGTTGCTTCCATTCCCTATAGTGGTTGTGTTGATGGTGAACATGATGATGATTAATACAAATTTTGACTCGGGTGTTGGAGTAGGATGTATTGATGTGAACCTTTGGGTTAAAGTAACTTAAGATAATATTGGGAAAAGATTGAAATTTGCATATAGACTTAGAAGTAAGGTATGGTTCTTTCATTGTTACACGGCTTGCGGAATTTGTGTTGTTCAGCCCATTACCATCTGTCCCTTTTTCTGTACCAGTAAAAGTTTCAAAATTGTTGTGGTTAGTGCTTCAGAACCATCTCATTGAAAAGTGAAAACTTAATTCTGCATTGAAAATATAACTTTTTTCCTTTTTTTGGGGGATAACATAACTTTTCTCAGATTGACTAGAATTAGTTAGAGATGGATTTGAATCAGGACTAGTTTCACCCAATGAGTAGTTTGGCTAACATAAACCCATAATTGATACATACATTTGGACCCATAAACCCAAACACAGCATAACTGTTTTGTGCTGCTTTGACTGACTAAACGACCCAGTATGTAGGGGCTGGTGCTAAGAACCTGTTTTTGACCTTCCCAACTGGATTTATAGTTTCTTTTGGTAAGTTTGTTATGTTTTCTGGTCTGTGTGGTATCTTTCATATCTTGGGGTTATATATATTTCATGATTTGAAGTTTGTCTGGCAAATCAGTCCTTGCTTAGTAATCTCATATTATGGTTTTAGGGCAGGTACGGTGTAATGTAACATTAAATTGTCTGGATATTGTACGAAACTTTTGTTAAACCCGGGTGATACCCCGAGAAAAAAAGAAAAGGGGGGGTTGGTTACTGTAGCAGAGAGAGAGAGAGAAAACTCTAGATCTTTCAAAACAAATCCATATTGTATAAATCAGAGTAACCTATTATGACAAAATTCTTTTACAAAAGCAGGATATTGATATTTTACCATCCCACTAGTCTTACTCAACCACAAAAAGGAACGATATGACATCCCATATTCTTGTTGGACCCATATCAATAATAGGGTCCATCACCATTAATCCAAATGCAATCCCCAAATGTCTCCTGACCGATCTGTCTGGTCAATTAAGGCCACTTCCTTGTTCCCCTCTTTGTCCTCGCCCAATGAAACTCATTTGTGTGCATGTTTGTTTGTGTTTGTTTTTTGTAAATAAACCCATTTGTTGTTTTGTCAACAACATAGTGCAACTTCAAATAAGCTAATTACTCGATTCTAATTCTCTAACCTTTCTACCTGTAATGCCTATTTTATAATTATTTAAAAAAAATATATTATCTGGAATGAATAGGTCTTGCGTTACAAGGTGGATTGTATACCTCCGGTTGTGGATCCAGTGAACTCAGCAGCAACCGAAGCAGAAGAGGGATAAAAGGGGAGCCTCGGTAGAGGTGGTAACTGTAACATTCATTTGCATAGTTTTCATTCTTAATATTTTCTTACCCATCTTGAGGTCGGTGATTGCCCTTGGGTAAAATGTTGAACTTTGCCACTGTTAATTGATGATGAAGATATTATGCCACCTGCTTACCTCAAAAAAAAAAAAAAAAAAGAAGGAATATTGTTGTATCAAAATGGTTGTATACTACTTTACTTGTCATACAATCAGTTTATGTTGTAACCAAGTAAAACTGATGACAGTGAAGAGTTGATTGGATTATCTCCTGGGACTTGAAAATTATAGTAGGATGTTGGCTTCTTTTCTTCCAAGTAGAGAATAGAATGTTAGCAACCTGCAACTGTGATGCTAAAAAAAACTCGATTTTTAATTTTTAATTTTTTTGAGTAAATTATACTAACTCTTCCTCAAGGAATGAAAAAATTACAGGTAGTTTTTAGTTTTATGCTGTGTTTGGTTGGGGGATTTGGAGAGGGATTTAGAAAGGGAAATGGAAAAGGTAGATGAAATGTGAATAAAACATGCTTATATTTCTCCTAGTTTCACACACTTTTTTCCTTTCTCTTTCCAAATCCCTTCTCAAATCTTCCAACCAAACACAACATTAATGAAATTATAATAACCTCCTAAGCAAGGGAAATTTTATTAGTGTTAATAGGTGTGATGAAATCGCTAAATTACTTTTAGGTATTTTGTATTTAAATATATACTTGAGTTAAATGATACAATTACCCTCTCTCTAACCTAATAAATTTATATAATTGCCTTCTTTCTCTCAACAAGGATGGAAATTTCAACATTACTTGAATTGCACGTGAAATTATGACATGGCTTGATAACGGGAATATTGATCAGGTAACACTTTTTGAGATGATGTAAATAAATATATTTTTTAATTTTTTATAAAAAAATATGTAAAAAAGTAAGAGGTGAGATCTTAAAAAAATAGAAAGTGTGTTTTAGCACACTCCAAACAAGTTCTAAATTTGTGAATAAAGTTGTATTAAGGGGTGTCATCATAATTTTGATTTTTTACATATAATTTCATCAAAATGATTTTAAAATAGTATGTAAAAAAATATAATTTAAAGCTACTATGTTTTTTTAATTTTTCATTGGATATAGTTTATTTTTGCCTATTATTTTTGGAGTTAATCCAGAAAAAAAGAGATAGGTTTTGTAAATTTTTCTAGAACAATAGTATTTTTTTTTGTAAATTAGGAAATTAGAATTGTGTTGAAATTAACCATTTTATAAATAATTTTATTTAGTAAGTTTAAGAAATATATATATATATATATGTTTCATACTGTTGCTATTCTCAATGAAGGATGAAATTTTTTTTTTGACAGTTAACACATACAAATCAGATAACATGCATTTAAAAAATAAATTCAGGTGTATTTGGTAACTAGGTTAAAAATCAATTTATTACTTTTTGATATTTTTTGAGTCACGTTCTCTTCTTTTTTTTTTGTACATTTAAAAAAAAATCAAAAAATTACTTTTAACCTACTTTTCAAAAAAATTGATTTGTTGAAAAGGTAAAATTTTGATTTTTTTTTGGTAATTTTTTATAAAATTTAAAATTTAAGATATATCATCACTTTGCTTGGTTCCATTTTTCCAAAAACATTTTTTAGAAAATTCTATTTACTTGTTTTCCGTATTTTTTTGTTTTTACTGAATTTTTTTAATATTTTAAGCAATTTTTTAAAATTTTTAGACATACCTAACATAAATATACCAAAAAAGTAAAAAAATTGTGAAAAAAATCTTTTAAAAATTGACTAAACACCAAAAATATATATATAAAAAAAAAGAGAATTCAGTAAATTTTTTTTTTATATTTTTATGTATTTATTAATTTTTTAAAATATTTTTTTACAAGTTTTTTAATTTTTAAATAAATCTAAATAAGGTGCATTTAAAAAAGTAAAAAAATGTTTAAAATTTTAAAAATATTTACTAAAAACAAAAAAAACGAAAATTAAAAAACTTAATTTACAAAAAAATTAATTCAAAAAACTCAAACTAAGGCTCCCTTTAGCAAGGGCTTTTATGGTTATTTTAGTCACAAAAGACAAAATATGCTATTTTAGCCACAATAAATAAAATATCACATCTAATCTATAATCATTACATTCTTCTTTCACAAAAAAAAGTTAATAAAGTTCTTTCCAAACTAAACTTTTTAGCCCTAGTTAAAATAGTCAAAAAAGTTAAAAAGTCAAAAAATTAACCCACTTTCCAAACGAAGGCTAAACACACTTAATTACGAGACTAATTATAATGTTTTTACTATTATTTAAATAATATTAAGTGTAATAATTAAATAATTAATGAACCGACTAGCTAATAGCCTTTGATATGAGCTACCAGCCTTTTTGGCTAAGATCTCAAAAGATAGACCTGTTTAAGAGACCTCGATCTATGTGCCGACCTCACGTGTTTGTTGCCCCGTGCGTGAATGTATGTGTGTGTGTGTGTGTGTGTGTATAGAGAGAGAGAAAGAGAGAGTAAGTATGGAGTCAGAAGGGAAAGCCTGAGACGAAGATTGACAAGTCGAAGGGTGTAAAGACGTTCAACTTTTCCACGCGAGCTTACTTCCTTCAACTACTTCTCAACCCTCGTTTTTCTTTCCTTTTCTTTTCTTTTCTTTATTTATTTTCATGGAAAAAATTGTGCACTATGAAAGTTTAGAAATTAGATCCAGAGTTTAATGGAGTCTCGCTAGGATAGATGGAGATATTTTGGTATAGCCTCCGTTTGGGAAGTGGGTTGGCTTTTTGGCTTTTTTGACTTTTTTAGCCTGGGCTTAAAAGTTTGGTTTGGGAAGGACTTTTTGACTTTTTGGCTTTTTTGAGTTTTTTTGTGAGAGAGGAGTGTAATGATTATGGGTTGGATGTGATGATTTGTTTTTTGTGGCTAAAAAAGCCTATTTTGTCTTTTGTGGCTAAAATAGTCAAAAAAACCCAAAAAAGTTCTTGCCAAACATAGCCATAGTTTATTTAAGTTATTTAAGAATTATTTAGAATAATTTAAATAAATATATTTTTTAATTTTTTTATAAAAAGATATGTAAAAAAATAAAAAAATTATGTGACTTAAATAAGTGTATTTATTTAAAGGTTATTTTGGGAATGATTTATATGTTGATTTTTTTTATTTATTACAAAAAGACGTATAAAAAAATAAAGAGATGACGTGACTTAAATAAATCAATAAGTAATTCTGTAAGTCATATTTCCAAATTAACTCTAAATAAGTACATTTATTTAAGAAATGCCAAACAAATTCTTATAATTTTTTTTATTTTGTAACATAATTTTTATTTTTAATTTACCAGTCTTGTTAAAAAACTAGTATTTATATGACACAAGAAAAGGATACTCATGAAGTATTTGCTATTTAATTCAATACATCTTTTTTATAAATTTTAAAATATTTTATAATTTTTGTACAATTTTTTTTCACATTCTCAATATAAATGAGTGCCCCACCGCACTTGTTAATATTTATCATAATTTATTAGGTAAAAATAATTTTAATAAATTTTAATTTTTAAATTATAATTAATTATACCAAATGCCTTGGTAAGATTATCACTATGCTACTCTATTAATTAGACCATGACACTTTAAATCGCTGGAATCTATGCGGTCCTTATATTACAACGAAACTTCGGCTAGAGTGCAGGAATTTAACAACACAAATTCGATTACATAATTAAATTTAATATTAGTACATTGAATGCGTTTCATCTTTTTATGAGTGAGATAATTGTGATTAATTTTATGATGAATTTTTTTATAGATAAAAAATTATTTTTAAAAAAGAAAATTTAAGTGCACATAGGACCAAATACAATGGCTTATTTTGGTAATTGGGTTAAGAAATTGGTTTTTTCATTTTTTTTTATCACATCACTTCTCTATCTTTTATATATTTTTAAAAAAAATTAAATTTAATCTACTTTTTAAAATAAATCAATGTTTCACAAAGAGTGAGACTCACCTGATGTGAGACTCATCCTTCATGAAATATCTACGTTCATTGTTTGGGATATGATTTTTTGATTAAAATAGTCAAAAAAATAAATAAAATAAAGTAAAATAGTTAATAAAATAAAATATTACATTTAAATCATTATCATTTTATTTTTTTTCACAATTATCAAATCAATTATAAAAAAATAACTATCATTATAAACATAATTTTTTTAATCAAATTAAAATAACTAAATAATTAAAAAATTAACTGAAAAAAAGTTTTTAAATTGACATTTGGGAATTGTTTGGAAAGTGTTAGATTAATATATTTTTTTAAGTTTTTATAAAAAAAAATATGAAATATAAATTAGATTTAAAATGATGTAATAAAAAGATAATATAACTTGAATAAAATAATTATGACCTAAATATTATTTTAGCACATGTGGAACAAATCAACAACTCTAAAAGGCACTACTAATGGACTGACAAGTTTGAAAAAAAGAAAAAATAAAATAAAGATTAAACTATCACACCAATAATAAAATTCACATGATATCATGTTATTAATGATATATTAATAATATTAAATTAGGGATCTTTTGGAAAATTGCCAAAAAAACCAACTTTAACTTTTTAGTTTTTTACCCAAAACAATCTAACTTTTTGCTAAAAAAATCATTAAAAAAATTTAAAAGTCAAAAAATTAATTTTTTATCTACTTCCCAAAACACTACTTAGGGGTTATTTTGGGTGTCCTAAATAAGTGTACTTTTTATCTTTTTAGACTAAAAAATTGAGGAAAAAAATATGGATGTTTAGGTTAACTTTTTGACTTTTATAAAAAAATATGTATTAAAAATTATATAAATTAGTGTGTAGAGAAAAATTAGGATTGAGAGTTATGCAGTCATAATTTTTGACTTTTGATAAATAATAATAACTTTTTAATTTTTTAAGTAATTTTTTAATTTTTTTTTAACTTACTAAACTTGACCTTAATGGTAGGAAGCATTTTTCATCACTTGATAATCTGTGTGTCCTTCCCTCGTTTTATTGTTAGGCCAAGTTTGACATATAAGAAATGATTAATTATTTTATTTTTTTATTACATTTTTTTCGTAAAAATATAAAAAATATATTTATTTAAATATAAAAAATTGAAACTCACTTTTCTTTTCATGCCCTTTTATTATGGAAAAATGTGCAATTTGAAAAGCTTAGATCTAAGAAAGGGTAGGGGGTTAGAGTAGGGAGGCAGAGTCAAAGAGAGACAAGAGAAAGAACAAAAATAAACAAATGGGGGGAGCGAAGAAAAAGCTGGGGAGTAATGATACCGTTGAAAGCAAAATGTCAAACACTAGGGTTGCATTTTGGGCAAATGAGAGAGAGAGAGAGAGAGAGAGTGAACTTTTGACAGCTGCTCGTCCTCCTTCCTGCTCCTGCTCTCTGCCTCGACTACAGCACGGCTGACTACTCTCCCAGTCAGTCAGTCTATCCTGGTTCTTCTGTCCTCTTCCTCTGTCTTTTTTTCAACTCCGAATATTTTATACTATATTTTAACACTACCTTTTGAAGTTTTTATCAGAGTAAGGGTAAATTATATGAATTTTTTGATAATTATAATTTTTTTTATAATTTTAATAATTATATTAATCTCTTTTATTTTTTTAATTATTATTAAGATTTTTTAATTTATTATAATTTATACAAACAATATTAATTAGGTGTGAAAATAATTACATTACCATTTAATTTGCGAGACAAATAATAAATCAACTCATTAATTATACTTATCTTGCCCAATATTTTACATATATATTTTCAAATATTCATATATATTTTTTTATTATTTAATAAAATTTTTAAATTTCATGACCTTGTTTGGGAAGATTATTTGAGTAATATTTTAATTTTTTACGAAAAAATATACAGAAAAGTAAAGAGAGTGATATGATAATTTATACCTCCATTTGGCAAGTTGGATTATGGGTTTTTTTTTGACTATTTTAGTCACAAAAGACAAAATAAGCTATTTTAGCCGCAACAAACAAAACATCACATCCAAGCCATAATTATTACACTATTCTCTCACAAAAAAGTCAAAAAGTCCTTTTCAAATCAAACTTTTTAGCCCAGATTAAAATAGTCAAAAAAGTCAAAAAGTCAAAAAGTCAACTCATTTCCCAAACGAAGCCATATATTGACTTTTTAACTAAAATTGAAAATTGCCAAACGAGACTAAAATAAAATCTTAGGCTTGGTTTGGGAACAGACTATTTTAGTAATTTTTTGACTTTTTACGAAAAGGTGTGCAGAAAAGTAGAGAGGTGATGTGATGTGTTTTAGTTGACTTTTTGATTTTTTGACTATTTTAGCCACTTCCCAAACATAGCTTTAAATTGTCAAGACATTATTAAAAAATTTAATAAAAAAATAATTTTCATTCATAAAATACTTACTGAGAGGGCAATTTATACTGAATTGGGCCGAGCTGGTGGTTGGGCCGAAGTAAGCCCAAGTGAAAGGGTAGCTTGTACGTCGGCCGGAGTGTTGCGGTAGTCAAGATTCTGAGCTTGAGTGGTGTAGCTCGGTTTCTTCTTAGTCCGGTCTTGACATACGAAACCGGAGTAGAAGTGAAGAAATGGAGAGCCGAACTAATAAGAGTTCGGCTGTAGATGCTTGGTTACTTCGGTCGTAACATGTGTTAAACCGAGGTGAACTTTGACTCAGAATGTCTTTCAGCTTGACTCCCTTATGTTTAGCTCGGCCTTAGCATGGGTACGCCGAGGTAAGGGATAGAAGTAAGGACCGAAGTAGTTGTTACTCCGGTCAGTGGGAGTTCGGCTGTAGAGGGACCATCTCACTTGGTTTAAGCAGTGAGGAGGGTGTTGGAGGATAAGCATTATCTTCCAAGAGTATGAGTTCTAGGAGGACTCTATGCAAGGAGGAGTAATCCTAGAAGGACTCTACACTTGGAGGAGTAAGAATCCTACCAGGATTGTGCCACGTGAAATCTATATAAGCTCATCAATAACACCTTTGGAGAGGTAATACAATTTTGCTCCCTGAATACATTGAGCTTTTGTCTTCTTGTCTTGCTTACTGACTTAGGCATCGGAGAGGTTTCCGGCACACACCCGCCGGCCAGCTCACGTTTGTGTTTTCAGGCGGTGGAATGACGACGTATTGAGGAACGCAGACTTGATCAACAGGATTATACGAGAAGGTGAAATTCTTTCCCGTACAATTGGCGCCGTCTGTGGGAACAACAGACAAGAACAACCTCTTGATCAAGTTTTTTTTCGAACATCAATGGCGAACAACGAAGAATCGCTCATCGCCATTGACGGACTAACTCGAAGGAGGTGCAAGGCGCGAGGCCTACCTTTGGTCCTCCCATGGCGAGCCCGGAACCACAAAGGCAAATTCGGGAGGGATGCGAGGGATGAAGGAGGAATAGCAACCTCATCCCTCTCGTTCGCAAAGCCCGGAAAGACAAAGGCGCAGAGTTGATCCTCAAATTCTGGAGGGTCGCGTCAGAGAACAAGACGAACTGATCCGTAAGATGGCGGCGGACATGGAGTCTCTGTAGCGCCAGATGAAAGGAAAAGAAGGGGCGGCAGGAGGGGCGTAGTAATAAGACGCCCCCTCGCCACTCGAAGGTCGTGGTAGGAATTCTACACCCTCTCAACCGTAAGACGAAGCCTCGGGACACGCGACCAGTATCTTCCAGACTCGTCCTCCAGTGTCCGAGAGGACGAGGCCCGAGAGGTCATACACGAGGAGTACCTATTGGCCCTCACATACGCATCATCTGAGGTCCAGACAGACGGAATTACCTAGGTCGTCCGACCTAAGGTCCATGTTGGAAGAAAAGGCGTTGGAAGGAGGACGCCAGGCGCGCGATCCCCACAGGTTCGCCTTTGCGGCCGATATTCTCGGACGCATGGAAGCGTCGAGGTTGGAATGCCAAGGCGCTTGGCATCTGAACCAGCGGATAAGGCATTGGCGAGGTCGCAGACCTCACCATTCGCCCCGAGATTGAGAACGCGCCCTTCCAAAGCTTCCTACAACCCAAGTTCACGACGTATGAAGGAAAGATGCACTTACACCCACTTGAGCCACTTTCGCCAAAGTTATGGTCAGATATCGGCGGAATGAGGCGTTGATGTGTATCCTATTCCCCTCAAGCCTCGGCGACCTAGGCTTAACTTGGTTTGAGAAGCTTCCAGAGGGCAGCATAGCCTCCTGGGCACAATTGGCAGAGGCGTGTGTAACTCGGTTCAGAACAAACACAAAAACTCCAGTGGAGATCGACCAGTTGCTCTCCATCGACATGGGCGACAAGGAGACCCCGAGGTCTTACAACAACAAGCATCGGGAAACATTCAACCAGATTGGGATTGCCCAACCAACCTCGCCATTAAGAATACAAAGAGGTCTTCCTCGAATGGATCGAGGACTCCATTACCATGGCGCCACCTCTCACCATGGAGGCCCTGATGGAGAGAGTGCCTCAGCACATCAGGGTGGAAGAGGATGGCGCTCGTGCCAAAGCAAAAACTGGCGCGACCGCAACACCATAGAAGAAGACCTCAGCAAAGGTCAATACGGTAGGTCGCCGAAACCAAAACGGACGGGGCAGGCGAGACAATGATGAAGACCAGGACAAGAGGTGGTTGAGAGTCCGAACTGCCATAACCACGGTGTTCAAGAAACCGATCTACCGTATACTTAGCGAGATTCGAGACGAGCCTTTTGTCAAGTGGCTCGCCAAAGGGCGAGGCCCGAAGGACTATGATGACAGATCCGATGCACCTTCCACAAGGAAAAGGGCACCGAATCGAGAACTGCACGCTGAGGCAAAGATCTGGAAGAGTTGGTGGCGGCGCCACCTGGATAAATACATAGAAGGAGGGCGCAAATTTCAAGACCACAACCTCCCCAATGGAATGCCGATCGACGCCCGCCACAAGGCACCATCAACGTAATCCATGGAGTCTTTGAACCAGAGCGAGTATGCGAGCTCGGAGGTTCAATCAAAAAGGCGAAGCACTTGAGAGAGGTGCTAAGTGCCCAACCAATCAAAAAGGGAGGACGAAGCCACAAACATCATGTCCTTTTCGGATAAAGACACGGATGTAATATATTGCCCACACAACGATGCCACGGTCGTCACTCTCCGAGTCAAGGATTTTGACGTCTGCGGATTCTCGATCGACCAAGGTAGCTCGTCGAAATCATGTACTCTGAAACTTTCAAGCAACTCAAGTTGCAAGACAAGGACTTAGCCCGCCAGATCTCCTCCGATTGGATTCAATTCTATGCGAGTGGCGATTGGCAAAATCATTCTCCCGGTCGAGGCGAGTAGTAAGCAAGTGGAGTTCGGTGTTAAAGGTTCCTCTCTACTACAACATCATCCTAGGCGAACATGGTCGATGCCATGCGCTCGGTGGCATCCTCCTACCACCAAGTGATGAGGTTCCCCAACGACACCGGAGTAATAGAAGAGGTGTATGGGGACCAGATTATGTCCAAGCAGTGCTTCGTCGCAACGAATGGTAGCCGTGCTGCCAAAGGATATGTTCATTCGGTTGAAGAACCGGAGAATAATGAACTATTCGCGGATGTTGGCAAAGCGGCTGATCAAAAAGCAGTGGAGGACTTGGTAGAAGTCAAAATAGATGAGAAGAACCCGGAAAAGTTCTTCCTACTTGGATCGTCGTTGTCCAGCACTGAGAGATTGGAAGTCTTGGAATTTCTGACCTCCAACATCGAAGTGTTCGCCTGGACCCCATACGACATGCCAGGCATTGATCCCAACTTTATTTGCCATCAACTCAATGTCCACCCTTCTGCTAGACCGGTCATCCAACGCACGCGCAGATCGGCACTCCACCACGCCGAGATAGTGGCAGAAGAGGTGGGTAACTTGTTAGAAGCAGGGGCGATTAGAGAGGTGCACTACCCCAGGTGGATCTCTAACACAGTAGTAGTGCCAAAGAAGAATGGGAAGTGGCGTCTGCGTCGACTATAAAACTGTCAACAAAGCATGTCCAAAGCGACGGTTCTCGCCAAGGATAGATCAATTGGTGGACCTAACGGCCAGACACAAAGAAAGCTTAGCTTCCTTGACGACGAGAGGCTACCATCGATAGCCATGCACGAACCGGATCGAAGTAACGCCCTTCACCACCCCGAGAGGACTATATTGTTACAAGGTCATGCCCTTTGGCCTAAAGAACGCAGGGGCGACGTTTCAGAGAATGGTTACCAAGATGTTTGAGCCATTGTTAGGCAGAACAATGGAGGCTTACATCGACGATATGGTGGTCAAAAGCAAGGATGCGGATGACCATCTAAGGGACCTAGATGAGATGTTCCAGATCCTGAAGCAACACAAGCTGCGCCTTAACGCTTCTAAGTGCGCATTCGGTGTAGGGTCCGCAAGTTTCGGTTTCTGGTGACCAATCGGGTATCGAGGCGACCTCCCAAATCAAAGCAATTCAAGAGTTAGAGAGACCTAACTCAGTGAAAGAAGTGCAGCACCTCACCGGCATGGCAGCAGCACTTAACCGATTCATCAGCCGGTCTTCAGACAGATTGCGTCCATTCTTTCAGTCATTAAAAGCTAAGTTTGAGTGGGACGAAGAATGCGACCGAGCTCTGGAGAGTTTGAAGGAATACATGTCTTCTCCACCACTGCTTGTCACCCCAGTACCTGGAGAAGAACTCTTCCTCTACTTAGCAGTCTCTCAGCACGCGGTAAGTGCAGTGTTGGTTCGAGCAGAAGGAATCCAACATCTACCTATCTTCTATGTCAGTAAGACATTACTGGTAGCCAAACAAGGTACTTGCCTCTAGAGAAGCTAGCATCGCCTTAATGATGGCCTCCAGTGAAATTGGCACTACTTTCACGCCCACACCATTGTCGTCCTCATAGCTTTTCCACTAAAAGCTTTGTTTGAGAGGTCAAACTTTTTCAGGCGGATTTTGAAGTGGCAAGGAGTTGGGACAATATGATGTGAAGTTCCAACCCGTAACCGCAAAGAAGGCCCAATCTTTGGCAGACTTCGTCGCAGAGTTCACTCCTGGAAGCCACCAAGTCTGCCCAATCGATCTGACTGGCACAACCGAACTAGGGATGGAGATTGACGCCGGAATAGCGCAACCCCTAGTCCAGGTTACTCAGCCGGAGCCCGAGGCAGACCATAGTAGAGAATGCAAGGAGAAGGCAGACCTTGCTACACCAAGTCAGAACTCGCCTACAACCAATGACTTGGTCCCATCGGAAGACAAGGGGCCGACTGCAACCATGGATCATGAAGGAAGCCCCAATGACATTCCAGACCCCACAACATCATCTGATCCCTCCACATACCGAAGTTGTTTGTTGAGAGCTGGAAGCTCTTTGTGGATGGAGCATCTAACCGACATGGCGCAGGACTTGGCATAGTCCTCATCTCTCCAAACGGTCTAGTAGTGGAACACGCGATCAACCTTGGCTTCCCAGCATCAAACAATGAAGCGGAGTACGAAGCGCTTCTTGCAGGACTTAAGTCAGCGGCCTACATGAAGGCCACCGAACTCATGGTCTACAGTGACTCACAGTTTGTGGTAAATCAAATTTCCGGTGACTACGAAGCAAAGGATGAAAGAATGGCTAAGTACCAAGACTTAGTTAGGACAGAGATCAAGAAGTTTGAAGTCGTCAGAATAGAACAGATTGGCAGGGAGGAGAATAGTAGAGCAGCATTTAACTAGCGAGCTTCGCATCAATGGCGAATACCTCCATCCCACATCCTCTATTGATCGACTATCCGCCTGCACCAAGTATTGAAGACCCGTGGTCAAGAGGTATATTGTGCGGAGTTAGGTCCTTCTTGGATGGATCCCATCATACGTTCTGAAAGACTGAGACTCTACCGTAAGATAAGAGAGAAGCCAACAGAATAAGAGCCAAGTCGCAACGATTTTGGCTCTCTCCATCCTTGGCATTATACAAGAAGTCGTTCTCAGGACCTTACTTAAAATGTGTCCACCCCAGCAAGGTAGAGGCATTCTTGTTTGAAATACACGAAGGGGTTTGTGGCAGCCATCAAGGAGGAAGGTCATTGGCATACCGAGCTATTTCACAAGGATATTGGTGGCCTTACATGCAAGCGGATTCAGAGAAGTATGTCAAAAAGTGCGAAAAGTGTCGGTTTGCACATCAAATTCACCAACCCGCAAGAGAACTCTTACCTCTCACTAGTCCATGGCCTTCGCAATGTGGGGCTTGGACATAGTGGGACCACTCCCAACAAAGACCAGTAACAGAAGTTCTTTCTTCATGCAGCAGACTACTTCACAAAGTGGGTGGAAGCGAAGCCTTGGCGTCAATCAAGGAAAAAGATGTGAAGAAGTTTGTCCGCGAGAACATCATTACTCGCTTTGGCATACCAAAAGCAGCGATTTCGCATAACCACTCGGTTTGATGGCGAAATTTTGAAGCTTTTGTGAAGAGTATAAGATAGAGTTCTACAACTCCACACCGCATATCCCCAAGCAAATGGTCAGCAGAGGCGTCAAACAAGGTAGTCTTGGCGGATTGAAGAAAAGGTTGAGAAAGCCAAAGGAAAGTGGGCGGAGGAGCTCCTCATGTTTTATGGGCTTATCGCACCACACCACGGCGGTCAGCGGCGAAACTCCATTCTCTTTAGCTTATGGCATGGAAGCACTAATCCCATTAGAAGTCGGGCTCCCCACACCGGAGCGAAAACTTTGATCCGAGACCTCAATGCGAAGCCATTGCATTAGAACTTGACCTCATGAAGAAAGAAGAGAAAGGGCATTGGTCCACATCGCCACCTACCAACAAGAATTATCCAGGAAATACAACAAAACAGTACATCCAAGACAATTCAAGATCGGCGATTGGGTACTTCGCAAAGTTATGGGCAACACATTGGTCCCAGGAGATGGCAAGTTAGGGCCCAACTGGGAAGGTCCCTACAAAGTGGTCGGATTAGCGGGCAAAGGAGCATACCACTTGGAAGATAAGGACGGCAAAGCAATTCCTAGGCCATGGAACACTGCCAATCTCAAGATATTTTACTTTTAGCTTTTTTCTTATTTTTGAGTATGTGTAATTTTCTACTTTCTCAATAAAACAAGTCGATTCTTTTCAGTATATTTGTTTTTGTCACGACCCAAACCCGGCCCTATGGGTTTAGTAAAATGTAAGATGTCAAGATTAAAGGCCTCTTGAGCAGAATCCGAGATTACCAAAGGCCTGGCGAGCCAATACAATAAATAACTAGTGTCCATTGAAATGTGGAAATCAGATGTCAAAAACATTTTTCATACATTTATGCATTCGCATTTAGTACAAGATATACAATCATTACAGACATTCAAGGGAACTCAATCCCTTGATAAGCATCTGAAAAAGTCTATACAACAAAACAAGCAGTAGGAGACTAGTGGGGACACAAAACACCCCAAGCCATGGCATGGCGTCTCGGAACCTCACAAAGTGAGGCACATAGTTTGGTGACAAAATCGGGGACCAAACCCACGCCTCCTAGCTTGATTAAGGCCGAGAACCTACATATATATATAAAGTGAGCTAAAGCCCATGAATAACATAAAGCGTAAAGAGGTTATGAATGAATGTCCTTGTAGTAAATGAAATCAATTCATTAAACAAGAGTTTCGATCTTCGATATTTCAATCAATCGGTCATATATGTGGTACATCCAATAGCCTATAACATGAGGTCCAAAAGGACAAGCCTTAATAGACCCAATAATGATGGCCAATCATTCGATGAACGGTATGGTTCCACAAGGAAACCGACAGAGCTCTGTAACGATCAATAACGATGAGTGCTAAGGATGCCTGTCTGATTCAGAAATAGGACATACATTCATTCAAAATAATATCGATTCAAGAAGCAGTTGATAAACAGATTCAAAAGATAACCATTTTGAACATATCTTTACACATCTGTTACTCACAAATGATTGGGCTATCGGTAGCTAGAGCGTCCCTCGAGTCAACCCTAAGCATAATCAATAGAACACACTAAGTTTACTTGGAAAGGATGATAATTAAATCTCTAAATTCCCTCGGTGTGGTTCTATATCTAAATCCTCATTAAGATGCTTTAAACTAGGCCTAAGAATGCCTAAGATGAGATGAGGATGCAAAAATACGATTGGAAGGCACTTTTCAAAAATTGTCGAATGAGGGGTCTCGCCGGCGAGCCTTCCTTCGCCGGCGAGTTTGCAAAATCAAAGGCTTCGCCGGCGAACAATCCTTCGCCGAAGCGCTCGATGAAACACGAAAAAAATCTGGATGCTCAATTTTTACGCGCGAGGCTCGCCGATGCTCGCCGGCGAGCTTCCAAAATCAAAGGGTTCGCCGAGCCTTCCTTCGCCGAGCGGTCGATGAAACAAAGAAAAGTAATGGATGTTCGATTTTACGCTCGAGCCACCAATATCTCGCCGGCGTAGCTCGAGGAAACCTTGGTCGCTCGGCG
Organism: Camellia lanceoleosa; assembly: GCA_025200525.1. Taxonomy (NCBI): domain Eukaryota; kingdom Viridiplantae; phylum Streptophyta; class Magnoliopsida; order Ericales; family Theaceae; genus Camellia; species Camellia lanceoleosa. The sequence goes on from CM045767.1 coordinate 146,077,224, forward strand.
AGAATTCTTCGGCTGAAGAAGCCAATCTGGAATTTCCAGTTGCCTTCCAAGCTCAAACCAAGTGTTCCAACACTCAAAACTCGACCTCTTGGGCCCAAATTCGGGAATACATCCCAACTCAATAAATAACAAGTTTCAAAAGCCAATTTGAGAATTTAAGCCCCAAAGGTGAGTCTATTCAAACCATTTTTCAAGAACAATTCAAGAACACTTTGTAAACATGCAATGCATGAGTTTCAAACCAATTTCAATCTTTAAATCTTGCTCTAAAGAGCTCAATAGTTGACAAATGAGATGAAATCATGGACTATCATGTAAACATGGACATGCATGTATGATTCAAGCATGAATTCAACTCCAATTTCACTAATTCACACATGCACTAATTCTAACTTAATCCACCATGGATGAACTCAAACCAAACTCAATTCCACAATTTGGCATGAAAGATGCAAGAGACAACATAACTCAACAATTGAATGGTTGTAATTCTTACCTAAGTCCCAATTCAAGATGAACAAGCTCAAATATGCAATACACACTTCAACCTTCAAGCAATTTCCAAGTAGCTCTAGCCAATTCAACCAAGAATGAATTCAATTCTCTCTCCTCTCACTCTCTCCATGTTTGGTCGGCTAAGAGTAAGGAAAGAAGGCTGATCAAATGTTTGTTTGAAGTGTATAGGCTCAATAGTGGTATTAAACTAATGTCCACCATAGGTGGCAATTCGTTAATTAAGTCAAAGTTCTCATACAACTCGATTCAATCTAATTTAATCATTCCTAATCAATTTTCAGATAAAAATACCATAAAATCACAAATATTATGCTGATTCCAATACTTCAAACGGTTTCTAATTCGGCCGCCGATAAGGCCTTCAATTAGCAATTTAAACATACAATGCAAACAGATAATCACACAATCAAACAGATGCAATATGCAATTCACTAGACAAACTTATTCAGTTTCAGTTCCGGTTTCATTCAGTTTGTTCAGTAGTTCATCCAGTTCACTTATCAGTCATTAGCAGTTCAGTTTATCAGTGATCAGTATATAATTCGGTGGTTATTCAGTAATCGGTACGAGGGTTATTACAGTTTTCCATAGAAAGTAGTTTTAGCTAGTAGCATTGTAAACATAGTTGGCCGGAATAACCAACTATTAACCCTCCTAAGCCCAGGATCAGGATCCAGGCTGCCGGACGTTTGGTCGGAATAACCAAACATTCTATTCTAAGCTGACTGGAAAAACCAACTTAGAGGTTGGCTGGATTAAACCAACACTTAGCCAAAGTATGGGAATGGCTACATAGAGGTTGGCTGGATTAAACCAACTCTTGGTACTCTTCAGCCGAAGTAAGTTTATGGCTGAAGAGTGGTTGGCTGGATTAAACCAACTCTTTGTACTCTTCAGCCGAAGTTATATAAATTTGAAGAGAGGTTGGCTGGATTAAACCAACTCTTGGTACTCTTCAGCCGAAGTAAGTTATATCGGCTGAAGAGTGGTTGGTTGGATTAAACCAACTCTTTGTACTCTTCAGCCGAAGTAAGTTATATCGGCTGAAGAGTGGTTGGCTGGATTAAACCAACTCTTTGTACTCTTCAGCCGAAGTAAGTTATATCGGCTGAAGAGTGGTTGGCTGGATTAAACCAACACTTTGTACTCTTCAGCCGAAGTATGGGCATGGCTGAAGAGTGGTTGGCTAGTAAAACCAACTCTTTGTACTCTTCAGCCGAAGTAAGTTATATCGGCTGAAGAGTGGTTGGCTAGTAAGTTAGACAGCTAACCGAGATCACAGTTGCACAAATAAGTTCATGAAAAAATTCACTACAAACTCAAGCATGCAAGTAGAGAACCGGAATAAGAGTTGATAATTTTTCATTGAACAAACAAAGGAAGTACAACTGTGGGGCCATAGCCCGGTTACAAAAATTCAGACACAAGAGAAAGGGAAAAGTACAAGATCAATCAAACAAATCATCTATTTCGGCATCCAGATCGGCCCCGGAGTCAGCATGTACTCCGGTATCTGCCACTAGAGCCGTCTCGGTTGGTAATTCTGACACTGCATTTTCAGTTGATGCCTCCAACCGAGTTGATGGGTCACCGGTTTGATCTTGGTTAGCCGGAGTCCCAGTTGTTTCTTCTTCATCATCATCCTCGTCATCTGATGAGCCGAGAAATTGTTTTTGGAGCTCGTCTGCATACTCTTGCAGTGAAGCCGGAATAAAGTGCTCAGGTGCGTTGTAGATCTCGGTTTCAGGTCCACAACCGACCTTCTCCACTGCACCTTTCCAACCGCACTTGAAGAACAGTTGTTTCATGGCAACCGCCTTTGTAAAAAGTAGCCAGCCTTGTACTGCCTTCAACTTTTTTTTCCAACACCGCTATTTGGTGTTCTTCTTGTTTTCGAGCTCGCCATCTCCATAAATATTTGTCTTTCACCTCGGCCACGCATTTGTTTGTCACTATCACCGAGGCAACCATCCGTCAGACGTGTTACCTCGGCCTCTAGTTGCCGACCTTTGTTTGGAGAGCGCCTTTCTACCGCCTGCCGGCGTCCTTTATTGCATCTGGGGTTGTTTTGGGTTCCATTATTTGTTTGTGGGCGATGGTGTTCTTCCGATGGCCCGCCAAAGAAGTGTTCCTTGTTAGTCGAGCTAGGGTTTGGCACAATTAGATCGATCAAAGACAAAAACGATCGCTTACCAAAATCATCGACTTAGTAGAAGACGGATGGCCTTCATTTCGGTGTTGTTCACCGTGTGGTGCTCCATGTCTTTAGGCGGACAAACACCCCTAGCAGTTGAAGGCTAGAAGGTGATCCTTGTCGAACAACGGAGTCATCTTCATCGATATCTCGGTTCTTTGAAGGCGAAGGTGGAGCCCATTTGTTGGTAAGCGCAGCTTCGGTTAAACGATTCCGGTTGAGGGTTGAGTTCGGGGCTCGGTGGAAGGATGGGGTCAACCTCGTCGAGTCCCAGCGCTTAGCTCGGCGTGAGGATGATGGTTGTTGCGAGGAAGAGCTATGATGGTTTGATCGGTGGGTTGATGGCACTTGGCCCTTGTGGTTGCGGTGAGCATGGCTTTCATTTTGTTCTTCTTCGCCATCTCTTGTTCAATTTGTAGTGGCACGAGGCGATTCAGCAAGCTTGGGTCCGGTTCGTGGGTCTTAGGTGAAAGTCTCTGTTACTCTTGCTTTTAAATCACGGAGATCCGTAGGTCGGCTCAAAGTCAAGAAGTTTTGCCCAACTTCTTTCTCTCACGGTCTTGTGTGTAGTCTGCAAGATTGGGATGACCGTCTTGGGAATAGAGGAAAGTGAATCTGCAAAAATAGATTAAGTGTTAGTTCGGTTAGAGAGGAAAACCGAAATAAAGAAAGTTAAGGAATGCAACCGAAGTATGAATCTGGCTCTCATTTCTTCCGGTTTATTCTTGCCAGGATCCGCCCGAAAGTCTTCAAAATTTCCGAAACCCAAAGGAAGTCATCGTCGTTTAAGTCCTTATCCTGTGTGTTTTATTATTTTCTCTCGGCCACGTATTCTTAAATAGTAGCACCAGACTTCGTTCTTTGACCCTATGGAGTATTGGTGTAGTATTTCGGCTAAACCAAGGTTTAGACCGGTTTGTTGGTTTAAAGCGGCTATACCCATTATTATTCGGTATGTGTTGGTGGACAGTTGGGTGGGGCATAGTCTGGTTTGTCTTAAGAATTCACATATAAGGGGCTGGACTGGGAATCTGAGTCCGGTTTCTATAATTGATTGGAGGGTGAAAGGAACGAAACCTTCCTTACCCCAAGGGTCTATGTCTGGTTCGGCTAGTATGAGATTTACATCGGCTGGGATTTGGTAGTCCTTCCTGAATTCGGCTAGGCCACCTGGGGTTTCTACTAGACACCTATACTTCCCCATTTTATTGTATAAGTTATAAATAAGTTACTTCGGTTGAAAAGAATGTGTTCGATGGCTTCGGTGGCCTTGATGGCGCGTGCAGCAACCTAAGTCTGCAAAGTGAAAAGACAAAATTTGTTAAGCCTGATCGAGGACCGTGCTACAGTAACAAAGCAAGAAAAAGTCTGGTCTTATTTCGGCTCTACAGGGTGCTATGGTGTTTACATCGGTTTCTTATAAGTGCTCGTTATCTCGGTTCACAGAATGTTCTGTTATCTCGGTTTCAAGGGAAGGTTTTTTTTTACTTCGGTTATGCCTCAAGGCGACCTTTGAGTTCGGTTTAGAACTCGAAGTCGCCTAGCCCCTAGGGCTTAGCTTCGGTCGAGACCGAATTTCAAAATCCAAGTGTATTTTTACTTGAGGTATATTAGATGGAAACTTATTAAAATTCGAGGCATGTTCGATTCTAGTTCGGTTTCGATTTGCCTAGGCAGCGAGAATGATATTCTAGTTCGGTTGAGGCATGGACTAAGATCGAAAGGGTGTTCTACTAACTAAATCGATTGTATTCAATGTGTTCTTGTGGAGTTCTTCAAAAAGTACAGATATGAATGAAGAAAACACGAGATGTTTTGCAAAAACACACCACGTGTACTACTAAGGATTAAAATGAAAGTAAAAAACATAAAAACAAGAATGGATTCGTGCACTTATCAGGAAGAACAGAGGTAAAGCGGGATTGGAGGCGTGACAGAAGGGAGGCACGAGCTTCAGAGGCGGCAGAGAGAGAGAGATGAACAGTGAGAAGTGATTCGAAATGAAGGGTTGGTTTTATGTAAAAGCTGTTTTTGGAGGGAAGTATGCAAAAAGCGTGAAACACAAGGACGGCGTTACAGCTGGGGGTGGCCAACCAGGGTTTGCCACGTGTCATTGGAAGGACAATCGATTGATTCTGCAGGTGAAGAGACGTTTTGACCGGACGTGTCTGATCTGGCCTAAGTCTAGCTCAGTTGGAAAAATTAAAGGGTCTTAGCTCTTTGGAGAGGCTAATGAGTTTTTAGCTCGGTGGAAAGGTTAAGACTAGCGGTTGCTAGGCAGTGTAATCCCAATCATGCTTTGCGAGATGGAATTAAGGGGCAATTGAGAGGGCAATTTATCTTGAATTGGGCCGAGTGGTGGTTGGGCAAGTAAGCCAAGTGAAAGGGTAGCTTGTACGTCGGTAGGAGTGTTGCGATAGTCAGATTCTGAGCTTGAGTGGTGTAGCTCGGTTTCTTCTTAGTCCGGTCTTGACATACTAAACCGAGTAGAAGTGAAGAAATGGAGCCGAACTAATAAGAGTTCTAATTTGTAGATGTGGTTACTTGGCCGTAACATGTGTTAAACCGAGGTGAACTTTGACTCGAGAATGTCTTCACTTGACTCCTTATGTTTAGCTCGCCTTAGCATGGGTGCCGAGGTAAGGGATAGAAGTAAGGACCGAACCTGTTGTTACTCGGTCGATGGGAGTTCATTTGTAGAGGACCATCTCACTTGGTTTAAGCGGTGAGGAGGTGTTGGAGGATAAGCATTATCTTCCAAGAGTATGAGTTCTAGGAGGACTCTATGCAGGAGGAGTAATCCTAGAAGGACTCTACACTTGGAGGAGTGAGAATCCTACCAGGATTGTGCCACGTGAAATCTATATAAGCTCATCAATAACACCTTTGGAGAGGTAATACAATTTTGCTCCCTGAATACATTGAGCTTTTGCCTTCTTGTCTTGCTTACTGACTTAGGCATCGGAGAGGGTTCCGGCACACACGCGGCCACTCACGTTGTGTTTTGAGCGGTGGAGCAGCGGCGTATTGAGGAACGCAGACTTGATCAACAGGATTATACGAGAAGGTGAAATTCTTTCCCGTACACTTACAAATAAATAATTTCTCTAAATTTAATGTTAGATAACACACTAATAAATATAATGCTTACATAAATAACGTAAAATTTATCATTGTAAGTAATGTATTTATTATTTAAATTTTTATAAGTTCAAATAAATGGATTTATTTTTTTCCGACAATTTGCATTGCTTATTTATTTATATATATAAAAAAATATTATTTTCTCTTTTCTCAATCATATATTATTCTCAAATTTTAATTTTATCTTTAAGTCATTAAACTTTTAGTCGATACATATTAAAAAAATACAAGTTAATATTTCTTACATGATTAAAAAAATAAAAATAAATAAATATAGAAGTAAAAAAATCTTCCCTCTACTAAGATTTCTAACAATTAAATCATTCACTATCAACATTAATCTTAACGTTATTAAATATATATGAAATTACTATTTGTTTTTCATAACACTTTCAAAATATAAATATAATTTCTTGACTCTATTTTTTTTTCTACAACAAGTTTTTAAACTTTTATAAACAGAACATAAAATAAAATTTCAATCATTAACGAAGGTGATAAAATTAATTTTAAAATTTAATTTCATAAAAATAGTTTAAATGAGATAAATCAATATGGAGAAATAGATTTTAAGGCCTTGTTTGGCAACTAAATATTTTGACTTGGGCTTCGTTTGGGAAGTGAGTTGGCTTTTTGACTTTTTGATTTTTTTGACTATTTTAGCCTAGGGCTAAAAAGCCTGATTTGGGAAGGACTTTTGACTTTTTTAGTTTTTTTGACTTTTTTATGAGAGAAATAATGTAATGATTATGGTTGGATGTGATATTTTGTCTTATTAGGCTAAAAACCTTATTTTGTTTTTTGTGATTATTTTAACAAAAAAAGCTCCAAACCTCTCTTCCCAAGCGGAGCCTTAAAAGTCAAAAAGCCACTTAAAAAAACTAACAAGCTAATAACCCATACAAAAAAAATAAAAATAAAATTAAAGATTCCTTGTTCTCTCGACTTTTTGCACATTTTTTCATAAAAAATCAAAATCATTCTAAACAAACTAATTTTTTTTACCTCATATTTTAACAAAAAAATCAAAAAGTTACTAACATAGCCTGTCGAGTATTTTATTATTCTCAAATAATTTCTCCATTCAAGTAAATGTTAATTTTAATTTTAGGTGTAAGAAATGATAAATTGTTTGAATTATTTATTCTCTCAAATAATTTCTTAATTTTTCATTCCCTATCAACTAATTTTAATTTATTGTGAGGTGATCACATTTTTTTTTACTTCTATACTTATTTAAAAAAAAATTTAATCATGTAAGAAATATTAACCTGCGTTTTTTAAATATGTATCGACTAGAAGTTTAATGACACAAATATAAAAATTAAAATTAGAGAATAATATATGATTAAGAAAAGATAAAATTATAAATTTTTTACATATGAATAAATAGGTAATGCAAATTGTTGGGAAAAAATAAACGTATTTATTTCAACTTTAAAAAAGTTCAAATAATAAATGTATTATTTAAAATGATAAATTTTACCTTATTTATGTAGTGTGGAATAAATTTTACATTAAATTATTAGGATGTTATCTAATATTAATTTTAGAGAGATTGTTTATTTTTAAATATTTTTTCAATGAAAATTAAGTTTTTTTTTTTTTGGTTCATTAAATGATTTAATAATGTCTTAACAATTTAAGGGTTTTATTTAATATTGTATGAAATTTAACAATTTTATTAAATAATGTTAAAATAGGTATGGGTCTTTATGCAAAACTGAAATTTCTCATTTGAATATGCAAGGTAACTAATGGGTAATTTCGTCATTTTTGATATTATAACCTATAACATCAGCTTGACATCAACAATTTTTGTTAAATAGTCTAACAACGGGGTAATGTTGATAATAGTTTCAAAGGTTAGAGAGATTAGTGTAATTATTAAAACTACAGAGGAGATCCTGTAATTCTCAAAAACTCCAGAGGAGGTAAGTGTAATTTACCCTATTAATAAAAAATAACATGATTGGACTTTGATAACAAATTAAAACTTTAATGTTTTAATTATTAATTTTTAAAATAATATCAATTTAATTCTCTGTTAATTTTCAAAAACAATTTAGATAATCTAATTATATTTTGTCGGGATTCTTAGAGCTTGTTTGGAAATTGCTATCGTAATGCACTTTATTTATTTATTTTTTTTAAACACATTATTTATCTATTTTTTTTATATCTTTTTATAAAAACTTAAAATATATAATTATTTTACATTTCCCAAACAACCCTTTGGACAATAATTGTGACTATATGAACTGGAAAAAGAATGACAAGCTGGCACACTGTTAGTAAATTGGGGTAAATGAAGGTCTGGAAGGATGAGAGTGGGATTAGTAAGATTTGTAAGGGAGAGACAAATGAGGGGCTTTATATATTTATTTCATTAATTTGTAATTATTTTATAATTTTTATCCTTTTTTATCTCTTATAATATTTTTTTTTTGATTTTTTTAATAATTTTTTTTTATTCTTCTCACCAACGCACTCAGCACAGCACTTCTTGAAAGAAATAAAATTTAGATATTAAAGGATTTTCTTTTTCTTATCACGTTTCTTCATTTCTCACTCCATCTGATTCTCACTTCATCTAATTTAATTTCTATTATACAAATGCATTCAAATAAATTATGAGTTAAAAAAGATTTGTTGATAGCATTTTTGATATCCAACCCTTCAATCTAAGGCCTCGTTTGGAAACATGTTAATTTAGTAATTTTTTAATTATTTGACTAAAATATGAACTAAAAAAACTAATATGTTTGAGATGACTTTTTGACTTTTTACGAAAAGATGTATAAAAAGTAGAGAGAAAAGAGAATCTTTGACTTTTTGGTATGAGTTGTTGGTTTTTTGACTTTTTTAGTAGCTTTTTGACTTTTTTTCATGCAATTTGGATTTAAAAGCGCAAGGATCTTTGGAAAGTGAGTTATAATCTACTTCTCAGATTATAATCCACTTCTTTCTTTTACAAAAAGCAACTTATAAGCAACTTATAATCAATTTTTAACTTAAAAAATTAATTATAACCATCTTTTCAAAATAGTCCTAATTAAACTGTTAATTAAATAAATAAATATATATATATATATTTATTAAGCAGTATAAGTAGATAACACTAAACATATGCAACCAAAGGGCACGTCTAATCATGTCAAGAGATTGAGTGGATGCTCATCAATCTTTGTTCTTGTAGCAAAACAATGCATTCAAAAAGTACCCACAACAACAATATGCATGGTTTCTACCCGATGCAATTAATGGAGGTGGACCACTGGAACAATTTGAAGCCCCACGTACACAGAAATATTACGAACTTATTTGGTTTGCACTTAGAGATGTAATTTTTTTTTTTTAAAAGTTGAAAATTTATCTAGTTAAAAATTTTTGAAAAAAAAGTTAAATTTATTTTTTTCTTTTATTATATATCAATTAATTATTTTTTTTTCTCTGTTTTCTCCCTTTTTTTCACATTTTATATATTAATCAATTACTTTTTCTCTTACACTTATTTATTCAACTACAAAAAATAAAAATTATTCCAAATTTCAAAATTATTTTCAAAATATGGATAAAGCTTGGGAGCTCGAAAGCTCCCGAATCTAAATCAGGTGAAGCAGCGTCGTTTCACGCGTTTTTTCTTCTTCCTCGCGACTCTGAAACGGTGAGGGAGGAGAGAGAGGGAGGCGGAGAGGAGACACACACACACTGAGAGGGCCCATGCATTCGGGCGAAGCTCGATCGTCGAGTTCGTCCGATCGTCGAGCCTCGCCGATCGTCGAGCTCCGCCGATCTCCGTCGAGTTCGTCTCGATCGTCGAGCTTCGCTTATCGTCGAGCTCCGCCCGATCTTCTCTTCTTCTTTCTTCTTCTTTCTTCTTCTCTTCCTCCCTCTGTTTCTTCGTCTTCCTTCTCTGGTTAAAAAAAAAAAAAAAAAAAAAAAGCCTGCTGGGATTCGTTTTGGATTAGGAGGGAGCTCTTTCGAGCTCTCTAGCACTACTCTCAAAATATATAACCAAATAAATTTTTAAATTTTACAAACTCTTTCTAAAAAATTGTTTTTCAAAATTATTTCACAAATACAAACTAAATATGGCATATAAATCTTGAAAAAGTGATCTTGAAATCAGTAAGTCCAATTAGTTGTGAGATAGGATTAGTTTGAAATGTGGGTTGACTTTTTAGTTTTAGGCCTGGTTTGGCATCACCTGTATAAGTTAAAAAGTCAAAAAGTTATTTCAAAATCCAAAAAGATATCACTATTCACCAAAAAAAAAATTAAAAAATCAAATTTTTTTCCCAAAAAAGTACCATTTGAATTGATGGTGCGCAGGTTTGCAGCGGCTGTGCAGGAAACAAAAAAATGATTCGGTGTAATTTTCACACACACCGTTGTTCGTCTCATGAGAGTCATCACGGGTCCCGTTTTGATAATCTGAACCGTTCAATATGTAGAAATCGTCGAGTAGTATATGTCTGCAAAAAATCACATTGATCGGATATCTATAACTATATGATCAAATCAGTTATGTACAACAAATGGATGGTGTTATATTAATGATTAAAAAAAAATAAAATTGATCATATAGCTATCGATATCCGATTAACGTGATTTTTTATAGGTACGTAGTGTTCGACGAGTTACACACATTGAACGGTTCAGATTATTAAAATGGGACCCGTGATGACCCCACAAGCCAAACAAACCGTCCAGGGTTTTGTTCACTATTCACCCAATAATTTCCAAGTCCAAGACACGGCTGCCTTTTTCTTCGGCTGGGCCCCACTCCTCTCAAATCATCTCTTACACTTTTTTATCTGATTTTTAATACACATTTTTCCATAAAATCTAAAAAGTTAACCTTCCATATATATTTTTTTTGTCTTTTTAGTCAAAAGACAAAAAAGTCTTTTTAGACCCAAACAAGCCCTTAAAGTTATTTTTGCTTGGGGCTATAAAATTTCATTTGGGATGAGATTTTTAATTCTTTTTATTTTTGTGAGAGAAAAAATAAAATGATTATAATTTAAATATAATATTTTATCTTATTAAAGAGTGCATAATTACATGATGTGAGACTTTCCATTTACAGTATGAGATATCTATTTTCATTTTGTGTTTGTTCTTCATATTCTTATTATTTTCTCAAAAATGAGTTGTATAATATAGATTTAATTTTGATTCATAAATATGTGTGTTTTTTTAGTATTTTTCTAAATTGATAGTATTACTATATATATATATAAACAAGTGGGGTGATGATGATGGTTTAATTTGGAGAAAATCAATGATCATTTAGAATAAAATCAAATTATGAAAATCTTAAAATTAAATCAAATCAAATCATTAAAAAGTAATTTGGGTTGATTTAGAATTTTAATTTTTTAAAATTTTTTGTTATCATTCACGAAGTGCTCAAAAAATATTGCTCACAGTCTACTCAAAGTACAATGCAATGCAATATTGTCTTTATCGTGCCCTCCACCAATGAAAAATCACATCACATAAGTGAGTCACTCCTTTTATCTCTCAACTAGCTAACAAGATGGGTCAATATTGTTCTACTCGTAAATTTTTTTACTATACTTTCATTTGAAACATAACGTGAATAATATCACATAGTATTCCGAAACCACCCGATATATAACTAACTCATTTGTTATTTACAAAACAAGAGATTATTTTGTGGTCAGTGCTCAACACCATGGGAGAGACAGAATTAGGAGAAGATAATGAAGGCCATGCGACTCCTATTTCTGTGAAGAATGCTATGTTTAATTTTTAATGTTATGTTTGTATTGTATACGTGTATACTTCTATATATGGTGCTTTTTTTTATTCAAATTTTAGTTCTTCTGTTGGTAAATTCTGATTCCATCCTTAATTATTTGACTCATGTTCAATTGTCTTCAGGCTCATAATTAAACTAATAATAAACAAGTTGGGCACTATGCGTAACTCTATACAATTTTCCTAACAAAGCATGACTTGAAACAAAAGGCTAATGTCATGCATGATGTTTCATGTTTGGTACATAAATAATAACTACACTCAGCATTTTATTATCATAATATGACATATTCATATAAGCATTAGATAATATTAAAACTCATGTAAGATCTATTACAAATGTTGGTCTTTCGTTCTAATCAAGATTAATGTCGGAATTAGTATGCATTTTTATTGATATTTTCTTTGGAATGAGGTAGTAGACTTTCATTTCTCCTCGTCTTCATGTGGCTTCAAATGTATTAGTAGAATAATCATATCAAATCCTATGATTGATTATCTTAACGATATAGTGTCTATGTCTAGTAATTTTGAAGAAAACTACAAGAATCTATACAAATTCTAGCATTTGATATAAGGAAAACGTTTTCATGTTTTGGAATTTAATATCATTATTATAGGACAACTTGCTATAAGAATTAATTATGAATTTTTACTTTAAATTTTATTTAAAAATATCAATGTATGATTCCTTCTATATATGAATTTCATGACACACCAATTAAATCTCAATTATGTATTTACTTTTGGGGTAAATTCCTTAACTCAAATTATGAGTTGTATCAACCTTTTAGGGAAAATTATAATTAGCTTGTTTGATTCCAGTTTTCAGAAAACAGTTTTCAAAAAATTCTACTTTTTTATTTTTCATATTTTAATATTTTCAATGAATTTTTTAATATTTTAAGCAATTTTTTTAAAATTTTTTTTTAGGCACACCTAACATAAACACACTTGAAAAGTATAATATTTGTGAAAAAAATCTTTAAAAATACACTAAATACCAAAGAATACAAAAAAAAAAAAACAAAAACAAAAACAAAAACTTAGTACATTTTAGTATTTTTTGTGTATTTATTAATTTTTTAAAATATTTTTTTATATATATTTTACTATTTAGATACATTTAAGTAAAATGCATCTAAAAAAGTAAAAAAATTATTGAAAATTTAAAAAATATTTACTAAAAACAAAAAAACACAAAAAACTAAAAACTCATTTTAAAAAAAACTGAATTTAAAAAACTGAAACCAAACACACTGAATGATTTTTCAAGATAAATGGTCAAACTACAATTAGCATCAAAAGAATTTGAAAATTGTACCATGCTTTGGGGATTAGATTAGTAATTCTAAACCTTTAATCCCACTTGCAAATGCAAGAAATATTAGGCCACGGTTGTTCATTGGATTATTAGGTTGAATGATAATAGAAGTTCGGTAAATTTGATAATTGTTTTGAGAATTGATTATTTTAATTGATATTTTGAGTCTGTATAAAAAAGTATATAAAGTGATTTTTAACTTTTTAACGATTTTAGCCTATCACTAAAACAATCCTGAATGATATTAAACCCATACTATTTTTCCAAACAACCATAATTTATGGAAAATTTATCGAATTATTAATCTAATACCTCACATGCAAAGCTAAACAAAAATCACCAAAGTGTAGCCAAAAACAAATAAACATGTGAAAAAGCCAAAAAAAACAGAAGAAAACAAAGAATAAAAAGGAGATCGGGCTCGCTCGAAAATGCGGATGTTGGAGTGGGAGGGATCATCGTAACACTCGTTATAACTACACGTTAAACACCCCAAGACGATCCACACCCCAACACCAAGCAACTTGAGAAAGGGCAACTCAACAAAAACGTCCATCATTTCCCATTAATTATTGGCGACTCTTAAAAGTGGTAGTATGTAAATTTAGGTGGTCTAAATTAATTTACTTTAATTAAGTAATTGAAAGACTAAAAATAACTCATTTAATATGAGTTGTGATTTTTTATTGATCAGAATGGGCAATACCACATAATATATTAAAACGATTAAATAGAAACGTCCATCATTTTTCACTATTACTCAATGAATTATTAGATATTCTGCAAATTTCTGATGTGATAGTCTAAACTAATAAAGTAGCAGAAAATGTTATGAGTAAAACTGATTAACTTAACTTTATTAAATAAAAAAGTCTATGATAATGTTAAAAAAAGTACCATAAATTTTAAATCATTAAAAGAAACTCGGCCATAGATGTTAGATTTCGCATATTTTTCTGGTCATTTATTGTGAGCTTGGTTGTTTTGAGAATTAACCATTTTAGTTGATTGTTAATTTTTTACAAAAACATATGTAGAAAAATAAAGAGCAGATTTGATTTTTTAATTAAATTATCCTATTGTCAAGCTTGCCCTTACTTTTATTACTCCATCCGTTTTAAAATATTAGCCTTTTATTCTATTTTTCATTATCTCAAAGTATTAGTTCCTTTTCAAAAATTAAGGATTAAAATAATATGAATTTCTTATTTTGTCATTCTTAACAACACAAAAAGTATAATTATGTCAATTGATATTTTTTAAAAAATATACTATCGAAAGATAATTTTAAAAAATTAATATTTTTAAAGTGTAATAATTATAATATTACAAAAATTAAATTCTCAAAATGAACTATTATGTTGGGACGAAGGAAGTAAATAATTGGAAGAACATGATTGAGTTGCAATTTTTCATTAATGTCACATAAGCCTATGTTTTGGTAAAAAAGTTACTAAAAAAAAGTCTTAACTCTTTTAAGAAGCTCAGTAATTTTTCCTGATTCGTAATCAATTTTTTTTAACGAATTTATTATCTTTTTATTGGTTGTTTTTTTTAATTTTTTATCATATGATTTGTATAATCATTTGAAGTCTTGTTCAATATGTTGTTATTTTTAATATAAATATTTTTTACATTTTCAAAAATGGTAGTAGTAGACTATTTCCAAAATTTCCCACTGTTACCCTTTCCCTCAATCAAACCCTGCTCTCACCACCCACAGCTTTGCAGACCAGCTTTTGGCTACAAATTTTCTCTTCCGTCTTCCTTCTGAGTCACATCATTAGTTGTGGGAGCACGAAGTTCTACTTGTATATAAATGTCAGCCAGTGTCCACTCCGCCGCCACAAACCAACACTCCACCACCACACCGCCACAACCCAGCCCCACCACCTGTCACTCATTTCTCTCTCCTCATTTTCCGTTATGAAACAGCAGATACCTCCAAAAGGCAAGCCATCGAAGTCATTAAAATAACCATAAAAGAGAGAGCCTTGGAGGTCGTGTTGTTGTCGTCGAGACTTGAGAAAGCAAGAAGAGAGAGAGAGTTGCAAAAGCGAAGAATCCCAATGCTCCTGTCCCAGTCCCTATAACCATTATCTTCTTGGATCATCTCTCTCTTCATTCCAAATTGCACTAGTTAGAAGATAAAAATCCTCATCTAACTCTATGAAGACCAAGCTCGAAATCAACCTCCATGGCAATAGCTTGTAGTTCGGTGGTTGATAATAGAGAGGATGTTGAGAGTAATAGTACAAATGGTAGTCCGAAACTGACCCGATCAAATTATAGAAATCAATCGATTCCTCTATCCGACGGTAAAATGGTGAGGAAGAGGGCGGCTTCGGAGATTGAACTTCATCCCGGTGGTTACAATAGGTTTCTGCGCCGCAACGCCACCACTTCCACCTCCGTGAATCCTCTCATCGCCGCCACCGAAATGGGCTGTTCTTATTTGAATGGTGATAACAATAACCACTCTAACCACTCACATTCCACCACCCACGTCCTCCCCAACCACTCCACTACTCTACTTTCCTCCACAAACCCTAACGTGACGTCTTCCGGATCCGGGTCCGGGTTTCTGGACCCCCTCTCATCTCATTCTCATCCTCATCTTCTTCTGCCGCAAGACCATCAATCTCAAGCCCCTTCTGTATGTGTTTTCTCTGGTCTCCCTTTGTTTCCGCCGGAGAGAAATCGAACCACCAACTCTACGGTTGCGCCGCCGCCTTCCACCGCCGCAGCTGTTGCACCGTTTAGTGGTGGTTCTTCTATGGATGATGCGGCGGCCAGTACTGCATGGATCGATGGAATCATAAAGGATCTAATTCACAGTTCGAGTCATGTCTCGTTGCCTCAGCTCATTCAAAATGTTCGAGAGATCATCCATCCTTGTAACCCTAACCTCGCCGCCCTCCTCGAGTATCGTCTCCGCTCTCTCACGGAGGCGCCGCCGATACAGAGTTATCCGGAGCGGAGGAAGGAGGCAGCGCCGCCAATTCCGCCTCTACTGAACTCATCATTTCAATTATCAAATTCATCTACTCCACATCCGATGAATCAGTACTCGAATTGGGGACAACCACTACCATCACCACCGATCGCCACCACCAGCGCCGCCGTAGTAAGCCAAGGAAACGCCCAGCTCCTCCGTAACAATCCGGCGAGCCCTAATTCTATCGCACCGATCATATCAAATCAAGTCGAGCAACCTTCTCAAGAAAAGCCACATCAGGATTCTCCAACGGCTGAGCATTCAACGCCGCCACCACCGCCACCGTCGCCGTCATCATCTGCGATCGTGGCGCCAGAGCAGACAGAGGGAATGCGTAAGCAGCATGAGGTGGACGTAGTAGGTCTCCACCTCCTCACCTTACTACTTAAATGCGCCGAGGCAGTGGCCGCCGACAACTTCGAAGAAGCGAGGAAGATGCTGCTCGAGATCTCCGAGCTCTCGACACCGTTCGGTACTTCGGCGCAGCGTGTGGCGGCGTATTTCTCTGAAGCGATGTCGGCAAGGCTAGTGAATTCATGTTTAGGGATCTACGCGACGCTGCCCACCATTCCGCACAGTCAGAAGATGGTGGCAGCATTTCAGGTATTGAATTATCAACCATCAATTTATCTAAAAGCAGCTCGTGCTTTTTATTCGTTGTTAATGATATGTTGTCAACAAAACACTAGGTGTTCAACGGGATTAGCCCATTCGTAAAATTCTCGCATTTCACAGCAAATCAAGCGATTCAAGAAGCTTTTGAGCGAGAAGAAAGAGTGCACATCATAGATCTGGACATAATGCAAGGGTTGCAGTGGCCGGGGCTCTTCCACATTCTGGCCTCGCGGCCTGGCGGTTCGCCTTTCGTGAGGCTGACGGGGTTGGGGACGAACATGGAGGCGTTGGAGGCGACGGGGAAGCGGTTGTCGGATTTTGCGGAGCGGTTAGGGCTGGCGTTTGAATTTGTCCCGGTGGCGGAGAAGGTGGGGAATTTGGATCCGGAGAGGCTGAATGTGAGGAAGAGGGAGGCGGTGGCGATACATTGGTTGCAGCATTCGCTCTACGATGTTACTGGCTCAGATGCTCATACATTGTGGCTCTTGCAAAGGTCAGTCATGCATGCAATATTAATATGCTCATAATTGAAAATTTATAAGTTTTTATCTCATCATTCTAAAGTAAAATTTGCAAGCTTTTCTTCTACTAGTTATAGTTCATCCTAACCAACAATATATGAAGAGAAAAGTTAGGGATCATGAAATTTTTTTTTTTAAAATGATTATGAAAGAATTATAGTCTTTG
Source organism: Camellia lanceoleosa (assembly GCA_025200525.1). Classification (NCBI taxonomy): domain Eukaryota; kingdom Viridiplantae; phylum Streptophyta; class Magnoliopsida; order Ericales; family Theaceae; genus Camellia; species Camellia lanceoleosa. The sequence continues at coordinate 146,094,495 of CM045767.1, forward strand.
GATTACTTTGATTAGTGTATAGTGCTTTATTCTAAATGTAATCTAAGGGTCACAAGTTTTCATGATTATTTTCATAAATTTTTTTTCATGATACCTAACATTACAAATATATAAATAACATAAATTTCATTGTAACATTGGTCGGTGATATGGCTACATACATGATATGATTGTTGTATTACTTGATTAAAACTTAGAAGAATATCTTATTGGCAAAAATGATATTTTTTCATATACATTTTCTTAGATGACTATCTCTATAGGTTTCTGTGTGATATGAAGAAATGTTAGGTCATTTTTACTCAAATAATGAGTAAAAATTTAAATAAAAACTTTATTTAATATAAAACACAACAATGACAAACACTAAATTTTCACTCAGATCATTTTTTTAGAAGTTTGACACTTAAGTAAATAAATAAAGCTTCATTTGAAGTAAATATGCGTGCCGGTTATTTGAGCATTCTCTATTTGAAAATAAAATGAGTCAAATTAAATTTGGAATTTAACTCACAGTTAAATTTCAGTCAATATTTAAGTAAGGATTGTTTACTCAAATATGGATTTAGATTCAAATTTAAGTGGAAAAAAAAAAAAAAAAAAAACTTAAAAACCCTTTCCACCTTTTGATTCAAAGTTGTACCAAATAGGTAGTGGTACTTTGCTTTCGTGTCTTTTTCTTCTTGTGTTCTAAAACACTTATAGTTGCTTATTCACATTATAATCTCAAAAGCACGAGAATCTTGAAGGCTAATTCAACGGTTGCTAGTGTTGTACGACGTGAAGAAAATGAGAAAAAAAAAAAAGTACTTAAAGAATAGAGAATCTCATGTTGTTTGTAATTAAGTGTAACCCATTCTTTTACCAAAATGAAAGGAGACCATTTTACAAACTCAATATCCCAAGGGTAAATATTTAATGGCATGACAACTTTGTTTATTGGAAAGTATGGGAAAACCAAAATTTTTAATCACCGAAATCACTGATATGAGAAAATGTTTACTGAAATTTTTTTTCACATTGGTGATTTTAGTGAACGAAAATTTTGGTGATCGTAGAAGCGCTGTTTTTTATTTACCCTTTTGCTACTTCCAAATGCTTTTGGGAGTAGATAAAAGAATTTGAACAAAAAGAGTAATGCTATAGGAACAAAATAAAAACATATTTAAATTTTGTATGGAATGATGTAGCTGCATTGTAGGCCTGTATCACTTCAAAACAAAGATCATGCCAAGATGACTGCAATTGCAAAAAATACCACCGCTGCATCATTCTAGTAACCAATTTTGTACCCAACTTTCTATTAAGAACAACTTTTTTCAAACAAAAATTTGAGTTTGACAATTTGAATATTACATAATACATATCAAATGAAACTTTTATTCAAACTTTTATTGATGTTATATGATCACCATAATGGAGAAACTTTCTTATACCTTTCCATTTTTATTTGTTTGTTTATTTATTGTCATATGGGTTACTAACATGGCTAGTTGTGTGTGGTGGACTGGAAAATGTGTGTTAAATTACTATTTTCAGATTGGCACCAAAGGTGGTGACAGTGGTAGAGCAGGACTTAAGCCATGCAGGTTCATTCTTGGGAAGGTTCGTGGAGGCCATACACTACTACTCAGCTTTATTCGACTCGCTGGGTGCAAGCTACGGGGAGGAGAGTGAGGAGCGGCACGTGGTGGAGCAACAACTGCTGTCGAGGGAGATCCGGAATGTTCTGGCAGTCGGGGGACCATCCAGGACTGGGGAGGTGAAATTCAACAACTGGAGGGAGAAGCTTCAGCAGTCTGGCTTCAAGGGAATCTCACTTGCTGGAAACGCTGCGGCCCAAGCCACCCTCCTCCTTGGGATGTTTCCATCTGATGGGTACACCCTAGTGGAGGACAACGGTGCCCTCAAGCTCGGTTGGAAGGACCTCTGCTTGCTCACCGCATCCGCCTGGCGGCCTTTGCCTTTTCATACATAACGCCACCATGATAGTCTCGGTCTCTTGTCTCAATGCACCTTCAATTATTGAATTATATGAGAATTTTGAGATACATAAATTTCAAAACATGATTCAATGATTATAGGTACATTAAGATAAAGGAGAATTTAAGAACATAAGATCTTGTGCCTTTCTCTTTTTATTTTTTTGTATTTCCATGTTGAGTCAATAGTCATCAAGAATTGGGCTTTGGAATCCAAATGCTCTATTCCAATCGTATTGGGCTCATTTCCTTGGTTTCATGGGTGTTTGGAGACAATGTTTCCAAAGTTGTCAACTTGGGCCCCTAGCTTGTCTCAATATTTCAATTTTGAAGGTAAGGTGGTGTTCAAATGTTGGGTAAATGTTCAATTTCATATATCACAAGAAATATTGGATGTGAAAAGGAGTTATTAGAAAGTGAGCATAGATCATCTACATCATAATCGGTTTCATATTCATTACATATTGATATTGTCATGTTCTCAAAATTATTGACTAGAAGAGTACGAATTAGACACTGGTGTACAAAGAATGAGACAAATGAGTAAGTCTCCACTTTCCCTCAAATAATCTTTCTAAGTTATTTAGTGAACTAACTCAATAGAACATTTTATTTTGTTATTCCACAAAGGGGGAATTTTATTTTTACCACCAATAGTCTTAATATTTGAACTTAATTTCATCAAGTCTTATTGAAAATAAATTCTAGTAAAATCGTCATTAAAAATATTTTTTTTGTGACGACTAAAAATTAACAATTAGTAACTTTTTTTGTCACAATTTTCATAAAATGCTGTTAAAACTTACAATTCATGAAATTTTTCTGTGACGAATTTTTCAAGCTATCGCCAAAAGTTGTAAATTAGTAACCTTTTTTTTTGTGACGATTTTTAAATTGTCATTAAAATTTATAATTAGTGACATTTTTTGTAACAAAATTTTCAAATTGTCATTGAAAATTAACAATTAGTGATGTTTTTTAATAATGTTTAATGAAAAATGTCATTAATTATTAAGAAATGCCTAGTAGCTCGAAAGGAAAGGGCTCGAATGGCCCGAATGCCTGGTATTTCTCTCTCTCTCTCTCTCTCTCATCTCTCTCTCTCTCCTTTTTTAAAAGCATCCCTTTTATCCTTTTCTACAAATTTGCCTTTCATCTTCTCTCTCTATATCTGTATATATAGCTATTTATCTGTGGGTATGGTTTTGGGTTTGGTTTTGATATTGGGTTTAGAAAAGAAGAACGAAGAAAAGGAACGAGCTTTGTGGCTGTGGGTTTGATTTTGGATTTGGTTTTAATTCTAAGTTTGGATTCAAAAAAGAACAGAGGAAAAAGAGAAAAGAAAAGGGTTTGAAATTTGCTTGACAGAAGAGGCTTTGTTCTTGGTGGATTTTGGGTTTATATGATCTCTTTCTCTTTCTCTCTTTGTGTGATGGGTTGAAGAAATTATGTTGGTGAAAGAACAATGGAAAGTGAAGAGAGCTTTAAAGGTAGGGATTAATGGTGGATTTAGAGCAAATAAACCCAACACCACCCTTCCCCTCTCTCTCTGTCCTCTCCTCTGGATTAATTGTGGCTTGAATTTTAGAGAGAAAAAGTGAGTTTGTTTCAAATTTGCTGCTTTCTCTCTCTAAACACTACCAAACCTACTTCAACGGCTTCCCATTCAACCAACAAAGCCATCTCTGGTGTCCTTTCTTCCTGTGTTCCTCATTCTCCTCTATTTCTCTCGCCGTCGCCTCGGTTTGGTTCTCAAACCAGTTTGAGAGAGAAAATAGAGGGGGAAGGAAAAAGGAAAAAAAAATAAAAAAAAGTGCCAAAACGATATCGTTTTGGCACTTGGAGCCATTCGAGGTAGCCAAATTTGAGCTACCCAATAGAACTGTCATCAAAGAACCTATTAGATAATAAGTCTATTTATTAGAACTTACACGTAAGTTTTTCTAAAAATAATGCTCTCATAATCCTAACATAATAAATTACTCAAGATATTGAGGTGATGGCCAACTAAAATCTCACTTGATAAATTAAAGTGATCTAAGGTAGGAAGCTAAGTCCATTGTCATAATTAAGATTTCATTGGATTGAACCACACTACAAGATTTAAGCCTTGTTTGAAAATATATTATTTTAGTAATTTTTTAACTTTTTACGAAAGATGTATAAAAAAAATAGAAAGGATGATATGACAACTTATAGTGATTTTTTGACTTTTTAGCTTAATGTGATTTAATTTTATTGTGATTTTTCAGGGTACTATATATACTAACACATTAATTTTAGGACATTGTCATACAAGTCCAACAGTTAGATACAATTTTTAAGCCCAATGATATGTCAATCAATTAAGATAGCTAAGGTAACATTCTCTCTCAAATCATCAATCAATTATATCATTTACATATCATTGAGTTTAGAAAATGAGTTTAAAAAGTAAATTTGTATATCATTTTTCTTAATTTTAAGTAATCTACTTCAATGGTTCAGGTCCTATTATATAGTGGTTAATCATATTGTAGTTGGATATGTAGCTCACTTCTCTTTATCAACAACAATGAAGACTATATGGTGCATTTATTAGAACAGTGGTGCTAGAGACCTCTAATTTAGAGGCTCTAAACACATCTCTAATGAGGTGGAAAACGTGCCCAAAAAAAATAAAATAAAAAACCAAACAAACAAACACAGCACTAACAGTTGCAATGGGTGAAATCCACTGTCATGTCACATCACTAGTGGCACCTCTTATTAGAGGTCCCAAGCATTTTTGTTATTAGAAATCTCAATTACTTTATCAATGCTATTTGAACATGTGGATTAGTTGGGAATATGAGGTCCTCAATAGAATGTGGGAATAGGCTTCCACTTTAAAGTGATGACCTCATTCCCTAATATAAGAGTAATTTGGAATGATTTAAGCTTCTACCATGAAAAGGTAAAAGAATATGAAACACCAAATTATGATATCTATTTTTCTGCTACGCAAACTATGTAGTTAGCTTGCTTTTAAGATGGAATTGCATTGGACTTTCAACCTTCTCTTCTATAGTTTCCCATTAATTTTTTATTTTTATTTTTTTAAGTAAAAAAAAGAAGTTACAACTAGTCAATGAGGAAAAACTTGTAATAGACATCTAATTCCTCATGCATCTTGCATAATATACTCCAAAACTGCCTAATAATTTTTGATAAATCAATAACAAACAGACATCAACATAACAGGGTACTAGTCAACAATTTGCATTTAATATAGCAGCGTGCACAAAGTATTTCACAAAATGAGATAATAGAAGTCTCTGAACTCTGTAAACCTGTTATTATCTTCTACGCATATATAATATATTTCTGTTTTGTTCTCCCAAAAAAAAAAAAATTGATACACGATATGAAAAAAAAAACAAAAAAGTGAATCCCATCGATCTCACATGTGAGACCTACCCTTTATCTCACATCTGTCACATTCATTAAAATCTTCTATGTTTATAATGCAACTATTCATATAGATCTTAGAAACAATATTGTCAATGAGAAGCATTTCTCCATTTTAACTGGTTCAGAGTGCATGGGAAATACCCTACTTAGCCTCACTCAAATTTTTGAGACAGTAAGGAAAATAAATCTGAATTGACACAAACTAAAATTAAAATAAAAAAAAAATAATTAAAAAAACAGAGAACTGAGCTCTGAAGGGAATCAAATAATTTGTTCTCTCACCCAGCAAACATCTATCTACTGTGGTCTTTGATTCTTCAATAGACCTTGCAAATAAGCCCCTCATGTACAGGAAATTAATTCCAACAAAGTAGAGAACTGAGCTTTTCCTCTGAATCCCTACAAAAAAATTGCATTGTCAACCCTCATCGGTTGTGCTCAAGGCATACTTACCGTAGCCGTCGCTAGAACTCTCGCTTCTCTGCTTTGTCAGAAAGTAGTAGACAAAATTTTCTTCCTTATTTATTCACCAAAGAAATTACCTGTGTCAAATTCACCGTAAATCTCAGTTTCTTTCTTGCAACAGATTCCGCCAAAAAACCTAGATCAGGTGAAAATTCTTTTCGGACCCTGAAAATAGACGTCACACACACTTCTAGCTTCTTGGACCAGGGTTGTCTACTTATGGGTTCACATTGCAATCACTCAGGAATTGGTTTTCTCGGTTCAGAAACTTCTTCCAGTAGCGTTTATATTTTGGAATGCCAAGTTCGATCCAAGGTTTCATATTCCCGTTAAAATGCAACACTGCAACCTTGTTAATGGCTTCAATATCCAGACCATAGTCATGACCTAGTCCTGACAACATCCATGTATCATCAAGAGCATGAACTAGGCCTTGAAATGCAAGCAAGCTTGCACGCATTGTAGCTGCTTTATTTAATTCCTCTCCCCTGTTCAGCTTCTGTACAAATTTTACCCCAAAAAAACAAAGAAAAACAAAAAAGGCAAAGATGAGAGTTTCATTTTTGGAATGTTTAAGCATATATATCATTACACTGGAAAACAAAAATATATCTTAAAGAGTTTACCTCAACAGAGGAACTAGATCAACTAGAGAACTTAAATGGTTTAAAATAAAAAATAAAAATTGAAAAAAAGGAAATGAAATTGTGATTCAATGGGAACAACACCAAATAATTGCGGTTTTGGTGCAAATGGATGCAAGTGAGAGTTGTGTCATGCTTTCACTTGCACCATACATATACTCACTTGTACCTCTATGAAATTTGTCAATTATTTTGAACTGTTCTTGCTAAAATGAAATTTCCCCAAAAAGAAAGTAAGCAAGCAAGAGAGATGCACACAAGGAAGAACCTGCAAAGTTTGCCGGGTCTTGAAACAACTTAAACTCAGACTAGTATATCACAATGCAGCAACACTTACGCTGTGTTTGGTTGGGAGATTTGGAGAGAGATTTGGAAAAGGAAAGGGAAAAGGTGTGTGAAACTAGGTGAAATATAGGTATGTTTTATTTACATTTCACATACTTTTTCCATTTCCCTTTCCAAATCTCTCCTCAAATCCCCCAACCAAACACAGCATTAATGCATTGCTCCAAAAACACAATATTTTAGCACATTTATGAAAAACTAGCCCCTCGTAAGAATTTATAAATTTTAAGTCTATAAAATGCTAGTCCAACTCAGATTGGTGACTATTCATAATTTCAACAGAGCCGATTTGAGCTGACAAGGAAATAGAAAATTTATGTAAAATAACTTTTAAAACTACAAAATAATCCCAGCATAACCACAATTAAAGAAAAATACTCCCCACTCACCTCTTGTACCAATCTCTGAAATGTTTCTGTAAGATTTTGCTCCCTCCACCTAGTTAGATCAATAATATTCAATCCAGACATCCAAGCACAAGAGTTTCTATCAGAAATATTCCCACCCAAAAGATTTTTCAGCTGACCCAACCGCACTGCACAGAACCGAACAGCACCATTCACTTTACCCTCCATATCAAGGCTCCATAGGGCTGACAAATCTCGCTGGACGACAATATCATCATCCAAAACCACGACTCTCTTAAAAGTCGGAAATATTTTAGGAAGGAGATAATGTGAGTGAGAAAAAACAGATAAGTATTCTGTTCTAACACCAGTTGTAGATGGTTTATCGACACTGTGAAAGGAAATACGAAATTCCTCGGCCAAGGAAAGCTGTAATTGAGTTGCCTTCTCATGGTCATTCAGATTAAGCTCTTCAATGTTCAATACTTGAATAGTAGCTTCCTTGTAAATATTTCTGAAGAACCATAGCTTCATGGCAAAGTAATTCTCTCCATCCGTAAACACATGAAATACTTGATTTTCGCTCTCCTGAACAAGTATACCAAAGCCATGTCATTGACTGAAAGAAACCAAATTTCAGATTCAAAAGAATTTATGCACAATAGAATGAAGTGAACATACTTTTGCATTCATAACAGTTGAGTTAATTACTACAGATGATGCAAGTACGTTTTTGGAGAATATAACGTAGTGGTGCAATGCTGGATTCATATATTTCTCAGCCCTTGAATGATCCATATCAGGTGGAGGAGATCTGAAATATTCCAAAGTTAATCGCATTGACAGACAATGAAAACTTTTTGGCATGGTTTGGACTGCAAGTTGGTAGAGGAAGACACTCTGCTTCATGTGGAAGTTAGATTCGTCCTCTGTCAGATCGACTAATTGCCTCAATTTCTTGTCAACATTATTACAATCCACAGTAACTGACTTTGCTCGGGCTATTACAGCTTCCATCTTCTGTAGTTTCTTTTCAATCCTGATGTAATAGACAAAATCACGCTCAGTATTCTACAGATGACAAAAAGTTGGGCCAACTTATCGTGAATATCTTGGCAAAAACAGAATCAATATGATGTTAAAGGTCAAAAAGCTTTTTATACATAAGACATGTCAATTCATGACATGGATGGGGTATGTAAATTCCTCGCAAGGATGTCTTCCAACTACCCTAAATTCTCAGCTAATGATAACTTTAAGATCAAACATAGTTCATCAAGAACTATATAATATCTATATTATTATAGGGATGGCCTGTTGCCACAACCATGACTTCTTTGGCAGGTGTCAGTTATTGCAGCTGGGCAATCGAAGTCAGACAAAATGGCTATGGCATTAACAATAATGAATAGTAACACTGGTAGCAGGCCAACTCCATTATGATTTTGTAGTGTTTGAGAAACAAGTCAAAAAAACAAGCATGTTGCCAGGGTGCAAGTTGAAGTCGAGTGAAGCCTTAATGGCTAGAGACGAAGCTAAGTGGTTGCCAAGATGCACAATACCTAGGTGAGGTGGCGAGCGATCCCGAGAGGGCAATCTAGAGGGAGCAATCTGAAAAGGGAGATCCAGAGGGAGTGATCTGAAAAAGGAGATCAAAACAGGATGATTTGGATGGGGTGATCTGGAAAGGGAGATCCACCACATAAGAAATCTAGATACATTTGCAATTTTATGTTTTAGTGAAATTGCATGTTCAAAAACTACTCAGGTTAGGAAATTTTGTTTGAGAACTACCTGCCTTCAGTAAAAATAAAAAATAAAAAATACTCAAGCACAAGTAGTTGTTGAGAGACTAAGACTTGTCAAGTTGAATGGAGTGAAGTCAAGTTAGACAGTTTGATGACCTACGAGGGTTTACCGTACAATAGAAATTAAGGATAAATTACTAGTAGGTCCTAATAGTTTAACTTAATTCTCATAAAGTCCTATTGATAATAAATCCTAGTAAAATCGTTACAAAAAATAATTTTTGATGACAATTTTTTGCATGTCACTAAAACTTACAATCAGTGACAATTTTCTGTAACGAATTTTTTAAATTGTTACTGAAAGTTGAAAATTAGTAACCTTTTTTAGTGACGATTTTTTTTAAATTGTCGCTAAAACTTATAATTAGTGACATTTTTTGCGACAATATTCAAACTGTCGCCGAAAATTAACAATTACTGACGTTTTTTAATAGTGTTTGATGAAAAACACATTAATTCTCACAGGACATATTAGACAATAAGTCCACCTATTAGGACTTGCATCCCCCAAGAATTAAATGATCCCAAATTAAGTTGACTACAATGAGAAAGAAAAAGCAAAAAGAAACATCGGAAAAAGGTTGAAATTCAAAAGATAGGCATGCCATAATTTGATGTAATGACAATTAAATTAACAAACAAAAGATTGGCCCAAGATAGAATGAGCACCAAAAATGATCCTAAATGGTTGGTTGGTATGTGGCTTAGGTGAGTCAAGTCAAGATCAATTAACATGCTTAAGAATCAGTTACCGACCACTACACATGCACACATGCTATATTGAGGTTAGTTCAACTTCAAGTCAACATATTTACTATAAGCCCTATCTAGCCTAAGCCCAAATTTAGCAGCCCTTCTTGACAACCAACACAGTTACTCAAACACAACAGAATGGATTCAAGTTCAAAAGAATTTGTTCATGGGTCATGTTATGTATGTACAGGAAATCCAAATGCCAAAAAAAAGTTTAAAAAAAATAAAAATATAATAATAATAATAATAATAATCCAGAAAAGGCAGTGCAAAAAATCATAATACAACAGAGTATGTATAAAAGGACAGAAATCAGAATTTGTTCATAGTAATATAATTTAAATAAAAATGAAAAAAAGACCATTAGTATAGGCTTGAAGTACAGAAATCAAGTTCAAGTAATGAGAAAATTCACGATATGCATCATGAGAGAAACTTCTATATTTTGCAAGCATGCACAATTCATATGATACCTAGCAGGTGGACCTACAGGCAAATAGCAGTCACCTCACTGCCAAACAAGAGTTTAGTATTTAATAGCTTAGACCAATGGATGGAATATTGGGTATTTCATAAAGAAGTTGTCACTTACTGCTGTGGGAGATCTGCATCTGTGGTAGTTTCACTGAGAACTCGCTCAAACTCTTGAATATTTTGCTTCATTTCATGGGACAATTTGTCCTGTGCTGGAAGCTTTGCAATACTAGGATAGTAAGCTCGGGCAACATAAAGTTGATCCTTCAATTTCTTCACCATATCGTCTTTCATTTTTTCCTTGTGCTCTTGACGCCATATACAATAGCTCCCAAATTTCACTTCACATGATTTTTCACTCTCATCAATGATACCTTTCATATATTCAGTGACTTCAACCGTAACACCAATTCCAGTGCTCTGAAACAGATTTTAAAATAGATCATGATCTATGACGCCCATGCATTGACCAAAAAATAAATAGCATGATGACTAAACCAATCACTCTAATAAATACGTACATTTGCTTTGGGACGTGGTTTCGGCACGTCAGTAGGCACAGTCAAGCCTGCGAATTTTCAACCCCCAACCCCCCCAACACACAAAAACAAACAAATAAATAAGCTAGTAAATAGAAGTGAGCTCCAGTCAACATCTTTATACAGGGTAAAGAACTATCAAAGCAACACTGCAAAGTCCAGGTCATTTCTAAGTTGATTAAGCAGGGCAACCATACCAATAGTTTTATTTTCAGCTTCTTTAACAGAGTTTCTTCCAGAATCCTGACCAAACAGAAAAGCAAGAAAATGAGAAAAAAACATACAGAACAAGACATAAATTTTGAAGATGATTGGATTATGGTAGAAAGTACAAGACGTGTAAATAAACAGACAAAAACAAGACCTGCACTCAACAATAAGAGCATCATAAGAATGGAACTCAAAAACAGTAGCTTTTTCTTTTATAGCCAGCATTCGCAGCTCATAACTTGACTGCTAGCAAGCAGGTGCTTCAGTTCAGTCCACATCACAACTTCATAAATTAATGCCAAGTACAAAAAAAGACACAAAGATATAGTTTATGACAGTTAGCATCCATCAAAGAAAGAAACAAACATACCTAGACATACCAAGAGAAACAAGTCTGTTATTCGGAGGTCAAGAACAGGCATATAGAACTGCTTCAAGAGAGAAATATGAAAAGTTATGTATCTGTGCCACTACGATATGGACCAGAATAAGAAGAGCCTCACCACAAAACTGAATGCCGTGAAAGTTTAAGTGTTCCATAAATATGGATATAAGAAGGCACAACACTTGTGATGCTCAACTCTGCAACTGATAGAAAGGCCTCAACAATAAAAGTCAAGTTTTGGAGGTTCGGAACTTTATACTAATGGAGTCTGGTTATAGTTGCTGTTACATAGATCTCTAATACTAGGGAATTAATGGTAGAGGGTCTCGTGAACCCAATTGGTAGTTTAATTGTTTAAAGTGTGATTTGACTTAAATGCACTACTATTAAAAAATATTAGAGTGGAAGGAACAAAATAACCCACACTGCCCATAAATAAAAAATTTAAAAATTGAATGTTAATTGAAAAAATAACCATAAAAAAGTTAAAAGCTGATTAATAAAACCAGTAAAACAATCATGGTTGATTTTGCAGTGGTTTAGGCAAAAAGGTATGAGTAAAGTTTTTAAGGTTTTCTGGGTGAAAAAAGGGTTGGAATTAGCTCAATGTAAAAGTCTTTAGTTCCAAGATTTATAGAGAAAAGTGGCTAGACTTCTCTAGAAAAAATTGATTTTAAGGATCTTTATTGTGAAACTAAAGTCCAAAATGTTTTTTATTTTTTATTTTTAGAAGGGTTATATGAGGCGTGGATACTTATGTATCTGATACTTCCTACATGTATCCATAATTTGAAATTAATTTTTTTAATTTTGAGAAGTATTGAATACTTTTCAAGTACTCTTACATGATGTATCTAAACTATTATGAAATTGAAATAGTAATAATTCTTGCATAGCATTAGAGTATAATTGCTAGGATAAATACAAGAATAATTTTTCAATACTTTGCTTACTTCTTAGAAATTAAAAAATAAAGAAATTAAAGTAGTACTCTACTTTCTATTTAGAATTTACTGAATTGATGATCCTATATTTACTTTCTAATGTGTCATACATATGTCCTATATTCATAACCATACTTTATACAATGTAAGGATACATATGAAAATATAATGATACTAAAATAGAATTTGAACAACTTGGTGAAGTTCTATGCCAAGTTTTTCAATGTGAAAGAGCACTTCACTATCCTCCACTTAATGCGCGAGACTCATAATGCTGACAAGGACCTCCTCACCTATGTCCACCTTTTTTGTGACAAAACAGTGGACATCCTAGACCCAATAGCATAAGACAACTCGTGAAGCTCTCTGCATTTTGACAGCATGAGCTCTCATTAAAAAATCCACTTGGTAAACCACCATGTTACAGATTCCGCAAGCCTGCCTCCATTTGGTTGGGAGGAAATTGAGCATGATTGTGTGAGCCCCTCCTCGCCTACCAACCATACCCAACTATCAAGCTAATACATGGAAGCTGTGTCAACCCGAACACTCCGTTTATGCAACCTAAAACTCCTTGAGCCCAAGCAATCACAATCAAAGGAAACAGCAAAAGTTTGATCAACCTCCAACCTCCTCTCCTTGTTTCCACAGAGGAGGTTAAGCTTGAAGCCTATGTAGCAAATGGGAAGGTGGCCCAACACGAGGCAAGAAGGCCAGTTTCGAAGAAAGACCTATCCAAACCAAACTACTGCATATATGATCTCTCACTCCATCACCCTAAACATTGAGAAATCTCATCAACAAGAGTATAAGTTGTCTTATGAATTTCATCCATACCACGTGTCCAATGACTGCACTAGTCATACAATGCACCACATCAACGTCGTGGTCATAATGCATGCCCTAATACTTGTCTAGAAGTAGCTAAACTACTCCATTATCTTGAATGTTGTACTGCACAACTCATCAACCTAGGGCAAGAGGCATGACCTAGGTGCCAATCAAAAAAAAAAAGAGGCATGACCTAGGTGTGCCGAAGTATTCAGCATCATGGAACTCTAGTCTAGTGGCTCAAAAGCTAGAGATGGGAGATTCGCCTTGGCATTGTGCCCAATGTAACTCGACCCTTTGTCATTATTCTCAACCTAGTTCAAACAAAGACCAGCGTAAGTGGGTAATTCAGCTCTACAAGAAATTTTCACCTCCTTCAGTTTAACATAGACCAAAGCAAACAAAGGAACACTGCCAACTTTTTACCCGCAACAAGTTAAACATTAAATATACATTTACAACAATATGATTGATGACTTAACAGTACAAGAAGTTGAGTCTTAACCATCAGAGCAGAATGCAATGAACCTTTGGAAGAGTTGGCATCGATCTGCTTATAAGCGCATCTACTGGTTTGGATTGGTCCGTCTGGGTCTGCCAATAAATAAATGAACAAATGAAGTACTGTAAATTGTCTTAAAACAAAAAATTAAAGAAAAATAAGCATCTCTCCTTCTCACAATTTCAATCTCTTGACAATTTAAATCAGTGAAATTTTCTAAAAACAGGGTCAGTTACAAATTTCTTTGGACCCAAACAAAATATATTACCTTAGTCTGATTGCCGGAGTTTGCCCTATTGTGTTGATCAAAAACTTTAAGAACATTCTGATTCCCCCCAGAAAAGAAAAGAAAAGAAAAAATGCATCAATACCAGCAGAAGAAATTTTAAACTGTAGTCTAAATTTATAAAGGCCTTAAAATCCTTACTGAAGTTGAAGTCTGCGGTTCTGTTGCATAAGCTGCAAAAGATACAGAAAAACATTTTAAACAATATAACTACTTTCAACAGGGGGCAAAAAAAAAAAAAAATTGTAATTGACGGATGAAAGAAGTAACCCTGTCATGGAATAGTTGTGATTTCATGCAGAGAATATAAAGATAAGTACAAACCTATCAGTAGAATCCCAAAGAGACTAAGATCCATATAATATTATATGGAGCACAAGTCTACCATAAAATATTACATATCACATGAAAGAAATGCATGAATTCTCTCTGAGTAAGATTTCCCTAGAAGGGAAAGAACTAGTAAAATCTCACAATTTATGATCAATTTATTCAATATTTACTTTTTTAGGGAACAAAATTTCACATTTAAATTATGTCAGACATTACTCAGATTTGGGTGGCAAGAGCAATTTGAAGTATAAAATTAAATACAAATGTGATTTGATGAAAGTGTTATCTATGTCGGATTAACTTGATCTTTTTGTATAGATGTTCTACTAGATACACTCCAAAAAGTTAATAGTTAGGATTATCAAAATAGGCACCGTAGCCTGTGCAAGTGACTTCATCTCAAACCAAATAGAAAGAAAAATTTAAAAGAAAAAAAAAAATTGCAAGAGCAAGGAGATTAGATAAAATCAAAGGGGAAACCAAAGGCATTCGCAAACTAACTGATCTATAACAGAAATTGAAGAATCAAAAAATCAGAAAAACAACCACAGACGTTTGAGATCTGAACTACATTGTTCAAAATGGAATTCAGTCTCCTTCGGCATTAAACGGATCTGAGATCATCTTACTAGAATCATTCGAATTTGAGAATTTTTTTACAAAATTAGAGTGATGAATATCATAAGAACAGATCTAAAAAAACAAAGAAACAAAAATGTGGTCAGATTTACCAGAAGTGGAGTGAAAGCCGCTATGAAGACCGAGCAAAAACAGGAGAGGAACGAGCATGGAAAGGAAAACAAGGCCGAGCACCGCCACCACCAGGCATCTCCACCGCCTCTTCGGCGGCACAGTAAAGGATGAACCACCGCCCTTCATCTCCTCTCACTCCAAAACCTTCTCTCTCCACTTATTTCTTCAACTTTTTCTACGCTGTGTGTGTGAATTGCAATTGAAAACTTAAATTAAAACCTAACTTATGATTCAAATGATGATGATGATTGGGGATGGAAATGATTGATTGATTGTTTGTGGAACTGAGAATTTGAAGTAGCGACGGTTCTTTGTGATGGGAATCTGATCCCTCGTTCTTCGAATCAGTTATGCATTGTTACGCTAGGCATGAACTGGAAAGGAGGAGGAGGAGGAGGAGGAGAAGATCAGAAGGAATTGAAACAACAATGGAATGGGATTGGGCCTTTTTTTTGTTTTTGTTTTTTGAGATCCGAGAAGTTATTGAGTGCGGCGTACCGCATGATTGAGATCAGCACGGCAGCAAACAAGGCACATGCCTATATGCGACTCTAGGGTCATCAATGAGTGCCCTTTTTGGCTTTGGTTGGCGCTATGTGGCAATCACAGTTACAATTTAGGGGGGATTTTAAGTGGGTGAGAATTGGGGCTTCCGCAGCAACACTCTTATAACTTGTTTTTGTTATTAGAAGGAGTTAATTCTTTAAAAAATAGAAAATTCTAAGAGATCTCTTATCTAACTTCTTAAATATAAATATAAATGTCATTATAATGATTTTTTATTTGTAAGGAGTAATTATAATTCTCTTATATTTGATAAATTTTTATTTTATTTTATTGAAGGGTGCAAAGGAGATGTCCTCCCGAATGTCTCATGAGTGCCTGTAGCTGGAGAAAAAAAATACCCAAAATTAGTCTGACCGGTCAACCGTCCGGTCATTTAGCTGGTCGACTGCCCTTCTTTGTTTTCGACTGCTTCAATCTGTTGCTTTGCTAGTCTATTTTGCACTCTATTTTGAACATGTTTTGCACTCTATATTAGGTATGTTTGCTGGGGCAAAAATTATTTTAATAGAATAGAGAAAGAATAAATAGTTTGTTAGGGAAAGTAAATAAAAAAGTGATTCCCAAAATAGAAAATGAATTTTTTAATAATATTTTAAGATAAAATATAAGTAAGCTGTTGCGGATGCTTTTAGGGATACATATGGAAGAGTATAAGGCCCCGTTTGTTTTCAGAAATAGAATGGAGGAGATTGATAGTGAGGGGGATTAATAGTGAGGGGATTGTTAGTGAGGGTCGTTTGTTTTTAGAGATAGAATGGAGGGGATTGATAGTAAGGGGATTAATAGTGAGGGGATTAATAGTGAGGGGATTGATAATGAGGGGATTAATAGTGAAAAATTGTTAAATTATTTTTATATAAAATAATAAAAAATATAAAAATTAAACATTAATATTTTTAAAAAAATTCCCAATATATAAAAAATAAAAAAAATAAAAAAATTTCTAATCCCCTCACTATTCTTCTAATACCATCTCTACCTCCTCACTATAAATCTCCTCTCCAAGGATATTAGTAATACCAAGGTATCAGTAGTACAATCCCTATCTCTCAAAACAAATACGGTATTAGTAATACCAAGGTATTAGTTAGTCTCAAGGTATTAGTAGTCCCAAGGCTATCTCTCAAAACAAACACCTCATATACTAGTCCTAAGGTATTAGTAATCCTAATCCCCTTGTTATAATCCCAAACAAACGGGGCCTAAGTGATACTTCTATTTTTATAATTTTTTATTTGTATCTTATTACAAACCTAATAGCACTTTATGTATTTATAAATTTTTTTTTCTCAATTTCCACATGCATATAATTCCTCCTACAATTTATCAATCACAATTCACCTATATGCGACTCTAGGGTCATCTATACTACTCACTAATTACAATTCATTATGCAAATCACTCAATACAAATTTATAATTTCATTTTCTTTATCAATTATAATATTGTTGAAACACCACATAACAATATCTCAAGACCAATTAAGAACTTCTCCATATCATATGCAATTAAGTATGGTGGCATCACCGTCAAAAAAAAAAAAAAAAATGGTGGCACCTCTCATGATTCACATTTGTTTTATTAATTAAGCGAGTGAACCTTGAAATGAAATTTTTTTTTTTTTTCAAATTTAATGAAAAAGAAAATTTGAAATAAGAGATCAATTTTTTTTAAAAAATTTGATAACAATTTAACAAAATAAATTGATATAAATTACATCAAATAAAAATTTTTACTTAAATTTTGAATCAAATTAGATAAAACAATTAGTGAGATGATAGAGATGGTCTTAGAGAAGTTATTCAGTGGTCTTAAAATATTGGGGTTTTTTGAGAAGTTGTAAAAGAAAAGTCAATTTTTTGATTTTTTTAATTTTTTTTAGCAAAAAAATTCAATTTTTTTTATCCAAAATAATCTAATTTTTTGTCAAAAAAGTCAAAAAGTCAATTTTTTATCAATTTCTCAAAGCACCACATTGTTCCAAATTATTATTATTATTATTTTTGGTGATATATTGCATTGTTTTTTAAAAGCTGACATAAAATATTTTTTAAAAAAAATTGATTGATTCAATCAATAAAGAATAATGCTTGGGAGCGCGAATCCGCGCCCCCCTGAATCCCCCGATTTTCAGAAAAGAGAGAGAGAGAGAGAGAGAGAGAGAGAGAGAGAAGAAGAGAGGGAGAAAGAGAGATCGTCTCGGCGTCAAGAGAAGCTCGCCGCGTCTCACTCGCCTCCTCGCCAGCTCCTCCTTGCTCGCCTCCCTCCAGCCTCCTCCTCCTCCCTCCGCTCCTCCCTTCATTGTTTGATTGAACAAAAACGTCGCTTTAGCTTTTGGGATTCGGGGCCTATTTTCGGCGACATACGATTGATCAATAAAATACTTCACATGATTTTATCCCAAAATCATGTTTAAAGTATAATTTTCGTTTTTCGTTTTCGGGGGATTCGGGGGCCTATTTTCGAGCGACGTAGCACGATTGATCAATAAAATACTTCACATGATTTTATCCCAAAATCATGTTTAAAGTATAATTTTCCCACTAATTAAGGAAAAATTCAATGTCACCTCAAATAATTATATCCATCACTTTCATGTACGGAACTATCGGATAAATTACGTTTACTTTACTTGAAGTATAAAAAAACGTAATTAATAGTATTTAGTGTGTTTTGTTTGAGTTTTTTGGATTAAATTTTTTAAAAATTAAATTTTTTAATTTTCATTTTTTTTTTATTTTTAGTGAATCTTTTTAAAATTTTAAATATATATTTTTTTATTTTTTTAGATCCATCTTACTTAGATATATTTAAAAAGTAAAAAATTTATGAAAAAATATTTTAAAAAATTAATAAATACATGAAAATACAAAAATGTACTGAATTCTCATTTTTATTTATTTATTATATATTTGGTATTTAATGAATTTTTAAAAGATTTTTTTCACAAATTTTTTACTTTTTAGGTATATTTATGTTAGATATGTCTAAAAAGTAAAAAAAAAAAATTACTTAAAATATTAAAAAAATTTAGTAAAAACAAAAAAACACAGAAAACAAAAAGGTATAATTTTCTGAAAAGTATTTTTGAAAAAGTGTAACCAAGCAAAGTGATTATAATTATAATATAATTATATGATTTAAGTGACTGAAACTAATAACAATAATGAAGAGACATTGAGATAAATAAAGATAAATATATATTTTAATAAAAAAATATGATAATATTTTTATTTTTTATTCATATGACTAATGAATTACTGATAATTAAAAAAAGAGTCAAAGTGTTATGTGAATTAAAATTTTAAAAGATGTCAGTGTGATTATAAGACTAACTGTATTTTTTCAAATTCCATAAGAAATGAGTTTAATTTACCCAAATAATTAATATTTTATATTATTAACATTAGTTTATTTTACTCTTTATATGTAGTTTACTTACCCTATATCACCAAGCTGGAAGATTTTAAAAATAATTTGTGCATATAATATGTTTAATTTCATTATATTCAAAATTAATAATTTGTTATAATTAATTGTGTTTTATTAAATATTTTCAAGCCAATCGGTTTCATGTGAGTTGGGCTATGGTTGATCCTAGATATTCATTGACCCATTGAGTTGTGACGTGAGGATTAAGGAAGAGAATAAATGGATTCTAGAGTGAGCTCAAGTTATAATTCAGTCTATAGTGGGTTTTAGGTGAACCTTAGAACAGAAAATTTAGATCAAATTCTGTTTTCCTTGATTAGGGGACACTACTTTGACTAATGGGTTGTAGGTTGTTGTCATTGAAAGAAACATTAGGTAGGCATAATGAATCATTATTTGTTACTAGAATATATGAGGGGTTGAATTAAAAAAAGTAATCAATGTTAGTATTTTCTCCCTTGTGAGTTAATATGTTCATTGTTTTTAGTTTGTGAAAAAATAAATTTGTATTTGCTAAAACAGATAAAAGCATATCTATGGTCTTATCTGATAATAATTGGTAATTGAATTTATATGGGATTAAAGTGCACCTTAGGATTGGTTTGGGATGTGTGTTAATTTTTTGGTTTTTTAATTTTTTTTTGACTATTCTAATCTGGAGCTAAAAAATTTCGTTTGAGATGAGTTTTTTGACTTTTTTTGATGTTTATGAGAGAAAAAATGAAATGATTATGATTTGGATGTAAAATTTTATCTTATTAACTTTTTAATATATTTTATTTTTTTGTAACTATTTTAATTCTGTAACTTCTTTCCAAACGAGTGCTTAGTTACAACATAACTAAAGTATAACACAAGAATGAATGATAATGATAGTGATAAGAATTAACTATTAATGTCCTTCGACAAGTTAAACTTTGAAAAATTAATCGTCTATTATAAAGAGAATGATGTACATATTCCAACTGTTTTAATGGTCATGGAAATATTATAAAGGGAGTGATGTATATATTCCAACTGTTTTAATGGTCATGGACCTATTGAAACAGCCAAATCACTAATAAAAATTCGGTAGTACTACGTATATCAATTAGTATATTAATTAATATATCAATATTAATTATAATATTATTATTGACCACACTCATTATACAAATGGTGGTAATACATGTACCAATTAATGTATCAACTAGTGTACCAACACTAATTATGACATTATTATTGACTATATTTATTATACAAATTATAAATACTAAAAACCTCTTAAATTATGCCACATCATCAATTAGTATTGTTTGAAACTATTTTGTGAATGGTACCACGTGGCTAAAGTGACACCGAAGTGTCAGCCAATATGTCACATGGCTTGGTCATGTTTGCCGAGATGATCTCAACTAGGCCAAGATTATCTACAAAAATGTCAAAATTTAAAATAAGCGGATAAAGGATAAGAATCCTAAACAAAGATCGTTCTAATTTTGATAAGGATAAAGCTTAACACCCACAAGTAAACTAGTTAATATATTAATCGGTTACGTATATAATATTATTCTCATACAAATTATAAATATAAAAAATATCTTAAATCATGACACAATGGTTGAATCTTCTTATTCTATATGCTTTCAATTTCATATGCTTACTTGGGAATGACATGCTTATAAATGTATTATGAGTTTTTTTTTTTTTTTGTGAAAATTGTGCATTCTCGTGAAACTTGAATGTGAAATCTACAAAACTACACGTTAAAGACAGCAACAATAAAAGGTTGAATAGTTAATGAGAATAATTAAGGATATTTTTAGAATACGATAAATAATAGAATAATATTAGAGATTTTAAAAATTTTATCAAATTATCAAATATTTTATATGGGTGTGGGACTCGCACAATATGAATCTCATGTGGGTCTTACACCATATAAGATATTTGATAGAAATTTGTGTAGAATTTTTAGGGTCTCTAATATTTTTTTGTAAATAATATGAGATTTTATGAGTTAAAATGTTTTATTTAGGACTTCACACTAGGGGGTGGGCGCGGGTCGGTTGCGACCACAGAACCTCTAATTCGTCATCTGTCCATCAGATTGGCGGATTGGAGAAAATCAATTCGCATCTGTCCGCCAATCCGGCGGATGTGGATTGAGCGGATTGGCGATTTAGCGGATGAATGCGAATCGGTTTGGCGGTTTAAAATTTTATAAATTTTCAACATAATTCAACTTGTGTATTTTCTCAAAAAAAGAAGAAGAAAGTATTATAATTAATGACTTAAAAAAATATTACAATCACTGTATGCCTCATCCAAAGCAAAAAAGTTTAAAATTTTAGAATATCACAATCATTACATGTTTCATCCACATATTACAATCACAGCATGCCTCATCCACATAAAGTATTACAATGAAAATATAAAAACAATTCGAACCACTAAAACCATGAATAGAGCAGTAATAGAGATTGTATGTCTCTATATTGTTATATTTATATCTGTTTTTGAAAACAAAAACCAACCAGCATATATCATATTTTCTATTTATTATTTTTAGAGATAGATTTAAAAACCAAAAAATATAGATAAATAATACGTTTGTTTTTTTCAATTCAAAAAAGATATTCAAGTTGAAAACTTTTTTTCAACAGAATATTTAAACCTTTTTTTAATTAAAAACACAAACAAAATATTTAAACAAACTGAAAACACAAAGTCTTATAAATTACTAGGATGGCTCACGGTTTGGCGGTTCGGTTGTGGTCAAATGAATCTCAAATCCGCCATTCGTCCGCCAGATTGGCGGATTGGAGAAAATCAATCTGCAACCGTCCGCTCGTCATTACACATCCGTCCAAAATGTGGCGAATTGGTTTGGTTCGGTCGGTTTTGGTATATCGGTATATCTGCTGCTCATCCCTATTAATACATGCGTAAGGGTCAGACTTTTTAGGACTTAACACAATTTAATGGAAAAGTCTACGATTACACTTTTTTTAAGTGTTTTTTGGGGCCAAGCCTATACCTCGAGTGGGTTGGGCTAGCTCAAATAAGATTTGGATTGGGCGTTGGTGTTAAAGTCTAAATCCACCTCATTGCTTGACCAGTTTGCCCATGAGAGTCAACTTGCTGACCCGACCCATTAGCTTGACAGAAAATAAGAAAAATAATTTTTTTTAAAAATTGGAATCTCGATCCATTAGGTTCAGTTAATGGTCCAACCCATTAGTCAAGTTGGGCCAAGCCTATTGGGCAACCTTGGGCCTAAGTTTGTTGCCCTGGGCCTAACCCAACCCGTTAAAAAAAACCACCGGACAAGCTAAGGCACCCCTAGGGATGTCTATTGTAGCCCGACCTGTGGGGGCATCTATACCCGTTTCAAATGGGATAGATTTTACCTGACTCGACACTTATATGAGGCAGGAGTGAATTAAATTTTGATCACCCACAGGGTATTGCCTTCCTCGATTCAAACCAGACCCGATATAATTAATAATATATAATATAATTAGACATAAGAAATTAGGATTCTTTTTTTAGAGTCATTGGTATTAAGATTTTATAGCATAAAGGACATCCAATATTTTCATAATGTCTACGGTTCCTCAACATCGATCCAAGAAAATTCGATCTAGAGAATTTTTCTAGACTTCCCACTCAAGGGAAATTCTGGGAATTTCTTGTCAAGTCTCAAAATTTGGACAATTAAATATTAAATTGGGACTAAACCCCAATCAATATTTCATCATCCAAATCCTGAGGGTGAAACAAAATTTAAACATTCTTGTCCTATAAGGTTTAAGTAAATTTCCATGCTCAAAAAATAACAAGGGATTTAAAAAAATAATAATAATAACAAAACGTCAACCAAACCATCCACCACAATTTCATAACTATCAAATACCTCCAACATTAAAGTATCAACAACTAGTCAAAACAATTTAAATAATGTAAAGTTAGAAAATAACCCACAATGCCAAACTATCATAATAGTAAGGTCATAAAAAAAAAAAATTTAAAAATACATAAACTAATATCAACCATAATCTCAAGAAATCAAAAGAAATCCAAGAGACATGTCCAACAACTATAGTTATTCCATATCACCGCCGTAGCCCCAACTAATCCTGCAAAGGAAGCTCGGCTGCGCTTAAATGGAACGCACCTGAGTTGCTAAGAGATAAAACAGATCAGTATATAAGTATACTGGTATGAGTACAAGATTTGACACCCACGTGTCCACTAGACACCAACAAAAAGTACATTAATTCTTATTACAGGACAAGACAAGTAGTTCCACCCGCATCGAGATGAAGGGGTAGTTTTCTGAGATATGGTGGCATTTAGTTTCTTGCTCGTACACAGCTAAATATAAATTAAGTATAAAATAAACAAAATAAATATAAAATTATGATGGGTCAACCCTGCATAAGAAGTTAATAAGATCCACCATTCTGCGCAAAAAAAAAAAAAATAGTATAATTCAATCATAAGTAACTTGCTGAAGAATAATAAAAATGTATTGTTTCATGCTTAAATAATTCGAATTAACCAAAACTCAAAGAACAAAAGTTGTTCAAAATCAAATTTTATAAAAGATATTGTGAATGAATTTAGTAGAAACTGAACAGGTTGAGAGAAAAACTTAATAGAAGAATCTAAATGAGATTCGATTCGAAAAATCTAGAATTGAAAACAAAAAAAAAACTGTCCTAAGATACTTTTTTCCGAAAAAGTTCAAAACACAAAAACTGTTTAGAATAATGTTTTACTTTAGTTTACACGAAACCAATAAAAATGAGCTTGTTTTGTGGGTTAAAACAGTATCTAAAATCTGCATTGCTAAAACTAATAAACACTATTGTAACCAAGATCATTTGATTACAAGTTCTAATCGATCTTTTTAATAAAAAGTTAAAACACAAAAGTTATCTAGAATTAGGTATACATGCTTCTGCCCAAATTTTGTAATTTATTGAGGTTGATTATTATTTGTTTCAAGATGTACAAATCAATACAATTCAAACTATACATATAAATTCATATTTAATTCTTTGTATCTTAACTCCACCACTTCGGCCCTTCACTTCCGACTTACACATATATTCCATGTGCCTCCCATATACCTAACACTGCTCTGAAGCCAAACTTGCACGGGGATATCGTCTCGAGTTTGACCCACACTCCCTGGATAGTTAGCATATACGTACGTGCGTAAATTAAAGCACTCATCTACTCATGAGAACGAGGCAACAATATATATATACACAATCTCTTATCTTTTCATGAGAACAAACATAATAACGCTAAGCCTAAGGTATTCAAATAAATCTAAAAAATCCTCACCCTTTTTTTTATACTCTTTCTCACAAATACTCACAAATAACAATCCATGGAGTCATGATAGAGTATAAGGAATTTATTTATGGATTCTAAGTTTATTTTAATTTTATATAACCATGAGTGTGATTACAACCATAAAATAAATACATATAAAAACCCTAAACCTTATATAGACATCTAACCAAATAATGAAATCAATTCTTCATTTACATACAAATACAAAATCAAACCAACATCAAATAAATAAAAATAAATAAATAAAAACAACGAATTAAAAATAAATCAAGGAAAGTGGGTTTTGTACTCATAATATTTTTTTGAAGATCAAAGAATCACTTAGAGAATTAATAAAGCCACTAAAACAAAATTCTAATTTTTTTCTCCTTTTCTCTTCTCTCTCCATGCCGCTCTCGTTTTGTCTTGGCTTCGGTGCTCTCTTTTTGATTAATCCCTTGATGATAAATCACCTAGTCTCTCTCTCTCTCTGTTTGATTAATCCCTTGATGATAAATCACCTATACTCTCTCTCTCTCTCTCTCTCACACTGTAGCACACCACAAAGCCCTCATTTTCTTTCTTTCTTTTTTTCTTTTCTTTTCTTATCTTAGTGACAAAAACCTTTGCTTTTAACCTAATTGGTAATAAATTTTATTTTACAAATATAATATAAATACAACATATATAAATATAAATATCTTACATAAAATCTATATAAATAATTTATTTTTTTTAATACATATATCAAAATATATAAATATAAATATTCAAATTAATCATATATAATTAACTAACACATTAAATTAATTAAATATCACATTAAATTCTTATGTATCCACACAATTAATAAAGTAAAAAATAAAATAAAGTAATAATAATAATAAATAACGACCTACAAAAAATTAAGGTCGCTACAATATACACACCTCAAAAGAATCTCGTCTCGAGATTTGATAGGAGAAAGTACTAAACAAAAAGCTCCGAGTACATACGCCGAACTTTCTCTTCCAATTCCCAAGTGATATCATTCTCATCCTCACTCCATTGCACTTTCACCAAGTTCACTTTCTTGCGCCGCAACTGCTTTACATCCCGGTCTAGAATAGTAACCAGTTGCACCACATAAGTTAGATTGTCATTAATCTCAACACTTCTGGTGATACTACTTGAGAAGGGTCCTGCACATACTTTCACAATAAAGATACATGGAACACATTGTGAATCATAGCTAAAGCAGGTGGTAAGGCTAATTTGTAAGCCACATTGTAGACACCCCATTTTTTATGACCTTCACGACTTGGACGTCATCGTTTGCACACCCAATGATGAGTGTATATGCTTGTCAAGTGCTCGAAGTCCTCAGTAGAATGCCACAGCTTTGTGCCTTTCAAACCTTGCACCCATATTGCCTTGTTTTTGGACCAAAACCTTGGATTTTCAAGCCTGCAACCTTTGGTAGCCTGCCGGCCACCCCTATTGGCTGCCGGTCATTGCTTCTAGTTGCTAGCCAGCAATGTGTTTTGCAGATATTTTATGACAGTTGTGCCAACTGTTTGCATGGATGCTTGCATCTGTTCCTACTTGTATGGCTAAATGTTTCTTTAGAAAATTCATGTTTTCTATATATAGAGGACCTCCCATCTTGTTTTTGAGGTTAAAAAAATTTTGGAGCAAAATTTTTCCTCTCTCTCTATAATTCTCTCTCTCTCTCTCTCTCTCTCTCTCTCTCTCTTATAAATTTCTTAACCTTTGCCCATACACTTTTTACCTTTGCCTATACATTCTTAACCAAACCTCTCCATCTTTGAGCTGAGGTATCTTTCAGCCTTGTTTGAGTTCTTGAGGGTGTGCTTGCCTTGATTTGTTGCTTAAAATTGGTTCTCCTCTTCAAGAGGTATAAAGTTTTGTCTCTTTACTTACTTTATTTACTATTTTTCCTACTATTTTCCAACTGTTTTTGGGCTATAAAACCTTTGTATTTTGGGGTTGAAACTTGGGTTTTAAGGCCAATAAAGGTTGAGGGGTTGATAGTCCTTCTTTACATCTTGTTTTCAAGGCCTTTACTCTTGTGTTTCCCACCCTTGCACTATCTTTTTTTGAGCTTTTGAACACTGATTTTCAGAGTTATTTCAGTGGCCAAAATCATGTTTTGAAGGCCAAAATTGGAGGGGTTAGCCTCCCCTCTTTGTGTTTTGTTTACTAGCCTAACATGCTCCATGTTTTAGCTTATTGTTCTAACTATTTCTGTCTTAATTTCAACATGTTTTAGGACTTATTTAGGACTGTTTTAGCACTATTTTTAAGTGCTGGTTGCTGTCACGACCCGCTCCCCGTACCTAAGGATTAAGCATCGTGATGGCCAGTAACTGAAGTTATCTCCAGCCAATTCTTGAACAAATTAATAAACACGAGTTGAAGTAATATTTAAGTGAGGGTACCAAAATAATCATTGGAGCTTCTATTTTTATTAAAAAATTTGTTGACCAAAATGCCGATATTTACATATAAAAATATCATAAAAGTGATGTGTGTGTCTATTCCGGAGCCCTACGTCTAAGACTTTCCAAAAGTTATTTTTGAATTGATTACTTCTTGAAAATTAGTAAGCAGCTATAAGCACATGGCAGAGTGAGAAATATTATGCCAAGAGTATAAGGGATACAAAATAACCATGAATAGTTATGTAACTAAAATATTTAAGATCACTTAGTCTGAACAAATAATCATTTAAGTAGCAAAACTGAGATTATGTAAATAAATAACCATAACCACGGTACTAAACAGAACGAAACAGAGGTCACATGAGTGATAGTCAGAATAGAGGTACGGATTCAAGAGGTGGCTCGTACGGATTATAGAAGTAGCTCCCACAATAGTGTAGCACTTATCTCCACATAGCACTTTGTTCTGCACAGAACAGAGGTCAATAGATTCATGACAATAGAGGGCCACAAAGTGACTAAACAGAGACCAGTGGTTATTTAAATCCCCTAAGGCGTGGGACTCCTATGGTGGTACTTATAAAACATAATTGTTTATAAGGTTATAGTCAAATATTCTTTAAAATTTAAACAAATATATCCATATGTTTCATTTTAAACAAATAGAGTTCAAAAAATAACTCATGTAGTTGAAATATTAATATAATTTATAAAACATAACTTATATAAAATAAATTATGGTAAGTCAAAACATACGTAAAATATATTATGGTGACTCAAAGTATAATATAACCCATCTTAAAATTAATACCTCACTATTTCTTTCTACTATCAAAGATCTTCTTGATTTCCAATATTTCCTTCCCCTTTCTTAGTTCCTTTTCCTTTCTTTCTCTCTCTCTTTTTTTTTTCTTCCCTTTCTTTCCCCT
Source organism: Camellia lanceoleosa (assembly GCA_025200525.1). Classification (NCBI taxonomy): domain Eukaryota; kingdom Viridiplantae; phylum Streptophyta; class Magnoliopsida; order Ericales; family Theaceae; genus Camellia; species Camellia lanceoleosa. The sequence goes on from CM045767.1 coordinate 146,122,231, forward strand.
AGATTTTGATCCACTCCTCCCTATTTATAGGGAGATAAAGGCATCATTAGCCAACACGTGGCCAGGTCGGATCCCTCTCCAAATTTGATAGTAAATTACCTGGATTTATACTTATCTTTAATAAATATTTAAGATAATTACACTTTGGCCCAGTTTTCTAATATAACTATATAAATAAATTAATCCCTAATTAAATTACACTTTATCATATACCAACAGAAAATTAATTATTTATTTTACTACCACACCTATTATTATTATTATTGTTATCAATATTATTATTTATTTACTCTTATTTTTATATTTATTTATTTACTATCTTTAATATTAATTTGACCCAACTAGTATTATATTTCCATATTTTTGTTAATTTGGCCCCAAATAATGATCCCTAATTAATTCCATATTTGATAATCCAATGCCAAATTAGATTTTGTATTTATTATTATTTATTTAATAATATATAATTACATACAACCATAATACTAGTATAAAATTTTTGGGTTGTTACAGTTGCATTTGAGTTTTGTTTTGCATGCTTATAATGTAATTGTTCTCATGAGCTTGGTGTTCTAGGCCTTAAACACCATCTTATTTGAGTTGATTGTATTTATTTATGGTTTTCCATACTTTTGATCACTCTTAACCACCTTTGCAACATCCCTTCTTTCTTGGCTTTTGTTTTGCTTTAAATTAATTTCAAGCCAAGTGTTTGTTTAAGCATGAGATTGAGATGTCATACTTAATGGTTTAATCCCCTTGGGGGTTCATTACCAACGGTATGATATCTCTTTCATACCCAAAACAACTCTTGGTTCGAGCCCTCTTTCCATTAGAGGACTTAAGCTCACATTTGAACTCAATTGATTAAAGAATGGATGGTAACCTAAAATGAAGTAATAAAATTGGTGAGTAAAAATGGTACAAGATAATAACTTGTTTGGGTTCAATCGAACGTTAATTGAACCATTGAGTCTTGAGTCGTTTCATACTTTTTAGTGATGAAAACGGTTCAAGATTCATTGTCAACTACTTCCCTTGATTTTTAATGATAGGGAGGTAGTTTTGAGAGTCTTGTTTTATTGCAGCTATTGAATTTGCACACTTTGGTTCAAAAACCATCATGCAATGAAATTACATCTATTGGTGGTTTGTAAATCAAGTTTTACTACTTCTTTGAGCTGTTCAAATGATAAGAAGGGGTAAATTGTGCAAACAAACCCTTGAGAATACACTGTCTCTGCTCTATTTACTCTCTGTTATAGCAGGGAAGTTCAGTCAATAGTGGTCGGCAGGCCATCATCAATGGACTGCAGGCCCCCTGCCGGCCACCAGTGCAAAATCAAGCAGTGTCCTTTTGAAATAGAATAGAACAGGTTTTGAGGTGGAAAACAGTATAAGTGTTCTACTGTGCAACAGAGGCATTCAGTAGTAGAAACAATGATTTTTTCGGGTGGAAAGTCTGTGCATGCATGAGCATTCCTCGTTTCCCGAGGCAGAGTAATTAGAATAACTAACTTAGCACTCTTTTCATGTTGTATTCATGTAAATAATTAGTTCATTTTGATTTGTTGTAATAATTAGTTGGCTAGAATAGTTAATTAATTCGGTTTGTAATAATTAGTTAAGTAGCTTAGCTAAATTATCTTGTTGTTGTAATAGCTTAGTTTTAGCTAGTTAGCTAGTTAGTTCATTCAGACTCTCCTTCGTGAGAGCGCAATGTTATAATAATATATATGTCTTCCAACCCCACGTCGTTCTCCATTTTATTTACTAGCTTATGATGGTTAGTTTAGGGCATCATGTTTAATTTATCATATCTCATGCCTTGCATCCACTTGTATTGCATACACCAAGGCTTGGTTCATCATTCTAATTTGCTTTGGTAGTTTAAATACTTTGTTGAATACATGCTTAGACCGTATGCTATCAAATTTATTCATATGCCATATTAGCAGCTGAGTCTATTAATTGTATATCGCGTGTGTTGCATAAGTCATATCGCATAGTTGGGATCATGCATTTTTCTAACTCTTTCGTTTGTTTTGGCTTGGAGTACTAGGTGAGCCTTTACTCGCTTTGGCATAATTGCATGAGTGTGATTGTTTCCATGTCTAGCATGTTTGCTATGAGGCTAATTGCTTAAGTGCTATAACTACTTGAATGCTTGTGGTGAAGGCTAATTGCTTAAATTGGAATAATTTGAGTAATGTTCATATGCCATCACTTTTTCAAGTGGTATATATTTCGAAACCGTTATTAAAACAAACATGAGCCAAATGTTCTAATTCTTGCAAATTAGTCTATACTTGTATGTGCACGCATCACATAGTAATGCTATCCTAATAATCGGAACAAGAGCATATAATGTAGATAAGATTCATATCATGATTAATAGAAGCCGATCTTTGATCGGGCGAGTGGGGGTGCTTAATTCATGACCTTCCCCTCTCGTACCTAAGTTCCCAAGCCGAGACAATCTTGGTGATATCGGATACGTGGCCTTTGGCACGAGTCGTGGGTTTCCTAAATTTTCGAAAAATATTTAGGAGGCGACTCTGTATCTGGCAAAGCAGTCCATTTTTGTCATTTTTTTATTCAAAATCGATTTTTCAAAAAATTTACCAGATTGGGGCTCTTTGGTGTTTATCTATTTCACATTGCACTTGTGGAATCAAATTCAAAACCGTGGGAGTCTGATACTATAGGGCTTCTTTGTCTTCCGAAAGGGGGTACGAAAAGTCGAGTTACAGTTTCTGGCGACTCTACTGGGGAATTTAGAGAACTTGACTCGAAATTCATGATATGAAATTTTATCTACGCTTATATGTTTCTTTGCATTACATTTGCATTGGTGCGTTTTAGTTACTATGCTTGCCATATGTTATTCTTGGACGATTTGCAGGAGGCTTGCTCGAAAAGCTTGCCAAAAACCTGACCGGTCACGGGCTCTGCCATGATGGGAAACACAACCCTTGGATTTGGACTACCACTGTGCCGTTTGATCCTCCTTTCACTTCTCGGTGTTAGGTGTGAGAGGTATATTAGGTAATCTTGCTGAGGTACCCTTCTGACCATTTGGCCTAGTTGCATATTGAAGAACTATAGAGACTGCTCCAAACTAGAACATGATGCTCACCTGAATATAGGATTACGTGAAACTGTTTTGTTTGAATAGTGAACCCTAGTTCCTGACGAAACTAGGACAGCGTAACCTTATCCCTTCATAGGGGTGTTTTGGCTCTTACTTAACTGGTATGTGCTTTACAGTAAAACTGTACAATAATGTACATATCAATTGCAAGTTTTGTATCCGTTTTGGGGGCAGAATTCAGTGTTGAGTGCAGTCCTACAATTTTGATTACATCTGTGTTGGTAACACCATTAGCTGAGGTGTTGTGCGGTTTCTGATTACTATTTTGTTTTTAATTTATTTCTTTTGCTAGGTAGTTTAACACCATAGCTTCAGAAAGTTTGGATATCCCCCAAGTGCTCTGGACTTGAGTCAGAAGGCTTCGTAAAGCCGGGGATCTTGTTAGGGGACAACCCGTGTTTACTTCACTCCCACCGGTTACAAGATGGAGGAGAGTCAGGCAGAGTTCACCGGTCCAGTTTTTACAGCAGTCACCCCTAAATTCACCTGCATCTAGTCAAGTTCAAGGACAGTCTTCTACTTCTAGTCGAGCACGAAATCACTTGCCTATTTCGTTGACACAGTATCCCCCAGTCAGTATGGAGGAATTGATATATCATCTTCAGGAAACAGTTAAAACCCTACAACAAAAAGTTGCTCGTCAGGTCGAGGTCACAGCTCGTTAGGTTGAGGTAATAAACAGGCTACAATAACAACAACCACAGCCGACAGTGATTTCTGCATCTTATGCACCTCCCACGGGAATCCCAGTACCCAGAGCCACTGCCCATACTGCCAATGTCCAAGAGAATCAAGGCAAATCGACAGAACCGATCCCAGCACAAACCTCCAAAGCACTTGTGTATCAAACCGAGGCTCCGTTTGAGTTTAAGGTGGACCTGATTATGCTCAAAGTTAATAAACTAGAGAAGCTCTTTAAAAGAGCACAAGGTGTTAACTCTATCCCTGATATAGAAGATGTGTATATTGATTCTGTAGTGCCATTGCCAGATCGGTTCAAAATGCCGCACATCAATCGCTTCGATGGCTCCAAAGATCCCATGGTTCATCTACGGCTGTTTTGAGACATCCTGCGGCCAATAGGCCTGACCAGATTGCAGAAGCTCTCTCTTTTTGGCCGTACCATGTCTGGTATAGCGTTCATTTGATATGCAAAGTTGGTGGATTCAGTTAAGCAAAATTATGATGAAATGGTCGAGGCCTTTATTGCTCAGTAATCGTATAACACACAGATCGAGGTCACAATTCGTGATCTTGAGGCAACGCACCAAGAGTGAAAGAAGGGCTTCTCAGAATTTGTGATGATGTGGAGGGCTAAAGCTTCAATGATGACCACAAGGCCTTTCGAGAAAGATCAGATGATGATGGTAGTCTGTAATTTGCACGGGAAGTTGTTGTAGAAAATGGTCATCCTACTTCTATTCACATTCACCGAGCTCCATAAGATGGGTGTTCAGATTGAAGATGCCATAAAACAGGGGTTGATTACTGATGAGAAAGAGCAGGCAAAAAGGCCTTTTATGTGCAGTTCCAATGCTACCACCAGTGGTAGCACAGCTGCGAGGCCATTAGATGTGAGCGTTGTCACCACCACAACCAAGACTACCAATCCCTTTGCTAACACAGTTTCACAAACTTCAGCCAATCCTACCCGATCCCAGAGGACCTTTACCCAACTCTACATGACCCTATCTCAAGCCATGATGGTGCTGGTCAAAAAGGGACACCTCAAACCATTAGAGCCTCGTTCACTACCTGATCATCTCCCACCAAAACACAACCCAGCAAAAAACTGCACATTTCACCAATAGCATGGTCATGATACCGACCAATGCTTTAGATTGTGTCATGAGATTCAAGATCTCATTGACAACAAGGTGATCGCACTACTCCAAAAACCAAATGTAACTACAAACCCTCTCCCGGTCCACAATCAAGTTCCCTCACCTCAAAATCTAAACCTAATCTATACACTAGCCATCCTCTATGACCCCAGTGTATATATTACCACTTCCCACCTACCAAGGTTGACGGTGTTCATTCCTAAAAGCACAAATTTGTGCATGATAGACACGTCCGCACTTCAACCTAAGCCTGTGGTGGTGACAGCTCGAATAGAAGGGAGGCTGGCCTTAGAGGAAAGTACGAGTCCGCTGTTGGAGAGCTCTGAGGACTTGCCTAATGGGGTGTACGATCCAAGCTACTGCATTGTGTCAATCGAGCAAATCAAGCCAGAGTTAGTGTTGCCAACAATAGTGGAGGTTAATGTGGTTAGGGAGGATAGCCCGAGCCAAGGGTTAGATGATTTGGCAGAACTAGAGAAGGATTTAGACAACCTACAATTCTTTGACGAACAGGATCAATGGGATGTGCAAATTGGCTGGTTCGATTTGAAGAATCAATCGACAACTCTGGGTGGCTGAGTGATGAACCTGATAAAGAGGAAGGAACTGAAATCAAACCCGAGGAAAAAGAAGCAAGAATTGCTGTAGTGGCCGGAAGAGCCGATGAAAAGGAAAAACTGCCTGAGAATGTCGGCATGGAAAATTCAGCGCAGGAACTGGACACTGTGAGCACTGCAGACACAGAACATGAAGTTACACTGAAGCAGTTTGAACAAGAGAGGGTTTAAGACAACCAGAAAGCAATACTAGCCCAATACCCTCTGGGAGATACCTGTGATGTGAAAGTGATCCAAATAGAGTTGGACAACTGTTTGTTGGCTGCTGAAGGTGTATAGTAGGATGATGACAATCTGCATCTGGCCCACACCGACGAAGATTGGGGTGAGTGCCTATCGAACAACACGTGGTACGTAGAAGAAATAGATCACATAACAAGAAGTGGGTGGTATTTTAAGCCACCGCACTTAGATCAAGTTGAGGCATCTGGGAAGGACAGAGAGGTTAAGAAACAGAAAGAGAAACAGCTGGAAGAAGAGGTAGTGTTGAAGCAGCTTAAGAAAATCCAAGCTGATTTCTCAATTTAGGGCCTTCTTATGGCCTCCCAAGTACATCGACAGGCTATATTATCAGCAATGGACAAGGCAAAATTGTCTATTGACATTACCCCTGAACAGCTTGTGAGAACCCTAACCTTTTTTGACAAAAAACTGCCGCCAGAAGGCTCAACTCACAACAAACCCTTATACATATCTGTTGAGTGTAGGGAAAAATGGGTACCGGTGGTATTGATAGACACTGGTTCGGCCATCAATGTCTGTCCCTCCCATACAGCTTATGCCATCAGCCTTAGGCTGACAGACTTTATGCCCACGGCCCAAGTAATTCGGGCATATGATAATACAAGTAGGGAGGTCATAGGCACGCTGCAAATCAGAGTCCAGGTAGGCCCAGCTCAGCAAGATGTTGAGTTCCATGTCCTGGATGTGCTAGCCACTTTCAATTTACTGTTAGGGCGATCCTGGTTGCATCATGTGAAAGTTGTCTCCTCTACCCTCTACCAAATGTTGAAATACCCTTATGGAGCAGGAGTGGCTATTGTTTTCGAGAATTCATCCATCCACTCACCGCCGGAGGTAACTACACCAGTGTTGGAAATCACTCATGGCGAGGAGGATGTATTCCTTTTAAGGTTCACTCTGGTTGAGGCCCGGGTAATGCAAACCATTTTAGCCGCTGATGAGAGCATGTATGTCAGCGCTCAGTTTATCTATTTCATGAACAAGCTACAGCATGTGCCAGGAATGGGACTTGGAAGAAGTGGCCAGAAAGGCATCGCTGCACTAACAAATGTGGTACACAACCCACATACCTTTGGTCTGGGCTATGTACCCACCAAAAAGGATTGGATCAGGAAAGGAGAAGAAATCAAAGGCAGAGCCAAGGCCAAGCAAGCCGGGAAACACTATGAGCTTATTTACATGCCAATTCGGAGGACGCTGAACAACTGCTTTGTTCGGGAGGGAGAAGATTTCCCTTTTTGCCGCTTTTCTGAGCCCTGGGTGAATTCCATGAAGTAGCGTGTCCTTGGGTTCGAATCTTTGACTTGTAGCTGCAATATAATGATATCGAGGAAAATGCTGAGCTAAGTGCTGAAGCTAAACAGAGCATGGAAAATGACTTAGACAACAGCGAACTTAGAGTAGGGACAGCACTGGCATGTCTCCTTACAGATCCTACGGCTGACCTAGAGAACTTGGGAGATAACCTTTCCATCTCCATGATCGGGGAAGGACCGAGTGTGAACCCAACTAGCAGCATTTTGGATACATCAGAGGTATCATCTTTTATCTGGCAGCTGGATGAGGGCTATCTGTCTAGTTCTGAGTCGAATAATGAGCTAGAATCTGATTTCATTGAGTCTGTGGAGTCGGAGTTAGATTCTGGTTCTTCTAATTCAGGGTCTGGTATTTCCGGGGGTGGTAACCCAGATGCCAAGGTCTTGTCCAGGTCTTCTTTTTCTTTTGCTTTTGAGTCGGTTGTAACCGAAGATTTGGATCTTATGAATAAGAACGCTGCCAATTCTGTGTATTTCTCTGTGCCCCTTATTTATTATATTGACCAAGATTTTCAGAATTTTAATGAAAACGAAGAAGAAGGAATTCCTCTAGTTTTAAACAACTTGATTAATCGAGAGGAGGAGAGGTTTGCTAAACCCTGTGCTGATAAAATCATTGCTATTAATGTGGGTGCTGAGAAGGATCCGTGTTTGGTCCTGATCGGGTCCACGTTGTCTTCGGAGGAGCGCGAGCGCTTAGTCGCTTTATTAAAAGATTTCAAAGATGTTTTCACATGGTCCTACAAAGACATGGCTAGAATCGATCCTGAGATTATATAGCATCGGATCCCTCTTGACCCCAAGGCCCGACCCGTCAAGTAGAAGTTGCGTAGAATCCGTCCAGATTGGGCGTTGAAAATCAAGAAAGAGGTCACCAAGCAGATCGAGGCAGGTTTCTTGTTAGTATTTGAATATCCAACTTGGTTGGCCAATATCGTTCTAGTGTCGAGTGTATGTGGACTTTCGGGATTTGAACAGAGCCAGTCCGAATGATGACTTTCCTCTGCCGCACATAGATGAGTTAGTGGACTTCACTACGGGCCATGCATTGCTATCCTTTATGGATGGATTTTCTGGGTACAATCAGATTCTGATGGCTCTCGAGGATAGAGAGAAAACCGTGTTCGTTACGCCGTAAGGTACCTACTGCTACCGGGTTATATTGTTTGGGCTGAAGAATGTCGGGGCTACTTATCAGAGGGCTACAACCACCATTCTATATGATATGTTCCACAAAAAGGTCGAGGTGTACATGGACGACATGAATGTCAAGTCCAAAGAAAGAGAGGGCCACTACACCACCTTGGAGAAATTCTTTCAACGGATTAGAATACAAGTTAAGGTTAAACCCGTAGAAATGCACCTTGGCGTAATAGTAGGGAAAATGCTGGGCTTTTTGATTACACAAAGGGACATCGAAGTAGATCCTTCCAAAATCAAGGCCATCCTAGAAATGCCACCACCAAGAACTGAAAAAGGAGGTGTGAGGCTTTCTGGGTAAAGTGCAATTCATAAGATGGTTTATTTTTAAATTTACCTTGACTTGTGAACCACTTTTTGGTCTTCTGAAGAAAGGAAAGAAATTCTCTTGGGATGATCGATGTCAATTTGCCTTTGCGCAGGTTAAGTAGTACCTCTAGAATCAGCCTGTGTTGTTGCTGCCAGAGCCGGGAAAGCCTTTGATTCTGTACCTGTCAGTAACAGACGCAACCATAGGATGCATGCTCAATCAGGAATCTAAAGATAGAGTGGAGAAAGCCATGTACTACTTGAGTAAGAAAATGCTGGATTATGAGACCTGCTATACTCTATTAGAGAAAACTTGTTTAGATTTGGTATAGGCTACCAGGAAATTGACACTACTTGCTAGCTCACTCTGTAATCCTAGTTTCGAGATTAGATCCCATCAAATATCTCTTCGAGAAATTGGCACTTACAGGTAGGCTAGCCTGTTGGTTGCTTTTCCTCTCCGAATTTGATCTCAAATATGTCACCCGCAAGTTAGTCAAGGGAAGAGCTGTAGCAGAGTTCCTAGCAGATCACTCGGCAGAAGAGGATGAGGCGATGGAATACTTGTTCCCAGATGAAGCCATTCTGCAAGTTGAAGAGGAGACTTGGATGATGTACTTTGACGGAGCAGCCAATTAGTAGGGTTATGAGATAGGTGTGATATTGATAGCATCCGACGACTCCCATATACTTTTAGCCTTCAAACTCCGATTCAAGGTGTCCAATAATGAAACAGAATATGAAGCGTGTATCGCTGGTTTAGAAACTGTCCTCAAACTAGGGGCAAAAAGATTGGATGCCATCTGGGACTTGAACTTAGTTGTTTCTCAAACAAATGGAGACTGGAAGGTCAAAGAAGAAAAAATGAAGGCTTATCACCAGACCCTGGATATTCTAATTCCTAGGTTTGAAAAACTAACTTTCACGCATCTATTGAGAGAGAATAATAGGTTCACTGATGCTTTAGCAACTCTATCTTCTATGGTAGACATTCCACTTGGAGTTCGGATGCGTCTGACTATCATTGAGCAGAAATACAAGTCGCCTTATGAAACTATCGCCGTAATAGATGAAGCTCAAGATAAAAACCCTTGGTACTACAATATTTGGAACTTCTTAGAAAATGAGATTTATTCGCCAAGGGCAAATGCCAAGGACAAAAGGGAAATACGGCGAATGGCCATCCAATTTATCATCTACGGAGGTAAACTGTATAAAATAGGTCATTTGGGAATACACAAATTGTGGGTCGAAGAAGAGGAATCAAAGCGCCTGATGGAGGCCATCCATGGAGGAAAGTGCAGAGCGCACATGAACGGCGTAATGTTAGCCCGGAAGATTCTCAAGCAATGTTATTACTGTTCCACCATAGAGGAGGATTGTATTGGTTTTGTTCGGTGATGCCACAAATGCCAAATTTATGCTAATCGCATGAACATCCTACCATCAAAACTGTACAATATGACTTCGACATGGTCTTTCTTGGTCTGGGGAATCGACGTCATCAGTGCAGTCACACCAAAAGGGTCGAGTAGGCATGAATATATCTTGGTGGCAATTGATTACTTTACAAAGTGGGTGGAAGCTCAATTCTATGCAGTGTTAAAAGCATGACATGTGGCTAAGTTCATCAGAAACAATATCATTTGCCAATATGGAGTCCCAAACGAGATCATATCAAATAATGGCTCTCACTTCAAAAAAGAGGTGATAGACTTGTTGGAGAAATACAACGTGGCTTTTCATAAGTTATTTACATACAGGCCGCAAACCAATGAAGTTGTTGAAGCTGCCAACAAGAACATCAAGAATATCTTGCAGAAGATAGTTAAGACATATAAGGATTGGCCAGATAAATTGCCATTCGCACTCTAGGGTTATAGAACTTCAATCCTGGCGTCTACAGGGGTAACTCCTTATTCTCTCGTCTATGGGATGGAAGCTATTTTGCCAATTGAAATAGAAGTCCCATCGCTGCGAGCTGTGGTTGAGTATCAAATAGCAGAAGTGGACTGGTAACAGAGCATATTTGAGGAGTTGATGTTGTTTGATGAGAGAAGGCTGAAAGCATTGTATCATGTTTAGGGTTATCAGCACAGAATTGCCAAGGCTTTTAATAAGAAAGTTAAGTCCCGAAATCTCAAGAAATGAGATATGGTGCTGAATGACAACCAAGCTCCTATTTATGACCCTAAGGGCAAGTTCAGACCCAATTGGACTGGTCCTTACATCATCAAAGCTATCTGGTCTGGTGGAGTTGTTATTCTCATAGACTTAGATGGCTTGGAATTTTCACAATCGATCAACGTGGACAAGTTGAAGAAATACTATCCCTAAGAGGCTCGTTAGGCCGAAAACTTGAAAAGGCGACTCAGACAAAAGTTAAAGCATGAAAAATTAGAAATAAAGAAAAATTGAGCTCGCAAGGTTAAAAATCCTAAAGCGCGACTTTGGCAAAAGTTAGAGCGTAAAAAAAGAAAGTTAATACTCGAGTGAACCTGAACCGAACTACATAAGGCCTGATCCCATCTTCAGGATACGTAGGCAACTTCATCCTGAAGTTCGGCCGTAATCATCTCCAACTCAACTGTCCTGTCCATGTGTCTAATCAGGTCATCTCTGTTTGTTCTTTACCTAAGGGTTCAGTTGTGATCTTTACGTCGAGAGAAGAGCTGGTTACAATGCAGAGCAGTGGTGTTCAATCAGGGGCATTTCTAATTTTTTTTTTGATTTAGGGTTGTACATCTTAAGGATTGATTCCATGCATGTCAGGTGGCGATCCTTTACGAAAATGGTTTTGGAAAGTTTTAATAAAAGTTGATTTTCTTCAAAATTTTACCTTTTACAACTTAGACCATTTTTGGACCAAAAGGAAAATTTTTAGTGCTCACAATTTTAATTTCATTAATTTCAACATAAAGTTCTCCAACTCTTTGATACAAATCAAAGTTACTTTATTACATCAAAAAACTTGAAAAGAAAGGTCAAAGCAATAAACTAGGGGCATAGGTGAGTCAGGTGCTGCTGTGTCCTCTGCTCGTGCTTATGGAAGCTTCTGAAGCCAAAAAAGGCCCGGTTTGTGCCTCATCCTCGAGCCAAGCCAAACACTCGTCAGAAAGGGCATAACTAAAACTAGGGACAGGGGCTAGAAGCTCTCTCATCCTCCAAGCAGTGAGGTACCTAGCCAAGTGTGAACCACGAATGGGAAATGAAACCAGGTATTTTACCCCATCATCTGGACAAGTCTGATCATGCCCGAATTAACGTTTGAACCGGAAAGGGAAATAGAACATGCAATGCGTAAGGCTAATCAATTGTATGCCAGATTACTGAGCCATGCTATAACTTATCTCGGTCAGATAAAGCCAGGCGCAATGCCAAGCTATGTCAGCAGTAAACCTGTTGCACATCCAATCGCACCACCATCTCTTGTTCGGGAAATCCACTAGTCGCTGGCGGAAGAAATTCCAGCTGAGTACTCAGGGCAAGAGTCCACTACCTTCAGCTTATCCATAAGCCATACCTGGAAAGGGATGAAAAAAAAGAGAGATTAAAGAATAGAGAGATGTATGTTGAGAGAAATGTGAGAAAATGGCTTTGAGAGAAAAATAGAGTATGATTGCCGAGTGATGTGAGAAATATATATGAGAAAGGGTGGGAAACAATACCTGAAGAAGTAGTGGACTTCCTGCGAATCTGGTAGTCTTCCGCCGATGAAAAGCATCTAAGCCCATCAAGGTCTCGGCTAGTGCTAAAACAATGTAACTCTTGCCTTCTTTCAGGTCTTACACCACTTCGATCAATCGAATGTTGGATCCACCAAAACTAGGGGCAAGAAGGATGCAAGCATACATAAGTATAGGACATGTTGCCAAAAACCCCACCAGAGAAGGTCGCCTCTATCATCGGTATCAAAAAATCGATAAGTCAAGTTGAGTATGCCCAGTTCTCCGTTGTGGACTAGAGATCAAGCCTCGTGCAGAATAAGCCCACACATCTATCCCAAAGCTTAGGTGTGGCCAAAACGGGGCTGAGGCATGATTTTCTCATCGCACTGAGATTCCATTAGTGCCTGAAATTCTTCAATTGTCGAGCACATTTCTTGCCTCCTGGAGTAAAAGACATATCTAATTGGGTCCCAGCATTGGGCCGCAGCATGGAGGAACGAAAAACAAAGTAGAGTATGGCTCAACGAAAAAAGTACATTTATGTTGAAACTCTGAAAATTTACCTTTTCCGTGTCGTCTAAAGCAACTATCCAATCTGAGAGCTTTTCGACAAAAAATGGCTCCATTTGTGGAAGAAATTGCAGCTAAAATGAGTTTTTGGAGAAGAATTCACGAAGCAGAACCTTTTGTAGAAGATAAGGCTGTGAGTGGAAGCCAGCTGTCAACAATCTGGAGGTTATTCTCACTGGTGGCCAGCAGGCTACTTTGGTGGTCGGTAGCTTCTTTTTGTGGTCGACAGTCCCTTTTTCTGGCCTACCATCCATTTGTGTGCTAGACAGTGCTGGAAGCTTGTGATTTGTCTTGATCACCGAGTGTTTTGAGGTCTTGTTTTGAGTCCTTTTAGTTTTAGCAAGTTTGTTTATTTGTATTCGAGTTATTTTTGTTTTGTTTTGTTTATCGAGTTGTATGTTGTACTCTGTATTTCGGTTGTTAGTCGGCTCATTACTTGATTAAAAACACTGTTTCAATCAAACGCTCTTGGCAAATTCAATTCCATGTCCATTTTATGCAAATATGGTGCTCATGATGCAAAAATGACAACACTTTTCATAAAAACTGCAAGGTTTTATTTTGATCATGGTTTTTTACAAAGAGGAGTACAAGTTTCAAAAACAAAAATAAAACCTATCTGAAGCTTTACATTGTGCTAATGGTACCACAAAAAGAAACTAAGTAAAAAGTACAAAAAAAATCAACGTCAGTCGCCTTAGGCCAGAGAGGCCTTCTTCGTCCTCTTCCTCGGAGGGGAGGACTCGGAAGCACTATCTCCATCGGCACCGCTATCCGAATCAGTCTTTGAACCAGAGCCAGTATCATCTCCGCTCCCTGTCTCAGAGCTTGCCTCGGCGTCACCTCCACTCTCGGCCCCCGAGCCAATATCATCGTCTCCACTTTCGGATGACTCAGAATGCCGACTTACTGCCTCCTCGGAGTCACTAGTCTCAGCATCATCGTCGCTCAAGATGGGCTTTGAAAGACTGCTCTGGCCTCGGGTGCCTCTATCTCTGCTTTGACAGCTACTCATATCTCGGCCACGAGCTGGGGTCTGTCTTTCTCTCTCATTCCTGCTGCCGAAGGAGAGTCTTCTTATTGTTAGTGCTATTCTTGCTGCCATCGGTGCAGATAGAATCTGAAAAAAATAGTTGTCAATGTATTAACTACATTGTGTGTATCAAATGCAGGCATAGTATGTAGAATGAGTGTCATGCAGAAATCAAGATACAGTATGAGTACAGTGTGTGAATACAGTATACCAATGCAGTGTATCAATGTAGTTTGGGAAATATTACAATTGAAATGCCAATGTATTAGTGGAAAATATAAAATGCATGCTAAACTGAAGAAAGCTACCTGGATAACGTGAAGACCGAGTAGTGTCTCCTTTCTCTGCACCATACCCATCAGGGAAGCCACCAGCTCGAGGAAGCTCCCCATATATTCTATAGATACTTGCAAGTGCATTTGGATGATTAATGTCTGGGATAAACATATCTGAAATGGAAATGTGGATGTGCAAATGATAAAGTGTGGTCCATACTTGGGATAAGCCTCGAACTTCGACAAGCTCGTGTCTAGCCTTTGTCGGCTCGATTGGGATCTAGTAAGTAGTCCCAGTAGGCCGCCAGCATGTGAGCATGGTAGAAAGCTCCGGCCAATGGATAATCTGCTCAACAAGGGGAGCCTCTCTAGCATGGGCCCTAGTCGCTCGAACTGCCTCGCCTGCCGCAGGGGCCCCTACTCCCTTGCCTGCGTGAGTGCCCGTCAGAGTAGGCATAAGGTTGGTTTGGATAAATATCGTGTAATCGCCCTCTTCTCTGAAGAAGTCAGCATCCAAGCCACCATAAACTGTATGACGGCATCAACAGATAAGTTGTCCGCTGTCCTCAAGTGGTATTGAAACGACCGAATCAGGCAGGCCCACAGTCTAGTGAATGAATCTCTCACTTAAGAACTAAGCTCGATAGACTGGGCCCTCCAGTAGAATCTCAAATCGAGGATGTGCCCCACACTCCCACGTACTAGTCTCGCAGCTCGGCCGGCATCATGGCCTAGGGCTTCTACGTGATTTGCAAACAGGGGATATACAGATTGTTAGTTACCGTCAGTTGCTAAAATGTGAATCAAAACAGTTGCAAAGTAAAAATGACTGTGTTTCGGGTTACCTCGTGGACAACCATAATATCAAAGTAATGGCGAAAGAACGCAAAAGTCTCACGACTCCGACGCTGACACCGACCATCGTATCGCCTCGAATAGGGAACCAATAGGGGGAGCTCCTCCATAGGCTTTGGAGCGAGGGCTGAAAAATAAGCATAAACCCATAGCTGCAAAGAAAGCGCAATGATATGTGATCAACAAAACATGAACAGATATAGAAAGTGAAAAACAGAAAACACAGAGCATGGATAGATGTAGAAAGTACAAAGCAGAAAGTACAGGTGTTGAACAGATATAAGGAAGAAAATGTGAAGTAGAAAGTGTAAATTGCAAAGAGAAAACTGAAAATGCATACCTCCCAAGCTCGTTAGTAGCCTCCGATCCGTTCTCCCCTTAAGTGGGAGGTAGAGTTCATATATATCCGTATAAAGTGGCGAGGCCAGTTCCACCTCAGTCATAAAAACATACTCGGGGAAGGGTCACCACGGCGCGCAACAGATAAAAACCCACGGTGTTCCACCTGTTCGAAAACAAGGTGGTACCGAGGACAAACATCAGGAAGTCCTTGGCATACTGCTTCATCTCCTCCAACGTCTCGGGCTCGCTCCCACGGAATTGCTTTTTGAACTAGCTGTATCTCACCATGGCTGGCCGGTATAGAGGTGGGCGTGCTCCCAATAAGTCGATCCAAGCAGCCTCTCACTTCCCCATGTCTGTGTCAAAAAAGATCGAATCACCCCCTACTCCTAAGCTTGTGATCATGGCGAAATCGTAAGGAGTCATCGTCAGCTCCTTGACAGTAGAGAAGTGGAAGGAGTTTGTGGTATCCCATCATCTCTCCACTAGCGCTCTTAGAAGGAGGCGGCTCGCCATGACATGTGTCAGGTCGGAGTAGAAAAGACTGAAGCTAGTCTCATCGATGATGTCACAGACCTCGGCGGGGACCTCGTCATACCAATCTCTTGCTGTCGTCGCTCCATACCCCTTGTAGGCACGGAAGTCTCCCTGTCACGACCCAAACCCGCTCCTAAAAGTTTGGTCCATGACCGGCCTGTACTTAGGCCTCAAAACAAAATTTCAAAATAATATTTATTCAAATACGGGGACTTAAGCAAAAGCAAATACCAAAAATAATAACAGAACATCGATTGAGTAGTGCTTAAATGCCAGGATCTTAAACATTACATCAAATATACAAATGTCACATACGCAGTTCATATATATACAGTCCAAGCCATATAGTTGTGCAACAAAAGCCATCATAGCCTGAACAAACTAAGCTTGGTAAATTATACTACGTCTCTACACGGAGACACTTCCTGGGTGGCTTGACAGAGAGGCGAACCTCGATACAACTCTAGTGTTGATCCTCGATGGCTCACTTATATGTATATAAAATAAAAGGGTGAGCTAATGCCCAGTGAGTAATATTAAAGTAAAGAGGTTAATGAATGATGCCCTTTACATTAAGAAAACATATTTCACAATTCTGAAATGTATCTTAAATCATGTTAAAACAAACATTTATCGTATCAAAATCCATGCTTTTTGAACGGATTACATATCTAAACCCATTATAAAACATTTTTCTTGGTACGTGCCATGCCCACTTATACAAAGGGTTAGAATCACATTTCAAAATAGGACATCCATTCATGCATATCAAAGGACATTTCATAAACATGAATCATATAACGATGTAAAAACATTCATATTCATATCATATTTTCTGATTGACCTCGAGTTTATGTATAAGAAAATGGCCACGAGCTCAATCATATATCAAACGACCTTAGGTCGAAACGTATCATATCACTTGTCGTGGAGTAGACAAAATATCGACATGTCTCCACCTCTCATTGGGCCCAATTCATGTATGTATGGACTTAAGAGGTGTCTTGTGTGGATTCTAGAGGTGATTCTCACTGTAGCACTTAGTTCCGTACAATACTTTGTTCCATACCAAATTCAATAGGTCTTAAAAACCGAACAATTCATATCATGCCATAGCATAAGTGGAATGGATAAACGGAACGGCCTTGGGCCCATCATATCATATTACAAACAATTCACATTTCTTGTTCATAACTCATTTCACATTTCTTGGAAACTTGTGCATTTTGATAAAATGCGATATTTAGAGAATCATGTCATACATAAATTAAAATAAATAATGAAAAACATATCTTTACTATACTATTACTCACAATGATGGGCTTCTAGTAGCAATTGGACGATGTCCTCGTCTTGACCTACAACCATAATTACATAATGCAACATATGAATATAACTGATACCTTTCTTTGCTCTTTAATCAATTAGTTATGTTGGTTCTAAACTCATTAGTCCTCAATAGGTCATAATCTGTGTCTAGGAAAATAGGAGAAAACGAAAGGAAATTGGGTTAGAAAAAGAAATAACATGAAACCGGTAGACAGAAAGTGAACAACATTCACTAATTTGAGTATATCTATTTGTGTACTTAGAATTTGGATGTGAGACTACCACCATTGGAAACTAGACTTCCGGGGCTTGAATTTAGGCACAAGAATCACTTAAAACGAAGTCCGGATGAAAGAGATATGCTTATTTGAAATTGAGCTAAAATAAGGGGCTCCGCAGGTGCGGGACCAAAACCACACGTGCGGGAAAATCAAGGCACGTGCGGGGGCACGTGCTTTTATTTCAAAATTAAAAATGTTGCTGGAAAAAGGCTTCTGCACGTGCGGGATGCCCTGCCATACGTGCGGTTCTGGCAAAAACTTATGTCTGAAAATACCTGTTGGTTCTATCACTTGTTTTTCCATTTTTTAAGCTAGGTTAAACTCTAATCACTCAAAAACATGTAAAACTACCCCACAACATGATAAACTAACATCATTCAAGTATAATTGCATCTCAAATACATCAATCTTGCTTAAAGTTAGAAATCAAAGTCTTATCTTTTCCATATATTCAAGATTTCGTAATATATGTCCAAAATCATGTAAGTACATCTTACACATGGTTGATTCTCACACCAAATCTTGTTATTCCATGAATCATTCTTAAGATTGAACTCTAATAGACAAATTTAAGGAAATCAAGGTTCAATTTCTTGAATTCAACCCATTTCTTTCATAACACTAAACCCTAGTTCATTTACATATTAAATCTCCAATTTAATCCTTGATTTCATGTGGTAGATAAGTTATCTACAAAAAAAATAATTAAAGCCATATACCTTAACTCAAATCCTTGTTTTTCCCCTTGAACCTCTTCAATTTTCCCAAGCTTTCATGGTTGATTTTCTTCCTTTCTCTCTTTTTCTCCATTCTTTTTTCTTCCTCCATTTCTCTCTTGAGCCTCTAGAACTCTCTTTCTTTCTTTCTCTCAAAATATCTTTATCTCAATAATGAGGTTGAGCCCAAGAAGCTCATATAAATATAATATATATATATATATATATATTACTAATAAAATCAATTTAATTCATTTTAAATTAGATTTTTACAAAAGTTCATACTAAGCTCTAAAAGTCACGCTGATCACAAATATTTGGTCGGTTTCGGTTTGCTAAGGCTTTCAATTTTTAGTCCAAAGGTCACAATTTCAATAGATTTTCTTATAACTGACAGATCCAACTTCAAATCTTTAATATTCACATCCTTAAACATGCAATTCCACATCAACAACATAAAATCATGACTAATCATAAGTCCCACATAATTTAATTAACCTAATTTGACTTCCATTTGATCCTAATTAATTATATTTAAATTTATCTATCTGAATCAGATTTTTAATCAACTCCTAAAAGGCTCCAAATATCAAATTAAGCTTATTCCCATCATCAATTGTGATTTCTCACATCAATAAGGCCCTTAATTTTAGGTCAACTCAAGGTCTCTCGTAATAAATTATATACTCATATCAAATACCTCATAAATAAATTTAATCCATAATAACCATAATTCTTACTCCTCATAACGTAATTAACTCCAATTTGGACCCAATGAATCAAATCTCAATTTTTACAAAATTGAATCGAATTTTTAATTACACCCCCATATGGTCCGATACACGAAATTAAAATAAGTCAACTCACTAATGATTCTTTCTCGAACCACTTAGGCTTTCAAGTTCTAATTCCAAAATAAATCTCCCACAAAATCGTATACAAATCAGTCTCCATAATTTTCATAATTCCCAAATTAAATCAGAATAGTAGGCAATAAAACTCAAATCTCCATCATCAATTAAATATAAATTATTACGCGGTGGGGTTGTTACACTCATTATGGAAAAAAAATAGTTCAGTCAAATGAAAAGCAATGATGCAAGTATAGTCAGATGAAAGACAGTGCAAGAAATGGAGTGAAATAAAAAGCAAGAATGCATGAAAATAGGATTCATACCTCAGTAGCGTTGGAGGAAAGATGGGGCTGGCTCCTCAGCAGGAAGGTCCTCGCACGCCATGAGCAAAGTCATTTGAAATGCCTAATGCCGCCGAGCGGTAAGATGTGCGTGTGGGGATGATATCTCACTGGATCGAAGGGCCGCACTCTCAATGGCAACAACTCTGGCTCAAACTCGGGCGCAAACTCCGCTTCAAGGTCGGCCTCAATGCCTTGAGCCTTTCACCTCAAGAATCATCGCTCCTTTACCTCGGCAACAGGTGAGAATACTGGTGGAACCTCTAGAGGAGCCCCGTCGTGAGGAAGCTCATTCGGCATTTGGAAAATGGGTGAAGAGTAGGTGAAAAGAGAAGAAAAATGGAGAAAATAGGGTAAATTTGAAAAAAGTTAACCCTAGGAGAGAGAAAATGGGAGAAAAAGTCAAATCCCGAAAAAGTTGATGAAACCCGAGAGAAACTCAAGGGGAACAAGCCTAGAGTGGTGAAAATCTGAGAAAAAGCGACGAAATCAAAATCTGATCGGTTCAAAATGTAGAGAACTAAGAGGGTTTTACGAAAAAAGTTTGCGTGGGGTGTTAAAAAACGCGTATAAAGCGTAAATCTAGAGAGATGAAGCACCTAGAAAAAGAGAGAGGATTTTTGGTCAAGGGTTTATGAGGAAATGAAGTGTGAAGGTGTATACTTAAAGACCCGAGGCAAAAGGACCAATTTGCCCCGAATCTGCCGCGGGTGGCCGGCAGCTGGTCGACAGCTTCTTCTGGTGGCCGGTGGCTCTCAGGTGGGTCCTGGTGCTGTTCTGTGCTTTTGCTTCCTGAGTAGTTTGTGGAAGGTTCTGTTTTGAAAGCTTGCAACTACGTTCCGATGAAAATTTGTCCCACTTGCTACTATGAACGAGGTGTATCCTTTTGATCATGTTGTAATTCCTCCGAGAGGTCAATTGAAAGTCATCATTGGATATCATTTTATTCGTTTTGTTAAATTACGTTTTTGTTCTCTTCTATTGCGTAGCATGCGTGTCTTTCATCATTTATGATTCATGCCAAAAATATGTTCTTATTTCATGCATAGAATATGCTTTTGTTTTTTGCATAGAACATGCTTTCAATTAACATCATACGTCGGTTGTCTATCTTGCATGGAATATGCCTTGTCACTGTTTTGACTCGTTCACTTTGTGCATCTATCACATACGTTCTTTGTGCATCTATCGCACTTGTTCACTTTGTGCATCTATCATACACGTTCACTTTGTGCATCTATCACATTTCTTTATTTTGTGCATCTATTGCACACCTCTCTTTTATCTCAAGACGCGTGACACGTGGCCCTGTGCATGTTTTATCTCAAGACTTGTGAAGCACGAGCCCGAGCAGTTTCTCTTGCATCTCAGAACACGTGATGTGTGGCCCTGGACGTGTTTTATCTTGGGACGTGTGAAGCGTGACCCCGAGCGATTTTTGTTATATATCAGGACGTGCGATGCACGGCCCTGGGCATATTTTATCTCGGGATGCGTGAAGCGCAAGCCTGAACGGTTTCTCTTGTATTTCAAGACGCGTGACGCGCGGCCTTGGGTGTGCTCTATCTCGGGACGTGTGAAGCGCGAGCCCGAGTAGTTTCTCTTGTATCTCAGGACGTGTGACGCATGGCCCTAGGGTTTTTTTATCTCGAGATGCGTGAAGCGCGAGCCCGAGCAGTTTCTTTTGTTTCTCAGGATGCGTGAAGTGCGACTTGGAGTGGTTTTTATCTCGGGATGCGTGAAATGTGACTCCAAGTGATTTTCATTCCTTTGTTTCTTGAGACACGTGAAGCACGACTTTGAGAAATTTTTTTCATCTCGAGACGCATGAAACACAACCCTGAGCAATTTTCGCTTCTCAGTTTCTCAAGACGCGTGAAGCGCAACCCTAAGCATTGTTTTCTTTCCTCGTCCTGTGTTTTGGCATGGTCGAAGTGTGTTTTAGATCTTTTTGTATAGAACCTGTGTTGGTGTTAAGCTGAAGCTGCTCATTCATATGTTGCTCATTCATATGTTGTTATCTTTTCACTGGTTATTGCATCTGTTATTGCTTATTGCATCATCTCGCATGATCATAAGTTTTCAAAATAGCTGGCTTCGCGAAGCGTGTGAGTCCAGCTTCAAAGTTTTTTGTGCATATCATTTGCATCTTGCCCCAGAACTACGCTGGTTTGATTCCTTGCAAAGGGATACATAGGCAGCCTGCAAGCGCAACAATTTATTTTGTCTTGATTGTTTGTCCAAGTCTTACGGCCTTATCAAAGTGGGTCATCTCTGAGCTTTGACATTCACTCACGTCATTTCATGACTCCGAGTTCTGTTGAAAAGGGGCAACTGTAGACACCCCATTTTTGACGGTCCTCACGACTTGGACGTCATCGTTTGCACACCCAGTGATAAGTGTATATGCTTGTCAAGTGCTCGAAGTCCTCAGCGAAATGCCACAGCTTTGAGCCTTTCAAACCTTGCCTTAGATTTTGAAGCCTGTAACCTCTGGTGGCATGCTGGCCACCCTTATTAGCGCTGGCCACCGGTGATGGCCTGTCGGCCACTAATGTGTTTTGCAGATATTTTGTGCCAGCTGTTTGCACAGATGCTTGCATCTGCTCCCACGTGTATGGCTGGATGTTTCTGAGGGAAATTCATGTTTTCTATATATAGAGGACCTCCCCTCTTGCTTTTGAGGTTAGAAAAATTTTGGAGCAAAATTTTTCTTTTCTCTCTACAATTCTCTCTCTCTCTCTCTCTCTTACAAATTTATTAACCTTTGCCTATACACTCTTTACCTTTGCCTATAAACTCTTAACCAAACCTCTCCATCTTTGAGCTGAGGTATCTTTGAGCCTTGTATGAGCTCTTGAGGGTGTGCTTGCCTTGATTTGTTGCTTAGAATTGGTTCTTCTCTTTAAGAGGTATAAAGCTTTGTCTCTTTACTTGCTTTATTTACTATTTTTCCTATTATTTTCCAACTATTTTTTGGCTGTAAAACCTCTGTATTTTTGGACTAAAACTTGGGTTTTAAGGTCAATAAAGGTTGAGGGGTTGATAGCCCTTCTTTACACCTTGTTTTCAAGGCCTTTACCCTTGTGTTTCCCACCCTTACACTATCTTTTTTGATCTTTTAAACACTAATTTTCAGAGTTATTTCAATAGCTAAAATCATATTTTGAAGTCCAAAATTGGAAGGGTTAGCCTTCCCTCCTTGTGTTTTGCTTACTAGCCCAGCATACTCCATGTTTTAGCTTATTGTTCTAGTTATTTTTGTCTTAATTCCAGCATGTTTTAGGACTTATTTAGGACTGTTTTAGCATTGTTTTTAAGTGCTGGTTGCATTTGAGTTTTGTTTTGCATGCTTATAGTGTAATTGTCCTCGTAAGCTTGGTGTTCTAGGCCTTAGACACCATCTGATTTGAGTTGATTGCATTTATTTATGGTTTTCCATACTTGTGATCACTCTTAACCATCTCTGCAACCTCCCTCATTTCTTGGCTTTTGTTTTGCTTTGAAAGTGGTTTCAAGCCAAGTGTTTGCTTAAGCATGAGATTAAGATGTCATGGTTAATGGTTTAATCCCTTTGGGGGTTTATTACCAACAGTATGATGTCTCTTTCATACCCAAAACAACTTTTGGTTTGAGCCCTCTC
Organism: Camellia lanceoleosa; assembly: GCA_025200525.1. NCBI lineage: Eukaryota > Viridiplantae > Streptophyta > Magnoliopsida > Ericales > Theaceae > Camellia > Camellia lanceoleosa. Next base: position 146,145,358 of record CM045767.1, read on the forward strand.
TCCATTAGAGGACTTAAGCTCACCTTTAGACTCAATTGATTAAAGAATGGATGGTAATCTAAAATGAAGTAATAAAATTGGTGAGTAAAAATGGTACAACATAATAACTTGCTTGGGTTCAATCGGACGTTAATTGAACCTTTGAGTCTTGAGTCGTTTTATACTTTTTAGTGATGAAAACAGTTCAAGATTCATTTTTAACTACTTCTCTTGATTTTTCACGATAGGGAGGTGGTTTTGAGAGTCTTGTTTTATTGCATTTATTGAACTTGCACACTTTGATTCATAAGCCATTATGCAATGAAATTGCATCTATTAGTGGTTTGTGAATTAAGTTTTACTACTCCTTTGAACTGTTCAAATGATAAGGAGGGGCAAATTGTGCAAACAAACCCTTGAGAATACACTGTCTCTGCTCTATTTGCTCTCTGCTACAGCAGGGAAGTTCAGTCAGCAATGGCCGGCAGGCCCCCTGTCGGCCACCAGTGCAAAATCAAGCAGTGTTCTTTTGAAATAGAACAGAAGAGTTTCTGAGGTGGAAAATAGTGCAAGTGATCTACTGTGTAACAGAGGCATTCAACAGCAGAAACAATGACTTTTTCGGGTGGAAAGTCTGTGCATGCATGAGCATTCTTTGTTTCCTAAGGCAAAGTAATTAGAATAGCTAGCTTAGCACTCTTTTCATGTTGTATTCATGTAAATAATTAGTTCATTTTGATTTGTTGTAATAATTAGTTAGCTAGAATAGTTAATTAATCCGGTTTGTAATAATTAGTTAAGTAGCTTAGCTAAATTATGTTGTTGTTGTAATAGCTTAGCTTTAGCTAGTTAGTTAGTTAGTTCATTCAGACTCTCCTTCGTGAGGGCGCAATGTTGTAATAATGTGTATGTCTTCCAACCTCACGTCTTTCTCCCTTTTATTTACTAGCTTATGATGATTAGTTTAGGACATCATGTTTAATTTAACATATCTCCTGCCTTGCATCCACTTGTATTACATGCACTGAGGCTCGGTTCATCATTCTAACTTGCGTTAGTAGTTTAAATACTTTGTTGAATACGTGCTTAGACCGCATACTATCAAATTGATTCATATGTCATATTAGTAGCTGAGCCTATTAATTGCATATCGCGCGTGTTGCATTAGTCATATCACATAGTTACGATCATGCATTTTTCTAACTCTTTTGTTTGTTTTGGCTTGGAGTACTATGTGAGCCTTTACTCGCTTTAACATAATTGCATGAGTGTGATTGTTGCCATGTCTAGCATGCTTACCATAAGGCTAATTACTTAAGTGCTATAACTGCTTGAATGCTTGTGGATGAAGGCTAATTGCTTGAATTGGAATAATTTGAGTAATGTTCATATGCCATCACATTTTCAAGTGGTACATATTTCGAAACCATTTTTAAAACAAACATGAGCCAAATGTTCCAATTCTTGCAAATTAGTCTATACTTATGTGTGTGCGCATCACATAGTAATGCTAGCCTAATAATCGGAACAAGAGCATATAATGTAGATAAGATTCATATCATGATTAGTAGAGACCGATCTTTGATCGGGCAAGCGGGGATACTCAATTCATGACTTTCCTCTCTCGTACCTAAGTTCTTGAGCCGAGACAATCTTGGTGATAACGGACACATGGCCTTTGGCATGAGTCATAGGTTTCCTAAATTTTCCAAAAATATTTAGGTACCGACTCTGTATTTGGCAAAGCAGTTCATTTTTGGCATTTTTGATTCAAAATCGATTTTCCAAAAAGATTTGCTAGATTAAGATTCTTTAGTATTTATCTATTTCACATTACACTTGTAAAATCAGATTCAGAACCGCGGGAGTCCAATACTGTAAGGTTTCTTCGCCTTCCTAAAAGGGGTGCAAAAAGTCGAGCTACACGCATTACCAATCTTCTTAGTGATCTCATATGGTCCTACAAATCTAGGTGCCAATTTTCCCTTCTTTCCGAACCGCATGATACCCTTTATCGGCGAAACCTTTAAAAACACAAAATCTCCAATGTTCAACTCAACTCCCTTATGTTTTCTATCAACATAACTCTTATGACAACTCTGTGCAGTCTTAATACATTCTTGAATAATGTTCACCTTCTCCGTGGTCTCTCTCACGAACTCTGGCTCTAACAACGGCACATCTTCTACCTCCATCCAACGAGCAGGTGATCGACATGGCCTCCCATATAAAGCCTCAAAAGGTGCCATCTCGATACTTGAGTGATAGCTATTATTATAAGCAAATTCCACCAATGGGAAGTGTTCTTCCCAACTACCACTAAGATCGAAGACACAAGCTCTTAATATATCCTCTAAGATCTGATTTACTCGCTCAGTTTGTCCATCCGTCTGAGGATGATAAGCCGCGCTTAGGTCTAACCTAGCACGCAAAGCATATGCTGAAAACTCTCCCAAAACTTTGCCATAAATAACGGATCACGATCCGAAACTAGAGAAACTGGTGTGCCATGAAATCGCACCACCTCCCGAATATATAGCCAGTTTATCCGTAGTTCGGTGAACACTGATAAGAATAACATGAGCAGACTTGGTGAGTCGATCCACTATCACCCAAATAGATTCATTGCCTCGCTAAGATCATGGTAATCTATCCACGAAATCCATAGAGATGTACTCCCATTTCCAAGTAGGGATCTTGAAAGGCTGCAAAAGTCCAAACGGTCATTAGTATTTTGCCTTAACCTGTTGACACACATAACATCGAGAAACATACTCTCCTACGTCCTTTTTCATACATTTCCACCAAAACGTCCTCTTCAAGTCATGATACATCTTAGTCCCACCAGGGTAAATGGTATATCCTGACCTATGGGCATCATCCATAATCTTTTTCCTCAATTTAACAATGTTACACGCATACAACCTGTCCCTGAATCGCAATCCTCCATCTGAGTCCACAGACCAATTAGTAAGACAATCATCGATCAAATCCACTACAAGTTTATCGAGTTTACCGACGAGGAACCTATCTAAATTCTACATCTAACGAACTTTATCCAGTAACGTTGGCTGCATGGTCAAACTACTAATGTATGCCCTCTCGGCACTCTCTATTGCTTGAACATCATGCATCGAAATTAACTCCAAGGACTTTCATTCTTAAATCATCAAAGAAGCTATAATCCCATGTTGTCGACTAAGTGCATCTACAACCACATTTCCTTTCCCCGGGTGGTAAAGGATCTCGAAATCATAACTACTGACGAATTCAACCCACCTTTGTTGCTACATGTTCAACTTGTTTTGAGAAAACAGATATTTGAGGCTCTTGTGATCTGTGTATAACTCAAAGCGCTCCCCAAACAAGTGGTGTCGCCACCTTTCAACGCAAAACAACTGTTTCCAGCTCTAAGTCATGAGTAGGGTATCGTCTCTCATGAGATTTTAACTGTCGGGAAGCATAAGATACAACCTTCTGATGCTACAACCTAATTCCACTCGTATTAGTAAACACTACTAACTTTTCCTCTTGTACTGGTATAGTTAACACCAGTGCTGTAGTTAAACGCTACTTTAACTCCTGGAAAACTCTCTCACAATCATCTGTCCATAAGAACTTCACATTATTGCGGGTCAACTTGGTTATGGGTGCTGTGATAATGGAAAACTTCTCTATAAATCTTCTGTAATAACCGACAAGTCCTAAAAAACTCCTCACCTCTGAAGGATTTGTGGGCTGCTTCCATTCTTTGACCGCAACAATTTTCTCAAGATTTACTGCTATCCCTTGATTGGATACAATATGCCCTAAAAACAGAACTTCTTTCTCTCAAAAGTGACACTTACTGAACTTAGTGTATAATTGTTGCTCCCTCAAAGTCTACAACATGACTTTCAAGTGTTTTCTGTGCTCTTCCTCATTCTTAGAATACACCAGGATATCATTTATGAAGATAATCAGAAACTTATCTAGATACGGTTAAAAAATTTTGTTCATCAAGTCCATGAAATAGGCAGGAGCATTTATCAAACCAAAAGGCATTAGAGGAAATTCGTACAACCTATACCAAGTCCGAAAAGCAGTAAGCGGTATACTTTCCTCTGACACACCCATTTGATGGTAAACAGTTCAAAGATCAAACTGAGAGAACACAGCTACCCCTTTCAACTAATCAAACAAGTTATCAATTCTAGGTAGCGGATACTTATTCTTGATAATCACCTTGTTCAGCTCTTTGTAATCTATGCACATACGGAGAGTATAATCTTTCTTGGAGACAAAAATCGCGAGTGTTTCCCACGGGGAGTTACTTGAACGAATGAACCCTTTTTAAAGCATTTCTTCTAGCTGCTTCTTCATCTCCACAAGCTCTTTAGGTGCCATTTTGTATGCTGCTTAGAAATCGATGCAGCTTCCGGCACTAAGTCAATGCGAAACTCTACTACTCATTGAGGTGGAGGTCCAGGTATCTCCTGAAATACATCCTCAAACTCATGCACAACATCTACCTCACTAATATCTTGCTTAAGGATTTCTACCGAGCACAGAAAACTCGTCATCACCGACTCTTCTCCATCGCTAGAAGTGTGGGTAGGCCGTGGCATATTTGAAATATCTATATTTACAGTCCTACCAGCACAATCTAGAGTCACAAAGTATTTTTGCAGCCAATCCATACCTAAAATAATTGTAAACCCCTCAAACCCCTGACACAATTAGGTCCGCATAAAAGACTCTACCCACAAAGTCAATATCAAAATCTTTACATATCTCATAAAGAGTAACTGCCCCTCCTAAAGGGGTCTCAACACGAATAGGTTTAGATAATAAGGTAGTTACAAGGTATTCTCTTTCTACAAACTATCTAGATATGAAAGAATGAGAGACACCAGTATCAAAAAGTGTTCTAATGGGTTCTTGAAAAAGATTAAAGACACCTTCCAGTCATCACCTTCAAGTTAAATACACAAAAAAGAATTTGTTCATAAATACTTAGAATAAACTCAACCACCAAACTAAACCAGCTAACCCATGTTTCCACAATCCGAGGATCACCTAAACTTTCACAAGTCTAGGGTAGCTAAGAGCTCTGATACCAAATTGTTACGCCCCAAAATTTGAACAATTAAATATTACATTAGGACTAAACCCCAATCAATATTCCATCATCCAAATCTTAGGGGTGAAACAAAATCTAAACGTTCTCGTCCTATAAGCTTTAAGTAAATTTCCATGCTCAAAAGATAACAAGGGGTTTTAAAAAAAAAAAAAAACTAACAAAACGCCAACCAAATCGTCCACCATAATTTCATAACTATCAAATACCTCCAACATTAAAGTATCAACAACTAGTCAAAACAACTTAAATAATGTAAAGTTAGAAAATAACCTACAATGCCAAACTATCATAATACTAAGGTCATTAAAAAAATAATAATAATAAATACATAAACTAATATTAACCCTAAGCTCAAGAAAACAAAAGAAATCCAAGAGACGTGTCTAATAACTATAGTTATTCCACGTCACCACCGTAGCCCCAACTAATCCTACAAAGGAAACTCGGCTGTGCTCAAATAGAACGCACCCGAGTTGCCAAGAGACAAAACCGGTTAGTATACAAGTATACTTGTATGAGTATAAGATTTGATACCTACGTGTCCACTAGACACCAACAAAAAGTACATTAATTCTTGTTATGGGACAAGACAAGTAGTTCCATCTGCACCGAGACGAAGGGGTACTTTCTCGAGATACGGTGGCATTTAATTTCTTACCCATACACAACTAAATATAAATTGAGTATAAAATTAACAAAATAAATATAAAATTATGGTGGGTCAGCCCTGCATAAAAAGTTAGTAAGACCCACCATTAAGTAAAAAAAATAAAGTTACTATAATTCAATCATAAGTAACTTGCTGAAGAAGTATAAAAATGCACCGTTTCATGTTTAAATAATTCAAATTAACCAAAACTCAAAAAATAAAAGTTGTACAGAATCAAATTTTATAAAGGGTAACGTGAACGAATTTAATAGAAACTGAACAAATTGAGAGAAAAACTTAATAGAAGAACCTCAAGAAAATTCTCTCGAAAAATCTGAAACTGAAAACGAAAAGAAACTGCCCTAAGATGGTTTTTTTTGGAAAAGTTCAAAACATAAAAAATGTTTAGAATAATGTTTTACTCTAATTTGCATGAAACGAATAAAAATGAGCTTGTTTCGTGGGTTAAAACAGTATCTAAAATCTGCATTGCTAAAATGAATAAAAACTATTGTAACCAAGACCATCCGATTACAAGTTCTAATCGATCTTTTTAATAAAAAGTTAAAACACAAAAGTTGTCTAGAATCACGTACTCATGCTTCTACCCACATTTCGTAATTTATTGAGGTTGATTATTAGTTGTTTCAAGATGGACAAATCTATACAATTCAAACTATACATATAAATTCATATTTAATTCTTTGTACCTTAACTCCACCACTTCGGCCCTTCACTTCCGGCCTAAAATTATATCCCATGTGCCTCCCGTATACCTAATATCGCTCCGAAGTCAAACTTGCATGGGGATATTGTCCCGAGTTTGACCCACACTCCCCGAATGATTAGCATATATGTACACGCGTAAATCAAAGCACTTGTCTACTCATGAGAATGAGGCAACAATATATATATACACAATCTCTTATCTTCTCATGAGAACAAACATAATAATGCTAAGCCTAAGGCATTCAAATAAATCTTAAAATCCTCACCTTTTTTTATACACTCTTTCTCATCAACACTCAAATAAAATAACAATCCATGGAGTCATGGTGGAGTGTAAGGAATTTATTTATGGGTTTTAAATTTATTTTAATTTCATATAACCATAAGTGTGATTACAACCATAAAATAAATACATATAAAAATCCTAAATCTTACATACACATCTAACCAAATTATGAAATCAATTCATCATGTACATACAAATACAAAATCAAACCAACATCAAATAAATAAAAATAAATAAATAAAAACAACGAATCAAACATAAATCAAGGGAAGTGAGTTTTGTACTCACAATATTTTTTTGAAGATCAAAGAATCACTTAGAGAATTAATAAAGCCACCAAAACAAAACCCTATTTTTTTTCTCCTTTCATCTTCTCTCTCCCGCCGCTCTCTCTCTGTCTCAACTTCGGTGCTTTCTTTTTGATTAATCCCTTGATGATAAATCACCTAGTCTCTCTCTCTCTCTCTCTCTCTCTCTCTCTCTCTCTCTCTCTCTGTGATTAATTCCTTGATAATAAATCACCTAGTCTCTCTCTCTCTCTCTCTTGTTGCAGCACACCACAAAGCCCTCTTGTTGTTTCTTTTTTTTTGTTTTTTTTCTTTTCTTTTCTTAGTGACAACAACCTTTGCTTTTAACCTAATTGATAATAAATTTTATTTTAAAAAAACAATATAAATACAACATATATAAATATAAATATCTTATATAAAATCTATATAAATAATTTCTTTATATATATATCAAAATATATAAATATAAATATTCAAATTAATTATATATAATTAACTAACACATTAAATTAATTAAGTATCACATTAAATTCTCATTTATCCACACAAGTAATAAAGTTAAAAATAAAATAAAGTAATAATAATAATAAATAATGACTTACGAAAAATTAGGGTCGCTACATTTCTAGAGAATTTCTTTCCAGAAAATTTCTCTCCAGACCAGAGAATTTCTCTGGATTCCAGTCTAGAGATTTTGGAAAGGCCAAAAAAATTACGTGCAGAGAATTTCTTTGAGTTCAAACTAGAGAAAATTGAAATTTCTTTGACTCTATTCACAAATTTCTCTGGTTTTGTTCACAGAGAATTTCTCTAGCTTTCTTCATAAATTTCACTATGTTTGAAATTTAGACTAGTCTGCATTTACTCAGATTTCTGATCTTCATCGTCACTTTTGTGCCATTAAAACGAAGAGGATCTCAATGGTGACATAAAACTATTTCTTTGGTGTAGAGATCTGTTCCGCCATTTCACGTCTCGTCCTCTCGAAAACTTGTCAGATTCATCCATTACATTCTCGCAATTGCCTTCGGTTTCGTCGAGATCTAGTAATGGCATAAGCACCTGAGGCCATTGGAGGTGCGAAGAGAGCTTCATCGGCCGGATTTGGTTGTTCAGGAACACTTTGTCGACTGAGATCATTTATCCAGTTGACAACGAGCCTATCGTCCCAAACCTAACCGAAAATTCAAACTCAAACAAGCTCGAAACTGACGTCTCAGACACGAGGCGTTGAATTCGGAGACGACGAACACATCATGAAGTGCATTAAAATCATTGGAGCACTGTAAAATAATCCTCCTCCACTGCCGCCTTCAGAGCCACAACTGGGGCTCGACGAAGCACTGATGTAAGACGTGGAGCAAGTGCTATCGATGCCGACGAAATAGATGTAGGGTTCATGAAAGATTGTGGTTTTGCCATTGTTAGGGTCTTAAAGCTTTGGTCTGGAGTATGTGGCAACTCCGTCACCATTGTTGGTGGTGCTGGTGGTGATAGTTTCAAACCCTTCTTCTACGTGTGTGTGTGTGTATGTGAGAGAGAGAGAGAGGGGTAGAGGTTTTGGAAGTTAGTGTGGAGAAGTGTGAAGCTGAACCAAGATTGGATGGGTAAGATATATGGGAGGGTGGGTAAGGGACCTTAGACATCACAAAATAATATTGTGGACATCTCCTATTACTAAAAATAGGAGATGAACTTTAGACTAATTTTCTCAAGAATTTAATACTTTGGGAAGTGAAATTTTAGCTTAGGCTAAAATTCATAAAATATGCTAAAATAACCAATAAGACAAAATATCATATCAAATTCATAATTATTTCACTTTTTCTCTCACAAACATCACATTCAACTACGAAAAAATCCAATTATCTTTCCAAATACAAAAATTTTAGTCTATTAAAATAGTTAAAAACCAAAATAACCTATTAAAATAGTAACTTTCCAAACATCCACATAAATTAATATGAATCATAAAAGTCTCGTCTAAGTTCTATATATAAAAGCTCCCTTTATTTATTAGACATAAGAAATCTTAAAACCAGTCTTTGCTCTACTGTTTGAACGTTTCTTTACCTGTGGGTTTCTCTATTTTCTCATATAGGGGTGTTTTGGGAAGATGGTTATAATCAGCTTTTTGGTGAAAAGTTGATTATAAGCAGATTATAATCAGCTTTTCTGTGAGAGAAGAGGAGATAAAAAATCTGAAAATCAGATTTTTATCAAGTTCCCAAAAGAGCCCATAAAAGATTTGGTCCACCTCTTGGGATTGAAAAATACTACAGGTGTACTATTGCAATGCTACATTTTTCTATTCGCTCTTAATCATAGATTTATTTAAGTTTTAAAAGTGGGTTTTATTTTAAATTATTTCAAATTCTCTATATGTATTATTTATACTCTCTCTCTTGTTGTATATATTATATATATATTTTTATTTTATACTCTCTCAATCATAGATTATTTAAGTTAACCTCTTCCTATTGTGATTTTTCTTATTATTTATATTTTATTCAATGTACGCCTTTTACATAACATAAACAAATATGTTATAAGGACATCTCTAACGGTTAACCAAATTTGAATAAAAAAAGTACGAATTCCTCTATCTGATATCAGTTACTTCAACAGTGAATTTATAATTGTCATCAAAACAAAGGTCATTCGGGGAGTTAATCAGCCGATCGACCGGCAAGATTAAATAAAAAAATAAATAATTCTGCTCTTCGTTCCATATCCAGAACCAAAAAAACACTGGTTTGCTCAATCCATAACCCATCTCATGGTTTGCTCAATCTGGATATCAAGAAAAACGATGTTGTACTCATTTTCGTCCCAAATTCAATCCAATGCCCATTTTGTTTCTCCAGAATCATCGCAATCGGGGCTATCGCAACTATTGTAAATCCTACGTACACAATCTCTGAGCTTTCGAAACTAATCAAAGATTACAAATCAAAGCTTATTATCACTGTTTCTCAATTATAGGAAAAATTGAAGGTCTTGGTTTACCATCTATTTTTCTGGATTTTGAAAAATCTACTTTGATTGTTACGAATTCAAATTCAAAAGCTACATCTTTTATTGATTTGATTAGGAGTGTTGGGTCAGTTTTAAATTTGCCTAAGGTTTTAATTAGATCAAATGATACAACTGCTCTGTTATATTCATCAAGGACACAGTTGCAGAGAGGTAATGAAATAGTTTTATTTGGTTAAAAAGGTAGTCGACCGGGGGTCAACTAGGGGGTCGACCTCCCAGTTTAAAATTTTCACAAAATTTTGCTTGAGGTGGTCATTTGGGAGGACGTCTAGCCAGACGTCCGATCGGTCATCCGATGGTTCCACACTCAACGGCTATACACAGTAAATTGCTAAAAAATGCAAGACATCTTCAGTTTGGTAAAACTTTTGGGGCATTCTCAATTTGATATCGTTTTGATAAAACCATTGAAGCCAAAACATGTGTACTTTTTCACCAAATTCAAATTTGGTGATATATCTGCTGAACTGTTGAGGATGGCCTAAGGCTTTTGAGCTTGAAACTCAACTCAAATTTTCTTCTTTTTTTTTTTGAATTTTTAAAATATATAAATACACATGTCATTCAATCATTGGTTATTACATTTTAAATGTAATTAATAATTAATTATTTATTCATAAGGTAATATCATCAAATCACTTCAATTTTGAAAGTAAATTAAAATTTGAGTTGTTATTAATTTCAAAGCACTTTTATTTTTGCTAATTTATCATCAATATGGTAATATTTATATACACATGGATATATTACACTATTGTATTTTTGAATTCTTTATATTAAAAAAAAAATTGTTTTAATTTTTTTTTTCGAAAAAACTCTTATTTTGAAAAATATTGTGCGTAACATAGACAATGTTTTTAATTTTTTGAGTTTATAAAAATATAAAAACACACGTCATTTAATCATTGGTTTTTGTTGTAATATTTATGATAATTTTTTGCTAGCAATTAAACATTTACAATTTAATTTATAAACTCATGTTATAAACTGAAGCTATTCATAAAAAATCATCTTTCGATTGAAGCAAAAATCATGGCATGAATTGAGAGTTGTGCATAAGTTTATTAACATTAAACTATAATTCATTCTTAAATTTTAAGAAATTTCAAAATTATCATCAACCAGTCAAATTAAACACATTGATAAAATTTTAAAATAATATCTTTATAATTATTCTAACTTCTCTTGTCTGAATCAACACTTGAGCTAAATACATTTAGAAAATTGATTTATTTATAAAAATCACAAAGAAATTTGAATATGTTATTGCATCTATTATATTTATTATTACAAAATATTGTTACGTGTCAAACTTAAAAATATATTTTTAAAAAAGGCATTCCTATTCTAGAGTCTCTTTAGATACTACATGGTTACATTCTAATTTTTTATTTTTTATTTTATTATAAAGATACTCTTCACTATATTTATGTAAACTGAATCATAAAAATTTGATGATTAACATTTAAAATAAGTGCAAATTATATTATATGGAAAAAGCCTCATACACCCAGTGATTCATCACCCCCACTACACCCAGTGCCACGTGGCACTGCGTGATTGGTTGAAAAAAAAAAAAAAAAGTTGAAGGTGGGGCCCACGTCATCGGGTCGACCATTTGAAATGTAAATAGCAGAACTGTTTGTCCTATTTATATTTTAAATAATGCTAGATGCATATTTTGAATAATGCGAAATACACTAATTGATATACTAATTAATATACTAATAGATGATATGGCATAATTTTAGAGGATTTGAGTCTTTACAATTTGTATAATGGATGGGGTTATAATTTTAAAATGACAATGGATGGGGTCATAATTTTAAAATGACAGTATCATAACTATATTGGTATACTAATTAGTATACCAATTCATGCGTTTAGCACCACCGTTATATTTTACTATTTTTTTACTTTGACCCTTAAATGGTTTTCTTTTTCCTCACTAATCTTTCACGATTTATATTTTTCTCAATTTACTCTTAAAATTAATTTTTGTCCAAAATTAGATTAAAAAAAAAAATAATGTGTTGACGGTCTTGAGATATAAAAAAGAAAAAATTATTCTATTTAGATTTAAGTTCAAGTAAGACGTGTATGTTAAATATAATAATATATTGCATATTATGTGACTGTCAATATGATATTTTCTAACTAATTTTGAGGAAAAGTTAATTTTAAGAGTGAATTTAAAAATAAAAATAAAAAGTTGAAACGTGAAAGTAGAGAAATAAATTTATAAGGCCAAAATAAAAAAAAAATGGTAAAATATAAAAGATAAAAGGTGTACTTTACCTTTAAAATTAACACTATTAATTATTTGTCATGTATAATATTATTTTAAATTTTTTGTAGTAACGGGCTTTTTAAAATATTTATATAAAAGACTGACTCGATTTCTTGGGCCAATCTATACAAGATTTTGCCGAAACTTTAATTGGGCTTCATGTAAGTAGACGGTGGAATTAGTCCCCATATTAGTTGATCTAAATCTAATGAGTTAAATAATGAGTTATAAAAAAAGAAAATTTAAATGCATAACATTTCAGATAATTGCGATGTATTCAAACTCCAAATTTCTAATTTAATTTTCATATATACGTCAAACTATTAGTAAATTTGACTGTATACCTTATTTTAAAAAAATTCTATGTCCTATATCTAACTTAACATATTTTTTCCTTTGGTATATTTTTTAACATTTAATAGAACAAAAATTAATTTTACATTTCATGTATCTCTTTGTATAGTAAATTAATTTACATAATAATTTTGTTAGTGTTATTTAAAAAAAAAATTACTTACATCTCAAGTTTTTCTATTTAAATCTCATGAGAGTCTAGAAGGAAAAAAATGTAAATATTTTTTCTTAAAAAAATTATAATATGAATGCATTTTAAATAAAAATTTATGTCTATTTTTTATTTAAATCAAAAATAGAATTGCCGTGCATGGTGCACCGCTAGTTATTATATAATAAATATAAAAAAAAAACGTTGTGGGATTTTTGTTGATGAAAATTTCAATTTATTTTTTTTCAAAATTTTGAATTTTATAATGTAAAAATCTATCTATCATTATATTATTGGTTTCTCACCAATTTTTTTATTTTTTATTTTTTTAATTATCAATATGGAAATACCTTTCAAATTTTGTCCATTAATTAGAGTTTTTGGAATTTTCAACAATATGGAAACTTTCTATTTCTTAAATTGATGATGAAAATCTTAATATATTTTTCTCAAATTTCTGAATTTTTCTCATTTTTTTTAATTATTTTTCTATTTCGAAATAAAAATATATATATTTAAAAAAGTTGTTGAAGTATGAATTATACATAACTTAATAAAATAAAAAATATATAGAATATTAGGTAAATTAAGAAACTATTCTTAAAGTAAATAAACACTTCATCTTTTAATGATATCATGGTCCAATATTTTGGTCAAAAAAAATATACATATATTAGGTCATGAAATGATTTATCCACTGAATTTATTGTCACTCGGATCACCTAAATTTGTACTAGTCGGACGAACAATCGGCTAGATAACTAGCTGGACGACCAACTTCATCATTGTCTATCGCGATCGTCATCCTGTCATATGAACAACTAGCATGAATAAATTCGGTCAATTCGGACGGTGCCAAATTCGATAGATGTAGCATAGCTCATATAAACCATAGTTCTTATCCATGAATTAGATCTTGACCAATAAAATAGTTCGACATAATTTTAAATTAGAAATTGAGCTAAAAACTTAAATTGTGCCAACCCGAGTAAATCTATATTTACTATTATATATAGTAAAACATTTTTTCTCGTGAATTTATGAAATGTTGTTATATACATGATTTTTTATTAGTGGTTCTTTAATTAATTTCACTTAAATCAAGGTTTTCAAGTACACATCACACATACACATCCATACTTACTATTATATAAAACAAAATATTGGAGAGTCGTTGAGACTTATAATTTCAATGCAAATTTATTAAATTTATAAATTATAAAAATACATGTCATGAAAGTGTTGATTTTGTTCAATATGATAATATTTATCACACATTTAAGTTAATTCTGAGTAAGAATCAAAAAATTTGAGAATAACTCGAATATTAGTACTGTAAAAATTTAACATGAAATCTAAATAGTAATAATAACAATTTTAGTTATTGAAAATGCAAAATTGAAATATATAAATAGTAACAATGAAATTTATAACTTTTACTCACCAAACACCATGCTCAAATATTATTTTAATTTGGATTTTTATAATTAATAAAGTAGAGTAAAGTTTGATATGTATTTCAAATAGCAGGAACCCTAAAAGAAAAAATTAAAAAAATTAAAAAATAAAAATTAAAGTATCATATTCGTTATTCATTTAATCATCTAATGCATTAACATTCAAAAACTAAAAACAATGGCAATAAGTTTTACACTCCCCTTTTGAGAGGTTATAAAATAAAGATAAGTTATTTAGAATGAAGTCTATCATTGTTTAAAGAAAAAAATTAAAACAAACATATTTTAACCGATAAGCTATGTCCATTTTTTTTCCCCCCTCTAGAAAGAATTTACGTGCATAATACGGGTACACTACTAGTGTATATATATATAATAGCAAAAGGTTATTGCATTTGATTAGTATATATGGTGATCTATTAAGCTTTTTTATTTACTTACATATATAGAGGCTATGAGGTGTGGTCAAGTATCCGTGAGGACGGGGATGAGATTGAAAAATTCCATCGATAGCAAGGTTGGGCGGGTGTGGGGTTTGAAATTGGGGATGAAGGATGATAAACCCATCCCAGACCCTAGGCACCACCAATTTTGCAGACTACGTCGCCTTAGCCTCATACCCCTTATATAAGTTTTAGGGCAAATTATATTTTATCCCCTCAATTATAACAATTTGTTCACTTTACTCGCTCAAATTAGAAATTGATATAATGTATATTTTCATCTTCTGAAACAACCCTTATATTTCCATTCTGCTAACAAAATAAATGGAAAAAATACATATAATGTGCATATATCATATTTATGATAGATTTTTAAATGGCATTTTCGTCACAATTTTTTTTTTGTTGGGTAACTAAGGAGAATGCATAGATTAATTAAAGTCATACAGAAGTCTGAGGTAAGCAGCCCCTCTAGCATAATCAAACAATTGCTTAATAATAAAGTTAAGGATAGAAATAAAATTGTGCAATCCCTTTTCAGTTTGTCGCCTTCATTTGCTGGCTGATCAGCACAGGCATTTACTTCTCTAAAGATGTGCTTAATATCCACCACTGCAAGCTGGCCCATGAGATACCTGCAATCAGAAATAAGATTACTAAAAAGATGTTTATTTGATTTCCCCAACACCAACTCCTTGACTAGCTTTGCATCTATCTCAACATCAAGATTCTAAATGTTTAGGTTAAGGGCCAGTTGTGGTCCATCTCTAACAACTGTCTGGATTGAAGAGAGAGAAAAAAAAAATGAAGAGATATGTATTTCTCTTACTTATTTAGATAATTTAAGTGAGGAAAAATAAGAAGAAATTGAGATAAACTCATTTCTTTTATAACTCTCATTTTCAATCTTTCCAAATTGGAGAGACTGAGAGAGGAGAAAAACTAACATGTTCTTATATTTTCATAATAGCAATTTTGTCTTGTGAGGATTGGAGATGCTCTTATATAGTAATAAAATATAAAAAGATTATTTTGATAATATAATATAAAACAGTTTATTTTCTTTTTTTTTATAAAATCTAATCAAATAACAAGAAGATAAATCACAATCATTTCTTTACTTTTATTCTTACTCATCTAAATAATAATAAAAAATTACAATCATTTCATTTTATTTCTTCTCTCTAATAACTTAAATAATTATTTATTTTCTTTTCTCCCTTAAGTTTTCAAATATAGCGCAAGAGCTTAAAATTCCGCCGCAACACTAGTTGAGGTTTCAATGTTTCGGTTGAAACCTCCAATCCATTGGCCCATGCAGTCTCTTACCTCTAGCGGATGTCATACTCGGGTTCCCTTTTCAGCTCCATCAGTGTTGAGTTTTGTTACTATACGTTAAATCAATTTGTATTTCAACGATAATAGATAAGCCATGCATGAATAAATTAAAAAATTAAAAAAGTTTAAAACTACACGGTAATATTTCAATGATGATAGATAAGCGACTGGGTCATATTTTTCACGCATGTAGGATTTGTTTAGAATGTTTTAAATAAGTGTATTTTTTAATTTTTTTTATAAAATATAAATTAAGTATGAATTGAATTTGAAGTAATGTGATAAAAAAGTAATTTGATTTAAATAAGATAATATAACTTAAATATAATAATGACTTTTTAATTTTTTTAAGAAATAACAAGCAAGGCCTTAAGTTATTTCTAATAAAATTTGGAGCTATTATCACGAAAATTAAAAAATTAAAATTTTGACTTTAAGTGTCCTAAAAAATATTTAAAAAGTAAAAAAAAAAAAAAATTAATCTCTTTTTTCTTTTTGTTTTTGAGAGTGTCAAAATTCGGTAGGTGAGAGAGTTTCAATGGCTTACCTATATCCCTTCTCTCGTCTTCACTCGAACAACCACCCCTCCTTCCCCCAATACCTCTCTCTCTCTCTCTCTCTCTCTAAACACAGTCATTGAATTGAATTTGAATTTGAATTGATTCTACAATTAAGATGGGTATGTACACGGTGGCGATGGGTGCGATCACGGAGTACACGGGGCTGTCTCCGGCGGCGTTCTTCACAATCCTGGCGGCGATGGTGGTGGTTTACAAGGTGGTGTGTGGGATGTTTGTGGCTGTGGAGGACTACACCGCCGTGAAGAAGGCCAACGCCTACGCTCTCCGGGAACCAGTCCAGTTGGGAGATGTGACCGAGGAGGAGCTCCGAGCCTATGATGGTTCTGATCCTGAAAAGCCCTTGTTAATGGCCATCAAAGGACAGATCTACGATGTATCTCGCTCTAGGTTGGTTTTAATTCCTGATCATCATTCCTGGTTTATTTGTCTGTCAAGCTGTTTGACCATCCTGTTTGGTTTCTTAGAAAATGAAGGAAAATTTGGACCCACCTAGTCCCCTTAAGGCCCCGTTTGTTATAGATGAACAGTGAACAAAGCTTTCTTTTGTTTTGGTTTCGGAGGTTCGGATTCATAGTCCGTTATAGGTGAGGGCTATTAGGAGATAGTATTAGCAAAATAGTCCGGACTGAGAGATAACATTAGGCCCGTTTGTTTTTAAAAATAGAATGAAAGGGATTGTTGGTGAGGGGATTAACAGTGAGGGGATGGGGATTGATAGTGAATGAATTAATAGTGAAAAATTGTTAAATTATTTTTATATAAAATAATAAAATAAATAAAAAAATAAAAAAATTAAACATTAATATTTTAAAAAAAATTCCTAATATATAAAAAAATAAAAAAAATTCTAATCTCCTCACTATTTTTTTAATACCATCTTTACCTCCTCACTATAAATCCCCCTTAAAAGGGTATTAGTAATACTAAGGTATTACTAGTCCTAAGGCCATCTCTCAAAACAAACAAGGTATTAGTAGTCTCAATCCCCTTCCTATAACTCCAAACAAACGAGGCCTTAGCGAAATAGTCTGTTCGGATTGGTGTTACCAGAAGTATGTTGGAAAGTTCGGCCGGTCAGCCGGTCAAGTGATTTTTTTTTTATACTTGTTGGGTATTTTTTTTAAACATTAATGTTTAATTTTTTTTTATTTTTTATTAAGTAAAAATCATAATTTTATTTGTTTTATTATTTTATATAAAAATAATTTAACAATCTTTATACTAACAACTATTATAAAAAACAAATACAATTTTATTAATCCCCTCACTAACAATTTCCTCACTATCAATACCCTACGGGCCACAGGATTTAGGATTTAAAATTTTACTCGAATTTAAGTAAAATTTGAGTAGAACTTTATTTGATATGAAACACTGACCAACTCATATTTAAGCATAAATTTAGCTACAAAATGGGTCTTTGAAAGATTTGGGTAAACATTCGAGTCTCTCTTGATTTGGGTAAAAAGATGTTTAATACTCAACTTAATATAAGTTTGAGAGTCTAGGAGTAAAGAGGTTTTGAGTGATTTTTACCCAAATTTAAATTTGATAGTAAGTTTGAGATGTCTTAAGATTTTAGGGTTTAGGGGGTGAAGCACTTCATGTCGCCTCTTTTATTGGGCTGCATGCTGATTCAGCTCGTTTGGATTAAGGGGTTAAGGGGTTTGTGAGAAGAAAAAAGAAAAGAAATGGAGACAACGAGAACTCATATTGTCGATGCCTCAATTATTGGAGTGCAAGCTTCGATTTCTATCAGCTCGTTGGGATTGTGGGGCTATAAAAAAGATGAAATGGACAGAAGGAAAATTGTTATTGTTGATGGAGAATTCTATGATACACAATACCATATGCACCTTAGGTACGTCATTTTCTTCGGTAGATATGATCAATTTTTCTCTTTAGTTATGACATTATTTCGACATATTTGGTTATAATTTTTTTTGTGTTTGGTTAGGATTTTTTTGAGTTTGGTTAGTTATGACTTAAAAAATATAAAGTTATGTCATTTTCTTCTATAGTTATAAGGTGGTATGTACCGTATTCTTTCCCATTGTTGATTGAGGAGGTGATAAATGGTGTGAAAGGGAGCGATTTGGATAAAATTGTTAAAATATCTTAATTTTCTATCTACATACAATGCATCATGTGTTTTCTTGTCTTTTTGTTTTTTGTTTTTTGTAAATTAACAATTATATTGTTGTTGCTGAAATTCTTTGAAAAAAGATAAACGCGTAGGGAAATTGAATGAACAGAGTATACGAGAAACTGGAACTTTTATAGAGTATCTTTTGCAGTTACCTTGCATTGCAATGGTGGAATTCTTTGCATGTATACTGATTGGTCATTCTTGAAATTAAATATTTATAGCCCTTTTAATTGTTATCCAAAGATAGTTCCTGATTTTACTTCACCTTACGTGCAGGATGTTCTATGGTCCTGGTGGGCCGTATGCTTTGTTTGCTGGAAGGGATGCAAGCCGAGCCTTGGCTCTTATGTCATTCGATCGTCAAGACCTTACTGGAAACATTGAAGGTCTCAGTGTTTCTGAGCTTGAAGTCTTGCAGGACTGGGAATATAAATTTATGGAGAAATATGTAAAAGTTGGGCAGCTGGTTTCCGAAAGAAAACTGACTGAGCCCACTGAAAACGGGGATAAAATGCCGCAGAATGCAGAAGAAAATGGAGCACAGCAGACGCTAACTTCAGATTGACAAATTTTCCTGTTGTATAATTGATGCAAAGCTTGATCCTAATATGAGCTCAAGCTGAAAATCTAGAAACATCTGAATCACATCGCATGTCTACCAATTCAAAGAAAATATAACAATGCGAACATTAATATGTGAACTTAGATTGGTTGCTTGTGCATAATGGTTTTGTATCTTTTCA
Organism: Camellia lanceoleosa; assembly: GCA_025200525.1. Taxonomy (NCBI): domain Eukaryota; kingdom Viridiplantae; phylum Streptophyta; class Magnoliopsida; order Ericales; family Theaceae; genus Camellia; species Camellia lanceoleosa. The sequence continues at coordinate 146,164,958 of CM045767.1, forward strand.
ATTATTGTCTACCTGGTTAGCCCTCTGTAGTAGTTCCATTTGGATGAGCATTACTGATGTATTTGATATATGATATATGCATTCTTACATTATTCAAATGTATGATTTGGCTTATTGTTAAAGCTCTTTGTTTCAGTATACATATATGATTTTTAGCATGTGCTCTTGGAAGAACCCGAGTTGGGATGTTCAAGACAAATGAACCGCTTTGCATACCATTATTTGTTGAGATTTTATGTCACTATGTATACAAGTGATGAGCCTTGAGGAATGAACTTCCCTTATCGACTATATTTATACATGTTATGTTGAAGACCTGTTTGTTTCCATGCTCCAGTTTTTGGAGGACTATATATATTGAAACATGTCAGCCTCTTGACTTGTACTCAACGTATGGAATGAGGTTGTTGTATTCAAGCCATGAGTTGGCATATGCTCCAGTTGTTACACATGTTTAATTATGAATGCTTCTGCTATTTATACAATTAGGTCTTTAGTACCTGAGGCCTCATTTAAGAAGCGATCGTTTTAGTCAAAAAGTTAAAAAATTACTTAAAAAAATCAAAAAGTCAACAACTTATATCAAAAAGTCAAAGATTATTTTTTCTCTCTATTTTTTGCACATCTTTTCGTGAAAAGTCAAAAAATCATTTCAAACATACTAATTTTTTTTATATCACATTTTAGCCAAAAAGTCAAAAAATTACTAAAAAAACTTGTTCCCAAACGAGGCCTTAGTGACTGCGGGCCAGTTACAATCATATCCTAATTTGGGGTGTATTAGGATAGTGACTGAGAGAGATAAACAGAGAGTGACATTTTAGAGTAAACATGGATATGAATAAACTGAGAAATCAAATTGGTAATGAGTGAAATCGGATATAAAACACAAGAACATATTTTGATGATTTTTGTGATATGAAACTGGTTATACTTGCCACATAATGTGACTCTACTTGCACAGCAAGATCTAGCCCAACGTACTCCAAAATATAACCAACTACATACCACTAAAACTAAACTTTACTTACCCGATTCTATTTGTTGCACAATGCGATCCCAATCATGCACTTCACATGAGATTTCTTTAAAAAATTATAAAAAATAAAAAAATAAAAAAACACTAAAAATTGAGTAAAGAACCATTGACACCTTTCAAGACACTTTGTACTACTTTTTCTTAAAAAAGAAAATATCCTCTGGGGTTGAAGTCTCATAATTTGTATACTACTAAAATTTAGTTCAATGTGATTTGCATACCACACAACTTGGATTTATGAAATTAGTACAAATTTACCCTTGTAGTTTTAAAAAAATTAAAATGTAAAGTGAAGAAACCTTTACATGGGAATACAACTCACAATCTTACATATATAGACATCACCACCCATATCCATATGACAATGTAATGTTAGAAAACACGCATAATAAAAAAAAAACTCAACAAAAAAAAAAAAAAAAAAAATTATACAAAAATAACAAATCTTGCAAATTTTTTTACTAACTGATGTGTAGCACAAAAACTTCGAAAAATGAAACATGACCGGCTTCATGATATGATCAATGCCACGTCAGCAAGTAAAAAATGTTTGGTAGATTTGTTAGCTTGTAAAACATTTACACAAACTCAACTGAACACACTATGACCATGATGAAAAATGAAACAACAGGCTTGAGTAATAAACTCTGGTAGAGGATAGAGTGATCAAGCCGAGATATAAATGCACTATGATTTGATAGGAGAAAAATAGGTAAAACAATCATTATTTGGTGGAAGTCAGTTCCATCGTCTGGACCGGAGGAGCTTTGACTGCCGCCAAAGATAGATCAGGGGAACCAGAATCACCAGACCTTTCATGGATTTCCCTGTATTCTTGACAAACGGCACACAAATGGCAGAAAAAATGAGTCACGAAGTCTCCGCATGGTGCCTCCTGCATTTGAAATCAACAAGAGACAGTGAAACCAAGGATTGCATTAACAAAATTGAAAATGGGGAGAGCTCTGAGGCTACATATTGGGAATGTGAGAAAAAGTTTTTTGAAATCATAAATAGTGTATTGAATTTAGTGATAAGTATCTTGGGATCTACATATTTTTGGTCTTTTCCTTATGCACCTTGGACACTTGTTAGCAAGACCCATAAGAAAAAGGCATGATGAGTAGAGAAAGTATTTTAGTACCTATGAAAAATAAAAGAGATCAACAAAGTAAACAATTTATTTCATAAGGAGACTAAACTTATTGAGGAGACTAAAAGAAATTCAAAATTATATTAAATTATAAACACTACTTCAGGAATGGAAATTACATAAAAACTACTTTAGGATATTAAAATTTAAACATTGTCATGTTGATGGTTAAATTAAACTCATAATACCAGAAATATCTTGTTTCCAAGATAGCATTCCCCACATGCTAAATGCCTAAATTAAAATTATAATTTTCTAGGGAATCTAAAGAATAGGAATGGGATTGTGATTGCTAACCAAAAATTAAATTTACATGAAGTAATATTGGAAAAACATGTGGGAGTGGTGGGAAATTATATAAGGCAATCATTAAGAAGACAAACACAGGAGTCTTAGCCCAACAAAATAGCATTATAGTACCTGAATATCAAGCACAATGAAAATGGCATACCTGCAGGTTATACTTTGCCCTCAGTGCCTTGCGATAGCCACAGGAATAACATGCAACAAAGCATCCAGGCAACCCCAAAAGAATGCCATCAGTTAACAAGCAACAAACAGTATTCACAAGAGCCCACAAAATGAAATGGGTCATGCATGATCCTATCAAAGTTCCAGATCCCAAAAACTCTGCATTTTTTCCAAAAAGAAAGCAGGGGCATACAAGACCTATACAACCTGGGGGAAAAAAAAGACAATAAAAACACAATTAGTTTACAATTTCCAAGTTATTAGTTGATGGGTTCATTGTTTGCTACCATAAGAGGAAAATAGAACATTTAGCAAAACTAAGTCATATCCTCTTGAGAGTATGATTTAAAACATTGAAGCTATTACCCAATTGCATGATGGCAGTAACCATTACAAGGTTTAAGTTGACATGTCCCCTCTCAAAGTGCAAACTAAAATTTCACCAAAATGCCAATGAAGAAGCACCTTCGTCTAACTAAAAAAATATCCATTCTAGTCATCAAGTAATTAGTTCTTTACATGATGAAATCGGTTGACAGAGTTAATTGGTATTGAGTTTGCTACTCACTAGGCTTCGAAGTTTATGAAGTCTTATTCTTTTTAGAAATTAGTTGAGCTTCTAATTAGGAAGAACACCTTGTGTGCTCAAATTTTCTTAAACTAGTTGGCCCACCACATGCTCAAGGCAAATGGACTTGATACCACAACAGTGATGTAGAAGGGCTTGTTTCCCTGTCATAGCAATGAGGATCATTGCATTCCAATGGTCTCAAAACCAAACTCATACTAGAAAAAAACCCAAAAGAGAAAGAAATCACATCCAATATACAACTCGGACTAGTTAAATTGCATAAAAAAAAGGAAGTCAATCCACTATGACTGCAATTAGAAAAGCTAAGTGCTAAACAATAGTGAGTTGTTGCAAAAGGGAAATATAATTATTAACAGTCAATCATCTGCATTATCTTTTGGAAACAAAATAAAATCACTTGGCTGTAATGTAACACATAAATTGTAATATAAGAATTGATGAGCAAGTCTATCAAAAAATATTTTTAAATTTAACTAGGCATACAATCCTCGACATAACAAAATAGCAAAAAATGATCCATATAGCCAACCCCACCTTTTTGGGACACAAGGCTTAGTTTGGTTTGGTTTTGATGATATACCAAAATGAACTTTGTGGTTATTACAAAATAAAAAGTGAGTGGTCAGCCCGACCGTTTTGAGACAATCTACTTTTCTTTACCTTAATCTCAGCCATAAATGAGTTAGGGAAATGTGCAAAGTCTATTCTAGAAATGTCTCTACTAATAACCATGAAATATCATATCTTATATACCTATTCTATTGAAAAACCATTCTTCTTCCTAACATCATGCATCATCAAAGTTAAAACCAATCAATTCTAATTACTCCCATGAAATAACTGATTGTAGATAGCGTTATTCTAAACTTTTCAAATGTTATCATACATCAGTTCGGTTTCAATGCTGAATTTTCTTCTCTTTTCCTTTTGATTTTTTTCCCTCTTCTTTACCTATCAATCATTCTTCTACTCATCATATTTTTCTATCAATGATTTGTTGAAAACCCTTACAAGCTAAAACCATATGTTTTAAGGAATAGCACAAGAGACATTATCGGAGATGAACATTCATTTGTTTTTATTTTTTTACTCAAAATGCACCTTTCATTAATTTTCTTTTCCTTCTGATAAATCAAGGTCACAAGGCAGAAAGTAGCATACAGCTCTGCAGATCATCGCAGCAAGCACAGATTCCAGAAGACCACTGTGCAGGGGCACTGCTTATGCCAGGATGAGCAGAGACAGGGATTTCATCATTGGGTGCAACAACCTCAGCTTCTATATCTGATTGTCCCAAGGGAATGTAAGCTGGTGGAACATAAGTGCTTTGACCTCCCATCCTTCCCTCAATGGCAAAACCAATATGTACCTACCAGCTTTCCTCTACAATACACTTCATCTAATACTTTTCTCAACTGTTCAACAAACCAAAGAAGAAATAGGGTTACAGGCCAATTGTTGAAAACTGATGGACAACCAGAATAGAACTGTGACATCACAAGTACATCATAATCATAAATGCATAATGGTATAAAACAAAACACAATCGAAAGGTTTTCTTTCTTCCCCCCCTTCTTTTCCTTGAAATTAATTGTATGTAAAATTAAAAGATTTGTTGTGTAATACCAAAAATAGAAGATGTTCCTAAAATTATTAATGCTATGCTCGGATCTAGTATTTGTCAAGGGAAATGAAATTACCTATACAAATTCTTTTTTTTCATGGGTAATTAAACTAAATAAAATGAATGTTTTGATAAATACATATATATATATATTCATTGTTCTAACACAACCGAAAAGCAGAAAAGAATAGCTTCTTTTACTTCAATTTATTTTCTTATCTTTTCCTCTGGAAATCCAAGATCCAAACATTGCCCAAATGGTAAGCACGAGTCTCTCAATACAAGTAACTCAAAATTTAATAGTATTACTAAACACATTGACCCACAATTGCTATTTAATATCCCAAACTGTAGAAATCACATTGAAGCATAAATTATCCTTTTAAGGCTAATCCTTCTAAAATTGCACACTTTCTTAAACCAAAACGAATATCATTATTCACTCGATTTGAAGATCATGGAGAAGAACGATGAATCAGAATTGATCGCACACATATAAATTGACCCACAAATGCTAATCAATATTCCCAAAACTGCAGAAACCACAAGGAAACCTAATTATCAATATTCACTCGATTTGAAGATCATAGAAAAGATATACTGAAACACAACGATGAATCAGAGAATCGTATGGCAACATTTAAATTATCAACACATACTCAAGTACATACATATATGTATTGCATAAAATCTAGAGAGAGAGCGAGAGAGAGAGAGATTACCGTTCAGCTAAGCTACATAGAAATGGAACATTAAAAATTGCCCTAGACAGATGGAGAGGGCAATAAATAGAGCCCAATATGTAGGGCGGTTCATTTTCTGGTTCGCCCGACCTCGGGTTCAAACAAAATTAACTAATTTCACGATAATGTGGAAAAATAGAAATAAAAATTAGATAAATAGAATGACATTTCCTAATAAATCTAATTTATATTCATGACTTAGAGCCTATTCAAAGTTTATTTTTATTTTTTATAAATTTAAGTAAAATTTCATCTTCTAATGCAAATTTTTATCAGAATACCGATTGACTAGGTGGATGACCGGAGAGATGTTCGGCTAGTTGACTGATTTAGTGTAAATTGACCACAACCTGCAATATAATTTTGAAGGAAGAGGATGTTCGGGATGACGTCCACGACAAGCGCTTACAAATTTAATGAAACGCTCTAAGCATCTTCAATTTGATGAAAGAAAAATTAAGCGTTAGAGACGCTTTTATAAATCAATTAACCTCATAATTCTTATCAACCCATAAGTTCTATCTCATATTAAAATCTTCCAAATAAAACATATGCATATTTGGAAGCATATTAAAAAAATATTGCACACATTAGAAAGACATATACTTGATAAAAATTTAACAAGATAATCTTATTATTACTGTTGGCTTTTTTGACTTTCGAAAATTAATAATGTAATTTGGAATGTGCCAGTAAGGATCAATCAATCTTTACAAAATTTTAATTGTCAACCAATTATTAAACGATTGTATTGAAGTTCTTTCAGTCTCAATAAAAAGGACTTTTACTAGTGGCTTGTTTCATAAACAATTTATAAGAAATAACAAGTACAGAACAATTCAGAAAACGACTACTTAAGACTACTCCTAAGAAATGAAGTGCAGTACAAAAATTGAAATGCTAAAATGTAAAGAACTGGAAATGTAAAACTGGAAAGAAATATGAAGTAAATAAACTAGTTTCCGAATCTGAGTCATTTCATTATGGGGCCTTCTCTTCTATTTATATTTTTCCATGGCAACTGTCGAAGTGGGTCTTCAACCGTTGAAATATGTTCCCACAAGTGTTGTCATGTTCTCTCAATATTAACCCCACTATGTCATTCTTCCAGTTAGGCTTCCCTCTTGAATTTGAATTTAAATTATAAGTAATCGTTAAGACACGTCGCCTCGCGTCTTTCAACTATTCTAATGCTACGTAGATCCACTAATACCAATATGAGTTGTCATGTGTCTGTCTTTGATTGGAAACTTACTCTAAATCCCTACATTGTCCTTTTCATGCCACATGTTAAGCTAGAATTGACTTTTACAAAATATACATCCAACAGTTACATTTTAAGAATAATGATATACTTGATGAAAGTTTAATGATAATAGTACGCTCATTATAATAATATTTTATTGTCACATTTTGATAATGACATATTTGACAAAAGTTTAATGAGACAATAATACTTACATTAAAATGATATCTCATTATCACATTTTAAAAAGAATAACACATTTGATAAAGGTTTAATGAAATAATAGTACACAAATGAAGCATAATCACATTTAAAATCTCCACAAAATAAATTGAAAAGATATTTTTTCAAATTCAATAGAATTTAATAATTTACAAAAATAAAAAATAAAAAAAATTCATGAATGTTTCTGTATGTAACAATAAAATCAAAACTTGCAATAACGTTTTTTTTTTTTATCTGTCTTGCCCATTTTTTTTTTAGTGGAAAATATTTATAAATCTGTCTCCTGAGGACTTTCGTCCTGTTAATTTATGTAATGCTCTCCACAAAATTATTGCAAAAGCTCTTGTTATCACTATAACAAAATGTTTTTATCTTTTATTTTTGCCCTCTTTGGTACAATTTATTAAAAAAAATTATAACTTTGTAATTTTTGAGAATTTGTATTAGTATATTTGATATAACTTTTATTTATAACTTGTAACGTAAAAATAATTTAAATAATTTTATTATGAAAAGAAGGTGTGTACAAGGCTATTTGTAACTTATATTTTTTTAATTATATTTAATGTTACTTTTTTTTTTGTTTTTTATAACTTGTAATGTAAAAATAATTTAAATAAATTTATTATTAAAAAAAGGGTTTGTATAAGGCTATTTGTAACTTCTATTTTTTTAATCATCAACTTTGTTTGTACAAAAAATACAAAATTTATATCTTTAGACTAAAACACAGAAGGATTTGCAGGCGTGCCAAAACAGTAGTGTCTAAGTTATGGAAATATTTTTGAAAAAATCTGACTTTTGAAAATGGGAGATTGTGTTGAGGTCCAAAGGGTAAAAACTTCCTGATTTTTGTTTTGCCTCAATTAAAAGGATTTAAAATCTCTAAGGAGTTTGCAAAATTAAGAAGAGTGATAAGTAAAAGGAAATGAACACTAAAACACTTTTATAAATTCAATGAATTGAAAATTACAAAAATGTAAGAACAAGTTTGAAAATATGAAATTGAGTTACAAAATGGATATAAACACAATTTAAGTATCAAAACAATACTTATGAAGCCCAAAAAATAAGAATAATGTTATATGTACCAATAAATTTACTAACTAGTATACTAACAGCTGATGTGACATAATTTTAGAGGTTTTAAATATTTGTTATTTAATTAATAGGTGGGGTTAGTAATAATGGCATAATACTAGTTAGTACATTAATTAGTACACTAATTGTTACATGTAACACCATCGAAAAAATAAAATTTGACACGGATGTCATGAGCTAAAGCTAAAATCTATGGAATTAGGGAAGAATAAATGGCACTGAGTTATGTTGAATGGTTGATTTAGGCCAAGTTTGGCATAATAATACAAAAAGTCAAAAAGTCACTATCTTATTTAAGTCACATCATCTTATTTAAATCACATCACCTCTCTAACACATCACATCAAACCCAATCCAAACCTAACCCATATAAGCCAATAAGTCAAAAAATATATTTTTTTAGAACATCCCAAACCAACCTTTATTGGGATTTGTTCTATCTTCAAATGGAGTATTTATAAACAATAATGACCCAGACCTCTTTTTTTTCCTACTCTCTTGACCCTCTCTTCACGTGATTGGTCACTTTTTTTTTTTTTCCCCCTCCAATCACCATCCGCCACGTGTGTGTGGGGGAGGGGGGAATGGTGAGGGTAGTGATTGGAGGGGTCTCAATCATGACCATTTATAAACAACTTTTGTTTAGTGAAAAGTTGAACCTCCTCGTGAAGTGACACCTATCCCACTTTGTTTCTCCTTTTTAGGGTGTTGGTTGTGTGCTCCTCAAGACTTAGGTTTGACTATGACTGCCTCCTAATCTGAGCCGTTGGATGGAAGGGTTGGGCCTTGATGAATGACAAACATCTCATGTTGGTCAAAGTGATCCCATATATCTTACAACCATTTGAGCATTTGAATTGCACCAATGCTAGGTATCATGAAAAGTCTTTCATGAAAGTGATCATGAAAGATTTGTGACCTTTGGATTACACTTACAATAAAGCACCACACACTAATCAAGATAATCTAAGAGTTATAAATTTTTCATGATCATTTTCATGAAAAAATTTTCATAATCCCTAATATTTCTTTTTGAATTGCGGTCGTTGATGTCGCTAATAGTAGAGCTCCCTGTCTTCCAAATTGATGACACACGTCCCATCATCTCTATCCACAAAACCAACAAATAAATACATACATTTAATTGGTAGATCCCAACGATAACTCATGCGATGCACGAAAAAATAAAAAATATATATTTTGTGTGATAAATAAATTATCTTGATGTTAAATTATATCTTAATGGTGACAAGTTATGATGTTTAGCCATTTAGATAGACGCAAGGTTCTGAAAAGCGGTTGATCCAATACCGTGAATGGCGGTGACGCCAATTGGTTAAGTGTAAAAGTAATAGTGTAACAGTAAGTGATGTCGGAACCGTGAATTTTTTTATTTTTCGCATAATTTGAAAAAAACTTATTGATACGCATATATTTTTTCCATGATCATATTTATTGGGTTAAAAATAAATATTGATCAATTTTTGTAAATTTTTAAGTATGATCTAATATATTTCATATTTTTAAATCACTATAAACTGAGTTTTTTACATTTTATTTTAATAATTAATGACTTTATATTTTATAAAAAATTAATCACTAACTATTATATATAAGATAAATAATGACAAAAGTAAGAGAATAAATAAAAGCCTAAATATATATATATATACATATTTTAACCAAGCCAAATAGATAATGATCACACTTATTATTATTATTATTTTCAAACAATATATAGATAGGCACACACAAATAAAATGGTTTAGTGATAGCAGCTGAATAGAATAACATAAGTCTTATAGTTTCAACAAATCAATAACATGTTCTTCATCTTCCCTCTTCTCTCTCTCTCTCTATCTATTGCTCCTCTATTTTCTCTCTTCATCTTCCCTCTTCTCTCTATACCTCTTCCCCCATTTTCAGTTTTTTTTTTGGTATTTTTTCGAAAGAAACAGTTTGGAACCGTTACGTAACGGTGCGTAATGATCGTTATGATACGGCGTTATGAATTTATGGCGCTTTTTAAAACCTTGGATAGATGTTAACAATAATTAACTTACAAAATTTCACAATAAAATTTGATATACATAAAAAAATTATTAATTATAAAAATTATTGAGAATAATAGTATCACAATCACTTAATAACATAAATAACTTGTATCAAACTAAACTAAACATTAAAAGAGACAAATTCTATAAACTCAAAAAAGTTATCATAAATTTACTTAAACTTTTAAATCAGTAGTGTATATTATTATTATGGGATCAAATTATGAATAAATACCACCTTTTAATTATAATTTATAAGTAGTTTTTAAAAAATTTTAATCTAAGTTTGTTGCCTTGTTCATAAAAAGAACTTCTCAAACAAATCATTAATTGATTATGTTAGCAGCTCTCTATCTTTGATTTCCTCTATGAATGACACACACATATCATATCAAAGTATAAATTCTTCTCCATTGTTTGAATAATACTTGCATAGTTCCTACATCATTTTAAAAAAATTAATCAAAATAAGAATTTTTTAGGATTATAAAAATTATATAAGAAAATAGTTTTAATCCATTTTATTTATAAAAAAATGGTGAAAAATTATTTGAATTGTACTTGAAGAAATATAACAAATGATAGCTTTAATTATTATATACTAAAAAAAAAATTATATAAGTTACTCAACGAAAAAATGCTTGAATACGAATAAAGTCATAGACATTGAATTAAATCATATGAGGTCTAAATTGATAGTATAATCTAGCAAATCAACTAATAATAACATAGAAATATTGACAAATATGTAGTATTTCCCTATCATCTTTGTATTATGTTCATTAATTTCATATATCATATGAAAGTTTTACTCATCTTGATCCTTCAATAAAATAAGGACCACAAAAACAAATTTGACAAAAAATTTATTATAAACTTTGTTATTGAAAAAACAAAAATTTCAAAGAAAGAATTTAGAGATGTGATTGAAGAAATACTATAACGAATGACAGCCTTATAAAAAAAATAAAAAATAAAAAATAAAAACATAACAATGATCTAATGCAAACTATTTTTAATAACTAATAGAAAAAATATTAAATTATTACCTTGTATGAATATAATGACGAAAATTGATTTTGTGAGATTTTTGTGCTACATTCTCCCATGCAGTCTTCATTATTTCATTATTAATACTCTTCTCATTCAAAGCCAACTTTCATTATTAATACTCTTTTCATTCAGAGTCAATAATTTATTTTTTTTAATCTTTATCACTTGGAAATAATAACAAATATTAAGAGAATGTTAAGAATTTAATAGGAGATAAGAAGTTAAAGATAAGGGCATTTCATAAGATAAAAAATTTAAAATAAAAAAAAAAGATAATATTTGATAGAAGGAGAAAAAAATATGAGTAAATTAAAATAAAGATTTAGATATATATATATTTGATAGATATATAGATTAACAAATCATATCTTTATCTAAATTTTATTATTTTAATTTTTTGTAAATCAATTTTTTAATCTTTATCTTTATCTGTACAGCACGAAATTAATCTTTATAAATTATTTATCATTTTTTATATGTTTATTTATCTAAAAGTCATGAAATAAATTTTTTATCTTTATTTATAGGTCATGAAATAAATTTTCATAAATTATTTATGAATTTTTATATGTTTATGTATAATGAAATTAATTAAAGTACAAAATGAAGGGGGGAAAAAAAGGAGTAATTTCGTTTTTTTTTAAATCAATTATTTAATCTTTAACTTTATTTGTAGGCCATGAAATTAATTTTTATAAGTTATTTATCAACTTTTATATGTTTATTTATGGGAAGAAATTTTAAATTATCTATAAGTTATGAAATTAATTTTTTGTAAATTAATTGTTTAATTTTTATCTTTATCTATAGACTATAAAATTAATTTTCAATTTTTGTATGTTTATCTATATGGAGGAATTTTGAAATTCAAATCTTTATCCATAAGCAATGAAATTAATTTTAATTTTAATTAATCAAACAAATAAAAAATAAAGAAAAATAGAAAACATGAAAGGCAATCAAAGAAGGTTGTCATGTAGGAAAGAGAGAGTTTTAAAATTATGAGAATTTAGGAATAAATATTTGGAGATTTTGGTTATATATAGTATAGATAGATAGATAGATATAGATATAGATATAGATAGATAGATATATTAATTGTTGACAAACATGCAACCTCCTATTTCTAAGGAGTTTGTGCTAATCATGTCGAATTATGATCCTTTACTTGTACTTTCTCCTTGCCTCCTTACTTACAATGGTGGAGATATACCCTAAAATGATCCAACGGTCCAGATTTAACTATTTAAAAAAAATTGTTTTTAATTAATTAATTAATTTATTTATTTTGAAAATAGGCAGATCTGGACCATTGAATCATCCTAGGGTGCATCTCCACTATTGCAAGTAGCGAGGTAAGGAGAGAATGCAAGTAGAGGATTTGGACTCAATCATGGCATAGACTTGATTGTATGGACTCCAAGAATCATCGACTTACATTCTTCAACTTGCTAAAGCCATAAACTTTGCCTCGCCACTTAGACACATGGCGTGTCTCTATTGGGCTGTCTTTTTTAGTACAAATAAACTTCTATCTTACAAAGGAGAGACTTGTATTTTTATTTTATTTTATTTATTTATTTATTTATTTTTGCATTGACTATAATGTGTTTCATTAGGAAAATGCAATGAAATTAATTGATAGTTCCATAGTATTGCTTATCTCCCAAAATAGTAAGATTAGCAATATCACCCCAATATTGGTAATCCCATTGTCATGCCATGAGATTAACATCACTTCATCCAATAGTAAAAAGTAATCTTGCTATTTTATCTCATCCTAATCAAATATAATACACATGCTATTGTGGTATATATAATCTCATCACTTATCTCACATATTAGTACTAATCCCGACTTCAATCCTTTAGTACGACTAGTCCCCAAAAGTGCCAAAAATGCTATATATTGGTTGTCTAGGCCTTAAGACTGACATGAGTAAAGCTTTTAACTAACTATTTGTTGAAGCATCTTTCCAAAAGTGAAATGAACAAATGAGAATATAAAGCACATTTAGCAACTTGAGTGATATTGGAAAAATGCCAAAAAAGAGTTTTTAGTGAACAATAATTATTTACAACACAATCTAGGTATAAATTAACCTATAAGAGCAACTAAAACTTTGTAAAACCAATGAATTAATATGTACAAACATCTGTCTTCAATGAAGTCCGTTATACTCGATCTCCTTGAGATGCTCTCCAGATGCATTTAAGGTCGGAAGTTTTACTCTTGGTGGCTCACCGGTTCCGTAAGATCTCTCGGGGCAGAATACAATGTACATAATGTCATTTGGGTCACTTTCTAAACAATACAAACGTTGTCCCGCAGCATAACCACCAAGAAGTTGGTACGATCTTTCAGACTGATCTAGCGCAATACAAAAATCATCGGTACCTGCAACCAAAACCAAAAATGTTTCACCTTACTCTTCTGTTTTTCACCTTCATCCTCCAATTCTTCCCATTTTCCTACTGCCTTTCAATAATTAATAAATAAAAATAATCCATGGAAGACAAGACAAACTTGAATGCTAAGAATATGGGTGGAAATAGAAATTTTGCAAAATAGAAATTCAAGCAACGTTTGATCAAACCAACTTCGGTACACCATCTAGAAAAAAGAAAATATAACTGAAAAGCATAGGAAGATATCAGAAGTTAAAAAAAGTTTGAGCCATTCCCTACATCCACCACACATAAAGTAGAAGGATATTATCCATTTTATCTATAGCTTTTGTTTCGAATGAACCACCCTAGTTATACCTTGAAGGAAATACAACAAATGTTAAACATGAAAAGCTTCTGGTGATATCATGGTATAAGTTCATAAAGCTCTGCTATTAGTTCTCTCAAACGGCATGATTTATTTGTACCAATCTTGGGGCACCATTTACAGAAAGTGTTTCGTGCCTCGGACTCAGGGCCACCAAGATGCTAACAACTTTAGGTCACAATTCTGGCGCATATGCTAAATCTAGGTCCCTTGTACATGTAGTTTGTGCTCACAAGTGAGCCCCAAGTTGATGGCTTGTTTTTGTTTTGCATGGGTCCCTAGAAATACATGGGTTTGCAAGATCAAGGCCAATCAATTTGCACTATGGTTAACATATCTGCAGAAATCACATTAATTGGAGTCTTCATTTAGTAAAAGAAGAGGAAGCTATTGTAGGTCCATGACAAAATAATCAATTGGCCAATCTCAACCAAGGAAGCATCTGGAACCAGACAACATGAGACCTTTAACGAGAAAAGCATGATAAATGAAGAACCAATATTGAAGTCAAAGCAGGAAATAGGCATGCAGGATAAGCATTCAGATTTTCAATATCCAATACATTATTATATATTCAGGGAGCTTAAGGCCGGTTATGGTTGGCTTTTTTAGTGGCTCTTTTGCTTTTCTGACTTTTTTCTATAAAAGCTGATGTGTTTGGAAAGTCGAGTAGTTTTTTTGGCTTTTTTAGTTGATGACAAGTAAGATTTTTGACTTTGTGGCTTTTTTAGTACGTCTCCCAAACAACCCCTTGGTGTTAAACATGCAATAGGGGTGGTTTCACATATTTTTACATCTATTGAGTATAATATTTGTCATAGCAAACCGAATCATTGACTGCCAAAAGCAACTCCTCAATTTGTTGGGTTAGATTGTGAAAGTGCATAAAAGGAAAAACAAAAAACAACTACAACTACGACTATCACTTCCCATTCTAGAATCAATCAAACTAACCATTGGACAAGGGTTAAGAGTTACAAATGTAAAATTCAAAATCATTAACTTCTCTGATAAAAACATGTGGTCTAGCTAAAATGAACGAATATAAAACAAACTGAGGGAACAAACAGAAAATACACACAATATAAATAAACTCACAGGCAGCGAGCTCTAGCTGAGTTAGATAAATGAAATCCAGAACTGCAGAAATCTCTTTCTCGAATTGAAGAAAGGGTCCGCTCTCAAAATTCATCTTCCGTAGCTTACACAGTCCCTCTCCCAATTCCATCATTGCTCCTTTATGGTTCTACAATGGAACAAATATATGGGGCAAATTATACCCATGGTCATGTTGTATTAATTTTATTGCCAATATACTTCAATAACATCCGTTACAAAAATAGACAGAAGCCAATGGCAAAATGCTTCATTCAAAATGATTTGGAACATTTCAAATCGGATGCAAATCCAAACTTGAGATTGGACTATTTTGCAATATGATTTCATTTCAATTTCCAAAAGAACATTATCAATGGACTAAATTGACGTAATGTGAAAAATTCAAGGGTCAATTACATCAGTAGTCCCTTTTCGCCTCTCGTGTCATTTTGGTTCCTATCACTTCAATTAGCTCGATTTGACCCTTAATTTTAAATTTTGTATCAATTTTAGTCTAATTAATAACGCCGAATTAAAGGAAAATGTTTTGGTTGAGGTTAACTGACCAAATTAAACAAGTTCATAATTTTATCTATAAAACCATGGCACATGCCGCTTATACTCACATTGTCTATATATATATAAAACAACAACAACAATTGTAATTAATTGAACTGAATTGAAACAAGACTAATAAATTCATATCAAAATCGAGCCAATTAAAATTAAAAGACTCATAATATGGAATATCGGTGAAATTTGCCACAAGACTTGAGTTCCTGGGTTCTAGATTTGGGGCTATCACTTTGTGTATTATGCCAAAGGTTAGATATATACTCAATCTTTCCCCTACCAAACACATAATGTGTATTAATTGGACTTTTTTTTTTACGGCCAACACATAAAAAAAACCTTTCGGATTCATTATAGTGAAATTTGCCTAAAATTCAAGCATAAAATTGTATAATTACAACAACCAAGTTTAGAAATGAATGTAGTTGAGAATACACATTGCCAACAAACCTGGTTGAAGAGGTGATAAAAGCCGACGGCGCACTGTAGAATACCGTGAAAGAGGGTACGAGGGGGCTCCTGAGCTTGGTTCCATAGATCTTCGAGTAAGTCATGGCAGTTGTAGTAATCCCCGCCGTTGAATAGCGCCACCGCTTCTTTAAATCCTCCGGCGGCGCTGTGGTCGTCCTCCTCTTCGTTGATGCCGGAGGAGAATCTGTACGATGCAGAGATCGAACCAGAGGCCTTAGCTGTTTGATACTTCAACAACAATGGCAGCGATGATGATGGAATATGATTGAATCGCGGAGGAGAGACAAGTCTGAGGTGAGAAACTGAGAGACTCGCCATTGAGGACGACCAATCCCGATTCGAAATGCCATGCCATTTTTTTTGCTTTCTTTTTTTATGTGATTTTTTTTTTCTTCAATTCGTTTGTGTGGTTGAGGGGACGGGTGGAGTGTGTTGGCTTTCAGTTACAAACCCCGCCACTCAAATTTATTTGAGGTAATTGCACCACCGGATTTGAAAAAAAAAAAAAAAATTAAAAAAAATAAATAAATTATATATTCATAAAAAATTTTATTTATGAGTATAATTATAATTATTAATATTTATAAAAAAATTGTCGATTTGTAATTATTTTTTTTTAAAATTATACTAATTTGATATTTCCTCAATTTATTTTAGGAGAAATTTTATGTCAATAATACTTGTATAAAGTTATTATAAATTCATAAAAAATTTATAGAAAACATGTTTCCCCCCTTTTTTTTTCCCTTGTTTTTTGTGAGCTGATTACAATTGGATAGTTAATATAGCGATCTCGATTTTTCTCCATTGTTTATTGTATTCCAGACTTCCGTGGGTAGTTATTGTTGTTGTCTATATCTTACTTCCGTCCTTTAATTCTTTATATTTGAGTTGTGGGATGTGTTGGGTAAGTTTGGAACAGGTTGGTTGGGTGTTGGAACAAATGGTTGCTGTCTAGAATTTGACATCTTCGCTCGAGCGAGGCTTTTTGCACTCGAGCGAGCCTTGGGTTTTTGCCTCTTCGCTTGAGCGAAGGTTCTTGCGCTCGAGTGAGTTTTTTGTGATGTGTCTCTTCACTCGAGCAAGCACTCTTGTGCTCGAGCGTGCGTCTGCGTCTAGATTGGACCTGAAGGTTGGTATTCTTCGCTCGAGCGAGCTTTCTTTCGCTCGAACGAGCGAGCCCTATGTTTTGTGTTCCTTTGCTCGAGTGAGAACGCTTGCGCTCGGCGTGCATTACGGACACTGAAGCTTTGCATTGTTAAGCAAGCGACGCTTCTTGCGCTCGAGCGAGGTTCTTTGTGTCTGGTCGCTCGAGTGACCACTCCTTCGCTCGAGCGAGCCCTGTGTATATCCGTTCACAGCTGCGTGTTTTTACACTATTTTTGGACCTCTTTTCCACTCCAAACCCTAGATCCGACACACTCTCTCTTTATACACTCATTCTCTCTACAAATGCACTTGATCTAGAGGGTTTCTACCCTACTCCCTTTGTTAAAAAACTAGAGTATCTCGTGGGCTATCTTTTGATCGGAAAAAGTGTGGATTTGGAACACTTTCAAGTTTCTTCTTCTTCTCCTTTGAACTTCTAACTTCGAGGTAGGGATAATCTACTCATTATGAGTTTTGACATAAATGTTGGTTATTTTGTATAGATGGTGGTGTTTTGGTTAAAGTTAGGGTTTGATTTGAAATTATAAAAGAGGGGTTTCCATGTCCTTGGGCTCCATTGTGTATGAGAGGTCTTGAGGTTGGGTCCATCTGTGTATAATTGGTGAAATTGAGTATTTGAGACTTGATGTTTGAAAAGGGGAAGTTTTGCCCTAATTGGAAATTAAATAAATTATTTGGTATAAATGTGAAATTGAATTGAGAATTATAAAATTGGAGGAAATTATGATTAAATGGTGTAGTTGGATTGATAAATCACTCACCCATGAAAAATGTAATAATTTATCTGTTTGATAGATTTATTTACCTGTTTAGAGATAATTGTTTTGGGCTATCGGTAGAGGATAGCCATAATCGTTGTAGAACTGCATGATAATTAGGTAAATTGAAACTAATCAACAGGGTTTGTGTCATTGAATATGACGGTTGGATTAACACATTGAATATGTGCTTTAATTGATCATTGTACATGATAAAGTGTTTAAATACATTGCATATGTATATTTGTTTGGGAGGAGATAGAAGATGTACTCCATGGTTTGGAAGGAGATAGGGAATGTACTCCACTATTTGGGAGGAGATAGGAGATGGACTCCATTAATAATTAAGTTGGCCGGAGTGTCCAGGGTGAAAGTCCTGAAATCTTATGTACGTTTGAATGACGTTAATGATTGAAGTGCTGATAATATGAGTTGTAATTTCATTTCGAATTGTTAATGATTGAAGTGCTGATAATATGAGTTGTAGTCTCATTTTAAATTGTTAATGATTGAAGTGTTGATAATATGAGTTGTAGTCTCATTTTGAATTATTTGAGTGAATAATGATCCATGCTTATGAATTGACTTGGGTAAATGAATAGAAATGGATTTGAAATATGGATGTACTTGTTGGTGGCTTATAAAGGATGTAAATTGGCTTATAAGTGTTAACCATTTATCGAATGCTAATGTTTTAGTTATTTCTCAGATTTGGTTTAGCATATTTCTACTGGGCTTTGGCTCACCCTACTTGGACATCATTTTCAAATACAGGTGACATGCTGCCTCCAAGGTCTTAGCTTGGGAGGTTTAGGAATTGAAGACTCTGTTTGTTATTTGTTTTGCTGATTATATGTAAATCCAAGCAAAAGGCTTTACTTGTAAAAGAGTTAGAACTCTCTTTTACTATAACCAAGTTGCAACTTGGGAAGATGTAAGCCCGCAGGGCATTCTGTTATGTTGTAAACATTTGGAACTTATATGAAATATCCTTTTGTAATATTAACTCTGATATATGTATATGGAATTGTGATTTATCTATCATGTATATAGAACTGTTAGATGATGGGCATACACATTATTTTGAGGGTGGTACAGTTAATCTTTCCTACACAATACAAGATAATGAGCTTGACAAGATTATGTCAACGAGAGTACTTCGACTATCAAGTTAATCTTTTCGGAGATGAATGAGAATTGTATTTGTGTGAGTTAATATTTCATACTTTAGCTCTGTGATCTTATTCCTATTTATAGAATTATGTTGGTCCTTTCATAATTATTATCGTGGTACTGTTAGTGATATCATGTAAACCTTACCTAGGATTAGGGATAGTCACGGGACAGGTTTATCATTCCTCGCTCCCATCCCCGCCTCACCCCTACTACGGGTGGAATTTTTCAACCCCACCCCTGTCACCACAGATACCTGTGGATACCCGATACCCGCGAACATCCGATCACATTTTAAATAGTAAAAAAAAATTAAGAACCATTTAAATTCTTAGCCTATTAAATAATTTTTTTTATTTTAATATACATAAATAGTGAGTCTTTTAAGATTATTATTTATTTATATTTAAACAAAATCATAGACTTTTAATATTATTTTTTTATATCTAATTATATTTTATGTATATATATACATATATTATTATTTATATTGGATTGGGTCTGAATCGGGAGAAGCAATACCCGCTCCCATCCTACCCCACTCCCGTTGTAGGTGACCAAAACATAATTCATCTGCCCCAGTCGGGCGAGTATAAATAGTCTCCCCCAGATCGAATTAAAATGACCATCCCAACCTAGGATGGGACTAACTCATCTATTCCTTGTTCTTTTGGTACTCTTCTTACTCTTTTTAGAAAGCTTCTCTCTTTGGCTCAAATTGACTCTCACAATTGTAATTATTTTTTAAGATTTATACTGAATTGAAATTTATTTTTTATTTTACGTAGATCACACTGATATTCCATAATTATTATAATAAAAAAAAAGGGTAAATTGCATGGACAATCTCAAAGATTTAGAGAAAATACAGTAAGTTTTATAAGTTTGATATAATTACATTCAATTGTCTTAATGTTTTAATTTATATAACATTTTCCCCCATTTTTATCAAAAACTCATTAGTTGTATGAATGAAAAAAATATTATTGTCATTTATTTTACATTGACATATATATTTTATACTTTTATGTTTTCATACCATCTGCATTAGTTTTAGTCTTTTTAGCCTTACTAAAACGAGAAGTCAGTATAATTATGTCAAAATTATAAAATTTATAGTATTTTCTTTAAATCTCAAAGGAGGTCAGTGTAATTTTCAAAAAGAAATTATTCTCAACCTAATCATTATGATTTGAACTAAAAAATAATTTGAATACCGAACAAAACCAAGCCTTAAGTCCCATCAAAATGGATCAGCTGCATGAACCATTTTTCTCCACTCGGCTCTATTCAATGTCATTTCATTAGTTAAATTAAGAAGATTCATATCTCTATTTACTATACTAGTCCACGTCAATCTAAGTCTACCTCTTTCCCTAACACTATCATCTACCGTCACTGTATCGCATTTCTTTACTACTGCCTCTATTGGTTTTTGTTGAATATGACTAAACTATCTCAATCTATTCTCTCTCAACTTATCTTTTATCGGTACTACTTCTACTCATTCTCGAATATACTCATTCCTAACTCTGTCTCTTCTAGTCTTGTCACACATCCACCTCAGCATCCTCATCTCAGTAATACTCATCTTATCTATATGTTGTTTCTTAATTACCTAATATTTTGTCCCATACAACATCACTGGTGTGATAGCCGTTCTATAGAACTTCTCTTTTAGTCTAATGGATACTCGTTTATCGCACAGTACTCTAAACGCAGTCCTTCACTTAAGTCACCCCGCCTTAATTCTGTGAATCACATCCCCTCAAATCTCTCCAATTATTGTGATAATCGATCCTAAATAACGAAAATGTCACTCTTAGGTAATTCTTGATTTTCAATTTTCATTTCTCCTCTGCTTCTACTGTGACTGTTAGTAAACCATTAGGGTGCATTTGGGATTAGTTTTTTAATATTATTTTTTGGTTTTTAGTGAATTTGTTTTTTAAATTTCAAAAAGAAGGCTTTTAGATTCTAGATGAACCAAGAAAAAAATTTAACAATTTTAAAGAGAATTTTCATTTGAAGTATCGTAGTTTTGAGAAAAATTCAAGAAAACTAAAAAATTTTAAACAACATTCAAGAAATCGAGAAATTTTTTATTTTCAAAATTGAAAAATTTATCTCTTTTTCTTTTTTTTTTCTTTTTTTTTTATAGAATAATTTGGTCTATAAGGGGTGCTTGGTCTTATAAACTACAAACACATTTTAACATTGGGGTAGGCAAGCAAAGTTGTTCAACATTATTACATACCATTCTTTTGAAATTGATTAGTTACAACTTACAAGAGAGTTTTTAAATTCTTAGCACAAAGTGAATCTTTGTGGTATAGTTATTTATGTATGTTAGATTAACTCATTCTTACTTTCATTTTGATAAATACTTAGGAATCCAAACGAATTGTGTGTGTATTTGTTGTACACAAGAGAAAGAAGGGATTGCAGATGGTGCAAATAATATAGATTTGTTAAAGAAAATCAAAACATCGCATGTGTGCTACAAATGCAAATGTTGTGTAGTAATAAAGTTTAAACCATCTGTGGGGACATATTTTTAGATAGTCCACATGGCCGAGTTTGTTAGCTGAGGTGCCATCGAGATATTTGGATGGAGAACTAAAGTCCTAGATGACATCAAGCTATCTATTTGGATAGAGATGGGACTCTAGAGGGAGTTCATTTTAATCTGAAAAGTGTGAGTTGTGATAAATATTATCCTTGTAAAGGATAGAGTCCCATGAAGTAAAACTTCTAGGGAAACGTCACGACCCAAACCCGCCCCTATGGGTTTAATATCAGAACGGCGAATCCGAGATTACCAAAGGCACATATGATAAAAGATATCTGATCTGAGGGCATGGCGGAAGCCAATACAGTAAATAAACAAGGTCCATTGAGCTGTGTCAGTCTATATACAAAAAGACTTTTTATGCATATATATATATATATACGGTACAGAACAGTATGCACAATATTTACAGTCATTCAGAACAGGGACCAAATCCCTATTAAACAGTACAGTATAGTGTTATGTCTATACAGTTACACAAAACAAATACCGAGACAGACGGGGGAAATTAAAACACCCCTAAGCCATAGCTTGGCAGGCTTGGAACCTCGCAGTGAGACACACTCGTTGGCTTGACAAAAAGGAAGTCTAATCCACGCTCCTAACTCCGGTCTGGTGCCTGAACACCTACATATATATATAAACAGTGAGCTAAAGCCCAGTGAATAACATAATGCGTAAAGGGGTTTAGAATGAATGTCCTTACAGTAATGAAAACAGTTCATTGATTCAGTATCTCAATCATTCAGTCATATATGGTACATCCATTAGTATAGCGATCTGATGTGATGGGTTTTAAAAGACCGGCGATTAATGATGTCCATCAATCGATGCTTGATAGTGGTTCCAACAAGGAACCGAGAGATCTCTATGTAACGATAGCGATGTGATAAAGTTGCTAAGAATGCCTGTCTGATTCGAGAATATAGGACATACATTCATTCGATTAAACGATGTCGTTTGACAGTTCAATTGATTCGAAGATATTCATATTTGAACATATCTTTACACAATTGTTACTCACGAGTTACGGGCTCTGATTAGGCTAGAGCGTGTCTCCAGTCGCCAACCCTACACAGTTTACAGAACGAACACAAACTAAGCTACACAGTTGGGAAAATAATAGCTTAATTCCTAATTTGCCTCGGTGTGGTTCTACATCTATATCCTCATTAAGATGTCTTAAACTAGGCCTAAGAGTGCCTAGGATGGAATGAGGATGCGAAGATGCACTTTAAAAACATTTTCAGAATTTTCAGTGAAACAGAGTCCCGCTCGAGCGTATCTTTCCTCGCCGGCGGATATCTGAACAAAGGTCTCATTCGGCGTCGTTATTCGCTTTCGTAAAGCGATGGCAAAAGTACTGGATGCGTGAAAATCACGCTCGATGGGCGCTCGACACCCGCTCGAGCGTAACACACAAGCCCTCGCTCGAACGGCAAATACCCCGCTCAAGCGGACTGTAAAACAGTGCAAAGTACTGGATGCTCGAATTTTACGCTCGAGCGCTACTTTCCCCGCTCGAGCATGAGTCCAAATTCTGGAAATTCCAAATAGAACATCCAAGCTCAAAACCAAGTTTCAATGCATCAAATTCAATCCTTTTGGGCTAATTTTCGGGAAAACATTTGTAAACTCATAGAACAACATGTTTCAAAGATCAATTTGAGAAATCGAAGCCCAAAGGTAGTTCAATTAAATACAATTTTGAACCAAATTTCAAGAACATGAAGAACATGCAAACATGCATGGATTTAACCAATTCAAAGCTTCAAACTCTTGCTCTAATGAGCCAATTCTTTTCAAAACAAGATGAAATCAAGGTCCATTGTAAAATTATGAACATGCATGTAAGGAATTATGGGCTACAATCACAAAACTTCAATATTTATGTACATGCATGCAACAATTAAGCTTCAACACCACAATTTGAGCCATAAGTTGGCTCTAGACTTCAACCTTGCTCTAAACCATGCAAGAATCAACTTAAACACAAGAATGAGAAGATGAAACACCAACCTTAAATCTTTAAACTCAAGAATATAAGCTCAATTTTGCAACCCTCTCATCAATTCTTTCAATTTCAAGCAAATCTCTAAGTTTGAACTCAATTCTCTCACTTTCTCACTCTTGGTCGGCAATAACAAGAAAAGGTTTGAGCAAATGTGTGCCTAAGTGTATAATAAGGCTTAAATATAGTTCATGTAGTGGGCCACTCACAATGGCATTAAGGTAAATATGTCAAACTATGTAATTTAGCTTATTTTAATCTAATTTAATTATATCAAATCACTTTTCAAATAAATATACCACAAAATTACATAAATTCTAATTATCACAAAACATCAATCAATTTCAGATTCGGCCGCCGATAAGGCCTTCAATTTGCAGTTTGAAACATAAAGCATGAACAGATAAGTTGACAGTCAACAGATAAAAATGTAATTTAACTAACATACTCAGTCAATCGGTTCCAGATTTCAGTCAGTCAGTCAGTTAACATATTTAGTTTTAGTTTAACAGTAATCAGTAATTAATCGGTAAGTAGTGGTGAGGGTTATTACAGTCTCTCTTCCTTAAAAAGAGTTTAGTTCTCTAAACTCGAGTTACCTTCATTCTGGAAGAAAACAGGGTTCAGTGGAAATAGTTCAGGATATCTCTTGGCCATGTCATCTTCCTTTTCCCAAGTGGCATACACGCCACCATGGTTTTGCCAGTCAACTTTTACTAACGGAATCTCTTTGTTCCTCAACTTCTTGATCCGTCTGTTTACAATCTGAATAGGCCGTTCTTCGTAAGTGTAGTCATCACTTAGCATTACACGAGTAGGCTCTATCACATAAAAAGGATCCCGGAGGTAGTCTCTTAACATAGAAATGTGAAAGACGTTGTGCATATGCTCCATTTCAGGAGGAAGCGCAACTTGATACGCCACCGGATTGATTTTCTCAATAATCTCATACGATCTGACATATCTCGGCGCTAGCTTGCCTTTGACTCCAAAACGAGTCTGGCCTTTCATCGGTGTCACTTTCACAAAAACGTGATCAGCCACTTCATATTCTCTGTCTCGTCTTCTGACATCTGCATAACTTTTCTGTTCGTTCTGTGCAGTTTTCAGTCTCTGTTGTATCAATTTTACTTTCTCAGTCGTTTCACATACAATCTCGGGCCTAAGCAAAGGCCCATCTCCAACTTCTACCCAGCAAATCGGAGATCTACATTTTCTGCCATACAATGCTTCAAAAGGCGCCATACCAATACTTGAATGATAGCTGTTGTTGTAGGCGAATTCAGTTAAGGACAAATGGCTTTCCCAGTTTCCCTGAAAATCAAGGACACACATTCTTAATAAATCCTCCAGAGTCTGGATGGTTCTTTCTGACTGGCCATCTGTCTGAGGATGATAGGCACTACTCAGTCTCAGTTCGGTACCCAATGCAGTCTGTAAGCTTTGCCAGAATCTCAATGTAAACTTTGAATCTCTATCAGAAACAATGGACACAGGCACTCCATGCAATCTAATAATCTCATCAATATAAATCACAGCCAATTTGTCCGCATTATAGATTGTTTTGTGGTAAGAAGTGGCGATTTTGTCGATCTATCAACAATAACCCAAATTGAATCCATACATTTACTGGAGCGAGGCAATCCCACAATAAAATTCATGGTAATATGTTCATATTTCCACTCTAGTATGGGTAAGGATTGCAGTAAACCTGCGGGTCGTTGATGTTCGGTTTTGACTTGTTGGCAATGAAGGCATTTCGATACAAAATCGGTAATTTCTTACTTCATACCCGGCCACCAGAA
Source organism: Camellia lanceoleosa (assembly GCA_025200525.1). Taxonomy (NCBI): domain Eukaryota; kingdom Viridiplantae; phylum Streptophyta; class Magnoliopsida; order Ericales; family Theaceae; genus Camellia; species Camellia lanceoleosa. Next base: position 146,190,665 of record CM045767.1, read on the forward strand.
ATTCAATTTCAAGTCTTGATACATTTTTGTGTTCCCTGGGTGGATAGACAGTTTTGAATTGTGGCCTTCTTGTAGAACTCTTCTTTTCAGTTCAGAATCATTCGGTACACACAGTCTCTTTTGAAATTTCAATACATTATTTTTAAATTTGAACCCCGGTATTGGTTTAAATTCCCTCTCTTCGTTGATCTTTCTCAAGAAGTCATCATGTTGCTGTTTCTCTTTGATTTCTTCAATCGGTCTTTGGTTGAAGCGAAATAGCGACTATTATTCCCTTGTTCTCGCAAAACAATTTCAATTTTAGATTTTTCAAGGTCACAAAGCAACTCTCTCTGCCCGGTAAGCAAACAGGCTAAGTTCCCAATCGATTTCCGACTCAATGCATCGGCAACGATGTTGGCTTTTCCTGGATGATACAAAATCAGAGTAATAGTTTTAATCGATTCTAGCCATCTTATTTGTCTCATGTTGATTCTTTACGTGAAGAAATATTTGAGACTCTTGTGGTGGTATATACTTCACATGTCGTCCCATCTGAGTAGTGGCCTTGATTTTTAAGGCAAATACCACTTGCGGTGAGTTCGAGTCATGGGTCGGGTAGTTCTTTTCATGCGATCTCAACTGTCGGGAAGCATAAGCAATAACTCTCTCATTCTGCATTAAAACACATCCCAAACCCTTATGAGAAGCATCACTAAAAATTGTAAAACCATCCGTACCTGAAGGTAAGGTAAGAACCGGTGCAGTCACAAGTCAGGTTTTCAATTCTTGGAAAGCCGATTCCCTTTGGTCAGTCCAGTCAAATGATATCCCCTTCTGAATTAACTGAGTCATTGGTAAGGCAATTTTGGAAAAATCTTTGATAAATCTTCTGTAATATCCAGCCAAACCCAAAAAATTTCGGACTTCTATCACATTTGTTGGTCTAGGCCAGTTTACTACCACTTCGATTTTCTGTGGATCAACTGAAATTCCATCTTTGCTAACAACATGCCCCAAAAACATAACATGATCAAGCCAAAATTCACATTTAGACAGTTTAGCATAGAGTTTCTATTCTCTTAGGGTCTGTAGGGCAAGTCTCAAATGATGTTCATGTTCTTTTATACTTTTGGAATAAATCAGAATGTCATCTATGAATACAACAATAAGGTCATCGAGAAACGGTTTAAAGATTCTGTTCATGAGGTTTATAAATGCAGCAGGTGCATTGGTAACTCTGAAAGGCATAACTAAAAATTCATAATGTCCATACCTCGTTCGAAAAGCAGCTTTATCAATGTCCTCTGGTTTAACTTTCAATTAATGATATCCGGATCTGAGATCGATCTTAGAGAACACTTGAGCACCCTGTAACTGATCAAATAAGTCATCAATACGCAGTAATGGGTATTTATTTTTCACAGTTACTTTGTTCAGTTCATGGTAATCGTCTGAGTCTCGATGAGTCTTTCTTTTTCACAAACAAGACAGGTGTGCCCCACGGTGAAGTACTGGGCCTGATGAACTTCTTATCTAACAGTTCTTGCAGTTGCACTTTCAATTCCTTCAGTTCAGTTGGAGCCATTCGGTAAGGAGCTTTCAATACTGGCTGTGTTCCCGGAATCACATCAACGGTGAACTCAATCTCCCTATCAACCAAATCTCCTGGCAGATTATCTAGAAAAACATTTGGAAATTCTCTGACTATAGGAATACAGTTCACATCAGTTTTAAAATCAGTAGGTACAGTCAATACGGAACAGAAATATCCCTTACACCATTTCTAATCAATTTAACAGCTTTCACAGATGAAATCAGATACGGAGGAGGTACCACTCCACTTCCATTAAACACAAATTCAGGCAAACCCGGTGGACGGAAAACTACTTGTTTCGTTACACAGTCTATGGTGGCATGATATTTCGTTAACCAGTCCATCCCCAATATTACATCAAAATGATCAATGTTCAGAGGCAGTAAGTCAATAAACAAATGTGCATCTCCAACAATAATTTCACAAGTAGGGTACATGTATGCACAAGTCATGGATCCCCTAACGGGTGATAATACAGCTAACAGATAATTCATGGGTTCTAAGGGCCTATTCAATTTTCGCAAAAAAGCATGCGATACATAAGAATGTGTAGACCCCGAATCAATCAGTACATATGCATTTTGAGTACAAATAGAGAGAATACCTGACACTATGGTCTCGGTATTTTGGACGTCTCCCGGTACTAGGGCGAACACTCGGCCCTGCCTCATAGGCTCTTTCCCGGTAGCTTTAGGGTTCGGTTTTGGTGCAACAGTTGATGCTGCCACGCTTGGTGTAGCTTTACTATTGGCCTGCGGAGCAAAGGGGCAGTCTTTAACCATGTGGCCCACCTTGCCATACCTGTAACACGCACTAGAAATTTTATAACAAACTCCCTTATGGTTCTTACCACATTCGGGACAGGGCGGTATAGACCGGTTCCCTAGACTAGAAGTAGTCATTGACCCCGTATTTTGCTTTTTGTTCAACGGGTTATTTTTGCCTTTCTTAAATTTGAAACCCTGCCTTTTACCACGCCACTCGGACGCTGGTGTTTCAGTTTTCAGTGCCTCGATGTTTGATTCAGCCATCAAAGCTCGATCGAGAACATTCACATAGTTCGGTAGTTTCAAGAAATTAATTCTGTCGAGTATTGCAACATTAAGGCCACCTTCAAACTTCCTGGCCTTCTTATAGTTGGTGTCCACCATGTGTGGTGCATAACGGGCAAGTTCAGTAAATTTTGTCTCATATTCTGCCACTGACATGGTGCCTTATTTCAGCTGTTCAAATTCAGTTACTTTTCTGCCTCTGACACACTGTGGGAAATATTTCTTGAAGAAGGCTCTTTTGAATTGAGCCCAAGTCATTACCGTGTTGTCATCACAGATAAGCATCCACCACCTTCTAGCTTCTTCTTGCAGAGTAAAGGTGGCCAACAGTACTTTATGTGCTTTAGAGCACGGAAAAACCTCAAACAATTTTTCTGTTTCAAGAACCCATGCTTCAGCTTTTAACGGTTCAAGGCCTCCCTGAAAGGATGACGGTTTCATTTTGTTGAACTTGTGGGTGAGAGCAATTATGTCCCCATCATTAACATTGATATTACGTCATTTGTCTTGGGAGAGGCGGGGGCTATTGATTCTGTTGTTGATCTAGTCTTTCAGTTATCAATTCCATCATTCTCTCCAGTCTTGCCATTCTTACCTCAGAGGTTGAGGATTCAGATTCATTTGTAGTTCTTGCATTATCCATTTCACTATAGGCAGTTATAACAGTTATCAACATAGGCAGTCATTTGTTTAAACAGATTAACACATTAGCATATATTCGGTCATGTCATAACCACACACTTATCATGCTCATGTAATGCCCTAATCGCTTTTCTAGGACATCCTATAGCTCATTTGGACACGTGTGTGCGGTATAACTCGTGGTTAAGTATCGCTCTGATACCACTCTATCACGACCCAAACTCGCCCTTATAGGTTTAGTATCAGAATGCGAAGAATCCGAGATTACCAAAGGCACCTTAATGATAAAACGATAATATAAGTCTGAGGGGCATGGCGGAAGCCAATACAGTAAATAAACAAGGTCCATTGAGCTGTGTCAGTCTATATGCAAAAGGACTTTTCATGCATATATATATATACGATCTGAAAGATGCACAATATTCTGATCATTGAATAGGGACCAAATCCTATTAAATAATGCTGATCTGATGTTATGTCTATACAGTTACACAAAACAGATACCGAGACAAACGGGGAAATTAAAACACCCCTAAGCCATAGCTTGGCAGGCTCGGAACCTCGCAGTGAGGCACACTGGTTGGCTTGACAAAAAGGAAGTCTAATCCACGCTCCTAACTCCGGTCTGGTGCCTGAACACCTACATATATATATATAAACAGTGAGCTAAAGCCCAGTGAATAACATAATGCGTAAAAGGGTTTAGAATGAATGTCCTTACAGTAATGAAAACAGTTCATTGATTCAATATCTCAATCATTCAGTCATTCAGTCATTCAGTCATATGTGGTACATCCATTAGCATAGCGATCTGATAAGCAATGAGGTCTTAAAAGACCGGCGATTAATGATGTCCATCAATCATGAAATGAGTGGTTCTAACAAGGCAAGCGACAGAGATCTCATAAGATAGTAATAAGAACTGTCACGACCGAAACCCGGCCCTATGGGTTTAGCACCATAACCGGCCAGTAATTCGAAATTACCGAAGGCCTACTTAACAGTAATACAGTAAAACAGAGTATAGGGCCTAGCGGAAGCCAATACAGTAAATAAACAATATCCAATGAGCTGTGACAGTTTGTATGCAAAAAGACTTTACATGCATTCATACATTTAGAACAATACAGTCTATACAAACATTTACAGTCATTCAGTGGAACATGGACTTAATCCCTATTACAGTACAGTACGGTGCAACATACAATCTATACAATATTACAAAACAGTGCGGAAAGGGAAATTACTAAAACACCCCTAAGCCTTAGCTTGGCAGGCTCGGAACCTCGTAGTGAGGCACATAGGTTGGCTTGACAAAACTGAAAATACCCCGACGCCTCTAGCTTTGATCCGGTGCCTGTACACCTATATATATATATATAAGCAATGAACTAAAGCCCAGTGAATAACAGAATGCGTAAAGGGGTTTAGAATGAATGTCCTTCTGATGGTAAGCAGTTCATTTCAAACGAGATTTCGGTTGTTCAAGACGATGTGATATATGTGGTACATCCATTAGCATAACGATGTGATGGGTCTAGAAGGCCGAGCGGTAAATGATGGCCATCAATCGAGCGATGAGTGGTTCCAACGAGAGAAGCGAAGAGATCTACAGTAACGATAAAGATAGAGGTGCTAAGGATGCCTGATGCGTTCAGAAATAAAGGACATATATTCATTCAGTAATCAATATCAATTCAGTAAACAGTTCAGTTCAGTATTCAAAAGTTAATCATTTGAACATATCTTTACACAATTGTTACTCACAGAGTGTGGGCTACAGTATGCTAGAGCGTGCCTCCCCAGTCGCCAACCCTACACAGTTAACAGATTAAACACACACTAAGCTATACAGTTGGGAAAGATCATAACTTAATCCCTAATTTGCTATGGTGTGTTCTACATCTAAACCCTCGTTAAGATGTCTTAAACTAGGCCTAAGAATGCCTAAGATGAGTTCGGAAAACATTTTCAGAATTTTCAGTGAAACAGAGCCCCGCTTGAGCGTAGGTTTCTCTGCTCGAGCGGATATGCAACAAAGGTACCCACTCGAGCGGAAACTATCCCGCTCGAGGGGACTGTAAAAGTACTGGATGGGTGAAATCTTCGCTCGACGCCCGCTCGAGCGTGTCACCCAATCCTCCGCTCGAGCGCTCAATCCTTCGCTCGAGCAGACTGATGCACAGTGCAAGAAGCTGGGAGCTCGATTTTCCCGCTCGAGCGGACAACTAAAATCTGGAAATTCCAGATTCGAACTCTAAGTTCAAAACCAAGTTTTCAAACACCAAAATCGATCCTCTTGGGCCCATTTTCTGGAAAACCTTTGTAAACACATGGAATCACATGATTTGAAGTTCAATTTAAGAAGTCAAAGCCCAAGGGTGTTTAATTCAAACTCAATTTCAAACCACTTTTTCATGAACAAGATGAACATACACATGCATGAATTCAAATCATTTCCAAACTTTAATGTTCGCTCAAATGAGCTCAAACCTTTCAAAAACATAATGACAACATGAATTACAACAACATTATGCACATGCATGTGAGGAATGGTGAATTACAACCTCTAAACTTATCAATATGCACATGCATGCAACAATTGAGCTTCATGGCAACAATTTAACTCCAATTCATGGCTTGAGGCTTTAATCTAGCATGAACCATGCACAAATTAACTTGAATACAACAATGAAAGGTTGATTCTCCTACCTTAGGTCTTGTAATCCAAGTGTAGAAGCTTAAGGTTGTAAAACTCCTTCAATTCTACCAAGTTCTCTAGCAAATCAACAAGAACAACTCCACTCTCTCTCTCACTCTCTCAAGGGTCGGCAAGAACAAGAAATGAGCTGAGCAAAATGTTGGCTAGGTGTATAAGGCTCAAATATTTTAATAAACAAAGGCCCACAAACAAGGGTAATTTGGTGATTAAGTCAACCAAGCAATTTAACACTATTTTATTCTAATTTAATCCAATTTAATCATACCAAATCAGTTTTCAATTAAATACACCATAAAATCATATAAATTCTAATGATCCTAAATCATCGATCAATTTTTGATTCGGCCGCCGATAAGGCCTTCAATTTACAGTTTAAACATGAAAACTGTACAGATAATTAAACACTCAAACAGATAAACATGCAATTAAACAGATACAAGCAGTCAATTCAGTTCAAATCTCAGTCAGTCGGTTCAGTATTTCGATCAATTCAATTATCAGTCTTAATTTAGCAGTAATCGGTAATTAATCAGTCATTAATCGGTAAACAGTATGAGGGTTGTTACATAAACAGTAGTTGCTAAGAATGCCACAATACAGTTCAGAATATAGGACATACATTCATTCAGTTAACAGTGTCGTTTCAGAAAACAGTTCAATTCAGTATTCAGAAGATATTCATATTTGAACATATCTTTACACAATTGTTACTCACAGAGTTACAGGCTGATTAGGCTAGAGCGTGTCTCCAGTCGCCAACCCTACACAGTTTACAGAACGAACACACACTAAGCTACACAGTTGGGAAAATAATAGCTTAATTCCTAATTTGCCTCGGTGTGGTTCTACATCTATATCCTCATTAAGATGGCTTAAACTAGGCCTAAGAGTGCCTAGGATGGAATGAGGATGCGAAGATGCACTTTAAAAACATTTTCAGAATTTTCGAAAGCGAGTCCCGCCGGCGTATCTTTCCCGCCGGCGGATATCTGACAAAGGTCTCACATCGGCGTCGTTATTCCGCCGGCGATCGTAAAACATGGCAAAAGTACTGGATGTGTGAAAATCACGCTCAATGGGCGCTCGACACCCGCTCGAGCGTAACACACAAGCCCTCGCTCGAGCGGCAAACACCCCGCTCTAGCGGACTGTAAAACAGTGCAAATTACTGGATGCTCGAATTTTACGCTCGAGCGCCACTTTCCTCGCTCAAGCGTGAGTCCAAATTCTGGAAATTCCAGATTGAACATTCCAAGCTCAAAACCAAGTTTCAATGCATCAAATTAGATCCTTTTGGGCTAATTTTTGGGAAAACATTTGTAAACTCATAGAACAACATGTTTCAAAGATCAATTTGAGAAATCAAAGCCCAAAGGTAGTTCAATTAAATACAATTTTGAATCAAATTTCAAGAACATAAAGAACATGCAAACATGCATGGATTTAACCAATTCAAAGCTTCAAACTCTTGCTCTAATGAGCCAATTCTTTTCAAAACAAGATGAAATCAAGGTTCATTGTAAAATTATGAACATGCATGTAAGGAATTATGGGCTACAATTACAAAATTTCAATATATATGTACATGTATACAACAATTAAGCTTCAACACCACAATTTGAGCCATAAGTTGGCTCTAGACTTCAACCTTGCTCTAAACCATGCAAGAATCAACTTAAACACGAGAATGAGAAGATGAAACACCAACCTTAAATCTTTAAACTCAAGAATATAAGCTCAATTTTGCAACCCTCTATTCAATTCTTTCAATTTCAAGCAAATCTCCAAGTTTGAACTCAATTCTCTCACTTTCTCACTCTTGGTCGGCAATAACAAGAAAAGGGCTGAGCAAATGTGTGCCTAAGTGTATAATAAGGCTCAAATATAGTTCATGTAGTGGACCACTCACTATGGCATTAAGGTAAATATGTCCAACTATGTAATTTAGCTTATTTTAATCTAATTTAATCATACCAAATCACTTTTCAAATAAATATACCGTAAAATTACATAAATTCTAATTATCACAAAACATCAATCAATTTCAGATTCGGCCGCCGATAAGGCCTTCAATTTGCAGTTTGAAACATAAAGCATGAACAGATAAGTTGACAGTCAACAGATAGAAATGCAATTTAACTAACATACTCAGTCAATTGGTTCCAAATTTCAATCAGTCAGTCAGTTAACATATTTAGCTTCAGTTTAGCAGTAATCAGTAATTAATCGGTAAGCAGTGGTGATGGTTATTACAGGAAAGTTGGACACTGATCATTATAAGACACCCTCGTGGGTCTAAGGTATGCTTTATTTAAGATGCTTTTATGCTTTCATTGTTAAAGTTTAAGTACTTGTATTGATATCTATGAGAGATAAGATTACTGACTTGATCATCGGAGTACTCCCAGATAGATGAACCACTGCGGTATTTCCATCTTCTTGTTGAAAGGTGTTCGGGCTTAATCTATTTCGCTAATACTCTCTAACTGAGTTTCCCATTTGATTATATGGTCGGAAATCAACACCTACACCATCTTTTTATTTTCAAAGGTTGGTAAGAGTGTTTCATCCATTAAATCAGTCACCTGTCTTGGACATTTTGGCAATTTGAGGGTCCAGTTGCTTTTGCTAATCTTCATCATCATTGTATTAAGATTAGTGTTATTTATTATCAGTTTTATTTCCCCACTTTGTTTCACCTCCAAAATGTATTGATATAATAAAAGTCATACGTATATTTAAAATAAATATTATTTAATAAATAATAAAATTTATTATATTACATGAAAAAAAAAATTCACATAAGAGCGCTTCAATAAATTTTTTTGATGAAGCTTTTTTTATAAGGGTTAAATTCATTTTACTCTCTTGTGGTTTGAGACTGGAGTACTTTACCCTCCTATTGTTCAAATATAATCATAAAGTTCCCATGTGATTTTGAACTAAAGTGTTACTATTAGTTTTTTCATCCAAATTAACGGAAAGTGTATTACACAATGTGTTTTGTTTTAAAAAAATTAGAATGAAATTAATAAAACAAAAGGAAAATTTTATCCCCATTTTCTCCAAACTTAAAATTAAATTAATATGTTAATTAAAATAAATAAAATATAAAATAATTAAAAATTGATCTAAAATATAAAATATAATTAAATAAAATATAAAATAAACAATAATTAAGAATTGATCTAAAATGTAATTAAATTAAAATTATATTAACATGTTAGAAATTATAATAAATAATTAAAATTTAGAATTAATTGTGGTCTAAAATATAATTAAATTAAAATTAGATTAAAAAGTTAGTAATTACAATAAATAGTTAAATGTTTAAAATTAACTGTGATCTAAAATATAATTAAAAAAATAAAAATAAAAATTTAAGAATTATAATGAATAATTAAAATTTTATAATTAATTATGATTTAAATAAATTAATACTAGACATTATAAAGTGTGTGTACGAGAGATGAGAGAGAGAAATAAAATAATAAAAAATCTAAAGTTTAAAAGTATTATAGTCATGTCGCATTTATAATTAATAATGTTAATAGTTATATTTTAATCCAAAACCACGTGTAGGGTATATGACTATTTTAAAAAAAAAAATAGAGGGTTAAAGTGCTATCAAGTTATAAGGGTGTGTTTGTTTGGACGAACTGGATAAGGAGGGATTGTAATCCATCAGACTATTAGTCCTGTGATACATTATCTCTGGATTATTTGGTTGGACTGGATTCGTATCCTATGTTTGTTTAGCCATGGGATTAGATGTCTTGATTGAACTATTTTTAGTGAATCCAATGTTTGTTTGGGATATTGTGGAAAATGATAAATGCTCAAATGACTATTTTATCATTTTCAATTATTTACTAATTAATAGCAATATTAAACATAGCTTTAATATTTTAATTATTTTTAGCTAGATTAAATAAAAATTTATTTTATTTTATTTTTTGCACAATTAAATAAATTTATTTTAAAAAAATTAAATAAATTAAATATAAATAAAAATATATGTTATTTTTAATTAAAATTTGAAATAAATTTATTTTAAATAATAATAATTAAATAACGAAATAAAATAAAACATCTATTAAAATTTAAATAATGAAATTAAATAAAATATAAACAAAATTTTAAAATAAAACATCAATAAAATATCTATAAAAAAATATTTTAAAAAATTAAATAAATAAAACAAAAACAAAAATAAAAATTAAATTATTTTATTTTATTTTTAAATTGAGACATTTAAATTTTTTAAAATTTTACTAAATATAATACATAATTAAATACTAGAGGATAAAAATGTAATTTCATTGTTTAATCCCATGGGATGAGTTATCCCATGATTTCTATCCACCCCCCCAATGGGATAAGATAGTCTCACAAATATGGAACTAAGAGCATCTCCAGCAAGGATAGTCAAAATAGTTATTCAAAATGTCACTTTACTATTTTAACTAGTCATTTTTTGAATATACACTCTACTTTAGCTATCTTCTATTAAAATATTCTTATACTTTATAACTACCTTTTTTCCTATCTAAAAAAATAAAAAATAAAAAACTAACTTCTTTCAAATTATTATTTTTTTCATTCTTTTAAATATAATTATATTTTTGTAAAAGTTACATTTTTCTACTGTCATATTTTTCAAACGGTCATATTTTTTCAACGGCCATAAATTTGTAACGGTCATATTTTTACAACGGTTATATTTTTTTACTTTTCAATTATAAATAAGACATTCCCTCTCATTTGATATTACCCTCAACTCAATTTTCTACTTCATTCAAACTTCCATATCTCTTTCTATGGCTTCCAATTTTCTTTATGATATGCTTGTAAATAACTTTGACTTTTCTAAATCTGATGATGATTTGGAGATGCTTAAAGCTGTTACTATGGATGAAGAACTACTAGATAGTAAGATAGGATCAAGCTTACGTCGTGGTTCTGTTCGAGGTCGTAAAGTCATTCATCGTGACCATATTCAAGGTCATGAAAGGCTTTTTCTTGACTATTTTGCTGAATCGCTTGTATATCCTCCTGAGCTATTTCGAAGGACGTTTCGAATGAAGCGTTCACTTTTTCTTCGAATTCAAGCTGTAGTAGAAGCGCACGATCCATACTTTCTCCAAAAAAGAAATTGTGTTGGAAAACTTGGTTTGTCTTCTCTTCAAAAGATAACTGTTGCACTTAGGATGCTTGTTTATGGAGTAGCCGCTGATTTTCTGGACGAATATGTGAGAATTGGATAAAGCACTGCAATAGAAAGCTTAAAATATTTTGTTAAAGCAGTTGTTGATATTTTTTCTAATGAGTATTTGAGGTCACCAAACAGCAATAAAATCGCTAAACTGCTAATGGTTGGTGAAAGTCGTGGATTTCCTGGGATGCTGGGGAGCATTGATTGTATGCATTGGAAATGGAAAAATTGTTTGACTGCGTTGAAAGGTATGTATACTGGACACATTCATGAACCAACAATTATTTTGGAAGTTGTTACATCATATGATCTTTGGATTTGGCATGCGTTTTTTGGATTACCTGGGTCTCATAATGATATCAACGTGCTAGAAAGGTATTTTGTATTTACCGAACTTGCTCAAGGGCGTGCTCCTGCAGTCAATTACACCATCAATGGTAATGAATATACAATGGGATACTATCTCGCTGATGGTATATATCCACAATGGTCAACATTTGTGAAAACAATTCATTCTCCTCAAGGAAATAAGAAAAAACTTTTTGCTGCAACTCAAGAGGCGACAAGAAAGGACGTAGAGCGTGCATTTGGAGTGCTTCAAGCATGATTTGCAATTGTGCGTCGACCGGCCCGTTTTTGTAATACTAAAATGCTTAAATATATTATAAAGGCATGCATAATTCTACATAATATGATCATTAAGGGTGAGCGGGATGACAATGGAGTAAAAGACTTCAATTATGATCAAATCGATGACAGTCCCCATGTAACGGTGTTACAGGAGAGAACTATTGAACTTATGGAATTCATTCAATGTCATCACAACATTAGAGACAGGCAAACACATTCTCATCTCCAATCGGACCTTGTCGAACACTTGTGGCAATTACACGACGAGTCGTAAAAGCTTTGAATTTGAAGTTTCATTTTATGTAGTATGTTATTAGTTTTGAGTGTAATCGGTATATGCTTTTGATTTATGTGGAATTTTATAATTATATGGTTTCCATTTTAATTATATGCCTTTTATAAAAATAAAAATAAAAATAGGTAGTATGTTATTAGTTTTAATCATATGCCTTTAACTATATGTTTTTCATTTTAACCTTGGCAAGTGATAAAAAAATAGGTAAAAGAACTTCAATCAAACTCCTCAAAGGAGATTAAAGAAATGGGGGAAAATGGTTACACAACCAGTAAAATAGTAGCAAAAACAGCATAAAGTGGCAGCAAACTAACAGCAAAACAACACAAAAATAGTCCAAAAACAGAAGCAAATATAGTCCAAAAACAACAATAAAACTACAGCAAAAACAGCCCAAAAACACTAGTAAAACAGCCCAATGACAGCAGCAAAATAGTAGCAAAAATAGTTCAAAAACAGCAGCAAATATAGTCCAAAAGAAGCAACAAAACTGCAACAAAAACAGCCCAAAAATAACCCAAAAACACTAGTAAAATAGCCCAAAGACAGCAGCAAAATAACAGCAAAAATAGTCCAAAAACAACAACAAATATAGTCCAAAAACAATAGCAAATATAGTCCAAAAACAGCAACAAAACTACAGCAAAAACAACCCAAAAACACTAGTAAAACAGCCCAAAGACACCAGCAAAATAGCAGCAAAAACAGATTAAAAAACAGTCCAAAAATGGCAGCAACATAGCACAAAGAGCAGTAGAACAACACGGCACAAACAGCATCAAATTAGACAACTAACATTGTGTACCAAAACATTGCTGAGTTTAACATCTATCCTAGACAAAAGCAGAACCAAAATACCATATATCAAGTTTCTAGCCTACTAGACAAAAGCCAAAATATCATAAGGAGCAATAAGAGAATGAATACTAATTCATTCTTCTTTTCTTAGTGATTTCCATCTACCGAGCACGATAAAATTCTTGTTGGATTTCCGGCAAGCTACTGAGATCCATCAAAATAAGTCTTTCGTCATCTTTGAAAAGTTCCATTTCATGCTTTTCAAGTTCCACCTCATGCTTTTCTTGCATGATATGAAGTTCCACTTGTTTTTGAACATATACTTTGTCAATCATTTCAATTTTCTTGTCAATCATTTTCTTTTTGTCTTCCTTGATGTCCTCCAAAGTCTTTGTAGTATTCAAATGTACGTTTTCTTTGTTCTTTCGTTTATTCAATCGCTCATTTTCAGCCTTTCTACCGGTTGGTCTCTCCAAGTCTACAAAAGCATTAGGTGAGACATCATCTTCCCCTAGATTTATCGAATCCGAAGTACAAGGAGAAGAGGTTATCCCTGTTCTTGGTCTTTTTGGTTGCTTTTTCTTCTCAGACTCTACCACTTATTTTGGTTGATCCCTTAACATAATCCAACAGTGTTTGAATTGGAATGTAGATTTCTTGAGTTCCTTGTACATAGTTTTCGCCTTGCAAATCTGAAAACTAAATCAATAAATAATATTTAGCAACTTCACAAATAATAATAATTGTAAATGTACAATATTCAATACCTTGTCATCCTCATTTATGCCACTTTGATGCAACGATTCAATTTGGGCGTAGCACCCACAAAACTTATTCATGGCAAGCTGAATGGTTGACCATCAATTCATAAGAGAATTCTCATTTCGATTAGACTCAAATTTCTTGTGCTCATAGAAAAAATCCCACACTCTTTTCCAATAGGTAGAGCGTTTTTGCTCATTCCCATGTACCGCATCTAAACTAATATTAAGCCAAGCCGATATAAGGAGTTTGTCTTCTTCGATTGTGAAGTTTCCTCCACATTAAGGTTTCTTCGACAAAGATTCAATTTCAGCAGTAAATTGAGACTCTTGGGCGAAGACTTGAGTGCTTTGATTCAAATATTGAGATTCCATTAGATAATGTTCATCAATGTTGGGCCTTTCTTGTAAAATATTGGTAAAGTAACCATCTTGTTGTGAATCCATACCTATGATTGAATAATATATAAGAATTAAAATTTAATATCCAAGCTACTGTACAATAAAATTGCAGTAGAAAAATCTAATTTGAAACACATAAAAAAAAAAAACAAAATGAAGAGGTATTTAGAAAGAGTTATGAGGCCAAATTAATTTCATAACAAATACGTCAATTGCATTTCAGGTCAGTAAGATCAATTTTGTCAGCCTAAACAGAAGAAACATCAAATGAATATGTAGCCATAGAAGTTTCAAAATATGTGCAAAAATTATCATGTAACATAAAATATTAATTACATTATTTTTTGGGGTTAGCACAAGTAGCCACTATAAAAATTTTCAAAAGCAGAACTGATCTGCAACATCTTAACCATCTATCTTATAGGAGACAACACAATTGCAAACAAACAAGACATTTCTCCAATAAGTGATAGAGATTAACTTATTAGGACATATTTTTTATTTTTTTGAAGACAATCAGTACTTAATGGCCAATTTTGATTATTGTGTATTCATAACCTTATGATGTGGGGGAGTCACCATACACTTCAGCAATCAGAGGTTGAGCACATGACCTCAATTGACAAAGCAAATTGAAAATAAGAATTTGGCACTCACGGAAGATTTATCAAGGGCTTTAAAAAAAAAATACCGGGAGTTGGTTTCTAAGGTTATTTTTCTTTATGTAGCTAATTCAAACATAATTTATGTGATATGGAATGTTTCTATACCACTAAATAACTTCTCCCCCAACCACTAGTAAAATATTCTTCCCAACGAAGCATGTGTGTTTGACGTGTAGCTCACACTGCCTTTTCCTTTTCATCAGCTTTTTGATTTTTTTTCCATCATATAAATAGAACCCCACAAAAACCAATTCTTGGAGCTAATCCACAACTTGTTAATTAGAATATTCTTTTTGAAACTAAAACACTGTCTATGTGCTTTGTCATACTAAGGCCTCGTTTGGGAACAGGCTAATTTAGTAACTTTTTGGCTAATTGGCTAAAAAGGTAGGTAAAAAAAACTTGTATGTTTGGGATGACTTTTTGACTAATTACGTAAAAGTCAAAAAAAGAGAAAAGAGAATCTTTGACTTTTTTGTATGAGTTGTTGGCTTTTTGACTAAAAAGATAACTTTTTGGCTAATTAGCTAATTTAGCCACTCCCCAAACGGGGCCTAAGTTTTCACCGCATTCAAATCTCTTCCACAAGTTCAGAAGATTTCATAGACCAAACCAGGTATGGAAAATTTTCTACATAGTAAAGAGATGTCTAGGCTTTCAATATATTTCTATATATAGCTTCATTATAAACATTTGTTCAATGCTAATTCAGCTTTTGAACTTGTGTGATTTTAGAGAATGATTGTATATATGCAAGGTTTTTTTTGTTAAATTTTCTGAATTTAATTTTTTGATTTTTTTTTTTTTTTTGGTGTCCCATCATTCATTAACAACTCTTGGGTATGTTAGATGTTTGAAGTTTGCGAATTTTCTTTGGCATTTGACTTCTTTGATAAGTAAGATTATCCGAAGAGTAAACTTGTAAGCATATTTTCTTTAGCTTTTGACTCCTCTCAACAATATCTTTACTTAAAAATCTTATTCAATCTGCGAAACTCTAATTGAAATGGTACCAAATAGATTGAAATTTTCATATGGCACATGATTGGTATTAAGTGTTGTTATATTGAAATATCCTAAGCCCTATTTTCATAAAACAATCAATCAAAATTGGATATTAATGAATATTCTTGTCAAATATGATAGAAGAACTAATACAAGAAATAATTGGATACAATTTACGATCTTTATTTTAACAGAAATTACAACAAACATATGGTGTGCAATATAAATACATAGTAGTTTCTCTTTTACAGGTAGTAAAATAATGAACTATTGAAGAACATGGAGCCATAACTTGTTACAACAATTTGTGAGATGAGATTAAAAACCATGAAGCCACAAAGCGAAGGAGAAAATATATATTCACATAATCTGAACAAATGACAAAGCAATGTGTAATATTTTTGCCAAAATCAACAAATAATGAAATAAGAATACAATAATCTGAACATTTACTTTCATATTCTCCAATTTCTTATCTACTATTCATGACATAAACAAACGTAAATGACAAAACTTTACCTCCCTTGAGCAGAAAGGTTTAGAAAAAGATAGGGAGGATGAGAGAGTTTGTGAGTTTTGGAATGCCTTCTCTATAGATTTGTTTGGAGAGGTACTGATAGAACTTTTAGCACCAAAATGAAGAAAAAATTTTACCGCCAAAAACAGAATTCAAAAGGCAAAAACAAATAAAAAATTGAAAGGCTCATGAACAGTACCTCGCTTGTCCTGGCGAGGTACTGTAGCTCACCACCATTCTAGCGATGCTTAAGCGAGTCTACTGGAGCAATCTTTTACCCTTCCAAGCTCGCTTCTATAGCTAAAAGGAAAGAATAGCCAAGCTGCTGGAGATGCTCTAATAGTCTGAGGAGACTATTAGTCTAGAGCAAAACTTTTGAAACAAACAATAGACTATTAGTCCGGTAGGACTAATAATCCAATCTCACACCCTAATCCTTCAAAACAAACACACCCTAATTGTAAAACATGAATTGTGATTTTTCCATTCTAAACATCCATTATATCATTCAATGATAAATATTAATTTAAAATAATTATAAATTTTTATTTTTATTTTGTAACTATTAAATATATAATAGAAATCTTTCCGGGTAAAGAATCAAAGTCCATAAAAAACCAGTAAGTTCTATCAAATCACAAAGAAAGCTTCTCAAAAAAAAAAATCACAAAAAAATAACTCATAACATTGAATTAAAATTTGGATTGGACCCACAAGCCTGAAATGAATAAAACAAGAGAGAGAGAGAGAGAGAGAGAGGATGAGAGAACCATCGCCACATAAATAAGCAGACAAACACAGCATGAGGTAGCCATGGAGTCACGTTGTATATGTTGCAAAAGCCAGAGACAATCGTGCAGACCGCCACCTCCCAATCGTTGGCTTATTAAAATCCTTGCTATGTACCCCCTGCCCTACTACTTACTCTCCCCCACCACCACCACTCACATTCTGCCACTCCCAACAACCGTCCTCCGCCCCTCCTCTTTCTCTATCACCGTCTGTCGTGGCTATAATTTTAAATAACGATATTAGGTAACATATTAATACCAATAATATAATCAAAATATCAATCTGTATCAAATAATATCTTAAAAAATAAGAAAAAGATCCGATACCTATGGATTGATATTTAGAACCGTGGTGGCAGCCCCACACTCACCGCCTTCTCACACCGACAGCTCAACAACCCCCCATAATTCCCCAACCTCCTCCTACTCCCATCTCCACCACTATCACCACCGCCACCACTCTTTACTTGTTGTATGGTTGCAAATTCTTCTATATCGGAGGCTGAAATCGACAAATTCGTGACACTAGCTCGATCAAACGCCTCCGCCGTGGTGACGCTCCAGTCAATGCTCGCCTCGCTAGGCTCGTAACACTCCGCCACTGCAATCGACGGCGTCGCAGCCGCCTCTTCCGAACTCCGCCGCCGGAAGTTTACACCGCCTCCGGCAGCCAGTCTTCTAGCATTGAAAGTCGCTGCTTCGTCGAGCGAGTCTCGCCGGAGGAACATAGGGTACGACGGCGGCGGCGGCGGTGGTGGTGTTTGAGTCGATAAGCTCTCGATCTCGAACAAATCGGAGCTCGCGTCGCTCGCAACGTCGTCGTCTGTTGCGGCCGTGATCCGAGAAATCGGACTCGCCGGAAACGCAAAATCGCCGCCGTGCGCCGCCAGTGCACGGTGTTGAACCGCCATTGACTTGCCGGAAGCAGACTCCTCCGGTGGCTGGAAAACCTCCAACGAATCCCGAGGTGGATCTTCCATAGGAGTACATGTTTGTGCTCCCGTCAACATAATCTTCGAGGATTGATTCAAAATGGGGAACGAGAATCCAGCTCCCTCGTTGAACTGGCGGCCGTGATGGTGATGGTGGTGGCGGTTCTCCACGGTGGCGTTGGCTGAAAATTGACCCTGCGATGAAAACCGCCTCGAATTCGGATCTACTTTCTCCGAACTTTCAATCACATCATTCATCGAACACTTCTGTGATGAAACTCGTCGTAAATTCGGAACTAACATCTCCGAACTTTCAACCAAATGCGATTTCTTCACAGACTGTTGTTTCGTAAATACAGTTTTAAATTCCGATTCAATCACACTTTGATTGGATTGTAATTTTTTACTCTCTGAAGTTTTTACAATTGAGCTCTTCTCCTTTACTTCAACAGATTTCTTACACGAACACGGACACTTCCGACCTAAAAACCATTTTTTAGCAGAGCTAAAGCGTTCTCCATTGATATTCAAATTATCGCGAGTAGGAAGGTTTTTTAAAGACACAGCAATGGAGCCAGGAGGATTCGACAAAAGACCGGTCCGGCTATTCCAACTAGCTTCAGAAGAAGCGGTTGGCGTAGCGTGAAACGAATGAGTTCTGTAATTCCTTCCATTGCGATACCTATCGTCAGATGAAACAGAAGAGAGTCGCGAAACAATTGAAAATTCACTTCTCTGATCAGGTGGGAAAATAGCTGGTGGTGATGATGAAGAAGCTATCTTGTTAATCTCTTTGTGCTCATTGTTGTTGTTGCTGCTGCTTTCGCTGAAGTAGTTTTCAGCGTCAAAAACGCTTATCTGATCGGAGTCGTCAACTGTGGATTCATTGGGTTCTTGGGAAGGTGGCGGTGGTGATTTTGCTGGTGGTGGTGGTGGTTGGGGGCGGAGATAGGAGGAGAAAGATGCATCTTTTTGGTAGCACTTTTGTTGGAATGATCTGTAATGAATAGAGGTTTCCATGGATTAGCATTGAGTTTCCATTTGTGTTCTTCTTCTTCTTCTTTCTCACTTTTGAAGAAGAGAATGTACAGAGAAAAGTTTGAAAAAGAAAATGGAGTTGTGGGCAATAGAGACTGAAATGAATTGTCTATGGAATTCAATTCATATGTTCTGTCTGGCTTATGTAGTGTTGTTGAGTTTCGTTTTAAAATTTTCCTATCATTTTTTTTTTTTTTTTTTTTTTTTTTTTTTTTTTTGCAATCATAAAGATATTGACTTCCTTCAATAATGTGTGAGGATAGAGAATGTAGGAAAATTTCATAATGCATGCATCCTTAAAAAGAAAAAGGTATATAATTACAATTTTTTTTTGGTACATCGGAAAAGATATATAAAATGACCTCAATTTTTTTTTTTTTTTTTGTATATAATTACAATTTGATCATGACTTATTTTTATATTAATTATGAGTTGATTATAATTCAGTATAGAATGACCTTATTATGTATTAATATAATGAATTTAATAATGTCACATGATACTTCTAATGTTTTTTCCAAAATTAATTAGTAATGAGTGGAGTAACTTCTAAATTATACGAACCAAGCTAGAATAGTTTAGAGAAGTGATATGAAACATGTTTTTAACAATCCCTTGCATAGATAGCTTGATTGCTTGTAGAGGTAACAGAAAAATGTTAGACAAGAAAATTAGACTTGTGTGACAACTTGGCCTACTGAAGACAACTCAAGACCCAGTGTTCTGATACCGTGATCAGGTTTTCCATTTTGTATCCTTGGTTCTAAGGAAGAAAAACCAATTGGGTGTGCATTAAATGCCTCTAATAATCAATCAATTGATTTTGAGATGAATGTGTATAATAATTGTAACATGATATCTAAGTTAGATCTTGAGTGATCTTTGCCAAGTCCATTTTCTTTTGTCTCCCTATCATTTCTACATACAAGTGGGTCACATGGGTTACATATGAAGAAGAGTATTAGAAACTTATCCCACATTACTTATCTGAGCCATCTAAATTTAGTTCATAGAGTGTTAGAAACTTATTCCACATTACTTATCTGAGCCATCTAAATTTAGTCCATAATAATCCCTTTATCTATTGACAATTAATTTTAAATTAAATGCCTCAAATAATTTGCTACCAACATAATAGTAACATATGAGATGAGATGATAAAGAAGATTTCATAAATTTTAGTGCATTTTCAATACACTCTATATCCTTATATTTTTTAAAAATAAAATCATTCTTAAAAAAATATGACTCCCTATTTTGAGGAGTGTACAAATCACTCAACTAATGAAGAGAAGCACTAAGCTTCCCTAAACATTTAAATAACGTTTTTTTTTTCCCTCAACTCCCTAAACCATCAAGCAATTGAGAGGATATTTAGTTTTTAAAAAGAGATAAGAGAAAGAATAGAAAACATCATTGGAGAAGATAGTTTTAAAAATAACAAATTCAACTCACTTAAAAAAATTTAAAAATAAAAAAGCGTTAGAGCATCTCCACACCTTAATGGCTATTTTATAAAAGCGATTGGGGAGCAGGAGCAATTGTTGAACATTTTGGGCGTATTTCAAGGTCTAATTTGATAATTTATACTGTTCACATTTTAGAAGATATCAAGTAAAATATACTTGTAAAAAATCACGTCGATCAGATATCATTCTCTCCTTTCATCAAATCACATTTGTATTGAATTTTATATTTCAAATTATATTTATTTTATTTTTTTAAAAATACAAATGTAATTTGATGAAAAGGCCAACGATATTCAATTGACGTAATTTTTTATTGATATATTCTATTCGATATCTATTAAAATGTGAACAGTTCAAATTATTAAATTAGTCTCTAAAATGGGCCCAATAAAATACACAACAGTTGTTGCTGGCACCATGCTTAGTAACAACTCCAAACTCCTTAAATAATGTCAAATTTAGCATAATCAAAAAAAGATGTCAAATTATTTTGTTTTCATTGTTTTAATAATAAGGACTTACAAAAAGGGTTCAAAAAATACTTTAATAAAATAATAAATTTAACATATGAATTGAGAGGTGAAATGTATATGTGTTAATTTAATAAATAATAATAATATATCAAAATTTGAAAGTTCACATGCACATGCTATTATTGAAAATTCTCTAACCGACAAACTATACATAGTTCTCTCATAAAAATTTGGGCCCCATTAGCATAGACAGACCCTCAATCATCCAACATCCTCTCATCAATTTTCTTCCCCTCTCTCTCCTCTCCCTAATTCCCACCCCACCAGCGACGGCCCCTCCCTCCTTATGTACCCTTCCTTCTCTGAGTAATGTTTGGTATTATAAAAAAAAAATATTATAAAAATAATCATGAAAATTTTTTTATCGTTAAATTATACATACAAGAAAACACCACACATTAATTAAAGGATGAGAAATCTTTATGAAATATTTTATGATATTTTTTTCATAATCCCTAGTATTATTCTTTTTAAATTTTGTCTCTCAAACATTTCTTTATTTCTCTTATTTGACAGATTTTTATCCTTCTCTTATTAATTCTTCTCAAACCCTAACCAATCAATAGAAAGTATTTGGGTGATAGGCAGGAACAGAGGAAAAGAGGTGATAAGATGATTGGAACAAAAATAATGTTAGAATAATCACATTTGTACCATATTTGGTTTGGAATTTAATTTTATGTAGTTTACTTATAAATTGCCTAATTTAGATGCATTCATTAAACATCAGTCACATCAAATCAACAACCTCTCTTCTAATAAAGTTAAATAGGCTAAAATTAATACAGATTGTCTCAAGCCACAAAGATAAATAAGATAATTTTTATATATTTTAATCTAAAAGATAGAACATTATTTTTTCATCTATTTGACTAATGAATTTTTAACAAAACTAGAACTAAATATTATGTGAATTGAAATGTTACTTGAGTTCAATATAATTATATTAAATTTATGAGATTTTTCATATGATTTTTCAATCCTTAGAAATATCAATATAACCTACTTTTTTTGGTTTTGGTTTTGTTTTTTCAAAAAATTGATACCTAAACCTCATCTTGATAACCTTTTTGTGTCCACACTATGTCGAATGATCAATTCTCTCTCTCTCTCTCTCTCTCTCTCTCTCTCACATATTTTGGCATCATAGCATGGAATATATGTTGTTGTGTTGTTGGTCCTGCAACCAGATCAGGGGCTCAAATTGGACAATACTTTATTAATTTGTAAATGTGGACTAGGGCTTCAAAAGGGTCTATTTTCTTTTGACATTTTTGATACATTTCACGTCTAATGATGTGCACTCTCTTAAAAATGAATATAACATACACTTCCTTTTGTTATTATTACCATGCTATGTAATCATCATTATAATATAATAGGAATAGAGTTATAATAACAATGATATAATATTGAATCATAATTTTAATTTATGACTAAGTGAGCTATTGAAGTTACAACATAAGATTGATGGCATCATAATTGTAAATACATATATAATTACTTATAAATATTTGTTTTTGTTAGATATAAGCAAACAAATAATTTCGCATGTTTGGTTTCATTTTTAAAATTAATTTTCTGAACTTTTTTTTTTTGAAAAAATATAAATTAATTTAACAAAAATAAACGTTAAAAAAATATTTTTTTAAAATTTTAAAAATTATCTTCAACCTCAAAAGAGATAAAACCATATAAAAATAATAAATATTTTTTTATCTACTATCTTTTTCAATAAATTAGTTTTTTTTTTTTTCAATTTCAAAAATAGATTATAAAAACCAAACTAAACAAACTTGCCTATTAATTTTCTCTTCATTTTTCTAACTCAACAACACACACACACACACACACACACACACACACACAAAACCTCTACCTTGTACTTCGTTTTTTTAATTCAAGATTATTTGGTACCATAAATTGGAGTTGCCTTGGGAGACAGAGTATTTAAAAATGTCATCCTTTGTGGCTATGGCCCATCCATGAGTTCAATTGATTTTGGAAGACGCGTATTGTGCATGTGGGAGGGAGGCATCAATCACCACCAAGCCTAACATGAAATGTTTCCTATTTTGCAGGCTTCTTTTTTTTTCTTTTTTCTTTTTTTGTGTGGCTAGAAATTGAACAAGTTCCACTGATTCAAAACAACTATTTATTCTAGAAACAATCCACCACAAAATCAATAAATTAATTAATCCAAATAAAGTACCAAATGCAACCCATTCCCCTGCCCTACAGGAGGCCCAAGACAACCCAACATCGGCCCAAGCCAAGCCGACACAACATTGTTATTGACACAATCCCATCCCTAGTCATCAGAATCATTCAAACCTCTCCATTCCCTTCCCATCACCATTTTACCCCTCCTCTATCGTTGCGGCAAATTTTACAAGGTGCAAACAGAATATATGCAGGGTGCAAGCGACAAGTGTACACAAACGGAAAAAAAAAAAACTGTACACAACCCTAGGCAGTTTGCACTTGCATTTTCCACACATTGCACTTGGACTTCACAGGTTTTAACAACAGATGGAAGAGGTGTGAGGTGGCAACGAAAAAGGGTACAAGGGTTTTTTATATGGTTGTGGTGACTTAAGTTTTGGGTCGACTAAGATGTTGGGTTGGGGGCTTGGCAAAGGCGCTTCAGAGGAGTGGTGGGGTGACAACAATAAATGGGGGAGAGGCAAAGGTGGGTGGGGATGGGGTGATACGAATGGGTAGGAAAGGGGTGGAGGAATGTCGGGTGGGTTGGGAAGTGGTAGGGATGGTGAGAGAGGGTGGAGGTGGGAGCGCAGATGAAGGGGCTAGGGTTTTTTTGTTAACAGCACACAAATAAAAACAAGAACTAGTTACCTTGCACAATGCAATGCATAATTAGTTCTCCATACTCTCCTTGATAACAGAAAGTTGAACAAAAAGCCACTCCATCTCCAAATTTAATCTGCATGAGTGTGCCGTAGCAGCACAATACTAGCAATATAATGATGAACAGAGATGCAAAACACAACATCACACGACACTGAGTGTCAGCAACCACAACCCAATTTATAATATTATCTCATAAACATCAGTTAGCATAATAATTAAGGTTCTTGCTCCCATTGCAACTTGGAAGACCAGGCGGTCACTGTTTATTGCAAAATCACATAATATTGTATGGAGGAAACTCCTATCAAGTTCTTAGGGTAGAATCAGAATTAAAACTTATTTTCATGCGATATCTCTCCACCCTCACGACCGGAGATCTACGGCAATTCCATCTTAGCCAGGGGGCCAGTTCATTTGACGTCCCCCGAGGAGGTGAACATGAAGATGATATACAGATTGACCTGCCAAAACATTTCCACCTTAGAAATAATCCCAGAAATGGATTACATGTTTATGTAGTTTAAATTTAAGAGAATCTGATAAAGAATACGAACATCCGTTTGGCCCATCATTGATCACAATCCTGAATCCCTCTTCAAGTCCCTCCTGTTTAGCAACCAGTTTGGCAGTGTAAAGCAAGCGGCCAAGAATGTGACAGTGCCTTTCCTCGGCCTGGGAAAAAAAGCCCATGTGATGAAGCAAAAAATGATAACAAAAAAAAAAGAGACATAGATGAAACTTAACCAATTCCGGGTCAAAACTAACCTCTGCAGAAGCACATACTCATAAGCAAACCATGTACATCAGTAAGAACTAACCATGTACATAAATAAATAAATGCCTAAAGTAAGAAGCATACCGTTCATCTATAAATAATCAGAAATTCAGAACAAAGAGAAACAAAAACAAGAAAAAGATTGATTACATGACTCTATAATGCTCTTCTTTCATTCATCACATCACATATACCATTTATAATTTGGTGACAAAGATCAAATAATAATAACAAACTCCTAAGCTCAAACCTTTTCCCATATATAGGACAAATTTTATTGAACAACGAGAAAGTACTATGAGGTGACGAAGCAGAAATCTGTGACTACAAATTAAAACCGTGAAGTGAAATTAGCAGCTAATTATCAATGGAGAAGCCACTGATATTGATCAATTTTAAAGTAAATAAGGTTATCATGAGTCCCATAGTGGGAAAATTCTCTACCATTGTCTTTTACACTTTTCTCAACAATATCACTAAACAGTTTGTCTAAGAAGCACGGACACTTCTAAGGTGACGTATCCGTGTCGTGTCCGTGTCGGACACCGACACTCTTTGGACACTCTTAAGACACGTGTCCAACAATCTTTAAAACATGTCATTTTTTAAAAAAAAATTTAAAGACTCGGGCACTCCTTGGACACTTAAAAGACACACGTATCAATTGCTTAAACACATGTGTCTATCAATTAGACACATGTGAAACTAATTATAAGTTTAAACAAAACGACTTAAGATACAATAATAAAACAAAATCTATATAAATTTATAAAAATTAGTATCATATTGCATTTTTATTATATTTAAATGATATATTTATATATATATATAACATATAATAAATATATAAAATTATATATTGCATGCATGTCCTTCACGTGTTGTGTCCTGCATTTTTTGAAAATTAATGTGTTGGCTTGTCTGTGTCATGTCACGTGTCCGTGTCCATACTTCTTAACTGTTTGTGTGAATAAATCCAGATATATTGTCAATTTTCCTCTGGAAAAATATCTAAAACGATGCAGGCAGGCACATAACTGCAGCAGCTCTCTCTCTCTCACACACACACACAAAGAGAGGGTTGTCACATACTTTATCATGCTTTACATAATGATACATGTGTTAACTAAGCTCCAATCGGTTCTAAAAAACAGCTACATAAAAAAATAAAAATAAAAATAAAAAAATTAATAAAAGAGGAAAAGTAAAGGCAAAAAAACTACAGACAGCTAAGAGATGTGCATACTGCAAGACTTTTGGGCATTCCCAGTTTGCTTGTCCCTCCTCCAATAACATCACATACTAGTAAGTAAGTTTGGAGGAAAAAGGAGGAAGCGAGTGCAGCCCCTTCAAATGAATGGATTGAGGTCATGGCAAAGAGTGAAGGAAAAAAATGAGGGAACTGAGAATGACATAAGGCAAGTTTCTAACTTGCCTAAAAGAGATGAGTAGTCCTAGCCCAAATCTCCAGAAAGCTCAAGCATATTAGTATTCTTTAATCTTGTCTCTACTTGTCAGATAATGAGGATGAGGCTTAGGGCTCTTTTGATCAAAGGGAAATGAAGAAGATATTAAAAGGAAAAATTGACCTCCATGGCCTGACCCTACATATATATAACGGCTCTCCATAGCTTGGAGTCAAAGCTTCTTGGCAAAAGCAAGTTGTTAGGTCATTCATTTCACTTCCTCCATGTAGGCACTAGAGCAATACGAAAATGTATAAGAAAACAAGGTATCAAGGAATACCTTAGAGAGTCCAGTTAAGCCATCCCTAACTTTGGGAATGATCACAATGTGTGTAGGAGCTTGGGGGGATATGTCCCTAAAAGCAAGAACCTGAAATAAAAACAAAAATATAAAATTAAAGTAGGAACTAAAATTGCAACAAAATACAAAATCACCAATAAGCTTACTTAGAACAAAACCCAAATTAAAAATAAAATAAAATAAAATAAATGGATTTTTTTCTTTTTATGATGTAGAAAACAAATAAAAACATAAATAGCAATATCATTACTATTTATTACTCGTTATAAAAAAAAAAATTAATGAAAGAAAAGACAATCAACATATATGTTGTTTACCTCTTTTAATCAATATCACCTTCTTTGAGCACAACAATTATTTTAAAATAAGGTTTTGAAGTAAATAATAGTTCCTAAATTACCAAGTGCTACTAAGAACAATCAATGATTATAGGAAATATTTACTTTGATCTACAGTATAGAAAATGAGTGCTGCCACCCACAATTTTATTTTAATATAAGTTTCAAACTTTTTTCCCCATCCCTAACCTCCCAAACCCTAACCCTAACCCTAACCCTGACCCCACCCCACTCACCTACCACCAGCTTTGCAACCCACCCCCACCCTAGCAACCCCCCACCTCCGCAACCACCGCAACCCTCTTCTTCCCTCGCAGTCCCTCTATGTTGTGTGTGTGTATGTTAAGGTGGTTGTGGAGGAGTTAGAGGGGGTGGGAGCCGTCAGGGGAGAGGATAAGGGGCTGGGGTGTGTCAAGGAAGGAGGAGGGAGGCTGTGGAGGGTGGGGAAGGGATATGGGGAGAGGTGGGGGAGGGGTGAAATGGTTGGGAAGGGGAGGCTAAGAAGGGGCTTTCGGAGGTGGGGGGTTGCGGGGAAGGGTGCTGCTAGAGGGAGTGGCTAGAAAGGGTGGAGTGACTAGGAAGGGGGCTGCTGGAGGTGAAGGAGGGGGTGATGGAGACTGCCAGAGGAAGGGTAGGGGTTCAAAGAAAGGGGTTATAGTTGGGATTATGGTGAGGGTTCAAAGAAAAAAGGGTGGAGGGCAATTTTGGTTGGTGGAGATCCAAAGAAGTGGGGGGTTCAAAGAAAAAGGGTTAGGGCTATTTGTAGCACCCATAGGAAATATTCCTTTACTAGTTCAAAACACTGATAAACAATGAGTTACATATTCAATAAATAGCAAATAACATGTCAAAATAAAAGGGATATAAGGGAAGTGCACAATAACAAGCTAACACCAATTATCTTGAAATTCTTTATGAATATATATTGTACGAACACGAAATAATCTTCTCGTGTAATCATGTTGATCAAGTTTGCACTCCTCCAAACGTCGTCACTTCCCTACTTGAAAACACAAACGTAAACTAGCCGGCGGATGTGTGTCAGAAACCCATTCGATGCCTAAGTCAGCAAAGTAGACAATAGACAATAAGCTCTATGTATTTGGGAGTAAAAATTGCAATACCTGTGCGTAAGTCCTGTCATGAGCTTTTATAGATTCCGCTTGGCACAATCCTAGTAGGACTCCAACTTTTCTTAACAGAGTCCTCCTAAGAATCACACTCCCAAGGATAAAGCCTATCTTGAGAACGCCCTTCTCACAACCAAGTGAGATTGTTCAAGTCTGTTCCCTCGGCTGGTAGCATAATCAACCGAGCTAGCCTGGTCTGGTTCTGTACTGGACAGAACTAAGATGGCATTCTACCAAGCTTATTCCAGCTAGACTCTATATACTAGAAAAACCTCGGTTCATTTCTGGACTATATCCAGGCAACCTGGTTCAAGCCCTGGCTCAGTGACTGCACGGTCAACCGAGCTACACCTGCCCTTTCCTCGGCGTAGCACGCAACCCAACATCCAAAGGAGACTCCACCTAGCTCGGCTCAATTTGTACACAAATTATCCTCTCAACTGCCCCTTAATTCCATCTGTGAAGCATGATTGAGATTATTATCCTCAAGCCGTGCTAAAATATCCAAGCCACCCAAACCGGAACACTCAGGCCAACCGAGCTAAAACTCACTTGGTTTCCACGTCTTCGAGGTCGTACAGCCCGCTCTCCTATGTTTCTGACACCACGTCCTTACTGGGACACATGGCCCCTCACGATTGCCTCTATCGCTGTGACAGCCGTCAATCATTACTCTAAAATTTGAATAGTCCCACCGTTTTGCCTCCATTTCATATCCATCCCCCTAGTTTTCAAACAATCACCGTTACTGTTCATCTTCTAACCCACAAACAAAAACAACCCCTTGCGAACAAAACTCCAATCCTACACTTGCCCGCATTCAAACCCTGGTACCATCGGCCAAATTGAGCTTAACACTGTTGCAAGAACACCTTTTGCTGATTAATGTCACATCTTCCACTAAAAACTCGTAAGTTCCATGTTCTTTCAAACACTTTATATGACGCTCTTTAGGTTCTTGATGCTTTTAGCGTTATAAACCCATTATATTGATACTGCAAGAGTATATATAGTTTTTGTTTATGCGCTAAAATGAGCTTAGAACTAAATTAGCTTCCCAAACCCCACGCCTTAGGAAGATCTTCTACCTAACTGGAACTGAAATCACACAAGAACTTTGATTTTGATCCAGAAATCGTATTGAAACCGAGCTACAAACAGGTTTATGCTCACTTAGATGTGCCTCACTGAACTAGGAAAACATCACCTAACCATGACCGGGCTGCAACTTGGTCCTTTTCATGGACCGAGATAAAAATCTCGCCCTATCCCAAGACCAAGCTAAAACCTTGCCTCAGTTTTTGGCCGAGCTATACGCCGTCCCTTCTCCCAAGGCTGAGAAACTAATTTACACTGATGCCTTAGCCCGGTCACCAGCTGGCCATAACACATTCTATGTTCTTCACTGTGCAGACTTTGACTAAGTTTATTCAAGCACACCATTCACTACTAAGCCGGGCTAAGGAGACGAGTAGATATTTATAAACAAACTAAGGCCACACCCATGGACAAATACCAGTTCCTCGTGAATTCGCTCGGCGTTATAGCCAAGTTCTGAAGGGACTACAGTATCCCCAACAACGTTCAACTTGAACTAGCAGAGTCGGACACCACACCCTGGGGCAGACCGGGCTTTGTTCCGTTCACACTGTTGTCTATTGTAGAGGCTGGACTCCGGTTCCCAGTCCAACCCCTCATTTGTGAATTCCTTAGGCAAACCAGACTATGCCCCACATAATTATCCACTAACACGTACAGCATAATAAATAGCGTCGCTGAACTCAATCGCCGCCTTGGCCTCAACCTCGGACTAGCCGAGCTATTCCACTAATATTCGCTCAGTCAGAATGACGACGGTTGGGTCTATTACCTTAGAATAAGAAAGGGCTGAGAGAAAATCGTCAAGAGTACACCAGATAAAGACCTAAACGACGATGATTTTTTATGGGTGTTTGGAAATTTTGAAGATCAGGAAGCCTAAATACCGGGCTACAACATCAACTGGAACAAGGGAACAGCCGGTAAGGACAACCCGGTTTAATCTTCTTTGCCATCATAACAACTGTCATACTAACCCTTGTGATGTTTGTCCCTCCTGCAGATTTGAATCATCTTAAATCAACTTAACGCATACGCTAATCAAGCCGCACTTCGAGCCGCGCTACGCTAGCATTGAGATTAGGCCGAACTACTTGATGTGCAACCGACCTACTGCTATAGTGGTAAGAGGAAGACCAGAGTAACCGATTTCCTTTTAGAGCCCTCACCCGAGCTGGACCCCATTCTACCTCAAATCAATCTAATTCCACTTACTGAAGAACAAGAAATGGTGAAAATGAGGGCCATGCAAGCTCTTATTACCGAGCAGACCTCCGGCGAGGTTCAAATCGAACTAGCACCCCTTGGCCAATAGCGCAAAATAGTCATCGCCCTTCCAACCACCAGGGCAACATCTCGACCAGGCAAGCGTGCGCGCATCTCATCCGCTGAACAACACTTAGAAAAGACCGCACTTCCTGAACCTGTGCTGCCGAACCCAGAGCCTGTTCATTCTGGCCGAGCAGGCCCTTCTTCTCTCCCAGTGTGGGCACCATCCGTGTCTTACAAAAACCACGTTGTGTCCACCAAAGATTCAGTGGTTATTGAGACGGACCACATGCTTGCTTTTAACCTCTCAAAGAGCGTCTGTTTGCCAACAGACATGGAGCATCACGATCACTTGACCGAGCTAAAAGCCATTTGCTTGGCGAATAAGTCAATGGTGCTTGTAAGTTTTCCACCCATTTATTTATACCCATATTGTCCATCTAATTGCTTGATTTATCCTAACCACTCTTTTTCGATCCGCAGGCCTTGCAAAAAAACCACGTAGCCCATAAGTGTGTGCTAGAATTGCGAAAAACAATGCGGTCGGCCGTAGCTGATGCAAACGCCAAGGCAACAAAACTAAAGAAGGTCAAGGTGAAGCTAACCGAGCTGGCATTTGAAAATGAAAGGTTGGCTGAACTAGTCAACACGGCCGAGATTGACAAGTAAAAAGCCCTAGCCGAGAAAAAAGATCGTTATCTGCGCGAGTTGGCCAAGTTGGAGAAGAAAAAGAATGCCGAGGTCCAAGAGCTGAGAAAGAAGATAGAGGACGCCGAGGATCGGGGTTTTAAATAAGGTCCAGCAGTGTGAGGCGGCCAAGGACATCTTTTTTAAGTGTGGCTGGAAGACGGCAACGGCTAAGCTCGGTCATGGGCTGGACTTCGAAGTGTTTCTGAACCCTCCTCCTCACTTCATATCGGGCTATATGACGGACAACGCAAACGCCGTCCAACAGAAGTTCCTTCAAGAGGGGAAGAAGGAGGAGGAAAAGGAGGAGAAGATCCCAGACCCAGATTATACACCTTCCACGAACACTAACCTCAATCGCCAGTCTTCACTGTCCGCTCGGGTTGATCCGGCCAGCAAAACCGTGCCTAATACGATCGACGGAGTGGCCGTGACCAATCTAACACATGAAGCTAAAGCCCGAGCCGGCCTGCCCAGCGATGAAGTCCATGGTGACCTAGATGTTAACCTTTTTTGCTTGACCAGGAAGCCTTTTTTCTTATTTTTTGCTTGATTTCTGTTCTATGTTATGTAACCGGGTTATATGCCCCACCCTCTTGTAATCACCTTTTAACCAATGAAAAAAAAAATTGTGCTTCTTGCTCAGTCACTGCGCTTTTCCTTCATTGTAGTGTATCATTTTAACTGCATACCTGGCTGGGCTCAACAGCTCTACCTCATCCTGCCAACCTTCCTTAGTTGAGATATCTACCTCAGCTAATGAAAAAACCTGTTGGCCACACCTGCCCACCCTCTTTTAGCCTAGATCCTTATCTCGGCTAGAGTGTGCAGACTGTTGGTTAAACCTGCAAACCTTCTTAAGCCTAGATCCTTATCTAGGCTAAAGAGTAAGACTTATTTTGGTCAAACCTGCCAACCTTCTTAAGCCTAGATCCTTATCTAGGCTAAAGGGTGCATACTGTTGATCAAATCTGCTAACCTTCTCGAGCCTAAATCCTTATTTCAGCTGAAGAATGAAAAAGTGTTGGTCAAACCTGCCAACCTTCTTGAGCCTAGATCCTTACCTCGGCTAAAGAATGAAAAAAGTGTTGGTCAAACCTGCCAACCTTCTTGAGCCTAGATCCTTATCTCAGCTAAAGAATGAAAAAAGTAATAGTCAAACTTGCCAACCTCCGTGAGCCTAGATTCTTATCTCAGCTGAAGAATGAAAAAAGTGTTGGTCAAACCTGCCAACCTTCTTGAGCCTAGATCCTTATCTCGACTGAAAAATGAAAAAAGTGTTGGTCAAACTTGCTAACCTTCTTGAGCTTAGATCCTTATCTCGACTGAAGAATGAAAAAAGTGTTGATCAAACCTACCAACCTTCTTGAGCCTAGATCCTTATCTCGGCTAAAGAATGAAAAAAGTGTTGGTTAAACCTGCCAACCTTCTCGAGCCTAGATTCTCATCTCGGCTAAAGAATGAAAAAAATGTTGGTCAAACCTCCAACCTTCTTAATTGTCCCCCAGTCGGGCAATGAGTACGAACAATTTTTACAAACAGAGAAAAAAAAATTTACAAAAAAAAAATGTCTATTTGTTTTATTGAATATTAAAAAGAAAAATTACAAGTGCTTAAAAAAGAGCTAAAAATAAAATACTTTGAGATTGACCGTGTTCCATGGCCTTAGAATAGCTCTGTCGTCCACATCTTCATATGATATGCCCCTTTTCCTCCCAAACCAATCACTCTGTACGGTCATTCCCAATTAGGTCCTAATTTGCCATTTCCAAGCACCAAAGTGTTAACCATTACTTTACGCAGTACCCAATCTCTAATCTTGAATTGCCTTGGATGCACCGCTTTATTATATTTCCTGGACAACTCCCGTTAATACGAGGCAATATGTACCAGTGCCCTTTCTCTTCTCTCTTCTGCAAGGTCTAATTCTAGGGCTATGGCCTCTCCATTCAAGTCTGGATCAAAATTTTCGTTTCTAATGGTGGGAAGGCCAACTTCCACAGGGATTATTGCCTCCATGCCATAAGCTAAGGAAAAAGGTGTTTCGCCAATTAACCGCCAAGTGTAATTCGGTAAGCCCATAAGATGTGGGGAAGTTCCTTAGCCCATTTTGCCTTTTGCTTTTTCCAGCCTATTTTTCAGACCATCTAAGACTACCTTGTTGGAAACTTCAGCCTGACCATTGGCCTGGGGATACGCCGGTGTAGAATTATAAAATTCTATCTTGTATTCTTCGCAAAAACCTCTAAAGATTTTTCCATCAAACTAAGTGTCGTTGTTAGATATCAAAGCCTTTGGGAATTCCAAACCGGGTTATAATGTTCTGCCAGACAAACTTCTTGACGTCTTTTTTTTTTGATAGATGCAAGTGCTTCTGCCTCCACTCACTTTGTGAAGTAGTCCGTTGCCGCAAAAAAGAACTTCCTGTTGCCCGACGTAGTTGGGAGTGGTCCTACTATATCCAAGCCCCACATTGCAAAGGACCAAGGGCTGGTCAAAGGCAGGAGCTCTCTAGCTGGTTAATGTATTTAATGTGTAAACTTCTGACATTTCTCACACTTCTTGATGTACTTCTCTGCGTCTGCTTGCATATACAGCCACCAATATCCTTGTGAAATAGCTTGGTAGGCCAAGGATCGCCCTCCTTGATGACTCCCACACACGCCTTCGTGAATTTCAAATAAGAATGCCTCGACCTTCTAAGATGGACACACATCAAGTATGGTCCTGAGAAGGACTTCTTTTACAACGCCAGGGATAGGGAAAGCCAAAATCGCTGCGATTTGGCGCGAATTTTGTTGGCTTACTTCTTTTCTTCAAGTAGAATGTCGTCTTTTAAAAACGCTATAATGGGGTCCATCCAGGAAGGACCTAGATCGGCGTAGCATGCTTCGACTGCTTCAGGCTCTTCAATACTTGTTCTTGGCAAGAAGTCTATTAACAATGGGTGTGGGATAGACGTATCTGCCATTGACGCAAAACCGGCCAACTCATCTGCTTTATTATTTTCCTCTCGGCTGATTTGCACTATCCTAACCACTTCAAATTTCATGATCTCCTTTCTGACCAACTCTTAGTACTTGGCCATTCTATCATCCTTTGCTTCGTAGTCGCCCAAAATTTAGTTGACTAGAAGTTAGCAGTCACTGTATACCATCAGCTCGGTGGCTTCCATGCGAAATGCTAACTTCAAACCAGCTAATAATGCTTCATACTCCGCCTCGTTGTTGGATGTTGGAAATCCAAGGTTAATTGCATGTTCAATGGTCAAGCCATCTGGTGAGATGAGAACTATGCCGAGCCCTGCACCGTGCCTGTTGGACGCTCTATCTACGAAGAGTTTCCACATCTCTTCTACAAACAACTTCCAGCAAGTGGAAGGAACTGATAATGCCTTAGGATTAGGGGTGTGGGCATTGACGTTGATGTTGTCTTCTTCTAAGTTGTTGTCCGTCGTTATGGTCTGGTCCTCACTGCCTGGTTGTCTGAGGACTTCACTTTCAGCCAAGTCCTTGCTTGTCGTAATGCGGTCTGCTCCTTTTCTTTGTGCAAGGTTGACTGGTTTGTTCTTGATTAAGTGACTTCTTTACTTGGTTATCTTTGTCCCAGCGACACTTTTCCCTCTTTGTTCGGTTATCTCAGTCAAGTTAACTGTTCAACCACAAAGTCTGCCAAGGCTTAGGCTTTTATTGCGGTTCTTGGTTGGAACTTAATGTCGAACTGTCCTAACTCCACGGCCCACTTCAAAATTCACCCAAAAAAGTCCGTCCTTTCGAACAAGGCTTTTAAGGGGAAGGCTGTTAAGACGATCACTGTGTGGGCATGGAAGTAGTGCGACAATTTTCTAGAGACCATCATCAACACTAAAGCCAACTTCTCCAACGGCAGGCGCCTCGTTTCAGCACCCAACAAAGTCTTGCTGACGTAAAAGATAGGCAAGTGTTGTATTTCCTTCGCTCGTACCAACACTGAGCTGACTGCGTGCTGGAAGACTACTAAGTATAGAAAAAGTTCTTCTCCGAGAACCAGGGTAGCCAACAATGGCGGAGAGGTCATATATTTTTTCAGGCTTTGTAGAGCTCAGTCGCACTCGTTATCTCACTCGAACTTGGCCTTCATTGCTTAGAAGAATGGTCAACATCTGTCGGACGATCGACTTATGAATCGGTTAAGGGCAACAGCCAGGCCTGTGAGATGTTGTACTTTTTTGACTATGTGGGGCCTTTCTAGTTCTTGAATGGCTTTGATCTGCAATGGATCAGCTTCTATCCCACGATTTGTATCTAGAAAGCCCAGAAACTTTCCTGATCCCACACCAAACGCGCACGGCTGCGTTCAGTCGCAATTTGTGGGTCTTCAAAATTCGAAACATCTCAGTTAGGTCCTTAAGATGGTCTCCATCATTCTTGCTCTTGACCACCATGTCATCTATGTAAGTTTCTATTGTTCTGTCGTCTATGTAAGCTTCCATTGGTCATATATTCTTTCAGGCTTTGTAGAACTCCCTTGGTCAATCAGAATCCGTTTGATGTCAAAATTTTTGACACGCAAAGTAACCATTAATGCATCATTGTGAGAGCTTTGTAACCTTGCTAAGTCCTTGTCAGAAAAGGTGATGACGTTAGTTGCCTCCGTTTTTACCTTTTTCGCGGCAAGTTGTGCACTCTGTACCTCCCTCATGTGCTCAGCCTTTTTGATCATGCCCTTGAGCTCACATACTCGTTCAGGCTCGATGATCCCATGTATCACATTGATTACGCCTTGGGGCGGACCGTCAGCTAGCATTCCATCTGGCCCGCCGTGCTTCTGGGGGGTTGGCTGAGCTCCCTCCTCGATATACTGGTCCAAGTGGCCTGTGCCACTAACTCTTCCAGATACTGCCTTAAGGGCGTACAATTTTCAGTTCGGTGCCCCACTTTATCATGGAAGGTGCACCAATACCTAACATCATAAACCCTTTGTGCTTCTCCCAACTTGGCTGGCCGCCGAACGAAGGGTTTATCGCGTATCTCACTAAGAATTTGGTGTATAGGTTTATTGAACACCGTGGTGATGGCGGTGCGGACTCTAAACCTCCTTGCCTGGATGTCCTCGCTGCTTGGTCACCTGCCTCGACCATTCTTGTTTGGTCGGTCATCACATCCAATTATGTTGACCTTTGTTGTGGGCTTTTTGTCTAACATCGCTGCCATGCCAAATTTTGCCTTAGCGCGAGCACCATCTTCATCTACCCTGATATGCATGTAGGGGTCTGACTTCCCCTCATAAGTGGTGAACTTGGGTTGATGGAAGCCCAAAGGTAACAGTGCGTTCTCAATTACCAAAATGAACGGCGAGCTTTACAACCTTGCTAAAGCTTTGTCTGCTGGCTTGTAAGCAAGGCGCGGTACTAACACTCCAACCTCAACACTTCCATGTATCCAATGAGCCAACCGCTGCAAAGCAGAGACACTTTAGGGGTCGCGTGTATGGGCTTCTTCTCTCCTTTGAGCTCTCTCTTCCAATACTGCGCACAAGTCCACCAACCTAGGCAACTCAGTGTGCCTAGATGTCGTTTGGTTTGTATGTGAGGGCCGATAACTGCTTCCCTCCGTATAAGACCTTTCAATCCTCGTTCTCTCAGATCTAAAGAAACGAGTCCGGAACGTCCTTGATTGTGTCTCGACTGTTCTGAGACTCCTGCTTTCAATCTGGAATGGTGTGATTTGCCTGCTGCGATCCCCTGAGTGGTGAGAACGCGTTCTGCCTTCGCAAATCTTTTCTCTTGCCACCCCTTTACCCTTTATCTGGCGTTTCATCGTCTCCATGTCGGCCGCCATTCTTTTTATTAATTCGTCTTGCTCCCTTACGCATCTTCCAAAACCTGAGGATCAATCCTCCGCCTTTACCTATCAGGGCTTTGAGAACGACGAGGACTAATCCCTCGCCTCTCTCACGTGTCCCTCCGTGAGTTTCGTCACTGGGGATCCAACTCTGCCATGGGAGGAACAAAGGGCAAACCTTCGCGCCTCGTGCCCCCCTCTGGGGTTTGTCCATTAATAGCATAATGTGGTACGTCGTCATTGTGCACTATTTGAAATTAGTTGAAGAAGAATTTGATCAAAAGGTTCGTTCTCTGTTGCACTTCCTACAGACGGCGCCAATTGTACGAGTACAAAATAATCTTCTCATGTAATCCTGTTGATCAAGTTTGCACTCCTCCAAACGTCATCGCTTCGCTACTTGAAAACACAAACGTGAGCTAACCGGCGGGTGTGTGCCAAAAACCCCTCCGATGCCTAAGTCAACAAAGTAGACAATAGACAATAAGCTCTGTGTATTTGAGAGTAAGAATTGCAATACCTGTCCATAGATCTTGTCATGAGTTTTTATAGAATCCGCCTGGCACAATCCTAGGAGGACTCTAACCTATGAAGCATGGGTACTTCGAAAAACATGTCGTACCCATACCAAGTACTTACCGGCGTACCGTACCTCGTATGGTACTTCTACATACGCACCGGGTACACGAAACATGTACTTAAGTTTTTTCTTCTTAATTTTTGGAAGTACCCAGACGTACCTAATATATATCCAAGCCGTACCGTACCTCAGTTGAAACAATATTTTCCTTCTACTACACAGATAAAACTCATTTTACTAGACTTCTTCTTTATTTTTATTTTATGCTTAGCATGATTTTAAAATTAAACTATGATTTGTAAGTTATTTAATATATTGACATTTAATTTTGATTTACACTTTTACTTTTGGTATTAAATAGTAATTATAGGTTGAACCTTAACAATTAAACCATTTAATTAATTTTTGAATTACTTTAAATTAAAAATAAATATTTTTTTACAAGCGCACCAAGCCGTACCCGTATCTTATTTTTTTTTAATTTTACCGTATCGCCGTACCCGTATCGTACCCGTGCTTCATAGACTCTAACTCTCCTCAGCAGAGTCCTCCTAAGAATCACATTCCCAAGGATGATGCCTATCTTAATAACACCCTAATCACTACCAACCAAGTGAGATAGTTGGCACAATCCCAGTAGGACTCTAACTCTCCTTAGCAGAGTCCTCCTAGAAGTCTCGTGCCCAAGGATAACGCCCAAGGATAATGCTTATCCTTAGAACACCCCCATCACTACAAGCCAAGTGAGATGGCCACACGCTTATGCTCAGATATACATTCTTGACCGAGCTACCTTATCTTAGTCCCCTGCCGTTCGGGCCGTGTGACCAGAAGCCGATCTACCGAATGGCACCTTGCCGTGCTACACATAGCTCGGCCCTCTCTATTGACAACATTTCGGTCCGATAAAGGACTACCTTCAGATAGCTAGGTCTAGGCCTTAGCAACCCATCTCTGACCAGCCTAATGTCTTCTTAGCCCAAGACCGAGCTACATCAACTCTTATCTCAACCCATTGCACGGCCCAACTTCCAAAGAAAACTTTCTTAGCTTGGCCCAATTTGTTCACAATTACCCTCTCATATATATATATATATTATATCCTTCAGTCCAAAAGAAAAAATATCATAGCATACCTATAAATTCTAAAAACACAATAGTTCAAAGTAAGATTCCTGAACATTAAAAGCAACATGACTAGAAGAGATTGAAGTATCTACGACAGCTCAATTAAAGAATAACATGGGTCTCCACACAAGGCCTTGACATCTCAAGGAACCATGGACAGTATTTCATCCCAAGGAATCCTCCACAGAGAAAGTGCATAAACTAAAACAAATGGTACAATAGTACCTCATCATCCTCATAAACCACTTTAGATGGTATTTCCTTCTTAATAATTTTGTCAAATCTGCACATTAAACAACAGAGAAAGATAAGAGTCTCAAATGAACATGTCAATGAAAATATTCAGAATTTCAGATAGAAACCTCCAATTCTAAAATCCTACCACGCAATTCAAAGCACAAAGAACATAATGCAGACTTCAAATTAAAAGAACTATGTGAGCTTGAAAATTTTTAAATATGTTCTTAGTCTCTATATTATAATATGCATTTGTTAGCAAGTTTAGAATCGAATACATTGGATGAGCTTCCATGATTTGACTTTGGTATCACTTTGATCCCTGTGCTTACAATTTGAGTGCATAAATGGAGTACACGTGCATCACATTACTATTTTCGGTTCTGATTTTGCATGGAACTAGATGGAAGGTTCACATCACAATAAATGGGGGTTTTATATGCAAAAATTGCAAGTGCAAGAACCAAAAGTGATGCAAAGGTCAAACCACATTAACTGCTGGAGTAATTTACCCATAATTGGCCTCATTTGGGAATTGACTATTTTAGTGAAAGAAAAGATGAGAAAGAGATGTGACAACATATAGTGGCTTTTGGCTTATTGGTTACAAACCCAATTCCCCAAATACCAAGAAGTTTCCAACAACACAATATTACTCTATTGATCTTTACACTAATGTAGAGTTTGGTTCACTTTAATAGAATAGTCATTCCTTAACTTTGTTATGGAAATGGTGAGTAGTGGCTGATTAGGAACTTCCAAATATGTCACATTTTTTTCTGCACTTTTTTGTCTTTAGTAACCTTTTTTTCAAAATTACGTCTTTTTTTTTTAAAACTTTTCTAGTCTATCTTGTGTAGATGGATCTAAAAAGTAAATTTGTTTGAAGTATTCCAAAAAAATTAAAAATCCAAAATAAGCCAAAAAAAGGTCCACCGTGTTTAGCTTATCTTTGTCTTTTCTAGATTTTTTTTTTTTAATTTTTAAATTTTTCAGTTCATCTCATCAAGTAAAATAAAATCTAGAAGCTTAAAGTTTTTTAAATTTACTAAAAACGAAAACAACACTGAAAAAAAAAAAACAAAAAAAAATACAAACACCCACCTTGCAGTGCATTTTTCATCATTTTTTAGTGAATCAAAGAGAATAGACATTTGGTAGAATAATCATTTGATTCCACTTCATTCCAATAAACCAAACACTCCCTAAGTCTATGTCAGAATTCTCAATCTGTAAACTCAAACAAAAACACCAGCCTTTCCAACAATAATCAAAATACACAACACATATCCAAATCCCCACTTCAGTGTTTCACATAATCTTAACAATTAAAACAGATAAAACAACTCATCAAACACACTTTCTATAATGTAATACACAAACTGCGTGGAAATCAAGCCGTTAATTGAAAATTAATTGAAAATATAAGAAAACTACAGCATAATTAGTTAAGTAAATTTCAGATACCGTAACGATAATCAAAAGATAACAGAAATTAAGAACAAAAAAACAACGAAGATGTAGACAGAGAGAGAGAGAGAGAGAGAGATTACATGGTGGGGGAATCGGAGGGGACTGCAGCGAGAGCAGCTTCTTTCTCGGAAGCCATGGAAGGCTGAAGATGGAGAAGATGAGTAGGAGTAGGAGGAGGAGAGAGAGACAAATGAGAGATCAATACAGCAAGGCGACTACTACTACTACTCCTACCGGGGTTTATATCAGTATCATCCCCATCCCTAGACCCGGATTTGCTCCTCTCTCTGCCCTTCATGCTTTTTACACTTGATTGACTTTTTAAGTTATTAAAAATACATTTTAAAATAAATAAATAAAGATTTGAAGTTTGTAACAAAATAAATTATCGGGCATGTTACATATCACTAAATTTCTACCACTAATACCATAATACCATCACTAAAGATGTGACAAACCAAAAAAAAAAAAAAAACTAAGACACAAAACACATGTGGTAGTGGGTGGGACCCAGTGCCACATGCAACCACTAATTAGTGATCTGCATCATTCTTCATAAATTATTAATTTTTATTTTTAAATATTAATTTTTATTTTTTAAATATTTTTGATTTGTTTTAATTTAAATACGTGCTTATTTCTGTAAAGTAATTGGCAAAAAACAATAATTTAGTCATTATAATGTAAGGGTAGATTGTTCCCAAAAAAAAAATACTTATATGAAAAATGTCTAAAAAATATTATAATTTAAAAAATAAATCAAAATATTATAATTTAAATTGATACAATACTAAAATTCTGGTTTTTTTTTTTTTTTTTGTAATTTTACTTTTTTTTTTTTATTGTAACTTAGACACATCCCTTTACGTTTGAAAAAAAATATAATCAACTTTATACTTTTGACATAATTATATCAGACTTTTTTCAGACTTTAATTTACGTAACACTTAACTTTTTGTTTTTAATAATTCATTAGTCGTATACATGAACATATATGTAATTGTATTTTTTATATTAAAGTGTATATTTATGAAAAATGATTTGTGGCTCTAAAACTACTGGCACTAATTTCCTGTTTTGGTAACTTTGTTTTTTTTTTTTTTTTTTTACCTGATATAGAAATTAGTGCCATTAGTGCTCAAAAATTTAGTGCCACAAATCACAAATGTATATTTATTTTGTTTATTTAGTGTGTAACCACTATCTCTATTGATTTTGATTGTTTTAACCTAATTAAAAATAAAATCCATATAATTATATCAAACTTCTAGAACTAATTAATGAAATAAATAAAATCAAATAAAAGATTTATAAAAAAAAAAAAATGTCCCTATCTAAAACCTCAATGTGTGGTTGTGTTGACTACATATTTTGTAAAAGCCAAATCACAGTTTGACACGTGGCAGAATAAGAGTATTATGAGAAGATAATTCAAGTCTTCGATCCTGATCGAACACGTGGCAATGAACATTGGTTCTCACGTGATCTGAGTAGCACTAGATCAGTAAAGAGATACAAGGTGACGTAGCTTCAACGGTTACTCATATTCAAATTCAAATACAGGAGGGAAGCTCAACTGCAAGAGATGGCGTAGTGGGACTACTTCTAAGGCAGCATGATCATCGATCATGGAGGAGTAGTTCGACGGTTTGAAGCACAGTTCGAAGGTCATCTTTGACAAGTATAAATAGCAGGGAAGACCTCAGAAAAGGGCCCCAGACTCAAATCATACAAACCAGTCTTTACTTCATATTTTCTTTTCCAGTTTTACATTTCCTGTACTTTAAATACCTGCACTTTAAATACCTGCACTTTAAATACTTGTTCTTTAAATACCCGCACTGCACTTCGATTCATAGGAGTAGTTTCAAGTAGACTGTTGCTATAAACCTCTTCGAGGCTAAGTTTGGACTATTGTAAGTGTTCATTCTAATGAAATACTTCGATTGTTCTTCATATTAACTGTTATTTTTCTTAATTTCTCCTAAGTCAAGCCACCAGTAAAAGTCCTCTTCATTGAGGCTGAAAGAACTAAAACACAATCACCTGATAATTAGTTGGCAATTATAATTTCTGTAAGAACTGATTGATCCTTACTGGCACGCTCGCATTTACAAAAATACCCTTCGAAAAGCCAAAAAGCCAACATATATTTTTGGCACGCCCGGTGGGACTTGTTAAAATGACTAGACGAAGACGATAAGGAGAAAATGAACGCTTGGAAGAAGGCGTAGAAGGAGAGGTAGAGATACCTAATCCAGAGGAGAATGTGGCAACACATCCTGTGGAGACTCCTATGCTATCAGAACCTTTGGTCGAACAGACCAGTACTTCTGGACAAGAACCATATGTTCATAATATTGGACGAAACCAAGGAATTGGACCATCCACCATTCCATCTACTCAGCCAACAAATCCATGGGATGGCTTAGTAAATGCTATGGGACAACAATTAATGAACACAATGGAAAGGTGGGCAACATCCTTTTTGGATCGAATGAATAACCACCAACCAACAAATACAAGACACACAGAGGAAATTTTAAATGTCCCTCAGCAAAGATTGGCTAGAGAAAAACAGCCTATGCAAGTTAATGGACAATCTAATGGTCAGACTAGTACTCAGAACTATGAAAGACCATCGCCTCAGTCTTGGTATGAACCCATTTCGAGGCCTGTAGTAGGCCAAAATGCCTCAGTACTCAACAATGAAGCCACACAAGTTAGTGGATCTGGCCAAGTACAAGAAACTGGCATAAGAATAGTGGCAAATCCCATGTTCGAAGCCATACCTGGCACTAGGGGGTATAATAATCCCTTATTCGAATTTATACCCGGGAGGTTGGAAGGTTTTCCCACAAATGGAAAGGACACAACACCTGTTCCAGCACCTTTCGCAGGTCCTTTCGCAAGACAGGCTCAAAGGGGTTACCCATACCCCCAACAGCAGTCC
Source organism: Camellia lanceoleosa (assembly GCA_025200525.1). Classification (NCBI taxonomy): domain Eukaryota; kingdom Viridiplantae; phylum Streptophyta; class Magnoliopsida; order Ericales; family Theaceae; genus Camellia; species Camellia lanceoleosa. The sequence goes on from CM045767.1 coordinate 146,233,836, forward strand.
CAAATGTACCACCTTATGGACCAAGAGGACCACAGGCGCAACTTTGTCCACCAAACCCTGTGTTTGTCCCTCCAGTAGTGATTCAGCAAGCACAAAATATGGTCTCTAGGGACCAAATTGCTGATATTGTTAGGGAGATGTGTGGACCGATGGCTCGGGGGGTCCAGACTCCTGTATACAGAAAACCATACCCAGAATGGGTAGATGGGGTACATGAATACCCAAGAGGATTCAGAATACCAGATTTTACCCTATTCTATGGAACTGGAAATCAATCAACAGTAGAGCATATTGCCAGATTCGTTGCTCAATGTGGTGAATTCACTAATTATGACTACATGAAACTGAGATTATTTCCAAATTCTCTAACTGGGGGAGCATTTGTATGGTATATCAACCTTACACCTGGCTCTATTCAAACTTGGCAACAAATGGAAGAAGCATTTCATGCCCAATTCTTCCAATCGGAGCCAGAGGTGTCCATGGCAGACTTGGCAAGATTGAGTCAAAGGCCTGAAGAAAAGGCTACTCAGTTTATTACCAAATTTAAAAGGGCTCGAAATAAATGTAGAGTCATCTTTCCAGAGCCAGAATTTGTAAGATTGGCTCAAAACGGTTTAGAGTTCAGGCTTCGAAAGAAGTTTGACTCAACTGAATTCAGGGATTTGGTCGAATTAACCTATAAGGTGTCTCGATATGAAGCATTACTAGAGGAGGAACAAGGTCGAAATAATGCTTCGTATAAGACATATTATAGAGATCCCAATTATGAGATCGATGCAGCAGAGATTGTGGACAAAGAACTTGTAATCTGTGAAGCATTAATTCATAAGGATACAACCATCGACCAGCAGTTTAAAAAGAAAGACTTTCATAGAAAGTACTCTTTCGATTTAACAAAAGCATATGACATTTTTGATCATTTGCTTGCAGCCAATTTCCTTAAGTTACCAAAAGAAGTAAAACTGCCATCTCCAGATGAACTTAAAGGAAAAGTATACTGTAAATGGCATAATTCTTGGTCTCACTCGACTAAAAACTGCATTGTTTTTTGAGACAGGATCCAAGAGCAAATTCAGAAAGGAAGTTTGAAGTTCCCAACCAAAAGCGAGAAAAAGCCATGGATTGATTAGAACCTTTCGGTTCAAGTTGGAGAAAGCGGCTAATGTGGTTGTACCAAACTTTCAGAATCTATCTCTGCATAAATTGGAAGAGGTCAATGTGCAAATGCATATTGCCAACCAGACAACTGCCAAGAAGGAGACTAGAAACCCACCAGCTATTGGACAAGGTTTCTCACATCAGAAAGAACACTCTGATGAAGAAGCCGGATAGCGATTCCTTGGAAGCGGTTATGCTGAAGGATGTGTCCCGAATGCACTAAGCTACAAATGATTGAAGGGCTTCGATTGATGGGAAGCAATACTATAGGGATGTTCGAGACGTCCTAAATCAACTAACGCAACACAACAAAAGGCCGTGCAGACTAGTGATAAGCAGCGACCATTAGTGGTTGAGCCTGCAGTTGACAGAATACATGCTAAAGGCAAGAGGCCCTTGTATGAGTCTAGGCCACTTAACTACTACAGAATGGAGAGCAAACATTCTGAAAGAAGATTGGAGAGGAGTTCAGGTTATGGGACTAAAGCCAAAGATTGGCCCCCTAGACCAACCTCACACAGAACAGAAAATGGTCACCTCCATCAAAGGCCAGAATCAGGCTCGAAACATGAGACCAGAACCAAACACTTACCTCCACGGCCAGTTTCGAAAATGGCTTCGAAGGTAGAAAAAGGTGATTCAACATCTGAGTCAGCAAGCTCTTGGGTACACAGTTCAGTTGGTTTGTAATGCAAAACAAACCTAGAGAAGTGTCTGCCAGGAGAGATGTTGGAATCCCAAGCAGGATGGTCAAGCCTCCTTTGGTGGCTCCGAACAACTGGGTATTGCTGAAACACCCAAAGACAAAGGAACCAAATATAGTTCCAGTTATTTCCAGATCACAAAAGAGGAAGATTCAAAGACAGTACACCGGCAAGATCTGAAAAAGAAAGTGGAAGAGTTCTTCACAGTCAAGCAGGAAGGAAAAACTTTGAAGTCGGACCATACTCCAAAACCGACTCTACAAAGCAAAGTGGTTTTTGTAGCGAGAAACGATTAGCCCCAGTTCATTACGAACTAAAGGCCAGAGAGAAGTCTAGTTTGGCAGGGTTGGAGAAGGCTCTGATGGAAAGTGATAGCGAAACGGAAGAAGAGATTGGCATGAGCCAAAAGAAGGAAATGGCAGAAGAAGAAATGTTCGAAGCCTTCATGGCTGAACAAACATTCTTGACTAAAGAACTAGTTGAGAAGGATCCTTCGAAGGGATCAGTTATCAATGAAGTACCAGAGTGCAGCATGGAGGATGCTGCTGAAGACACTAAGCAAGGTAGCCAAGAGGGGAAGAAGATACAGCCAGCTATCTAGTTTGGCTCATTTCCCCCTGTATCAGTCAATATGGTACACATACTGCCTCATGAATTCCAGGCTGGAAATGAGGACCAGGGTGACCAAGACATGGATCCAATTCCTGTCTCTAGTAAAGAGTCACAAGTGAGTATGGTACAGGATGCTCCTGAAATGGCTACTCCAATGGAAACTGAGTGTGAAAGCGAGGAAGAGGTGAGCATCAACCTCTCATATCCTTTTGAATATCCCTCGAATTCCATGACCCAACACGTCAAGCCTTTGTACATCAAGGCTTTCTTCGATGAGATACAGCTGAACCGAGTCCTAATAGACAATGGGGCAGCGGTAAACTTATTACCGAAATCTTCTTTGAAGAAATTAGGGAAAAAGAATCCCAGGTTGAACCCAACCAACACAACCATCACTGGCTTTGCTGGAGATAAACAGATGGCTCAAGGGATTCTTTCCATTAACTTGAGTGTGGGAAGCAGGGACTACATGACAGCATTCTTCGTAATCGACAACAATGCTAAATATAATGCTTTACTTGGGAGAGATTGGATCCACACTAACAAATGTGTGTCTTCCTCTTTGCATCAGAAAATCATGATGGCTCTGGGTAATGGAGAGATAGAGGAGATTGATGCAGATCCTCAACCCTTCATAGCCTGTGCAGACTTTGCAGAGGCCAAGTTGTATATTGAGGGAGTGACACCACTCAATATACTGAAGAAAGCTGATGGCTCAGTCGAAGTAACGGCTGATGAGAAAGTGACACACCTGAAGCACTTAGTCCAAGAAAGTGCTGATGAAGAGGTGGTCGTGAAAGATGACAATGATGCCTGGTTATAGGCAAGGAGGTGAAGAACGAGAAGCCAAGTCCTTGGCTCTGATTAAATTCTCATCATTGGACGTAAAAGCAATAGTCCAGAAAGTACAAAAGCAAGAGAGAGAGGCCATGATAATTGGCTGTAAACAAGAACAGCAACAGGTCAGAAGTTTGACCCTTGGGAAATACTGTGCATTGGACATTGAAACAAAGGTCCAGGAGATTCAAGAAGAAGACGCCTTGTGGACAGATTTTGTCTATGAGGAAGAGGGCAGAGATGTCGAATTAAAGAACCTAAGAGCAGAACAAGGCGAAAAGGTTGCTTTGAAGGTTGAAGAAACCAAAAAAGAAGCTTCGATGAGTTCTCAGACACAAGACCTCTTAGCAGAAGTGAATTTAAAGGAAGGTTCTGTGCAGCAGCCCACCTATATAAGTACTTGCTTGAATGTTCTGGACAGAGACCAGTTATTGGTTGTTCTAAAGAAATACAAAGATTGCTTTGCATGGTCTTATAATGAACTACCAAGATTAGATAGATCATTGGTGGAACATAGGCTCCCTATGAAGCCTAATTTCAAGCCATACAAGCAGAAACCAAGAAGGATGAGTCCAAAAGTAATTCAGAAGGTCAAGGAAGAAATTCTTAGACTACTCAAGGCAGACTTTATTAGGACAGCCAGGTATGTTGAATAGCTATCTAATATTGTGCCTGTAGTTAAGAAGAATGGCAAAATGAGGGTATGCATCGATTTCAGAAACTTAAATCTAGCAACTCCTAAAGATAAGTACCCTATGCCTATAGTGGATCTGCTGGTAGACAGTTCAGTAGGGCATCAAATTTTATCAATGATGGATGGCCACTCTGGTTATAACCAAATATGCATTACAGAGGAAGATATCCACAAGACAACATTCAGATGTCCTGGGAATATTGGCACCTTCGAATGGGTTAAAATGCCATTTGGTCTGAAGAATGCTGGAGCTACATATCAGAGGGCTATGAACACTATCTTTCATGATCTCATTGGAGGGTATCTAGAGTGTTATATTGATGACATTGTGGTGAAATCCCAGTCCATGGAGGAGCATTTGTTTCATTTAGAAGCAGCTTTCGAAAGAATGAGGAAGTTCAAGTTGAAACTTAATCCTCTTAAGTGTGCTTTTGGTGTATCATCTGGAAACTTCTTGGGTTATGTAGTGCACAAGAAAGGAATACAGATTGATCAGAATAAAGCTAAAGCCATCATTGAAGCTAGGCCTCCATCAAGTAAGAAAGAATTACAAAGGTTGCTGGGGCAGGTTAACTTTCTTCGAAGGTTCATTTCTAACACTGCAGGGAAAACTAAAGTATTTTCTTCCTTGTTAAGGCTGAAAGATGAAGAGGAATTTCTATGGACAGCAGAGCATCAAAGTGCTTTCAAAGGTATTAAAGCCTACTTGGCCAACCCTCCAGTGCTGATGCCACCAAAGGAGAACAAGCCTTTGAAGTTGTACATAGTTGCAGCAGAAGATTCATTGGGAGCTTTCTTAGCCCAAGACAACGAAGAAGGCAAAGAGCAAGCTATTTATTACCTTAGTAGGTTTTTAAATTCTTGTGAATGTAAATATTCAGCTGTTGAAAAGCTGTGTCTTGCTTTGTATTTTGCTGTAATGAAATTAAGATATTATCTTTTACCTACGACTGTCTTAGTAATTGCAACCACAGATTTGGTTAAATACATGTTATCTAGACCTATGTTGAGGGGAAGAATTGGCAAGTGGATATTAGTCTTATCAGAATTTCATCTAGAATATGTCCCTCAAAGGGCAGTAAAAGGGCAAGTTTTAGCTAATTTTCTGGCAGATCATCTATCTCAAACAGAAAGCCAAGAGATAATGGAGTTTGGTATGGCTAATGTTGAGCCATGGCAGATGTGGTTTGATGGATCGAAAGCCAATGGTTTAATTGGAATTGGTGTTGTGATTAAATCTCCACAAGGGGTAGAAACCACACATGGTTTCCGAGTGGATGAAGCCACTTGTTCCAATAATCAGGCCGAATATGAAGCCTTAATAGTAGGACTAGAAATCCTCATTGGATTACAAGTACATGCAGTTGACATATTTGGGGACTCTCAATTGGTGGTTAACCAAGTGAAAGGGATTTTCAAGTGTCAAAGCATAAGCATCCTACCATATTATGTTGTTGCATTACATCTTTCTCGGTTTCAAATAGCAAATGTAACCCATGTTCCAAGATTCTTGAACAATAGAGCTAATGATGTGGCTCAAAAAGCTTGAACTTCAAGAGAAGGGATAATACCCAGAAGGACATAAGCCAAACAACATATCAGAGATTAATACAACCTTTGAATAAAAGGAATGTGATCTTGGAAGTCAATCATAATGACTTACAAGAACAAGATTGGAGACATCCAATAATGTAGTATTTGGCTGGTCCATCTTCGAAGGCCAGCAGAAGAGTCAAATTGCAATCCATGCAGTATATGGTATATGGTAATGCTCTCTATAAAAGGGGGGGAGATGGCTTATTACTGGAATGTTTAGGCCCAAAAGAAGCATTAACAACTATGGCTGAGGTTCATGAAGGCATTTGTGGTGCTCATCAACCTGGTGTGAAAATGAGATGGTTGCTTCGAAGGCATTCCTACTATTGACCAACTATCCTTAAAGACTGCATAGAATATGCAAAGGGTTGCCAGGCGTGTCAAAAGCATGGTGCAATAAGGCATGTGCCCATAACTGACCTACATGCAGTAGTGAAACCGTGGCCATTCAGAGGGTGGGCCATGGATATGATGGGAAAAATACACTCACCTTCTTCGAAACATCATTGTTTCATTCTAGTGGCCACTGACTACTTCACTAAGTGGGTCGAAGCTAAGCCATACAAGGCTGTGGACCAGACAGAGGTCATTGGGTTCATTAAAGATTTGATCCATAGATTTGGCATCCCACAAACCATAACAGTTGATAATGGGACTGTGTTCGATGGAAAAATGGTGAAGTCTTTTGTGGCAGAGTTTGGAATTAGCCTTGTTAATTCCACACCCTATTATGCACAAGCCAATGGTCAAGCTGAATCATCCAATAAGTCCTTGAAAAAAGGAATACAAAAGGTTGTGGAAGATAATCCTAGGGATTGGCATAACCTATTGTTGGATGTTTTATGGGCTTACAGAACTTCCCCAAGGTCAAGTACAGGAGTCACTCCTTATGCCTTAGTATATGGGCATGATGCAGTTCTACCTGGGGAAATTAATGTTAAATCTTTGAGGGTAAGATGCCAAGATCAGTTAGATCCTGAGCAATACCATCAAAGTATGTGCTTGGAGTTAGAAGGCATAGATGAAGCCAGGATGTTGGCATTAAATAGCATTCTTTTCCAAAAGAATAAAGCAGCTAAGAATTACAACAAGAAGGTCAAACACATTGGCTTTGATGAAGGTGATTTGGTATGGAAAACAATACTCCCAATAGGAATTAAAAGCCATAAGTTTGGCAAATGGTCACCTAACTGGGAAGGACCATATCAGATTCATAGAGTTCTGCCTTTTGGAGCATACCATTTGAGAAATTTGAATGGGTATGTACATCCCAAAAAGATTAATAGCAGATATTTAAAGCCTTATTTTCCAACCATTTGGGAAACACAAGGAGTAAAATAAACATTAAAATACAAAAACATAAGACTGCTCGAATGATAAACAAAATTTGTTCTTTTATAAAGAATTAAATACATTGTGCCACAGATTGGCCCATAAATCATTACAATGTCTTAATTGTTTTTGTATAGTGGATTTCCTATTACTAAGTGATGGAAACAATTGAATAGCTGCAGCCATGTCTTCTTTTCGATCAACCAACCCTTGGTTAATGATGTGTAATTTGGTATCAGTTCTAACCAAGGCTTGGTTTATTGCGGCCAACTCCTCTTCAAGCTGAGCTTTATTCTCCAACAGTTGGACTCGAAAGTGAGAAGCAAAAGAATGTTGTTCCTTAAGCATTGATACCTCGGTATGCACTTGGGAAACAAAACTCTGGTCCCTAGCTAGTTTCTCATCCGCAGTCTTAGCAGCATGACAAATGTTGAGATAGAAATCAATAGTAGCTGCAGCCTGGGATAGATGACTTGAGACATTCATACGGTGCTTTCGGCAATGTTCGACATTGAAGGAACCCATTCGATGATAGGCCTTTGTAGAGCCTCGAAGGATCCTCGAAAAGAAGTCGGCGATTCGAGCATACGTCGGATCTATTGAAGGTGTAGAAGGCTTCTCTTTGGAGGAAGTAAGACTCTCGAAGATTTCGATGAAGTCACCAAAACTAATGGTTCAGCTTCAGCACTAAATGTTGGAGAGGTAGAAGGTATGTCGAAGAGACTAGCTAGTCTTCCTTCGAAGATATCTACCTCATCCCTAGACATGAAGGGCATAGAGAGTGTTATGGTGGAGGACACAGAGGACTACATGGGGATGAGAGAAATGGATGGAGCATCTTTGGCAGCCTCTATGGTCTTAGCCACCAACGAATCAAGTGAAGAGGGGTTGGAAGTAGGCATAGGTAATAAACCACGAATTGGAGAACTACCAGCACCCTCTGTGGAAGAATCAACTGCCGTCAGAGATGGAGTAGCACTTGGAATTTCTGAGAAGAAAGGAGGAATAGCAAGGCTCGAAGAAGAACTAAACTGAGGCAGATCAAAAGTCAAAAAAGGGAGATATGGCTCTAAGCCAAGGAAAAGAGACGCAGGGATGCTTAGATTCAAAGAAGGTATATCGAATATAGGCTTGGAAAGTGGGAGCATGATTTGGATGGTCTTCACATGTTGCATCTGGTCAACTTCAACTGAAATCGAGGAAGGCCTTGCTGGGAAAATGAATGCAGTAGCTGTTGCTGCAAGAGGAAGAAATACAAAGGACTGTCAAAATTCAGTATTAAAAGTTGACAAAGGAAAAACAACGGAAGTGTGAAAGAAATTACTTGATCTAGTGGTATTAGTACTGATTGGAGAGCTGCGAAGGGAGTAATGTTCGGCAGCTTGTTGCCTTCTTACTATTTCTCTTTGTAGCACATTGGCAGCAGCAGCTTCTTCTCTTAAAATTTGTTGCTGCCGTCTCCTCTCAGCCCTTTTGAAGACAATTATGGCCTTGGAATGTTCTTGGCCTACGGCCTTGGCAGCTGCCTCATGAGGGGGATCTTCAACCAAGATAGTAGGTTAAACAGTCACTTTCCTTCTCTTTTCTATTGCTTGGGCAATTGTCTCAGAATCAGAGTCCTCAGTAAAGTCGGAAGGAGAGACAGTAATCTTTCTTCTCCTCTTTCTTTGAATTGGCATTGTCTGTTCTTCAGATTTTTTCGTAACTTCCGCAAACTGGGATTCGGAAATAAATTTCTTCTCTACCTTCTTAACGGTTGTTTCCTCTTGAAACAAGTCAGCCACTTTTTTCCTTTTTGTCAAAGGTGACTCATGTTCTGGGTCTGTTTCTCTTTCTTCTTCTTCTTTCCCTTCTGGCACCTCAGTTACTTTTTCAGAATCAAGCAGTCTTCTCTTCTTTTGCTGCTGATCACCTTCACAAAAAATATATAGAAACAAAATAAGAATAACACAATCAGCATTGTATAGGAAGTCGAAAAAGAGAAAACAAAGGCATATACCTTTCCTTGAAGCAGCCCGAGTGGCTTTCGAAGGAGTTGATGTAGCAGGAATGGACTGGGTTGTAGGAGACACAGTGGAGGAATGGACAGTTTCAGCTCTCTTGGGCTTGGCCACATCTAACACCTCCAGTAGGTTTTGAGGTGAAATGGCTAAATAGATTTCCATATTATTTTCCCACCAATTTTGGTATCTCTTAAATGCGGTACTTTCAGGAATGAAAGGGGTGTACTCAAAACTAGTCAAGTCATCTATGAATTTAAAGGTTGCCTCCTCCATCCTTGACTTCCTAACCTTCAGATCTCTCCTGGTAAGGCTCAGATTGGTGTTGCTGCAGAGAGGTATTGGGACCCCTTGTGTGAAACCAAATTGTCTAGCAAAATGAAGCGGGACAATAAGGCTCGACTATACATTTATAAGCTCTGGGGTTCGTGGTCCCGATAAATGACTCCTAGGAAGCAGAAGGGAGGCCCATATGTCCTTGTGAATAGGCGAAACACAGAGCCTGTCACTTAAGAAGTGACTCAACCAAGTTGGACCTATGTTGGTCTCGAAGGGACGGAAACGGTGAATAGGAAGGGCGGCTGGTAGTTGATGGAAGAAAGAGAAATAAAAGGCAAAAGTAGAAGGATAAATGGAAGCATTGGCCAGTCTTATGCCATGGGTAAGAGAGTGTAACCTAGAAAATTTAAGGCATTTGGATTGTAATTCAGTGAAATAGGCGAAAAGCCAAAGCTGAAGGATCCATAATGGCCCTCCTTGATTAGCATCTAAGGGTTTCTCGCAAAAGAGGGAACAAACTCTATATATATGACCTAGAATATATGGGGCTAAGGCTACCCTTTTTTGCAAAACAAAGGCTTTGGCAAGAGGAGCAAATTCAGGCATGATTCTTTGAGAGGAGGTGCAGAAGAGAAATTTGCAAAGCCAGTATAACAAAAAGGAAAAGAATTCCCTATCAGTTACTGGGCCCTCTTTTTTATTCTCAGCTTTAACAAAATCGCTGTAAGATAAGTTAAGAGAGGAGAGGGAAAAAGAGACAGTTAAGTCAGGGAAATCTGGTGTAATGAGGGTACCAATAGGAGATACTCTTAGATGGCAGATGTCAAGAACAGTAGGAGCCATCATCCCACATCTAAATTGAAAGAAATTGAAGATAGGGTTCCAAAAACATAAAACAGCAGGGATTAAGAAAGGATCCTCCGAGATAGTTACCCTAGATAGTCGGAGAGCATCGAGAAAGCAGAGTTCTTGAAGGTCCAGTGTCCTTGCAGGGATGACCCGATCATACCATTCTTGCCACTCCGGTCTCGTTGTGGGCCAACATCGGTGAGGGCGATTGATTCTCCAGTTCCTCCAATCGAGACCACCTTCATAAAGGAGACATTGGTTTTCCAGACGAGGATATAGAGCTGGGAGCTCAGCAGGGATCTCCTTGAATATTGGCCCAAGCACATAGTCTTGCTGCTCATGACGACGAGGGACAAAGATACGCCCGTCAATGGCGCTTTTCCTCCCAAATTGTACTTCTCACATTCTACGTCAATAAGCCTTTTCAAGGCTACGGATGAGCTCACACGTTCTACGATTGGCACTTCTGGTGAAGAAGAAGCCATTGATGGTACGTTTTTCAAAAAGGAAAGGGGGAAGTAAAGAGGAGTGAAAGATATGAGGGTTTGTGCGTTAAAAGAGCAAAGGATTTCAGAAACACGAAGCAAGAGGGTTTTAAAAAAAGCTTTTGTGTCTGAAAATATATTACATAAGTCGTTAAGTACTAAAAGTACGAATATGAGGAGTCTCTTCCAATATTGATAGTTTTGGAGGGAAAAAGCACATTCCGGATGTTGACGCCAGCTTCGAAGCAAGATATTTGGCTTCGAAATGAGATTTTGGCACCAAAAAATCAAACAACAACGGCTTCGAAGTACATAAGCTGGTTTCGAAGCATACTACATGCTTAAAAATGCTAGAATGCTCAAATATTGGTCCACTTCAAAGGGTTTAAAGACCTGTTTGAGGGTTATTAATCAAAGTAGCGACATTCGGAGCAAATCCTCGGATCCTTTAAGGATGAGAACACTGTTCGAAGCATTAAAACCAATCGTTGGTTTTTATATATATAAGAAGAAATTGCTTTTGAACCAAAACAGTTTGGATTACTCTTCGAAGCAAAAATGGTCAATTTGAAATTGATTGGCTATATTAACCATGACCATATATTGGTTATAGTTAGTTTTGAGAGGTAATGTGGTTAAAATTCAAAGCATTAATTCCAGATGATATCAGCCAGAATTGTCAATTTTACTCCATAAATTGGAAAAAGACATGTTGGTTCTTTTAGCGTTTCATTAAACAATTGAGTCTAGATTCGAAGGATGATATAGCGACCCCGGTCTTTTTCCCATTTGATTATTGTATCCGGACTTACGTTCCGCGGATTCTGTTGTTATATTTGTTGTTCTCTAATTCCTCAATTGAGTTATAGGATGTGTTGGGCAGGTTTGTTTGAGTTGGTTGGGTTGAAATCAAATCTTCTTTGTCGATTTTGAGTTGGTCGCTCGGCGAGGTTTGGTCGCTTCGGCGAGGTTGAGTTTTGTTTCTAGTGGCTCGAGCGAGATTTCTTCGCCGGCGAGATTGCGTCTAGTATAGACGAAGCGAAGTGTTTTCGCCGGCGAGCTTTCTTCGCTTCAGCGGCGAGTTGTATGTTTTCGAGTTCTTCGCTCGGCGAGCATTCATCGCCGAGCATGCTTCCGGATTGCGCACTGAAGCATCGAGTTCTTGGCTCGGCGAGCTTTTCTTCGCCGGCGAGTATTTCTTAATGTCGGTACTCGGCGACCATGTCTTCGCTTCGGCGAGCACATCGATATTTAAACGCGCAGCGGTTTAAACGTCCTTTTTCACATTTTTGATCCAAAAACCCTAGTTCCGAAGTTTCTTCTTTCTCAACTCATCTTTTCCTTGGGTTTGATCTATCTAGAGGCGTTCTAACCTAGTTCCTTCATTAAAAAGGTAGAGGAGAGTGAGGGCTTTCATTTAATCGAGCATTGTTGGATTTGGAGCACTTTAACATTTGGGCAAACATCTTCATCTTCTTCTATTGGGTTCATTGCTTTGAGGTAGGGATTTCCTACTCCTTGTATACGTTTAATCCTAAGTGTTGGTGTTACGGTATATGGGAGGGTGGTTTAGTAATGCAGGAGAAATCTTAGGTTTTTGTCATAGATTAATTCATGTAATTAATTTAAAAAGGGGAATTGTGTATTGGGTTAAATTCATGAGATTTGAGAAATTGAGATTGGTTGATGTAATTGAATATTAAATCACTCATATGTGGATTTGATAATGTATATATATTGTGATATTTATTTCTCGCTTAGAAATAACTGTTTTGGGCTATCGGTGGAGGATAGCCATTGATTGTTGTAGACCTTGCATGCTGCTTAGGTATACTGGAATTAAGTCACATATGTTGTTGTTGAATTAATCTGAACATTACTTGTATTGATTGTGTGTTGCATATGGCAATTTGTATGTTTCATTGCATATGCATGATGTTTGGAGGAGATAGGGGATGAACTCCACGGTTTAGGGAAGATAGGGATGGACCTCTAAACCGGATTTGTTTGGAGGAGATAGGGGATGAACTCCACGGTTTAGGGGAAGATAGGGGATGGACCTCTAAACCGGATTTTTGTTTGGGAGGAGATAGGGGATGGACTCCATTAGCATTACTTTTATGTGTGCTTATTTATATTGAAGTGTTTTATTGATACAGCACTAAAATGTGTGTCAATTGGGAAGTATGGAAGTGAATTGATTATGATTGATATAATACCAACTCGTGTATTTGTTATGATTAGGTTTAACTTGAATTGTTATTCCTGTGGAATTGGAAGTTTTGTTAATAAAAGATGAAACCCCGTTGAGTTATTTGGCGGTGTTACGAGCCATAGATGAAAAAGTAAGATGTGCCATAGACAATGTGTCATAGGCAATATAGACATTCATGTCTTAAAAAGTGCTTGGATTATAGTGTGTTAACCATGTATTAGATGCTAATACTTTAGTTAATTCTTATGCTTGGTTTAGTATTTCTCTATTGGTACATGGCTCACCCTATATAGAACTTCATTTTTCGTGCAATTGGTTCACTACCTCCAAGGACTTAGCTTGTGAGGAATTGAATTGGAAGACTTGTTTTATTTATTTTTTATTTATTTTATTTGAACAATGTAAACTTTCAAGCCTAGGGCTTTATTTGTTTTGAGTTAGAACTCATGAATTTGTGTCCAAGTGTTGGCTTGGCAAAATGTAAGCCCATAGGGCATTTATTTGATGTTTTATTCCATATTACTTTGGTGACTTAAATAATATACTGTTTTTCTTTTATTAATGCATGTCATGTTTCGGGTTTAATTTTGAGGGCGTGACAGATGAGATTGTTCAATTCGAAGCTATGAGTTGGCTTTTAAAGACAAAAGGAAGTAGAGTCAAACAATGTCAAATACAGAAGGACTTTGTTTGTATTGAAGCCAAGACAATTACATTAAGTAACCCTATTTGGGTACAAATTCAAGCTCATAAAAATAAGGAATAGAATAAATAATAAGATCATGAAACTTTGTCCAACAATGATCAATGAATGTTTGTTCTTTCTTTATTATATCTTCTATCTCCTCTAATGTTGGCTGCATAAGTTGGTGTGCTCTCACTTCATAGTAGAATTCCTCAGCCTTTATTTCGAAAGCCTCTTCCCTCAATTTTTGTTCCAACTCATCTATAACCAAATCATCCCAATACGCAGAATCTTTATTTTTGAAGTCATCGAAATCTTCGATGAAGTTCTCTGCCGTCTTGGGCATGAATTCGGAGACAAAAGTTGATCCAAAGATTGGATGGTGACCTTGGAATTCGATGCGATAGAGGAGCAGGAAGTTGATCCAGAACATGTGAAGTTACGCTTGGGCAATGGGATTAAGGACATGGCCTAGTCGAGAATATCACAAGCCCATCGAAAGTTCTTGAGAGGATGTCATCCTCAAGAACATTGAAGGGCAAGTGAGAAAGCATAGCGAAGTTGAGCTTGTTTCATTTCGGTGGAGTTGGGGATGATGGAGGTTTGTAAGGTGGAAAGATTTTGTCCATGGGAAGGGCAAACCTTAGTTTCTCTGTCCAGGAAAGAGTGGGAGGAGGAGAAGGAGTAGATAGTTCTGCTTCAGAAGATGGAGAATGTGTGGATGCTTCTATTCCAGAAGGTGGAGAAGAAGGTGTGGATGCTTCAATTTCAGAAGATGGAGAAGAAGAAGTGGATGCTTTTGTTATGGGAGATGGCACGGGAGCGGAAGGAACAAAGGCATTAATGTAGTCAAGCCAGTCAGAAGAGCAAATCTTCGCCTTCTTGGCTAAAAATGAAGGGCTGTACCCTTGTGATTCTTCCAGACGCCGGGCAGTGTGCATTATCTTTGTGGGCATAGAGGATGTGTACCAGGCCACAAGCAGATTCTCCTCCAAACTACGTCGAAGGTCAATAGGCACATAAGGATAGACCACCGAGCTTCGAGCGTAAGAAGGAAAATCTAAAGGGTCAGCGAACTCAACAAAATGGTGATTGATTCGTTCCCTCAAGTCCCAGGACTCAGGTGCTGACCAGTTTGTCCATCCGGAAACCCCAGAAGATGAAGAAGTTGTAGCTTCATCCTAAGTAGAGGTTTGTGAAGAAGAACTTCCCAAGTCCATATTTGCAACTTGTTGAAGTAAAGGCTTGAGAGTAATTCGTTCAAAGTACAAGGGGAGTTTAGAGGAAGAACTTCTTGTATTTGTAAATTTGTAAACCGAAGGATTAAGGGCAATGTGTTCGTAGTCCAAAGGTTGATAATTTGCAAAAGCCTCCATGACCTGAATATAGAAGGGCGGGTAAAGGTGGCTAATGAATGCGTGGAGATTCTTTCGAGGGAAAACAGCATTACTCAATGGCTCTTCGTATGCTTGATCAATAGAGTGAGAAGTTGATTGAGCCGTAGTCCGTTCGAATGCTAAAGGTATTGGGATGTTCAACAAGTTGAGAGTTAATACAAATGATCACCAAATAGGTGACGGTTGTGTTTCCTGAAGATGGATTCCATGCACGTTCCAAAAGCGCGGGAAAAGCTTTTGGTCCACTAATATCTCCAAGTATTGGGTATATTAGTGCGGGGGGTAATGTTGGCTACATATTTTGTAAAAGCCAAATCACAGTTTGACACGTGACAGAATAAGGGTATTATCGGAAGATAATTCAAGTCTTCGATCCTGATCGAACACGTGGCAATGAACATTGGTTCTCACGTGATCTGAGTAGCACTAGATCAGTAAAGAGATACAAGGTGACGTAGCTTCAACGGTTACTCATATTCAAATTCAAATACATGAGGGAAGCTCAACTGCAAGAGATGGCGTAGTGGGACTACTTCTAAGGCAGCATGATCATCGATCATGGAGGAGTAGTTCGATGGTTTGAAGCACAGTTCGAAGGTCATCTTTGACAAGTATAAATAGCAGGGAAGCCCTCAGAAAAGGGCCCCAGACTCAGATTATACAAACCAGTCTTTACTTCATATTTTCTTTTCCAGTTTTACATTTCCTGTACTTTAAATACCTGCACTTTAAATACCTATTCTTTAAATACCCGCACTGCACTTCGATTCATAGGAGTAGTTTCAAGTAGATTCAAGTAGACTGTTGCTGTAAACCTCTTCAAGACTGAGTTTGGACTATTGTAAGTGTTCATTCTAATGAAATACTTCGATTGTTCTTCATATTAACTGTTATTTTTCTTAATTTCTCCTAAGTCAAGCCACAAGTAAAAGTCTTCTTCATTGAGGCTGAAAGAACTAAAACACAATCGTCTGATAATTGGTTGGCAATTATAATTTCTGTAAGGACTGATTGATCCTTGCTGGCACGCTCGCATTTACAAAAATACCCTTCGAAAAGCCAAAAAGCCAACAGGTTGTAATTTATCTTATTTATAATTTAAAAATAACATAATAAAATAAAGGGAGATTTATTAGAAAATCCTTTTTCAAGTGTTTGTATTCTAATTAATCCATAAAAAATTCTTGTATTGTAATAAATTCTATTATTTGAACATTTGATCTACCAAATCCTAATTCTCATATTTAAAGTATTTTATGAACATTTCTACCCTTACAAATATTTTTTGAACGGTTACCAATTTGGTGATGTGAACATTCATATTTTACAATGTGAATATTCACATTAACGTATGAATGTTTATATTGATAATGTGAACATTCACATTAACCGTGTGAACATTTATACTTTAAATGTGAATATTATTAGAGATATTTTGGTAACTATGTCACTCATAAGACTTATTGGAATATAAGAAAATAATGTGGACTAATGTGATAACCCAACTCGTACTATACTTAATTATGCATGTGATTATGTGGTCGAGATGAATTTGCAAATTTAAGTATGTGAATTATATGAATTTGGAAAAATATCTGCTAAAAGTAGGAATATCTGTTGCAATTGGACTTTGAATCGAAATTGAAGGCCTTAGAGGCACGATAAACAAAAACACCAACTTCATATCTACGATTAACATGATTTATAGAGCTTACGATGAAATTTTGAAAAAATATGATTTGTAATGATTTAATCATGTTTTATGAGTTGGGTCATATTTGTGTGTTTAGCCCTATTGTTCTTCATTTGTTGGTTGAGAGCCCTAGAGAGTGAGTTAGAGAAAGAGAGAGAGAGAGAGGAAAAGAAAGCTAAGGATTTGAAGAAAATCAAAGGCCAAACCTTAGATTTGAGTTGAGGTATGCTAATTTACTTACAAACTTTGTCTCTAACTCATCTTTGTCAAGAAATCATGAAGAAATTAGGAATTTTGAGCTAGGGTTTTGAGTTGTGTAGTGACTAGAGCTAAAGGCATGAAATTGGACCTTAATCTCTACACCATTGTTTGATTTGAGTTCATTTTTATGATTGATCCATGAAACAAACCCTAGATGGTTCATATAAACAAGATTTGTGAGAAAATCATTCATGAATATATATATTTTGAACTTATGTATGTAAACCATGAAATTGTGAAAAGATGAGACCATGAAATTGTTGTTGATGCAAGATTGATATATTTAATGTGGAATTACACTTGTGTCAGGCTTAGATATCATATTTTTGAGTTGTTTTTACATGGATTTGGGCATGGGAATAAAAGGAAAACGTTTATATCTTGGAGCTATTTTCGGACTGCCTGAGTGAGCCCAAACCACTCATGTGGCCTCGGGCTCTGCACGAGCACCCAAGATTTAAGCCTAAACCCACTTTTCACTATGCGCTCGAGCGACAGCCATTTCCGCACGTGCGAAGCCAGATCTCTCGAGCACGTGCGGCTAAACAAGGAAAAAAATTGTGTTGTTTTGTCTTGCTACCCCCAGCCTTCGGAATGCGTTCCCAACCTTATTTAGCCCTTTTTGGGAGTTAAATGATGAATAGAAACTCATTAAAGAAGGTTGTAAATAATGAAAGAAAATAGTACAATTGAAGTGAATTACTTATCGAATATGTGTATGACATGTTTGGTGTAGGTTGTGTACCGGAGGAAACGCCACAAGATTGATCTCGCTGTGAGTAATAATACCATATTTATATGTTCGTTATTGTGTACTTCAAACCATAAACGGTGAATGGTGCTGACATTATGATTTGTTTGAAATGAGAAACCTCATTAATATTACATGACACGTGCAACATTGGGCCCGAGGCCGTTTTGTTATATATTGGGTCCAAGGTTGTTTTGTTATAGGATTGGGCTCGAGGCCGTTTTTTTATATGTTAGGCCCGAGGCCATTTTGATATATGATTGGACCTGAGGCCGTTTTGTCATATGTTCGGTCCGAGGTTGTTTTGAAATATGATTGGGTCCGAGGTTGTTTTGAAATATGATTGGGCCCGAGGTGTTTTGATATATGTTGGGCCCAAGGCCATTTTGAAATATGATTGGGCTCGAGGCCGTTTTGTTATATGTTGGGCTCGAGGCCGTTTTGAAGTATGATTAGGCCTAAGGCCGTTTTGTTTATACGATTTTGAGTATTGTGAGAATCTTATGACTATCTATTTGCACTGTTCTACTATTTTGTTACTTAATGAGCTTCGCTCACCTAATCCTATGTATGCACATGTAGGTAATCTGCAGCATGGAGTACACCCCTAGAGTCAACTTCAGAAGCCATTCTTTTTGAGACCCAATCGAGTCACACCTCCGAGATGAAGTTTCATCTTTGACTCACATCATACTTTGACTTTAATTTGTTTTTGCTATTGTGGTCTTGGGTTTGTAAATGTTATGCACAAATTTCTTCTGATACTTATATTCTTTTTTCATGGACATGTAAATGATGTGGATGTGTTATTTTTTGCTCATATTAGTATAGCTCAATGGACTTATTCTTTTGTTGTATACTTCCGCTTTTGGCCTCATTACTATAATTACTCTGTATGTTTGTTTGAGGCCAAAGGTAATCAAGTGATTACCGACCGGTTATGACCCAAACTTTTAGAGTAAGTTCAGGTCACGACAGAGTGGTATCAGAGCACGAGTTAATATCTCACATACGAGTCCATGCGAGCAATAAAGAATCTAGAAAGGGTTTAAGTTGCATCCATAATGCATCCATAATCAAGTATGACATGAAAATGTGCATTTGTAAATGTGACTTATGTATTTATTATTTGGGAAAGTTATAATGTGTGTTCCTTTAAATCATGGTGAGAACAAGAGCAGAGAATGGGGAGGATTCAATCTCCGCATGACTTGATAGAATGGAGGCAATGATCATGGACATGGAGGAGGCCTTTAGACAACAACAGAAACAACAACTACGGCCACCGATGCCTGTGCCATCACCTACAGTGCAAGACCACCAGGCCGACGACCGAACTATTGCTCTCACAAAAGAATTTAAGAAGATGAAACCACTCTTGTTCAAAATAGGAATTGATCCATTAAAGGCGAAGGCTTGGGTGCTTGGTATCGAGAAATTGTTTGAAGTCTTTCCATGTATAGAGGCATAGAAAGTCTTGCTAGCTGCTTTTACACTAGAGGATGAGGTGCGCCGTTGGTGGATGCTTATTCGAAGAGAGCATCAAGGGGTGAATTGGGCTCAATTTTTGGAAATCTTCTGTGAGAAGTACTTCCCACAGAGTATCCGAGACAAGAAGGTGTCAGAGTTTGAAAACTTAAAGTAAGGAAACAAGACCGTAGCAGAGTATGAAGCGTAATTTACCGAATTAACCCGTTTCACACTGTATATGGTCTACACGGACTACAAGAAGACGAGAAAATTTGATGGAGGTCTCCAAGACTCCATTCTTGAGAAGATTAATGTATTGCAGGTACAGAAATATGTGAATATATTGGATAAGGCCATCATAGCAGAAGACAACCAAGCCAACCGCAACCGGTACTCGGATTGGAAGGGCAAAAGGCAAGGCTCCAATGTGCACAAAGGGTCGGTGTCCTCACAAAGTAAGAAGCAAAATTTGGGAACTTCCAACACTTCAGGTTCTATCCATGATTCGATACTAACTTGCCCGGAGTGTGGAAAGAAGCACCGAGGGGTTTGTTATCGAGCATCAGGAGCTTGCTTTAATTGTGGAAAGACAAGACATATGGTGAGAGATTGTCCTATGTTTAGGCAACAAAAAGAGAATAGGCCAACTACTAGTTCAGTCGATTCCACTCCTGCAACAAAGACCCCGGCAAGGCCTACTACTCATAGAGATAACGTTAGGCAAGGGAGAGTCTTTGTTTTTGTTCCGAGTGATGTCCAAAATTCAGACGCTGTGGTTTTAGGTACGCTTTTCATCAATGGCCAACTTGCTCATGTGCTACTTGATTCAGGTTCAACCCATTCCTTTGTTTCAAAAACATTTGCTCCTAATTTGAATAGATCTATAGAACCCTTGAATTATGTATTGTGCGTGTCTCTCCCATCCGGGGACTATGTGTTATGTGCTTCTATATATCCTGCATGTAAGCTTTTACTTTGAGATATTCCATTATATGCTAATTTGATGCCTCTTGATATGGTACACTTTGATATAATTTTAGGAATAGATTGGTTAGCTAAGCATCATGCAACCATCAATTGTGTGTCTAAGCAAGTTGTTTTCTGTCCACCGGGTGAGGATGAGTTTACTTTTGTGGGACATGGGGTGGCTCCTCCGCCTTATTTAATATTGGCTATGAAAGCTTGTAAACTACTTCAGAAAGGTTGTAGGGGTTATTTGTGTAGTATTTTACATGCAAAGACAACTGAGGTGGGTGTTAAAAATATTCAAATTGTTAGTGAGTTTCCGGATGTATTTCCCTAAGAATTGCCAGGGGACTTGATAGATCGTAAGATTGAATTTGTCATTACTATTGTACTGGGTACTCTATAACACCCTGTCCCACATCGGAAGTTTACACGGGTGATCTTAGACATATAAAGCACCACTATCTTGCTACTAAATAACTTAGACTTAAGCTTTTAGGTATGGCTGGTCGACCCACAAGTTACTTAGGCCAACAAATAGTGAGGTGCTACTAATGGTATCAGAGTCGACCCATGCACATAACCATATGGGCCACTTATTTTGGGCTACCCATGAGCTTGTTGTGGTATTCTAATTGATTATAGACCCTCACGAGGACCTGAGAATTTATAAGTAGGGGAGTTTGTAACACCCTGTCCCACATCGAAAGTTTGCATGGGTGATCTTGGACATATAAAGCACCACTACCTTCCTATTAAATAACTTGGACTTAAGCTTTTGGGTATGGTTGGTCGACCTACAGGTTACTTGGGCCAGCAAGTAGTGGGGCGTTACAAACTCAACCTATTTCCAAGGCTCCGTACATAATGTCTCCGGTAGAAATAAAGGAATTGAAAATATAGTTGCAAGAATTGCTTGACAATAGGTTCATTCGGCCGAGTACATCGCCATAGGGCGCACCTGTTTTGTTTGTGAAAAAGAATGATGGGACCCTTCGGTTGTGTATTGATTACCGAGAACTTAATAAGGTAACGGTGAAGAATAAATATCCTTTACCACGAATTGATGATTGTTTGACTAATTACAGGGGGCACAAGTGTTTTCAAAAATCGACTTGAGATTCGAATACCATCAGTTGAAAGTCAAAGCAGAGTATATTGAGAAGACCACCTTCCGAACCAGGTACGACCATTATAAATTTTTAGTAATGCCATTTGGGGTTACGAATGCACCGGTAACTTTTATGAATTTAATGAATCGGGTTTTCAAACCGTACTTGGATGAGTTTGTAGTGGTATTCATTTATGACATTCTTATTTATTCGAAGAGTATAGAGGAACATGACAGGCACTTGAGATTAATTCTTCAAACACTTAGGGACAAAAAGTTATATGCTAAATTGAAGAAATGTGAATTTTGGTTGAATGAAGTTGTGTTTTTGGGGCATGTAATTAACAAGAATGGTGTGTCTGTCGATCTGCAAAAGATAAAAGCTATTGTGAATTGGCCTGCTCCTACCAATATTACAGAAATACGTAGTTTTATGGGTTTAGCCGGTTACTATTGAAGATTTGTTAAAGATTTCTCTAAGATTGCGGTGCCACTTACCCAATTGACTCAAAAAGGTGTTCCATTTGAGTGGACATAACATAAGGAGTCCGCTTTCCAAGAATTAAAGACAAGGCTCACAACAGCACCAATCCTCACCTTACCATTGGGTACAGAAGGGTTTGTTATTTATAGTGATACTTCTCATAAGGGTTTGGGGTGCGTATTTATGTAGAATGGAAAGGTAATTGCATATGCATCTCGACAATTGAAGCCACATGAAAAGAATTACCCTACGCATGATTTAGAATTAGCTGTTGTGGTATTTGCATTGAAGATACGGCGGCATTATCTTTATGGAGCAACAATGTGAAGTCTACACCAACCACAAAAGCCTCAAGTATTTCTTTACTCAAAAGGAGCTTAATATGCGACAAAGACGATAGTTAGAACTCATCAAGGATTATGACTTGCAAATTCATTATCATCCCAGCAAAGCCAAGACGGTAGTGGATGCTCTTAGTAGAAAGTCAACGTGAAATTTAGCATGTTTGCTTGTGGAGTGGAATGAACTATTACTTGACTTGGAAAGAATGGAGGTGGAAATTGTGCTACATGAACGGGATGGAATGTTGGCCGCAATGACCGCACAACCGGCTATTATTGAGAAAATTAAACAAAGGCAATTGGAGAATGAATTTCTCAAGAAAATATATAATGAGATAGAAGCAAAACCGCGATCGGGATTTTCTTTGGAAGCTCAAGTGTTGAAGTTCAAGAGAAGATTGTGTGTTCCAAATGTCCCCAAAGTTAAAGGAATAGTCTTGGAAGAAGCTCACAAGTCCAAGTTTGCTATGCATCTCGGGAATACCAAAATGTACTAAGATCTCAAGCAAGCCTTTTGGTGGCCTAATATGAAGAGAGAAATTGCAGAATTCATTTCAAGGTGCCTTCAATGTCAACAAGTGAAAGCGGAGCACCAAAGACTAGCAGGGTTACTTTAACCTCTCCCTATTTCGGAATGAAAGTGGGAACATATAACTATGGATTTTATTGTGGGCTTACCCCCAACACCCCGAGGTATGGATTCTATATGGGTTGTTGTGGATAGATTAACTAAATCTATTCACTTTTTGCCTATGGAGACTGTTTATAATGCTGATCGACTTGCCACTGTGTACATTGCTGAGATTATTCGATTGCACGGTGTTCCGGTTTCTATTGTGTCGGATAAAGATTCTAAGTTTGTGTCAAGGTTTTGGCAAAGCTTACAAAAAACACTGGGGATAGAGTTAAGGTTTAGTACCGCATTTCATCCACAAACCAATGGACAATCTAAAAGAACTATACAAACGTTGGAGGACATGCTCTGAATGTGTGTTTTGAATTTCCGTTAAAGGTAGGAAACTCATTTACCTTTGGCGGAATTTGCTTATAACAATAGTTTCCACTCTAGTATTGGAATGGCATCAAATAAAGCTTTGTATGGGAGAAAATGGCGAACTCCGATTTGTTGGACCGAGGTTGGGGATACGTCGTTGATTGGGCCTAAAATTGCACAAGTTACTACAAAAAATATTCAAATCATCCAACAGAGATTGAAAACTGCCCAAAGCCGACAAAAGAGCTATCCATATTAAAAAAGGAGAGACTTGGAGTTTGAAGTTGGGGATCATGTTTTTGTCAAATTCACTCCAATGAAAGGGTACACATGATTTGAGAAAAAAGGAAAATTATCACCCCGGTAGATAGAATTGTTTCAGATTTTGGAAAGATTGGGTCCAATTGTCTATCAGATTGCTTTACCACTGGGCATGGAGCAAATGCATAATGTGTTTCACGTATCAATGTTGCGAGGCTACCTTCGGGACCTTTCCCATGTTATTGAATATCATCAAATTATGCTTAATGACGATATGATTTATAAGAAGAAACCCCTTCGAATCCTTGATCGGCAAGTCAAACAACTAAGGAACAAGACTGTCCCAAAGGTAAAAGTAGAATGGAGGGAACATCATGGAAGTGAAGCCACTTGGGAACGGGAAGAAAAAATGCGGCAACGATATTCGGAATTGTTTTCAACTTGAGGTAAACAAGTTTTAAGGACCAAACTCCCTAAAAAGGGGGAGACTGTGATAACCCAACCCGTACTATATATGCATGTGATTATGTTGTCAAGATGAATTTGCAAATTTAAGTATGTGAATTATGTGAATTTGGAAAAATATCTATTGAAAGCACAACAAGAGAACATACTTTTTGAGTCGGCAGAGTGCTGTCACAAAAAACATAATTGCCGTCGCAAAAAAGTTTTTGCGACAGCATTTCGATGGCATGGTGATAGACGAGAGTACAAGGGTCGCTAAAAGTTTTTGAGTCAGAAACTATGTCGTCGCAGCATATTTACGACAGTAAAGAGTATTAATTGAGACGGTCTTCTACTGTCGCAAAAAAAGACCAAAAATCACTTAAGTTAGTGTCTGCAAACATGCTGTCTCTAATACTATTATTGTGTCGATACATTACCATCACTATAGATTTTTTTGCGTCTGTAATGTGCCAACTCTAACAAAATTCATCTGTACACTGTATAAGTTTTCTGAGACTGTTAGTTGCCGTCGCAAAAAAATAAAATAAAATAAAATTTCATAAAAAAGTTATTTCATTTTTGTAATTAATACCTGTATTATGTTTGTTGAAATCTAATAAAAAAAAATGCATTCAATCAATATACATTCATTCATTTATTCAAAAACCAAAAATGTTTACACAAATTCAGTCATCATCTTAGCTTCATTGACATCAAAATATTAACAAAAATTTGTTTAATCAATACAAACAGTATAGTGGCAATATGTTACAAATATTAAGTACAAAAAGCTTGACATCTGAAACCATAATATAATATGTCCAAAAATAAAATTAGCTTTCATGCCACCATTAATTCATCCATTCATCAGTCATTAATTAGTTAGTCTTCATGCAAAACCTGAAAACAAAAACAAAAACAAATTAAATCAAATATTAGGTTATATAATATATATATATAGCTTCACCAAGTCATAAACTCAATTTTAGCTGGACACTCCCTAGCTAATACTATTGGGCCTCACTGAATATAATCAAATTGTCTAGCTCAGTGCTGGACAGTGAAGGCAATTGGGGCATTGAAGTGCTGGAAAACTTGGTCTGCTCTCAGACCATACTAGAAATTCTCAAAATCCATAGGCCCAAATTTATGACCTTCACAGATGCTCCTTTTTGGGTTGGTTCCACTAATGGTAAGTTCACTACTACTACTACTTATAAACTTATTGCTAATCAGGACATAAGTAGTGGGGATTGGAACTGGATCTGGAAACTCAAAGTTCCTCAAAAAGCTGAAAACTTTTATCTAGCTTATTCTTAAGGGAAGGTTGCTCACTAATCATATGAGACTCATAAGGAATATGGCCTTAACTGACTTGTGCCCCAGATGTGGATTAGCTAGTGAAGACATGAATCATCTCCTCAGGGAGTGCAACTCCTCCAAATACATTTGGGTTCAAATAAAGAACACTAAATAGTGGGAGGATGGATGTGGTCAGCCACTTTTTGAATGGGTTGCTGAGAATTTGAAGAAAAAAAAAACTGAGTTTTTTGGTAAAAAATGGTATACTATTTTCATTGTTACCCTTTGGCAGTTATGGAAAGATCGAAACAAACTTGTTTTTGAAAGCCAAATTACCCCTATTCAAATCAATCTCAAGAACATAAGAAATAATATCCATGAGATTGATGAGGCCTTTCAATCTATTCTCCACCCGAATCCCTCTCATCCTAGACTAATCAAATGGTTTTGTCCACCTGTAAGAAAGCTGAAATTAAATGTTGATGGCTGCTCAAAAGGAATGTAAAATAGGTTCAACACTATTAAGAAATGCAAAATAGGTTCAGCACTAATCAGTCTTACTTTAGGTTCAACATCAGGAAAAATAGGTTCAACAGCAACAATAACACTAAATTGGGTTTTCAGTAGGCTAACCCTTAACCTCAACTATGTGTGATTGTGAATATTGCATTATGTAATAGAGATACCTGCACAGGAGAACCCAATAACTCATCATCATGACTATCATGATCTCCTACAAACTTCCTGACTTGTTGACATCCACTAGAGGCATTTGGAAGCTATATAACCAACACCAATACCATTTTATTAAATATAATACATAGAAAGAAAAGAAAAAAAAAAAAAAAAAACAAATTGCCTAAGTTATTTAGTCAGTCATTTTTACACCACTTGCATATCACTTGGGCCGCCTTGGGACCTTATGAAGTCCATCCAAGCTCTAATTTGCTCGAACTCTACCTTCAACTTCTCAATGACCCTTTGTTCAATCTCAACCGTTAGCCTTTGCTCGATCTCTTGAGTAACTGTTTGGCATACTTGTTGATTGATCTTCTCAACAGTCGATGATGAGCATGCTTGTGATGGACTGATATCTTTTTTGTACACTACACTTCGAGGCACAACTATCCCATAAGTCTTGCAATATCCGTGTCCATCATTTCCTACTAGGTTATGGAAAATCTTATCTTGTAGCTCTTCTGTCCTGAGGGGCTCGTCTATTATTAAGAGTTGCTCATTATATTCACCCTAAAATTTAAAGATATTAGTATACAAACAGCACACTTAAAAAAAATATTAAACCAATATGCAAAGGCCCATACCAAAAATAATTTCATATCTGGATCAGTTATCATGCGTGTCTTTATGAAGACACTCATCTTGTTAGTGCTCTCTCCATGAGCCATCATCTAAAATTGCCAAACATATAAAAGTTAGCATTTAGTTAATTTTTATATAATTGTTAATACAAATCATTACCTTATGTTGTATATCGGCAAAGGGTGTTCTCCCAGTCCTATGCACTGGACCACGCAACTCCCGATTTTTAGAATTACAGTTAGCAATCTTCTGTAAAAGTAAAGCATTCACATTTTACAAAACTATTAATTAAATGTCATACAAGAGATACGTGAATATATTTGTCTACCATTGCATCTTTACTACTCCTGTACTCCACCATCACCTTCCATTGTTCTGGCAAAATGTCCAAAGGCACTTTTTCACTAATATTTGGATCATCTTTAAGAGGCTTGTAGTGATTGGTCTTAGTCTTATTTTTGTAATCCTTCCACAATTTGTTACATGAGTCTATCACCACTGGCTTCAACCCTTCTGGAGTATATAACAAGTTATCCTACACAACACAAGGTAATGGAAATAAGATTAGCAAACATTATAATTAATACAATGGAAATAAAGTAGCAAACATTATAAATGTATAAGACATTTGAAATAAAATTATCAAGCATTATAAACAAGACAAATGAAATGTACAAACAAATAAATTTATACCTGAACCTCTTTCCAAATGCCTTCCACAATATCTTCAAGCACCGAGCCCCAAGTAAGATAAGTTAAAGGAACTCAGTGTGGATTGCGCACAATCTGACACAATTGCCCCTTAAATGACTGTCCTAGTTTATTAAGTGGCTGAAACATGGCATTGAACTCTACATTCAGCTTTGCTCTAGTACCCTATTCCTTGACTCCCTTAGCACGACCACGACTGTGCCTCCGTGAAGAAGAATGACCTGAAATAAAAAATTTATTTAAAAAAAAATTTAATACAGAACATATCATAAGACAAAATATATATACCGGAGTCACGTGACTCTAATACAACAGTGAGCACTAGTGATGCTCGACTTCTTTGCGGCTGTAGCACCAATGATAGTGTCACATCTCTTGATCGACACGTAGACGTATGTGATTATTGAGAGGTTTCAATGCCATCTGAATCAGATTCATGCATCTATAATAATGCCTCACCCATAGTAGCAGCAACATATTTTCTTTTTCCCATAATTACCTAAAATCATATACTTTTGTTCGATAAATAAGTTATAAAATAAGATAAGAAAATATACAGATGTACAAAAGGCATACTTTAGGAAACCTAACAAACTAGAAAATAAATAAAAGTAAAACAACCCTCCACAGATCTAATAACAGGAAAACCACCAAGGCCAACACACTACACTACAAAACAACAAAAATAAAGCAATAGACCAATAACCAACAAAACCAAGAAACCAGCAGCAAACAGAAGCTACCAGCACGACAAAACAAAATAACAACAGAAACAACAACATAGAACCAGCAGAACAGCAACAACAAAACAAAACCAGCACAGCATAAAGCTGGCTATCATCACTGCATCAAACCAGAACCATCACAAGCACCAGCATAGAACTAGCACATCATAAACAACACTTGCAATGGCAAAACAGCACAGCAAAACCAGCAGAGCTATAGTAGTCCACCTAGCCAACCAGAAATCATATATTGATAATACAATGTACAAGTAGATATAAAGAAACATAAACTAATAGATTCTCAATATAAAAGTTGTAATGCATTACTAATTGAATTGATAATAGAAATAATTAATACAAAAAAAGAATACTTTCAGATCATCAATGTATTCAAATATTCATTAAACATAAAATGTCGCTCCTTCTGTTCCTTCCCTCAACCAGCCCACTTCTTCATTCCGGAGCATAACATTTTCTTCCAATTGTTGATCCATAAGCTTAGCTTGAGGATCATTAGATTACATTATCAAATAATCCTCTTTGAGACATCTTCACAACAACATTCCAATCTAGTTCCAAGGGGTCTGGGACATACCAAACTTGCTCTACTTGGGATGCCAAGATGAAAGGCTCATGATTTTGGATGGTCATCTCGATATAACAAGTGCTTAAAGTTGACCAACTTGAATTTAAAGACATCTTCCTTCATCCCGCGAATATTGTCAATCCAATCATACTTAAACAACACATATTTTGTGTCATTATTGTATCGGACTTCGATAAAGTCAATCAATAGTCCGTAATAATAAACAGCTCCCACACGAGGATTGTCCTTCCGGCTAGCATAACTCATTGTATTTGCCTTCAAACAAACACCACTATTTTGAGTTGTTCAATTGTCATCAATGGTGTTGATACAAAATCGACAACCATTGATAATATAGCCATTAAATCTTCTTGCCAAGTTAGTAGGACCATTTGCCAATTTATTGATTTCTTCAGAAATTGTGGCATTTGTCACTCATAACGTTTGGACCTATTAAAAAAATAATCAAAATTCAATATAAATAAAAAAAATGTTAATATAAATAAAAACTATGTAATATAGATGATATATTTAAATATACATACATAATCCACAAACCAAGTGTGGAATGTTTGAAAATGTTCACGTTGAATTTGATGATCATCTACACGTGGCATTTTGCTTTTGAGGAATTCGAGGTGCTTGCTATATAAATTGAAAGATATGTTAGATAATTTCCTAGTTTCATAGGGGGAAGGGAGGGGATCAGGGGAGAGAAATGAGAGGGGAATAATAATAATTGATTATGCAACTTACATTATAAATGGGGCAACTGAACTTGTATTGAATAAGATATATCGATAAACTTATGTCCATGCATTATTATCAAGATAAAATATAGTGTTCTCCTCAATAGCCCGACCCATGTTATCACCACCATCGTAGTTTCTCACCGGTCGGTTACTTCTAGTTTCAACATCATCCAAATACCATGCACAAAATTCCATGCACTCTTTCATCAAGTAACCTTTAGCAATTGAACCTTCTGGATAAGCTCGATTATGCACATATTGTTTCAACGTAAGTCGAAACCTTTCAATTGGATACATTCACCTGAATTGCACTACTCCACCAATCAAAGCTTCATCAGCTAAACGTATAGGCAAATGTTCAATTATATCAAAGAATGCAGGTGGAAATATTTTCTCAAGATGACAAAGTGTTACACTAATGCGATTTTGAATGTATTCCCAATCTGCCGCACGATTCTCCTTGGAGCACAATTGTCAAAAAAAATTGCCCAATTCAATCAAGGGTTCAACCACATTATTGGACAAGGATTTGCGAATAGTTAATGGTATAAGTTGTTGCATCAAAATATGACTATCGTGACTCTTAAGACCTCCAATGCTTCTATCTTCTAAATGCACACGTCTTGAAATATTTGATACATACCCATTTGGCACTTTCACTCCTTTTAGTACTTTGAGAAATATATCTTTTTCATTCTTACTCATTGTAAATTGTGTAGGAGGTAAGTACACTTTGTTAGACCTTTTTGATTGCACATGTAGTGGTCTTCTAATATTCATCTCTTACAAATCACATCGAGCACTCACATTGTCTTTAGATTTTCCCACAACTCCAAGTAATGTCCACAAGACATTATCACATACATTTTTCTCTATATGCATCACATTAAGATTGTGCTGAATTAGGTTGTGCTTCTAGTACGATAGTTCATAAAATATACTCTTCTTCTTCCAATTATAGCTTCAAGATTTGGAAGTTCCCCTCTCTCTTTGTCTTTGTTGCCTTTTCTTAAGGTTATCAATCTTGTATTGGGTCAAGATATCTTCTGAATCTAACTAATGCAATAACTCAGATCTAGACAACAATTTAGGTTTGCTTCCCCATTCTCGTTTGCCATCAAATGATATTCTATCCTTTCGAAATTTATGATTGCTAGGCATGAACCGACGATGCCCAATATAGGAATGCTTTTTACCATGTTTCAACCAACATGATACCTTTTTTGTGTTACAACGACACGCATATTCACCTTTGGTACTCCAAGCTGATAAGTTGGCATAAGCCAGGAAATCATTAATTGTCCATAGCAAAGCTGCATATATTTGAAACATTTGATTGGTTAATGCATCAAATGTGGCTACACTTTCATTCCACAATTCATTCAACTCCTCAATTAATGGTTGTAAATATACATCAATCTTGTCCCCATGTCCTTTTGGGCCATCGATAAGTACAGACAACATGAAAAATGATTGCTTCATGCACATCCACGGGGGTAAGTTGTAAGGAATTAACACGACAGGCCAAGTGCTATGAACTATGTGCATTGATCTGAATGGATTGAATCCATCAGATGCTAACCCAAGCCTTACACTTTGACTATCACTAGCAAAGACGCTATTTTGTTGATCAAAATCTTTCCATGTAGGGGAGTCAACAGGATGCCTGAACACACTATCATCAATTCATTCCTCTTGATGCCATCTCATGAGCTTTGCCATTTTGGATGACATAAACAATCTTTGTAACATTGGCTTCAAAGGAAAATATCTCATTTGTTTTGCAGCTTTACGTTTACCGTGTCTTTTACCATCATTCGATTTCCATCTACAACTTTTGCAAATAACACATTCATCAAGACTTGCATGATCATTTCGGAACAACATACAACTATTAGGGCATGCATCCCAAGTCTCATATGTGAAGCCCAAATCCTCAGTTACTTTTTGAGCCTTATAGTATGAACTTGGAAGTTTCATAACTTCAGGAAAAGCCTCATTCAATAACTCAAGTAGCATGTCAACAGATTTGTCTGTCCACTTATTAAGCACCTTCATATGCAAAAGTCTAACAATGAACCACAACAATGTGAATTTCTTACAGCTTGGCTACAGTTCACATTGTGCATCTTGTAGAAGTTTGAAATACTTTATAGTTTCTTCATTTGGACCCATGCAAGCCTCATTTGTACTTTGATCATCATCCTCAACACTTACATGTACATGTAGATTTCTTAGAGTATTGTTTAACATTCCAATCATATCATCCCTACCATTTGAATCCACCCAAGTTTCCATATCCTCATTTCCATGCAAAGGAACATATGATTCATCATGATTAGTCTAATTTTTATACTTCTTAAAGAAGCCATTACTATAAAGATGATCCTTCACAACTTATCGTGAAAAATTATAGCGATTCTCACAATTCCTACAAGGACAACTAATAGATGAACCTTCAGTCCTATTGGTGTATGCAAACTTTAGGAATGTATCAATCCCATCTAAGTACTCCCTTGACATCCTAGTTCCTAAATCAATCCAACTTTTATCCGTCATCCCACTTTTCTTAACTTTACTTGTGAAAATCACATCACATTAATTACTAAAGGTTTACAATTTAAAACAGTGAGCTACAGACTACAATATATATTTATGCATTCCCAAATTGTTTGAAATTGGACAATTCAAAAACCATGTCATCATAGCCAAATACATTAACTCTGCTGAGAATGTAATGACCATAGTGTCTTTTTTCTATTACAAGACAATTTCTATAGTATTTAGAAAGCAAATATGTTTCTAAAAAAAAACAATACTAATGAAATAGATTCTCTCTATATATATTAACAAAATATAATTTCTATTTTTTTTATTTAAAAAACAATATGGTGTGTAAAATATATATAAAACATAAACATATTTATTTTAAAAATTATATATGTTTTTTGAAAAAAAAAATAACAATGAAATAGTTTATATTCAAATAAGACAATTTTGTACTTTATTATATATTAACAAAAAACACTTTATGTTGTCCTTATTAAAAAAAAACAAAAACAAAAACAAAACATATTCTATATATATATAACTTATGACACATTTGAAAATTAAATTACATTCAAATAAAAACAAAAATAGAAACAAAACAAATTCTATGTGTATGCATATATTTATTATTTTTTCCATTTTTTTATCTTGCTTTATTGCTTCCCCTCCACTTTCCTCCCATTTTCCCTCCCTTTATTTATCTCCCATTTTCCTCTCTGTTTCATTTATGTTCACACCCATCTCCTCCTCTCACCATTTTCATTATTGTTTGAGTGAATTACAAGAACAAAATACAATTGCATTCCTTTTAACTCCTAACTTACACCCAGCTAGAGATCTTCCAAAGAAAATTTCTGGGTTTTCTTTATTGATTCTTTGTTATAGTTGCAATTCATAAACTATAATGTTTGTTAAATCATAAGCAGCCAATTTTTTTTTTTTCTTATCACACCTAAATGTATTTTCTAAAGTGCTTTTGTTCCCCTCTTGCCAGCTTCGTCTAAAATCAAATTGACCTCCTCGCATTTCACAATAAAGTGAGCTTAACTTCTAAACATCTTCAATTAATACTAGGAATGTAATACAGAACTTTGCAGAGGATAGACAAAGTAGGAAAAAATAATGATCTATATATATTTGATAGGTGAGTTAAGGAGACTCGAACATGAGTCTCTTTATTAGGAAATGTGACCTAAGCCACTAGGATGACCCTTGGTGAATGAAAATAAATATAACTAAAACGGTTGGCACACACTATGTGTGCACTCTGTATTATTTGGTTTTGGTTTTAAAAATTAATGTTTACTACTAATGTGGTTTAGTTTTCTCAAGAAACACTATACAAACCCATTTTCTGGGAGAACATGGTTTTTCTTTAATATGAATAATGCACCACCACATAAACCCACCACATAGGCAGTAGTAACAACAAACTTGAATAAGCTTCAGACAGTGCATTAAACAAAAACAAACAAAAGGAATATGTGCTTTCACCGTAAAGGATTATAAGCCAAGGCATTTAAGCATTAAAGAAAGGACAAGGACAAAATTTTAAAAACAAAGAAAATATAACAGAAACCTAACACTCCTAGAACACTTATAGTCCGGGAGAAAGGAAAGATCGGTACTAATAACAACCACTCCTCCAACGCTTACAACTGTTGGATTGTATAGTAAAGTGTCTAGACATATACAATTGGTTGAGGTGATGTTTTGTTGGGTACATAAATTTTGAATTCTACCTTCAAATTCTCTCAAATAGAAAAAAGAACAACCATTTCTCAGTGAGGACAACACAATATTACCCAATTAAAATTCTGCTAGTAGATTACAAAAGTATACACCATTAATCCCTAATATATAGAAAGCTCAAAAACAGAGAACTCTTTTTGGGTACATATCAAGCCAAACACGTGAGGCGAAAGAACAGGGGTGAAAGATTACAAAAGCATACACCGCTTTTCCCTAGTTTGATTCCAAAGAAAGCTCAAAATTAACTAGGGGCGAAAGAACACAAATCAAACACTCAAATCATCTACAATTTCAATTCTTAGGGAGACTGATATATATATATATATATATAGAGAGAGAGAGAGAGAGAGAGAGTGAGAGAGCACTTACCCGTAGGAGGACAGTCGGCGGTGTCTGTAACGCCCCAACTTCTGGGCCGCTAATAAATCAAATCAACCTCAAATTTATAATTGCAAATAACTCGTAATCTCAAATATACAAATCGTCTCTATAAACAATTAACTCAAATGTCTCCAAAACATAAATTATACAATTTTCCAAAAACAATATATAGTTATGGACAAAAAAATCTCTAACTCAATTAATTTCTTTAGATGCTTTAACTCCAATCGCCACTAAATTTGCTCCACGCCTGAAAAATAAATTAATTTGGGAAGTATACAATACAACAAGAATAACAAGGCTCAGACAGAAAATAAATCAACAGAGATCCAACAATTACACAACCGATTAGATTCGATAATCAAGCAATTTACCAAATTGTACAAACAAGTCAACTTGACATATGATAATTTATCCAGAACCAAATACCCGGTCCTATTCGGTACATGACCAGTGACTGGCCTCACCCCCCTCATCCAAGCACAACCGCTTATCCGGGCTATTGGTAAAGAGCATATTGGCAAAGTCCACTCGATCCATGTACGGAGCATTTCCACGTCATTTAGCCAGACAAATCAACATTTCCAACACAGAATAACTATACAAAGTTCATCAAATGACTAGAATAATCAAATGAATCAACAACGAATAATTCCACAGAATTTATCAAACGATCAGAATAATCAAGAGGAGTACAAATTTATGGGAATTAAAAATAAACCCTTTGCAAAGAGAATTTAGGGAAGCATATTGTATACCACCGAATTACCTCAAATCAATCTCCTCCGTCTCCAACATTCGAATCTCGATCTTTCTCCATGAATCTCTAAAGTGGCATAAAGTATGTAAGATTCTACAACTCTATTCCTTTACGAAAATGCTTACACTCACTCTATACACTTTTAATCTAAACTCAAAATTTCTATAATTTAAGAGAGAACAAAATGAGAGAGATAGAGATATGGATGGACCAAGAAGAAGAATGATAGAAATGGTTGAGAGGTGAGCTCAATTTATAGGCAAGGATACTTGGGACAAAAGAAAAGAAAAAATAATAAAATAAAGCTTACTTGGTAGGCAAGAAAGAGGTGAACTTGGAGAAAAGAAAAATAACTTTCCTTGGAGACAAAGTAACTTGGAGTCTAAAGGAATAGGGAGTGATTAGGGAACTTAATTATGTGATTAGACAAGATTTAGTTAGCCTCTAGTTGGAATGGAACTAAGTTGGGAACACAATCCCTTGATTTAGGGGTACTTGGTACTTTTGTGTAATAACCCCGACCCTGATTAACGCTAATTGGGACTTAATTAGGCCTAATAATAATTAAGGGAAAAATCTGGAATTTACTTGCGTGTGCATTGCATGACTTATGTGTTTCTATCTGTTCGGTGTCGGAATATCTGTTCGTGTTTTAAACTTTAAACTGCAAATTGGAAGCCTTATCGGCGCCCGATTTCGAAATTGATTAGTGTTTTGGACTAGTTAGATTTTATGTGATTTTATGGTAGGTTCAATTAAAATTTGATTTGGAATGTCTAAATCTGATTAGTTAACATTTTAATAAAGAACTTGTCTAATTACTATTTTGCCATTTTGGTGGGTCAAATTGTTTAAGACTTGGATTAGCTCCTAGACAACATTATAATCAGCCCCTTTTCTTCATCAAATTCGGCTAGAGAGAGAGAGGGTGAGGGGAGATTGATTTCATCTTGGTTTGCTAGAGGAATTGCTTCGACTTTAGGAAGATTGAAGGAGCCTTACATTTCTAACCTCATACATCTTGCATTCAAGGTCTAAGGTAGTGAATTCCTTTCCTTGATGTTGATCTTGAGTAGTGTCTTGCATAATTCATGTTCATTTTGAAGTTTTGAACCAAGTTATGGGTTAATATGTTGAAATAGAACTTAGCTCATACATGCATGCACTTGTTCTTAGATTTTGAAGTTGTTTTCCATGGAAACCTACATGCATGTCTACTTCCTAAGTATCATCCATGAATTCATCATGTTTTTCCAGAAAATTTACCATTTGATCATGTTTTGAAGCTTTAAAATACATTTGAATTCAAGAATGTTGGATTGCACTTTGTTCTTGAAATGGGTTTGTAAATGGTGCTCAAATGGACTCACTCTTGGGCAAGGATTCTTCAAATTGGCTTTTGAAACTTGATATACTATGAGTTTAAAGTGTTTCTCTAGGTTTTGGGCCCAAGAGGTTGAGTTTTGGGTTGTTGAATACTTGGTTCGAACTTGGGAGACAAATCTAGAAATTCCAGATTTGGCTTCCTTGCTCGAGCGAAGGATTCCTCGCTCGAGCGAGCACCTTTTTGTCCGGGGCTCCGCTCGAGCGAGCATCGAGCGAGCATCACGCGTAGATTTCCAGCAACCAGTACTTTTACTATTTCATCAGACCGCTCGAGCGAAGGAAGGTTCGCTCGAGCGAAGCCTTTGATTTTGATGAGCTCGCTCGAGTGAGCATCGAGCGACCGTCGCGCGAAAAATTTCAACATCCAGTATTTTTACTGTTTCATCAGACCGCTCGAGCGAAGAGGGGCTCGCTCGAGCGAAGCCTTTGATTTTGAAATCTCGCCGGCGAAGGAAGGCTCGCCGGCGAGGCCCTGCCAAAGAACTTTTGAAAAACATTTTCAAAGGCATTTTTACACCCTCATTCCATCCTAGGCATTCCTAGGCCATGATTAAGACTCCATACCAAGGGTAAGGGGTTAGGTACATACTTAGAATTGTTAACGTAAGTTTTGATACAAGTAGAAATGCGTATTTCAAGTGTGTACCCATTATGTGATTATGTAGGTCGTGTGCCGTAGTTGGTTTGATCGTTTGGCTTCACCTATCGGTTTCAACGCCCACTGTGAGTAATAACATTGTAAAGATATGTTTAACTGTACTTATTTTCTGTGAAATAAAATGAGATCTGTTTTCTGTAAAGATATGTTCTATATAATGAATGATTGTTCGATTTCTGACATGTATCGTGACATCCTTAGTATTGTGTGATACCTACAGCCATTACCCGGTATCGGAGGTTCCCTTGTGGAACTACGCTTTATGCTCGCTCATACGCTTTATGTGTTCTGCTCACGTAATCGCTATCTGCACTGAGGCCCACCATGGGGCTTTGTTGCTCGCTTTGTTACCCGGATCCGGAGGTTCCCTTGTGGAGCTACGCTTTATGCGTTTGCTCGCTACGCTTTATGCTCGCTCATTATGCTAATGGATGTATCACGTAAATTCAACTATGACTTATGAATTCAGTATATATATATATATATATGATCCGACCTAGTATATGAAAGTTGAATTATGAAATTGATCTGATCAAGTATGATTTTGATACAATGTAAATTGATCTCTAAAATCTGTATGAACTCATTCATTGAAACCCCTTTACTCTGTTTATTATTCACTGGGCTTTCACGCTTACTATATATATGTAGGTGAGCCGACACAAGACCAGGGCCGAGTTGAGGGCTGCAGACCTTTTTGTCACCAATCACTAGCCTCCCGAGGAGGTTCCGGTCATAGCTTAACGCAGTGGCTGTTCCGGTTCATGCTAGTCGTGTCTGTTGTTCGTAACTTGTAAAGTCGGATCCTGGGATGTACTTATGTAAATACTATGTACATATTGGTGTACTTTGACTAGCATGTTATGTATATAAATAAGTTTTAAATTTTCTGTCTCATGTACGTCATCACAGCTCATTGGACCTTGTTTACTTTCTGTATTTGCTTCCGCAGCCCCTTATTATTTGTTATTCTGTTTGGAGGCCGTAGGTAATCCACGGATTACTGGCCGGTTAAGTCACCAAACCTACGGGGGCGGGTTTGGGTCGTGACAGAGTGGTATCAGAGCACGAGTTATACCGCACACACAGGTCCTTATGAGCTCAGGATGTCCTAGTAAGAATTAGGGCATTCCATTTGCATGTGTGAGTGTGTGGTAATACAACTGAACATAAAAAAACTGAATGTACACCTGACTATACCTATGCTTAATATCATTTAATGTCTGTATAGTAAAATGGAGAACCCAGGGGGAAGTGGTGAAAGTGAAACATCTGAGGCTCGTATGAGCCGAATGGAACAAATGCTAGCGACCTTGACTGAAGTAGTAATGCAACAGCAGAGACAACAACCTGCATTCTCCACCTCCGCCGCAGAAGAAGGCGATAACAAAGGAAATCATTAACTTGACACAAAAATTCCTGAAAATGAAACCGCCGATGTTCTATGGTGGGATTGAGCCCTTAAAAGCTGAAACATGGTTGCTTGAGATGGAAAAGTTGTATGAGGTGTTCCCTTGTTCCGAAACTCAGAAAGTCTTGCTGGCTACCTACACACTGAAAGATGAAGCCCGCAGGTGGTGGCTACTGATTCGGAATGGCCACGAAAACATGACTTGGACTCAGTTTAATGCAATCTTTTATGACAAGTATTTCCCTCAGTGCTTTCGAAACCGGAAAGTCTCAGAATTTCAGGAACTTAAACAGGGCAAGATGTCTCAGAGCCCAAGATGAGGCCAAGTTCATCGAGCTAGCTGTGTTTGCTCCCCATATGGTGGACACAGAGGACAAGAAGGCCCGCAAGTTTGAGGATGGATTGGATCTGGATATACTGGATAGGGTGGGAGTTCTGAATCTACCCACATATGTGAACGTTTTGGACAGGGCATTAATGGCAGAATCCATTCTAGCATCAAAGAAACAAACTTCCGCCCCTACAGCAAATGAGTGGAAAGGAAAAAGATCCGGGCATGGTTTTAGGAAAGGCCGATCCTTTAACAACAAGAAGCAAAATATAGGAACCTGGAGTAATTCGAGTCAAAGCAGTGGGCCACCTCCAGTTTGTTCTGATTGTGGTAGTAGGCACAGGGGTGTATGTTACCGAACCTCAGGTGCGTGTTTTAAATGTGGCAAGACAGGCCATATGATGAGAGATTGTCCGCTTGGATCCGAGGCTACTGGCCGTCCTGCAGCGAGTTCAGTGGGATTTGCCTCTGTGGCCAAAACCAACGTCAAAGCCAACACCGGAAAGGAACCGTTAAAACAAGGTCGAGTGTTCGCCTTAGTACCCGGTGACGTACCGAACACCTATACCGTGGTGTCAGGTACACTTCTTTTATGTTCTCAATATGCATATGTGTTGATAGATTCTGGTTCTACGCATTCCTTTGTGTCGTATGCCTTTTCTCAAAAATTGACTAGGCCATTAGAACTTATGACATGTGTATTATCTGTATCTACACCTTCTGGGGATTCTATGATGTGTACTCATGTTTATCCGGCATGTGATGTTGTGGTGGGTGATATGACGTTGTATGTGGATTTACTGCCTTTGGACATTCATCATTTTGATTGCATTTTGGGGATGGATTGGTTGACTAAGTACTGTGCTACTATTGATTGTGCAAACAAAACTGTGGTGTTTAGACCACCTGGTATGCCTGAATTTACCTTTAGAGGGAATGGGGTAGTTCCTCCCCCATACTTAATTTCGGCTATGAAAGCCGTAAAACTACTTAGGAAGAGATGTAGGGGTTATCTGTGTTGCATATTGACTATATCATCTGACCGTCCTACGGTAGAAACAATCCCTGTTGTTTGTAACTTCCCTGATGTGTTTCCAACTGATTTACCGGGGGATTTAGTTGACAGAGAAATTGAATTTACTGTTGAGGTGATTCCGGGGACACAACCTATATCCAAGACTCCGTATAGGATGTCTATCTCTGAATTGAAAGAATTGAAAACCTAACTTCAGGAGCTGTTAGACAAGAATTTTATCCGTCCGAGTACTTCGCCTTGGGGTGCTCCAGTGTTATTTGTCAAAAAGAAGGATGGGTCTTTGAGATTGTGCATAGATTACCGGGAATTAAACAAGGTGACTATCAAAAACAAATACCCTTTGCCCCGAATAGACGACTTGTTTGACCAACTGCAGGGTGCCCAAGTGTTTTCTAAAATTGACCTCAGGTCTAGGTATCATCAGTTAAAGGTTAGAGCCGAAGACATTGAGAAAACTGCATTCCGAACTAGATATGGACATTATGAATTCTTGGTAATGCCATTTGGGATGACAAATGCACCTGCTGCTTTCATGGATCTTATGAATAGAGTGTTTAAATCATACCTGGATGATTTTATTGTTGTATTTATTGATGATATTCTGATATATTCCAAAGACAGGGAAGAACATGAAAAGCATTTGAGAACCGCCTTGCAGATATTGAGAGAAAAGAAGTTGTATGCTAAGTTGTCTAAGTGTGAATTCTGGCTGGACAGTGTGGCATTTCTGGGCCATGTGATTGACAAAAATGGTGTTTCAGGACCTCGTAAAATTGAAGTTGCGTGGATCGCCGAGACCCACAAATGTGACAGAAGTACGAAGCTTTTTGGGACTTGCAGGCTACTACAGGAGATTTGTGAAAGACTTCTCAAAGCTTGCCTTGCCATTGACTCAGTTA
Organism: Camellia lanceoleosa; assembly: GCA_025200525.1. Taxonomy (NCBI): domain Eukaryota; kingdom Viridiplantae; phylum Streptophyta; class Magnoliopsida; order Ericales; family Theaceae; genus Camellia; species Camellia lanceoleosa. The sequence continues at coordinate 146,274,021 of CM045767.1, forward strand.
ACTCAGAAAAACATGCCATTTGACTGGAATGATCAAAGAGAGGCAGCTTTCCAAGAGTTGAAAACCAGGTTAGTGACTGCACCAATTTTAACTTTGCCAAATGGTACAGATGGGTTTCAGGTGTACAGTGATGCCTCTTATAAAGGCTTAGGGTGTGTACTAATGCAAAATGGGAAGGTGATTGCCTATGCCTCCAGACAACTGCGACCTCATGAAAAGAATTACCCAACACATGACCTTGAATTGGCAGCCGTAGTGTTTGCTTTGAAAATATGGCGTCATTACTTGTATGGGGTGACTTGCGAAGTATACACCGACCATAAAAGTTTGAAGTATTTCTTCACCCAAAAGGAGTTGAATATGAGACAGAGACGTTGGATGGAACTAATCAAGGATTATGACCTGCAAATTTTGTATCACCCGGGAAAGGCTAATATTGTGGCAGATGCCTTGAGCCGAAAATCTGGTGCAACGGTGTCGTGTTTGTTATCCAGCCGAAAAGACTTGTCAACTGACTTAGAACAAGATGGACTGACATTTACTATCTCTGCCCAACCTGCTATTCTTGATGAGATTAAACAGAAACAATGTGAAGATGAACACTTGAAGAAGATTATAGAAGAGTTTGATTCGAAACCGAGGCCCGAATTTGTGTCGGAGAATGGTGTGTTGAAATTTCAGAACCGTCTTTGTGTGCCTGATTGTGGTGACTTGAGGAAACGTGTTATGACTGAAGCTCACAGTAGTAAATTTGCTATGCATCCGGGGAACACGAAGATGTACCACAATTTGAAACAGAATTTTTGGTGGCCTGGAATGAAGAGGAGTATTGCAGACTTTGTGGCTAGATGTCTACATTGCCAACAAGTTAAAGCGGAACATCAACGACCTGCCGGTTTGCTACAACCACTCCCAATACCAGAATGGAAATGGGAGCACATCACCATGGACTTCATTGTGGGATTGCCTCGTTCCTCCCGAGATATGGACTCTATTTGGGTTATAGTTGACCGTTTGGCTAAGTCTGCACATTTTCTGCCTGTTAAAACTATTTATAACGCTGATAGACTGGCTAACATTTATATGACTGAAATTGTGAGACTGCATGGAGTGCCAGTGTCTATTGTGTCTGACAGGGACTCGAAGTTTGTGTCAAGATTTTGGCAAAGTTTGCAACAAAGCTTTGGGGAATGTAATTAAGACCGGCAAAGGTTTATCACCCACGCATCGATGGCCAAACTGAAAGAACTAACCAAACTCTGGAGGATATGCTCAGAATGTGTGTGTTAGACTTCCAGGGAAATTGAGAAGCTTACTTGCCCTTAGCTGAGTTTGTGTACAATAACAGTTATCACTCAAGTATTGGGATGGCTCCTTAGGAAGCATTGTATGGAAGGAAGTGTCGATCCCCCATATGTTGGGCTGAAGTTGGTGACAGACCTTTGTTGGGACCAGAACTTGTGCAAGAGACAACTGAGAAAGTGAAACTGTTACAGCAACGCTTGAAAACTGCACAAAGTAGGCAGAAAAGTTATGCCGATGTTCGAAGAAGAGAAAGGGAATATGAAGTGGGGGACCATGTGTTTATTAAGGTGACCCCGATGAAGGGTCAAACCCGATTTGGTGTTAAAGGAAAATTGGCTCCGAGGTATGTTGGACCTTATGAAGTTCTCGAAAAGATCAATCCGGTGTCCTATCGAATAGCCTTACCTCCGGTGATGGAACATATGCATAATGTCTTCCATGTATCGATGCTATGGGAATATTTGAGAGATCCACTCCACGTCATCGAACCGACGCATGTACTTTTGAAAGATGACTACACCTATGAAGAGAGGCCTGTTCAGATTGTGAATCGAAGGATTAAAAGGCTGAGAAACAAGGAAATACCGTTGGTGAAAGTTGATTGGCAGAACCACGGGGGAACCTATGCAACTTGGGAAACCGAGGAAGACATGAAGAAAAGATATCCGGATTTGTTCTCTCTAGACCCGATGTTGACTCCGAATGAAGGTAACTTGAGTTTGGGGACCAAACTCTCTTAAGGGGGGAAGACTGTAATAACCCCGACCCTGATTAACACTAATTGGGACTTAATTAGGCCTAATAATAATTAAGGGAAAAATCTGGAATTTACTTGTGTGTGCATTGCATGACTTATGTGTTTCTATCTGTCCGGTGTCGGAATATCTGTTCGTGTTTTAAACTTTAAACTGCAAATTGGAAGCCTTATCAGCGCCCGATTTCGAAATTGATTAGTGTTTTGGACTAGTTAGATTTTATGTGATTTTATGGTAGGTTCAATTAAAATTTGATTTGGAATGTCTAAATCTGATTAGTTAACATTTTAATAAAGAACTTGTCTAATTACTATTTTGCCATTTTGGTGGGTCAAATTGTCTAAGACTTGGATTAGCTCCTAGACAACATTATAATCAGCCCCTTTTCTTCATCAAATTCGGCTAGAGAGAGAGAGGGTGAGGGGAGATTGATTTCATCTTGGTTTGCTAGAGGAATTGCTTGGACATTAGGAAGATTGAAGGAGCCTTACATTTCTAACCTCATACATCTTGCATTCAAGGTCTAAGGTAGTGAATTCCTCTCCTTGATGTTGATCTTGAGTAGTGTCTTGCATAATTCATGTTCATTTTGAAGTTTTGAACCAAGTTACGGGTTAATATGTTGAAATAGAACTTAGCTCATACATGGATGCACTTGTTCTTAGATTTTGAAGTTGTTTTCCATGGAAACCTACATACATGTCTACTTCCTAAGTATCATCCATGAAATCATCATGTTTTTCCAAAAAATTTACCATTTGATCATGTTTTGAAGCTTTAAAATACATTTGAATTCAAGAATGTTGGATTGCACTTTGTTCTTGAAATGGGTTTGTAAATGGTGCTCAAATGGACTCACTCTTGGGCAAGGATTCTTCAAATTGGCTTTTGAAACTTGATATACTATGAGTTTAAAGTGTTTCTCTAGGTTTTGGGCCCAAGAGGTTGAGTTTTGGGTTGTTGAATACTTGGTTCGAACTTGGAAGACAAATCTGGAAATTCCAGATTTGGCTTCCTCGCTCGAGCGAGCACCTTTTTGTCCGGGGCTCCGCTCGAGCGAGCATAGAGCGAGCATCGCATGTAGATTTCCAGCAACCAGTACTTTTACTGTTTCATCAGACCGCTCGAGCGAAGGAAGGTTCGCTCGAGCGTTTTGATTTTGATGAGCTCGCCGGCGAGCATCGAGCTGCCGCAAAAAAATTCCACCATCCAGTTTTTTTACTGTCTCACCACACCGCCCGAGGGAAGGGGGGCTCGCCCGAGCGAAGCCTTTGATTTTGAAATCTCGCTCGAGCGAAGGAAGGCTCGCCGGCGAGGCCCCTGCCAAAGAACTTTTGAAAAACATTTTCAAAGGCATTTTACACCTCATTCCATCCTAGGCATTCCTAGGCCATGATTAAGACTCCATACCAAGGGTAAGGGGTTAGGTACATACTTAGAATTGTTAACGTAAGTTTTGATACAAGTAGAAATGCGTATTTCAAGTGTGTACCCATTATGTGATTATGTAGGTCGTGTGCCGTAGTTGGTTTGATCGTTTGGCTTCACCTATCGGTTTCAACGCCTAATCGTGAGTAATAACATTGTAAAGATATGTTTAACTGCATTTTATTTTCTCGTGAAATAAAATGAGATCTGCTTCGAAAGATATGTTCTATATAATGAATGATTGTTCGATTTCTGACATGTATCGTGGCATCCTTAGTATTGTGTGATACCTACAGCCATTACCCGGTATCGGAGGTTCCCTTGTGGAACTACGCTTTATGCGTTATGCTACGCTTTATGCTTTTACGCGCTCGTCTGCATCGAGGCCCGCCATGGGGGCTTTGCTTTATTCGTTACATTGCAGGATCCCGGAGGTTCCCTTGTGGAGCTACGCTTTATGCGTTCTGTTCTGTTACGCTTTATGCGTTCTGTTCTGTTATGCTAATGGATGTATCACGTAAATTCAACTATGACTTATGAATTCACTATATATATATGATCCGACCTAGTATATGAAAGTTGAATTATGAAATTGATCTGATCAAGTATGATTTTGATACAATGTAAATTGATCTCTAAAATCTGTATGAACTCATTCATTGAAACCCCTTTACTCTGTTTATTATTCACTGGGCTTTCGCCACGCTTACTATATATATGTAGGTGAGCCGACACAAGACCAGTACGAGTTGAGGGCCTGCAGACTTTTTGTCACCAATGCTAGCCTCCCGAGGAGGTTCCGGTCATAGCTTAACGCAAAGGGTCGCTCCGGTTCATGCTAGTCGTGTCTGTTGTTCGTGACTTGTAAAGTCGGATCCTGGGATGTACTTATGTAAATACTATGTACATATTGGTGTATTTTGACTAGCATGTTATGTATATAAATAAGTTTTAAATTTTCTGTCTCATGTACGTCATCACAGCTCATTGGACCTTGTTTACTTTCTGTATTTGCTTCCGCAGCCCCTTATTATTTGTTATTCTGTTTGGAGGCCGTAGGTAATCCATGGATTACTGGCCGGTTACGTCGCCAAACCTACGGGGGCGGGTTTGGGTCGTGACATTTTGCTTCTAGAATGCCATGATTATAAGCCTTGAAAATTGATCCCTCATACTCCTCTAGGTTGGTCGGCCACGGGGAAGAGAAATGGGGAATATTTTATTCAATTTTTGAATACTATGGACATATTTCCAATGCATATAGATAGATCCACAAATTGATTTGATGGTAATATAGTATAAAAAGTACATGTACTAGTTTAGGGCAAATCTTGAAATTAATAAAAGAAGTGAGGGCTTGGAATTAAACTCATGTATTGAAACCTTATTTGTGTATTTAATTATGATCTAGTTATGTTTATGGATAATTTAAATACCTTCTAGTTAGAAGTACACTCATAGCAAATCTTTAGAGGTACCAAGGTCATCATTGCTCCAAGATTTTAAGGGATTTGTTTGTACTAAAGTACAATGATTATGCCCTAGGAGATATGATGGCTAGCCATGTGCTCAAGATTTGGAGAGATTTTCCTATTTATTATGTGTACAAATTCCATAAATATTGTGTACAAAAAGATTTGATGAATAAGAGGTACAAATATACATATATATATATATATATACAATGGTACTAAGTTGGGGTCAAAGAAAGGAAATTTACTTGGTGCCCAAGAATAATGAAAAAAAAATATTAGAAAACAAAGGAGATGAATAATAATGAGGTGGAGAGAAAAATAGATAAAATAAATGGAGAAAATAAGTTAGATGCTTATCTAAGAATCTCACCACCAATACCTCTCACTAAAATATTAATACCTCAAAAATACGAGGTTTCACAATGTCGGTGGAGGGGAAGATAGTCGGTAGTGCCGGTAGAAATGGAGAATTGGCGGTGCCGGTAGAGATGGAGAATCGGTGGTGCCAATATGAAGAGTTCGTTTCTTAGTGATGAACCAAGATGGAATTTAGGGCAAAAAGAGAAGAAAAAAAATTATAAAAAAAAAAAAAAAAAAAGAAGAAGAGGAAGGGTATATATATCAAGTTCTAAAAACAATGTTGTTTTAAAAAAAATTTCAATTACTTTTAGTGACGGCATACAACACAGACGCAAAAGTAACCTGAAATGGGAGCGAAAAAAGGCACGTGATGCAATTTTTGGAGCCAAAAAAGTGGAAAAAAATTAAATAATTTTTTTTGAGACGACAAAAATTTGGCCAACGCAAATAATATTTTGTTTGAGACGGTATAGTTTGCCGACTCAAATAATAATAGTAAGTAAATTTTTTTTGAGACAGTCTTACTTTGCCAACACTAATAATACATTTTTGAGTTAGCAGATGTTTCTATCACAAATAATGGGACTCAAATAGCTTCTTTTCTTGTAGTGAAGTAGGAATATCTGTTGCAATTGAGACTTTGAACCGAAATTGAAGACCTTAAAGGCGCGATAAACAAAAAACAACTTCATATCTATGATTAACATGATTTATAGAGCTTACGATGAAATTTTGAAAAATTATGATTCGTAATCATGTTTTATGAGTTGGGTCATATATGTGTATTTAGCCCTATTGTTCTTCATTTGTTGGTTGAGAGTCCTAGAAAGTGAGTTAGAGACAGGGAGGAAGAGAAAGCTAAGGATTTGGAGAAAATCAAAGGGCAAACCTTAAATTTGAGTTGATGTATGTTAATTTACTTACAAAATTTGTCTCTAACTCATCTTTGTCAAGAAATCATGAAGAAATTAGGAATTTTGAGCAAGGGTTTTGAGTTGTGTAGTGACTAGAGCTAAAGGCATGAAATTGGACCTTAATCTCTACACCATTATTTGATTTGAGTTCATTTTTATGATTGATCCATGAAACAAACCCTAGATGGTTCATATAAACAAGATTTGTGAGAAAATCATTCATGAATATATGTATTTTGAACTTGTGTATGTAAACCATGAAATTGTGAAAAGATGAGACTATGAAATTGTTGTTGATGCAAGATTGATATGTTTAATGTGGAATTACACTTGTATCATGTTTAGATATCATGTTTTTGAGTTGTTTTTACATGGATTTGGGCTTGGGAATGAGAGGAAAATGTTTGCATCTTGGAGCCATTTTTCGGACTGCCTGAGTGAGCCCAGACCGCTCGTGTGGCCTCGGGCTCCGCACGAGAGCCCAAGATTTAAGCCTAAACCCACTCCTCACTGTGCACTCAAGCGGCGGCCATTTCCGTACGTGTGGAGCCAGACCGCTCAAGCGGTTGGACCGGCCGCACGTGCGGCCAAACAGGGAAAAACATTGTGTTGTTTTGTCTTGCTACCCTTGGCCTCTGGAATGCGTTTCCAAACTCACTTAGCCCCTTTTGGAAGTGAAATAATGAATAGAAACTCATTAAAGCATGTTATGAATAATGCAAGAAAAGAGTACAATTAAAGTGAATTACTTATCGATATATGTGTGACATGTTTGGTGTAGGTCGTGTGCCAAAGGAAACGCCACAAGATCGATCCCGTTGTGAGTAATAATACCATATTTATATGTTCATTATTGTGTACCTCGAACCATGAACAGTGAATGGTGCCGACATTGTGATTTGTTTGACATGAGAAACCTCATTAATATTATATGACATGTGCAACGTTGGGCCCGAGGTCGTTTTGTTATAGGATTGGGCCCCAGGCCATTTTGTTATATATTGGGCCCGAGGCTGTTTTGATATATGATTGGACCTGAGGCCATTTTGAAATACGTTGGGCTCGATGCCATTTTGATATACGTTGGGCCCAAGGCCGTTTTGATATATGATTGGGCCTGAGGCCGTTTTGAAGTATGATTGAGCCTAAGGCCGTTTTGTTTATACGATTTTGAGTATTGTGAGAATCTTCTGACTATATATTTATATTGTTCTACTGTATTGTTACTCAATGAGCTTCGTTCACTTAATCCTATGTATGCACATATAGATAATCCGCAACATGGAGCACACCTCTAGAGTCAGCTTCAAAAGCCATTCTTTTTGAGACCCAATCAAGTCACAGCTCCAAGATGAAGTTTCTTCTTTGACTCATATCATACTTTGACTTTATTTTGTTTTTGCTATTGTGGTCTTGGATTTGTAAACGTTATGCACAAATTTCTTTCGATACTTATATTCTTTTTTCATGGACATGTAAATGATGTGGATGTGTTACTTTTTGCTCATATTGGTATAGCTCAATGGACTTATTATTTTGTTTTATACTTTCGCTTTTGGTCCCATTACTATAATTACTCTGTATGTTTGTTTAAGGCCGATGGTAATCAAGTGATTACTGGCTGGTTATGACCCAAACTTTTAGGAGCGAGTTTGGATCATGACAACTAAATAGAACATAAGTAGATAAAAAAAGATTTATGAAAAAGTGCCCCTAAAATAAAAAAACACTACGATGGAAAATTGCAAGAAAAATACTAAAGACCAAAAGAAATTTATTAATATTTTTACTAAATATCTCATATATGTATATAGAACCCATACCCATGTGAGACCTACACTCATATGAAACATTTGATAAAAAAATTGGTACATCTCTTAAGGGTTGTTTGGGAAGTACTAAGAGTATCTCTAACGTTTACTCTTTTTTTCATTAAATTTGACTAAAAATTTTATCTGATATCGCGCGTTCTAACGAAGCAATTTGAGGTTCATCAAATCACCGTTGGACCAAGAGGACAACCGAGAGAATGTTCAACTGGTTGACCGTCCAATGTAAATTTTCCAAATTTTGAAACAGACTTCCCCTCAATTTTATAAGGAGGTGGTCAATTGGGGAATAATCAGCTAGACATCCGGCCAGTCATCTGTTACTCATGTATTATCCAATAACTAAGGCCGGCCCTAGGCTAAGGCCACTAAGGCCTGTGCCTAGGGGCCCTCAAATTTTGGCTCAAAATAAGGCCCCAAATTTATTAGTTTTATATTAGATTAAAAGTTCAAAGCCCAAACCTTTTTTTATTGTTTGAGACCCAATCTAAAAGGCCCTTCAAAAAAATCTGTTGGGCCAAATTAAAAAATATATATATATATAATCCTTGTTAGGCTCAATTAAAAATTTATATAATTAGTCCAAACAAATATATATGATATAATGGGTCTAAATAGAATCTAATGTCAAGAATTTAATAGAATAAATAACTTACCTTAATTTTTTTGCCATATCTCTTTATCATATTTTAATTGAATAATTTTACCCTAATTTATTTTTGTTAATTTTGTTTGCCCTAATTTTTTTGCCCTCTCACTTTATCATAATTTAATTGAATAATTTTGCCTTAGTTTTTTCTCCCAATTTTTTTCCAATAATTTGTGTTTTGTTATCAAATAATTAGTGGATTGTGATTTGTGTGGATTATGATTATATTATCAGATATCATATTAAAATAACATAATCATTTTATTATCAAATATCAATGAATTATATTGTTTGTGTTGATTATTACTAAACTATAAAACAATAAGATCCTATTTTATCTTTTTTGAGTCTTTATAATGATTTTTTTATATCTTAATATATGAAAATAAATTTTAATGATTATATGTATAAGGAAACTTTTTGTAGCTACTAAATAATAAAAAAATTATTGATAACTTTTATTTTATCCGTAATTTTTTTTATAAAAAAAAATATATAGGAGGGTCCCACTTTTAAAGCCCACCTAAGAGCATCCACAATGGATGTCTTAGTGCATTTGTTAGTGTCAGTTGGTAATTTTTGGCTAGCTAAAAATACTGTTTTGTGCTACAATGGAGTTGCTAAGGGGTGTGTTAGTGCCAGTGATTAGTGTCAATTGTTAATTTGTGTGTTAACTATGGTGATACTTCTAACTAGCCAAGAGAGAGAGAGAAGAGAGAGGCACTGAGAAGGGCAATGTTGTGGGGTCTTCCGGCTGGACGTCTAGACCCCTCTGAATGCATTTGGTTGGCCAACTTTTTTTTTTTGGTCGGCCGAATTGTTTTATAGTCGGTCAGCTGGTTTTGAAGAAAAGTTGTAGGCTTGAGAGAGAGAGAGAGAGAGAAAAAAAAAAGAAAAAAAAAAGAAAGAGAGAGGCGTTGATGAGTGTAGTAGGGTGGGGAGCCACTGCACTTTTCAATTATTTTATATTTTATTTATTATTTATATATATATATATTCTTAACACATTTACCATACCACTGCTCACTCTATAAAATTAACAAACTCTTAACAAAACTTAACACACATTTTTTAATCCACTTTTATTACTTTTTGTCATATAACACACTTTAACAAACAATTTTAGCCATCCCATTGTGGATGCTCTAAGGCCCTATAAATCTCAGGGTCGACCCTGCCAATAACCACCTGTAAAACTAATAGTTATGTACAGTAATTTGATGAAAGGTTCCAACATTCTCAATTTGATGAAAATTGTGAGATATCCTCAATTTAATACTGATTTGATGTTAATGTTAGAGTACCAATTTTGTACGTTTTTCATCAAATTTAAATTTAATGAAACAAAAGATGAAGCATTGAAAAAGCTCTAATATAGCATTTTTTTTTATCATTTTATCTTTTATAATCACATCACATAACTACTTTTCTACATATTTTTTTTTTTATAAAAAATCTAAAAAATATATTTATTTAATACTTCCCAAACAATCGCTCAATATCTCTAGCATTGTTGAATTTGAAAGGCTCTCCTCTATATCTATTGGAAGGTTGCGCCACGTCACCATTAGGCATTTTGGCCAATTTCACCAACAAAAATTAATTGCAATATAAAATGTCTACAAAAACAAATATATATATATATATATATAGAGAGAGAGAGAGAGAGAGAGAGAGAGAGAGAGAATTGCACTTTCGAAGAAACATAATAATTTGAATATATTAATTTATATTTAGATTGTTTTGAGAAATTAGTTAAAAGTTAACATTTTAACTTTTTTTTAGTTTTTTTTTTAAATGTATAAAAAATAAGAGAGGTAATGTAATCCAAAATAGGTTAAAAGTCAAAAAGTAACTTTTACTATCTTTTCAAAAGAGGCCTTAATAAGATTAAAATGATCGAAACTAATAAATAATGTGAAAATATAAGAATAAATAATATAAAATATGTATTTTAATGTAAAAAATTATGGCAATGTGTAAATGATAAATATTAATAAAAATAAGATTAAATGTTATATAAAATTGGATGATATCTCTTTGGTAATTTTTATTATTTATTTTAAAATTTCTCTCACTAAACTTTCACCTTCCTCTTTAGGTATGTTTCTCACACTTACACTACATATGTCATCACACTATGGTCTTTTCAACATCCAACACCATTGTCACCAACAATACATTCCAAACTTCTAACTTACCCTACATTACGTTCCCTTCATTTGAGCCTACGACATCCCAATCGATACATATCGAGATCAAGTCTCAATTTCTTTTTTGGTTGGAGATCAAGACCCAACGTCAAATCCACTAAAAGCATAAGTTGCTTTGTTGATGACTTAAAACCACCATTGGTAGACCTATTCACTTACCTCTCTATCTTTCAAGCTTTTGTCTCTATCCACGTGTGATTAATAAATAAATTCAATGGTGCTATTTTTTCTTGGGAAACCTAGTTTGGTTGAAATGCTACTCCCATTAAACTAACTCGTGGTTAACACTTTGATTCAGTCACTATTAGCCTTTACTTTTAATGTTTACTCCACTGTTGTCACCAATTGTAAACCATCCACAAAATGTCATTAAAGCCTTTACATATAGTACTTTGGAACCTCTTACTACAATTGATTTATTTACTTTTATTGCAAGCTTACTATAATTGTCATTACCTTTTATCATCCCTTTTACTAATGCATACAACAATCAAATATCATATGTCCCATCTACCATAAAATCATAGGCCGCTTGCTTTTCACTACCAAACTTTGGAGATTGCATATCACTTGCTTTATTGTTTCTAAAGGATCGCAAATCGCCTCATTTACCTGGTTTAGAATTAATTAATTTAATTTTTATTAGATTTTGCTGAGTTTTTTCATGATTGATTAGGTATGACTGGAAATGAAATAGAAGGAATGATAGTGGCATTGGAAGAGAAAAACTAATGGTGTAAGTAGCACTTGAAAAGAGATTGAGTAAGAGCATCTCCAACACTGCAACAATTTTTTTTTTTTTATTATCAAATTTGAGTAAAAGCTTCATTTGATATCAAGTGCTCAAATTGAGAATTTTGGAGCTTCATCAAACCACCAGTCGACCGAGTGAACAACTGGGCAAATGTCCGGCCAGTTGACTGGCCAACGTAAAATATATATATATATATATATATATTTTTTGTCTTGAGATGGTCGACCGTGCGGTTGACCAGCCAGTGTATTTTTTTTACAAATTTCGCCTTGAGGTGGTCATCCAATAGGACATTTGGCAACAATAATGAACAATGATTTGATGAAAGGCACATTGATCCTCAGTTTGATGACAGAAAAGTGAAATTCTCAATTTGATACTTATTTGATGCAACCGTTGAAACCGTAAAAATACTTAATTTTCATCAAATTTAAATTTAATAAAATATTTGAGTAACCATTGGAGATGTTTTAAGAATAACTAAAAATGAGAAGATGAGAGTAACACATGGTTATAGTAGTGTGAGTTTGACAAAATTATTCATAATATAATGGGTAAACAGACTAGATTATTTATCAATTAAGGGGTTGTTTGGGGTGTCTTAAATAAGTACATTTTTTGTCTTTTTGGACTAAAAAATTGAGGAAAAAAATATAGTTGTTTTGGTTAACTTTTTGACTTTTTATGAAAAAATGTGTATTAAAAAATTGTATAAATTAATGTGTAGGGGAAAATTAGGATTGGAGTTATGCAGCCGTAATTTTTGACTTTTAGTGAATAGTGATAACTTTTTAACTTTTTGAATAATTTTTTGACTTTTTGACTTTTTGACTTTTTTTCAACTTGCCAAACTTGGCCTAAATTACTAAACAAAATTGGATCAATGGTTAGGATTGATACCGACTAAAAATATATAGAATTTAAATTGATAACATAAAAAATAGAATTTAAAAATAGAAGGTTTACTTTTTTAAAAAGTCAAATTATGGAGATTTCGGGCATCTCTAACGGTGTATTAATTTTTCACTTTTGATATGAAGTGCATTAATGGAGGGTTTTGTAGTTTTATTAAACCACCAGTCGGTCGACTGGCCAGTGTAATTTTTTTTTATAAATTTTTGCCTTGGGGTGATCATCTGGGAGACATCTAGGGATATCTGGTGGTAAAAATTCAACAACAATGAACAGTGATTTGATAAAAGACATATTGATTTTCAATTTGATGAAAGAAAAGTAAAATTCTAAATTTGGTAATGAATTTAATGAATTATTGGAGGGGTAAAAAGTAACTTATTTTACTAAATTTAAATTTAATAATAAATTTAGTTTGGGATGTGGGTTATTTTTTAGCTTTTTGACTATTTTATCTAGGGTTAAAAAATCTTATTTGGAATAGGTTTTTAATTTTTTTTTATTTTTATAAGAGAAAAAATAAAATAATTATAAATTAAATATGATATTTTATTTTATTTGACTAAAATAATAAATTTTGCCTTATAAAATTATGGGCAAACTTCACTTTACCCCCTGTGGTTTGGGCCGAGTGCGGTTTACCCCCCTGACATTCAGAAATTACCATATAACTCCCCTTGTGATTGATGGACTAAAACACACAGTTAGCTTTTCTGTCTAAGAAAACAGAATGTGAAAGTCACGCGCCTCTATAGAGAGTGAGTCCGTTTTTATGACGAAAATACACTTTCTACGTCTTGCCATTATATTTTCAATCTTCTTTTTCTTCATCTCTTCTCTCTCTCTTCCTCTCAAACCACCACCCATATCCATCCTCTTTCACAGGATGAACAAACACATCTCTGATCAATTAAACAAACACATTTTTGATCATGTGTACATATATATATTTTTCTTGATCATGTTCATATACATATACATATACATATACAAATCTAAACCCATTTTATTTTTTTATTTTTTTTTTTGATTAAAGAGAACTGAAATTCCTCCCATACATATACATATATATATACAAATCCAAACCCATGTTAATTTATTTTATTTTTTTGATTGAAGAGAACTGTCTCATACATATACATATATATTTATATACATATACATATACAAATCCAAGCCATATACAAATCCAAGCCCATTTTAATTTTAATTTTTTTTTTTATTGAAGAGAACCGAAATTCCTCTCATATATATATATATATATATATATTTGTATACATATACAAATCCAAACTCATTTTATTTTTATTTATTTTTTATTGAAGATAACTGAAATTCCTCCCGCATGGCATGTCGATCTCCAACGAAGTGGAGAACTTCATCTATAACCTCAGCTACTTCAGAGCCATCTATTCTTGATTTATTCAAATTTATTTTTGGGTAAAAAAATTAGGCTTTTGATTTGGTTTTTTTCATGATTTTTTTCAAATTAACATTATTTTGATTAGCCTTTTGATTTCTTTCATGTTTTCTTTGTTGATTCAGAGATAATTATTATTGACAAAAAAAAAAAAGAATATTAGAGTCACAAGTTGCTAATTATGCAAAAGTCGTTGCAGAGCTTAAAGCTACTAGAGCAAAAGTAAAAGTGTTGAAAAAGAAACTCAAGTCTAAATCGAAATAAAATAAGAAACAAAGTTTGAAATGGAAAGAGAGAGAGAGATGAAGATGAGATTGTGTATGTGTATATATATATATATATGTATGTACACATATAAAGTTTGAAATAGAGAGAGAAAAGAACAAGATAAAGATGTGGAGAGAGAATTGGGTTTCCTCTCAAATGGAGAGAGAGAATAACAAAATGAAGATGAGGGTATAGTTATTAATTTACAACTCCTGTTAAAGTTAGTGTGCATTTTAGTCAATCAATCACATGAGGTTATGTAGTGATATTCGAACGTCAAAAAAATAATCCGTAAATAGCCAAAAATATAGGGGATAAAGTGAAATTTATCCTAAAATTATTTTAGCCCACAAGTATTCCAAGCCTACCGAACTGTAGAGTTTGTCTTAAAAAAAAAAGTAAAAAAAAGAAGGGTATAATTACGAGAACGTTGCTAGCGAGAAGTCACTCTTGTTGTAAAGCAGAACGAAACTGAAACCCTAGCTGTATACGATATCTCAATGGCGAAGAAGAGAAAAGCACAAGCTCAAGTCGAAGAACAAGTAATTGCAAAGCCCGATTCATCATCCGAAGAAGAAGAAGAAGAAGTTGAAGAAGAAGTACAAGAATCAGAAGAGGAATCGGAAGAAGAGTCCGAAGAAGAATCAGAAGAAAACGAAGAAGAAGAAGAAGAAGAAGAAGAAGAAGATGATGATGAATTGAAGAAAGAAACTATGAGAAAGCTTCTCGAACCCTTCGGCAAAGAACAAATCCTTGATTTGCTCAAAGAAGCCGCTCTCAAGAACCCTAGTATCATCGCTCGAATCACTCAATCGGCGGAGTCCGATCCGGCTCATCGCAATGTCTTCATTCATGGCCTCGGATGGGACGCTACAACCGAACAAGTCCTCTCAATCTTCAAACCCTTCGGCGAAATCGAAGAATGCAAGGTCGTCACTGACAAAGTCACAGGAAGAGCAAAGGGTTATGGGTTCGTACTCTTCAAGACTCGAATCGCAGCACAGAAAGCCCTCAAGCAGCGCCAGAAGAAGATCGGGAATCGAATGGCCTCGTGCCAGCTCGCCTCTGCCGGAGTCCCCAACAATCAGGCCGGTCAAGAGCCAGCTGGTAGGAAAATCTATGTCGCGAATGTCGGGTCTCATGTGAATCCCGAAAAGCTTCGATCTTTCTTTGCAAAATTTGGGGAAATTGAGGAAGGTCCTTTGGGTCATGACCCTGTGACTGGGAAGCTAAAAGGGTTTGCAATTTTTATATACAAGAATGAAAAGGATTGTAAGAAGGCATTGGAAGAGCCTGTGAAGGTGTTTGAAGGGATTCAAATGCAGTGCCGGCGAGCTGCCGAAGGTCGGAATAATAAAAACCAGGCAGTTGTGTTGGGTGCGGCTGTTGGTGGTGGTGGTGTTGCTTCAATACAGCAGAGTGAGATTAACACTATGAATTATGGTTTGGGTATGAATCCGGGAATTCTTGGTCAAAATGTTGATACGGCTGCAGTTATGATGGGTCAAAATCCCGGGATTGGGTTAGCAAATCCGATGATGGCCTCGGCATTGAATCAGACTGGGTTGCCCCCGTCCATGGGGGCAAACCCATCATTGGGTTTCAGTGGGAATTATGGCATTAATAGCGTAAACCCGAGCTTGATGGGTAGTTATGGTTCCCAAGCTGCTTTGCAGGGTAGTTATGGTTCTCAAGCTGCTTTACAGGGTAATTATGGTTCCCAAGCTGCTATGCAGGGTCTCGGTGCTTACCAGAACGCTCAATTGGGACATTCTTCTGCAGGAGCAACAGCAGCGGCAGCAACAAGGCCACAATCTGGTTTTGGATCTGCGGCAACTACCTTTCCCTCCTATTTTGCCCGCTAGGTAAGAAAACTTCATGTGAACCTGATTTATTGTTGTCATATATTGTTTTGCTCTTTTTTATTTTTGGTGGGTAAGCCAAAAAAATTGTCTACATCATTGGTTATAGTTCATGACATGTCTATATCACTTTTCTACCTATGATTACTCTACATTTAAAGCCATATCTTTTCTTTACATGGTTCCTGGTTTATATTTATGAAACCAAGGATGTTATAGCATTTACATATTCTCATATTGAAGAAGTCTATGCTGGGGCCTGAATAATTATCTGAGTCCAGCTTTTATAAGTTCAACCTATTAGTTCAATGGAATATAAAGTTTACTGCTTCTGAGATTGTTATCGTTTGATGCATGTAATGAGTTATGATACTATAGTGTTTTTACGTGAGAATGTAATGTAGTTCAACCATCCAATAGTTTTGTAGCCCTAGTGCTGGAGTATGGTGTAGTTTCACTACCTCCACCACGGTGTTAGTTAGCATAATATATTTGTGAATTGTTTAACATATTCAAATTGCAGGTATACGAACTTAAAAAGACAATTCAATTTACCATTTTTGGGGCTTCAATGCCAGGGTCCCTTTTAGTTTGCTTTGTACTTCTTTGCCATATGTTTTATTTTGTCTATTTGTCACCCAACTATCTCATAGGATTTATTAATAGGGGTCATTGAAGCATTCCATACTATGGAACCAAGATGTTTCTGCATTGGTTTCAATGTGGACATGAACCGTTTGAACTATGGGGTGGTGTTCAAATAACCGCCTACCTGATCAATACTATCCAGGCCGACTGACCTGTCTCTATCACAGATGGTTTTGTTGATTTCAACGGTCGGCTGTAGTTTAAATCATTCAAATTTTCTTGAGATTCAGTCAAGTATCAGTTTTAGGCTTGGTTTGGGAACAGGCTATTTTAGTAACTTTTTGACTTTTTACGAAAAGGTGTGCAGAAAAGTAAAGAGGTGATGTGATGTGTTTTAGTTGGCTTTTTGACTTTTTGGCTATTTTAACCACTTCCCAAACATAGCTTTAGTACAAATGAAATCATTTCTGATCCAGCCGTATTTCATATATATAGATATATCCACGTGTTGCCATTTGATGGGTTAGTAATAGTACCCTTACCTTCCCAAAACATTGACTATTATCAATCCAACTTATCTTCCCAAGACATTGATTGACCCTAATTGATCCAGCTCATTATTTCAGACTCTATATTCAACACATCACCGTCTCTTTCTCTACCTCACTGTCTCTCTCTCACTCCAATTCGATTCACTCTCTCTATATTCAATTCGCTCTCTTATCTCTCTCTCCAATTCAACACATCACCGTCTCTCTCTCTCTCTCTCTCTCTCTCTCTCTCCAATTCTACAAATTACTCTCTCCCTCTCTCGCTAATTCAATACATCACTCTCTTTTGTGTATTCAATTTTTTGTTAATTCTTCCATCATCTCTATCAGAAACCCTAACAAATCAAGACCTTTAAACTCCAAAATTCTAAAATTCCTCTCAACTCTCTTCGTCTCTCAACCTCTCAAGCATAGAGATCTTAGTTTTGATTTACATCTTTGAAGATGTTATAAGCGGAGGAAAATAAAAGCATTATGCTTTTGGAAGATCTGGTAGATCTAGATGCGAGCCATTGTATTACAAGTCTTAATCACTCATATTTTTGTTTTTTCTCTACTCTTTTTTCTTCTGTTTTTTGATCGGCATTTTCTCTACTCTTTTCATAGATCTATGTATGTAAATATATATATACATATATGTATGTATATGCTAAGGTTTAAAATGGAAGGGAAAAAGGAAAACGTTTCAATCGAGAATTATCTTTTTCTGTTTTTGTTAAGTAGCTCGGGAAGAAATTTTGTTTCTAGAAATACTGTGTTTTGGGCATAAAACTGTATTTAAAAGTGGTCTTGACAATAGAGTTAAACAAATTGTCTTAATTTCTTTTGAGAGTATAAAAAACTCATGATGTTTTTCCCTACCATATTTTGACCTATTGAATTGATTTTTGTTTTGCTTTTGTTTGCGCAACTCAAAGTTGCTTTATGAGGTGGTGAAATTGATTTTTAGAACATGGGTCAGAAATCTTATGATCTTATAATTATAGAAAGATGGGGAGGCATGGAGGGAGGGGGCTCTTATTTCCAACAAAGACAAATGCATAAATAGTTGCAAGAAAAGTCCATGACAAAACAGTAGGCATCTAATTTATGAAGAAAATAGCAATTGCATACATGATACGAAAGAAGTGATACTACAATACACGATATGTAGCATGATTCAACAATATTGTTTCTAGGTCCTAAACAAAATAGCTTTAGTAGCATGGGCACTAAACACTAGTTAATGAACACTTCTCTTCGGACCAAAAGGCTTCTAAATGATTGTGTATATTTGGCTTTAGTTCCACATTCTATTATTTTCTGTAGGCATTTAATAGATGTGGCATTAAGTTTACGATTCAGTATAGCAGAACATATTAACTATTTATCGGCTTGACAAGTGTGGATTTTATGGAGTTTTGATGGTGGCAGGCACAGAACTATTTGAAGATCACAAGGGGCCATGGTGCCCCCCTAAAATTTTCAAAATTATTCTGTTGGTCCTATATTTCATGATTACTATTTCACGGTCGCAACTATTTTTAATTTCACATAGAATGTAATAACTTCAGTTTTATTAATTTGACTTTATACATGGTGTAAATGTCTGCTGTTTTCTCTTATAAAAATTATAAGTAGATTTTTTTATTTATCTAAATTATATCAACCACTAAATTGCCTTAAAATAATGGTCCAGTTAATTACACACTAAGATCATAATTATATAGCTTAAAAATTGAATGAAAAAATAAAAAATGTATTAAAAAATGACTGCTATAGAATTATTGATTTTCCTTATTAATTTTTTTTTTCTTCTTAACGCTTACCTAAGAAATTATTTTTGAGTAATAATGTACCTAATGGTAACTTAATTTATTGATACACTTGCATTGGCCTTCCTAAACAAAAAGTTATGGTTCCACTACTGGTGGGAATGATGGTGTTACAGTTAGGATTTTAAAATATATTCATGGAGAACCATTGCTGTTGGAAGTTCTATTCAATTCGTGTGCCACGGCTAGGACTTGTTGGAGTTGGGTTTTGCAGCTCCACAAGGGTACTGGATTGGATTTACTAGACTGTTTTTGTGTTGTGATTAATTTTCAGGACTTGTTGGAGTTGGGTTTTGCAGCTCCACAAGGGTACTGGATTGGATTTACTAGACTGTTTTTGTTTTGTAATTAATTTTCATTCAATCTAGTTGTGTTCTTTGTTCTATTTTGTTATTTGTCCTTGCCTTGTTTATCATTTTTTTGGGGCATAAATTTATTCCCAGTATCATATACCTTATTATGGGTTCGTTTGGGAAGTAGATTGGCTTTTTGACTTTTTTGACTATTTTAGCTTAGGGCTAAAAAGCCTCGTTTGGACAGGGCTTTTGGTTTTTTTGGCCTTTGTGAGAGGAAAAATGTAATGATTATGAGTTGAATGTGATGTTTTGTCTTATTAGGCTAAAAAACTTATTTTGTTTTTTGTGACTAAAATAGCCCAAAAAAATCCCAAACTTGGCTTCCCAAACGAAGCCATATGAATGGATATATTACCGAGTTCTATGGAGTTTCAAGATTATCTTATTTGCCTTTTGTTTTTGTTTGTGCTGACAGGTTCCGAGGCACAAAGCCAATTGATAGTTCTGCAGACTGAAGGTGGTTGTTAAATTTCCGCACAGAGATAGTTAGAAAGCAGGAAATGCAATCTTTGCTGCATTTTGTACTAGACAATATCGGAAGTACAAATTTTCTGAAGAAACAGACTTGTTATTTTTTTAATTATCTTTGTTTTAATATTTAAATTTTGTGATACCAGACTTCTTTTGGTAGGAAGATTAGTCCTGGGCTTGTTTGGTAACCTTTATTTTTATAAATTATTGTCTATTTTCATTTTTAAAAACTAGATCTTGTTATTGTGTGCCTTGCACATGTTAAGAAGTTTGAAAGTATTGTACATTTTGCATGAAAGTAATTGTAATAATTATGGTACAATATTTACAAACTTTTTCTTTAGCATGTACTTCAAGGGTAAACATTAACAAGAGCCTTAAAATATCATAAACATTCCACCAAATTTACTAAATTCTTCTTGTATAACACACAAAAAAAATAAATAAATATATAAATTATAAAATAAATTTTTATGCAACAACTCTTCACTCATTGACTCCTTTGGTCATCACCTCCGGTGGTTGGCAGAGACCTTTGTAATTTCCCTCCAATAATTCTCATAAAATAACTGTTAAATGATTATAATGATAGAGAACTCCCAAATAGTTTCAAATTCACCCAATCTTCTTCATTCATCAAAATTTCTAAGAGCATAAATGTATAATTATAAACGCATCACATTTATATTCATTATTAATATATACATATTTATATATTTTAATAATTGAGCATCCGATTCAATCAATGCACCTCAATATATATATATGTATATATGTTAACAGCCTTCTCCTAGATGTGCTACCCCCAATTCCTCACATAGCCCATTTACTAGTAATTAACATCAACTTTCATTTGCCCAACTTAAATATAATCATTGGAAACTATTTAACTAACACATGTACTTAGTAACAATTTAAAAATTGTTCACATAATTATTTAGTGTTACCAAAACAATTTCCAAACTTTCTTCAAAGAGGTCTTCCTTTTTTTGAGGAATGGTATACTGTTACTCTAGAGTGGCTCGTTAAGCTCTACTGTCGAGTATGGCTTCTGGTGGATGGGTGGGTGCAGTTTGATCTTAGTTGGTTGTTGGTTTTTGTCCACTTCATTTATTGGGCTATATATATATATATGGCAAATTACACTAAATAAGGATAATTAACATATCATTGCTTAATTTCATGAGCAAAATCGTTAATTTGACAAAAATAAAGGTCAAAAAAATATTTTAAAATTTTAAAAAATTATTTTTACCCACCAAAAATAAGATTATGTAAAATTGATAAAAATTAATAAAAATTACATGATTAATTTTTAAAAATTAATTTTACATGATCATCATCTAAATACATAATAAAAATTAATTTCGTAAAAAAAAAGAAATAAATGTCTAAAAGATTTATTAATTTTATATAATTTTATCTTTAGTAGGTAGAAATAATTTTAAAAAATTTAAAAATAATTTTTTAACATTTATTTTTGTCAAATTAATTTATATTTTATCAAATTGACGATTTTACTCTTGAAAAATCTAATAGTACCTTCAATTGCATTAGTTGGAATAAGATTCAAAATTCAGGACCAAATGTGTCATAATTAAAAAGTCAAGGATCAAAATGACACAAGCTCCAAACTAGAGAGACCGTTAATGTAATTCACCCTATATATATATATATATATATTTAGCTTGTTTGTCTAAGAGTGTGTTAGTTTTGTCTATCTTATATTGTGAAAGATTAATCTTACTAGACTAGGTGCAATAGTTAGTTTGACTCTGGCTTATGCATTAATAGTGAGGGAATTAAGTAAAATTGTGTTTATTTTGATGATAGTTGTTAGTGTAGGGATTGTTAAATTATTTTTATATAAAATAATAAAACAAAGAAAAAAATACAAAAATATTAAACATTAATGTTTTAAAAAAAATGCCCAACATGTAAAAAAAAAATTTAAAAATAAAAATAAAATAAAAAATTTCCAAAAAAAAATAAAACAAATAAAACAATGATTTTTACTTAACAAAAAATACAAAAAATTAAACATTAATATTAAAAAAAAATGCCCGACATGTAAAAAAAATAAAAAATTTCTCGTCCGCCGGACTATTTTTCTAATACCAAGTCCTGGAAACCCATCTAAATCCCCTTGGGGAGGCCCATCCTAATCCAGAGCTTACTATCAATCCCCTTCCCATCTCTCAAAACAAACACAATATTAATAGGTCTCACCTCACTACCAATCTCAATCTTCCTTTTAACTCTCCAAACAAACGGGGCCTTAGAGTCGTGTTTTGAGCATTAATGTATACCATCTATTGTTTTGGATATAAAACTAGCTATGTACTTATCAAAAATTAAATAAATAAATAAAGGAACAATTTTATGAGTATTTGCCAAACCTTTACACTTCTTCCATAAAAAAAAAATGACAACCCACAAAAAAAACTCTTATTTTCAGGCTTTAGCTCTAACCATACTCTTCATTTTGCACTAGATAAAATATAAAAAAAGGTATGCTTTATTTTGTCTAATTTTTTTTTTATCTATGTACTCCAACACTATTATTTATTTTATCTATTTATCCACACAAACCGTTTAAAGAGTTTTCCAAAATTTTCCAAATGTAACGAAGCTTGAATTTTTTTTGTTAAAATAATTATTATAGTATTTAGTCCATTGGAGTAACTAAAACACAATAATAATAGTTATAATAGACAATAAATCTATTTTAAAGAGTCTTTTGGAGGTGCTTCTCTCCCTTGGGTGTTTTCATCACCAACCCTTTTACAAATGTATGAAAAAAAGAAAGAAAAAAAAAGGTAAATTAGACTGACACCACCTAAGGTTTATATTTATTACAGTTCTTTCCTTCACCTTTTGGAAATTACATCCCCCCCTGAGGTTTGAAGTTTTATTACGGATTCCCCTCTTAGGAATTTAATTTTTTTAAATATCAATTTTATCCTCATTGAGTCAATTACATTGACACCCCTCACATTTTATAAATTACAATCCCTCCCTAAGGTTTAAAGTAGCATTATCAATTGCCCCATTGGTTAGTATTAGTTGGGGAAAAAAATCATTGAAAAAAAAAATTAATTGAAAAAAAAATTAATTGAAAAATAATTTTGTTAGTAAAATTTTTAAATTTTTGTTTAAAACCAATGTAAACTCATTTTTTGAATTTACATTTTTTCCTCAAATTTACAAACTGAGACAACCATTTATAAACTAAAAAAATTATCAAATAAGTTTTTATGATAGTTTTTAAAATTTTTCTAAATATAAATTGAAAACTGAAAACGAAATGATTACAAAATAGGTCTCAGATGGTAAAAATGTCATAAAATTAACAAAAAATTAAATAAGTTACTAACGTAAGAAATGACTTATCAAAAGATTCTTTAGGTTATGTATGATTTGATTTTTAGAATTTTTTTAAAAAAATTAAAAATTAATTTGTTTAAGAAATTAAAAAAAAATTATCATTTAAGGATAAAAAAATAATTATCATTTTAACTTTTGGACAGGTTATATACATACGTATGACTATTTCAATTTAATTTGTAAAAATTATTTCTAACCACTCGAAAGATAAAAATTATATAAAAATGATAATTATTTTTTATTTTTTTATTTCTTAACCAGATTAATTTTTTATTTTTAAAAAAAAAATTAAAAATCAAACCATACATAGCTTAAGAATCTTTTAATAAGTCATTTCTTACGTTGATAATTTATTTAATTATTTGTTAATTTTATGACATTTTTACCATCTGAAGCCCGTTTGGTAACCATTTCGTTTTCAGTTTTTAATTTATATTTACAAAAATTTTAAAAACTGTTATAAAAACTTATTTGATAATTTTTTTGGTTTATAAATGATTGTCTCAATTTGTAAATTTGAGAAAAAAACGTAAATTCAAAAAATGAGTTTATGTTGGTTTTCAAACAGAAATTTAAAAATTTTACTAACAAAATTATTTTTCAATTTATTTTTTTTTCCAATTAATTTTTTTTTCAATGAATTTTTTTTTCAACTAATACTAACTGAGGGGGCAATTGGTAATGCTACTTTAAACCTTAGGGAAGAGATTGTAATTTCTAAAATGTGAGGGGTGTCAATGTAATTTATCCAGTGAGGGAAAAATTAGTATTTAAAAAAATTAAATTGCTGAGGAATGAAATCTATAATGAAACTTTAAATCTCAGGGAGAGATGTAATTTTTAAAAAATGAGGAAGAAACTGTATTAAATATAAATCTCAGAGGGTGTGAGTGTAATTTACCCGGAAAAAAAAAAAAACATAAATCTTTTAGTGCAATAAAAACTCCCAAAGGAGCTGAGTTTAAAACATTGAAGCTTAACAAAGAAGAATATAAAAAGTTAAAACTCAAATCTTTGGAGTTTTTTGATTCAAATCTTTGAATCAAATCTTTGGAGTTGACTACTGAATGCAGTCCCATTCTAGAGCTTGCATGAGTTTGAGGACGACTCCAATTTTCAATATTCAACTTTCAACTTGTTGCGTATTTCAATTGCTATTGAAGTTTATGAATTCAAAGCATTAGACAGCAAAAAATATATAAAACTTTTATGGCATGTTTGATTGAAAGGATTAGAGTATGGGATTGGGATTATTAATCCGTGGGCCCAATTATCCTATGTTTGTTTTTCCATTTTGTTTTAGGATTATTAATCCAATGGATAATTAATCCAACAAATTTGTAGGATTATTAGTAATGGGGTAGGGATGGGATTGTGAATACCACACTAATTTAATAGGATTATTAATACCTCACTATTAGTTTTGTAGAATCAAACATGACCTTAAAGTACATAACCTCTTCCTCTAATAATGTCCCATCAAAAAAAATAAAAATAAAAAATTCCTCTAATGAAAGTATTCATGAACTGCAAATATAAACATTTATAAAATTCTAATACATTATAAAGTCATTCAATACTTAATACAAAATTATATTCTCAAATCAATGTACACATTTATCATGTGTGTTAAAGAGTATCACGTACGTGACACAAACAACCAATGCATCTTATAGACTGATGATGCAGTTTTTCCTGGTGAATAGGCTAGACCGATCCAAGTTCCTCGGGTCCACTGGATAACCTGCAAACAAGTTTAACGCGGAACGGAATAGTCCCCCGGCGAACCCTCCGGTGTGTGAGTTAGAAGATGTAGTAGGTAACGTAGTGAGAGAGAGAGAGATAGAGAACTTAACCTTTTTCTTGTCTTCAAGTTTTGCTTATATCCTTTGGTAATCATTTCGCTGTCTCAGCCGTTCTGACCTCCCCGCCGAAAGCTTACGCCGTGGTTCGTCTTGTTCAGGGTGAGGGGATGCTATTCCGGCTGAGGGGTGTTGTCGCAATAAATGCTGTGATGGGCTGCATTAATGGTGATGTGTTGTGGCAATAACTTTGCAGATCTTTGTCTGCTGACATGGCCTGTTCTGCATCTGCCACGTGTCCGAGTATTATTGGTCTCCTATGCTCAGTTGGCCTCCAGCTGTCTTGGATTTTGCTACCCGAATTATGCAATGGGATATAAATGGTGGGCCTGGGTTTGTCCACTATGGGCTGTGGTTCTCATGGGCCTACCCATGTCATAGACATTATCAAAATAAAAAATCATATGATTTAACATAAAGTTTTGATGTAATTGAGTCAAAATAGCAACTAAAATTATTAGTCTTACCGAATTTGTCTTATAACTATTGATTATTTGCCAAAAATTGATTTATAATAGTTGATTATTTTCTAAAGTTATTTTTTTTTGGGGGGGGGGGGGGACAACTTTGTTGAAAGTAAATTGTAATTGAGGGATTATGTCATCAAATTAAATTAAAATTACTAATTTTTTAGTAAAAAAAAATTGATTAGAATTTGTGTTGGAATTTATCAGGTGATAAAATTGATATGGAACTCATCCCACATTCAATCTATTTGTGGCAAAAAAATAACACGAAAATATTATTTTGACAAAATTCATTTGATTTGATTTGATTTTTAAATTTTGTTTTCTGAATTTCGTTTTCGAAGTCTACTTTTTTATTTCAAAATATATATAAACTAATTTGATAGAATCAAATAGTAAAAATATATTCTTATTTCAAAAAAACAAAAAATCATATAAAAATGACTGAGTACTTTTTATTTTTTCTGCTAGTCCAATTTTTAATTTTTAAGAAAGATTTTTTTTTTTTTAATATTTATAAGAGGGTTAATTCATCAAGATTCATATACATTTTGACCCCACTAGAACATCTTCGAAATGAATATATTTTTATGATTTTTATAGTTGAGTAATTAATATGTACAAACTTATGAATGAGAAGAGTAAAGTGATATTTATTAACTACTGAGAGAATTTTGAGTATAATTATCCCATTATAAAAACAAAATTAATTAAATAATCCTAAAAAATCAACAGTGGCCATACAAAACCGACCTTAGGGATGTTTTAGGAAGTTGGTAAAAAGTTGACTTTTGACTTTTTTGATAGTGATTTTGGAAGTTGATAAAAAGCTGACTTTTTTACTTTTTGATTTAATATTTTTTAAAAGTGTCACATCATTATAAAATAGGAATGACAATGGGGGTTAATGGGGCGAGTTGGTTTGGGATGTCCTAAAAAAGTGCACTTTTTGACTTATTGGTGGGTTTGGATTGGGTTTGATGTGATGTGTTAGAGAGGTGATGTAATTTAAATAAGATGATGTGACTTAAATAAGATAGTGACTTTTTAACTTTTTAGCTTATTTAGGTTATGCCAAACTAGCCATTCTCCATCCCCATCCCCATCCCCATCCCCATCCCTCTATAATAAATTTTCCCCATTCCTTATTCCCCATTCTCCATGGGTACCACCCTCCCCATTTCTTAATGGGTTTGGATTTTCCCCAACCTACCTTTTACTCCCCATTTTTATTTTATTTTTATTTTTTATATTTAATGTTAACAATCACTTTTTTTTTTTTTTTATTTTAAAAAGGTTCACAATAAAAGCTAAATATACATTCACTCTTTTTTCTTTCTTTTTTAATATATTTAATGTTAACAAATTTTTTTATTTATTTATTTATTTTTTTTTAAGGTTCACAACAAAAACAAAATATACCTTCAATCTTTTTTCTTTCTTTTTTAATATATTTAATGTTAACAACTTCTTCTTCATTTTTTTTTTTAAAGGTTCACAACAAAAGTTAAATATACCTTCAATATTTTTTCTTTCTTTTTTAATATATTTAATGTTAACAACTTTTTTTTTTTTTTTAAGGTTTTAGCTAAATATACCTTCAATCTTTTTTCTTTCTTTTTTAATATATTTAATGTTAACAACTTATTTTTATTTTATTTTTTTTAAAGTTCACAACAAAAGCTAAATATACCTTCAATCTTATTTTATTTTATTTGGTTCAACAACAAAATCAAATACACATTAATTAATTAATTAAAATGTTTGTTTTATAATAATCATATATATAATTTTGAGACAATGAAATAAGTTTTAGTAATTGAAAAAAAAAAAGGGTCTTGCTACATCCCCCTAAAAATATCTCCCCTAATCCCCCTAATTTCCATATCAAGTAAAAAAAAAAAAAAAAAGAAAACAGTTTCCTAAAAAGGAAATTAGGGGGATCAGGGGTGAGGATTTTAGGGCTTCAAATCATTTCCCAAAAAAAACAACAATGCTACAGACCCCTAGTACGGACGACCCCCACCGACCCCCAGTGCCACGTGTCGGCTTGAGATTGGCTGGAAACAAAAAAAAAAAGAAAAGGAAAACTGTTTTTTTTTTTGACCAATCATGGGCGACCCCCAGCTGGGGGTCCAAGTCATTTTTCCAAAAAAAAATGCAACAATGCTACAAACCCTCAGTACGGACGACCCCCACCGACCCCCAGTGCCACGTGTCGGCTTGAGATTGGCTGGAAACAAAAAAAAAAAGGAAAACTGTTTTTTTTTTGACCAATCATGGGCGACCCCCAGCACCCCCAGCTGGGGGTCCAAGTCATTTTTCTCTATGTAAGAACATGGAAGATTAAAAAAAAAATTACAACCATCTCTCTCTCTCACTCTCTCCCCTACATGTTATAAGAACTTGTTTACAATGTTATAAGAGCATGTTTGAAGAAATAAAATGTGAAAGAATCTCTTTGAAGAAAGTGTTATAAGATCCATATTAAATTGCATCAGGGCATAAATAAGGAATTGTTTGTTGATCTCTTAACCACGGACATTTTAAATATTAAACCATCTTTCTCTTCGGAAATTTGAACCATTTATTTTAATTTATCCAAAATCTAATTATACATTTTAACAAATTTAAACCAATCATTTTAAGATATCTATGTCTTATCACACCCAATCCATCCTCTATCTTCTTCATTTAGTCCCCCACCAATTTTGTTGTTTGTTACTTTTAAAAAACAAAAAATATTTTTCCAATTAATTTTTTACTAATTTCACAACACCATCACCACTATTCTCACATTCACTATCACACTACCATCACCATACCCACTACCATCATCACTGCCGCCATCACCCCACCACTATGTCACAATCTCTACTTTCACCTTTGTTCCATCACCACCACTATCAAAGATAAAAAAAATATATTTTAAATTTTTTTTATAAAAAATATTTTTCATTAAAAAAATATTTTCTATCTAAATAAATAAAGCACAGCATTGGGAAATAAGCTTATTTCAGTTAAATCTATTCATAACTAAGAAAAATTCTTTTATTTAAAAAAAAAATTTATTTAGTAAGACTTTGTATCCCCTTTTTTGTTTTTCCAGCAAATAAATCTTTGTATCCATCCTTTCTAACCAATCACGACTTATGCTTGTTTCGATTCTCTACAATTTTCTTATTTTCAAATACATTCATTCATATATATATATATATATATGTTGTATGAATTGTGTGATAACATAAAACAAATAGATTCATACAAGCAAACCATTCTGAAAATTACAATACATAACAAAATAAAATAACATAGAAAAGTAAACTGAAACCTGCATTACACAGTGTTCTTAATTTTTTTAAATAAATTTAAAAAATTCGAGATATGCATAAAATTTGACAAGAATAATGTGACAATGTTAATTAATGTGTATTTGATTTTATTGTTGAGCCAAATAAAATAAAATAAGATTGAATGTATATTTAGCTTTGGTTGTGAATCTTTAAAAAAAAAGAAAAAAAAAGAAGGGTTGTGAACCTTAAAAAAAAAAACAAAAGAAAAAAGATTGAATGTATATTTAGTTTTGGTTGTGAATCTTAAAAAAAAAGAAAGATTGTAAACCTTTAAAAAAAAAAAAAAAGAAAAAAAAAAGATTGAATGTATATTTAGCTTTGATTGTAAATCTTAAAAATAAAAAAATAAAAAAGGTTGTGAACCTTAAAAATAAAAAATAATAATAATAAAAAAAGATTAGATGTATATTTAGCTTTGGTTGTGGATCTTAAAAAAAAAAAAAAAGTTGGTGTGAACCTGAATAAATAAATAAATAAATAAAAGAAAAAATATTGAATGTATATTTAGTTTTGGTTGTGAATCTTAAAAAAAAAAATATGGGGAAATTAGTGGGTACCCATCCCTAACCCGTCCCCTGTGGATACTTACCCTACCCAATAGATAAGAAAAAAAAAAGAAAAATTCATGTATTTGGGTTGGGTCTCCATGGATACCCACGGGATAAGTTATCCATTGCCATCCTTATTACAAAATCACCAAAATACCCTCAGCCAATTAAAGAAATTTACCTAAGTTGAGGGTAATTTTATAATTAGCCAAGCTGCGTTTTGGGAAGTTGCCAAATGGCGTGAACAGCTTTTTGCACGCTGCTGCGTTTTGTTGATTGATCAAAAAACGTAGCGTTTTTTAAAGCTTCCCAAAACGGCACATCAACCACCCCATGGGAACAAGCCGGCATCATTTTCAAAACAGAAATTTGAATTTCGATGTTTTGATTTCAACCCACAATTTCAATATGGTGTATGCATCAAAATTTGGTGTATAAGTCTGGAACACTATGTCATCACGTTTTTAATTAATAATATTTTGTAATTTAGATATTATTAATTTTTTATTTTTTAAATCATGTATATATATAAATTTTGTTCTATACTATTATATAAAATAAACAAAAATGCTTAGGACTCCCAAAATTGGAGATCTCATGACCTCCAAAACGATGTAGACCAATCATGTAGTTTTGTTTTTTTTGTTTTTTCTTTTCTTCCTGAACCAATCACAGGTGAGTAGCGATTGTGGAAATTGTGTTTTTTGGAATCTATAGTATTGTTGTAAAATAAAAGTTGGCATTCATGTCTTTCTTTATCTATTTTTTCTATTAGCATAGAGTAATGTACAAGACTTCAAATTCAGACTTGAGTCAAGTAAAAACCCAGAACCTAGATTCTAAAAAAGAAAGTGCACAAGATGTATAAGACTTGAAATCAAAATCTCTGGGAGAAAAAATGCACAAGACTTAAAACTTAGAAAGTGCACAACATGTGCATAGGACTAGAAACCTAAAAAGTACATAAGACGTGCACAAAACTTGAAACCAATATCTTGAGTGTAGGAAAGAAAATGCACAAGACTTGAAAAGTGCACAAAAAACATTTATTTAATATAGTGAAGTGCACAAAATTTGAAATCAATACCTTTAGTTTAGGAAAGAAAATTCTTACTTGAAAGTTTACAGAACTTGAAACTGAAACTTTGAGTTTAAGAAAGAAAAATCTTGCCATTTGAACAACATATATAGGTAAAAAGTTAACAAAGCATGCATATTAGTCCAAGTTCAACACACACTCCACTACTGCTTACATATAGTTCCATAATAAAGAAGTAAATATCGTCACAAATGATATTAAACTTCTCTTCATGGGAGTTAAACTTGATACCTGAAACTACAACACAATAATTAGATCAAATGCCTTTATTCGACTCTAACTTATGAAACTACTTACAATCTTCTTGAATTTTTTCTATAAAATATTTAGTTCAATTTTTATTACCGTTTGTAAGACAAATAAACTAAGGAGTTGTTTGGGGTATTCTAAATAAATACACTTTTTAGACTAAAAAATTGAGAAAAAAAAGATAGATATTTGGATTAACTTTTTGTCTTTTTACGAAAAAATGTGTAATAAAAAATTATATAAATAAGTGTATAGGAGAAGTAAGTGTAATAGGCTGTACGACATCTTTTTCTGGACAGAGTGTAGGAGATAAGGACATGATTGCCTTCTTCGCGGGCAACCATTTGGACTGTGTTGTTTGGCCCGTGGGGCCCACCATGAGTTTCATTTTGATAATTTGAACTGTTCAATATGTATAACTCGTCGAGTACTATATACTTATAAAAAGTCACATTGATCGGATGTCGAAATCACATTAATCGGATTAGTTTTTGTTCACCAGTTAACTATAATACCATCTTTTTTTATACAAAATTGATTTGATCATATAGTTAACGATATCCGATCAACGTGATTTTTTATAAGCATATAGTACTCAACGAGTTCTACATATTAAATTCATTATTAAAATATGACCGTGGTAGCGAACGGGTAACAACTGATCTAAATGGTTGTCATAAAAAGGCAATCATTTCTAGACCAGTACAGCAGGCCAATCACACGGACAGCCCATCACTTCAACAAAAAGTTGAGTTGTATTTTTTTATGTGTAAATTTATTTTTTTTGTATTTTTTTTGTGTGAATAGTGATAACTTTTTAAGTTTTTAAGTAGCTTTTTAATTTTTTATTTTTTTTAAGAGATGCCAAACCAGGCCTAATTATTAAAAAAAATTTACTTCTAATTATCAATCATTAATTTGTAATAAATTACACCAAACTGCTCAATACTTGCATAGTTTAATTTGGTGTCTAGTCAAATAGAAAAGTTGCAATTTTATTTCAAAATTATTTACAAATAATTATATATTTTCATGAAATATTATATTTTTGATCAGAATCACACATACATAGGGGTGTGGGGGTTGGCGAGCATGGTGACCCTACAAACCTAAAACAAATGTCTGTTTGTAAGTTTCAGATCGGATCCTGGGTATCGATCGAGCAAAAACTTTTCTATTCTATAATAATATATTTAAATACAATTTGAATCTTATAATAAAATAAAATATTAATAAATAAAATATTAATTTTATTAATTTATTTTTTAATTTAAATTATTTATCTATATCCGTTAAATAAAATTAAAAAAAATATATTTTATTATTATACTAAATTTAAGTGTTTAAAAAATGTCTAAATTAACATTTTTATTAATAATTAAAATACTATTTTTCTGTTAATTTTATTTAACAAAAATCGATAATTCGTTTAGATTGAAAACGAATCAGTGTAAATAATTATCACAAAAAAAAAAAAACTTAATGTAAATGTATAAAAAATGTTTTTAAAAACTTTTACATTGAGTTTAAAAATTAAAAATACGATTACATTCTATCAATTTTACTTAACAAAAATAGACATATAATTTTGATTATAAATAAATAAATAAAATTAAAATTAAAATTATCAAAATTTAAAATTCAAAATTTATTTGGTTACCAATCTCAGATTTTTTCTTTTTGTTGCAATTTCCTTTTTTTTTTTTCCTGGTTTGTTATAGTTTTTGTTTTTATTATAATAAAAGAAAGTAATATTACAAGTCATGTGTCCGTATGTATCTATTTGGATTTGCCTTCCCTTTCTCGCCCAGTTCTCTCCTTTTCTTCTTCTAATTTCAATTTTTTTGATTATTTTTCTTCATATTTATATATACTCTTCCTGAGTATGTATATATTCTTCTTCTAGAAAACGAGGAAATAGAATTTGGGTCTGTATCTGTATATATAAATAAATATGTGTATATAAATATGTAAATTTGGTGTCAGATAGATTGAGAGCACTGGTTTTTGCAGCATGGTTTCTGGGTTTTGTTCTCTTATGGAGAATGTTGGAGATATGTTTTGCATGCAAGCTGATTGATTCTCTTTGTGTTCCAAAGTTCTTCAATTTCTGGTGAGTGCTTCAATTTCTAGCTTTACACATTTTCGATCCGTACACTTTCTTTGATTTGATCTGGGTTTATTTTGATTTCTCTCTGGTTTTTCAATTTCGAGCTGTTATGGTTTTGATTGAAGTCTTGAAACAGTGTTTGATAGGTTTTTTTTTTTGATGGATTCAATGTGTTTGATATTCTAATTTGTGGGTCTTTTAAAACCTATGTTATGTATGGATTTGAGATTGCATATTTGGAGTTTGGTTACTTTGATTCAAGGGTTTTGTGTTATTTCTGGATTCGAGATTGCAGATTAGGAGTTTAGTTGCTTTGATTAAAGGGTTTTCTGTTATGTTTGGATTTGAGATTGCAGATTAGGAGTTTAGTTGATTAAAGGGTTTTGGGATCGATTTGTGTGTTGATTTTAGTGTGTATAGAAGCTGGTGAATGGGGACTCAGAGAATGGGATCTCAAGCTGCTGTTGTTGGTGGTGGTGGTGGAACCCTAGAGCATAAATCACAAGCATTGGCGCGGGAAGGATCTTTATACAGCCTCACTCTCGATGAGGTTCAGAACCAATTAGGGGATTTGGGGAAACCACTTAGTAGCATGAACTTGGATGAGCTTCTCAAGAGTATTTATACCGCTGAAGCTAATCAGGGAATGGGTGGTTTTGATTATGCCACTGTGCAGCAACAAGGCCAAATCGCATCGGTTTCATCTCTGAATCGACAGTCGAGCCTAACCCTGACTAGGGATCTGAGCAAAAAGACTGTTGATGAGGTGTGGCAGGACATTCAACAAGGGCACAAGAATGATCTTGATCGGAAAGCCCGGGAAAGGCAACCTACTCTTGGTGAAATGACATTGGAGGACTTCTTGGTTAAGGCAGGGGTGGTTGCTGATTCTTCCCCAGGGAGGAAAAATTCGGGTGCTGTTTTAGGGGCTGATCCGATTGCATTGACCCAACAAAATGTTCAACCACAAGCGCAGTGGATGCATTATCAGATGCCCTCCATTCATCACCCACCACAGCAACAACAGAATATGTTGGCTGTTTACATGCCAGGGCACCCAGTTCAGCAGCCTGTTCCTATGGGTGTGAACCCAATTATGGATGTAGCTTACCCGGAAACCCAAATGACCATGTCACCATCCCCTTTGATGGGCACACTTTCAGACACACAGACACCTGGACGGAAAAGGGTTGCCCCAGGAGATGTGATTGAAAAAACTGTTGAGAGGAGGCAGAAGAGAATGATTAAGAATAGGGAATCTGCAGCCCGGTCAAGAGCAAGGAAACAGGTTAGATTTTGTAGAATTCAAATGTTTGCAAGTATGTGTGTGTGGGCCAATTAGTTTGCTTTTCCCTTTATATTATGCTCAGCTATTTGAGATGCCTATGCTGGTGGGCAGGCTTACACTCATGAGCTGGAGAACAAGGTTTCACGGTTAGAAGAGGAGAATGAAAGGCTTAAGAGACTGAAGGTGCGTTCTATTATAATTTCAGTGTGTGTTCCTGTCTTTTTATATGAAATATTATCTCCATTTCATGGTTCACTAAGAACTAATTATGTTTTTGGTAAAAGTATTTTTGGATGTGATATGGAAAGCCAAAAGCATGCAAATGTAATGTTACATATGCTTTACTGTGAATTGCTATGCGCCTAGTTTGCTAAAACTTGGTTGGGGATCAATTCTAAATCATGAATTGAATGCAAATACCCGATGGATGTCAGACAATCATCAGCCAAAGTTATTAAGATTTTTTGAGTGATCATTTAACAAGTGCTTCTCCACCCACTTGAGTTGGTGCTTTATCATTATATTTTGGGTATCAATCTGATATGTCACGTTTATTGTGTTGGATTGACTATGCCTTAAAATGCTTGTTAATAAAATGATTCAAACCATTGGGACAACTCTGGGTTACAGATATTTCTTTCCTTTATTGTGAGGATAGGGGGATGTGATTCATTGACCGTAGAATATTTGAATTGGAGCTACTTAAGCTTATAGCCAATTTAAAGTTGATCAAGAACTAGAAAATTGAGTGTATATATCGGATGCCTTATCTTAAAGGATGATTAAAAATGGTTTTAATAATTTTTCTTTTCTTTTTCCAACCATCTTCTCATTTTGCAGTCTTCATTTGTGTGCATATATGAAGTATTGTTTGGCTGCCACTCACCGAAAAAAACAGGGTATGTTTGGCTGGTAAAGACCATAGGAAATTAAGTTTCAATTGAAGGACTTGTTTTCCAGATTGTAGGAATATATCCTAGTTGCAAACTACTGAGGCATTATTTTTGTTCCGACAAGTTTGGGTTGAGGGTTTATAGTTATTTTCAGTGGTGTGGGGCTTTAAAATATGTGGGGTGATTGAACTAGAAAGACATGTTCAGAGTGTTTTGCCTTTGAAGTTTCTTATCTGTGTTTTTTCCCTTAAAAGTTCTTATGCCTTCATTTTATTTTCTGATTTTGAACCCTTGCTAGATAAGCCAATTCATCTAACCGATTAAAACCATTGGTCATCAACATTGTCGCTATTCTGCTCTTTGCCCAGCATATCCCTTTCCAGATAGGTTGGGTCACCACTTCACTTTCACTCAAGCTTGAGCCAAATCAGTACGGGTGCCCTCTTAGACAAAGGCGGTAAATTAATTAAAGGCTTGTGATACAATGTTGGGGCATAGGGTCATGCAAGGTGCTAGCCTAAGCAAAGAAGGCACATGTTTAAAAAAAAATGTATATACGTATATAATATATAATTACACAAAGAGAGAAAAAAAGAAAAAAAGAAAAAAAAAGAACTATATAGTTGGAAAATTAGTACTACAGATAATTTTCCAAGTAAATTAACTATTTTCAAGATTATCAAACCATAAAGGTCTGTTTTGAACATCAATTTGAAAAAATAGATCTATGATATAATAGTTAATGAATTTAAACAAGCATGTACTTGGGTTTTTCAATTAAAAAGGTTGCATATAATTTGGTGCTTGTCATGGAAAAATCTGTGCAATAAAGGATTTTGGACAATTGTACAGTGCAAATAATGTGAAAGAAGCTCCTACTAACTTAAGAGAGGAAAAATGAGAGGAGAGTTGGTTAAAAAAATGTGGGAGTCTTTGATAGAGAATATGAGTTGAAAAGTTGAAGTTGATGCAAATGCTTTGCTTGAAGCCAAATGAAATCAAAATGACAAAGGATAAGATGATGAAGGAAAAGAATGAAGAGTAAGTATTTAAATATTTGCCAAGGTGAATTGGACAAGTTGCAGCTGAGTCAAGGGCAAGGGTTGGTTATTTTGACCTAGAGTTGTAGTAGCTTTATCTAGGCAAAGGTTCTTCCTTTGGGGACTTTGTTCTTAAAATTTTCATATTACATATTTATGGAAATGGACATTGATAGGGTGCATGAGTTCATTATTGATACACAGTGCTTCAGTAAAAGGGAATACAAGAATATGAGCAATAAAATAAAATTCAAAGAGGCACCTTTTTTGGGCATTAGTTTTTTTTTGGGGGGGTGAATAAGTCAATTAGGCATTAGGTTCACTAACAGGCACACACTTTTTTCCTTAAGTCTCAGTCCAAGCAAAGGTGATTGACCTTGTACTAGACTAATTATGCTTGGTGCAGATGGCTGACCTTGGAGAGTTTGAGTGTGAAAAGTATTCATGGAGTATCTAGAGAATGGTCAGAATATTTGAAACTGGCAAAAGATAGAAGGATTAATTAGATTTTCACAATTCATAGACCAACATATGTTTTGTTAAATCAAAATTGATAATACCTTGATAGAAATCACTTGATGGCTTCTTTGCTTAAGGGCTTGCATTGGTTACTGTAGGTTACATGGATGTTTGCCTTGTGCTGAATTCAGGGGAGGAATTTCTAGCATGTGAAATACTAAAAAACATTCTATTAGAGAACTTACTTTCCAGGCAAGAAGTTTGCTATGAATATTTGATATTTTTGGCCATGCTCAGAGTTGTACAATTCTCCTACAAAAAGAACTTTCCTGAATAAGATTCTCATATATGCAACTAAAATTCCTTCACTGCTAGTTTTTTGGCATGACTTCTTAGCACTTTTTATTCTTCAAGCAACAGATCCTCACATGTTACTCCTTTGGTCTCCAATTCATCTTTGAACTATCTCCCTGTATAACCCATTTTCCCTTTTTCTGTTTTTCCGCCTGCACTTCCATTTTCTGGTTTCCATGTCATATCTGTCTGCTGCATTCTTTTTTAGAATAATAGTTGTTATAGCTTTCAAGATGTTGATGGTGATCGTGACGAGAAGTTTTACACATACCACTGGTGATAGTGACGAGAAGTTTTACACATACCACTGGCATAGAAGGAAGTAACCAATATTTCAGGCTTAGTCTGGCTTTAATTCTCTTTTTCTTTTCAAATTTAATTGTTTATTTGTTTCCTTAGTGGATTGTTACCTCATTTTAGGATTGCCTATATAAGGCTTTGGGTGTATGGATTATTGGAGTTTTTGGCATAATTGAGAATTAAGAAATTTGGCATAACTGCTCTCTTGACATAGAGGGTGTTTGTTTGGGCTTTTTTGAGCCAACTTATAGCTTCTAGCCTTGGAAAAATTATTTTGGATTGTTTGGTTAAACTTATTTCAAACGGCTTATGATTCTAACAATTTATTTTAACTCAAAAAAGTTAATTCTGAGAAACTGCTCACCCCTTGCGTAGACATGTTAATTTATGGTTATACTCTTAGATAAAATAAAAAAAGACTCAAATAGACTATAGAATTTTTATTTTTATTTTTATGAGAAATGTAGACAAGTAGTGAATAATAAAAAATAAAAATTAATTGAAAAAGCTACTACACAGTTTATTTAACAAACACTACTCAGCAACTTAAATCTATAATCCAACAGCTACACTAAACAGATTAACAGCTTCTGATTAAAATCATAATTTATAATTTGTCAAGTTATAATTTATAATTTGTTTTAACAGCTATACCAAACGAAGCCATAATCTCTCTCTCAGTTTCTTCTCTTCATTGTTTTTCCTTTCCTTTTTTTTTTCTTACCTTCTCCACCCTCTTTTCCTTTCCCTCTTTCTTATTCTTCATCCTACTTTATTTCTCCTCTGGTTCTACATCAATTTTGGTATTAGAGACTAGCTTCAACCAAATCCTCTACTATTACTTTGTCTTCTGCAAGCTTGTGGGAGAATTGCAGCTTCATGACCCATGGCGATATTCATAGTTCGTCTTCATGGCGATAGACCCTTAGCTATTCATGAGATATCCCTATATGTTATCTTGCCCAATCCAATCCATGAATCAATCATAGCGAAGAGTTTTGTAGACCACATGGTAGAGATGCTAGTGATACTATTAACAAAGATACCATCGTGATGAACCTAGATACCTAGATATTTTCTTCAGAATTTTAGGTGATATCACAAAAAAAGTCATAGTAGATTCCTCTAGTTTTGATAGTGTGTTGGATCCTAATAGTTTCTTGGACTAGTGAGCTAGTATAGAGGACTACTGTGAGTAGGATTACATGTCAGATAGCCACTGGGTTCATTTTGTTAATGGAACTCAGTGGTTCTACAAAGAAAGTAGTATTATTAGGGAGTCCAAATAAACCTAGTGGGTTCTTTCTTGCATACCTATTTACTACTTATCCTTGTATAGGATTCAGTGGGAGTGGCAAATTGGATAGAGAAAATTATTATTAGTTTTCTTTTTTTGGGAGGGTAGTGATGAGAGGAAGAAAGACCACTGATCGGTCGTTTTTGCAATAAAAAATAAAGAACTAAACAAAATACTAATTCAGTAGAACAGTGGATTGTCCAGATATCGAACCACGAGGACTTTGGGCTGAGTTGTATCAATTCGATTGGCAATTTCTAAATTAATTTGAAGAAGAGAGGATGATTGATTTTTACTAATGAGAATTTAAATTAAAACTAAATTAATTGCAAATAAAAGAGTTGTCCAAATATGGAGAGAAACTTGGGATCCCGAATCCACTACTAATTGCATATCACATAATTTAAATACCCAATTCTAGTAAATTAATGGCCTGGATAATAGTGATGTATCTTAACTACAAGCTTTGCTAACATCGCCAAGAGGATGAGTATATTCAAAACATAATCATCTTTGGTCGGCACGAATCGTCCACACTAAACTAAGGTTGTTGTGCGACTCGTCTCCCCTAAGCATGACTCGTCTCACGGTTTGTATATACAAGAAAGTAAAACATGTGTATGACCACGCATTCTTAATCACAAAAATCGAACACATAAATCGAATGAAAAGATTGTTTTGAATAAAAGATCTAAAAATAATCATACAATAATTATCCAATCCCAAAGAAAAATTAGAATTAAAATACAAAATTGCATGATATTTGATTAGAGTTTCATCTTGATCCTAAGAAGAAAGCTTAGCTGCTCATAGAGAGGTTGAACACTTTGAAGGTTAAAGAGAATGCCATGGATTGATGATTGTTCTTCTTCTCTAGCTTCTAGCCGTCTTCTCTAGGGTTTCGGATCCCAAAACAAGTGCCCAAGACCTCCTTCTATCACCTCCAGTCAACTCTTGAGTCAAAAACGCGCACACACAAAACGAGACAAATCTGCTTGTGCAGTTTAAATATCCCACTCTAGCGGATAAACTCAAAGGCAAAACTTAGTTCAGGGAAATCTGCTCGTGCGGATTGTGAATTCCGCTCGAGCGGATCTACTTAGTCACAATTTTTCACTTTTTTTGCTTCTTTTTGCGATCTTTTCCATCTCCAGAGTAATGGTAGCCTGAGGAGGAAGAAAAACACTTTATTGTATCAAATATCATAAGCTAAAAGATTAAAAACGTAAGTTAGAGAGCCTCAAAGTGTAACATTTTGGCTCAGATCAACCACTTGGTTAGTTGGGAAGTGGTTCTCTTCTAAAAGATGAGGGTCTTGCTCTGGGAAGTAGCTAAGATTACTGCTTTACTTGGGTAGTGATTATGTATGTTTCCTAGGGTGTGGGAGACCTTATGGCATTTTGTTATCAGGAGTAAGTACAAGATGCATGCCAATGGATGGGACTCTCTCGCGGTTAATTGGGGGAACTCTAGATCTCCATGGAAATCTATTTTTCAATGCATTCTTTTTCTTTCTATTTTCAATTGACTCACTAACATTTGGTTTTAGACTTTGTTCCCTCATTTGTATCGCCTTTCTCAGTTTCATGCTTACATGACTTCTTCATATGCGGTTTTGATTTTTTGGAATTTCAATTTTTTCAGAAATGTTAATGATCAGGAGACCAATGAACTGGTTTCTTATTTTGTATCTTTGATGGTGTTTCATTGAGTAATGGGCCTATGGTAAGATGATGTGGACTATTCATTCTTTTGGTTTGTGTTCTTATAACTCGTTCTATGGTACAATCATTGATAATCCAAATGCTCTTTTCTTTGCACCTCATAAGATGATTTGGAGTGCATGTAAATGTTGCTCTTAAAGTTAAATATTTACATGCTCCTTAGTTCATTAAAGCTCAATAGTAATGACATGATGAGGAAAAGGTGTAGGAAATTAATGTATAGATATTATTGATTGATATCTAATGTTCTTACAAGAACTCTCTTTTATAGAGAGAAATGGGATACAATGGAGCCATAATGGAGCACTATACCATAATGGATCACTAACTATATGGGGCACTAACTATAGCACTAACTAATGTGGAGT
Source organism: Camellia lanceoleosa (assembly GCA_025200525.1). Taxonomy (NCBI): domain Eukaryota; kingdom Viridiplantae; phylum Streptophyta; class Magnoliopsida; order Ericales; family Theaceae; genus Camellia; species Camellia lanceoleosa. The sequence goes on from CM045767.1 coordinate 146,314,742, forward strand.
AGGTGGAGTATTTGTAGGTGGAGTAGGTAGAAATTGTTACATAGAAATTGTTACATTCAACCAACTTGAGTTTGGAGAGAGTAACAAAACAGTAACAAATTGTTACACTGTATGGTCGTGTCAGACCGTTGTAGAAGACCGTATGGTTATGGCAGACCAAGGTAGAAGACAGTTTATGGGGTCATGTCGGATCGTTGTAGAAGATAGTTTATGGGGTCATATCGGACCGATGTAGAAAGCATTTCTGAGGTCATGTCGGACCGTTGTAGAAAAAGCAGATTCTGAGGTCATGTCGGACCGTTAGAAAACAATTCTGAGGTCATATCGGACCCGATGTAGAATCTGATTCTGAGTCTTGCTTGACCCATGTAGGAGCAGTTCTGAGGTCATGTTGGACCGTTGTAGAAGACACTATATGGTCATGTCAAACCGTTGTAGTAGAGAACCGAAAGCAATGTCGAACAGTTTATAGAGTCTTATCGGACCCATATATGAGCTAACTTAGGAATCAAAAGTCGGGAATGATTCTGAGTCTTATCGGACCCATATAAAGCTACTTAGGAATCAAAGTCGGAGACGATTTCAGTCTTGTCGGACCCATATAGGAGCTAACCAGAATTAATGTCGGGACAGTTTACAGAGTCTTGTCGGACCCATACAGAAGCTAACTGGAATCAAAGTCGGAACAGTTTACAGAGTCTTGTCGGATCCATGAAGGAGCTAACTGGAATCAATGTCGGGACAGTTTACAGAGTCTTGTCGGACCCACAAAAGTCGCACCCTCAAAAGGCGTGCCCAATCTTATCAAAAGGCGTGCCATCAAAAAACGTGCCCGACAGCCATCAAAAGTCGAGCCATCAAAAGGCGCGCCGATTTGTCGTCTGGCGTTAAGAGGCGCGTGATACGCGTGTCTGCCTTGCCTATTTAAACCAAGGCGAGGCTGCCGCTGATACATAACAAACCAGCTAAAAAACTCTGAAAAAAAAAACTCGTCATTCTCTGAGAGCTGTTATCTCTGAAACAGTCTACAACCAACCCTGAATATGGCCTCTTCTTCCCGTTTAGCTACCCAGAACATAGCCTCTTCGTCCTATGGTCTCACTCTCTTTCCCGACCTCAACGAGGCCACAAGAGAGATAGCCGGGGCAGTTGCCCTTGAACCTCAACCAGGTGCCCCTGGACCAAGCGCCCCTGGTTTTACGCCGTTGAACTTTCCAATGTTGTCAGTTGAGCAGATAGTGGCTGCTCAATCTGATATTGAGGCCAATCATTATATTCTGAAGTCATGTGTTGAGACAATGACGGCGGTCAACAACCTATCGCACTGGCTTCAGAGTAGAACAAATGAGGTGCAGCAGGTAAAAGCCCAACTGGCCCTGCTCCAGAGCATGTATACGGATGCCCAAGCAGAGATATGTGTGTTGAAGGCAGAAAACAAGGAACTGAAGCGGAAGGCCACCGTAATGCTCAGATTTGGAGGGCCGCCATATGTGATGGTTGAGGAGCAATTGGAAGTGAACGTGCTCGGCGGCGTGGGAAACACGGAGGCAGCATCGGCAAGGGACGCCCAAGACAAAGGCAAGAAGAAGAGAACAGCTGAAGAGGCGAAGAAGTGAGGCCGGTTGTTTGTGGTTGTTTTGTTGTTGTTGTTTTTGTTTTTTTTTTTTTTTTTGTAAAATGGTGATCGGGTTTGATCCCCGGCATGAATAAAATAAGGTTGGTGACATTACTGCAATTGCTTTCTCTTTTTTTGGATGACCCAGATTTCTTTTTCTGAGTATTCCAATTCTTGGAGAAGAAATCAAAGCCAAATGGCCCCCCAGATCCAAATCCCGACAAACTGATGGAAGCAGCTTTTGCAGCCAAAGGGTTAAACTGAGGCGTAGGCTTTGTGTGGGACTACTCCATCCTACCCATGAAAAAGCTTAAAAACAGTATCAAAATTGGAAAACAACGTAGCATTGAAATCATGCGAAGACAGACTAGCTCAGTGAAAATCGGGCTTCTCTGGGTATGTGCAGCCAGACCTTTGAATGATGACATTGGCTGCATAACAACCAGCTCTCACACAGTCTTCAATGGGTTTCTCCTGAACCAACTGAGACAGAAATCCTCCAACAAATGCATCACCTGCTCTGTTGGTATCAACGAGTTTCTCTTTAGGTAACAATATCACAGGGAACAGTTTGATCTTCCCATTGTCAGCAACAACCACCGGATCTGCACCTTGAGTAATCACAGTAATCCTCTTGTGTGTTCCAGATGCCTTTGGCCATTGGGAAATTTTCAAAGCTATCTCCTCAACATTCTGTGTCTCCCAGCCATGAACTTTTGAAAAGGTTCTTGCCTCTGTCTCATTTCCAAAAACAAAGTCCATATACGGCAAAACCTTAACTTGTGCATCCTTGAAGAACTCACAGATAAAGGGAGCAGAAAGATTCATCATGAAGACCTTGTTGTTTGCAGCTGCATGTTCAGCAACAAGTTGAATGGACTCTGTGGAAACTGTGAGAAAAAAACCGGCTATATAGTAGTACTTGGCCTTCTCAACCAATGCCCAATTTTCTGGTCTCTTCAAATGTTCAGTTTTGTAGCAATTTGCAGCTGATAAGTTGGCAACAAGTGATCTTTCGCCTCCCACCACACAAACAGCACAGGTACCAGTTGGTGCAGACTCATCCTCACAATAGTGAACATTAACACCAGCAAGTTTTATATTTTTCTTCATCTCCTCACCAAACTTGTCCTTTCCAATGCAACCCATGTAACTGGTTGCACTAGGAATTTGAAGCATCCACTGAGCCACTCTGATTGAATTTTGAGTAGCACCTCCAGCAATGTACTCCACATTGTATTTGGATGACATTTCATCATACATAGGCACGTGCTTTTCCTCTGCAAGAATTGCATTATTCAACGTGATGTCATATTTGTCCAAGAATTCTTGGTCGACGACGGAAGAGATGTCCAAGAGTGGGTTTCCCATACCCAAAAGAATTCCCTCCATTGCTGCTTGCAAGTGATGAAATGAGAGAGAAGAGATAGAAGAGGGGAAGGATGGAGTAGTGACTGCTGAGAGGTTTTGGTTACACTGGCAGCATGAACCTCGATGAATTGCTTAAAAATGTATGGACTGCTGAAGCAAATCAGTCTACTGGAATGGACACTGATAGTTCTTCTTTGGCATCTTCTCTTCAGCGACAGGCCAGTCTAAGCTTGGCTAGAGCTTTTAGTGGGAAGACAGTTGATGAGGTGTGGAGAGATATTCAACAAGGGCAGAAGATGAAAAATGTTGAGGAGATGAAAGGTCAAGAAAGAGAACAAACTCTCAGCGAGATAACTTCGGAAGACTTTTTGGTAAAAGCAGGGCTTTTTGCTGAAATTTCATCAGGACCTTTTATACGAGCAGATAATGCAGTGACCTGTCAAAAGCCTCTGTCACAGATTGGCTTGTCACCAAGCACTTCAATTGACACACTATCAGATACACCATAATGAGCTGGTAAACAAGGTTTCACGTCTTGAAGAGGAAAATATGAAGCTCTTGAGAGAATGAAAAACTAGAATTAAACACAGAAGGGGATGATCCAAAGATAGGTGAACTTGATGTGTATTGATAGAGATTACAGCGGAATAGGTTGAGGTCCGGCGGACGGCCAAGGCAAGGTTGCCGCCCGCCGGTAAGGCGAAGAACACCAAGAGCTTAACCTATAGCTCTGATACCATGTAGGAAATTAATGTATAGATATTATTGATTGATATCTAATGTTCTTACAAGAGCTCACTTTTATAGAGAGAAATGGGATATAATGGAGCCGTAATGGAGCACTATACTATAATGGATCACTAACTATATCACTAACTATATGGGGCACTAACTATAGCACTAACTAATGGAGCACTAACTAATGTGGAGTAGGTGGAGTATTTGTAGGTGGAGTAGGTAGAAATTGTTACATAGAAATTGTTACATTCAACAAAAGGTGAGTAGGATACTCAATTGCCACTTACTTCATGGTGTGTCATGTGCCGATCCCATGAGGAGGGGCATAGATCACTTGTTTCAGCTAGTGGAGATGGATTGGTTAGTTCCAGCCTCTTGTGTTTATATGATTATGATTAATTATCGAGGTTTTGATCATCCTAAGAATGGTCTAGTGCTTTAGAGTTTCGTTATTTGCTCCTTGCTTTGGGTGGTGTGGCTGGGGAGAAACGCTAGAATTTTTAGGAGAATTTTTACGATAAGGCTGAAGATGTTGTAGTGGATTTGTGGAATAAATTTTGTTATTGATTCCTTTGATGTCACCTGCCTTTAAGGGGATACCTGTGTTACCTGCTGTGTTATTAATTTCTCGTGATTGGAGAGCCATTTGTGATTGGTAATTTGCTCTCCATTTTATCTCTTTGGTGGACTATTGTCCTTTTTTTTCTTTTTTTTTAAATTTTTTTTTCTTACTCCTTTTTAATAATATTTCTTCGTTGTCAATAAGAAAAATGAACGTACTGCGATTATATGCAGAGCCCATTATTTTTTATGCTGAGATAAAACAGAACTTGAAGTGGTTGTCCCAAGTGTGTCTAACTGCCTACCTACTACCTAGGTAAGTTCAAGAACTCTTTACGAGATGCAATGTTGGAGGCAAAGCTTGGGTACACTTAACAAGTTTATTAATGGGCTAAGACCGTTGGAGGAAGCTTATCATAAAGCTTTAGAGATAGAAAAGTAACATAGCTTCCTACCTAAGGCTGAATGGCTTCTCTAGCTGGAGAGTCCCACTAACTTAGGTTTGTTTCCTTTGAGAGGTCAAGTGGAGTTATACGATTAGGCCCAGTTGCTTCCATAGATAGTAATATCCTAACTTGAGAGTCATTAGCACCAAGGGAAGGAATCCTCTTTCCCTAGCTACCATCAAAATATTTCCACTATTGAGTGTTACCATTGCTATGGAGCATATAACGTCTCCGTTGAAAAGCTTGATATTCATTGTTGGACCCTTTTCTTGATAGCTTTAGCCTTTGGGACTAGTAATGATTAACATGGTATCAGAACTTGACAAAATCTAGAAAACAATCTTGTTGACGAAATGGTTAAGCTTTTGCGACTAGTACTAAAAAATAATTCTGGTTGGTAACTTAGCCAACATAAACCCCGATATATCAGATGATGGAGTTGCCAAATTAGTATACTTGAAATGATTTTTTCACTCAACGTGGTGAATATCCCTTTTTGGCTCAAGCATATCAAATACTTGATCAATATTGAAAATTCCTGATAATGGGAGCTTTATTCTGACTTTGGGGTTGTTATAAGAGTAGCCTAAAGGTGGACTGTGAGAACCTAAAGGTGGAGCCTGGGTGGTGGGTGGTGTTGACCTCGTTGCAAATCATTGCATTTTTTCTGGTATTTTTAGATTGCTTACTATGTTCTTTCCTTCCCACAGGAAACAAAAGAATATACGGGGCAGTCAACCAATTCTTTGGTTGTAACCTTCGCAATAAAATACAGAACTATACAACTGTCATTGTCTTTAATTAAACTTGACATGAAACCACTAAATTTTTTTTTTGGGTGCTGAATTTAGTGTGCTTTATGGAAACCACATGTAACAGATGCATAATTTTTATCAAATGATAGTGTAATGCAAATTCATTGAGTTGAATAATTTCTTGCCAACCTTTTAAGATATATGTTCTGAAGACTTTTTGATTTATGTTTATAATGGGTTCATTTTTATTGATAAAGTGTATATGGTTATTGATGAACTATTCATTAATGAATTTTACACGAGCTAAAGTGTTTCTACAATATACATTTCAACATATTGTGTTACTGAATTGAAGGAATGGCTTCAATTCTTGTATACTTATAATTCTTGTGATGTTGCCAAAGAAGAATAAGACAAAGCCCATATGATTCTCTCTCTCTTTTTTTCTTTTTTTTTTAAGGTATCCCAATTTATATATTGAAGATTTACATCTTTAGTGTATTTTTCTCCAACTGCTCAAAGAGGAGTGTTGTTGGACTACAGAAGTTCCAACTTATCTGAGCAACCTTTGCAAAGCATATTTTAAAAATAAATTTTTTTTTTTTAACCAAAAAAAAAAAAAAAACCTCGTCTTCTCTGTGGACTTGAATTTTAAAAATAAATTCTGTGTTGCTACTTCTGTCTCCAAATATGATGCCTGTGTTTTACCTGTGAGTGAAATGACATTCTGTTGTGGAAAACCAATGCTGACATTATGTGAACGCGTTAATTTAAACTTGGAATTGTCATGGGATTATTTAGTTTGGGAGAAATTAACTTGCAATTCTAGGCTGATTTTTTTGCTTTGCTATCAACCTTTGAGTTTCCAGGTTTCTGCCAATAGGGAAATCCCTTTGTATTATGAAAACATTACTTTCTTATTGCATGCTTCTTAAACATTGAAGTTCTAACTGTCGTTCTCCAAGGACGGGAGAATGATAGGATGTGTGTTCTTGGGGCCTATTTGGTGCAAGTTTTCTCAAACTGAATTTAGATAATCAAAAAGCATAAGCTAAAAGCAGCCCTCTCCCAGCTTTCAGATAATCAACATTTTCAGCTTATTTAAGCTATTGTTGTTTAGTAAATTATAAGTAAAAGTTGCACCAAGCATTCTGACACAATTTCTAAACTATAATAAGCTCCAATAAGTTGTACCAGACAGGGCCTTATTCTGTGGTGTTGTAGGTAGAAATGATTTCTTGATTGAACGCTGTTGCGACTATTGCAGACGTAACAAATATACAATCCACCTCCTTTCAATTTATTGAAGAATTAATTTTTTTTTTGTTTTCAAATAAGTATGTATTTTTCTTTTCTGATTTTATTTTATGTGATTTTACCTTCTTATGTGATATACTATTCACCTCCTTTCAATTTATTGAAGGTATTTCCATGTGTACCGCCACCCGAGCCAAAGTATCAACTCCGCAGAACAAGCTCGGCCCCTTTCTGACAACCGGTTTTCGTGTTATGTAGATGCGTTGTGTTTGTAATGCCATCTAGTTTTCATTAGCTAACCTTAGTTGTGAAATTTCCCAATTGTACGAGGGAGCGTCCATGTTGGGATGATTTGCCTTGGGAACTTTTTTTTCTTTATTTATTTATTTTTCCTTGTAGTAATGGGTGCTTAATCTTCTGCCCTAGGTTGGTTGTCTTTGCCCTTGAGCCCTTTTCCTTGTATGTACATTTTATAGTTTCAACTTTGAATTTATGCAGCATCATAGTTTTCAGTAATTTCTCTGTTCTAAGATACATTATCTGTTTCTTCTGAGATTTGTTTTGTTTCTATGAACATTGGATAAATCGGTATAAAAAAAACAAGGACGTACAAGTGTGGTATATGTGAATTGTAAGTTAGGTTACAATTTTTACTTCTATCAGAGCACAGACTAATTATCAATAAAAATTAGGGCTTTGTCCAAAAATATTTCTCCAGAAATACTAATTAAAATCTCAGTACTCTTTTTTAGCTAGTCAGTCTTTAAATATTGTTTCTTTCATTTTTTTTTTTTAGTATTTTTTTAAAAGTATGAAGAGAAATGCTAGGGGTCACAATTTTAGATTTGAAAATTTACCTTTGACAAAGGAGTTGAATTTGATATGGTTGAGTGGGTGATTAATTAAAAATTGACACTCTCCGTTTGTTTTGGGCTATAGGGAGGATATTGGGATTAGTAATACCAAGGTATTACTAATGCCTTTGTTTGTTTGCAGAGAAAGCCTTGGGACTATTAGTCCCTTGGTATTGCTAATACCCTTGGAGGGGGGATTGGTAAGGAAGAGGTAGAGATGGTATTAGAAAAATAGTGAGGGGATTAGAAATTTTTTTATTTTTTATATATTAGAAATTTTTTTTTAAATATAATGTTTAATTTTTTATATTTTTTTTATTTGTTTTATTATTTTATATAAAAATAATTTAACAATTCTTCATTATTAATCTCCTCACTATCAATCTTCTCACTAACAATCCCTTCACTATTAATCCTTTCACTATCAATCCCCTCCATTCTATCTCTCAAAACAAACTGGTGATATACCATTGTAAGTTAAATTGAGGAATTTTTTTTTAAAGATCTTAAATATTTTCTAAATGTTTATTGTAGTAAAATTCACCTCCTCGTTGCATCCACCAAAATAAATAAATAAATTACACTTGTCACCTTTTGATATTTAAAAAAATTATAACAAATATCCTAAATTTGGCATAATTATAGGAGCTTTTTTTAACTAAATCTAAAGTCACTGAAATTAATACAGATAGTATGTAAATAAAAATATATATATTTATATAAAATATATGATATCATTTTTATTTATTTATTCATACGACTAATTAATTATTAATGAAATAATATTAAGACACTATTTGACATTCCTTACAAAAATGTCCTTTTTTTATATTTTTATCTTTTTTGAGTCATATCACCTTTATTTTTTTTGTAAATTTTTTTGTAAAAAGTTAAAAATAAATTTATTAAAATCATCCCAAACACCCACCAATTAATTATTAATGAATTAAAATTATAAAAAAAAATCAGTGTAATTATAATAAATTTGTAAAATTTAATATATGTTATTAAACCTCGAGGACGGTTATTGTAATTTACCAAAAGAAGAAATGAAACAAGAATATATATATATATATACACTAGTGAAAAAGGCTCATGGGCACGGATTAGTGTGACCTTTTGAGTCTAATATTTTATTGAATTTATTCATAATATGACATTTTTTTAAAAAATATTTGTTTTATATTTGATTCATTCAAAAAAATAATAAAAAATGAATTGTAAAAAAATAATAATTATGCCATAAAAAAAATGAAAAAAATAATCATTTAATTCCATTCCACTACCTAAACTTTTTCTCCAAAAATAAGATTAGTTTTTTTACAAAATTGAATAGAATCAATGATTAAATATATGACAGAAATTTTAATTTCTATTATAAAGTACAATTATGGAATAAACAGATGAGATAAAATTTTAGTGCAAATGAGTGAATTATTTTTTATTAGGATGGAATAATCAAATGGTGATATTACACGCCAACAATCATATGGTATTACCGTTAAACTTTGATTTGGCTTCATTTGTAAAAAAAAAATTTTTAGACCCGTGCCAATTATGAGTTATTCTTATGATAAATTTATATTTTCAAAATGCAAATCTTATAACAAATTATTTTGTTTGATTTGATAATTTTAAAAATTATTTTTAGACGAATTTTCATTTGTTTTAATAAATTATTTTATTTTATTCAAATTATTTTTTTCTTGTTTATTCTGTTAAATTAAAAATTCTAATAAGAAATAGTTGTAATTTTTAGTATTATAGAGACATTTTATATTTTTAACAAATTATAATTTACTCAAAACTAAAATATTTATGTGTCATAACTGACTAAAAATCTATTTAACAAAACCCTTCACTCAAATTAGTACCACCAATATTAGTAAATATTATCAAAGAAGAGGGTATAATAGGAAGTCAAATTATAGGTTACCATTAGTGAATTATACAATGAAAGGGCAAAATAAGAAGGAAAAAAAAAAACATCAGAGGTATATTTGTAATTTATTGGAAATCAAAATATTTATGTTTCATAACTGACCAAGAATCTTTGCAAAATTACGAAAAAGCTTTCATCTAAAATAGTAACCACCAATATTGGTGAATAATATAAAATAAAAGGCCAAAATAGAAAAAAAATAAAATAAAATGCAAGTCTCTAAATAATTCCAAACCAAAGGCTAAAATCAAAAAACAAAAATATAGTAGTCGTTTGGCATGTGGGTTTGGCATAGGTTGGGACTATTTTAGTCACAAAAAGAATTTTGCCTATTTTGGGAAAATGATTAAAAATCATATTTTAACTTTTAATCCATTTTAAATCATATCATCTCTTATATTTTTTATACATTTTTTCAAATAAAACAAAAAAATCAACTTTTAACCATATTCCCAAAACAACCCAAAATAAGTTTTTTAGCCCCAGGCTAAAAGTTATTACATCAAAATCATAATTATTTTATTTTTCCTCTCATAAAAGTCAAAAAAGTCAAAAAAACTTATCTCAAACGAGACTATTTTAGTCCTGAACTAAAATAGTAAAAAAACTAAAAAGTCAACCCATATTCCAAATGAATCCACAACACAAGTAAACGTTTCTTTTATATATACTAGCGGGCGGCACACGCAATGTGTGTGCAATTCAAATAATTAATAATAAAAATAAATAATAAAGAATTTAATATCATAACATAGATGTTACTTAAGTGATAAGTATATTTTTAATGAAATCTAAAGTCTTGGATTCAAAACTTACTTATGCTATGTATAATAATTTTTTTATTTTAACATATATAAAGTTGTCATGTGATATGAGAAGAAGAAGATTTTCCTAAATCAATTTAAGCTTTCATTTAATAATAATATAGATATATTTAATTTTTGGGGGGCACATAAACAATAAAATATTCACCCACTTATTTTGTTCCATCCATTGGCAGCCATACGCGATATGTGTGCAATTTGGATAATTAATAATAAAAATAAATAATAAATAATTTAATATCGTAATATACATGTTATTTAAGTAATAAGTATGTTCTTAATGAAAAAATTAAGGTCTTAGGTTCAAAACTTACTTATGTTATATATAATAATTTTTTTCATTTTAGCATATATAAAGTTACCTTGAGGAGAAAAATGTTTTACTAAACTAATTTAGATATTTATTTAATAATAATATAAATATATTTAATTTTTTTAAAAATATTATAAATCTCAAATAACTTATTAAAATTTTTATTAAATATCTCATATTGTTGTTATGGGACCACTCCCTAGGATAACTCTAATGTTTTTGGGGCACATAAAGAATAAAATATTCGGCCGCTTGTTTTGTTCCACCCATTGGCATTCGTAAACAAAGTGATTATAAAATACAGACATAGTGATTATAAATACAGACATACAATGGATTATGAAAGAGACTTCTAAATTTATTCCGAAATAAATTACATGATGTAAATTTGAAATTAATATGATGTGGGTCTTATTTAAAATAATTGTTTTTGTAGATATTAGTAATTTTTTAAATTTGTGACATTGTTGTTATAAATATATAAACTCGAGCTTCCATTAGTCCTAAATCGGAATGTATTGTTTGAACTCGTAATTTTCTTATAGTGTTTTTGTATATATTATTTATTTATAAAATTAATGATTCAATAATTAAAATTTATTTAATTTATTATGTTTATCTCTTAAAAAATAAAGACGACAAATATATATATATATTTTTGTGCAAAATGCTTCCTACTCCCAGTTTTCTTTACACCCAGTGACACCTAATGCCACGTGTCACTGGGTGATTGGATTGAAATAAAAAAAAAAAAAAAAATTGACCAGTAAGAAAGCCCCACGTCACTGAGAGTCAACCCCACTGGGGTGTATAAGGAAAAGTCCAATTTTTGTTGGTGAGCTTGGAGTTCATAAAATCTCTTTGAAGAGAAGTTATTGATTCGTCTTAGGTACATCTGAGCTTCGAGTTCGTAAAATCTCTTTGCAGAGAAGTTATTGGTTAGTTCTAGGGCACTATCAAGTGATATTCCAAGGATGTTTTAATTGGTGGAAGAGGTAAAATTTGTAATTTTATATTAAGTGATTAAGAAATATAAAGAAGCATAAAAATTTATGATTGATGGAGAGTACCACTATGTGATGCCTCATGGGCAACCAATAATTTTCCCTCTTTGGAACAGGTTGCAGGCTTTTTTGGCCAAATGAAAATTTGTGCATACAAATTTATACGGGTTGAGTTGTTATATATAGCGTCAGCTTGTCTCATGTTGAGATCAAGATTAGATTCATTTAGTTAGGTTTATAAATTTATTTTTGAATTTTATTTTGATAATTTAAATTGTCAATATATATAATTCGTCGAGTATTATATCTTTATAAAAAAATCACGTTGATTTGATATCGATAGCTATTTGATCGGCTCATAATTTTGTCAATCGTTTATTTTTTCACTGTTCATTTTTTTAATATAAATTGATCCGATCAAATAGTTATCAATATCCGATCAACATGATTTTTTATAAGGATATAATACTCGACCAGTTTTACACATTAAACAGTTTGAATTATCGAAAATAGGGCTAAAAAATAAGCCCATGGTCTGGACTAGACGAGTCCAGTCTTGATTTCAACATGAAACAAGCTGAACCCTTATATATATATATATTTATTTATTTATTTATCAGTGAAAGTGAGTTAGCTAATATCTGTAGGAGTTAACCTTTCCATCCATGCAAAGTGATTATCTTCTAATTCAACAACCCCTCAACAACCCCTTAAACACAGTTGAACCTATAACCTTTCATTGGGATTAAGCCTTTAGGAGAATTATTAGAGTGGCCAATTAAGAGGTTGTTTGGCAAATGGGTTTGGCTAGTTTACAAAAAAATAAAATAAGTTAAAAAGATAAAATAAGATAAAATGTCATATTGAAATTATAATTATTTAATTTTTTTTCTTACAAATATTACATTCAAACAAAAAAAAAACTTAACGTTTATACCAAAACGAAGCCTAAGCTAGGCTTAGTTGGTTAGAGTTGAGTTTTTCTTAAATTTAAATATAATTATGAGAGAACTTGATGGGTTTGTAGGGTTCATCATGGGTTATGTTTTGATGATCCGAGCAATTTACTTTATAAAACTCTTAGTGTATATCATTAGTATAAAAAATTAGATCAATATGATAATTATAATATTTATTATTTTATGACATTTGTCTATTAAAAAAACAAAATTTTATTTTAAAAAAAAAAACAAATATAATAAAATAAAAATATTATAATTATCATACTTAATTTTATGTATAAATAATATATACAATTTTTTTTTATAAAATAAATAAATTAAATTATTAAAATGAGATTTGTAATAAGCACTATAAGCCCGTCGATTGCTCTCAAGCTCATATTTAGGCCTCGTTTGCTAATAAGCTATTTTAGTAATTTTTTGATTTTTTAGCTAAAATATGAGGTAAAAAAAAATTAGTACGTTTTGAATGACTTTTTGATTTTTTATGAAAATATATGTAAAAAATAGAGAGAAAATTAAATTTTTGACTTTTTTTTTTTATAAATTATAAATTTTTTGATTTTTTTTTTTTCATTAAAGCAAACATATGTCAAATGAGGCCCTAAGCACAAGAAAATCTCAACCAATTTATACATATTGATTAATAATTGGAGGGGTTCGAATGCAATTAATACTTAAATATATTACTCTATGTTGTGTGTTGTCGTACTCTTTGGATGGAAAATTATAGAATACTCTTACGTTATATTTAGTTGGAGAATTTAAAGAGATATTTAAAAATGAAAAGAAAAAAGTAAGATAAAATGTGAATAAAATATATCTATATTTCATATAGTTTCACACACCTTTTCATTTTCTTTTCTAAATCTCTTCTCAAATCTTCAAACCAAACACAACATTAGAGTATTTTTTAATCTCTTTTAAATTATATTATTTCTTTATTTTTTTATATATTTTCTAAAAAAAATTAAAAAATTAAAAATTTAGATTTTAATATATTTCTCAAAACAATTATACGTGTCTGTAATTTTTAATCAATCATTATTTATTATGCTTTCATATTTTTTTAATAACCTAACGCAATATTTCACTTATTCTATTTTCTCCACCAATCACAATACCATAAAATATCATGTGTTCGTACTATAGACCACTGAATAGTGTTGCTATTAACATCCCATTAATTATTTGGGATCCTCCATTTTTTAGTTTTTTTTATATTACAATAATAATCTCAAATGAAATTATTAAAAAGGATATTAATAATTTTGAAACATCCCATTTCACAATTAAACTCACACACTAATTTTATCATGAGTTAGGGTTTATGAGAACATCCACTTCTATCACCATCTATCAATCTTTTTCAAATCTCACATTCAAAACCTACTATCTCTCAAAACTGTGAAAACCCTTTGGCGACAATATTCTGGTGATAGCGGTGACAATTATTTGATTACTTATACTTCTTAGGCAATGACAATGAGTAAAAGTTTTTCTGACAATCACAACTCCATAAGACGAGAGGAGTACAACAATAAAAATTTAGAGGAGATTCATAACTTTGATAGTGTTATTAGCTCAAAAGAGATTGACCCTGTAAGAATAAGTTTCTTAGAAGAAAAAAAAAAGAGACAAAAATAATAAAAATTATTCGTCATTTTTTCAGGACTGAACTCTCGAACATATAATCAAAATTCGAGAACACAGGCCCGAACATCATTCATTTGTTCGAAAACAGGTAATCGAACATTTCTTATTTGTTCGGGAACAGATAATCGAAATTTATAGAGATTATAGAATTTACAAAAGGAAAATTTTGAATCAACAATACAAAATCTTACATTTATTTTTTTATGTCATAAACAAATATGCAGAGATGAAATAACAATCACTTTCGTGGGTTTTATTAGGATTTTTGGGAGAGAGGTTTTTCGGAGCATGAGGATATGCATTAAATTGAATAGATAGAATGTTTTCATAAACATAATTTTGATATTATTTGAGAAGAGAAAAGAAATTTTAAAAATTTTAAAATTTATAAGTAGTAGTCTTAAAAAAATAATAGATCAAAAATAATTGATGGAGTGTTAGCACTCTAAATAATCACCCCCACTTTCTTTGGACACCCAATAAATATCTAAAATATTTTTTTGCCATTAGGAGGTCTCTGTCTAGCTGCCGTCCTCTGCCACAACTCAGCCCTCACCACCACCATCGTCACCACCAATAGTAAGACTTTCTCTCTCCTCAATTCATTGCTCTTTTTCTTCTTATTCTACTCTGTGACGATACTCTCAATTTAAACCCAACCTCTCTCTCTCTCTTGCTTCGTTTGTCAGATTGAAATTGAATGAATGAATGATGATTACAATCCTCCATTTCTCGATTGGTCGTTGAGTTCCGAGGAAGACGAGTCTTTGTTTTTCAACAATTTCTTCAAAACCCCCCCTTCTTCTCATCATTTCACGCTTTTTCCTCTGCTTTCAAGCCCCAGTAAGAGGTAAAACACAAGATAAAGTTTGCTTCTTTGTCTGAATTTTCAATTTTTGATCGTTAATTTCAGCTGATTTCTCTTCGGATTATATGTATCTTTTGATTATGATGTTCTATTGTCTTTGCCATAAATTAAATTTGTTCATGAACCATACAGAGACATGTTTTTGTACATAACGTTATGTTGAAATCTGATTGTGGGTCTTTCAAAATTTATCTGTTTTTGTACTTTTTTTGAAAATAAAATTCTTTACCAGTTTATGAAATTTGTATGTAATACTTAGTAATTTTGAAAGACACATCAGTGTGTGCATTGGTAATCTTCTTGTCCTTCATCAAAATGAATTGAAGCTTTAATTAGGGCCTTTAACCCTTTTATGTTTTTTTTATTTTTATTTTTTATTTTCTATATTCAAAATTAAATAAATAGATAAATTTTATTCCCAAATTACGATAAAGCGTGATTAGCAATCATTTGAATTTTAACCATTTTTTTTTTCCCTAGGGTTTACATCCAAGTAAAAAAACAATTAGCAATGTTTTTCGGAAAAAACACATTGATGTCTATAGACTATTTGTTTAATTTTGAATAAAAACAAGTGTAAAAGGTTTAAAGGTCCCGTTAATTATGTCCCTTTCATTGGCTTCTTGGACAATAAAAATCTCTTGAATCGCAATATGAAGTTTAATTTTTCTGTATTGTTGTTATCATTGTTTTTGAAAATTTTGGGTATTCCTAGGAAACTGCTTTCAACATGTATCACGCCAAGAAATTTTCAACTGCAAGCTTAGTGCCACATAAATCTCCAGCCCCTGAACAACTTGCACTAGTTGGAGTTTTGGGTGGATCTGCAGCAAGAAGTACTGCTCCTGCTGGGGGAGGTGGGGGGAAGCAACGGTTGCGGTGGACTTCAGATCTTCATGATCGCTTCGTAGACGCCATTACTCAACTTGGCGGACCAGATAGTGGGTATTTTATTCTCAGTAAAAAAATTAAATATTGGAATGATATTTTAATTATCGTTTTTTTTTCCTACATATTTTTGGCTAATACAGTTGACATGTGATAAGTTTCTTGTTTGTTTTCCTGACTGGTAAATATGGATTAATTTTTGCATCAAATCTAAGGTTTATTCTATGAAGTATGAACTTAAAGAATAGAGTTTTAAGTATGAACTTAAAGGACACCTAATTCATGCTTGGCAGTTGGGCTCACAGATTGCTATTTCACTGTGGACTACTGCACCGGGGATGAAATATTCATGTGTTTGATTTTCCCAAATGTGGTTTTTATGACAGATTGTAGGATTCAGTGTTATATTCTCTGAAAAATGAAAGATACCAAGTCTTGTGTTAATTCTTCTTTGTTTCTTTTTCTTTTTCTTTTAAGCCTTTATACATATTCGTTGGTTCATTAGTAACATACAGATATAGAAGCACTTTAACACCAATATGTATGCAAGATTTGTATGAAAATTTAGGTTGCGTTGGTAGAGTTTTGTAAATATGATTTGAGAATATGAGTTGTATTTTGAGTTTGTGAGTTTTGGAATTATGATTTGAGTGTAGAAAATTTGTTTGGTTTTGAGTTTTGAAAAGAATTTTAAATTGAGTGGGGAATTTTTATGTGATATTTGATACAAAAACTAACAACTTATAACCAAACAAACAACTCAAAATTCTATACAAAACTCATAAATTTTTTATAAAAAATTTGGAGAATATTTTTTATTTAATATATAAAACATAACATGTGTCAATTCCAAAACAAAAAAAAAATTTCACTGGCGGGGACGTCCTGTGGGACATCCGGGGGGTTGACCAGGGGGACATCCGGGTGACAGAGTTTTCAAAGCAAAGTGTGGAATTGATTTTTAAAAACCGTAAACAAACACGCAACTCAAAAACACACCTGGAATCACATTTCCAGAACACAACCAAATAGAGCCTTAGCATTTCAATCTACTAAACTAACTTGAAGACCAAGACATTGAATAATGATGTTTTAGGGGATAATTCAATATAGGCTTGAAATTACATATAGATTTGCTCTAGCCTTCCTCTCTGGTTGTGGTGTCATAACACATTTATATTCTAGTTACAATAAGTTGTTATGTTTTCTTACCGTATGTGTGCTGATGAAAGTTAAAAATGTTCTGGTAATTTTAATCACAGCACACAAATTTTAGAAGTTCTGATGATTGAGTCTCACTCTCACAATTAGTTATAAATTATAATAAGAATAAGAATAAGAAACATCTATAATAACATCTACTTTTGTCACCTTACATAATAACATCTATATTTGAGCCAGGATTCAGTACCAAGTTAAATTTGTTCAATGGCTTTAATTAATTTTTCTTTTTGACGGACTTTTAAATGATGAAGATTTAGTTTATATGTATATATGGATGGCAATTTATGTAGATATATAGATCGCGGCTTCTGTCCTTCATATTTGAATGGATTAGCTGCAACAAACTTAGCTGATTCATATTTGAATGGATTAGCTGCAATGAACTTAGCTGATTCTTTTGGATTTATATCATATTTATGGCCTCTTTTGGTCGTTTCCATTTTTGCTTCAGGAGCAACACCTAAGGGTGTTTTACGAGTGATGGGTGAACCTGGACTTACCATATATCACGTGAAAAGCCATTTACAGGTTTGGTCATTCCTATATGTGTTTGTCTTGTTCATGAACAGCTTTGGAAACTGATTGTGATTTGCCTTCTTCATTTACATATAGAAATATCGCCTTGCAAAGTACCTGCCAGAGTCGCCAGCTGATGGTAATGCGTCCTACACCTCTCCCAGTTCAGTTGTAATTGTGTGTGTGTGTAGTATTTTGTTTTTACTTTTTGAGAATTGAAATTAGTAGTTGTTAAAACATTGTTAATGTTAGGTTCTAAAGATCAGAAGAAAGGTTCTGGAGACAGCCTAAATAGCTTGGATTCTTCCCAGTGGGTTTCTGTCCTCTTTCAAAATATTTTGCACACAGCTCTTTATATAATCTGATAATTGTGTAACTCTTTACAAAATTATTCAGGGGAGTGCAAATTAATGATGCGCTGAGGATGCAGATGGAGGTACAGAAGCGTCTTCATGAACAACTTGAGGTTTGATCTCATGCTTGCATTGCTTTTAGTTGCTTATAATTCTGAAATGGAGATGATATGGTCTGTGAACTTTTCGATAGGTTGTTATTGCTGTTTGTCTCTTACAAATTGTATTTAGTCCTCATAACTGTAACATGGACAGTGGATATATGTATCGGGTACCAGTGTGTGTCTAGATGTTGGACCTCCCGAAACCCCAAATCTTTGGATATGGGGATATGTGTCCAAAAGTTGGGTTTGGATACGTGAACAAATCTTAGGATATGAGGATATTGTTGAGTCTTGCCAGTATGCTTTGAATCAAAGGAGAAGGGTTTTTATCTAGTGTGTAGCTGCAAGCCCAAGAGCCCAGGAATTGGGAGATTGCCTGAACATTGAAGGGAGAAACTAGAAGGATGGAAGATGATAGATGGGAAGGATGTGAGGGAATTGTGGGTTCAGTCGGGAAGGTTGTTGCTTGCTAGGGGCAATATATTTCAGAATTGGTAGTATGGCTGGGGAAAACCTACTACTGTGCTTAAAAAGAGGAAAGAGGTTGGAGGAAGAAGTTTCACAGTGGGTTATGAAGAAGGTTAAAGGTTTAAGCAACTTTGCTGGGATTCCTTGCCAAGAGTTTGAGAATGATGCTTTGGAGCTGATAAAAGGCATTGAAGCAAATTAGAGGTCTGTATTGGATGAAAATCTGGCAAGGAGGGTCAGGAGAAGCACAAGAAGATGTGCAAGGGAGATAAAGAATGGGAAAAGGGAGCAGTGAGAGGTAGAGGGGCTAGGTTGTTCGTGTACTTCATTTTGGGTTACAGATGAGCAACATTTTTGTTGTTTCATTTTCCATTTTTTTTAATGGTCTCTGTTGAGATGTTAACTGAGGTGGGATTTTTTTTTTGTGTGTGTGTACTAGGGTAGGGTGGTGGCCCCTTGGAATTTTCTCTAATATTACTTTCAAAAAAGGTACTAAGAAAATTTTTGGTGTTTTGAAATAACTTCTCCAATGGACTAGTGTGAAGGAGAATGCTTTTGATTATCAGGTGTTGACATTTTTTTAACAAACTTTTTCAGAAAATGTTTCATGTATAAAACGTTTTTCTATGTTTAATTGCAACCTTGTAATTAATGTATTGTGGCATGGCAGTGGTTGAGGAGGTGGTGGTGTAGGTAGTGCTAGTCATGGTGGGGTGATGGAGGTGGTGGTGGTGGTAGTTGGGTGGTAGTGTGTTACATTGGTAAATTTTAGTCCGAAAAATATTTCCCACCTTTCAAAATAGAAAACATTTTTCATCAAGTAATTTTATTTTTTGTTGACCACGGAAAACGCTTGTTGTTTGACTTTTGTTTTCCATCATACAAAATGGAAGAAAATGCAAAAAATTGTTTTTTAGTAACCGCTGCCTTTATTTTTAACTGGCATTAAACCGTTAAATAGAATGCTTGGGCTGTCTACATGTCTGATACTATAGTACTTGTTGATATTTCAGGTACAAAGACAGTTACAAATGAGGATAGAGGCTCAGGGGAAATACTTGCAGAAGATAATTGAGGAACAGCAAAAACTAAGTGGTGTTCTGAAAGCCTCCGAGACACTTCCATTACCCAAGGATCAGCCGCTAGCTCCATCTCATTCACACCCACCTCCCAATGCCTCTATGAGTTCCTTCTCTCCTCATAAGAAGCAAAAACTGGATGACGGGTCCACAGAAGGCGGCCTGCCTGACTTTGTCCCACCAGAAGAGGACTAGAATCTTGGGCGTGTCAATCAACAGTCCATATATGCTGATGATGAAATTGTGTTTGGATTAAATATGTCAAAAGAGTTGAAAGGATAGGAGGATGATTGTAATGGGTATAGATGGTTTTCTTGGGATGATTGTTAATGTAGTGATAAACCCGTTCTTCATATAGATCATGTACTGGTAATCCATTTGTAATTATAATTAAACACGTATGTCGTGGTTATTCCTATTGTTGTTGGTAGTCTATTGGTTACATTTGTTGGAAAATAGAGTTAAGGGTTTGAGAGAAAGGGTTGTCGCTATTCAAAGTAGCTTCTGAGGCCAAGCAGTCGCAGATTTTGTGAATGAATGTTGGGTTCGGCCACCTTAATGCTGTGTTTAGTTGGAGGATTTGGGGAGAGATTTGAAAAGAGAAAAGAAAAAGGTGTGTGAAATTAGGTGAAATATATGTATATTTTATTCACATTTCACCTAAATTTTCTCTTTCCTTTTCCAAATTCCTCCTTAAATCTTTCAACCAAACACAACGTAAATGGCATGAACTACATGCAGGATTTGGGTTTGATTTAGGTCTTAGGATTAAGCTGTGGGATGAACCTAACCAACCTAGATTTAAAAAGTGAACCAATGTATGATGATTATTATCATTTCAATATTATAATCGTTTTGAATATATGTATTGTTTATAGAATATTGTTGATAATACTATTATAAATTGCTTATGCAGAAATAAATTCTTTTAAATTGAATTTTGATAAAATTTTATTTAAAATTGATTATATAACGAGAAAAATCAAGTGAACCAGTCAAATCATTAATTAAAAAAAATATTTTAAAATATTAAATAAATTTAATTAATGCTTTTGATGTTTGCTTTTATTTTCCTTTTGTTTGGAAACTTATAACAAAAAATTGTTTTGCATATTATTTTTGTTTTCATAAAAGTAAAATTGATTTCAAATGTTTAAAACTTTTTGGAAAAAAAAACAAAGAAGATATATATATATATTTTTTGTTTTCAAATTAAGGCTGTCACGCCCTCAAAAATAAACCCATAATAAACAATATTAACATGCATCAATATACAAAAAATCAGAATATAATTCCATTCATCCGAGTCTTAAGAAATAAAACATCAAAATAAATGCCTTACGGGCTTATATCTTGCCAAGCCAATACTTGGACACAAATCCATGAGTTCTAACTCAAAAACAGATAAAGCCCTAGGCTTGAGTGTTTTACATATAAAAACAAATAAACTAAAAATAAATCTTCAAGTCCAAATCCTCACAAGCTAAGTCCTTGGAGGTAGTGAACCGCCTGAACCTGAAAAAGAAGTTCCCATATAGGGTGAGCCACAGCCCAGTAGAGAAATACTAAACCAGGCATAAGAATTAACTAAAGCATCAACATCCGATACATGGTTAGCATAAGGTAATAAATTCCCAATTTTAAGACATAAATGCCTACATTGTCTATGACACATGGTCTATGACACAATTCACCTTCCATTTATACCAACATGGCTCAACACGGCCAACAACTCAACAAAGATAACAATTCAGTCAAACCTTTCTTCTACAACATAATAAACACATCTTTGGTGTTACATCAATCACAATCAACTTCACTTCCATACTTCCCAACTGATACACATGGTGGTGATGTATCATATCAACAACAATTAAATATAAGCACCCACATAAGTGATGCTACTGGAGTCCATCCCCTATCTCCTCCCAACAAAATCCGGTTTAGAGGTCCATCCCCTATCTTCCCCTAAACCGTGGAGGTCATCCCCTATCTTCTCCAAAACCAAATGCATATGCAACATAAATAATATTTGCCATATACAACACATAATTAATACAAGCAATGTTCTGTATTAATTTAACAGTCAACATAAATGACTAAATTCCAGTTATACCTAAGCCACATGCAAGGTCTACAACAATCACTGGCTATCCTCCACCGATAGCCCAAAACAATTATTTCTAAGCAAGAAATAAATATCACAATATATATAATATCAATTTCACAGATGAGTGATTAAATATTCAACTACACCAACAATTCTCAATTACCCCAAATGTCATGAATTTAACCAATACACACTTCCCCTTTAAATTAATTACATGAATTAATCTATGGCACAACCCTAAGGTTTCTCCCAAAATTACCGAACTACTTTCCACATACCAAAACACCAACACTTAGGATTAAAACGTATACAAGGAGTAGGAAATCCCTACCTCGAAGAAATAACTCAAAAAAGGGGAAGATGAAGATGATGCCCAAAACTCCAAAGTGCTCCAAACCAACAATTTCTCAGATTAAATGAAAGCCCTCACTCTCCTCTACCTTTTTAATGAAGGAACTAGGTTAGATATACACTCTAAATAGATGAAACCTAGGAGAGAAGATGAGTTGGGAGAGAGAGAACTCAGAACTAGGGTTTAGAATCAAAAGAGGGTGAAAACTACTTTAAAAACGCTGAACACGATTTTTATACCGCCCCTTTCGGCGGCCAAACCCCCGCTCGAGCGGCGGATGCACACTCGGCACTTTCAAGATACTGAGCTCCGCCGGCGTCAACTCCCGGCCCGAACTCATCGCTCGGCGGCGCAACTCCCGCCGAGCGTTCAACCTCGCACAAGAGATCTCTGGATGGGTGTTTTTCGCTCGGCGCCAAAATCCGCCGGCGGACAAGCAACAACAAATCCCCGCTCGAGCGTCAAACTTCCCGCTCGAGCGGACAAGCCAAAATCTGGGCAACTAGTTTTGGTTCCTAAGCTCAACCATCCTGTTCCAAACCCACCCAACACATCCTATAACTCCAAATAAGAAAATATAGGACGACAACAACCATTTCACAAAGATAGAATCTACGGAACCTAAGTCCGGATACAAATATCGAATGGGAAAAGACCGGGGTCGCTATAAAGGCCAAGTTTGACAAGTTGAAAAAAGTCAAAAAGTCAAAAAGTTAAAAAATTATCACTTTTACCAAAAGTCAAAAATTACGTCTGCACAACTCCCAATCCTAATTTTTTCCTACACACTAATTTATACAATTTTTTAATACATATTTTTTTCATAAAAAGTCAAAAAGTTAACCCAAACATCAATATTTTTTTCTTTCATTTTTTAGTTCAAAAAAATAAAAAGTACACTTATTTAAGACACCCCAAACAGTCAAAAAGTTGTCACACTTTTCTTTTCTCACATCGCCTTCGGTTACCACTAAGGAGTTGTTTGAGATGATCTAAATAAGTGCACTTTTTATCTTTTTATGAAAATATGTGCAAAAAAATAGAGAGATGATGTGATAAAAAAAAGATAAAAAAAATAAAAATATAAATTATTTTAAAGATGCCAAACTTAACCTAAGCTTCTCTCAACATTTATAGGCCTTTTGATACTTTCAATAAACTCAAATTAGTTTTTTTTAATCATCTTTTATGATTTTTGATAATCTTCGCGATAATTCTCTTATGACACCTGACGATACTCCACTCAGTACTTTCGGCACGACAGTCATATTTAGGGCAAGTTTGAGAAGTTTCAAATAATTTATTTTTTTATTTTTTTTTATCATATTACTTTTTTATTTTTTTGTATATTTTTTTATAAAAAGGTAAAAGATATAATTATTTAGATCATCCTAAATAACCTCTAAATTACTCCTTATTTTCTGAGTAATGTTATGTGTCATGAGAATGATTATGAAAAAATTTTCACCGTTAGATTATACATAAAAAAAATTTTATGAAGTATTTCATGATATTTTTTTTTTATGACTTTCGAGTTGTGTTAGGTTTCATGAAAAAAAATTATAAAAATTATCATGAAAGGATCTACACCGTTAAATCAAATATGATATTTTTTTATGAATTTTTTTTAAGTGTGCAACTTATACCTTACACTTATATTTTTTGTGTTTATACTTTACACTTATATTTATACCTTACACTTACACTTTTTATGTTGATTGCATATGGTATGCAACCTTTTTTTTCATGACCCTTTTTTTTCATGACCCTTACACTAAAAGGTTGCACACCATAACAGGACCCTCTTTTTTATATGTCTAAGTGCAGATCCTTTCGTAATGATTTTCATAATTTTTTTTTTCATAAAACCTATCATCTCCCCGCAAATAATCTAGTAAAAAGATCAAAGGACGTTGTTTTTACAAAACATTTTTCCCACAAATTCCCTCCTATATCAGATTTGCTGCCCTAATAAATTCCGACTCTTCTCTCTCTCTCTCTCTCTCTCCCCCTCCCTCGCCGCCGACCGCAGCTACCTGTCGGCTGTCGCCACCGCCGTCGTCCATCTCCGGTAAGACTGCTCGCTGCCCAACTTGACAGTTTTCATCATCTTGTTTAGTGAGAGATTTAGAGATTCTTCTGAGAGTGAAGTTTTAATTTCGTGTTTCAAATACCTAATTAGGGTTTTGATTTTATGCAATTCTAGGGTTTAGCGTTTTTGATTTGTGTGTGTGTTTTTGCATAATCGGATTCTAATCTAGATGAATTAGGGTGAAACATGAAAATAATGCTGATGTTATGTAAAAGTTATTGATAGTTTAGGGTCAGTATATGTTTTAGCGAATTTTATGCTATATATAGGATCTGTTTGGTGTAGCTTTTTTTTCTCTTTTTTTTTTTGGGGTTAATTTTTTCCTTTGGTTATATTTTCTGCAGCATTTTTTGGTGCATTGTACCAATTTCAATCAAGCCCGTGTTTCATGTAATTGTATTTTTATAAAAGTCACAAGCTTGTATGAATTTTACTCATGTTGGGTTGTGTGTATTGTTGTTATTTTGTTGTATTGGATTCAAAGCCTATAATTTTTTTTTTATAAAACATGTAATTTTTGTCGAAACTTGTACAATGTTTGTATCTTTCTAGTCCCGGGCTAATACTTAAAAGCTCTATGTTTTTCAGTGGTTTTGCAGCTACTAGCGAGTGGAAGTTTCTAATCTGTCAACGCCAATATCTTAACCCTTGTGTGCTTTCCTTATTCTTGAAAATGTCGTCCCTAAGAAATGCTGTATATAGACGGGCTCACAAGGAACGATCTCAGCCGTGAGTGACTGCATTTCAAGTTTCAAATGTCTTCCTCCTTTTTTTTTTTTTTTTTCTTCTGTTTGGCAAATAACCAATCTCATGTGTTGTCTTGCACTTAATTTCAGACAATCAAGAAAAAAATATGGGCTTCTCGAGAAACACAAGGATTATGTTGTGCGTGCGAAGGCATTTCACAAAAAAGAGGATGCTTTGCGGGTAACTTTAATTCCTTTCCTGCTGTTAGCCATTATGCCGTCACAAGTCATTTTGTCCTGCTACTCAGCATTTGATTCCACTTTAATACATGACTATGCTGTGCCTGTATGTTCACTTTTCAGAAACTCAAAGAGAAAGCAGCATTCAGGAACCCAGATGAATTTTACTTTAAGATGATCAAAACAAAAACGGCGGATGGAGTCCATAAACCGGAGTAATTTTTAAGTTGCATTACTTTGATTTCTTTGCTTAACCCCTTCACATCCAATCCAATCTGATTCATTAGGTTCTGTTACAGGAATCAAGCTAACAAATACACTCAAGAAGAACTCATGTTAATGAAGACCCAAGATATAGGATATGTCCTGCAGAAGCTTCAAAGTGAAAAAAATGTAACTGATTTTAACAACTATAAATTGCAAATTTAAGGATTTCAGGGTTCTCCTTTACTGGCTTCTTTGGGTAAAAATTTATTTTTTGTGATACAGAAAATTGAAAAGCTAACAGCCGTGCTACAGTCTCTTGATAATCAACCGTCAACCAGACACATTTTTTATGCTGAAGACAGGTGCGAGCTTTTTGCTGTCTCTATTTATTACCAATTACTTTATCAGCTTATTTGACTTACACTGGAATGAAAAATGGCTAAACTAGAAAGTGTATTTTTTACATAGTATATGATCATCTTTGGAACTGTTTGTTGTATTTGATCTAAAAAATCCAACCTGGAAACTCTATCTCCCTGAGAAAACAATGTTGTCTCAGAAAATATAATGTTTGTCCCATTTGTCTTATTTTAAAATTTTTTAACTAGAAAAACTTAAATTATGAGTGATATTCACCTAAAGAAAAAGATGGAAGCTTTGTGGTCATATAACTACACTGTTTGTTATATCATGAGAAAATAGCATGCGATTGGGAAAACATCAAATGCATGATTATATGAGTCATCACTAAATAAACATTACTGTCTGTTATCACCACATTAGTAACATAAAGACATTGAATGATCAACTGTTGCATTTGAATTTTCCCATCTTCGACTTCATATTGTATTGTTTTACATTGAGTATTTATGGGCTTAATGTTGACTTCCAGGAAGTCTATTTTTTTGCAGTAGTTGCTTAAAACTGCTGCTAGAACTCCCAGATTTTTAGCAATAATCGTCAGAAACAACTGCCGACACCTATTGTAGCAAGTCGGCAGCCCAACATTTGGTTCTAGATGATGCTCTTGAATCCAATGGGATTTGTTAGCTTTGAATTAGCATGATAAATTTGTCAGCTCAAAGTGTAGTTCTAGATTTTGTTAGCTTCAAATTGGCATGATAAATTTGTTAGCTCAATATGTAGTTCTAGATTTGTTGGCTTCATAGCTTTGAATTATGGATGAAGGTTATGTGAGATTTTTATGAATTTGTAAGGACTTAGGTTTTAGTTTAACTTATTTAAGTAAAGGATAATATTGGAAACTAAAAAAAAATTCTAGTAGGATGCATTAAATGTTTTTTGTTTTTTTTTTTTAAATGGTTGTCATTAATTACAAGCTAGTTTGTTCAAACATTTGAATAAATTTTTTTTTCTTGAATTGCTGGGCACTTGTTTGCAAGACCCAATGTTTAATATTATTTGTTCAGAATGCAATTTGGTTGGAAGATGCCATCATGTCTATTTTGCAAATCCTTCATTTTTCTCATTATAATGACATGTTTGGGATTCTCTGTTTCTGTTTCCTATTATCATCCAGGGAGGATGCCAAAGAGATGCAGTTGCGAACATCAAAAGTTGGAAAGGTGCCAGTTTTTGAGGATGTGCCTGATCATATTAAAAGGTAGAAATGATTTGTTCACTATGTTATTGGATACTGATCAATTTCATGCTGTGAATTTTGTCATTTAGAAAGTGAACTGTCATTCATGGAGGTGATTATTAAAGCATCTGTTTTGATATTTTTACATGCATAATATTTCATTAAAACTAGCTGAGAAGATAATTTTTTTTCTTCTCTGATTTTGATTGATTTATATTGAATTCAATAATGGATTTGAACTCTACTCAAAATGGGTTGGTTGTAAAAATTATATTGTTTTCAAATTTTCAGTCTACCATGCTAACCAATGTAGCCATGTATTATGACCAATGTAGCCATGTATTATGGCCAATGGCCATGGGATTGTTGACATGATCTGCTGTTCATTTTGTAGAGAGAATAGAGAATAAACTGGCGCATGGCTCTCTTTTGTTCCCTTCATATATTTAAAAATATTATGGTTTCGAGTATTTGCAGGAAAACAGCCGCTTCCTACAGAGAGCTGGAGGCGCGAAAAGGCAGAGTGAATGACTTGGAGAAATTATACATGGATATGGCTATGCAGAAAGAACTACAGGTATATTGACATTTTGGATTTGTCTATTTGTGTCATCTGGCTGTTGGGTTTATACCACAATTATAGATAAATGCATTTACTGGGGCAGAAAAAGGGGCGGAAACGCAAACTTCGTGAAGATGAGATTGTATGTCCAACCTCCAAACCAGTATACAAGTGGCGGCCAGACCGAAAACGATGAAGGTGGCTCCATCTCTCAATGTCTTGTTGGATTTGTTGTTCCCGTCCACTTTACTAAATTAGTAATTGAACGTTTCAGAGAATTGGGATATTGTCAATGAGGTGAAGGTACCGTTATGTGGCCTAAAACTGAACAGTCAGCTTCGCCTGGTTAGCTGTTGAAGGTGTTTAGATGTGGAGTTTTAGAAATCAAGAACAAAATAACTGTTTGTGGCTCTTGATTGCGTGAGCAGCTGTTAGGACGATAGAGTCCTGTAGCAATTCATAATCTGTAGTTTTTTGTGTCTGGAAATTTTTGATCTTACATTTCAGTTACAGTTACCAGAAATTGTTCTGTGATTCTACTTATTTCTTGGAAAGTTTCTTTGGCTATGTTATCTCCTCTCTCTCTCTCTCTCTCATTGAATAAGTTCTTGGAAAGGTGCTGCATTTTCATTATTCATGATTAATTAATGGAAAGTGGAGGATTCTACATTATTCATGATTAACAAACAGGCTCTTTTTCAGCTTAAGTAGTCAAAAAAATAGCTTTTTCAGTCTGAACCAAAACCAAACAAAGCCTATTTTTTTTTTTCTCGGTGTCCTGGATTGGAACCTGAATTAAACGGAGTTTGGACTTTGGATCAACATTGTTCATATTAATACATGAATAGCATACATGATATAACCACCAAGATCTTTGTATGTGGTATGCAGCAAAATGATAGACTTAAGCACACTTGGCTTGGTTGAAGAAACTTTCATATTCACTATTTTTCACCAATTGAATTTTCTTTGACTGAAACAAAACAAATAAAACAGCGCGCATTGAACTTGACTCAATTTGATGTGGTCTACAATCTTGACAATCTGCCAGCAACATACTCCGCAATTGCCATGCTTGAAGTTAGACCTGGTGATTCAATTCCAAACAAGTTTACAAGGCCAGGTACTCCGTGAATTTCCTCTCCCTGCCAACCAAAAAAAAAGCATTTGCAACTGATGTGAACTCGCCAAAAACAATTGTTTACTCCATCCACCAAATAATTGGACAAATGAAATTAGATTGAAAATAAAGTTCAATCATATTTGCTAGTTTGATTATGTATCAAATAAGTATAAAGTAAAATTTTATGTACCAAAAGTTCAAGAAAATAAGATTCCAACTCATGACAAATTAGGACGGATTTTGTTTCATATTCGTGGCTCCACTAAGGAGAAATTTAATGCTAGGATTTTGGGGGTATGTAATTTTACAAATGAAAAAACACTTTTATGTTTTAATGACTTCATTAGGGGTGTGGGGAGCTTATTATTTTGGAAACAAATCATCACATAATTCAAAGAGTATGTTTTAACTTCTGAGGGCAGGCCGTTCAACACAATCGGTCAATAGACAACCATTTAAAAAATTCCAAAATGTAACGAATAAAAGTAGCATTTCCGAGAACATGCAATGTATATATAGATACAAATTCAAGATTTTGAAAGAGGTTGGCAAGCACAATAGAGAATGAAGTTAAGCAGTGACAGAGTGAGCAAGAAATAACCTGTATGACAAAATCAACAGAACCCTGTTTGGGACTAGAAAGTTTGGGTCGAATGCCAGTATATCCAGGCTCTAGAGATCCATCCTTCAGACTAGGGTAGTACTTTCTTATCTCTGGGTAAAATTGGTTTACACGATCTGTGCGTAAGGAGTAATCAAACCTGAATAAGATAAGAAAATAAAAACATTATTTATGAAAGATATTACAAAAAACAGAACTGCTACTTAGGAAAGCACAGAAAATGTACGAGTCAATGCCTGATTCATTGCTTGCTTGTTTGCTGAAACTAAGATAACAAACTACACAAATAAAAGGATTGCAGTCATAAAGTAGAAGTGAAATTTTTTTCACTCTTAGAAGTGTTGGAATGTTCTTATTTTTGGTACAAATGGTATTTTTGTAATAGGCATGGTTTAAGTATAAATAAGAGTTACAAGGGAGAGAACTCTCGTATTCCCTCCTTTTTCCTCAAACATCTTCTCCTCTTCTCTTTTTCCTCTTCTCCTTCTTTATCCTGTTCTACACATTTCAACATGGTATCAGAGCAATGTATAGATTTTAGAAAACCCTAGAAGAACAGCTTCAGCTAAGACAGCATGTGTGGAATTGTGATTGCTTCCACACCGTATGCAAGTTCCATATGCTAGATTTGTTAGAAATTCAAAACAATTAAATAGATAATATTGTTGAAATTTGCACTCAGGCTGTCACATTGGAATTTGAACAAGAAGATCCCATAGGGTGTTCGCTCTCTTCCCCTCGTGTGCAAAGCATCTTGTACAATGAAGTATAAACAATTAACCATGCAAAATATTCTCAAAAATGTAATGTGAGAGCACAGGAATACAGAAAGATTACTTGTTCATGAAGCTCGAAATATCATCAACACCATCAATCCATTCAACATCAGGGCCAAATTTGACTTGGCCATTCAAATCCAGAGTAACATGCACTCCAAGGCCACCATGCTCGGGAATGGGATAAATCAAATGCTTGAAAGGCGAAGATTTAACATTTGACAGAGTGAAGTAGCAACCACGAGCATAATAGGAAGAAGGAATAACTTCACTATCTATGCCATCGAATCGCTTTGCAAGGGACGGAGCACTCAAGCCTGCAGAGTTCACTACAAAGTTAGGAACAAGTACAAGCTCTGGCTGCAACGGAGATTTCCCATCCCAATTTTCAAGAGCCTTGCTATTAGAAATATGAAGGCAAATAGTATTTCCTTCACGATGACCACCAATCACAGTAGTGTTGTAGGAGAACGTTGTTCCGTAACTCTCAGCTTCCCCCTGAACCGACAATTCGAGTAACATCCCTGTCAATATATATTTGTAATCCATGGTAAAATCAGAAGCATAAGATTAGAGAATAGATAAGTTACAATTCTGTTTTCGCATTCACAACAACACGTAAAGTTAGGTTTTTGGCGTTTGATTAACAAGAGGCACGAAAGATAGTAGGCCATACCACTAAAGATAACATTAGGGAATGGGTATCAACTATTCCTGACACGGGTGATGATAAAGCTTTAATACATTGCAATTCAGGCTCAATTCTCATGGCTTCATAACCTTCCATCATCCTTAGACCGTTAACCCCATTTTCAATCCCAAGATTCATCAGACTATTCAACTTTGGAATCTCTGAAGATCCAGTAGCAACTATGAGTTTACCAATCTGTTTATGAGGAATATCATGTTCTTTGCAATACTTGTACAGCAATTCCCTTCCTTTAACGCAAAACAGTGCCTGCAAAATGAGTTGACTGAAATTTCACCGACAAATCTTTCTAATATACAAAATGAAATAGGAATTTTATTGGAATTTCCATAGGACTGAAATTTCAACGACAAATCTGGCATTCCATTCCACCTGCGATTTTAAGTTGGCCACGGTAGTTAAGTTGCCAAATGGATATTTTGCCAACTCAGCATAAAATTGTGAACTAAACTTGTGTTTTCAGTTAAATTCATAGTTTTAAGCTGAGCTGTGACTTTCAACAGTGTTTTATATTTTACTAAATAGTTTCAAAAGTGTTGTATACATTGCAACTTCTAGCCCAAACACCCCTAATGGCAGTATGTTAGCAGTGCAAACTCTCTCTATCTTTCCTCCTTTCTTTTTTGATAAAATTGGGAAAACAAAACCAAATTTCAACTTTACACATCATAAGAAAACCAAAGTTTAAAAAAAAAAATGGAAGAAGAATTGTAGCAAGAAGAAGTAGGGAGAACAAAATGTCGAGTTAATAAGAACAGAATATAAGAAAGGGCAAATTACACCACCTAGTTATAATTGAATCAAGGGTAAATTACACTCACCTCTCCTGAGGTTCAAAGAAACTACATTTATAATTACAATAGTCTCTTTCGAGGTTTTAATTCACTCCTTTTTCATCAATAATTCGAGAGTCATATAAATGAAAAAATGATATTAATATCTATTTTCTACTAAAATGTATAATTTGCCTTCATTTGTATTGGTTTTGATACAAATAGGTGAGTGTAATTTAACCTTGAATCAATTATACTATTGAATTTTACAACATTATGTCAATTTAATAATGAAATCAATAAGCAAAATAATTATATATTCACTCTCGAGACGGTTGAGGTAATGGAATAGAGCCATTTGTTGATTTATTATCTCAATTTTCTTAACTAATGTTACAAATTGGACTAAATTAAGCCAGTTTAAAAAAATTAAAACAAATTTAATACAATTGAAATTACACAGATCAAATAAGTACGAGATAGAGATAGAAATGCAGACAGGAGAGAGAGAGAGAGAGAGACCTTGAGGGAATTGGGAGGGTAGTATATGCCGGCATGGATGACTTCGCTATTGCGAGAGCTAGTCCCTGTCCCGAACGTAGGACCAGAATCGATTACCAGAACTTGTCTTCTTAGTTTCAGAGAGAGATCTCTGGCTACAGCTATTCCCACCACTCCTGCTCCGATCACTACACAATCCACCCTCTCTCTCGCCACTGCTTCTTCTTCACCATTGCTGCTGCTAAAAGTGTTCCCAAATAGCACTGATCTACTTCTTAATGATGAGGATGATGATGAGGATGATAGCATCAATTTCAAGATTTCAGCTGGATTTCTCCACTTCCTCGTTGTCCTCGTAATCATCATCGACCTCCCTCCCTCCCTCCCACACAACACCTGGCGATCAGTTCTGTAAGGTTATTGGAAAGAAATAAATTATGGTGAGCGAAAAATAAAGTGAAATAAAAAAATAAAACAACGAAGAGATATTTTATTTTATTTTATTTTTTTGAAAAAATTTGGCTAAAATCCTTCAATTGCACCTTTGTTTCAATTCATAAACCTATTAAGGAGAAGCCATATAATTGAATAAGAATAAAATAAAATATTTTTTTTCTTGAACAATATTGTCAGAGTAACATGTTATTGTTAGATCAATTTCGAAGGTAATTTTTTTTTTAAAGAATGTCATAATCAGCATCAATCTTATTTAATAGATCTTGATGAAAAAATTCTAAAAATACTAATTTTATTAAAAATCAACATTTAGATAAAAAGTTATATTATTTTAAAGTTTAATATTTTGATAATAGTGGTATGTGTTGGATTTTTTAAGATTTTTTTTTTTAATACTTATCCTTAATGCATTAAAGTTTTATTATGAGGGGGTTTTGATCAAATCTCTCAATTTTTTTTTTTTTTTGTACGGATTTGATTAAGATGAAAAGTTGGTAAGAAAATATAAGAATTCTAATTATAAGTGTGGGAATGTATTTTGTGAATGACAACACGTAACTAGAGTGACATCAAAGTGTCAACCAAGGTACCACGTGGCTTGGTCACGCTACTGAGATGATCTCGGCTAGGCCGAGATTATATGTGGAGATCCCGAAATCCGAGATAAGTGGATAACGGGCAAAAGTCCTATAACAGGGGGAGATCTCAGTCTAGATAAAGATAAGACTCAAGAAGAGTTTATCTTTATCTAGATGAGGGTCCAAGATGAGCATTAAGTCTGAGTCCATTGAAGTGAGGCTTCTGATAAGGCACCCTCGTGGGTCTGAGGTAAGTTTTCTTGTGAGTTTAAGCACAATTTGCTATATTTGAGAGATAAGTTGACTAACTTGATCATCAGAATGACCCCGGGTGAATGAACCACTACCTGATTCTCATCTTCTTGTGTAAGTTGTTGGGTTTAATTTATTCTTCCGGTACTCTCCAGCTAGTGTTAGGATCCTCTAGAGTTTGTTTTCTGAAGTGATCCCTGAAGTGGGGTGATCCAACGGCTCGTTTTGGTTAGTAATTTCCAAAAAACTAAAATAAAATAAAAAAATGCTTTTAATTCAAAATGTAAATTATTCCCTTCAAGTATAGCAGAGTTGTGTATTAGAAGGCGGGAGTGCAAGAAAGAGAGAAGAAGAGAGAAAGAGAAGAGAGGCGGGAGTGTTGTCCAGCCGTTGTCGCCGTCCAATGGTCGCCCCGCCGTCGCCGAGGTGTGGGAACATTTCATTCATCCCTTTTTTACTTTCCTATATTGTTAATTTGTGCAAAAATTTTGAATACAAATTCTGCAAAAGGTGCCTATATTAAGTTTACAAATTTTGTTTACTCGTACATGTTGCATCAAGGAGTAAAATTTTCTATTCTTGATGATGTATTTTTAGTTAGGTTGTACAGTCTAATCTACTCATTCCAAGAAGATATGAAGTGATCTTTTTGTAGAGTTGATTGTTACATGTTTGGCAGTGGTATCTTTGATTGCTCCATTATATGTTGTGCATAAAAACAAGGGTGAATTACACTAACGGTCTCTATAGTTTAGGACTTGTGTCATTTTGGTTCCTGACTTTCAATTGTGACACATTTGACCCTGAATTTCGAATCTTGTTTCAAATAAGGACAATTGAATATACTATTGGATTTTTCAAGGGCAAAATCGTCAATTTGATAAAATATAAATTAATTTGACAAAAATAAATGTTAAAAAAATATTTTTGAATTTTTAAAAATTATTTCTACCTACTAAAGATAAAATTATATAAAATTGATAAATCTTTTAGACATTTATTTCTTTTTTTTACCAAATTAATTTTTATTATGTATTTGGATGATGATCATGTAAAATTAATTTTTATCAATTTTACATAATTTTATTATTGGTGGGTAGAAATAATTTTTAAAATTTTTTTAATATTTTTTTGGCATTTATTTTTATCAAATTAGTTTATATTTTATCAAATTGACGATTTTACCCTTGAAATTAAGCAATGGTATGTTAATTGTCCTTATTTGGAACAAGATTCAAAATTCAGGGTGAAATGTGTCACAATTGAAAAGTCAGGAACCAAAGTGACACAAGTCCTAAACTATAGGATCTGTTAGTGTAATTTGTCCTTATTAGCAATTCATTGGATTTTGATCTTCTTTCACCATGTAATATTAAAACCCAAAAGATGTAAAAAAAAATTGCATTCCTTTAATGTTATATGTTATGTTTGGAGTTGCATTTTACATCATCAGATGGAATGTGCATCGGGGCTTTTTAGTTGTATTATGTTAATTTTTCTTATGTTATTTTTCAAATATTTTAGATCTCTTACATTTCATTTATCCCTTTATTTTGTTTTTTTTTTGTCTTTTAATTTTAATTTTGTATGTTCATATGTTGATAATAAGAAAATTAAGGAATTTGTGTTAAATTTGGATCATTGAAAACATAATTTACTATTGAAGGGATTTGTTCCCATTTGTTTATATAATCTAATATGATTCAATTCTTGTAATATTTTTATTTAGTTTGTATTATTTTGCAAACATAATTTACAGTTTTTATGCTAATATTGAGCACTTCTTTTTTTTTTTTTTTTTTTTTTTTTTTTTATTATTTTTTTTTTTAAGTGAATTGATACATTGACATGGAACCTAACAATGTTGAGAATGACAGGGGTGATTGTGATTGGAAGCCTAGAGTTCATATGACATTTGATACAGAACAAGAAGCATATAATTTCTATATACTTATGCAGGAAGGTTGGGCTTTAGTATTAGAAGGGGTTATGTAAACAAGAACAAGGAGGGGCAAATTACTTCAAGGCTATTTGTTTGTAATAAGGAGGGGTTTCGGGTTGTCGACAAGCGAGATCCATTAACAAAAAATCCTAGGCAGGAAGTGAGGACTGGTTGTCAAGCCCGACTTATCATTAAGTGGGATAGAAATATTCATAAATTTTTTGTTGGTGAGTTTGTTGAACAACATAATCATATTTTTGTACCAACAGAATGTATGCATATGTTACCATCTCAAAGGAAGATATCTGCATCACAGACAACCGAAATAGATTTAGCCGAAAAATCTAGAATCCGGCTTAATGATGTATTTGAGCTCATGGGTAATGAAGCTGGTGGAAGGGAGTCGCTTGGGTTCACAAAAGTGGACCAAAAAAATTATTTGAGAACAAAGAGGCAAAAGAGTTTAGCATATAGGAAGGCATGTAACATTTTGTAATATTTTCGAGAGAAGACATTGGAGAATTTATCCTTTTTTTACTTGGTCCAATTAGATAGTGAGGAGCAGATTACAAACATATTTTGGGCCGATGCTCAGATAATCATAGATTATGGGCAATTTGGTGATGTTGTGACTTTTGACACTACTTACAAGTTAAATAGTGCACATAGACCATTTGCGTCTTTCGTTGGATTTAACCATCATAGGGAAACTGTTATATTTAGCGCAACTTTGATGTATGATGAGACTGTTGATTCTTTTATATGGCTTTTAAGAAGATTCTTGGAGGCAATGTCAAGTAAGGCTCCGAAAACAATTTTTACGAATCAGGATGCTGCAATGGCTAAGGCCATACCTATTGTCATGCCTAACACAAAACACCGCCTTTGCACTTGGCATTTGATGCAAAATGCATTGAGGCATGCAAATTCTATCTTCAAGGATAAGGAGGTGAAGGATAAGGAGATGAAGAGTGTTTTATCCAAATTTATGTACGACATTGAGGATGAGGATGATTTTACATTAAAATGGGAGGAAATGCTTGACAAGTATGAAGTGCGAGATAAT
Organism: Camellia lanceoleosa; assembly: GCA_025200525.1. Lineage (NCBI taxonomy): Eukaryota > Viridiplantae > Streptophyta > Magnoliopsida > Ericales > Theaceae > Camellia > Camellia lanceoleosa. The sequence goes on from CM045767.1 coordinate 146,351,190, forward strand.
CATTGGTTGAAGTTAACATTTGGGGTCAAGGAAAAATGGGGTTGGCCGTATGTTAGAAATGTATGGGGTGCGAGCATGAGTAGCACCCAACTTAGCGAATCCTTTAATGCATTCTTGAAAGATTTCATTTAGTCTGATTATAATGTAATTTTTCATGCATTTTGATCGAGTTCCTTGTGAGAAGAGGTACAAAGAGTTACAAGCCGAATATGCTCTATGCCAAAAGTTGCCAAGGGTGAATATTAAAGTGAAGATTATAGAGCAAGCTGTAGATGTTTACACAAATAAAATTTATGAAGAATTTCAGGATGAGTATGTCAAGTCCCTTGAAGTAAACATTGAAGAAACTGAAATTTGTGGTGAGAGTGTCGTTTATATGGTTCTTGATAGTGATGGTGTAAAAGTGAGGAAGATGAGAGTGGAGTGTGATGGTTCACTCACTTGCAATTGTAGGAAGTTTAAAATGAAAGGCATTTTGTGTAGTCATTGTTTGAAGATCCTTAGAGACACCCTCAAATTCAAAGAGATTACTTTCCAATATATTCTCAAGAGATGGACTAAAAAAGCAAGAGCTGAAAATGTGAAAGATAGGTGTGGGCATGATATTAAGGTTGATGTAAGATTGCATCAAGCTTCACACTTTAGATCATTGATGGCAATTTTCAGAGCAGTAGCGTGTAGAGCTTCCGAAAGTGAAGAAATATATAACTTGACGGTAGAGAAAGCGGATGACTTAATTGCAAACATTGAAAGCATGTTAAGTGCAAAATTCAATATGCCTTTTTCAGATACTATTGAACAAGAAAGCCCTCGCGACACATGCCTCGAAAGCTTTGAAGTGGATGGTATACCGGATACAAATGTAGTTCACGCAAAAGGACTTAAGTGAAAAGAATGCACTAGCAAGGGACGAAGGCAGACAAAAGGTGGTTTGGAGCTTGTGTTAGCAAAGAAAAATAAAACAAATTCACATAATGCTTCTCAAACTCCCATCTCTATTGCTCCTCAACCTAGTTCACATAATGCTTCTCAAACTCCCATGCCTATTGCTCTTCAAGCTCCTCCCTTATTTTCAGCGAGTGCTCCTGAACCACCTCTATTGTTTTCGTCGAGTATTCCTCAATTGGCTCCTTTATTTTCAATAAGTGCTCCTCAACTTCCTCCATTCTCGATGTGTGTTCCTCAAGTTAATGCTTCGTCGTCTCAATTTATGTATCCTACCTATGATGTAAGTTAGTTTAATAAGAAGTTTTATTATGTTTATTTGTAAGTGACTAGTATCATTTTAAATTGATATGTGTTTGTTATTGTTGCAGCCAAGTTTTCTTCGTCACAATATGCCTTTTTCAATGCCATCGATGTATTCTGTCCATGGAAGCTATCAAGCATTGCTTAACAATGCAAGCGGTTATGACTCGCAAGCCTCGAATAGTTCTGCATGTAGTCAAGTAATTTATTTTTCACCTTTCTTATTTTATTTTGTCATTCATTCATTTAAAGTTCCATTTTATTTTATGGTTCCTTTCATATAAGAGTATTTTCTTTTTTTTTTTTATAGGTACTACATAGGCATGGGCATGGACATGGGCATGTGGATCACACGTCAATATCTTAGCATTGAAAACTTTTTATGGTGTTCGTGTATGTAATATTGAAAACTTTTTATGTAAATATAGAAAATATTGTTGTGTTCTTTCATCATTGGGGTACTTTGAGTTGTATTTCTTTTGTTTTGAAATGACACTACAACTGAAATGGTGTTGAATTTTTGTATGAAATGGTGCTGAATGTTGTGCTGAAATGGTGCATAATGCAGATTTTGTTGCTTAAATTTGTGCTGACTGTTGTGCTAAAATTTGTGTTGAAATGGTGCTGAATTTGTGCTGAAATGGTGCTGAATTTTGTGTTGAAATGGTGTTGAATTTTGTTTTGAAATTGTGCTGAAATTTGTGCTGAATTTTTGCTTCAAGTTGACAATAACTTGATGATTCTAGTTTTTTTTTGGGGGGTGAATTGATGATTCTAGTTTACTTTACAGTAGAATTGAAATGTGTTTTAGATTGTGATTGATTTCTTTACATTACTCATGAAGCATTGTTGTGAATAATATCAAGCATTGTTTTACTCATGAGTTTTATCCTTCTAAAAATATTTAGAATTGAATAAACAATCAAGCATTGTACTAGTTTTATCAAGCATTGTACTGGTTTTTTTGCCACTTTTATGAGTTATGATTCTTTATATTAGAACCTGTTAATTCTGAATTTTTATTGCATAAAAAATGTTTGTGGTGTATTCCAATTATGGTTGTGTAACATGCCCGAGGGGGTACCTGCGCGCGTTAAACAGTTTGGACTCCCGAGATCTCTTTGATCTAGCCTCACGAGTGCAATATGAAACATAGATGAGAGTCCAAATTTGGCAACTTTTATTGAAAATCCATTTTATTGCAATTTTGTCAAAAATGGACTGCGTCATCAGATCTCAGAGTCCCCACCTAATATTTTGGGAAATTAGGAAACCCATGACTCAGTGCCAAGGCCACTGTTCGTCGTAACCAAGGATGCTTGGCTCGGAACCTTAGGTATGAGAGGGGAAAGTCAATAATGAGCACCCTCGCTCACCCGATCAAAAGATCGGCCTCTACTAAACCATGATATGACTTTTATTTTCTTTATATGTTCATGTTCTGATTAGTTAATAAATCCTAAAATTTACTATGTGAAGCATACAAGTATAGACTAGTTTGCTCAAATTGGAACAATCCAACTTCATGTTTGTTTTTCGAAAAGGGTTTGAATTTGCCACTTGACAAAGTGGGCTTAAAGTTTGTGAATTTGCCACTGCAAAGTGGGCTTAAAACGTACATTTATTGAATTATTCCAATTCAAACAACAAGCCTTCATCCACAGACATTCATACAGTTATATCAAGTAAGCAAGTATCCTCATGGTAGAATACTAACACATAGTAAGAAAAACATACACAAATGGGATGCTAAAGCATAAAAACTCACAGATTGACCGACGTCCCTTGAACAACTACAAAACAAGGTTAGTAAAATATGCATGATCTTATATACAGAATCTTAATGTGATTCACTAATGAGATGCACTAAAGATTCGGCTTCTAAAATATGGCATGTGAATTATCTCAAGAACATGAGATAACGCATAGAATCACAGAAGAATTGATTAAATTCACAAATACAAACTTAGTCGAATCAAGATGCATGAAACATGGATGCAAAACATGGATATGCATGGCATGCTAGATATATACATATGTACATGTTAGGGAAAGCGATTAAAGAATGGGATAGAAAGAAGCGGAATGGGGGATTATTACACCACTTTAAATATTACAAATTCGAGAGAAATAAATAAAATAAAATCCATACAAACACTCAAAATAAAAATACAAGTTTTAAACCCCCGACCATTTATTAATTAGCAAAGATCCATATGTCTTCAATGCCTCAGCCCTTGTAAATCCACGTTAAGCATCTTCAATGAAGGGCCCCACCTGAGTCTCTCAAAAAAAATTTAAACTGATTAGGAACTTCGAAGTTGCATATATATTATGTATATACCAACATTAAAAACCAGCCTACAGTTTACATCAAAACCACCCATGACTCAATATTATACATATAAAATATATATGATTAAGAGAAATAGCAAACCACGCATGACTAATATTATACATATAAAACATATATGATTGAGAAAAATGGCAGACAACACCCATGACTCACATGTTGTACATATAATATATATATATATATAATGGCATGACTCAAATATTATAAATATAACATATATATATATATATATATATAAGAGAAATGGCAGACAAACGTAAGGTGGGCAAAACCCATGTTCTGCATGCATGCACTGACATGCATGTGCCCTACATGCACACACAGCTTCATCATTCTATACACTCCGTCTCAACAAAATCCCGGCCGATCAAACGCCTACGACAACGACTGCACCAACTCAAGTCGGAGAACCCTGCATAGCTCCAAAACTGTCGCTTGGCAATAATGAGGTACCCTTCGACATGGCTACCGGCTGAAACCATGAACACTGGCGCAAAACACAAAACTAGAACCACCACCATACTATACCACTATGTTTTCGGAATTGAACGGGAAGAGAAATGGAGAGTCGCTCGTTGATGAAGACGTTCTTGACATTAACGATGCGGCGAGCCAGCATCTGAACCAACGCGTCGGCGTTGTCGAAGGAGATAACTCGGATGGTGGTGCGGTGTGGTGTGCGTGTGCGTGTGTGTGTGTTCTATGTGTGTGTTGCAGTGTGTCGCCTCTCCCTCTCTCTCACCTTTCCCTTTCTCTATCTAAAAATTGTATTGCTCAAATCCTTTTTCTCCTCTTCCTCCCCCCAAGTCGAGAGGGAGAAGAGAGAGATGGGATTGGTGTGTTGGATGGGTTTAAGGTTTGGCCTGAGAAGATTGTGAAAGGAACATGAAGCAGCCGAGGTGAATGAGCTGGGTCTCTTGTGTGATAGGAGAGAATAGGAATGTTTAGAGAGAGAGAGACGTTGGTTTATGCCACGTGTGCTGTGTGTACATGTGGGTGTTGTGGTGTCTCGTTTTCAAACCCAAAAACCTGCAGAGAGTGAGAGGAAGAGAGAGTTCATGTGTCTGGAATGCGTGGGTTCATGCACGAGAGAGAGAGCTTGGTGATCATTTTTTGGTTTTGTAAATGGAGGTCCTCATCTGAGTGAGAGAAAGGTCCCAAGAGAAAAGAGAGAGAGAGAGAGAGAGATATCATGTGTGTGTCAATCCTCCACTCAATACTCCACCCAAGAGAGAGATTCATCAGCCCATGTGCCTTGTGTCTTTTTTTATCATTGTATTCTCCCACCATCCACTCTCACCTGCTCCCTTTTTTTTTTAATCTTCACCTGCCCTCTCCTCTTATCTTCCACCGAAAACAAAAACTGACCCCACTTTTTTCTTTCTCAATGTTATCTCTCAATAAAACACTCTCTACCTATTCCACTCATCTTTCTTTTTTTTTTTCTTTTTTTTTTTTGTTTAAAACCGCCCTACTATTTTCTTCTTTTTCTTTATTTTATTTTATTTTATTTATTTTTTTTGTTATTTTTTATTTCTAAAATACACCACCTCAAAATATATACACACATCAAATTATATAAAAACATATAAAATTATAAAATACTACAAAGTAATAAACTATATGATATAAACTAATTTGGCCAAAATAGGTAAGGTTTGAGATTAAAATTTCAATTTGATTTTTTTGGTGAGGGTGGTCAAAACAAAGTGCCCAAATCTTAGAGCTGGTCAAAATGGGGTGTCTACAGGTTGTTTTTGTTGGAGGTCACCCCATGTGAAATGGGTGATCCTTATTTCTTCTTCTAGATAGTTCAACAATGAAGGTTGGCTCAAGTCAAGGAGCAAGTGATCAGCTCCACCGAAAATGAAGAAAGAATGAGCTTTCCTCTTGTCATTTCTGACTTCCACCAAAAGAAGGTGGAAGTCTTGGTGGGTTTGTCCTTCTCTCTTTCTCATCCTTGTGTATAAATAGAGAAGAGAAGTGAAGAGCAATACGCAAGTAGTGAGTGAGTGAAGAGCAGTGTATACTCTGTTTGTGTTATCAGAGTGAGAAAGAGTAAGCTATATAGAGAGAGACAGAGGGTGAGTTGAGTGTGTAATCCTCATCTTGTTAATATATAGTGTTATCACTCCCGTGGATGTAGGCTAGATTGTCGAACCACGTTAAAACTCTTGTGTTATTGCTTGTTTGTGTTCCTGGTGTGCCCCCGATCCCCAACAAGTGGTATCAGTGTGAAAACCAACATTTAATTATTCTTAAAAGAAAATAAATAAATAAATAAATTAATTAATTTTATCTACAGTCTATCTGAAATGTATATTAGTGTAAAAGTTAGTTTTAAATTGACCCAATTCAATCACTAACAAAGACATTATTAAGAATAATAATTTTGTGAGTGTTCAATATTTGTTGTTTATAAATTATTTTAATTAGGATTTAATATGTTAATTATTCTTACTAAATACCTTAGTTAAAAATCTTAATGTATCAATTTTCAGAAACCCACACAAATACAAAAAAAAAGAAAAAAAGAAAAAAAAAAAAGGGGATCAAACCTTTGCAGATATTTGGTGACGACTTTCTACATGTTGGTTTGCATGCTTGTTTAGAGAAGAAGAGCTGATTATGCTCTTGGAATTGAGGGAAAGAGAACTTAGAATGAAGAGAAAGAAAGAAAGAGAGAAAAAAAGAGATGTGCTCAACAAGCATTGTATATATATATATATATATGCATGCAAGCATTCATTGTACATAGATGTGCATGCAAGCATTCGGTGAAAAAAAAAAAAAGAAAAAAAAGAGAGAGAAATCTCTGAAGCAACCAAGCTTAGTAGGAGGAGAGGAAGAAGAGTAGGAGATTAAGAAAGCCAAAATTCTCAACCATTTCGTCACCCTACAACTAAGTAAAAAAACTCTCTCAATCCTCTCATTTTTTTTTTTTTTATATTTGAAATTTTCAGATTATATACATATGATAAATTGTCTAAACTTGTAGATAGGATTTTATTTATAATTGTATAAAAATTTTACGATGGTATATTAAATATTGGTAGTCTGAAAATCATGATAATATTGTGAAATTTGGACTTGCATGTGTAGTTTATGCCATTAAAAAGATTATTGAAGATGTTATTTGGCCCTTTAAACCTGCCAGAAAGTTGTACAAATTTTTAGACAATTTTATACTCAAAATTTGAAGATGATTTCTTCTACACAGTTGTTGATAATGATGTCTAGTTCATCCACAAAAATTTTCAACAATTATTGAGTTTTGTACGAATTTATACAGATTTTTAACCAAATATGGAGCTATAGGCAAATTTTATTATGTGTTTGAAAAATCATTAAAAATTTTATATTAAACCAAATCTGATAATTTCTAAGCAAAAAATAAAATTTGAGAAGTCTAGTTTCCTAATAAATTTTTAGATCATGGAATTTATTTATAAATTTAAGTATAGAATTAATTTAAGAAAATGTGATAAATTTGTGTCATAAACACTCTTGGAATTTTTAAGAATTATTTATAATTTATTTTTGGAAAATGCTTTTTGAAAAAATGACCATAACATGTTTATTGAGTATTCTGTAGATTTAAATGAATTTTTGAGTTGTATAAGTAATTTATTTATAATTTTATTTGCAAGATATATATTCTGAAAATTTTGACAGATTAAAGAGGAATCAAAAATTATCTTTTCAATTGTTTATTTATAACTTATTTTTGGGAAATTCTTTCTGAAAAATGACCTAAACATATTTATTGAATATTCTGTACATTTTCACGAATTTTAGAACTGTATAAATAATTTATTTATAATTTTTATTACCTAAGGTATAACCTGAAAATTTCTGGACAGATTTAAGATCATCACTTCAATTATTTATTGGATAAAAATCAATTATTGTGTTGGTCTAATTCATCAACTATTGTAAATTAGTAATCCATATATGGGTGTATTGTGATTTATTTAATATTGTGCTAGTCTAATCTTATAGATTAAAAGTCTATACATGTGTGTAATTATGATTTATTTCCTTTTTTTTTTATATCTAAATTATTATTTCATACCATGGTTTAAATAAATTGTTTATTTAAATTTTGTACAATCGTTTATTATTGTGTGACATGTGTAATATTTTATATTCAGATTTTAATGAGTTGGTATAACATTATTAGTAATTGAATTTTGAATTATTGTGAATATCTCAACAAGTAAAGAGACACAAAATTTAACCAATGATACATTAAAATGTAAAAGTGACGGGGTGAGCCTGGTCTAAAATTTTGTGCAAGTGAGTTGCGAACCCTAACATGGCACGGGAAGGTATTTCGGCTCTTATCGGTGTAGGCGATATAAGGTTGGTGGTGCGGGTGTCACAACATAAACCGTTCCCTTGGGGCAGACTGTGATGTCACGACTCGGGTATGTAACCCTGGTGCGTGGGCATCATTGGTAGTTACTGTAAGTAACATTTGAATATTTGACCAAGGAGGAGTCAGAATTGCCCGTGGCCATTGCTTAGCGGTTGAGTGGAAATAGTGCTCCGCGAGGAGTTACTTAAATTTATCTGATAAACTAAATCTATGAAAATTTTTAAAACATAAAATAAAATAAAGAAATGTGGGCATATTCCTCATGATTAAATACTGCTTCTGTTTGTTATAGTTTTATTTTTATTTTTTTTATTTATTGTTATTATTTCAACTGATAACATTCCTTTATGCTTACTAAATGTTATTTGTTATTTTGTTACTACACATTATTCATAATTTGCGAGTATTATTATCGAGTGGGTATTTTTGGGTGGTAGTATCTTATTGAGCTCGTCGCTCACTGGCATTCCCGTTACCCTGGTGTTTTATGCCAGGTACCGAAGAAACCGAAGGAAATACCGAGGCCTTGCAAGGCGACACTCAGCCTTGGTTAGCTTGAAGAGTGTCCAAGTTCCATGAACCATTTCCTAAAAATTCTAGTTTTTCTCTAGTTTTCTTTTTATATTTGTGTCATTTCGGTTATGTACTAAGACTAAGTTGTGATGTAAGAACTTTAAATTCTGGGTTGTTAATTAATGGATGTTAGTAATATTGGTGGCAATATTGATTTTAAGTTTCTAAATCTTATTATGATGTCCTTAAATTTGGGACGTCACAATCAGAGCTCGGGTGATGAAAAATTGAGGTTTTTCTGAAAGTGCCTAGATTTCGAAGTGATTGAAATCCACTTTTGAGCATACCAGGAGGAAGCTCTAAATGAGAGGAGTTCGAAACTGCAAACCACAGTCCCAGAAGAGCCTACACGCGCCCTTACGTGCCACTAGAATTGTAAGAACCTGAATTTTTAGACAACTAATTAGTTTATTAATAATAATATTAAGCCAATCAATAGTGATTATTAAACTATTAAATTATAATATTAAAAACACCATAATTAATGCCAATGTTAAATTCTTTTAAATAAAATTATTTATCTTGATGTGATTAAAATTCTGTATCAAAACACCGTGGGGAAAGCTAAATACTAAGCTAGTTAGAATTTAGTAGGAAGAAAACCATCCAGTTGAAAATAATAATATTAAATAAGTAAACAAATAAATAAATAAATGAATTATATATATATTGACACAAATTTCATTTCAATTCAATTCCAAAAAAAAAAATTTGAACCACTTGCATGCTTGTTCTCCAAGTCCTCCCTAGGGAAAATAAGCAAAGATGGCCCTTCCAGCCTTGTTTGGGGCAGCCACGGCATGCTGCTCTGCTGACTGTCACCTAAGCTTTAGATTAGAATTCCAAAACAAGCAAGAAGAAGTGTTTGGCTGTCTTCTTTCCCATAAAGCTGCTGCCAAGCATGCTAAGCATACTCTAAACCTAGCCTATACTTCAAACCAAGATGAGGAAATAAAATAAGAGAAAATAAATTCTCCAAAGCCCCTACATATAGGGACACTCCAGCCACTTTTCTGTGTTCTCCACGGCTGAGCAAAGAAGAGTAAGGGGAGAAAGAGTAGAAAGGAAGGAAAGGAGAGGAGAGGGTGTTTGGTGGTCTCCAATTCAAAATAAATTTTTGAAGTATTTGCAAAGGCTCTTGAGGTAAGAATACATCACATCTACCCTCCCTTAGATTCCTCTAACTGAATTTATATAATATATATGCAAGACTAAGCATGGTTAAGTCATCTATAGCAAAATAGTCCATGCATGTTTAAAACTTTGATAGGATAAGAATTTCATTGTGCAATAATTTCATATTCCTTCTTGATATAAATATATGGCTTAGCTACTGTTGTTTTTGTGTATTTAATATCCTCCATTGTTGAAATGATCTTGTAAAAGAGTAAAATGAGATAAGAATGGCCCCTTTACTTGAAGCATAGATTTTTCTCACTGTTTTACACTTTATCAGGTGAAAAGAGAGCTCTAATAAATTGAAATTAATTGATATTAAAAATCTGTGTATACTGGAAGTATATGTAGGTTTTATACACTGTGTAAAATTTTTATAAAATAATTGAACACCATTTCCTTACCGAAACGAATATTTTCCCTAAGTGTCGCGTACGACACAGCAGAAGCAGTAGCTTCAAACAGGTCCCATTTTCTCTACAAATGGTATTTTTCTGCACGACCACTTGGAAAAGTAAGATTTATAAGTTACCTTTCAAACGCCGCTGGTTTCATAATTTTTCATTAAGTATTGAGAGAGAAACGCCAAAATTTCCAAAATGTGACAGAATCTGTCCAGTTTTCTTAGAAAAATTATTTGACCTCCTTCGACTGGTTTTCAGTCTTCATACTCTTCTGGAAATATGTTCTAAACTCAAAAATTTAGCAAAATGTTCTGACCATGCCTGTTTTTGACATCGATTGAGGCCCCTTTTTATTCTTCAAACCCGGATCACCTGTGCTGGAGGTGAATGTAACGCACTGTCCCAGCAAACCAGTTTTCTTCCAAAAATTATTCCTCCATTTTAAAATCGTTTTTAGCCCTGGTACTTTTCTCGAAATATTTTCCTAACTTGATGAACTAGCACCAGTTAAAATATTATAATGGTTGAACCTCGTTTGGTATGGGTTTCACATTTTTTTGTTTGACTAAACAGTGCTGAAAGGAGAAGTCTGTGAATTCTTAAGAAATTTTGTGATGACTCCTAAGAAACTCTATCCCATTTATTTTGGTTGCCATATATGATTGTGTTGTGCTATACAAACATTATATCACTGTGATTCTCGAACTAAAACTCACACATGCATAAAAATGTGAATTCAACGAAGTAAAGAAACACAAAATTGAACCGATGATACGTTAAAAATTTAAAAGTGATAGGGCGAGCCCGGTTTAGAATCTTGCGCGATGAGTTGCGAACCCTAACATGGCACGGGAAGGTATTTCGGCTCTTATCGGTGTAGGCGATATAAGGTTGGTGGTGCGGGTGTCACAACATAGACCGTTCCCTTGGGGCAGACCGTGATGTCACGACTGCACGTGCGTGGGCATCATTGGTAGTTACAGTAAGTAACATTTGAATATTTGAACAAGGGGGAGTCAGAATTGCCCGTGGCCATGGCTTAGCGGTTGAGTGGAAGTAGTGCTCCGCGGGGAGTTACTTAAATTTATCTGATAAACTGAATCTATGAGATATTAAAACGAAGAGCATGCATTATCCTTATGATGAACCACTAGTTCCGTTTGCCATTTTATTTATTTATTTATTTATTTACCTATTGTTATTATTTTAACTGTTATGCTTATTGAAGGCTGCTTATTATTCTGTTATTACACAATATTTATTATTTATGAGTATTATTATCAGGGTGGGTATTTTCGGGTTGTAGTATATTACTGAGCTCGTCGCTCATTGGCATTCTCGTTGCCCTGGCGTTTTATGCCAGTGCGAAATCAAGAGAACACTGAGGCCTTGCAAGGTGACATTCAGCCTTGGCTAGCTTGAAGAGTACCCAAATTCCACGAACCATTTCCTATATTTCCTAGCTTTCTCTAGCTTTTCTTCCGCAGTTGTTTTTAAATTTCTTTTGTGTAACGAGACTAAGTTTTAAGTTTTATTGGAATTGTAATTTGAAAACTTTAAATTTTGGGTTGTTAATGTCTGGATAATAGTGATAGTAAATTTGGTGGCAACATTGATAAGGATTCCTAATTACGAAAATTGATTTTAAGTTTTAAACCTTATTATGATGTCCAAAAATTTTGGGGCGTCACAAGAATAAAGCGCGTGAATCCCACACGCAAACACGTGCCCCATGCACCGTCGAGAGAAAGAAGATGAGTGGAGGCGCGCGTGTTTCTAACGTCAGCCTGACGTCACCATGAGCTGAGCCGAGCCGTAAGCCTAGCCAAACCGCCGAGCAAAGCTGTCTAAGTCACGTTGACCAAGCCGTTAACTGGAGCCGTTGACCAAGCCGCGCCACTAATGTCAACTGTCCGAGGGATTGATCCGGTGCTTCTCATCAGTCCAAATTTCTCAGATCTAAACCGTACAGACTGTTTCGGTTAGATCTGATCCATTTGAGGTCCGATTTTGATGATCCAATAGTGTTTTCAAACTATTTGGAGTGTTTCGGACACATCTGTACGGTAATATTTGTGTTTTGAAGCCTCTATAAAAGAGAGATATGTCTAGGGGTGTGAAAATGACCCGAGGCCCGTGGGTGGCCCGAACCCGCCTGAAGCCCGAGGTGGGCTCGGCTCGTTTCGGCCCGGTTAAACTCGGGCCCAAGTCCAGCCCAGTACCTTGGGCTTGGGCCTTCCATTTGGGGCCCAGCCCAACCCAAAAAGTTTCGGGCCCTGCAAGCGGCCCAGCCCGACCCGACTCAACCATCAAACCCTTTCTCTACCATTTCAAAAAATAAAAATGAAAAATAACTTACAATAGTTAAATAATTAAAAAAATAATAAATAAAATAAATAAAAAGATTAATCTTAAAAAAATAAAATAATAAAATAGATTGATCTTATAAAAATAAAAAAATAAAATAATTAAAAAAATAAAAAGATTGATCTTATAAAAATAAAAAAAATAAAATAATTAAATAAATAAAAAGATTGATCTTACAAAAAATAAAATAAAATAAAATAATTAATCTTATAAAAATAAATAAATAAAAAGATTGATCTTATAAAAATAAAATAATTAAGTAAATAAAAAGATATATTTTATAAAAATAAAAAAATAAAATAAAAATTAATATAATTAAATAAATAACATTAATAATTTAAAAATAAAACAAAAAATTAATAATAATTTATTAAATTAAAATCAAATTAATAATTACTTGATGAAAAAGGATGATGTATTACACCAGTGCACCACCACGCCCTGTCACACTGTGACTGGTAGTGGCAATGCATAATCTGTGTGTGGCTAACCTTCATTTTTTTTTTAAAATTTTTTTTACTTAATTGTTTGATGGGAAAGTGTACCTAACGTGAAAGAAATTATATATATATATATATATATACTAAGTTGGACGGTAATATTGGGCTCGTGGGGTTTCACCACGAGTCTCATTTTGATAATCTGAACCGTTTAATGTGTAGAACTCTTCCATTACTATATGTCTGTAAAAAATCACGTTAATCAGATATCGTTAACTATATGATCAAATCAGTTTGGTATAAAAATGCATGGTGTTATAGTTAATGGTTGACAAAAAATTAAACCGATCAGACAGTTATAGATATCCGATCAACATGATTTTTTACAAACATATAATACTTGACGAATTGTACATATTGAACAGTTCCGATTAGCAAAACGGGACCTGTGATGGCACCCGCTGGCCAAAGAGCACCGTCCAAATGGTTGCCCAAAAAGGAGGCAACCATTTCCTAAAACTTTGTTGCCAGTGCCATGCCACTGTACAGCCCCCTACCTACTATAGTACCAGCCTAGCCTCAATTTTGAGCCATTGCATTGCAAATTTGCATCTCCTACAACTCAAACGGATATATATATATATATATAAAACGGTCATAATTCAAACGGTTAGAATTCATACTACTATAAATATATTTCAGTTTTCAAAATAAATTTCACAACAAATCATTCTCACTCTCTCTTAAACTCTCTCAATTTCTCTCAACTCTCAATTAATTTTGAAGTGTCATCTCTAAGTGGCTATTGCAATTGTGCAACAATAAACTTTTAGCAGAAGAAGAAAATTTCTATATCGCATTCGCCAGTCGGTAACATTAATTAGTTTAATTAAATTTATTAACTACTCATTTTTTTCATTAATTATTTATGCATATATATTAATTATTATTTTTTACTAATTGAATTTACAAATTATTTAAATTAATTGTTAGTTCTTATATATTGTTTTACTTGCATTACTATGGATCCTAATATACCTAATGTTTATGTCGATATTGATACATATACTACACCACATGAATCTATTGATTCTCCTTCTAATATCCCTCTTGCAACAGTTGGATCATCATCTAGAGCAGAAGTAGTAGTGTTTGGGAACATTTTGAAAAAATATCTATAAATAATCCTGATGGTATAATTACATTTAAAGCAAAATGTAAATATTGTACACGTTTACTTAGTGCTACATTTGCAAGGGGTACTAGTCTTTTAAAAAGGCATTCTGACAAACATTTACGAAGTAAATAGCCTGATATTCGAAGTCAAATGCAATTAGGGGCTTCATCAACTGGTAATTTGTAAACATTTTCATATGATCCTATACGTGCACAAAATTCTGTAATTAATTATATTATTAAAAAAGAACAATCTTTTAGTAATAGTGAATGTCCTGATTTTACCGAAATGATTCACAAAAGTTTTGCAACGCAATATCAAAATTTTTCAAGAAATACTATTAGAAACAGGATTTTAAAGAAATTTAAGGATATTAAAAGTGAATTATTTGATATCTTTATAAATTTGAATGAAAGAGTTTGTTTAACATCTGATCTGTGATCAAATAATAGTTTTGAATATCAATGTATCACTGCACATTTTATTGATAATGATTGGAAATTAAATAAAAGAATTATTTCATTTAAATTAGTTGAACTTCCATACACTGGTCATTCGCTTGGTGTAGAAATCAGAAATGTATTATATGAGTAGGCTTTACAAAATAAAATATTTACGATTAGTTTAGATAATGCATCATATTATAATCAAACTGTAAACCATTTAAAATCAACTTTACAATTATTTGTTGATGGTGATTTATTTTCATGTTTGTTGTTGTGCCTATATTTTAAATTTGATTGTTAAAGAAGCTATGCATGTATACGAAACTTCTGTACTTGTAATAAAAAATGCAGTTGTTACTATTATGTATTCTGGTAATCGAATTTCAGAATATAGAAAAATTTGTCAACGAGAAAATATGTCATTTAAAAAATTAATTTTAGATATAGATAGTAGGTGAAATTCAACATATAATATGTTAAAAATAGCTTGTAAACAAAGAAGAGCAATAGATTTATTTTTTGCAACAACATCAATAGGAGGAGTACTGACACCCACTGAACTTAATTGGCGCCAAGTAGCCTTGTATAAAGATTTTTTAAAAGTTTTCGATACTTCAACAAAATTATTTTCTTATATATATATTCCTACTTCACCATTTGTTTTACATATGCTAGCAGAAATAGTTAAAGTTTTCATAAAATATATGGGTAATGAACTTTATGTAACCATTATTACTTCAATGAAAGAAAAATCTGATAAATATTTTCATCTTTTGTCTCATCTATTAGGTTTAGCTATAATAATTGATCCTAGGTGTAAAGAAGTTGGTTTACAAGAATTTTTAGAGCGTATTTTTGCTGATCAAATACAGTTTGTCCCTATTATGCAAACATGCAACAGATTATTTCAAGAATACAAGGCAGCTGCAACTGTATTTGCATCTATAAATACACCTACACACACTACACTAGCAGTCCAATCTCAAAGCGGGAGATTAAGTATTTTCACAATAATAAAAAATAAAAGAATATCTCAACATATAAGTGTAAGTAATTCTGAACTACAACGTTATTTGGAAAGCCCATCAGTAGATGATTCCGATAATTTTGACATTTTGGAATGGTGGAAACAAAATGAATCTATCTAGCTTGTGCTTTTACAGATGGCCTGTAATGACCCGGAACTGTAGGACGTAATTACCGGTACCTAATTATGCATTTATATGATTTAATTGAAGATTATCTGTTTGAATTAGCAAAATATCTGTTGGAATTACGACTTCGATCAAATCGATGACTGAAATGGATTCAGAAAATGAAAATGAACATGTCTATGTGCTACCGAGAATATTTAGAACCATTCGAAACGATAAATTGAGAACTGGATTCTATCTGATTCGTAAAGCCTTGTTTGGCTAAAGATTTTGCCTTAAATGATTATTATGATATATGGCTTAAGAGATAGAGATGTTTGACCATTTGACTCAAGAGCTACAAGAGAAAAATCTAGAGAAAGAGAGAGAGGAGGAGAGAATTCGGGAAAAGGGGGAAATAAGAGAAAGGAAGAGGAACTCAAGCTTAGTCTCTCTAATCTAGCAATCAAGGTAAGAAATTCTTGACATAGATTGTTAATACTTGCATGATGTACTCAAGATCATGGTTTTGAAAGAGAAGTTATGTTGAATTTGGGCCTATATGTTATGAATCAAGTTATTTGGCATGTTTTGAGGTAAAACCTCCATGAATGTTTAGCTATGAAGCTTTAATGTGTATGTTCATGGTTATTCATCTTAGTCCATGGGCTTGATCTTGTGTATATGATGCATGTGAGTATTTTGTAAAGAAAAATGAGTTGAGGGAAAGTGATTTTCAAGGTTGCATGCCCAGAAAATGAGATTGGGAGGGTTGAATGTCGGTTTGAAGCTTGAATCTGCAACCTGAGAACCCAGATTTTTCACAGTCCGCTCGGCGAAGGGGATTGGTCGCCGGCGGGATTCCACGATCCAAAGATCTCGCTTGTCCACATCGCTCGGCGAAAGGGTTTTTTAGCCGAAAGCGAGGCTATTTTTCAGAAATTTCAAGAGAAGTTTGGGCAGAGGTTTTACGTGATTTTAACATGTTAATTGCATCTTTTAGCATCTCATGAGCATGAATTAAAGTAAAGAAAGATTGGAATGAGCATGAAATGAATATGAAAGAATGTAAAAGAAGAAAGGAAATGACATGAATTATGTGAATTGATGATGAATGATAAGAAATGTATTATAATGTTATTTGCAGGACAAGACGGAAAGACCGTGTACTCATTAGCGAGAAACCACTTAAGTAACATTTTAAATAAGATATGTTATTATGAATTATTTTCAATGATAAATGTTATGATATGTTTAAATCATATTGTTTTACGTGAATTAATGTCTTGATTGCGAATCTAGTATGGTGTCCATAGATAGTTTTAGTTGTGGGGACGACATAGGCGTGTAGGCCCTGCGCTTGAGTCATGGGGGACGCTTGACGGATATGTAGGCCCATGACCGTGTTACGAGATCTCGGTATGTGTTTAATCGGTGTCCGGACGTTACTCTAGTCGCTTTGTCGACATGTTATGATACGTTATGTTATGATCTATGGAGTACGCCATTATGTATGTTCTATATGATGACTGATGACTGACTATGTTTATGAATGTTTTATTACGGTTTTATATAAATGTTAGACTTCATTCACTAACCCCTTTACGTTACTGTTACTTGCTGGGCTTTAGCTCACCCCTGTATATATGTATTTATAGGTGAGCAAATGAAGTCAAGCCTAAGCGGAGTTCAAGTCGAGCCGCCATTTTGTAAGCCAACCGAGTTTTGGATGCCTCAGTGGGGCTAGGCTCGAAGGCCGCTTTATGAGTTTTGTCTTTTGTTTTTGTACATGTATTTAAGTGCTACACATGATCTTTTGTCGCTTGTTTTGTAACTGCATGTGGGTAATTAACTCATTTTTGGCATGTAATATATGTTCATATTTATGCACAACTCTTGGACTATTAGGTTTTTTTTTTTCATGCCCCGCTTATTTATGTTTTGTACAAGAAGGGAGGTAATTCTGACCATCGGCGGTCACGTTGCCGGACTTTTCGGGGCAAGTTCGGGGCGTGACATGGCCCATGATATACTAACCGTTCCTATTTCTACAGTTGCTTCGGAAACAGCTTTTAGTGCAGGTGGACGGGTACTGAGTGACTATAAAAGCAGGCTTTCACCTGAAATGGTTGAGGCACTAATGATATCCAGAGATCATATGCACGCGCTTACAAGAAAACAAAATTTTAGTGAAAATGAGCAAATTCAATAAGATTTGGATGACATATCATCGGGCAACGCGACTGAAATGTCTGTCTTCTCCGATGATTGATCAACAATTTATTTTTTACTATTTCATTTCGTTTCGTTTTTTTCTTGGTTTTTGTTTTTTTTTTTGTATTAGATTATTGAGGTGGAGCATAATGCAAATGATTGGTAGGCTAGTAGGTGCCAACCTAGTTGGGATGTACTTGACCTATAGTGATGCAATTGTTATACCATCATCAGTAATCTACACCTAATTTATTCAATAATATCAATTTTTATAATATTTTATTTCATTTTGAAATAAAAATTATTCATTCAATAAATGCTATATAAATAATTTAATATTGTAATATTGAAAGTTTCAATTTCATATATATAAAATTATTCATTTCGAAAGAAAAAAATTATATAATTGCATACTTTTTTAGTTATAGGTTCACAATTAAAAAAGCATAAGTCATATATAATTAAATTTAAATATCACCATAAAACATTACATAACTAAACAAAATATCTCATTAATCGTAATTAAAATACTATAGTATAATTTATTTTTTTTAATTTTTTATTTCTAATATTAAAAAAAAAAAAGCCCGACTAGGCCCTAGGCCCGAGCCCAGGCCCTAGGCCCTATTATGAGTGGGCTTGGGCTTAAGCCTGGGCCCCACTTTTTTGGCCCATGGGTCAGCCCGGCTTGACGCCGCTAAAAAAACGCGAGCCCACAAAGCCCGAATGGTCGGGCCGGGCCGGGCCATTATTACACCCTTAGATATGTCAATGGAGGAATCCACATCAATTTCAGGGCTGATGATTTGGTTGAACGCTTCCAATTATGCGATATAGAAGCCATAAATAGAGGACATCTTTTATTGTAGAGACTTGTTTGACCCTATATCAGATCGCGTTTTGCTTCATATCAGATCTGCAGGAAGGAATTTTGAATTAAAGCAAATTTTATTTATTTTTTGAAATTTCTAACCAAAACGACATTGTTTTGGTTAGTTTCATTTTGAGCCGTTGGATCATCCCACTTCAAGGATCACTTTAGGAAACAAACTCTAGAGGATCCTGATACCTCTAGTTGAGTTCCACGTTTGGTTGTGTGGTAAAAAATCAACACCCACAATTTGGTACAGTCTGTGGGAACTTAAGGAAAATAGATGGCCAACGATGGGCAGGAAGAAAAGATTGGGGATGACATTATCAGTGAGAGTGGTGAGCAAACAGATCCTAACGCCGGGGAGAAAAACCATAATGAGGGAGCACAGGATCTGAATTTTGAGAAAAAAGACGTCGGCAAAAAGGGTAATGCCCCAAAGAAAATAGGCTAAGATGAGTATTACAACGAAAGCGACCTCCAGGTATGGAATGATAGATGCCTAAGGAGAGACAGTGAGATGAAATGAATGGCAAACAAGTTGGAAGACCTACAATCGGTTGTTAACTTTATGATGCAACCACCGTTCCTGTTGTAGGACATGCCGATGCCAGCGACCAAGACTGATGCCCAGAAAGGGGGGCAGAAAACAATCCCAGTAGTCCCACAGCATGGCAAGGAAAATGAGTGCTCATATCGGCCTTCACAGGATGTCGGGTGAGCAGAGTCGGTAAGAGGTGAGTCACAGAGGATGCCACGTACCAAGGGAACTTATGTCAAAGAACCCCGACATACCCAGGGGAAGGGCCTGTGTTTTGGCACGATGAATTAAGGGAAGTCCAAGAGGACACATAACGATACTGGGAGCAGCGCACTAAAGAGGCTGAAATCTGTTGATAGCCAAACTCCTGGTCCAACGAAGGAGAATTTGAGGGACTATCTCCAGAACAAGCGGCAAAATATTGAGGTCACATCCCCTATGAAGCCGAGAACACCATTCTCAGTGGAATTGGATAGGTTTGAGGCCCTAAAGAGATTCCATATGCCGAGATTCCAGATTTATAACGGCAAGTCTGAACCAAACTTTAATGTCGGCTTATATTCAAATTCAATGGCTTTGTATAGCGGGAACGAGCAATTGCTGGGCAAGGTGTTTCCCTCATTCTTTGGGGAAATTACATCGGATTGGTTTCATAAGTTGCCGAAAGGAATTGTGAAGAGTTGGAAAGGCCTGGCCGAGATATTATAGCCAGGTTTGTTACGAACAAGTTATAGCCACAAAGGGTAGACTCTCTATTGGCTTTGAACATTAGCGAGAGTGACGACCTCAGAGCTTATGCCAAAAGGTATTACTAGGTGTTCAACCGAATACCAGCATGTAACCAGGAGCTTGTGGTCGTATCTTTCAAAAATAGCCTGGACGATGAATGTCAGCTTTGAAAATTGTTGGCAAAAACTCTACCAAAGAGTATGGAGGAGCTCATGGCACGAATCTAGAAGTATGCCAGAGTAGAAGAGGATACGCTGGGAACGAAGGCACCAAAGCAGGAGAAGAGAAACGGCTCGCTGAAGCAAGACCGAGGTAACACTGGCTTTAATAGGCAGGAAACAAGGTTGAGGGCTGCACAGGTAGTCACCATTCTATTCAGGATTCCAGTCTACAAAGTGCTGGAAAAAATCAGGAACCAACCGTATTATAGAGCGCCAGAGAAGATCCCTGGTAAGTTCATAGGAAGGAGTCTTGGGAAGCATTGTGCTTACTACAATGAGGATGAACACTTGACTCAAGGATATAGGGCTTTGAAAACACAGTTGGAGGATTTGGTCAGACAAGTTCACTTGAGAGACCTAGTAGATGAGGCTAGAATAAGAGAAGAGCAAGCAAGGCTACTCCAGGCACTAGCAGCACCACCTCCACCACTGCCACCACAGCAAGCAAATGGATCTCGGGTGATCAATGTGATTCACTCGAAGGTCAATAAGAATGATATATGTGAGAAAACTCAAAGGGTAAGACACCTACAACATGTGTATTAGGTCCACCAAAAGAAACCTAGGACAAATGAGTACCAGGGCCCAATGGTTTCTTTTACTAAGGCAGACCTAGATTTGGTATAGTATCCACACAACGATGCCCTGGTGATAACACTGAAGATTGAGGAGTGCCAAGTGAGGCGCATACTGCTTGATCAAGGCAATTCTTGTGACATTATGTATATTAGATGTTACAAGGAGCTTGGCCTTCACCCAGATAACCTGGAGCAATCTAATAGCCCGATGGTTGGATTCAACAGAATACCGACATGGCCTCTAGGAGCCATGAATTTGGAGGAACAGGCAGGTACAAAAAAGGTAAGCACAAAGTTTACAGTAATTGATACCATTAACCTGGAAGAATTAACTGGGGAGCAAAAGTTGATGGCTGGTCTACAGGATCAGATGTAGAGGCTTGGTCTGGCCTTGGTGATAAAGTGACTCGTGAAAGTGAGGCAGATGGAGGAGTCTTGCTTTGCCCAGGGATATCGGGCAAAGCAGACTTGTATGTTGGTACGTAATTGAGCAATAGAGGGGCTTTGCACTTCTCAATCGGCAAGCCCAGTAACCTTTTCAGATCTTTGGTGGGGAAGAAGGTTTGACGGAAGTCTTTTGATGGTTAGAGGAGAGCTGCAAGAGCAAAAAGCAAGCATCAGTACAGCTAAGAGAAATAAAGTGACAAAGTTTTAACAGAAACACAAAAGTTGCACTTAGTTCTTACCCTCATCTTCTCTAAAAGCTCCTCGACACAGGGAGAAGAGATGAAGATCATCATCAAGTGCAAATTCCCAGTTGCCCGAGATAATCAAGTAGTTATCTCTAGCGCCTTTGTTGGAGTCTGGGAGGTCGGCCATGAGTTTGTAGGTGGTGGATCTGAGCTTGAGGTAATATATGTAGCCTTTTTCAAACTTAAGGCCACATATGGTATAACAGAATTGGATGTCAGCTAGGGTTATCCTGGCTTTTTCTCAATGTGCCAGTTCAATTATGCCATTTATAACCCTATATGAGTTGATGGCTAGCTGCATGGGGATAAGTTTGTAGTAGTGAAGGGTTTCCCCCAAACAGGGTGTCTAGATGGAATCGGAGTCCACACTCCATAAATGTAACTACAAGAAAGGACATGGTGTCTCCATCAGGCATGATAGAGTCCTCCTCCCCAGCCAACCTGATATGAACGTCAGCCGAGCTAGAGAACTCTTGTCGAAAATACTCCAGTTTGGCCGAGGTGTCTACCATCCACCTAAACATACCCATGATCTCGGCCTGAAGTGTTTTGTGAGGAATTTCAGAGAAAAGACACTAGTGAATGTTTGAGAACCTCGACTAGACCCTAAATAAGCACTGATGAGAGGATTTTTTAGACAAATCCCAAACCTAGAACTTCAAAAACAAGAATCAAAAGCCAAAGATTTGGAAACAAGCAAGAAAAACAGAAAAAGGAACGTAATTCAGAATCAAAAAGAATCAAAGGCAGACAAAATTCAAGAATTAGACATATAGAGGGAAACACAAATATGGCAAGAACAGTGCCAGACAATCAAGAACATAAATATGATCAATGCAAAGTAACAATACTATTGAATACTCCAAAGAGCATAGAGACAAGCAAAAATACATTCGTAAAACATCTAGGTGATGGGGTGTGAAACAGTGGTGTGCAATCAAAAGCACAATCGAAGCAAAAGTGATTCAAGATCCAGACACATATAAATTCAATAATAGCACATGGATAAATATGGCATGGGCTTGTGGCAAACTCGAAGAAAGAAACACATTGAAGACTGGAATTAAAAATGAAGAACTTAAAGACTTACCGACAGGGGCTGAGGAAATAAACGCCGGAGTAGGTGTCACCGAATCGACAACCACGAACGAGTCGATGAAGGATCGCTTCACGGAGGTAATGAACAGAGCACGATTGCAAAGTTTTGAAAGATTGACAATGGCGAAATGTTAGAGAGAAAGACTTGAGCAAAGAGAGAGCGAGAGAATGGGAAGTGAAGAGACGGAAAGACAGAGAGGTGTATTGTCAAAATGTGAAAAGGTGGCAAAACATAATGAAGGCCTTAGATGACGTGCCTATGAAAACCCGTATTTAATTATTCTAAAAATAATAATAATAATAATTAATTAAATTTATCCAGAGTTTATTTAAAATATATATTAGTGTAAAAGTTAGTTTTAAATTAACCCAATTCAATCAGTAATAAAGACATTATTAAGAATAATAATTTTGTGGGTGTTCAATATTTGTTGTTTATAAATTATTTTAATTAAGATTCAACATGATAATTATTCTTACTAAATACCTTAGTTAAAAATTTTAGTGTATCAATTTTAAGCAACTCACACAAATACACAAATATTTAAAATATATATATAGCAGATTTTCGATGGCAACTTTGCCACATGCTTACTTGCATGTTAATCTAGGAACCACAACCCCATCGTACTCCTTGGAATTGAGAGAAAGTGGCTAAATAGAATAATGAAAAGAATGAGAAAGAAAAGAGAGAGAGAGAGAGAGAGAGAGAGGAGAGCCTCTGCAACATGTTTATATATATGCATACTACTCTTTGATTAGAGAAGGCAAAGGAGACTTGAGAAGAAAAAAAAAATCTTTGCGAAGTGGAGTAAGTTAACAAGAAGAGGAGGTTAAAAAGGTTGCATATTTTTCTACCATTCCACTATCCTATTTTAACCCTACAACTAAGTAAGGAAACCCTCTCAACCCTCTTATTTTTTTTAATTGTTGAAATTTTTAGATTATATTCATATGATAAAATGACTAAATTTATAGATAAATTTTTTTTATATATGTATATAAATTTTATGATGTGTATATCAAATATTTGAAGATATTGATAGTCTTAAAGTCATGGTATTATTGTGGAAATAAGCTTATATGTGTAATTTATACCATTAAAAAGAGGATTGTATTTGGCCCTTGAATCTGCCAGAATATTTGTACGAATTTTTAGACAATTTTATACTCATAATTTTGAGATGAATTATTGTACAAAGTTGTTTAGAATGATGTCTACTTCTTCCATGCATTTTTGCAACAATTATTGAATTTTGTACGAATTTATACGGATTTTTAACCAAATCTGGAGCTATAGGCAGATTTTACTATGTGTTTGAAAAATCATTAAAAATTTTATATTAAACCAAATCTAGTAATTTCTAAACAAAAAATGAAATTTGAGCAGTCTAGTTTCATAATAAAATTTTAGATTATGGAATTGATTTATAAATTTAAGTATGGAATTAATTTAAGAAAATGCGATGAATCTGTGTCATAAACTTTTTTGGAATTTTTAAGTATTATTTATAAATTATTTTTAGAAAATGCTTTCTAAAAAATGACTATAACATGTTTATTGAGTATTCTGTAGATTTATATGAATTTTAGAGTTGTACAAGTAGTTTATTTAAAATTTTATTTGCGAGATATACATTCTGAAATTTTTGGCAGATAAAGAAGGAATCAAAAAATTATCTCTTCAATTGTTTATTTAGACTAACTCCGGACGTAACTCCGGACGTGGGCATCCTTGGTAGTTACGATTGGTAACACTTGAATATTTGACCAAGGAAGGATTTTAAATTAACCGTTGCCATACTTGGTGGTTGGTAAGTTAAATCTCTGCGGTGAGATTTCGAGTGCTGCCTAATTTATTAAAATTATTGAAATTATTTTAATTGTTGTAATTTATGTTTATAATTATATTGTTATCTCATGTTTATAATCTCATTTTTTTTCTCTTAAAAAGAATGGTAGGTTGGTTATGTTTTTTTACTGTGTTGCAAAACTCATGGCATATATTTTTGTTGTCCTGGTGTTTTATGCCAGATTTTGGCGAGGAAATAATTGAAGCTGAAATGGAGTTGACACTAACGTAAAGCCTTGGCTGACTTGAAACCGTGACTAGAGTCAAATAACTTTTATTATCTTATGTATTAAATATTAAGGACTTTATAATTTTATTTGATGTTGTATTTGGATAATTTTAAGATTTTATTTAATATTATTTGAACATTTGGTTATGTACGAGAGTTAGAATGTCTTATTAAGATGTTAACTTTTTGATTTATTACGTTATTTTGTTTATTTAATTTCCCTTGATATTCCAAAAATTTGGGGCGTCACAGTGCCTTTCAGGCGGCGTGAGCAGAAGCAACGCAACCTGATAGCGCGTGTTAGGTACGAAGTAATGAGGAAGGGACGCATGGAGGAAACGATTGAAAAGATTGTACGTGACAGCTTATGCACAATCAAAACTCTTGAAATTCTTGAAGTAATGAGACCATGACCTCGGCCAAATGAGTGATCTCGGTTGATATGCTTATAGAATTGGATTCTTGGTTCTTGATTCTTGGGAAAATGGACAACTGAGTCCTGGTTATATAAAGCCGACGATTCATGATCTTGGTCGAAGAGAAAAATGAATTTTGGCTGACATGAAGTATGGACAAATGATGTAGGTTCCATCACCTCAGGTTGCCGAGATAATGGAACCTAGGGGCAGTTGTGGGGACGTATTTTGTGAATAATAGCACTTAGTCAGGGTGACACCGAAGTGTCAGCCGAGGTGCTACATGGCTTAGTTATGCTGCCTAGATGATCTCGGCTAGACCGAGGTTATCTGCGAAGATGCCGGAATCTGAAATAAGTGAATAAGGGGCAAGAGTTCTATAACAGGGGAGGATTTCAGTCTAGAAAAAGATAAGGCTCAAGAAGAGTTTATCTCTGTCTAGATGAGAGTCTAGGATGAGCATTAAACCTGAGTCTATTGAAATGAGGCTTCTGATGAGATCAGGTCGTTGTTGGTTATAAAAGCAAGGCACCCTCATGGGTTTGAGGTAAGTTTTCTAGTGAGTTTTCTTCTGATGAGATCAGACAAATGATGTAGGTTCCATTACCTCAGGTTGCCAAGGTAATGAAACCTAAGGGGCAGTTGTGGGAACGTATTTTGTGAATGATAGCATGTAGTCAAGGTGACACCGAAGTGTCAGCCGAGGTGCTACGTGGCTTGGTTATGCTGCTGAGATGATCTCGGCTAGACCGAGGTTATCTACGGAGATGTCGGAATTTGAAATAAGCGAACAAGGGGCAAGAGTCCTATAACAGGGGAGAATTTCAGTCTAGAAAAAGATAAGGCTCAAGAAAAGTTTATCTCTATCTAGATGAGAGTCTAGGATGAGCATTAAACTTGAGTCCATTGAAGTGAGGCTTCTGATGAGATCAGGTCGCTGTTGATTATAAAAGTAAGGCACCTTCATGAGTTTGAGGTAAGTTTTCTTGTGAGTTTAAGCACAATTTGCTATCTTTGAAAGATAAGTTGACTAACTTGATCGTCAGAGTCCCCCTTGAAGGATGAACTACCACCGAATTCTCATCTTCTTGTGCAGGTTGTTGGGCTTAATCTATTCTGTTGGTGCTCTCCAACTGAGTTTCTCGTTTAGATGTGTGGTCAAAAATCAACACCCACAATAAACTTAATTTTTTTTATATTAAAATTAAATTTTTTAATAATAAATTTAATTATTTTATAATAAATTTATTTTATTTTATTTTTATTTTTTTGTATTTTTTTGTGTGTTTTTTGAAAGAATCTGAAACATAGTTATCACCCTATTACTTTCATGTTAAATAAATTTTTAAAAAATATATTTTTTTATTTCTTTTTCTTTCTACCATTTACATCTTAAAATAGCCAAAAAGTCAAAAAGCCAACTAAAACACATCACATCACCTCTCTACTTTTCTGTACACCTTTTCGTAAAAAGCTAAAAAATTACTAAAATAACATGTTCCCAAACCGAGCCTGAGTCTAGGGAATCCCTCAACACATTTGTTGTGTCACTAAAACTACCGTGAGAGTAAAATGAACTACCTATTTTATTACATTATTTTTATAGACATGTAAAAAAAAATAAAGAAAAGAGTTGGCCTTTTAATAAATTTTTTGACCCTATCTAAAAATAAATAAAATTTTTAACTTTTTATAAAAAGACATGCAAAAAAATAAAAATAATAATTGATATTTTAGTAGTAATTTTTTGACTTTTTGACTAAAATAAATACTTCACTAACTTAAATATTCACATTAATCACTTGTAGTTTTGAATTTGAAAAAACATATTTTTAAAATTTTAAATTGCTTTCTTATTGAATTTTGTAATTTTTTAATCTTTTAAATATATTTAAAAATCAAAATATTTGTGATTTTTTAAAAATTAAATAAATAAATACGACAAAAATATAAAAATATATTAATTTTTTGTATTTTTTTGTAATTATTAAATTTATTTTTAAAAAATTACAAATTCTATATTTTAAATATATCTAAATTAAGTAAATATTAAAAATATTTACTAAAAATAAAATAATATAGATTGAAAACTGAGACAATTATTTTTTAAAACTCATAACTAAATAGAGTGAGAAGTCTATGTTTGGTTTTGATTTTTTAAACGCAGTTTTTAAATTTTTCAGTATTTTATTTTTTGTAACAAACTTTTTATATTTTAATTAATTTTTATATTTAGTTTTTTAGATGTACCTCTATAAGCTTAAAAAATAAAATATTTGTGAATAATTTTCACAAAACTCAATAAATATGAAAATGTATTTTTTTTTTTTAGTATCTTGTAAATTTTATAAATATTATTTAAAAAGTATAAAAAATAATTAAAATATTTTTAAAAATTAACTAAAAATACAAAAATATGAAAAATAAAACAAACTATTTTTTTCTCAAGAACAAAAAACAATAATCAAAAGTGTATGGAATGGAACCCACCATTAAAGATGATTGCACAATGAAAAAGTGGAGCATCCTTTATTGACGGAATCAGTGCACTCTAGTCAAATTTCTTTGAAGACTTTGTGGATAAATAACTGCTCAACTTGTAGGAAACCTGTGTGTTTTCCACGTCATATGCAATTCAAATGAAATGAAACACAAATGCTTCCAAATGAAATAAAATATAATAGAAAAAAATAACTTTTTTTTATTCAGGGAACTTCTACCATATATATATTTAAAAAGTTACCTATCTAATTTTTCTTCATTTTTAAATGTTCAAAATTCATTTTTCCTCTCTCTGGCACTGCTTCTTCTTCACCCTTGCTGCTGCTAAAATTGTTCCCAAGTAGCACTGATCTACTTCTTGATGACGATGATGATGAGAATGAGGATGATGATGATGATAGCATCAATTTCAAGATTTCAGTTGGATTTCTCCACTTTCTCGTCATCCTCGTAATCATCATCGACCTCCCTTCCTCCCACACAATACTTGGCGATCAATTCTGTAAGTGTGATTTGATTAGAAAAAATAAATTATGAAAACCAAAACTAGTAAAAAAGTGTGAAGGAAAGAAAAAGAAAATATTTTTTAATTTGAGGGTAATTACGATGAAAAGTTTGTATGAAAATAAAACTTCTAATTATAAGTAATTATTTTATAATAAATTTAAATTTTTTTAATGGTTTTTGTAAAATCTGAAACTTAGTTACCACGTTATTATGAGTTGTATAAGAAAATTAATTTTCTTATAATTTCTACAATTTTTATAATAAACAAACTTAAAAGATTTTTTTTTTTCTTTTAACTTTTTACCATTTGCATCCTAATCCATCTGAAGGGAAACCCTCAACACATTTGTTGTGTCACTAAAACTACCCTGAGAGTAAAATGGACTAGCTATTTTAATAGTTTTTTTTTTTTTATAGACATGTAAAAAAAATAACAAAATAATTGGCTTTTTAATAAATTTTTTTGATTTTTTTATAAAAAGACATTCAGAAAAATAAAGACAATCATTGATATTTTAGTAGTAAATTTTTTACTTTTTAACTAAAATAGATACTTCCCTAACATAAATATTCAAATTAATTACTTGTAGTTTTGAATTTTAAAAAAACATATTTTTAAAATTTTAAATCATTTTTAGTGAATTTTGTAATATTTTAATAATTTTTTTAATCTTTTAAATATATTTAAAAATCATTATATTTGTGATTTTTTAAAAAATAAATAAATATGAAAATATATTAAAATATATTAAAATTTTCTATTTCTTGTAATTAGTGAATTTATTTTTAAAAATTACAAATTCTATATTTTAAGTACATCTAAAGTACTGTAAGTAAATATTAAAAATATTTAATAAAAATAAAATAATACAAATTAAAAATTAAAAAATTTATTTTTAAAAACTCAAAACCAAATAGAGTGAGAAGTCTATGTTTGGTTTTGATTTTTTAAACACAGTTTTTAAATTTTTGAATATTTTGTTTTTTTTTATTTTTAGCAAAATTTTTTATATTTTAATTATTTTTTATATTTAATGTTTTAGATGTATCTCTATAAGTTTAAAAAGTAAAATATTTGTGAATAATTTTCAAAAACTCAATAAATACGAAAATGTATTTTTTTTAGTATCTTTTAAATTTTATAAATATTTTATTTTTAAATGTATTTAAAAGGTATAAAAAATTAAAAAATTTACTAAAAATACAAAAATATGAAAAATAAAACAACTACTATTTTTTTTTCTCAAAAAAAAAAAAAAAAAAAACAATAATCAGAAGTCTATGGAATGGAACCCACCATTAAAGATGATTGCACAATCAAAATGTGGAGCATCCTTTATTGACTTACAACTTGGAATCAGTGCACTCTAGTCAAGTTTCTTTGAAGACAGGGTAGAGATTTTTTTTATTTTTTGTTTTTTATTTTTTTATAATAAAAACAAAAATGCTCTGAGATGTCACGGCATCCGACATGGGAGAGACTTTGTGGATAAATAACTGCTCCACTGGTAGGAAAAGAATTTTCCACATCATATGCAATTCAAATGAAATGAAACACAAATGAAATAAAATGTAATAAAATAAAATTAATTATTCCATTCAGTGAACTTCAACCATATAGATTTAAAGGCTATATATATCTAATTTTTCCTAATTTTTAACTGTTCAAAATTCATATATCTCACTAAAAGTTCAAATTATATATTTTAGAAAAAATTACTCAGAAGTCCCACATTGAAAAATGTTACTCTATCTAGTCCTGAATATTTTTTTATAAACAATTTAGTCTTTTTTTTATATCACAACATTATCATCAAAATAACATCAAACATCATTATCAAAACAATATCAAACATCATCAATTTCAACCATTCGTTCACACCACAAACCTCATTTTTCGACAGTAATTTTTCTTTAGTACTTTTCATAAAAAATAAGATAAAAAATATTTTGGGACAAGAGAGAGAGAAAAGAGAGCAAACAACAAAGGTGAGCCTGCAATTACTCACTGAGTGTTCCAACCCAATAATTGGACTTAGACCTTCCTCTTTCAATTCCTTCACCGATACTAATACTCTCACTCCTCGCCATTATAGAACCTCCTAACCAACAAAACATCATCAAAAACAAACATCTCAGATCTAATTCGAGCCCCCCTGCAATCACCTCTCTCTCTCTCTCTCTCAACTCCGACGTGTTTTGAAAACCCTAGCAATGGCGGACCAATCGGCCATCATCGATCTCATCCCTCCAAACCCTAACCCTACTCTTTCCCCTCTCAATTCTCGTCCGATCCGAGCCGCGCCTCTGTCGCGATGTGGTCCAGGCTGTTGCCGGAAACCATCGTGTATAGC
Organism: Camellia lanceoleosa; assembly: GCA_025200525.1. Lineage (NCBI taxonomy): Eukaryota > Viridiplantae > Streptophyta > Magnoliopsida > Ericales > Theaceae > Camellia > Camellia lanceoleosa. The sequence continues at coordinate 146,381,695 of CM045767.1, forward strand.
GGCAGATTTTTGGGGATTCCGGTGTCGTTTCGTCTTTGGTGTCTCCATCACCAGATCTGGCGATGCCAAGTCGGTGGTGATCGAAGTCTACCTTGTGTTGCTCGATTTTTATGATGTTTCAAATTAATGAATTTGATGAAACACCCACGAACACCCACAATCTGATGAATCTGATAGATCTGATGTTCTAATGAATTTGATGATGGATCTCGAGCAATAATTTTAATTTTTTTTTTTAATAAATCTGATGTTTGATGTTTAATGAATAATGTTTTATGTTTGATGAATAATCTTAATGTTTAATGGTTGAGAATCTGTATTTGATGTTTGATGAATAATGTTTGATGTTTGATGAATAATCCTAATATTTAATGATTGATGTTTGATGAATAATCCTGACGTTGCTAATATTTGATGTTGGATGAATAATTCTAACGTTGCTAATGTTTTCACCGACATTGTACAAATAATTCTGACGTTGCTAATGTTTGTTGTTTGATAAATAATCCTGACGTTGTTAATGTTTGATGAATAATATTTAATGTTTGAAAAGAAGGGAAATCATAAAAAGGCCTATAGGAAAAGTTTCTTGGGAAATAGGACCTATTAGTCTAACAAAAAATCTTCGAGACTAAATAGATTAACATTTCCAAATTTAAAATTTATTAGTATTTTCCCATATATTTTATGTCTAGTCTTAATTATTGTAGCATAATCCTTTCGGTCTTTTTAAATCTCAAAACCAAATCCAACTAAATCAAAACCCAATAGGTCACCAACACCATCTAATCACAGCATACAACTCCCAACCAAACCAGTCCCTCCATATAAAGTAGTTGGATCATGCTCATTACAATTTAATAAATTATTATCTTTTAAATAAAATAAAATAAGAATAATATCAAAACAATAAAAAACTTACTACACTTTAAGTTAAGGAAAATGAGTTGGACCCCCTTAATGAGGCACCCCCTTTGACCCCCTCTATCTCTGATTGGCCAATTTTTCTTTTTTCTTTTTCTTTTTTTCCTTTTCCTCCAATCACCACCCGTCACATCTGTGTGGTGTAGTGGGGGTATTGATTAGAGGGGGTCTCAATCAGTTCTCTTAAGTTAATTATATTAAAACACCCTTAAATATTATATTACCGTTTTAGATCATGAATTTATATATTTTAAGTCATTCAACCATAAAAATGTAAAGTTTATATAATTAAAAGAATTTGAGAGATCAGTAAAACCTATCACAAAGTTACATTTTAATAATTTGAATCATTCATTTTATAAGATATTTTAGACATATCATCATCTATAAAAAAAAGTTAAATCAATTAAGGGGTGTTTTGGAAACTTGGCTTTTAGCCAGTTAAAAGTTGATTTTTTTGTATTTAAAGACATTTGAGAAGTTAGTTTTCAACCATTGATGAAATTACAATTCTATCCCCCATGAATCAAAATATGCTACATGGATGAAGTTGTAAATATTTTAAATTGAATTGGGATAATTTGGTCATTTTGTTGTGATTTAACATCATAAACAAATATTAATCAAAAAAGTCAAAAGTAAATTTTTACCAATTTCCCAAATAATTTGTCTAAAAAAACCAAAAACTTAATTAAAAGTCAAAAAAATATTTTTTACCACCTTTCCAAAATAGGCTAATTAATCTTAATTTTTTCATTGAGGTTAATCTTAATTTTTTCATTGAGGGATATCTATATTTTTAATATATTTATATATTTAAAGGGTAATGCTATAGTGTGCAACTTACACCTTACACCTTTTTGTGTTCACTTACACATTACACTTACACATTTTTTACCTTGCACTTACACCTTTTGTGTAAATGGCACATGGTGTGCAACTTATACATTTCATTTATACCTTCCACTTACACTTACACCTTACACTTACACTTTACACTTACACCTTTTGTGTGAGTGGCACATAGTGTGCAACCCACTTACACCTTTTGTGAGTTGCACACCTAAGAAAACTCCATATTTAAAATATGTTTATAAGTTTAAAAAGAAAAAAAAAAAAAAAAAAAAAGATTCGGCTCACGCGTATACATTCCCAAAGCCGATCCTCCACTCTCCTCAAATTCTCTCTCTCTCTCTCTCTCTCTCTCTCCATTTTCTGTGGTTTCGGAGTCAATCAAAACCCTAGCCATAGAGCTCTCTGATCAATTGAAGAAGAAGAAGAAGCAAAAATCTCTATCTTCTCCTCTATCTCCCAGAAGAAAAAGGGGCTGAAAAAGCCATGGCTCCATTCAGGACGAGCTTGAAGTTGAGGTTGAGCTTGTGTGCGATTGTGATATCAGTTTTTACAGTTCCATTGGAAGTGTTTGGGAATTCAGAAGGAGACGCACTCTACGCTCTGCGTCGGAAATTGTCGGATCCAGACAACGTGCTGCAGAGCTGGGATCCCAACCTCGTCAATCCTTGCACCTGGTTTCACATCACCTGCAATCAAGACAACCGCGTCACCCGCGTGTATTCACTTTTTCTTTCTCTGTGTTGTTTATCCTTTATGATTTGTGGAAATTTTTGAAGTTGTTTGGCTTTCTATAATTGCAGTTTCTGGGAAGGTAAATATGTCTGAAATTTCTTAAATTAGGAGGGTCTTGGAAGCTAATCTAGTGTTTGGTTGAACTAAAAACTGTTATTCAAGTTATCTTCAATCTAGATATCAGCATGTAGTGGCGTAATTTATGTTTGCACATCACATATATATGGGAAATATATGTATATACTATAGCAGTGCATCTAAATTATGGTGATTTGATTAATGAAGGTGTGTTGAATTTGAAAACTGTTAGTGGTTATTTGCTATATAGACGTTACTGTTCTGAGTTGTGCGCTTTAGGTAATAGAATAGCGACACTAGTTGAAAACTCTGCCCATTTTGTTTTCATTTCATTGATTTTTTAGAGAAAATTTGAAATGGAAGAAAAGAGATGTTTAGAGATTCATATTTTATAGAATCATCAAGAGAGCACTGTCCATGTCTTCAAAATAGTTATGGTTGTTGAGAATTTGGTGTTTGGAAGAATTTGGAACTCGAGCTTAATTGCAGGAACCTCCTATCAGGGGTGACAAATTAGTTCTAGAACCTCAATTTTGCTATTTAGAGCAAGGATCGAGTTAGAAACATATTCCTATCAAGAAAGAATTGCCAAGAAACAAAACAAAAACAAAAGATATTTTGTAACAACAATCCAATTATAGGAAAAAATAGATCATATTTATTCTAGTACTACGTAATTATATAATATTTATTTATATTTACACAAAAACAATTTGCGGTTGACGCCCATATCCGTTACTTATTCATAGTTTAACATATAGATTACAGTTCAACAACAAAAATATATTTCTTACTGTATATTAATATATTTATATAAAATATATAAACACTCCCAACCTTGGACTCTTCTATGTGCCCTTGTTCCCTTACGCCCACTTCCGCTTCATGCAACTAAGTTGAAGGGTTATTTTTCATCATTATATATTGAAAGATATCTAAGTAAATTCAAAATAAGATTTCATGGCATTAAAAGATAAGAACAATGTGCTTCCACTGTAGTCTGGAGGATGTTTATAACACTTTAGTGATTGTGCTTATGTTGTGTTTATCCATAAGTATTGTGTAATTCATGAATAATAAGTGAACTATTGGATGACATGCAATATTCTCTGGCTTCAATATTTTGAATTGTCCAAAAAATTGTCAATATTTCGAATATAATGGGTGTTTGGGTTGCTAATTCATTAACATGACATTTTGAAATCTGTCCGTTTCTGTTTGATCTCTTGGGGAACATGGATGGATTTACCATGTTTTGAATTTTGGTATTTCAACTTTAGATACTTCCTCCTCCTCTATCTCTACAGGTGAAATTGCTACTTATTTGCTCTTCTAAACATTACAATGTAGAATCCACGAGCCTGAAGTAGTTATTGCCAATGTGTCTCTTACCCATCATGTTTTTTTCTGCAGGGATCTGGGCAATTCAAACTTGTCAGGTCATCTTGTTCCTGAACTTGGAAAGCTTGAGCATCTGCAATATCTGTAAGTATATTTAGTTTCTTGCTTTGTTTACTTGCCAATAATGGATGAATTGTCTGTTGTTTAAGTCTTAGCTTTAGGTGAGCAGTTTCCTATCTAATCAGTAATTGGTTGCAGTGCCCTTGATAGTTCTTTGTGAGTTAATGCATGTACTAAAACCTATTGGAAACTTGCTGTGGATGCAGGGAGCTTTACAAAAATAACATTCAAGGTACAATCCCTGTTGAGCTAGGTAACTTGAGGAGCCTAATCAGCTTGGATTTGTACAACAACAACATCTCAGGGATCATTCCTCCTTCATTGGGGAAGTTGGAATCTCTAGTGTTCTTGTGAGTATGACCTTATCATCTTGTTAACTATTTATGCCTGATTAGACTGGCCCAATCAGCATGTTCTCCAGGCCATCTCCTTGGGTGTTTGTTGGGATAATTTGATCTCAATCCCTCATTATCCTTCTTGAATCCTGGGATGGTTAGTTGATTCATTTTGCGATCCAAGAACAAGTATTCTCAATTATGTAGAAAAAGCACGGTGTCATTTGGTAATCACTTGTTTAATCTATGATGTTTCTGGAGTTTCCATTTTGTTTGGCACCTGATATATTGTCTTTTAAATTAAAGACTTCTCTCTCTCTCTCTCTCTCTCTCTCTCTCTCTCTCTCACACGCACACACACACACAAACACAAACAGTTTGATGCCATCGTGCTTGCATGCACTGCCATATGTACCTCTGAACCCATGTCCTAATTCCTCATTTTTACTTGGCAGGCGACTTAATGATAATCAGTTAACCGGGAAAATCCCAAGGGAGCTCACTGGTATTTCCAGCTTGAAAGTTGTGTAAGTAAAGAACCTAGTGTTCAAATTATCAGTACTATATTCATTGTGAGTCATTGGTGACAAGAACATCTGAATGATTTTGCAGAGATGTCTCAAGCAACAACTTGTGTGGAACAATTCCTACTACGGGTTCATTTGAGCACATCCCATTAAACAAGTAAGGTTTCTTTGATTTGTATACTGTTGTAATTTATTTTTTCAGTTAGTTTCTTAGATTCTTTTGTATCCGATTCAAATTGATAGGTTGTTGGAATACGTACCTCCTATCTTTCGCCATTCATAAACTCAGCAAACTAGATACAGTCACCTTCTTCTTTTTAACCTAAATTATTCAGTTCTTCATATGTTAAACATTCAACCTTGCATGACATTGCTAGGTTTGGGATGCAAGTTTGGGGCTAAAATAGTCAATAAAGACAAAAAATGTTAAAATAGCTAATAAGACAAATTGTCACATCCAAAGCATAATCATTTAATTTTTCCTCTCACAACCATCAAATTAACTATAAAAAAAGGCAACTATCAACCGGAACACAATTTTTTTAGCCAAGCTAAAATAGCCAAAACGCTAACTAAAATAGCCAAGTTTAATGACAAGGATTGTTATAACTCACTTCATACGCAAAAAGTGACATTGGACATGGAACAAGCCTAAGCATTTAGTTATGAATTTTATACATAAGCCAGTTTTTTAGATAATTGGGTAAGTTCGGTGGGAATATTGGCAATTTTATTCAATTCAAACTGGTACTCGCACCTGTTTGCATGCAATATTTATTACATTGGTAAACTGGTAATTATCTGTATTGGAGTGTTAAAAGCCTGATACAAACTGGCCAGTTTTCAATGAACCTGCTGATATTTAGAACCATGTAGGGATGTGTGCTTTAATAAAAGGTTTTAAGGGATGTCTCTCTTGGAATTTGTTGGAGATTATATTTTTTTGAAACCTGATGTCTTTGTTTGTGCTTTGGCTCATCATATTAGACCAATTACGATTCTGTGCTTTGTGAGAATATGTCAGTAAATTTGAAGAATACAAATATAAAAATTAACCACTAGGGTTATAGATCAGTGGCCATAGCCTGTGTACCTCACTAGGAATATGAAAAAGGGAATACATTCATTTTGTACCCCAAAGAAAAAAGAAAAAAAAGAAAAGGAAAATGAAAATCATCTTTTTGCATATTTTCTATTTGTGGATGTTTCTTTGTCAATTGAAGTCTACATACTGAGTAATCTAAAATTGACTAAAATATGAAAAAAGTTCTCTAAAGACAAAAATATACCTGTCTAAAAACAAAATTTGAAAAATCAAACCAAATAGAGCATTGCCATTTTGGCACCAACCATTACAGATGCTCTCATATGAGAATGGGGCACTTGCCATTCTTCTATTGCCAAATGGATTCATGACTCGCATGATAAAATGGTATATCTACAGATCAGAGAGATTTATATCTAACTAAGATGAGAACATAGAGAAAATGATAGCATCCAGAAGCTTTGGGGAGAAACAGAGTATTCTTCTTCTGTATTAATTTTTTTGAGATTCAATGGTTTTGCACGGAGATGATGCTTTACTTCCATAATGTTTTTGTTTTTGTTTTTTCCCGAGAGTTTATTGGACATCAATTCCCTACTGGTCCCACTTTTTCCTGCCTGCCATAATTTGACCTGGCACTTCTTTTATTTTTTTATGTAGCTTCGAGAACAATCCTCGACTGGAAGGTCCAGAGTTGCAGGGTCTTGCGAGTTACGATACAAATTGCTCATGAAAAAACAGGTGATCAGGTGCAGCAACTTGCAACTGTTCCCTCAGTGTTAATTTGGTGTTTTTATTCCCTAAAAATGTTGGTGTTTTGTTGTTCTAAAAAGTTGTTCTGAGTCTGGAGATTCTAGTCCTTGATGAAATGTATTATTGGGCTCTAGGGTTGTGAACACAGTTTATCATGATATAATTATCTGTAAAATTGTTACACTGTCATCAACTGTAACTGCACTTTTGGGTAATGTAAGTGTAGGTATATGTACTTTTGTGCCGAAATACGATGATGGATAACATGATATATGTTATTGAAAATGATTGAAGACTCGAGACATCTCTCTGCATGAGGTGGGTCAAAGTGGGTATATCAATGGTCACCCTTTCTTCTCAAATTTTGCTTGTTAGAATTGGATGAAGATTTGTGTGAGATCACATCTTGCACCACCAATGGGAAAACGTGAAAAAATGTGAAATAGGAGTGAAATTCAGATAGGATTTGAAAATGTGATTTTCTTAGCTGGACCCAAACAGAGCCTAAAAGGTTGTAACCACTGTAGGGCACTGGAGGTGTGGTTGAGTCTGCAACAACAGGAAAGGTGTGGAGGGGTGAAATTTTGAAAAAAAATATTCAAGAAAGTTTTCATTTTTTTATTTGAAAAACAAAAATACAACCAACCATCTATTACTTACTCCACCACTAAGGGATAAAATTCAACAATGAGAATTATTGGAGAATAGAATACTTTATTGACTTGGGCAGTCACCAGCTGTGACCTAGTCAATTTTTTTGAACATCTAAAGTTATGGGTGGAGGAGAGACATTATTGTGTGTAAACAGCTACATTCAAAAGAAACAGGAACTTTTACACCCTATGCAATTCAAATGAAATGAAACACAAAAGCTTTCAAATGAAAACAAAAAACAAAAACAAAGAAACAAGAAAAAAGAAAAACAACAAATTGATGCTTATAAAGGAATATCATCCTATCTATGAATGAGAAGACCAGCCATTTGGATATTTTAAACTACACACAAACAAAGAAAATTGGCCAAATCAAACCAACAAATCAATTTATATCATTAACACCACACCAGCACACCCACCCACCCCTCCTCAAACCATTTAATGTATCATGTAGTAGTATCAAATGATAAAAGAGTGTTTTGGAGAATTGTTTAATATTGAGATTGAAATAAAAGTATCTTAAAAATAGATGAAAATGTTAAAAAGATACATTGTATTCAGAGTGTCCCGTGTTTTTTAATTTATTTGTTTTTCTTGTGTTTATGGATGGTTAACACCCTCAAACAACATTTGCATTGCGTCTCTTTTATTAATTACACTATAATAATTCATAGCAAAATCTAAATCACGAGGGCACATAACTTTATTCACTAATAAAATCTCATAACATAATCAAAATAATTCGTAACTAAAAGTTTTCTTGTATGATGCTCGTTGATAAATACAACATAATAAATCACAATTAATCCCATTTTCTAATAACATTCTCCTTAACTATAAGTATTAAATTATAATTAATATAATTAAATCATAACTTTAGAAATATTACATCATAACATACAATACATCACAATGAATTTAGGCAATAAATTTTAGTGTTGATATTTTAAAAATTATTTTTAAAAGCACTTTATTTTGTTTTTGTTTTTCTTTTCCTTTTTATAAAAAATTTAAAAATACAAGAAGATTCGTTTCCCACAATATCCATCATTTCCTCTGTTTTTCCTCTTCTGTTATTCCCAAAACCGATTTGATGAAGTCCACTCTCCTCAACTTTTCTCTCTCTACATTTTCTCTGTGATCTCAAGAGAATCAATCGAAACCCTAGCCAGACACAGACCAAGAGAAGAAGTAGAAGAAGAAGAAAGTTTCTCTCTTTTCTCTCCCAAAAAAAAAAACAGCTGAAAAAGCCATGGCTCGATTGAGCTTGAGCTTGAGCTTGAGATTGTGTGTGATTGTGGTATCAGTTTTTACAGTTCCTTTGAAAGTGATTGGGAATTCGGAAGGGGGCGCACTCTACTCGCTCCGGCGGAGCTTGTTGGATCCAGACAACGTGCTCCAGAGTTGGGATCCCAACCTCGTCAATCCTTGCACCTGGTTCCACATCACCTGCAATCAAGCTAACCGCGTCACTCGCGTGTACCCATTCTCTCTCTCTCTCTCTCTCTCTCTCTCTCTCCATTTATGATTTCTGCGAATATTTTGAGTTTTTTTGGCTTTCTATAATTGTTCTGGTAGGTAGGTAAGGTATATTTCTGGAATTTGATAGGTTAGGAGGGTTTTGGAAGCTAATCACTACGGTCAAAGGTTGAACTGAAACTGTTATTCCACTTACCTGCAATCTAGATAACAGCATATAGTGGGTACAATTAGTTTTGGGGAAATTTCACTCTAGCCTCTTCTGGTTTGGCCCATGTGCAGATTGTCCCTTTATCATTTGGTATGAAATTACCACATAAACCCCTTGGTGCACTGTCAAGCATTCGGCAAGTGTGAAACATGTGTCAAATCATAACATAAGGGGGCTATGTGCCCATTTCCAAATACCAAGTGGTATATTGCACATGAATAAAGCATTGGAGTTAAAGTGAATTTTACCTTCTAAAAAAATGACGGAAGTATTCGTGGTTTGCACAATGAGATTACTTATATACAATGATATTTTAGTCTTTTTTGCTTGAGTTATTAGCAGACCTGACGGTGCACGTTAGTTCACATACCACAAGGGGTTTATGTGCTTATTTTCAAAACATATTTAGAGTGCATAATTTCAATTCATAAGAATGCAAAATATCGTTACTATGAAGAGATTCATCGTGAAAGTCGTGTTCAGAGGGTTCAATAATCTCTTTAAATTGTCCGAGAAGTGTTTGATATTATGAATTTAAAATTTTAATTAAGACATGTTGAAGAAGTATCATACACGCTTTTTAGGAGCGTACACCAAGTGTTGTGTCCAACGCGGGTGTCCCACACAACACGCTTCCTCCATAGAAGTGTCTGTGCTTCTTAGGTTTGGGTATTTTTAAGTTTCCAAGGACATTTATTTAGCTTATTCTCTTTCCAAAGCATCATAGATGAGTTTATTGTGATTTTCCTTAGATTTGTGGTATCATTTTATGTCATGTATCTTTCAAAATATGGTCCTTCCAGAAATTTAAATAGCAAGCATGTTAGTTGCGTACAAACTGTTTAGTAAGAACACTATGAGAATTGTAAACCATGATAGGATGATAAAATATTTTGATAGACCTAGATGTTTCACATATTTCACCCCCCTTAGTATGCCTTTTATTTGCAAATTCTACTTTACTATTTGTTGGGATTTCTACCTTTTTAGGGTTATAATCCACCAATGCACCTACACAATGGAGTCCCTGCCCTTAAAACACCTCCCAAGCCAGCTCCAATCTCAAGGTTCTCATACAACTACCTAGAGAATTTACTAGTAACCCTAGGTAGTACCTTTTGTCCACTTCATTTACATTGCATTGAATTTCAAGAGGAAAATCTGAAGTGAAAAGTGAGGTTAAGAGATTCATATTTTACAGATTTGTTGGGAGTGTGGTGGTTCATGTCTTCGCAAATGCTATGGTTCTTCAAAATTTGATGTTTGGAAGAATTTGGAACTCAAGAGTAATTGTTCGTCATTATATCTTGAAAGATATCCATTAATGAAATTAGAATAAGATTTCATTGCATGAAAAGAAAAGGAGGACATGTTTCCATTTTAGGATATTTAAAATAATTCAGTGATTTTGCTTATGGTTTGTGTTTATGTGTAGGCATTGTGTTATTCATGAATAATAAGGGAACGAATGGATGACATGCTATACTTTCTGGTACAATATTTTGAATTGATAAAAAAAAAATGACAATATTTTGAATATAGTGGGTGTTTGGATTGCTAATTCATTATTAATAATATGTTCTGAATTTTGGCCCTTTTTGTTTGATCTTTTGGGGAACAAGGGACCACCTTTGGAATTTTGGTATTTCAAATTTTGATACTTCTCATTTCTTCTTTTTATCTTTCTCTACATGTCAAATGGCTAATTCTTGTTTTCTAATCACTCTGATGTAGAATGCACAAGCCTGAAATAGTTATTGCTGATGCATCTCTTACCCATCATGTTATGCTAACTTCTTTGCAGGGATTTGGGCAATTCAAACTTGTCCGGTCATCTCGTTCCTGAACTTGGAAAGCTTGAGCATCTGCAATATCTGTAAGTATATTCTGTTTCTTGATTTGTTTACTTGCCAACAATGGATGCACTTGAGAGGTCTTTGTGAGTTACTGGAAAACTTTCTGTGGATGCAGGGAGCTTTACAAAAATAACATTCAAGGTACAATCCCTGTTGAGCTAGGTAACTTGAAGAGCCTAATTAGCTTGGATTTGTACAACAACAACATCTCAGGGATCATTCCTCCTGCACTTGGGAAGTTGGAATCTCTAGTGTTCTTGTGAGTATGACCTTATCATTTTGTTTACTCTGTATGCCTGACTAGACTGGCCCAAGCGGTGTGTTCTTCAGGCCATCTCCTTGGGTTAGTGTTGGGATGATTTTATCTCATTTCCTCATGATCCTCCTTGAATCCTTTGTTGTCTAGATGATTTATTTTGTGATCGAAGAACATGTGTGTTCAGTTATGTAGAAAAGTATGGAGCAATTTGTTAATCACTTGTGTTTCCCTTTTGTTTGATATATTGTCATTGAAAATTAAAGACTCGCTCGCTCTAGTACACAAACAGTTTGAGGCCATCATCATGCTTGCATACAACTGCCATATGCACCCGTGAACCCACATCCTAATTCCTCATTTTTACTTGGCAGACGTCTTAACGATAATCAGTTAACTGGGAAAATCCCAAGGGAGCTCACTGGTATTTCCAGCTTGAAAGTTGTGTAAGTGAAAAACCCTAGTGTTTGAATTATTAGTACCATATTCATTGTGACTTAGTGTCAAGACATCTGAATGATTTTGCAGAGATGTCTCAAACAACAACTTGTGTGGAACAATTCCTACTACAGGTCCATTTGAGCACATCCCATTAAACAAGTAAGGTTTCCTTGATTCATATAGTTCTGCAATTTATTTTTTCTTGAAGTTCGTTGAACTCGCTCCTACAGGGAGGGAAAAAAAGAAGGAAGAACTTTAACTCGAACTCAAACTCAAACAAAAATAGGTGATTGCAATGTTTACCATGTAAGCCTACTATATTGGCTCTTTCCAGAGAATCTAGGAGATAAACCTCATGGGAACATTTTCTATGTTATTCAAGCCTCATTACCTATCCAAAAAAAAAAAAGGGAAGAAGAAGAAGAAAGAAGAAAACAAAAGGACAAAAAACAAAAAACAAAAAAGGACTGTGTGGAGCTTCTTTTTTTTTATAATCATAAACAATATCTGCATAGGCTTCTAACTATGATTAGTCTCAATGAGGTGTGCTAAAGAAATGAGATTTTGGTAACTATTTTCATATATGAAAATGGGGCATTTGATTTGGGGTTACTTTTGATGTCAAACGGATTCATGACTCATACAAGAAAATGATGTTTATAAATCAGAGAGATCTATGTCCAAGCAAGATTAGAACATAGAGAAGATTGCCGCATGCTTTTGGTAGAAATAGAAGATTTTTTTTTTTTAATATTCTCTCCATTTTTTTTGTTGATTTTACATGAACTGGAGCTTGCTTGGAGATGGTGCTTAATTTCATACTCTTTTTGGCTTTTCTTTCTCAGAGCCTATTTGCCTGCTGTAATTCTACCTTGGTTTGTTTTTGTTTTGTTTTTTTGTTTTTGTCACTGGAATTTTGTAGCTTCGAGAACAATCCTCGACTGGAAGGTCCAGAGTTACAGGGACTTGCAAGTTACGATACAAACTGCTCATGAAAAACGGGTGATCAGACGCAGCAACTTGCAACTGTTCTCTCGGCATTAGTTTGGTGTTTTTCTTCCCTAAAATGTTTGTGTTTGTTGTACTTAAAAAAGTTGTTTCAGGTCTGTTCATGTAAGTTCGTATGATATATAGAATTGGGCTAGGTTGTGAACACAGTTTAACATGATAATTATCTGTAAAATCATTGCACTACCATCGACTGTAACTGTACTTTTTGGATATTGTAATTTGTAAGTGTAGTTTTTTTATGAATTAAGGAGTTTGTGCTGATGGCGTTTGGAACTTAAGATTAGAAGGCTTGTAATGATCCTTATGTTAAAAAATCTACTGGCATAGTTGGATTTCAGTTTGTGATCATGCAACGACAATAGCAAAAATGTTATAGGGGAGAGAATCAAAGTTTGAATTGGGGATGAGAATTGTTTCTCCTTGGATGGATGGTTTTTAAATGATGCTTGTGGTATACTGGAATTGTTAAAAAATAAAATCAAATGAAAATAGTGGGAACAGCCTGAATCACTCGGCAAACACAGGGTGGTGCTTCTCTCCCCATCCCTTTTCGAATTTTATTTTGCTTTACTCACCTGACCCGTGTGTGGACAAATTTTTTTAATTCACACAATTATAGTAGTGAAGTCGCTTTAAATAGGGCTCACCTAAATTGGCGCTATTGCAGGGACTTTGATTCTTCATTTTATGTATATAATGAAAGACTTTTATTACATATCTAAGAGCATCTCCAACGCTTACTCAAATTTTTCACAAAATCTGAGTAAAAAAGTATCAATTTCATCAAATTTTATAACAGATGCTCCAACGGTTCACCATTCATCAAATTTGTCCCGGGACAACCGGGTGGTCGACCGGCCGGTTGACCGGTTTGCCCAAAATTTTATTTATTTATTTTTTTTTTTTGAATTTTTTTTTGAACTTTTTGAACTTTTTTCGGGACAACCGGGTGGTCGACCGGTTAGGCAAAAAAAATTTTTTTTTTTTTTTTTTGAATTTTTTGCTGAACTGTTTGAACCTTTTACTGGTTGACCGGTTGGTCAACCGGCCGGGCAACCGGTTGGTCGACCGGGTCCTCCTCTCCAACGGTCCGTAACAGTGTTTTGGTGAATTTATTTCTTCCTCGTCGATCTGATGAAAGATTTGGTGAAATCTCATTTTGGTGCCAGCTTTGGTGAACGGTTGGAGCCATGAACAGTATCATTTTCATCAAAATTCAAATTTGATATCAGATTTGGTACAGCGTTGGAGATGGTCTAAAGGCTATAAAATAAGATTGCAAGTGAGTTATGGCAATGTTAAAGTGGAGAGAATGACAATGGAAGAGGAGCTAGGGGTGGACATCATGCTATCTGGACTAATCAATCCAGCCTGCTATTAAATTAATTAATTGATTATAATATATTAAGCCTCCATTTGGGAAGTTGGTTGACTTTTTGGCTATTTTGACTATTTTAGCCTGGGCAAAAAACTTAGTTTGGGAAGAATTTTTTGGCTTTTTTTTCTTTTTTTGTGAGAAAAGAGTGTAATGATTATAAGTTTGATGTGATGTTTTGTTTTTTTGTGACTAAAATAGTATATTTTATCTTTTGTGGCTAAAATAGCCAAAAAAGCCTAGAATAGCTCTTCCCAAACAGACCCTAACTTTTTTTGGGGGGTTAGGATCTAGATTTTATTTTTATTACTCCAATCTTATTGAAACTCACATCATTGTGGTAACATGTGATTGAATTTATTTAAGAAATCTTTCAATTTATAATGATGTCAATATATTTATTTAAAAAATATAATATAATTTGAATTTAACTATAGAATGTTTTACAAAAAAAAAAAAAAAAAAAACCCAATGAGTGAGTTTGAGATTTATAATTATTTTTTGGGTCAAACTTGGACAGATGTAGAGGCCAGGTCTTAGGGTCGTGCCAAGCTTAAACAAACACAAAATCTTTTATTATATTGTATTGGCTCAGCCAACAAATGCCCATCTTAAGCATATCTAATATGTATGCAGATGGAAATTAATTGAATAGTACAAACTCATTAAAAAAGTGATGCATAATATGCAAGTTATGTTGGTTGTTTTGAAAAGTTGGTTAAAAATTAATATTTCAACTTTATTTTCAAAAAACATATAAAAAATTAGAAAAATAATGAAATTTAAAATAGATTAAAAATTAAAATTTAGCTTAACCATCTTCCAAAAGAGCCCATTGTTAAATAATGTTAGAAAGTAGTGTATGGATTAATTTAGGGTTATTTTGGAAAATAGTAAGAAAAGTTAATTTCTGTATTTTTTATGAAAAAAATATATAAATAAAATAATAATATAATATAACCAAAATAAATATAAAAGTTAATTTTTTGGGGGGTAACATGCACCTACGATCACATCAAAGTGAAGCCTATCATGCTTGCAACTCAAAGTAATGTTTTTAAAATAATATTAATTTATGTTTTAAAGCAATCAGTATAGTCTTGTAACAATTTTGAAATCATGTTTGAATGTAGCATATTGGTCTTATTGGCGTTCAGAATGACAGGGGGAGTGACAAGAGGGTAATGGGAAAGACAGAGGATAGGATGTGAATGGCAGACATCAACTTTAGAGAAAGTCGGAGATGGAGATGGAGATGGAGATGGAGATGGAAGTGAAAGTGGCTGGTGGATGTTCCAACAAATGGTATTATCCTTTTTAATAATTTTAGTTTATGATAAAATTATAATTATTAAAAAAATTGTTAAAATAGGGAGTTTAAAAATAAAAATAAGATGCCCTAATCTTATGATAAATGGGTGATAAAAATCAATTAATTAATCAAACGAAACCACAAGAAAATTTGTATTTATGCACAAAGTTTTTATATAAAAATTTAATAAAAATAATGTGATAATATTATTATATATAAATAAATATATTTTTAATAGTAACGATAGAAACTACTAAAAAAATCCATCACTAATAGCTCTAATGAGTTGAAAAAAAAAAAAGACAACCATCACATCAAGGAGGAGCCACCTCATTAGTGCTCTCCTAGTACTCCTTTTTTAGTGCTCCCAAGAATTAATCAATTTTTAAATATATTTTATTTTAAAATCACATTATTATGTATAAATATTTTTTATATTTTTTATTTATTTATATAACATTACATAATCATAGTTAAAAAGCGGTGTTTGGCTAGAATTTTTTTTGGGTTTTTTTTTTTATTTTTTTTCACTAAAAGATAAAGTTTTTGAAAAATCAAAAAAAATAAATCCAAACAAAATATCACATCCAATCTCATAATCATTTCACTTTTTCTCTCACAAACATCACATCCAACTACAAAAAAAATCAAACTATCTTTCCAAACACAAAAAAAAAAATTCTCAAATAATATCTTATAACTAAAAAAACTTACATAAAAATCTACTTCGCAAACACCCACATAGGAGTAACAAAATTTTTTGAAAAATACTTTAAACCCCCACAATTTTTGACCTTCACAATACTTAATTGATTTGTGACTACACATTATGTTTCTTTGTTTTTTTTAAAAAAATGCTTAAGATTCTTATTTTTTTGAAGACTCTCATAATTCCTTTAGATCTCTATTATTGACGTATATATGAAACCCACTTATATATGTGTGGGAGATTCAAAAAAAATTGTGAGACTCTTAAAAAAAAATAAATAAATAAATAAAATAAAAAATAAGCACCTCAATCGTTATTGTTGTTGTTGTTTTTTTTTTTTTCCTCCCCTCTCTCTCGTAAATGTGCTGGTGGGGGTGTTGGGGTTCTGGAGCATAGCTCATAGTTTTTAGTGAACCGCGCGGCACAGATGGGTAGTGATTTGTTTTTTTGATTGTTTCGATTATTAAAGACCACATTGATGGGACAGCTAACAGCCAGTTTGGATAGCGACGACAAACAATAAAAATAATTCAATTCTGATTTTTGGAAAATAATTTTTTACTTTTTTATATTTTAATATTTTTAATGAATTTTTTAAATACTTTAATTAATTTTGTTTAAATTTTAGACACACCTAACATAAATATACTTAAAAAATATAATATTTGTGATAAAATCTTTAACAAATACACTAAATATAGGGATGGCAATTTAAACTCGGCCCGACGGAGACCCGATCCCCCGATCCAGAAATAAGTGGTTTTTCCCCGAAAAATGTCCCTGCGGGGACAGGGATGGTATTAAAAAATCACTCCCCGATCAATTTCGGGCCGGGGACGAGGATAACTATCAAAGCCCCGTACCCGGTCTGGCCCCGCCCCCGGCCCCGATTTGTTTCCCGAAATAAAATTACAATTTTACCCCTATATATATATATATAAAACCCGCCTCTTATTCCCTCACTCATAACCGTGTCTCACATCTCCCTCCCTCTCAGTCTGTGTCCCTCTCCCTCTGCCTCACCGATCTCACTCACTCACTCTGATTTCTCTCTCGTTCTCTCACCTCTCGTTATCATCATCATCATCAAGATCCACCACCGTGAAGCCACCAACGCGAAGCACCGATCTCACTCACTCACTCTGATTTCTCTCTCGTTCTTTCACTTCGCGTTATCATCATCATCATCAAGATCCACCACCGTCAAGCACCGATCTGAACCGTGAAGCCACCGATCTAACAGATTGTGGTGTTTGAACCGTCAAGCCAAGCCACCGATCTAACAACTCTCTCTATATATATATTTGTGTGTGTATAATGAACATGTTTTATTTATTTATTTAAGTTGATGATTGTTGTTCTATGTATAGATCTGGGTGTGTTCTAGATCTATTGTCCATATGTATACAGATTAATTTTTTTTAGATATGTTGTTGTATGGGTGTGTGTGTTCTACATCTATTGTTGAAAATTTCTGATTTTTTTTTTTTCCAGATCTGTTTTTAGATGATTAACTTGTTATTGTTGTTGTTGATGATGAATTGTATATTTTGAATTTTTTTTTTTTAGCTAGAAATGCTCGGGTTTGAAACCCGATTCTCAAGGCTGGAGGCAAGGACACTTTTCCCATCTAGGATAGGGGCTGGCTGGGAAAATTCGGACATCGGGGATCGGGGACGGGGAGTGTGGTCCCCGGCCCTGCCTCATTGCCATTCCTAACTAAATACCAAAAAATATATAAAAATACAAAAATTTAATATATTTTTATGTATTTATTAATTTTAAAAAAATATTTTTTCATAAATATTTTATTATTTAGATACATCTAAGTAAATTGCATCTAAAAAAGTAAAAAAATTACTTAAAATTTTTAAAATATTCATTAGAAACAAAAAACATGAAAAACAAAAAACTCAGTTTTTTGAAAAATACTTAAAACCCCCACAATTTTTTATCTTCACAACACTTAATTGATTTGTGACCACACATTACGTTTTTTTTTTTTTATAAAAAAAAAATGCTTAAGACCTTCATTTTTTGAAGATTTCATAACTCCCTTTAAATCTCCACTATTGATGTATGTATGTGACTCACTCATGTATGTGTGAAACCTATACCATCAATAATAAAGATCTAAAAGAGATTATAGAAGTGTTTAAAAAATGAGGATATCAATGGTAATTTTTTTTATGAAAAATGAGTGAGAGCACTAATTAGTGTTACCACTAATGATGTGACAGTAGGCCCCATCATGAATAATTTGATATTTTGACCTTAGTGTTATATTTTTTTTTATTAAATATTATATCATTAGTAATATTTTTAAAATTTTAAAATTAATGGTCTCTATCATTGTTATTTTTTTATTTTCCTTTCCTCTCTCATAAATGTTCTGGTGGGGTTGCTGGGGTCTAGAGCATAGCTCAAAGTTTTCAGTGAACCGCGTGGCACAGATGGGTCGGGAATTGTTTTGTTTTTGATTGTTTCGATTATTAAAGACCACATTGATGGGACAGGTAACAGCCAGTTTGGATAGCGACGATAAACAATAAAAATAATTCAATTCTGATTTTTGAAAAATAAATTTTTTTTAAAATAATTTTTTTTATATTTTAATATTTTTAATGAATTTTTAAATTTTTTTTAGTAATTTTGTTTAAATTTTAGACACATCTAACATAAATATACTTAAAAAATATAATATTTGTAAAAAAATCTTTAACAAATACATTAAATACCAAAAAATATATATAAATACGAAAATTTAATACATTTTTCATATTTTTATGTATTTATTAATTTTTAAAAATATTTTTCATAAATATTTTACTATTTAGATACATCTAAATAAATTGCATCTAAAAAAGTAAAAAAATTACTTAAAATTTTAAAAATATTCATTAAAAATAAAAAAAAAACATGAAAAAATAAAAAACTCAATTTTCATAAAACTAAATTCAAAAAATTAAAACTAAACACACTGATTGTAATTTTTTACTATTATAGAGGGAAAATTAAAGTATATGAAACTATAGGACAATCCTGGTATTATAGAATATATATATATAAATAATTAATTTGCTGGTCACTAATCTTATTCATTTTTTTATTGAAAAATATAACTGTGAGGAGTGCTTCTACAATATTTATTTGATCTAAGCAGTTCTTTGTTCAATTCTCACTCCGAAACAAGGAACCCTCTAATAGGAAATGCCGAAATTAACACTGTGACGGACGAATAACTTAGATGAAGATAAAAATTTAGTTCTTTAGAGAGAGGGAGAATTTAGTGAGGTTTTCATACATACCTTCTTCATTTGCCTTTACCTCCTTATATAACTATTTGGTGTAGATATTTCTTATATGATTTCTCTATTTTATAATTACTTAAATGTCAGGGTCCAGTTTCCTATTATACCTTTTAAAAGAGACATCCAAGGCCCATTTTATCTCCTCAACGCAAGTATTTGTCGTTTCTACCAGTAGCTCTTAATCAGCATTCCTATTTGTCGACGATCGTGTGCTTGGCATTGAGCTCATCAAACCTATTAGGCCTGAACCAATTTGGATTTCATGATGGATGGGCTTGGCATTTTGTTTGCTGATTGCCTTGATGATTTATTTGACTCACACAATAACTTATATAAAATAAAAAAATACTTGAAAATTCTTGATCAGTTAAAAAGGAGTCATATTTTTTTATTTCTTAATCTTTTTATTTTTAATGATTTATATATATATATATGTGTGTGTGTGTGTCAAAATTTTTACTTTTCAAATTTGTCTAACGTAGAATAATTTAAGAGTAATTTTTATTTTTTGTTTTTTGAAAAAATCTCAAAAAGTTCACTAAAAAAAATGAAGGCTTTTTTAGTTTTTTTTTGGTGAGAAATATATATATATATATAATTTGCACTTTTTCGGTCTATCCAATTAGATAAAATTTTAAAATATAAATTTTTAAAAGAATACTCTCTCCGTCTCAAAATATTAGCCCATTTATTCTATTTTTTATTATCTCAAAATATTAGTCTTTTTTTATAAAATGAAGGACTAAAATTTTGTTTAAAAAAAAAGAACTAAAATAATATGAATTTTCTATTTTGTCTTTCTTTTAAATTCATTAATAACACAAAAAATATAATTATAACAATTGATATTTCTAAAAAAATGTACTATCAAAAGATAATTTTATAAATTTAATATTTTTAACGTGCAATAATTGTACTATATAAAAAAAATAGTTAAATTTTCCAAAAAAAATTATTATTTTGAGACGAAAAGAGTATAAAAAAAAATCAAAAAATCACTTAAACGTCCATTTCCAAAATTGGTATAAGGTTCGTTTAGGATGTGAGTTGACTTTTTGACTATTTTGGCCTATGACTAAAAAATCTTGTTTGAGATAGGCTTTTTGGTTTTTTTGACGTTTGTGGGTTGGTTTTTTGACTATTTTGCCCTGGGGTTAAAAAATTTCGTTTGGAATAGGTTTTTTTGACTTTTGTGAGCGAAAAAATAAAATTATTATGGATTGAATGTGATATTTTGTCCTATTTAACTAAAATAGTATATTTTATGTTATACGATTATTTTACACCAATGGGACATCCCAAACGAGCACATAATGGCCTTGTATGGTTTGTTTTTGAGAAATAAATTTTAGAATTTTTTTTAAAATTTTTTTTGTTTGGTTAGTGATTTAAAAAAAAAAAAAAAATCCAAAATCACTTTAATCATACATCAATCAATCACTTTTTCTTTTTTCTTCTCAATCATTTTTTCTCTCACATACATCTACTCAATTATAATAAAATATCAAATCATTCCAAACTTTCACACTCCAAAATTATTTCTAAAATATACAACCAAACAAATAAAAAAAAATTCTAAACTTTATCCCTACTTTTTTTTTTTTGAAAATTTAACTCTTAAAACTACACCAAACACCCCCACTATCTCTCAAAATCAATGCAGGGCCGTTTCTCAGTGACTTAGGCCTTGTTTGTCATAACCTAAAAAAGTCAAAAAGTCAAAAATTCACAATCCTATTTAAGTCATATTATCTTATTTAAGTTACATCACCTCTCTATCACATTACTTCAAACCCAACCCATACCCAACTCATATTTCATAAAAAGTCAAAAAGTACATTTATTTAGATCATCCCAAACGACCCCTTAGTTGGTTTGGTTGGTAGGTAAGTGAGATGGGATTGAATGATGAAAAAAATGGAGTAAGGGTCCTCTCCGGCCTCATTCTTGTAATGGTTCAGATCACTCAAGAAAGAATTTAATAATTCAGATCATTTTATTAAAAAAATTAAAAAATTATAATAAAGTGATCTGAATCATTAGATTCTCTCTTCAGTGAATTTGGATCTTTTACAAGAAAGGAGGGTAGTAGAGAGTGGATGGAAATGATCCTTACTAAAAAAATATGGCCTTTAAAACTTTTCAAAAATTGAAAGAAAATTCAAGTTTATCTAACTAGAATTTTTTTGGTCGATAGTTGCTTGGAGAATTATGGCATGTTATGAAAAAGACAAAGAGTCAAAAAAATTATTATAAAAGTAAAAAAGTTATCACTATTCACAAAAATATATATATATAAAAAATAAATTTACACCCAAAAAAATACAAGTCAACTTTCTATGACATGACAATGGTACAGTCTAAAGTGATGTCTAATAAAAAAAAAAAAAGTCTCAAATGATGGTACAAATTACACAGGCAGTGTACAACACAGGATGATGCTATTTGGCTAATGGGGGCCCATCACAGGCCTTTTTTTTTTTAATAATCTGAACCATTCGTCGAGTACTATATATCTGTAAAAAATTACATTGATCGGATATCGATATCTATATGATCAAATCAGTTTTGTATAAAAAAATGAACGTTGAACAAACTAACGGTTGACAAAAAAACTAATCCGATAAGATAGCTATCGATATTCGATCAACGTGATTTTTTACAAGCATATAGTACTCGACGAGTTTTACACATTGAACAGTTTCAATTATCAAAATGAGACTCGTGGTGGGCCCCCACAGGCCGAACAGCACCGTCCTTCGTTGTGCTTAGACTGGAGGCACTGTCTAGTATCAGCATATAGTACTGGCTTCATGGCACAAAGGATGTCAATACGCATTTATATATTTAGGAGTATTATGGTAATTTTGTTATTTTATACAATATTTTAATACACATTTTTTCGTAAAAAGTTATTTCAAATAACTTTTTTTTTTCCTCAACTTTTTTTTTTTAATCTAAAAAGTCAAAAAGTACATTTATTTAGTTCAGTCTAAACAACACCTAAATTTATGTATAAAATAAATATGAATTACAAGATAAAGATTCTAAATAATTTATGGATCGATGATAATGGTAGGTTCCTAAGCCTAGTTTGAAAACATTATTTTTTAATTTAAAAGTTAAGAAATTATTAAAAATATAAAAAGTGAACAAATTATATAAAAAGTCATATATTCTCTATATTCTCTAAAAATATATAAAAAGTCATATATTCTCTAAAAATATAAAAAGTGAAACTCTATATTCTCTTTATTTATATTTTTAAAAAAAATTAAAAATTATTCAAAACTTAATAATTTTTTTAATTTCACATTTTAATTAAATATTCAAAAAATTATTAAAATAATATGTTGCCAAACAAGGCTGTAATATTACTCAAAATTGGATAGGGGTAAATTACACTTATACGCCTAAGGTTTGAAATAAATACATATCATCTTTTAACGTTTAAAAAATTACACTAATTTTCTTGTTGTTGTAATTATTTAGACGAAATAAAAATATTAAACTAATGCACTCTATTCTTTTTTTATTTTACTTTACTTCCTCTATTTTTTTTCCTTTATTTTACTTTTTTTTAAAAATATAATTTTTTATTTTTTTATTAAGAATTGTTACCTATTATATAAATAAAAAATTTAGGAAATGAAATTATTAATTACAAGAATAAAAAAAACCCATCTCTTGAACCTACGGGTGGGCGCGGGTCGGTTGCAGCCATGGAACCTCTAATCCGCCATTCGTCCGCCAGATTGGCGGATTGGAGAAAATCAA
The DNA here is from genome assembly GCA_025200525.1 of Camellia lanceoleosa. NCBI lineage: Eukaryota > Viridiplantae > Streptophyta > Magnoliopsida > Ericales > Theaceae > Camellia > Camellia lanceoleosa. Next base: position 146,404,799 of record CM045767.1, read on the forward strand.
TCCGCATCCATCCGCCAATCCGACGGATGTGGATTAAGTGGATTGGCGGTTTGGTGGATGGACGCGAATCGGTTTGGCGGTTTAAAATTTTATAAATTTTCAACATAATTCAATTTGTGCACTTCCACACACAAAAAAAAAGAAGATATTACAGTCAATGACTTTAAAAAATATTATAATCACTGCATGCTTCGTCCAAAACAAGAAAGTTTGAAACTTTAGAATATCACAATCACTGCATGCCTCATCCACATCAAGTATTACAATCTGTGGTTCATAAAATATAAGAACAATTCAAACTACCAAAACCATAAACAGAGCAGTAGTAGAGATTACAGCAGTATTACAATCTGTATGTCTCTATATTGTTACATCTATATCTGTTTTATAAAACAAAAACCAACCAGCATATATCATATTTTCTATTTATTATTTTTTGAAATAAATTTAAAAACCAAAAAATATAGATAAATAATACGTTTATTTTTTTCAATTCAAAAAAGATATTCAAGTTGAAAATTTTTTTTTAACAGAATATTTAAATTCTTTTTTAATTAGAAACACAAATATAATATTTAAACAAACTGAAAACACAAAATCTTATAAATTACTAGGGGTGTTGGCGGTTTGGCGGTTTAGCGGTTCGGTTACGGTCAAAAGAATCTCAAATCCGCCATCCGTCAGCTAGATTGGCGAATTAGAGAAAATCAATTCGCAACCGTCTGCTCGTCATCACGCATTCGTCAAAAATACAACAAATCAATTTGGTTCGATCGATTTTGACGGATCGATATATCTATTACTCACCTTGCTTGAACCAAAGCGTCGGTGTAATTTACCGAATTGATTAAGACCCATCTCTTGCTCTTCCCTATATAAATACCAACAAAGCCAAGAAGCAAAGACAAAAAAATTGGGTATGAGAATGGCAGAGGAGAGAGAAACATTGCTTCTGAAAAAGAAGAAGAAACCATTTATTACTAGAACTAGTAGTAGTCGTCATTACAAGGAGGATTGCCCTGGTTGTAAGATTGAGCAGCTCAAGGACTCCAACCCAGGTCCCCCTGTTAAGCATTTCTTCTTTCTCTGGATTGTTGTCTTATGTGCAGGTCCATCTCTCTCTCTCTCTCTAGGCAAATGTTAATCAGTGCCCTAGAATATTGTTTGATATTAAAATACTGAATTCTATGAGATTTAGAGAGAAATACAAAAAAAATCTCACAAGTGTGAGATAATTACATTATACTCACACATACTTTCTCTTCATCGTAAATCTGTTAGCTTATATTGTTCTCTCTTTTATACCCTTATTTGTCTTTGTATTTTCATACTATTTTCAGCCTTTTTAGTCTTATTAAAAGTAGGAAAATGTTTGGGATGCGCTTGTGTCTGCCACCAGTGACAGTGTTTCAGATCATTTGAGTTGTGTTTTGTGGGTCTATCGTTACTGTTAAAAGCATGTGGTTGTAATTATGTTAAAATTCCAAACGTGTCAGAAGAGGTCAGTTTGATTTACCCTATTAAAAATGATGAACAATAACGTGTTTTCAAATCAGTTAAAAGTGTTCTGAAATTAGTGGAAAGGGTATGTGTTTTACTTATATACTAGATTGTTTGCACGCCTGATGGGTATGCAATGAAAATCAACTAATAAATGGAGAAAAAACAAAACTAAAGAAATTATTAAATCAAAATATGAGGTAGTTTAGTTTGTATGGGAAAATTTGGGAATCGAAAAAAAGTGTGACAAAGTTCACAACAAATTGATTTGTACACATTATATAATCGAATATATATATATATATAATAATATTTCATACGAATGATATGATAGTGGAATTTTTGAAAAATATGAACTTTCCCTTTTGTAGGAATGGCAATTTGCCCCGCCTTGTTCTTCATGGGTTTTCCATATCCCAATAGAAAATGGGGAGGGGGCGGGATTTGCTTTTTCTACCTCCATTCTGATTATATTAATTACATAATTTTGTATGTATATATCTATATTTTATTTAATTTGTTAAACATAATGCAAGTGAAGCACCAAAATAATTATATAAATCTTTTTTTTTTCCACCTCTACGCTTTTGCTTAAAAATAATAAAATCAAGAGTAAATTACACTTTGCCCCTTTATATTTGGTCACTTTTTTACTTTAGACCTTAGAGTTTATTTTTTTCCCACTTTGGTCCTTCATATTTTAAGTTTTTTTTAGTTTACTACTAAAGTTAATTTATGTTAAAAATTAGACAGAAAATGACACATTAACAGTCACGTGATATAAAAATATTTTATTATAGATATATCACATTTCTAACATAAATTTAAACTCTAATATAATAATATATTTTTTATATTATGTGACAGTTATTATGGTATTTTCTATTTAATTTTGAACAGATGGGGAAAATTTGAAATAGAAAGGGCCAAAGTGGAAAAAAATAAATCTGAAGAGCCAAAGTGGAAAAGTGATCAAACATAAATGGGGCAAAGTGTGATTTATCCTAAAATCAATACTTGCATATTATTTTGTATTGATTTTGTGTACTATTTTTCTATTTGTATATCATTGATGGATTGTTAAACACACCAAATATAAATCACTAAACTATACCAAATTCTTTCAGAATAATGGCAAGTCCAGGTATCGATCCACAGGGACAATTGTGAAATTAAACTAATTTAATCGCTAAATTCCTAAATCAATTTTGGTTAAAAAGATTTGAGGATGCTATGACTAAACAAGAATTAAATGAAATTGAATAATTAAATTGAATATTAAAATTAGGATTTGAGATATTAATTTTCAGGGAAAATCCTACAGTAAAAAATTCACCACTAACCACATGAACGAGATTTAACCGGCCATCAATTGCAATCCGGTTTGAAATACCTAATATTTCACAACTACAAGTTTGAAATATTGATCAAGAGGGTTGTCGCATTTAAAGTACAAGCTCGAATCATCCCGAGTAGTACGAGTCGTTTACTCTAAACTATGATAGCAACACGACCCGTCTCTCGTAGCATGACTCGTCTTGTACTTTGAATGCAAATACAAAGAAAACAAATGTATGGAAAGCATTAAATAATCACAGAGAGTAAAATACTTGAAGAGATGAAAAAAAAAACAATTATTAAAAACTTCTAAATCATCCATACATTGATTCAAACCGATCCACAATCAAAGCTTATGAAAAATCCTATTACATGGCTAGGGTTTCATCAAAATCCTAGAAAAGACGACTAGCCACTCATGGAGGAGTGGGAAGAGGAAGAAGATGAGGAAGAAACTCCCATGGAAGTGTCCTTCAAGCTTTAGGAGAAAATCACCTCTTTAGAACCCTAGCCTTTATTTTCTCTGAATTAATTTTTGAACCCTAGGTTTGGCTATTTTTCTTTCTTTTATTCTTAGCAAAACAGACCAAAAATTCTGTCCATGCATCCCTAGGTGGGCCGCTCGAGCGGTGGTGGGCTACACGGGCGGTGGTCTAGCTGGCTTGGATTCTTCACTTCTCGCACGGAAGATCTGCTTTCGCGCCCTTTTTGATTGAATTTTTATATTTCCTGCCAAATCTGTACAAGTGCACGAAACACATCATCTCCACCAAATAAACAAAATTGAAAGACTAAAAAAATGTTACTTAACTGGCCTCAATGTGCTACCTTTCGACCTATATCACACCCTCCAACTTACATTTTGCTAGTCCTCAAGCAAAACAAAAGAAATAAGAAAAATAAAATACTCTAAGCCACTTTCGTAGGGATCATGATTGCATTTAGTATATGCAACAAGCCTTTAAACCACAAGGTTACCCCAAGTGGACGAGTATACTCTCATGAGGGTTTTCAGAAATGATACCCACAAACATCAACATATTCATATCCGCTCAACAACAATTAACCACACTACTCTACAACAACCAATTTATGTGCCACTACAGTGTGATATTAAGACATGATGAGTCATTGAAGGCACAGTGGACAAGTATGAACGAATCTATTGAGCCAAAACCACAATTCAGTTAATACAAAAATAAAGTCTCTTGTACTTGTGAATGCTAGTAGATACATCATTAGTGGCCTCGGTGTAAAGTGCAATCTCCATGTTAGTTAACTGTCCACTATAATAGTCCAGTGTAACTCATAATAACACTCAACATATACAGAAAAACTAAACTGTTGCAACCAAGATTCTCAATTTTTTTTTTTTGGTTGAAAGACTGTGCAATGTCCTGATCCATTAAGCTTTCTAGTCAATCCATGTAACAAGCATTGGGCCGATGACTCCCAAACCAGACGGTTTTAGGGCACTAGGTGTAAAGACACCCTTACGGGCTTAATAACTCGAGCTGAAAAGGCTACGAATCCGAACAAGTCATTCTCCTTATTTTTCCTTAACTGTGCAATGTCTAGGTCCCTTAAGTTTTCTAATTAACCCATATAGCAAGTATCAGGCCAATAACTCCCAAACCAGACGGTTTTAGGGTACTAGGTATAGAGACATCCCTACGGGCTTAATAACTCGAGTTAAAGAGGTTACGAACCCAAACAAGTCAAGTGTTTTTTTATTTTAATGAGTTGTTTGGGGTGTCCTAAATAAGTGCACTTTTTGTCTTTTTGGACTAAAAAATTGAGGAAGAAAATATGGATGTTTGGGTTAACTTTTTGACTTTTTATGGAAAAATGTGTAATAAAAAATTGTAAAAATTGATTTGTAGGGAAAAATTAGGATTGGGAGTTGTGCAACCGTAATTGTTGACTTTTGGTGAATAGTGTTAACTTTTTAACTTTTTGAGTAACTTTTTGACTTTTTGGCTTTTTTGCAATATGCCAAACTTGGCCTAAGAATCTTGGCTACTCATGTATTCTTTTCTGCAACCTTAGCCATTATCAATGATGTACACCAGGGATTATAACAAAAAGGTCACCGTTATGATAGTGTGTTCATGTGAATTAAGGCATACTCATGACAAGTGTACTAATATCACAAATACAAACAACTATCCTAGTGCGAACATTACATGTGAGTATTTACCCAATAAACCTTTTTCATACAAGCCCACTATGTTCCCCAATTAACATACGCTCATATCATTACTATACTGGCACAAAGTAAACATTAAGTGAAGTAGTGCAATCAAGTGCAGCAAGTACAAACATGAATGGTTATTACAAATACCCTCACCCCCCAACTAAAATATAACATTGTCCTCAATGTAAGCAATTGTACATTAGATAGTAAAATGAGAGAGGATCTTACCAGACAGCGTGAGCGCACATCCAACGAGGCAAGGACACCCAAACACACATACACTTTGATTTTTTTTTTTTTCTGGTACAGTATAAAAGGAAAAGAAAAATAAAATAAAACAAAACAAAATAAATAAGGAAAGAAAACAAAGAAAATATACAGATATCACTGATGTGGATCCGGCGGTGGTGGGAAATGCTGCTCAAATAGGGCATGCATCAGTGTTCGAGTCTCGAACGCCTCATCATGAACCCTAGCACCAAGCTGATCAAACCGCTGCTCACTCGAATCCCGGTATGCATAGAAGTCAGTTTGCAGAGATGTAACTAACTGCTGATACCCATCAAATGCCGCCTGTGAGTAATCCTGATAAGCCTGGTAGTTGGTCCGGAGATCAACCACAGATTGCTGAATAGTGGCTTGATTATCGAAAAGAGCCTAATATTGCGCCCTCGTCATACGGAATGACGGTGGGGGTGGCGGTGGCGCGGCGGCGGGCTCGACTGGGGCATCATTAGGATTGGCTGGGGCTTCGAAGAGGAGTAGTGGAGACGGCAGGCGAGCAGTGGTTTGGTGCCAGTGGGTTTTACCATAAAGTGTGGGCGGCGGAAGCTGAACCTCATTAGCCTGAAGTAGGTATGTCTCTTGGTCTTTTATGAGCGCAGTGATGAGGTTGGCGAAAGGGAAGGCCCATGTAGAACTGCCTCGGGTATTGCGTATTTTGACTTCATTAAGGATTCGGTGCATCTGGTTGCAGATCAAAGTAGGGATGTCAACCCAAAACCCGAAGTCAAATCAATGCAAGGCACGGAGGAAGTCCCCTCGCCGCTCTTTCTTGTGGCCAAAAGGAATGACATTCTTTTTCAATACCACATCGAGGAAGAGAAGGCGGTGTGGTAAATTAGCTCGCCGGATGCTAGTACGGTTGTCATCATCCTGACGCCCCTCATAAAATTCAATTACCAGTGTCGGGATGGTGAGTTCCCGAGTGAATACCGGGAACTGTTCTACATTGATAGGGTCCATGGAACAGTGGAGGACCTCGACAATTGAAGCTGGAGTGACCACTAACTCCACTCCGTCAACAAGGGAGCAAAGAGCTCCCGGGGCCTCGTCGCTGATGTACATATGCTGATAAAAGAGTCGCACAATGCGAGGATATGCCGGTTCAGTGACAGTGCAGATGTCCAGGAGGCCTCAGTCTTCAAGTTGTTGAATACTCCACGCAGTGGTTTGATGGCGACGAAAGAAGTCCACATCAAATGATGTATCACATGCAACTGGTTTGTTGGCCCAAGTAGCAGTTGGCACATCCCTAAATGCAATGTTGGCATTGCGAGGCCGTTTGGGTGCTCAGTGGGATAATGAAGACATAGCTGCACAAAATAATTCAATCAACACAACCAAAAATGTGGAAACATTATATCAGTACTCATCAAATATGACATGTATGCATAAATCACTCAAAACCTCATTGTCATCACACCACCGGATTTATTGTTATATTTTTTTATTATTTATTTATTTATTTTTTTATTTTATTTTAGAATTTTATTTATTTAGTTATTTAATATATTATTAAACATACTACAAAAAATTAACTTATATTAAGTTAATATGAGACAAAATTACAAACACACAGTGGAACTACAAAGATAAAATAAATAAGAAAATTAAATTAAATTAAACAATCTAAGTTAGTAGAAGAGAAGAAAATGAAATAAAAATTCAGAAAATAAAATAAAATAAAATAAAAACTAAATTACTAAACAATTAAACGAACAATTACATCATAAACTAAAAATAAAAATAAAATCACTAACTAAACAAGTAAAATAAAAATAAAAATAAAAATAACAACAATCCACTAACTAATTAAACTAACGAGAATCACTAACTAAACAATTTAAACTAAACAAACATATTAAATAAAAATAAGCTAAATTATTATTATTATTATTATTATTACCTTTATTTATTTATTTATTTTTTTTTTAAAGGATGAACACTAGATCTATGGTAAACTAACCTTAAATCTCACTACAGTGCAAGATTGACAGAAGAAATATAAAGTTTGAAACAAAAAGGGATGATTTACCATTAAGTAGTGAAGAGAGAGAGAAAGAATGATGATTCGCCGGAAAAAATGGTGGTCGCTGGAGATTCGATGGACGGAGAGGAAATAGGGCGCCGGCTGTGAGAAAGGAAGAAGGAGGGTAAAGGTTGATGATGGTGGGGTTTGATGGAGTTTGTGGGTGTGTGGGGTTTAGAGAGAGAAGAAGAAATTGAAGAAGAAGAAGAAGAAGAAGAAGAGAGAGGTAGAGAGAGAGAGATGGTTGGGAAAGTGAGAGTCAACAAGTGTGTTGAGGTTTGGTTAAAGGTTTTTTTATTTTTATTTATTTATTTATTTATTTTATTCTATTTTATTTTATTTATTATTTATTTATTTTTATAAATAAGATAAAAGAAAAATATATAAATATATATATGCACGATTTTTTTTTTTAATGAAATATAAAATAGATAAATAAACATAAATAAATAAACAAACTGCAGATTTTTAATTTTTTTTTTAAGAAGAAGAAGAAATAGAAATAAAAATAAAATGAAATCAAATAAAATAAGTAATAAAAATTAAAATAAATAAAATAAATCCGTAGGTTCTATATATATATATTTTGCTGGATTATTTTTAGCTGCTTGTGTGGCGGAATTGGGCCGCTCCTGCGTCGTTTGTGCAGTAGCCAATTGGGCTTGGGACGCTTGTGCGCCCAGCCCATCTGCTCGTGCGGTCTTTTTTTTTTTTTTTAAATTTGGGCCACTCGTGTGGTGAAAGTGGGCCACTCCTACGGCTTGCAAACAATAGCCATTTGGGCTTGGGCCGCTCGTGCGCCCAACCCATCCGCTTGTGTGGTTTGTTGTGGAGGCTTTGCTCGTGCGCCCATGTGGGCCGCACGTGCGGTCTAGGGCTTTTCTTTTCTTTTTTTAAAATATTTTATTTTATTCACAAACCCAATCACAATTCAAATAAAAATTTAAACCATTTCTACCTTCAATGCATATTTAAAAAAATATATATATAGAACATCAAAAAATATCAAAATGTGTAACAAAAGTAATAATCTTCACGCGAAAACAACGGGTACTACTTTTCTCCCTAACAGTGTTTGTAACTTTCCTTATTCTTCAACAGGGTGACAGATTAGGTTGATTCGGTATCCAGAATCGAGGCGTATAAAGTTAACTCGACCTATGGGGCTGCCATACAGAGTTCAAGCCGGGGTGGTTTTGAAGCAATCTCCACACCCCTAGGTATTTAAACTAGACTCTAGATTCGGAAATTCCAAACCTTTACATTCTAGGCTTTGCCATTCGAACTCTAATTTCCATCATCTAAGTTGGTCTCCTAGGAACTCACTACAAACACAGTTAGGTGGCTATACCAGACCGTCAGATGCCGTTCGAGCACGGTTAACACCAAAGAAATTACACATTTAGAGAAATTAAAGTCTGCTAGACTCAAAGTAATCACTATGGAAGATATATTAGGTCCGTTAAATGGACAACCTCAATCATCTCCCCTTTCTCAATATCATCCACATAATGTTTCAATCTTTGGCCATCGACCTTGAAGGTCGTGCCATCCCGTAGATTTTTAATCTCAACCGCCCCATACTTAAAGACTTCTATAACCTCATATGGGCCATCCCATCGAGACCAGAGTTTACCAGGGAACAACCGCAATTTGGCATTGAACAACCACACTTTTTGGTGAGGCTCGAAGAACTTACGAGAAATATGTTTATCATGAAATGCCTTAGTTCTACCCTTGTAAATTTTAGAGCTCTCATACGCATCATATGGAGACATCCCGATGGGTGTCTTATATGCAGTGCGATAGGCCTAAAGTGCATCAACTAACCTAGTGGAACAATCTTTCCTATCGGGCCTTACAGTTTTCTCGAGGATGTGTTTAACTTCCCTATTAGAAACCTCTACCTGACCACTAGTCTGGGGATGGTAGGGAGTGCCAACTTTGTGAGTAATCAGTATTTGTGCACTAATGCCTCGAAGAATCTGTTGCAAAAATGTTTGCCACCGTCACTAATTATGGCACGTGGGAACCCAAAACAACAAAAAATGATCTTATGGAGGAATTTAACCATAACCTTATAATCATTCGTTCTGGTTGCCACTGCTTCCACCCACTTGGAGACATAGTCCACACCCACCAAAATGTATTCAAAGCCAAAAGATGGTGGAAAAGGACCCATGCCCCAAACATAAAAAATCTCAACAATTAAAATAGGGGTCATTGGCATCATATCTCGCCGTGACATAGAGCCCATGCGTTGGCAATGCTCGTAAGCTCTACAGAAGTTATGGACATCTTTGAAGATAGAGGGCCAGTAGAACCCACATTGCAAAACCTTGGCGGCCGTTTTCTGCCCACTGAAATGGCCGCCACATGCATGAGAGTGACAAAAGGTGAGAATGCTATGGGTTTCACTCTCAAGCACACAACGCCGAATCACTTGATCCGGACAATACTTAAACAATTCTGGGTCTTCCCAGAAATAATGCTTGGCTTGTGAAAAAAATCGGTCTCTGTCTTACTTAGACCAAGTTTTCGGAATTTGACCAACTACCAAGTAATTTACTACATGAGCAAACCACGGGAGAGTCACGTGTGAAACTGCAAGAAGTTGCTCATCCGAAAACAAGTAGCTAAGGTCGAACTCTCGAAGGAGTAAAATCCACCTAATCAATCTAAGTTTGGTCTCTTTCTTTGATAGTAAGTACCGCAAAGCAGCATGGTCAATGAACACAATAACTTTAGACCCTAGGAGGTAGGGCTGGAATTTATCTACGACAAAGACCACAGCTAGCAACTCTTTCTCGGTGGTAGTGTAATTCAATTGAGCATCAGAAAGAGTACGACTAGCATAGGATATGACATGGGGCACTTTATTCACCCTTTGGCCCAAGACGGCGCCGAGGGCATAATCAGATGCATCGCACATGATTTCGAAAGGGAGAGACCACTCAGGAGATTGCATGATAGGGGCAATAGAAAGGGCCGCTCGCAATGTTTCAAAGGCTTTAAGACAAGCCTCATCAAAGACAAAAGGTGCGTCCTTAGCAAGTAAACTACACAAAGGACGGGATATTTTACTAAAATCTTTGATGAATCGACAGTAAAAACCTGCGTGTCCTAGGAAAGACCTAACATGACGCACAGAGTTAGGTGGAGGAAGACCTGCAATGAGGTCAACCTTAACTTTGTCAACCTCTATACCTCGAGGGGACACAATATGTCCCAACACTATCCCCTCGCAAACCATAAAATGACTCTTCTCCCAATTCAAAATCAGATTTGTCTCTACACAACGAATAAGGACTTTGGTTAAGTTTTGAAGACATTCCTCAAAAGACGGCCCAAATACGAAGAAGTCATCCATAAAGACCTCTAAAAATTTCTCTACCATGTCAGAGAAAATAGCCATCATACAACCGTTGAAAAGTCGCTGGTGCATTACATAGCCCAAAAGGCATGCGCCTATAAGCAAAAGTGCCAAAAGGGCAAGTAAATGTGGTCTTTTCTTGGTCAGTAGGGTACATCGGGACTTGATTATACCCCGAGTAGCCATCAAGAAAACAATAAAAACCCTGTTTCGCTAACCTCTCAAGAATTTGATCAATAAATGGCAGAGGAAAATGGTCCTTCCTAGTCATAGAATTCAATCTCCTATAATCAATGCACACTCGCCACCCAGTAGTGGTTCGTGTGGGGACGAACTCTCCTCATTCTAACAATAGTGATGCCCAATTTCTTGGCACCACTTGTGGGACTCACCCACTTGTTATCCGAGATAGGGTATATAATACCCAAGATCTAACAGCTTCAATACCTCATTTTTCACCACCTCTTTCATATTAGGATTAAGCTCATACATTTCACGAGAAGGTTTGGTATCCTCCTCTAGATGTATATAATGCATGCACACAAAGGGATCTATCCCTCTCAAATCAGCCACCGACCACCCTATAGCACTCCAATGTGCCACAAGAACACTCATTAACTGACTCTCCTGCTCTGCAGTCAAGTTAGATACAATGATGACTGGTAAAGTATCCTGGGGCCCTAAAAATGCATACTTGAGTGTGGCCGAGAGTGGCTTCAACTCAAGTGTAGGTGGTGTGACTAAAGATGGTATGGCGGGCTCTCTCGACAGAGGAGGAAGTGACTCAAATCGGGCTTTCCATGGAGGAAAATCCGGTGTAGAAGAAGTATTAAGTAAAGCATTTACCTCCCCAACCGACCCATCAATATCTAAATTCTCAAACCCAAAATGAACTAGACAAGCCTCTAGAGGGTCCTCTACAAGAATGGAGGGTAAAGCTTCCTCCACAATCTCATCTACAACATCCACAAATAAGCATTCCTCTCTCTCATGGGGTTGTTAGGATGCTTGGAAAACATTAAGTTTCACTTGCATATTCTCAAATGAAACTTCCATAACCTCGGTATGACAATTTATGCATGCATTGGTCGTAGCTAAGAAAGGTCGCCTAAGATCATCAGGATTTGTTTCCTAGAACTGGCTACCGGTTCCATATCTAAAACCAAAAAGTCAATAGGAAAGTAAAACCTATCGACTTTCACTAACACATCCTCAATCATGCCACGTGGCACTTTGAGGGACCGGTCAGCCAACTAGAAAGTAACAGTAGTGGGCTTCAACTTGCCAAGCCCAAATTCCACGTACACAGAGTACGGCAACAAATTGACACTAGTCCCTAAATCTAACAAGGCCCTATCAATGAAATGGTCCCCTATAATGCATGCAATGGTTGGGGCACTCGGGTCTTTAAGCTTAGGGGGTGTGTCATTCAACAAGATGGAACTTACTTGCTCCATGAGTATGACCTTTTGAGACACGTGTGTCCTAGATTTACACTTTTGCGTACAAAGGTCCTTCAGAAATTTAACATAAGAGGGTACTTGCTTAATCGCCTCCAATAGGAGAAGATTGATTTTTACCTGTTTAAAGACCTTCATCATCACTTCCATAGATGCCGCCTTCTTATTAAAAGGGGACGGTGTATCAAGGCATTGGGGAAGGGGTGCCTTAGGTACATATGAAGTGTTAGGGACTAAGTCATCCCTCTTAGGTGTTTCTCCCTCACCCTTGCTCTCATTGGGTGTACCACCGTGGTCATCTTTCTTAACTCTAGTTGCATCAGACGCAACTGATTGAGGTTCTAACTCCCTCCCACTTCTCAAAGTAATCACTGCTTGCACTTGCTCATGGTGCTTTCCATTTCCACCTGAAGTCTCTGCCCCGTATTGTCCCTTAGGATTGGCCACACCGACTCGTAATTTTCTCCTCTCTCCTATTCATGTTGTTAGCCATTTGACCCAATTGGTTCTCTAGCTTGGCAATAGAGTGAGTATGGGAGTGAACTACTGGTGCTAACCCCTTAAGTTCTTAGAGAACTTCTAACACCTAAGTCTGAAAGGCCGAGTTGTCTTGAGGAACATGCGGGGGTTGTGGTTGCCGATATGGTTGTGGGAGTCGATAAGGTTGCGATGGTCGGTAGGATGATTGGTTGGCAAAATTATTAAAATTCTGCCTTGGTGGTGGAGGATTGTAAGAAGTGCCTTGTGAAGGAGGTCTCCATGAAAAATTGGGTTTCTCCATCCCGGATTATATGTATTGGAATATGGGTCATTACCCGAGTTGGAGAATCTTTGAGCCGCATTCACATGCTCTTAGACTAACTCTGGAAATTGTGATGCCGGAGGGCACTCACTCAAGTCATGAGCAGGGCTCGCACAAATAGCACACGCCTCGTGAAATTGAGGTTGATCTTGCTGTGTAGGGGCATATCCCGCAGCTAATAATTGGTCCATTTTGTGGGACAATGTCTCTACTTGTTGGGCTAACTCTAGGTTTTGCCCGTCCTCATAAATGCCCCCTCTTCGGGGCTCCAACTACTGGTTGCTAGACTTGCCGGGCTGCAGAGGCATGGTGAAGGGAATTATCACTTAAGTTCTCAAATAATTGCCATGCCTCGGCATCATTTTTGGACATGAATGTCCCACCACACGAAGAATCCACAATTTGGCGGTGAGGCTCAATCAAGCCATAGTAAAAAGTCTACACAAGTTGCCAATCAGGCACTTGGTGGTGGAGACACTGTTGGAGAAGGTCACGAAGTCTTTCCCACGTCTCATGGAATTGCTCGCCATCAATTTGAGTAAAATTGGTGATGGCTCGCCTAAATTGGTTGGTTTTACTTATGGGAAAGTACTTCTCCAAAAACCGCTGCTGTAATTGGTCCCAAGTTGTGATTGAATTAGCAGGTAAAGAGTTCAGCCAGTGTTTAGCTTTGTCCTTTAATGAGAATGGGAACAATTGAAACATTAAGGCCTGATTTGTGAAATTCTGGATCCTCACTGTAGAGTAAATTTCCAGAAATTCATTCAAATGTTTATAAGAATCATCATGAGCTAGTCCATGGAATGATGGAAGTATTTGTATGGTGCTGGACTTAATCTCATAATGAGCAGTAGTGGTGTCAGGTAATTGGATGCATGATGGTGATGTGTATGCAGTGGGTGTGAAATAATCCTTAAGGGTCCGATTGGGCCCATTTGGATTTTCCATCTATAATGGTTCAAAGTATGAGTATGAATATGAAAATTCAAGCCTAGGAGTACGGGCAGAGGCTCTAAGTTTCCTAAGAGTCCTTTCTAGTTCAAGGTCCAAACTCTACAATTCAGGGTGACAAGAACGGCGCCTGTGCATACACTACTCATACACACACATGAAGTTCCGACTCTGTGCGCTAAGTTATGAAAGCAAAATACCAAAGGGAGAAATACTCATAGCGATTTAACGAAAACGCTTTACTCGTCTTGCGGATGCTTAACGTGTACACGTTGTCCCTAACCTCCAATTAAGTTTTGTCTTTCTTTTTAGCACTTTGGTGCTTTGCTTGCGAGTATTTGCTTATGTTTTTTTTTAAACACTTTGGTGCTGCGGTATTTTTGTTTAAAAACTTGGTTGCGCTTTGCTTGCACTCCAGTGATGTTTCTAATCGCAAATATTCTGCACACTTAGCAAAACGAAAGTATAAAATTCTAAACTAAAAATTAAAATAATAATGTAACTTTAAATTAACTAATTTTGTCAGAAGTCCCTGGCAAAGGCACCAAAATTTGATGGGTCGTTGAACACACCAAATATAAATCACTAAACTATACCAAATTCTTTCAGAATAATGGCAAGTCTAGGTATCGATCCACAGGGATAATTGCGAAATTAAACTAATTTAATCGCTAAATTCCTAAATCAATTTTGGTTAAAAAGATTTGAGGATGCTATGACTAAACAAGAATTAAATGAAATTGAATAATTAAATTGAATATTAAAATTAGGGTTTGAGATATTAATTTTTGGGAAAAATCCTAAGGTAAAAAATTCACCACTAACCACATGAATGAGATTTTACATTGGCCATCAATGGCAATCCGGTTTGAAATACCCAATATTTCACAATTACAAGTTTGAAATATTGATCAAGAGGGTTGTCACATTCAAAGTACAAGCTCGAATCATCCCGAGTAGTACGAGTCATTTGCTCTAAACTATGATAGCAACATGACCCCGTTTCTCGTAGCATGACTCGTCTCGTACTTTGAATGCAAACACAAAGAAAACAAATGTATGGAAAACATTAAACAATCACAGAGAGTAAAATACTTTTGATGGATCGTTGAACACCAAATATAAATCACTAAACTATACCAAATTCTTTCAGAATAATGGCAAGTCCAAGTATCGATCCACAGGGACAATGATGAAATTAAACTAATTTAAACACTAAATTCCTAAATCAATTTTGGTTAAAAAGATTTGAGGATGCTATGACTAAACAAGAATTAAATTAAATTGAATAATTAAATTAAATATTAAAATTCGGGTTTGAGATATTAATTTTTGAGAAAAATCCTAGGGTAAAGAATTCACCACTAACCACATAAACGAGATTTAACATCGGTCATCAATTACAATCTGGTTTGAAATACCCAATATTTCACAACCGCAAGTATGAAATATTGATCAAGAGGGTTGTTGCATTCAAAGTACAGGCTCGAATCATCTCGAGTAGTACGAGTCGTTTGCTTTAAACTATGGTAGCAACACGACCCGTCTTTCGTAGCATGACTCGTTTCGTCCTTTGAATGCAAACACAAAGAAAACAAATGTATGGAAAGTATTAAACAATTACAGAGAGTAAAATACTTGAAGAGATGAAAAAAAAAAATTATTAAAAATTTCTAAATCAACCATACATTGATTCAAACCGATTCACAATCAAAGCTTATGAAAAATCCTATTACATTACTAGGGTTTCATCAAAACCCTAGAAAAGACGACTAGCCACTCATGGAGGAGTGGGAAGAGGAAGAAGATGAGGAAGAAACTCCCATGAAAGTGTCCTTCAAGCTTTAGGAGAAAATCACATCTTTAGAACCCTAGCCTCCCTTTTCTTTGAATTAATTTTCAAACCTTAGGTTTGGCTATTTTTCTTTCTTTTATTCTCAGCAAAACAGACCAAAAATTCTGTGCAAGCATCCCTAGGTGGGCCACTCGAGCGGTGGTGGGCCGCACGTGCGGTGGTCTGGCTGGCTCGGATTCTTCACTTCTCGCACGGAAGATCTGCTTTCGCGCTCTTTTTGATTGAATTTTCATATTTCCTGCCAAATCTGTACAAGTGCACGAAACACATCATCTCCACCAAATAAACAAAATTGAAAGACTAAAAATGTAACTTAAGTGGCCTTAATGTGGTACATTTCGGCCGACATCAATCATTACTCATGTATATTCATATATATGATGTGTGTTTAATATATTGCATGGGGAAATTATACTGTAAGGTCCCCATAAAAGCTGCGTGCTATATGCACTAGTTTCAGTTGTTAGATAAAAAAAATGAACATACATCATTGATCATTCACACATTGAATCATAACCAATTGATTATACACTTGTTGAGTCTCATAACCAATATGATTTTGAAATATAACCAAACACGTTGTAATCAAATTTGATTTAACAATTTGCTAGTTCATAACCAAATACTACAGTAGTTCGTAACAATGCAAACCATAACTTGAATATGCACAATGTGAATTGTAGCATTGAGTCGTATGAATAATGTGTCTTACTTTTATATCTGGATTTCCTTTTTTCTTTTTTCGTGTTTATCCTTGTGTGATATGGTACAAGTAGTTTGTAATGACGCCAATATTCAAGTCCCCGTAACATAGCACATGAGGTCATTGAATTATGGATTTCCATTTAGTAAGTTTTGAGAAAAACAAACACACAAATATAATTGCATCAAAGGTGGTGTCCTTTTTTTTCTTCTTAAAAGCGATGTACAGTTGAAATATAGCCAAGTGATGTCTGATACAATCTAGGAATCTACTTTTAAATGATGGACTTTGTTGTTCTCTCTCAACGGTAAGGCTTGTCGTTAGCATCCCGGGTGGCACTTTAGTGGAGCCTACCTCATGCGCTGGGTCATACTCTCTCAATGTCATTTTAATGTTCCAAACTTTACAGTTGGATGCTTGAGCTTAACCAATTGGAGATGGTGATCTTGGATTTGCTTTATGTTATCACCATTTATAACAAACATGGCTGATTGTCTACTAGTCTTATATTTTTTCCTCAAAGAATTGAATCCTAATATGTCTTCTTCTTCTTTTTCATGTGGGATAAATTGTACAGCTTTGCCAATATCGTCACTTTTTCCTTTCCTATATTTCATGGTATGTATATTACACTTTGGAACTCATGTTTCATGCTTTTGTGCCCCAAAATAACTTGGATGCTTGATCAAAATGTTTACCATTTTTTGTGCGGGTAAATTATAAATATACACTCTAAAGTTTGTTTAAAATATAGATTGTCCTTTGTGATTTGAAAAATAACAAATACTCCCTTATCATAATTTTTTATTTAACAGAATTAATTGAAAAAATAAAATTCCTAGCTGCTCTCCTATACAATAAAAAAATTACCTGAATTATTAATTGAAATAAATTTCTGACATCATTTAAAATTGTTAATTGACTTAGTGATTTATTAATAAAAAGGCCCATTTGTTATGAAATTAGAAACTTCAAGGGGCAGGGTGTAATTTCATAATTACAGGGGGTAATTTGTATTTTAAGTAAACCTCAGGGGTTTTATTTGTAATTTATCCATTTTGTGTGAATGTACTCCTAATGTTTCCACTGTGGTGTTTATGTTTTTGACTGAATTGTGTGACCTTAACATGAAAATTTACAACCAAAAAGCATATTCTGTGTTCTTAAAAGTATGTCGCAATGATGAAAGGAGAATTCTGGAAAACCTGTTTATTCTACATTGACTGCAGTAACCAAACTAATGTCACTTGGGAAGATACTTGACTATTTTTCAGGATGTGTCAGTTCATGGTTATTGCAGTGAAAACAGAAAGTATTATTTATTTGTTCGTCTGGTCTATATTGCAAATATTATTGTGGTAATTTTTATTTTTTTGTTCATTTAAGATCTGACCTTATAGTGATGTGGAGCCTTTCCACAGATAAGAGACTTCCATATTGCAAAAAGGGAGGAAGATATTGGTTACTATGCTGGTTATGTAGGTGAACATATTTTCCGCATACATTTTTTTTTGAAGGTATATTAACTTTGTCTATCTTGCTTATTCCCTTGTTTTTCCTTTCATTTCTTGAAGGATCTTCATTTATGTTTGGAAGAGCTTTGACTTCTGTTCTATGGGGGATGGTGGCTGATCGGTATGGTAGAAAGCCTGTCATAATGTTTGGCACCATTTCAGTGTTAGTATTACCGGACATCTGTTTCTTGATTGCATATTAGTTCAAATTTCCATTGATGATGTTTAGCTAGCTTAACTTGTGTTTGGTTGAGGGATTTGAGTAGGAATTTGAAAAAAAAAAAAAGGAAAAAGGTGTGTGAAACTAGGTGAAGTATAAGTATATTTTATTCATATTTTATCTACCCTTTCCCTTTCCCTTTCCCTTTCTAAAGTAGATTTTTCTCATGTCAATTTTTTTCCATCTTTTTGTCTGATGTTCATCACAGGGTTGTTTTTAATACTCTCTTTGGTCTTAGTACAAACTTTTGGATGGCAGTTTGTACAAGGTTTCTTCTTGGAAGTTTGTGTGGAATACTGGGGCCGATGAGGGTATGTATGTCATATTATATATATGAGTTCTTTACAATTATCAATTATGCAATTCTACTGGCGTTTGTTTCTATAGATATACATTACATCTTCTAAAGGGGGTGGTCTTTCAAAATGTGCATGTGGCTAATAAATTGTTGAGCACTAAGTCATCTAAAACTGTTAGAGATGGGTAATTTTGTTATTTGTATCCTCAGCACGCCTCCTCACATGTGGCGAGCCTCTCCTACATAAGCAAGCCAAACACGTGCTACTATTATAATCATTAGGTAGATGATGTTTGATTCTATAGAATACATAATGAGCTGATGAATCATACTCCATGGTAATGGCCTACTGTTTGGGTCCCCAATTGTAAATGTGTTTGTATATATTATCTTTCTTCACTATTCTCTGACATTTTGTTGCACTTCACGTAAATATTTGTCTTTCAATATACCCAGGCATATGCTTCAGAAGTTTGCCGTAAAGAATACCAAGCTTTGGGAATGTCAATCGTAAGAATCCTTTATCAGATTCTCATGAATCCTAAGCATGTGTTTTGAATCATGGATTTGGGTTTTTGGAAAGGGAAAGAAAAAAATGTGAGGGAAATGTGAATGAAACATAAGCTAAAGTTTTTCTCCATTTCCCTCGCCTTCTCATTTCCCTTTCTGGATCCCTACCCGAATCTATGTCAAAAGTTGTGCTGCATAATTCTCACGGAGAAGTATCTTGTTCATTTCAGGTAAGCACATCATGGGGCATAGGATTGGTAATTGGTCCAGCTCTTGGAGGTTTTCTTGCACAGGTGCTGTTCTTTCTTCAAACTCAAGTATATGTTCCTGAGAATGAAGAAATGATGTACAAAAATTGTTGAACTTTTAATCGGCTGAAAGATTTTTTATTAACATTAATGGTAATTATTTATTTGTTCAGAATGGATGCAAAATGGTATCCACGACTCTAGGGGATTTCAACCATCAAGCATAGGATTTTAGCTATTTATGGCCCTGTTCTTGTGGTATCCACATTGTCCTTTAAAATCTTCCATGTGTTGAAACATTTTGTATGATTTAATAACCCTTATTTTTCTAGAATACAAGTCATTTTTGGCCTTCAAGGTGTTGCCTACATATGGTAATTTGGTGAACTTTATATGGTTTATAGTTAACTATTGAATTTCTGTGGATCATTGTTTCACAAAAGATATGAAACTAGATATGGCTGAATGGGCCTACATTGTTCAGACAAGTCTTTCTTGAATTGATATATATGAAGTACGCTTTTATATTTTTTTTCACCACAATTTCATGCCCTGTATATGGAGGAAAAATCTCTCTTCACTTTTGCATTGGTCAGTAAGAGCTCTATATCAAATACGAATCATGGAAAACTAACTTTCATGTAATATATATACATACACATTTAACTTTTGCTTTGAATGGAAACTCAGATTGTTACTTAAAAGTTCATTTGAATGTCTACATGTTGCAGCCTGCAGAAAAATATCCCAATATATTTTCTAAAGAATCCATTTTTGGGAGGTGAGATATATTATCAACTTTGTACTTTTTCGTATTCTCTTAATCTTTCATTGTGAAATTTCCTCCTTTTTTTTAATCCTTGGTGTTCGTAAGAAAGAATGACAGGATGTTAAATTCTAGGTTTCCGTACTTCTTGCCTTGCGTTACAATATCACTCTTCACATTGTTTGTATCCATTGTTTGTTATTGGCTTCCGGTATGTTTTTCTTTCAATCTAATGCTTTTTATCATTTTTATTCTATACATTTCAACTTTCTAAAAATTATCATTTACTAGTTCTAAAAAATATGTAGTACCATTTTTCTTTGTCATTGTAGGAAACGCTGCACAACCATAATGGAAAAGATGATTCATGTGATGCATTAGAGGCTGCAACTAATGAGTCCAATGCTTTGGAAGAAGTGAAAAATTCTGGAGGAGAAGTTTCAACTTCATTTATGAGCCTTCTAAAAAATTGGCCCTTAATGTCGTCTATCATTGTGTATTGTGTTTTCCAACTTCATGATATGGCCTATACGGAGGTGAGTTTCATGTCTAAGCTTCTGGTTGTTCGAAATTTTTGAATAAATTTCAATTTTTCATAGCATCTCAACCCCATCAAGTCGTGTAACTTGTCTTTTATCATCTTTATGTTCAATGAGACTGTAACCTTATCCTCGTAGGGTAATTTATTGATTTATGCTGAGATGGTTCTAATAAATGACATATTGAAAATGGTATCTGTACACTATAGAAAAAACTTCAGTGTGGTTTTTTTTTTGGAGATCTTTGGTCTGTAGTTCAATGTGGAGTTTTTTTTAATTAACCTCGTCCTCTTTAAAATGATATTTCAAGTGAAGGCCATTGACTACTATAGCATGATTTAGACTAGAAAATCATAACTGAATAATGACCTTTTTGTAGCATTTTCAGAATGTATATAATCATGTCCTTTGTCAAATACAAATATTGAGAGTACAATGCTGGCAATCTGCTTGTCTGAAATCAGTATTGTCTGCACAACATGCAATTTGACATGTACCAATATATTCAAGGAAATAATTTTAGTTTATTGAAGGTAAATTTATGTTGTAGTGTAATACCTCAGATCACAATGCTTGGTATTTATATTTGGTTTATTTTAATGTATATTCTTGTTCATCTTCATACTCAATATTGCCAACCAACTAGGAATTATTCTAATCATGGACTAACCATGCTGCTGTCTTGATGCTATATTAATATTTTTCAGATATTTTCGCTAGGGCTGTCAGTCCAAGGAACTATGGGGGATTGAGCTATACAACTGCAGATGTTGGTGAAGTTCTTGCTGTCTCAGGTATATATATATGTGTGTGTCTATATTCTTTGCAAACAAGTCCTACATTTCCTTTTAAATTCTTTTTCTTGCTGTCACAGATATATATATACACGTGTCTATGTTCTTTGCAAACAAGTCCTACATTTCCTTTAAATACATTTTTTTTTTTCTTTTTTTGTTACTAAGCTTTCATTTGCCTACTGTAGGGAACAAACTTTATGTAATTGTAACCTACAAAAGAAAACCCTTGACATAACATGTTAATGTTTTCATTAATCAAGTAATTTATTCCTCTGGATTCAACTTTATAATTTGTTTTTATAACAAAATTTGTGCTCTTTGACCATTCTTTTGCTATTGCATTCGTCTTTTTTCTTTTCTGTTCTGCTTGTTTTTGTTCAGGACAAGGATAGCTGACCTCTTTTTTCTGACTATTAGGGCTTGGGCTCTTACTTTTCCAGCTATTTTTGTATCCCTTGGTGGTGAGAATTGTTGGGCCCATAATGGTTTCTCGCATTGGAGCTGTATGCCTCTAACAATCCTTTTCTGTTCAATCTATTTCTACTTCAATTTGCTTATGCTGTTCTTGTTAATTTGTTAATGTTGTTTATAATTGGCTTTATGTTAAGGCTATATCCATACCGTTGTTATCTAGTTACCCGCATATAGCTATGCTCTCTGGTGTTGGTCTCGCATTGGTGGTTAGTTCTGCATCTGTTCTAAAGAACGTTCTCTCTGTAAGTGCAAACCAAGACTCAAAACTTTTTCTACCTTCCAATAATAGTCTGTTTTATCTCGAGTCTTCATCTTCATTGCTCAAGGGCTCAACTAAGCTAAACAAATATGGACTCCATCTTTGGAATGAAATTGTCAATGACAAAAATAACATGGACAAGGGAATACGTTTTTCCTCACAAAAACATTTACACAACTGTCCTGTGTCTATTTGCCAGTGCCCTACACATTTATCTATGTTGACAGCTGAAACATCGATCTCATATTTGTGCTGAGCTAGAATATTCATGTTCTTGGCCGCAGATGACAAGTTCTTTTCATAACAGAATATTATCTAAAATGCAGTTTCTGCTACTCTATTGCATTTAATCCATTTGATATGTGTTTAGGCACAATTAGTTGTGGAATGCTTGTGATTTGTTAATTGAAAAACCACCAATTTCATGCTGATGAATATTCCAGTAGCTTGCCAATATGTGTGTGCACTAATTTCATTGTAAATGGATACAATTAGCAGTGGAAATGGCAGATACATATAATTTTGAATTCATGCAAACAGATTGGAATATGTTTTAATTAGGGAAATGAGATTCAAACTCCCCTGGTGAGAAGCAAGAGGACAAAAAAAATGAGTGTGATAACCTGAAAGGGAAGTGTGAATATCATTTCCTAATAATTACTCTGAACATCCTTGTCTTTAGGAAGCATAATTTGAAATAGCATGTTTTCTCAACTCAAACTCAAGCTCAACAAACCACTGTGCCAAGTTCTACTAAATTAAGCTCAGCTTCAAAAGTTGTTTCTTGCAATAGATCGATGTTTCCCTTACATGTGTACTCTAAACAATATCAGGTATCCATTACAACGGGATTGTTTCTTCTGCAAAATAGAGCTGTGGTAATTTCCCCCCTTCTGTAGTGTATATGTCTTCTCCCTTGAACTCTTTCCAATTAGCAATTTAGGTCCATAAGCTATCTTTCATTGGGTGATTATTTGATGTAAAATTCAGTCACAAGAACAAAGAGGAGCTGCAAATGGCATTTCTATGTCTGCAATGTCTCTGTTTAAAGCAGTTGGTCCAGCTGCAGGAGGTTCACTGTAAGTTTTTCTTTGATTAATTGAGTTTTTCTCATTCTTGTAATACATCAACTTAATGCTGTATAATATGTGGATAATAATTGAGTTGCTCAGTTTTTGTAAATTGGTCTGAATCTAGAGAGAAAAGATCGAACAAGCAAGTTTAAGTCACTTATTCTCTTTCTTTGTTACTATAAGTTCCTTCCTCGTCACTGGCACTTTTTCTTTTCTGTTTTCATCCCTACTTCTATGTTTCTTATGTTTTCTCTTCTGATGGCAAACCTCCGCTCCCCAACTAACACTTCAAACCTTTTTTAATGAGCTTCAAATATTCATGGATCTTTATTGGATGTTAGATTTGTTAAAAAGAATGGGGGGAAAATAAAAAAAGACTTAGATGTCTAAAGGACCTCCCACACCTTGGAAACCTTTTTAGCCTTTGTTTATTATTAATCTTGTTATTTTTTGATAGTTTTGTAAAATTTTGACTTGGCTGGAATCTTATGCTTATTTAGAATCATATACAGATTGACTTGTTTGACATTAATTTAATAATTCTTGGTTCACATTGAGTTTACTTCTCGATTGTACATTTGTGCCCTTTATGTAAAGAGGTGTGTAGTTCTCAACATATTCAATAATTTAATTATTGTGAATGTTTACATTTACATACATAGGCATTAGTTTTGTTCTCATTCCTCAAGTTTTCATGTTCTTTTTTCATTTCTCTTATGTTTCTGAAACATTTTGTTATCCTTCTTTAGGAGTACTGCAAAAGTTGTTTAAAGCTTATATGTTTAATTATGTTCGTCATTAATGTTAATTCCATGTTCATGCATTTGATCTTATTGTATAACATGGATGATTCACCACGTTGCAGCTTTTCTTGGGCACAAACACGTCAAGATGCTTACTTTTTTCCGGGTACAAAGCTGCTATAATATAGCATTCTAATTCCATGTTTCTAATCCTATGTCTATGTCATGTAAATTATGTTAAAGATGAAACATTGATATGTTAGCTTTAAATTTCTTATCATCTAAAGTAATGTTGATATGCAGGGAATCATATGGTGTTCTTCGCCCTAAACTTGATTGAGGCGATTGGACTGCTTTTGACCTTCAGACCCTTTTTAGTTCCACCTGATGACAATCTCTCCTAGCTTATACACTCTGCTCTACATATCAAACCAGAAGACTCCCCAAATTTTGAAGGATGAAGAGTCTTATGACTGTTATATTTGCATGACAATAGAGGAATTAGTGCAGAGGAACATTTTTAAATAAATTATTTATGACTTTATTTTGAGATTTTGTATTAGACCATATGTTGTGATTTATTCAGAGTACTATTTTTAAATTATGCTTATAGATTATCAACTTTCAGTTTAAGTTCACAACAAATAATATCCCGAAAAATAATTGAGGGCCCAAATTTTTGTGGCTCAAATGGCTCAAAATTGCCAAAACGACGTCGTTTTGGCAAATTCGAGCCATTTGAGCCACAAAAATTAGGGCCCTCTACCATTGCTGTAATATCCCATCCCCAACTCAAAAAATAATTTATGCCAAAAAACCCATTTCAGCCCCCAATGTGACAAAAGATGCCGAGCCTTTGTGGCCAAGTGGCATGCAACTGTATCTTAGGGTGCAGTGAGTTGAAAGTCTAAGGTTCGAGTTGATAGATTAGCGGTTGGGGCGGCTTCTTTAAGTTGTAATTTAACTTTACTAATATACTAACATTTTATCTTTGATAATTAAAAAAAAAAAAATAACAAAAGATACCTAAGTATTCTAACAAGGATAACAACAAAAACATTAATTTAATATTAAAAAATAAATAAATGTCTAAGGGAAATTTTAACACCGAGAGGTGTGATGGCAAAACAAATACCAAACTTGAATTGCTAAATTTTCTCAAAATTATCATTTTACTAGTTCTTAAAAATATATATAACCATTTACAAAAACAAGGGCACAATCTGTAAAAACTCTCCAAGAAAATACAATTTTTTTTGGGTGATTCTACTTACACCACCCTTTTACCTCCTTACACCCTCCATCTCATTACACTACTTCAAAAAAAATAAAATTCTCATTACACCTAATATATTACCAAAACAAACCTTATGATAAAAAACTCTTCAAAACCCATCTCTTTACACCCATACTTTGTGCTGGGCCTGTTCGGTAATACAATACTAAACAATTTGAATTACTCTAGTTCCATGTTACTGAATAAAATTTTGTTTCCCAACATTATGTTACCATTCAATTGGATAATTTCAGTTCGCTTCCCAACAAAACCAGTAGAGTCCACATTGAAGTGCCTGTTTGGTCACACAATGCGAAACAATTTACAAAAATTCGGTGCTATAACGCTAGAATAAATTGTTTATTCCAACCTTTTGTTACTATATATTTATAGAGCCACTTCTTTCCAAATAATGTAGTAATAATTTGTGCTGGGCCTATTCGATAATAAAATGCTAGTAAATTTTAATTACTCCAATGTTATGTTGCTGGAAACAATAGATTTGTTTAGCGTTCTGTTGTTATACATTTACAGAGCCACTTTGTTTCAAATGATAATTTGGGCTTGTTTGGTAATTTGATACCAGACTTATATTTTTTATTCGGCAATTTGATATCAGACTTATAATTTTTGTTCGGTAATTTATCAGAAATGTATCTTTTATTCGGCAATTTAATAGCAGACTTATATTTTTTATTCAAAGACTATGATGTCGATTATGTTATTTTGTTCGATTTCAAACACCGAACAAAAAGTCGCAGATCAACCCGTAAAATCGAAACAAAAACCTACCAAACTAATAAAAAAACTCCCAATTTCAAATTTTTGATGGTTTTTCACCACCGTTTCTTCATCGATTGCTTGTTTTGATGATCAAAACATTATGATTATCACTTTTTCAAAAGAGATGTGTAAGAGAAAAGAAAAGTTGTGAAAGAAAAAATAGGGATTGAAGATCAAAGGGTTTAAGGTAATCAAATATATTTAATTTTAGTGTTTTGTCATTTTAAGTAATTTCACACATGAATAAATTTGGAAGAAAAAAACCTCATATGGAGGGTGTAAGGAGGTAAAAGAATGGTGTAAGTAGAATCATCCTTTTTTTTTTTTTTCGAAGGAGGAACTAAATATGATGCAGATTCTTAATGGGAAAAATGATTCTATAAAGCAAAAAATTAAAAAGTATGAAAAGTATGAGCAATGATGCAATATTATCAACCCAGGGTCAAGCCCTAGGATTCCCTACTCCCATAAATAAAAAATTTAAACAAAAAAAGAAAAAAAAAAGAAGACATTATTAAAGTAAAGCTTTTGAAATGGCATAATTAAATTGGAGTTAATAAAAAGCAACAACACAGAAAACAAGTCTGGCTAATCCATTGCTTCATTTTTATATATCCAATACATAACAATATCTTTCAGCCAAACAACACAAAGTCAGCAGCAAAATCCACCAAGCAGATCAATAAAACAAACTTCATAATCTCTTCAAACTTTTCTTTCTTGCGTCCATTTTCTTTTTGTCTGCCTGAACTTTCACCAACGTAACTTCCTTCTTTTGTGTCACCGGTGGTGGTGCCACCACTGAGTCACTGCTAACTCCAGTCTCAGTTGTTGAATTCAAGGCCGAGGCTGGCTGATCCTGCCCATTTCCCCCTTTGGTGAATGTTGTAGTCGAAGCCAATGGTGATGGCA
Organism: Camellia lanceoleosa; assembly: GCA_025200525.1. Lineage (NCBI taxonomy): Eukaryota > Viridiplantae > Streptophyta > Magnoliopsida > Ericales > Theaceae > Camellia > Camellia lanceoleosa. Next base: position 146,431,701 of record CM045767.1, read on the forward strand.
ATGGTAATGCAGCACCGGAACTTGCTTTCTTCTCATCAACGTTGAGAACTGAGGTATTTGACTGGTCAACATTCAAGGCAGTGGTCGACTCTGAAATAGCTCCTGATTTAAACTTTGGTTTTTGCTTAAGAGCATGAATTCCAGTGTACAGTCTGTAAAGCGAGAAACACAACCCAACCCATAAACTCATGAGTAGAAATCCATACAAGGCACATATGATACAATCGTATACACCATATTTACTATCGTGAATTAAAAATGAACACGTGACATAATCTTCTAATGTGCTACAACAAGGTAATTTTTCTTTCAAAATCCAAACTTCATCAGTAGTAACCATTTTCTTCAAGGGAAACACCAATCTATTGCAAGAAACAATTTAACAATTCAGTGACACGTATGAACTTTGCCAGACAGAGAACCAGAGGTATTATCCCCCAACCGAACATTGGAAATTTCACAATTCAACTCTTTTGACTGAAATGAAACTGATTATGACTTGCTGACATTGCTGCTAACCCTTATATCTTCTTCATGACAAGTTAACCAAAACTCCATCTTAACTATGCATTTCCAATGATGAGGAAAACCTTCCCAACTATAGAAAGTAAGGCCAATGTAGGAAACACAATAGCTGATTAAGGACCAAACATCGCAGATGACACCTTGGTTGGTCAAATAATTCAAGTGTTCGACTCAAATGTGTTCTAGGAAAAGCTACTGATACAACATCGCCACCTTGTGTGCCTGTTTCAGGACTGAAGGGGATTTGGTCCTAAAACAAGTGTTGAATCTAGAACAAAATTAAGGACCGAAGAAAAGCAACCACATAATGACCTCTGCTTTCCATCCATATTTTTTGTATTTTTGTCATTTACTATAAAGTTAAGGTTATTTATGTCTACATACATAAATAAGGGCAAGACTCGGAATGACATCAAAATTTGTGATGATCTCATCAACATCTGTTAGTACTATTAACAGACAACTAACATATGGGGAAAAGTGAAATTCAAAATTGAACCTGAAGGGAGGTTAGTGTTATTTTAGAAACCTCAAGGGAGGCTTCTGTAATTGTCATAAACCTCAGGGGAGGTCAATGTAATTTACCCTTTTAAATAACTTACCTTCATGATGGGTTCAGTCTTGATAACCACTGAGATCAATCATGCAGAAGTCTCACATATTTCAGAAAAATAAAAAAGAAACAAATGACATAGTGGCGATGTATCACCTTGCATGCCTGGCGTACTCCTCGTAATTTTCAAGCAACATCTTGCCAGCCTGCTCATTCAGAGCTGATTCTGGAAATGGTTCTATCAGTAGACACCTGACTACCTGTGATATATAACAAATATAAGAGCTTAATGAGGAGATAATCGGACCAGCACACAAGCCACGCGAATGCAAAAATCTCTAGAGGATTGATGGGTTCAACAAATTACTGGTCACTGCATCAAAGCAAAACAAAGCTAGAACTCTAAACTGCACATCAACTTACAATCAGAACATGTCGTAACCCAAGACTTGGATTCCAATCCTTTTTCAATGTGTTGACACAAATCTCACCATTTGTTGCAATGTTTGGATGAAAAATCTTAGTCAGAAAGTAACCTACAATAAAATTCACACAGGATTCAACATATGGGAATGGATTGATGATGAATAATATGTTCTTGAAAAGACAGAAATCTTAAAAACTGCAACAGAGCAGACAGACTGAGAGCCAAGCATCTCACAGAGCATGCTAATCCATAAAGAGTGGACAACAAGATCATTTTAACCAGGAAATCAACTGGCACAATTGCCTATTCTTCTCTAAATCCTTTTCAAATCTTCACTCCACCAACTATGGCCAAAACATTAACAAAATTCTTGAAGCCAAGCAAGCAATATTCAGAAAATATATGAAATTCCACTGCCCATATACACTGGGAGACGGTGATAACGATACCATTCTGCCACCAGTCACAGAAGGGCTGGGGGATGCAAAAACTATATATAGATCCACAAGGGTAAACTAATCATCACACAACTATATATACACCGGATCTAAAGACCCAGGCAAACAAAGAATCATCAAGTTGTGAGTAGTGAAGTATGAAATATAGAAAGGTTACTGACCATCAAAAAAATAGAGATAAGAATGAGAAAGGGAAAAAAGAATGAAATATAGAAATATTAGATTGAAAGAAACAAAAGACAGGTTATGAATGGTATATGATCACAATACATGAGTAAAAATCATATCAAAAATGGCAGTCCTGCAACATATAATATATAATTTTTCTTTAAGTTCACAACTCAATCAATTTAAACTAATTACAGGCCAAAGGCAAGACAAATGTCACAACCTTTGGTGAAATAAATTCTCTTAACTCATAAGCCTCAACAAACCTTTGGGAGGGGAATGCGGGAAGTCATGAGACAATATCAGTTTCATGCGGAAAACACCATTCTCGTAGGGAGTTCCAGCTGCAAGGTTGATATTTGTTCAGTCTAAAAAATAAATACCTTTAATGATCATACAAGGTTTGAGTGAAAATAACATACCTGGGCCTTCAATGTCAGCGTATATGATTGAAAAATCATCATCATTAACACCTACTTTAATGCCCTCCGGAGGAGTTTCATCAAGATTCTTCAACTCCTTCGCAAGTTGCTTAATGACGTTTGGTGGAAGATTTTCATTGGTTGCCTACCACAATAATCCAACAAGTAATGTTTGTGAGAATATTCCTTGATGTCAATTAATGAATTCTACAGACAGAAAAGCTCTGAATTTATATCCTTTCTGACTGAAAGGGATCTTAGTATTCAATGTACAACAAAGTGCTAAGTTTGGCACATATACCCTGGTTGAGAAGTTTAGAACATGACGCAAAAGATGTCTATCACAAAACCAAGACGTGTCACCATCCAACTCAAAAAAAACAAAAAATCCAATCAACCACAAAGCATTTTTAACTAACCACTGCAAAATGCAATAGATAATTCAAACATAGGTTTTACAATCCAGCTCATTCAAGTTTAAACCTTCCATTACTCATGCAATAACACAGCATATTTTGGGGAAAAGAATATTTTTCTTTAATTGTCATGGAGAAACTCAGCAAGCATCCGAAACACTCAAGCAAGAAAATTATGTTCTAAAAACCGAACATTACCATAGACACCCAAATAAAGGCAGTCGTCAAAGACCTCCGAGACGTAGCTGATTCTTAGAATTGGCAATGATGCGCAAGAACTTCTCCAATTATAGTTTTCAAAGAGAAATGCTTCAGCCACCACAGGAAATCCTGCAATATAATGAGCGGGTACAATTGCATAGGTTAAGAAAGAGAATGCATCCAAACTAAAATTATGTGTTAAAACCAATTTTTTGATTATTGAAAAAACAATAAATAAAACTCCTAAGAAGACGAATAAACCGTGTTTAAATTACATATAATAGAATGCACTATAAATGACATTGCAATCCTCTACATTACATCAATGTCCCTTACTACACAAAAGCCAAGTGAAGACAAGAGGAACATCCAAACAGAATGATCCTTTCCAAAACTAAACATTCATCAAATCAAGTTTATGCAAACAACTAAAGTGTCATTTGACCATCAAAATAAATTGCTTCAAATTTGTGATATCACCGCAACATTTAAAGTCAAGCCCCTGGATAATAGTAGGATTTAATTTTCTGAATAAATAATACATACACAAACACATATGTATAAATTAGAAAAGCGAGAGTAATGATTAAAAAGAAAATCCTTAAATGAACAATGCTAGGCCACACAAGTTTCAAAATTCAAACTATCTTGGAGGAACCAAGGTTCAATTTACCAGGCCACACACAAACATTAAAATGGGCATTGCTTTTTTAAACCTGAGCCAAAGAACATCAGTAAACAGGACACAGGTGAACATCAAAATGATCTAACAAGTACATCCCAGTATGTGAAAGAACAACATCTGAAGTGGCCAATTTAGAAGGAGGCAAGAGAGCGAGAATGAGCATGTTAATCGCCTATCCTTCCTTCTCTTTATCAAAACCCTAAAAGAACCCTACAAGACAAGAACTTAACAGATAAAACCTCAACCCACTTACCCACAAAATCGTATCAAAATGGGCATCTAAAGAAATTGGTGCACCTCGTTGTTTTATGCCCAAAACATCAAAAGTCTAACACCTGACATACCATACAAATTTCCTTTTCCAATAAAGATAGAAACTTTAGAGAGAGAGAGAAACAAATCTTAGACAGTATACCAATGACTCATCTCATCAAAGAAGAAAGATCAAATAACTTATCCAAGCATTAAAAAGAAAGGACGCTAAAACCAGACAGATAACTATCGAATCAAAGCATTTGCCTGTACTGCACACCAAAGAAAAGGATATAAATAAATATATATATATATAGAGAGAGAGAGAGAAGGGGGGGGGGGTAAAAGGGGGGAAATGTTTACAGATCAAGAAACAGGGAAAACAAATCAAAACCCAAATGCATCATCAAAGACCCAACAAGAATCTACACTGCCATTCAAGAAGAAACATCACATTATTCATATATACACATATATCACCATAAAATTATGATCTAATAACAACACAAGTTAAGAATCACCAAAGAAAGAGTGCAAGAAGATCACAAAACCCTAGATGAAAGAGATTAAAAACTCAAACTTGGTTTGATTAATAAATAAAACAAATTGCATGAACAGTTTGTCGAGAGATGATGAGCACAGAACTCAAAGATTAAAGAAAACCAAGATGAGAAAATCAAATCACCTTAGAGAGAGAAAGTGAGAGAGAGAGGAGTGGCAGTGGGGGTTTAATTTGCTCTTTTTACTCCTTCCTCCTCCGCACAGCGATCTCTCCTTTCAAATGATTGATGAATTGATTATTTTATGGACAAAGCTTAATATAAAATAATAATAATAATAATAATAATAATAATAATAGTAGGCATAAATAAATATTTTAGAATTTGCAAAATAAAAGAAGTGTTGTCGATGTCGTTTCATTGTCAATGAGAAAAGGTTTTGAAAATGAATTTTGAAAAAAAAAAATTAAGCATTAATAATACTAAATTTTATTAAATATTAATAATAAAAATCTTAAATTATTTTATGTATTGTAAATATTTTTTCAAAAATTGTAATTCTCTTTCTTTAAAATTACAAATTTACACATAATTATATCAATCTTTCTTTTAATTGAGGCAAAATGCAATCCAAGTATGAAAATATGAATAATAAAATATAAATTTTAAATTTAAACGTAAAATATATAATAAGCATGGTATAATTGTATTAAACTTGTGTGAGACTTGTTGTACTTGCCTATCTTTAAACTTTAAAGAAATGTTAGTATAATTTACTTTATATTTTTTTTACACACAATTCTATAAAAAAATGTTAATAATTTAAAATTTGTTAACAAGAGTTCTTAATATATTTGTTAACAAATCCTATAAAATATTTTTAATTATAAAAATAGTGATGAAAATAAAAAAAATAAAAAAAAAATTAACTATTTTAGGTGTTTATTTAACAAAGGAGCAGCGATGCAAGTAAATTTTTTTAGGGATAATTTCATTTTAGTGTATATTTAGATCAATATTTACAGACTAGTGATAAATTTTATAAATATTAAAAAATAAAATTATAAACTTTTTTATGATTTTGCAATTAATTTTTGACAAAACTTTTAAAATATAATTTCTCCAATTTTTCATACAACCCTTTTAAGGTCTTAAACTTAAATTTTGCAACAAAATATTATTTTTTGCCCATGAAAATGAAAAACAATTATCATACTTTCAAGTGGTGTTGGTTAATTAGAACGGAGTGAAATAAAATGATTATTTTATCAAAATATTTATTCTCATATTTAGTTGACTAAAAATAATAATGAAAAATACATTACAAATAGAATCATCATTCACCATTATAAGATAATGACAATTCCATAAGAAAGTTTAAGGAATAATCACTCAATTTCATTTCATTTCTTTCAAGTGTACCAAATAGAAAATCATGATTTTACGATTGTTAGATGCACTTGTTTAACAAAAATTATATAAAACTTAAGAAATTTTCTTGTAACATTAATAATTCTCAAACTATAAAGCTAAAATTTTCAATTATTTCCTTGCCACAAATTTTATTTTATGGTCAAATACAAATTTTGTACCCTAAATAAATGGATGCAATAATATAAAAATTCTCCTCTAATCTTTACTTTACTTTCTATTATTTTTCATTTCTTTCTAATCAAAAAGATTTCTAACCGAAAAGATTGATATAGAATATATTATTGGAAAATTTACCCATAAGTCCTAGTTTTTGAAACATTGAACCATTTAGTCCTAAAAGTTTTCTTATGCTCCATTTAGTCCCATTTTTACATCAGCCTGATGTAAATGATGTAAATGATCTGATATTTCATTTTATAATTTCAAAATTTATTGAAATCTAATGAACATTAAATGTTTTTCATCCTATATTTTCAAACATTATTGAAATTTGATGAACATTAGATGTTTGAAATCTAATGTTTGTAACATGACTCTGATGTTATTAACATTGTATCTGATGTTATTAACATTGTAATGGGACCTTTCAGTCTATAAGAAAACTTTTAGGACTAAACAGTGCATAAGTTATTAATTTGGGATTTATTGGTGCATCCCCCATTATTATTAACAAGTGGGATCCACCACTTTTCTTTTTAACTGTGTAGATAAGTGTATGAATAGCTCAAATAGAATGAGTATCTTAAGTCATTGCTTACCAAATTTTAAATTAACACAAACCATAACTAGCGCTTTAAAGTAAAATGTGTTTTGAAAAAAAAGGTAAAAGCAATTTAAAAATGACATTTACGTTAAAGTCTAATTTTTAAGAATAAAGTGATGTGGTATATTAATTAGTGTATTAAGAGCCTCTCTAATGATTTATCAGTGGAGCTGTTATAATTATAATTTGACAGTTGCTATATGTGTCAACAGCTGTCAAAACTTCCCTTTCTCTCTTTCTCAACAAAATAGATAATTTTTTACAAAATTGTCATTTTTACAAAACCAAACACAAAAACTAGTGTGCCTATCTGAACACACCAATTTTTACTAATTTATGTGTTTGGTTCTGCCAAATTAGTATCTCACCGTTGGAGCAACATCACTATGATTATACCATTTTCTATTATTCATTGTCAAATTATAACAATGGCAATACTATTATAACATTTGTCATTGGAGATGCTCTAGCGGATAATGTGTCATAATTTTAGAATTTTTGAGTCTTGTAATTTGTATAATAGATGAGATCCATTGTTTTAAAATAACAATATTATAACATATGTTGACATACTAATTGATATATTAATTGATACATATAGTATCACTGAATTTTTAAACTTGTGGGTCAAAAGAACATTTACTTGTCCAAAATGACACTTGTTTGTTCAAATCTTACCTATATGTCCAATATTATTTATCTATCCACCTTACTACTATCCGCCATTGTTGTTGGTGACTTTTTCGACATGTTCTTATTTCAACAAAAAAAAAATTAATTAATTAATTAAAAAAAAAACTTTGAAACTATTGACGTATCATTTCATAAATATGATTTTTTTTACCAATAAACCTATTTTAAATTCACTTAAAAATATATGGTGTTTTTTAATTTTTTTTTGTGATTCAAGACACTTGATGGCAAAACTATTTTCTTATATTAATAATGAAATTGGGGGAAAAAAAATTGTTTGAAAATATGACTTGTGGCTAAACGAGATCTTCTTGTGTATCAATTTTGCAGTCGTTGGACTTGTATTTATTGGTCCAGACACATTTTCACATTTATATGTAAAGTAGGTACATTGATTGGCGACCCCACGCACCGCAATTAGGGCGTGTCATAGGCTATCTTTAATCCTAATTTATGTTATTTGAGTGAAAATTTATTTATAACATATTTAATTTACCTTTAAAATCTTGTTTACTTAAAAAAAAAATTCATCATAATTATAAATATATCTATTGAAAAATTGAGGGAGAATTTAGTTCCTTTTTTTTAATTTTAAATAAAGGGTTTGTTTCTCCCTTAATGAGAGTGTAATTTGTGTAGCCAAATTGGGCCGAGCTAGGTTGAAGTGGCGGTCAAAGATGTTTTTGGACCTAGCTACGACCCAACTATGGGACCTAACTACTTAAACCGAGCTACAAGTTCTAGCTACGAGACCTAGCTATGGGACCTAGCTACGTAATCTAGTCTGTTGGACCTAGCTACGAGTTCTAGCTACGGGATCGAACTATGGGACCTAGCTACGGGACCTAATTACGAGACTGAGTTACAAGACCTAACTACGGGTCCAAGCTATTGGACCTAGCTACGCAGCCTAGCTATGAGACCTAGCCACGGGACCTAGCTACGGGACTTAACTACTTCCTAGTGGAGGTCAAAGCTATGGCCGAGCTACCAAGCAAGGTAGTCAAACAGAGCCGAAGTAACTTGGTTGACCGCAATGTTAGCCGAGGTAAAGGTGTTAGCCGAGGTAAAGGTGTCAGCCGAGGTAAAGGGAGTGGCCATCTCACTTGGCTTGCAGTGATGAAAGTGTTCTAAGGATAAGCATTATCCTTGGGCATGAGATTCCTAGGAGGACTCTGCTAAGGAGACTTAGAGTCCTACTGGGATTGTGCAAACCATCTCACTTGGTTGGTAGTGAGTAGGGTGTGTGATTCCTAGGAGGACTCTCATAAGGAGAGTTGGAATCCTACTAGGATTCTGCCAAGCACAAACTATAAAAGCTCATGACCAAACCTATGGACAGGTATCACAATTTCTACTCTAGAACACACAGAACTTTTTGTCTATTGTCTATTTGCTAACTTAGGCATCGGAGGGGTTTCTACCACACACCCGCCGGTTAGCTCACGTTTGTATTTTCAGGTGACAAAGCAACGTTGTCTGGAGGAGTGCAAACTTGATCAACAGGATTATACAAGAAGATTATTTCACACTCGTATAATTAATAACAACTTTCATAAATGGATTAGAGCTTATTTCTAGGGTTTTTTTCCCAGAAAAATTTTAAAATTTTGATTTTGTTGGCTTTTGAGGGTTAAAAATGTAATTTGAGCGTGCCAGTAAGGATTAATAAGTCCTTACAAAAATATTAAGTGTCAACCAATTAACGAGACGATTGTTTTGAAATTCTTTTAGCCTCAATAAAGAAGACTTTTACTGGTGGCTTGTTTTTAGAAGAAAATTCAGAAGACTGATCATAAAAATAAAAGAAAGAGAGAGAAATCAAATTTTATTAAATAATCAGGAGTTTACAATTTGTACCTTCGTACTCTCACAGCTTCGAAGGGAATTACAACAACATACTATCTTAGAACTACTCCTAGGAATTGAAGTGCAGAACAGGAAAATAAATGAGTGGAAAAATAAAGGGCTAGAAATGTAAAGGACAGAAAAATATAAATCAAAATAAACTTACTTCTGGATCTGGTTTTGGGTCTTGTAAATGTAGCCATCAATGGCTATTTATAGGAAAAGCTTTCCAATAATAACTACCTAATAACCATTTAAAACTATCCACTCTTTTACCTTCATTCACACAATATCACATATCCCTCAATGTCTTCCATTAAGTCACTTTATCTATCATATTCTTCACATGTGCTTTAATTTCTTCCATCTTGTCTTTCATGTTCTACCATGCAAAACCACTAATTTTGTAACTTCTCTTAACTCTTGATTGATTAAGAAAGTGCCACATGTCCTGCAATAATAATAGTAGTAATAATAATAATATTACTATTTATGGTATCAACATTATTCTCCGCGGCTCTTTAAAAGTGATGTTTATTTAAATTTTTGAAGAGCTGAACCAAGCATAGAACTGATATAAGTAATAAAGTGCTTTGAATACCACAACAGCACCATCAAAGTGCTTCGAAGGAATACTACACTAAAAGCATATGCTTCGAATTCAATATGAGTGCTTCAAAGTAATCAATTCGAATTAAGAAGCACCAATTTAATTTGGATACAATACATACCAATCATGTTTGATATGAGTCATGAGTAGAAGCTTCGTACTTTTTTAGATGGCAAGTTCAAAATTTCAATATGAGACACCAATTTGTAATCCATGAATGCATGCACTCACTGTGGATGGTGTCAAAAAATCATGGCTAATACTTCAATGACATGGAAACACTACTATATTCATTATAAAAACCTCTTCGGTTTTTGGAATCCTTCAAAGGTTCTCGACACCCTTCAAGGTTACTAGAAGGTTCATTATAAAGAATGACGATAAAGCCTCTCTAGAGCTACTTCAAAGCCAATTTAGAATGCTTAGAAGCCACTCCGAAATGATTCGAAGTTTACCACCATGTAAAAGTAGCAAATGTCTTACTTGACAGTAGCCAATATCATGGTAAAAAATTGTGAGACGTCTTGAATTCTTGAAGAGTTGTAATTCAAAAGATGAAAGCCATATTTTAAAGGTATTACTAGAGGGCCAAAATCGTCATTCAAAGGTTGAAGGTGTCAACAAATGACTAATTACATTCTTGAAAATACTTGGCAAAGCTTCGAAGGTTCATAACCACCATTATTTTTTTTTCCGAAGCTATTGTTGATGCAAGATGAAGTGTCTCGAAATTAAAAAATTATGGCAACAAGAGTTTTGGAAGCACACACATTGACCAACAACAGAGCCAAAATGATTATTGTTTACATATCCACTTCGAAGACAATCCGGAGTATAAAAATGTCATGTCTAATACATAGCAAAAACCAGCTTTTGGTCAAGAATGATGGTTTTCACATTGCATGGTAGAAAACAACAAACATGTGAACTCATTGTTTTTTCTACAGAGTTTCTTCTTCCTTGGCCAACTGTACATTTGTATTGGCCATTATTTCATATATAACCATGAAAATAGCCAGGACGATTATTATTGGTCATTTCCATGCTTCCCATTATGAAAATATAGGAAAAAACTCAACAAATATATTTTTTAGACTTCGATATTTTGTTAACCATTTCATCAAAATTAAATTTTGATATGAAACAAAAATCCAAAATGAATTTTGAACAACAAAGATAGTGGTTTTGGAAATTCAAATATTTTGAGATTTTTCACATTATCAAAAATTTTAAATCTATTAATCGTGGGTTGCTCATAATTTTTAACCAAACTTAAAAACATCATCTCTAACAAGCTTTTCATGACTTGACTCTCTACAAATGGATGTATGAACCCCCCGAGCCATATATGGAATATCATTCTTAGCTATGTTTGACTTAAGAACATGCTCTTTCGTTATGTTAATTTTATAATTTGGCTCTTTAAAAATGAGCTCTTGAACTGCTCGAACCATTGATGAAATTATTTTTTCACCAATTTTAGTCATAAAAAACTTGAAAACATTTTGTAAAACCCCACAAAATTTAGTCATTAAAAGACTTGACAAAAAGGGTTGATAACCCATGTTTCCATTGGTAAATTTTCATATCAAGTTGATGAATTATTCTAATTAAATGGTGTGTTTTTTCTTCTACCAAATAATATGATAATGAAGTAACAACTTAAAAATATTCTTCATTAAGAAATTGGATCTCTTCTTAAATATTCAAAAATTTTCTTTGACGACAATATATTTCATATTGATAAATTTGAATGACAAAATCCAATTCGTTTGTCATTTCTTCTTCTATGCCTTCTTCAAGACCCTCATTTTCTTCTTGTCGTCTTCGTCTAGCCATTATAATGATAGTCTTACTGGGCATGCCAAAAATATATGTTGGCTTTTTTGACTTTCGAGGATTAGAAATGTAATTTGTGCGTGCCAGTAAGGATCAATAAGTCCTTACAGAAATACGAATTGCCAACCAATTAACCAGACAATTGCTTCGAAATTCTTTTAGTCTCAATAAAGAAGATTTTTACTGGTGACTTGTTTTTAGGAGAAAATTTAGAAGACAGATCACAAAAATAAAAAGAAAGAGGGAGAAACAGCTTTGTAAATCAAATTTCATTAAATAACAAAGAGTTTATAATTTATACCTTCGCACTCTCATAGTTTCAAAGGGAATTACAACAATAGACTATCTTAAAACTACTCTTAGGAATTGGAAGTGCAGAATAGAAAAATAAATGATTGGAAAATAAAGGACTGGAAATGTAAATTGACAGGAAAATATAAAGCAAAATAAACTGGCTTCTGGATCTGGTTCTAGGTCTTGTAAATGTAGCCATCAATGGCTATTTATAGAAAAAAACTTTTCAGCAATAACTACCGAATAACCACCTAAAACTACCCACTCTTTTACTTTTATTATCACAATGTCACATATCTCTCCATGTCTTCCACTAAGTCACTTTGTTCATCATATTTGCCTTCCATGTTCCACCATGCAAGACCACTAATTTTGTAACTTCTCTTAACTCCTGATCGATGAAGAAAGTGTCATATGTCCTGCAATAATAATAATAATATTACTATTTATGGTGTCAACAGATTTTTAATCAGAAAAATGTTCCAAAAATATATATATATATATTGTAACAGTGAAATTTTTACAATAACGATTCAATTTTATGGATATTTTGATTTTAAAAAATGAATAGACACAACCTATTATATCATTTTATGTTTTTTTTTTTTTTTTTTTTTTTTGGAATCTTGTGCACAAGTGCCATAAGAAACGAGAAATAAAAAAAATAAAAATAAAAAGTTGAGAAAAACACAAGGTATCTTTTTTTTCAATTTATATATATATATATATTATATTTTTTATAGATAACTAGACACTTGATATAAATAAAGATAAAGTTTCAAAGAACCAATGTAAGTGCTCACATATATACAGGGCCGGCCTTGAAGTGAGGCGACTAAAGCCGTCGCCTCGAGCCCTCAATTTTAAATAAAATGTAGGGCCCCTAATTAGGGGAGTGTATCATGTCATGTTATTTTATAATTACTTTAATATTAGCTCAATTCATTTATTTTCATGTTGTCGTATGGTATTATTTTGATTCGTGTCCGATTGATATTTAATGTAATAACTTTCACTTCTAATTAAAAATAACTTAGCAAGTGTATGGAGAGATTAAAATTTTTTTCATAAGTTGAATTTTATAAAATTTATTTCTACTAAATAAAATTATTCATAGAATGTTTGATTTTAATTCAATTATATTTTTCTAATTAAAAAAATTGTACCTTATTACTATATATTTTTTACTAGATTGACTCTAAAATAGGAAACAAAAAAATACATAACTTAGACAATAAAAAAATATTAGCCTTAATTATTATTTTATATACTTTTTTACTTAGTTAGATGGAATTAAATAAAATATTAAAAAAATGTCATAGCATCTCTTAGTAAACATTAAAATATATAACTAATAATTCATGTTATTGAGTCATGTCATACTTGGGTTCATGTTGAAAAATAGTCAATCTTAATTTGCTACTTTTGTATATTGCTTGAGTTGTGTAAAAAATTCTCATCCTTACCCCCAATTAATTTTAGTTATTATAGCATTGGTAAGCTAAAAAATAAAGATTCAATTCAACTAATTGAAATTCAACTATTTTATATATATATATATGTTATCTAAATTTTGTTAAATTGTAATGTAATAGAAATAAATTTTATCCTTTTTGTTTTATCCAAACACTTTTTTTTTTGGTAATGATATATGAAGGACCTAATTTAAAAAATTCACCTTAACCCTTAATAACTCTAGGCCCTGCATATATAATAGTATAGAAGATAGATAGAAGATATATATATATATATTTGTATATTGTTACTCAATTTAAAATTTGCTATTTTTTAATAAAAATTGTTTTGAATTATGCTATTTTTAGGCTTTCCTTACCTAATCCAACTCATTACATATCGAGAAAGATATAATAAAAATAAAAAGAAATATTAAAAAAAAATGAAAAAAAGGTTGGAATGGAAATGCTGCTTCTAACGCCTTTTCAGATGCCCGTCGTGGTGGTTGGTATGCCTTATCAATCTAAAATAAATAAGCGAATATTAAAAAAATAGAGAATAAAAAAATAATTTCAAAATTATGGAGGTACAAAGTTATTTATGTAAACAAATCTTATACCTCCATCATTTATTTATTTTTTTTGAAATTTTCACTTTTTTGAAATTTTCCCATATAAATATTATGCCCTTCTTTTAATAGTTTTGTTTTTAAAAGTTAATATTAATATTGCTTTATAAAAAAAATATAAAATAAAAATTAATATTAACTTTGAAGGTGAAAACCTTTTTAAAAAAACTATGTAAAAAAAGAAACTAGTTTTTATTTATTTATATTTAGTTAAGTAAAACTAGTTTTTATAATAAAAAAAATTCTAATTACTGCCTTCGTATGAGTAATTGGCCATTATGTGTTTGTTAAGAATTAAATCATGTCAAAAAAATGTAAAATTTTAATAAACATTTGACATATGTTCATACATTTTTATGTGTTTTATGCATATTTTATTTTATTTTTTTACATATATACCAACATTAATCATAGTTAAATAGACGATGGTTAGCATTTTTCATGCATAAAAGTGTATGCAAATATTTCAAAATTTTACTTATTATTATTATTATTATTTAGTTCTCACCCAATAGTCAATGAATGATGGTTAGCAAGACCGTTTTATAAAAACATTGTTTTGTAAATTTACATTTAAGCAGGTAAATAAGAAAAGCGTATTGAAAACAATAGGAGTTATAAAATATGATACAAGTCAGAATATACACACTAATCAAGGGATGAAGAATCTTCATGATGCATTTTATGATATTTTTTTCATGACATTTAGTATTATTCATTTTGTAATCCAACTAAAACAAATTGCAAAAAATATATTTTTTTCTTTTTTCTTTCTCCCTTATTCCTTTTCATTTTTCATCAAAAATCTAAAAATTCAAATGCCACCAAGTGCTTAGCAACACACAAATTTTTTTTTTTTTAAAAAAAAGGAAGAACATATATTTTTTTTCTTATTAAAATGAAGCAGTTCAAGTTGTATGGTAGGCTTGTCGAACCAAAAATATAAATAATGCAACAATGCATTACCCACCCAAACAAATTTCAAATAATTAAAGGAAATTATTTTTAGAGATGATGGTGTTGTTCTTCTAATAATAGAATCGGCAGTTTTGTGGAGTTATTAGAGGCTGAGCTGGTGCTAGACTCCACCCCATAAATAATTCGAAACAAATATAATTTATAATAATAAATAGTTGTTTTATTTACACACAAATCAATTACAGAAATAAACACAATTCTCTCATGTGAGCGTGGAATTCACAAAAATGTTGAACCAAACTTATGTAAAAGGATTGTAAATTGTTTAACATTGGGATTAAGGTATTAAAAAAAAAAAATAGCCTTAAAAATAGATAAAAGTGTTAAATAGTGTGTTAATTTAAATAAAATGATTCTTCAATTTTTTAAATTTTTTTTTCTTATGTCCAGTAATACCTATTATTAACAAGACTCTTTTAATAATAAGGCCATTCCTATAGCGTTAATTAAAATTTAAATAATACTAAAAAATAGGATTCTAATATATATTATTTTCACTCATATACAGCTTTAAACCATGATAATAATTTGTATCCCCTGAAACCTTGTTTGGTTTTATAAAAGTTGTTTGTTTTTCTTGTTTTTTGCCTTTTGTAATTTTATTTTCATATTTAGTGAGCTTCTTTTACTTTTTAATACACTTAATCTAAATATACTTGAAAATTAAAATAGTCCTGAAGAAATTTGAATTTGTTTTACTAAAAGCAAAAAATAAAACAAAAAAACCCAACACATTTCCGTATTCTTTTGTTTTTAGTTAATTTTTTTTTAGAATAATTGTCAAAATAAAAATAAAAATAAAAACTCAAAAATAATTTTTAAAAATTAAGCCAAATAGATTGATTAATTTTTTTTATTCAATTGTGAGAATAATAATAAGTTAGGCAGGGAGTCTTCAAAGGTGCAAAATTTGTCAAGACAAGTGGGCCATAAAATTTAACAATAGCCATAGAAATTCAAAATTTGCGGATGCTGTGTGAGTAGGTCTAGGCTGGTGACCGTTGGAGTGTCGTCTTCAGTTTTCTTCCCAAATAGCCGTTAGCGGTGCCAGCTTTCAATTCAATATTAGATAAAAGCTTTTTATTTTTATTTTTTAAAAATGGGTCAATTAAAGTTTTGGAATTACACTATCATGCATTGTTTTTTTAAATTGCACTATTACCTCTCGTCAAATAACATCGTTTAATGGTAATTTTTTTTTAAAAAAAAGGTAAATTTATCATAGTACTCTTAAGGCATGTTTGATTGATAGGATTAAAGTATGAGATTGGAATTATTAATCTGTAAACCCAATAATCTTGTATTTGTTTTGAACTTTTGTTTCAGAACTATTAATCTAATGGATAATTAATCTAACAAATTTGTAGGATTATTAGTAATGGGATAGAAATGAGACTATATATCCTAAGTTGGGAAATAAAATAAAAAAACTCTTTTACCCTTGATTAAAAATTAAAACACTTATTATTTTTATATAATTTTATATTTTAGAAGGCTAAAAATAACTTTTAAAAATTTAAAAATATTTTTTTTGATATTTATTATATCAAATTAGTTTATATTTTAAAAAAATTAAAAAACAAACCAAACATGGCTTTTGTATTTTGTATTTTTATTTTGTTTTTATTTATTTATTTATTTATAATTTTTTTCAAAACTACGTTTATAAAGAAATTTTGATAAAGTAAAGATTGTGAAGAAACATTTATGGAGGATAAGATTGGAAAAAACGATAAATATAATTGTAATCTTACATTCATATTTTTTTTATCCAATGCAAATCAAACAATGAACAAAGGGTTAATTTATCCTACTAATCAATTGGATAGTGAATATCACACTAATTTGATTGAATTATTAATACCTTCACTATTAATCTTGTTAATCAAACATGACATTAAGCCCCATTTGTTTGGGGTTATAGAGAAATGATTAGGATTGATAATGATGTGGGACCTATGATATGTCATGTTTGTTTTGAGAGATTGGGAAGGGACTCCTAATCCTTGGTATGGATAGACCTTGGAAGGGGGATTGAGATGGAGAAGGTGGAGGTGGTATTAGAATTAGTCCACTGGACTTTTTTATTTTTTATTTTAGTTTTTACATGTTGGACATTTTTATTTTAAACATTAATGCTTAATTTTTTGTATTTTTTATTAAGTAAAAATCATTGTTTTATTTGTTTCATTTTTTTCTAGAATTTTTTTTTAAAATTTTTTTTACATTGTGGGCATTTTTTTTAACATCAATATTTAATGTTTTTGTATTTTTTGTATTAGTTTTATATTTATTTTATATGAAAATAATTTAACAATCCCTATATCAATAACCATTATCAAAACAAACGTAATTTTACTTAATTCTTTCATTAACAATCCATTCACTATTAATTTATCCGTTATAAATTTTTTCTATTCTGCCTTCGAAAACAATCAGAACCTTACATGTGCTACACAATTAGGATGGCCATTTCAGGTTCGTTTCAATTACTCACACGACTGCCCTCCAAACCAACACTCCCACCGCCATTAAAGTTTTACCTTTTTTTACCACCTCAAACCACCACTTCCCTCTACTTGTGCTCAAATTCTTAGATGCCACTAATGTTAAATATTGAGTGTCCATACTTAACATTTAGGGATGTTTAGAAAAGTTAGTAAAAAGTTAATTTTTTGGTTTTTTTGTGACTTTTTTGAGAAAATTTGATAAAAAATTAAAAAACTGACTTTTTACCAAATTTTCAAATTGCTTCTTAACGTTTTAAGTCATTTTCATTAAAGTAAAAAGAATTTTAACACAATTGTTTAGTAATTGTTTGACTTAAAATTAATTTATAAATATTAATTAATCTTTACTAGCACATTCAAAATTACAAAATTGACCTTCGAAATTTTCATTGATTCAAAAGGAACTTTAACACAATCACTTGATAATTGTTTAACTTAAAATTAATTTATAAATATTAATTAATTTTTACTAGCACATTCGAAATTATAAATTTTACCTTTGAAGGTAGGAAGGAGAAACCAATAGTACCATACAAGTATAGAATTTATATACAAAAAATTCATAGATAATATCCATGTTTGGTTTGATTTTTAAAAACTTATTTCAGAATTTTTTTATAACAAATTAAAATTTAATTTGGTGAAAAAAATAAAAAAATACTTATTATTTTTATATAATTTTATCTTTAGAAAGGCCAAAAGTAATTTTTAATTTTTAAAATTATATTTTTGATATTTATCATTTTTGAAAAAATATCATATCAGTGGGAATTTGAAAAAGTAAATACAAAACAGTGGGGAACTATATAAATATTAAGGGTAAATTATAAAACCTGAGATTTAATTAAAATACAATCGCCTCCTGCGGTTTTGAAAATTACATTCCACCCCCTGAGGTTTCTAATTTCAGAACAAATTGGCCCTTTTATTAATAAATCATTAAGTTAATTAACAATTTTTAATAATGTTATAAATATGTTTCAATTAATAATTTAGGTAACTTTATTATGATGTAGGAGAGCAATTATGAATTTTATTTTTTTAGTTAATTCTGTTAAATAAAAAAAATTTAACAAGGGGGTATTTGTAATTTTCTAAATCACATGAGGCAATCTGTATTTTAAGTAAATCTTAAGGGTTGTATTTGTAATTTACCCAAATATTAATTATTAAATTTATAATCCTTTTCAGGAATTTGAAAATAGAAAATAAAAAATAAAAAAAATCTGCCTTCCATTGGGGTGTTATTACCTCTTTATTTTATCAAATTGTTTCCATTTTTTTCAAAAAAACAGTTCTGATTTATTTATTTATTATGAAACACAAGCCAAACAGTTTGACTTTAGCGGTCGTTTTAGGAAGTGCTAATTTAGTCTTTTTTTTTTTTTTTTTACTAATTTAATTGGACTAAATTAGTTCCATTTTGAAAGAATTTTTTATTTTTTTAGTAAATTACAAATATAATTTTTAAAATTTAATTAAAATATGAATCGTCCCCTATAATTTTGAAAATTACATTTCACCCTTTGAGATTTTTAATTTCATAATAAATCGCCTATTTTATTAATAAATTATCAAGTCAATTAATCATTTTTAATAATGTTATAAATATGTTTCAATTAATAATTTAAGTAATTTTATTATTACATAGGAGATTAATTATGAATTTCATTTTTTTAGTTAATTCTGTTAAATAAAAAATTCTAATAAGAAGGTATTTGTAATTTTTCAAACCATAAGAGACATCTGTACTTTAAGCAAATATCAGGAGCTGTATTTGTAATTTATCCTTTTTTATTTGAATGTGTTGTATGTGAGAAAAAAATAAAATAATTATGAATTAGATATAATATATTTTTTTTATTGCTTATTTACCAATTTTATCTTTTTGTGCATATTAGTCAACTTAGCTCTAGCCAAATTAGGATTCATTTGTGAAGTGACTTTTTCAATAGTTTTTCTACTAGATATCTAAAAATGTCAAGTTATTAACTTATTTAGATCACATTAACTCCTTACTTTTATATATGTTTTTTCATAATAAGTAAAAAAAATCAGTTTATAAACCATATCCAAAACAATCGATGATGTGAAGAAAAAAAATTAATCAGTATGTTTAGTTTCAATTTTCTGAGTTCGATTTTCTGAAAATTGATTTTTTGTGTTTATTTATTTTTAGTGAATTTTTTAAAATTTTAAGCAATTTTTTTTCTTTTTTAGATGCACCTTATTTGGATGTATCTAAATAGTAAAATTTTTTTTTAAAAAATATTTTAAAAAATTAATAAATACATAAAAATACGAAAAATGTATTGAATTTTTATTATTTTTTTTGTATTTTTGGTATTTAGTGAATTTTTTTTTAAAAAAATTCACAAATATTATACTTTTTAAGTGTATTTATGTTAGGTGTGTCTAAAAATTAAAAAATTACTTAAAATATTTTAAAAAATTTCAGTGAAGACAAAAAATACAAAAGACAAAAATAAACAATTTTTTGAAAAGTGAATTTTGAAATTGAAACCAAACAGAGTAAATATATTTGAGGTTTTTTTTTTTTTTTAAATGTACAAAAAATAATGTGAATATAAATGAATCTTTAACCTTACAGAGTGAATAAAAAAAAAAAACGTTTTCATGTAAGTTAATTTTTTAAACTATTTAAATGTTTTTTAAATTTTTTAATTAAAATAGTCACAAGTAAAACAACACGTGATTAAAAGTCAAAATATGCACAATTACGAGTCATAGTTGTAAAAATGTAAAAATTATTGAGCAATGTTATATTCATCAAATTTTAACTTGTTTTAGTCCTCGTTTGGTAAATATTTTAGGGTTAAAAAAATATAAAAAAATAAAATAAATAAGTTAATAAGACAAAATGTCACATCTAAACTTAATAATTATATTTTTTCTATCACAAAAATCAAAAAAATCTAAAAATAAAAACCAAACGAGGCTAAAAAAATCTCAACACAAAAAAATTGACTACCGTAACCAATACCAAACCAAGCTAAATTTGTGCATATAAGTTATCCTGCTAATTATTTGGGCAATTGATTGATATGCACAAATTTAAACAAGACAAATTCAAATTTGATGAATGAATTATTTTTCAAAATTATTTATGTGTTACCATAATTCTATGATTGAAAATGATTGTTTTGAAATAAATTTTCAAAATTTTTTTTGAGAAGAGAGTTTAAATTTTTTTCTACTTTGTTTGGTTGTATATTTTGAAAAATAATTTTAAAATTTGGGAGTTTGGGATGATTTGATATTTCGGTAGTGCTATATGTACTAATTAGTGTACGCACTAGTATACTAACTAGTGTTATGATATTATTATTGACCACATTTATTATACAAATTATAAATACTCAACACCATACAAATGATGCCACATCATTTGTTAGTGCATTAGTGTATACATTAATTAGTACATATAGCATTATTCTTGATATTTTTATTGTGATTGAGTAAATATGTGTGAGAGAAAAAGTGATTAAGAAGAAGAGAAGAGAGAGAAAAAGTGATTAATTGATATATAATAGAGAGAGAAATAATTCAAAAAAAATTTAAAAAAATTTGTAACTAAACATGCTTTCAGAAAAAAAAAATTTCAAAAACAATATTTCAAAACACAAATCAAACGCCCTTAGGGGTTGTTTGAGATATTCTAAATAAGTGCATTTTTTTACTTTTTATAGAATATGAGTTGGGTTTGAAGTGATGTGGTAAAGAGATGATATGATTTAAATAAGATGATGTGACTTAGGGATTGTTTGGAGTGTCCTAAATAAGTGCACTTTTTGACTTTTTGGACTAAAAAGTTAAGAAAAAAATATGGTTGTTTACGATAACTTTTTGACATTTTACGAAAAATGTGTATTAAAAATTTGTATAAATTAGTGTATAGGAGAAGATTGGGATAAAATAAGCTGTACGGTGAGATGAATTAAAGGACAACCTATGCAGCATGTGCAGAGTATAGGCTAAGAGATGGTTTCCTCATTTTCGGACATTGAATTGGACAGTACTGTTCGGCCCGTGGAGGCCCACCGCGGGTCTCGTTTTTCTAATCGAAACCGTTCAATATATAGAACTCGTCGAGTACTAAATACGTATGAAAAATCACATTAATCGGATATCGATAACTATCTGATCGGATTAGTTTTTTTTTCCAACTATTAACTATAACACTATCCATTTTTTATACAAAATTGATCTGA
The DNA here is from genome assembly GCA_025200525.1 of Camellia lanceoleosa. Taxonomy (NCBI): domain Eukaryota; kingdom Viridiplantae; phylum Streptophyta; class Magnoliopsida; order Ericales; family Theaceae; genus Camellia; species Camellia lanceoleosa. The sequence goes on from CM045767.1 coordinate 146,453,592, forward strand.
TCATGTAGTTACCGATATTCGATCAACGTGATTTTTTACAGACATATAGTACTCGATGAGTTTTACATATTGGAGAGTTCGTATTATCAAAAAGGGCCCCGTGATCGGCCCACATGGGGCGAACAGTACTGTGTTGTTTGTGCACCCCGCCTGTGCAATTTTTCAAAAAAAGTCAGCTGTGTTTGTGGGGACGTCAGAGTTGTTTGTAATAATTTTGTGTCAAATTAATTTTTTGATATTTTTTTGAATGAATAGTAGGGATGGCAATCTGAAACCGGCTCGATAGGGGCTCGACCCCCCGATCTCGAATATAACGGTTATTTCCCGAAAAATACCCCCGACGGACCGGGAATGGTAATAAAAAATAAATCCCCGATGATATTCGGGCCGGGGACAGAGATACATGTTTCAGTCCCGACCCGGCTTGGCCCCACCCCGTTTGTCCCCCGAATGATATATATATTATATATATACTTTTTTGATTCAATGTTTCTCATCTTTATCTTTTATTCATTTAGATTCATTTAGATCTACTCTCTCTCTGTCTCTCTCTCTCCATTCCTCACATCTCTCTTCCTCTCTACCGTCCTCTACGGATCACATGGCCATCGATATTTCCTTTAGTCCCATGTACTCCAACCTCGATATCTCCTCCCACTCCCCCGAACCCCTCAACATTCCAGAACATTTAACCTCGATTTGGCAAGCCCTAGGGTTTTTTTTTGCGCCGACTCGGCCATTGATCTCATGCTCAAAGACCACCAAACATCGTCGCCGTCGCCGTCGCCGAACGCCACCTCCTCCTCCGAGCACCACCTCCTCCTCTTCCGGTGTTTGTTCCCTCTGCTACGACTCTCTCTCTCTCTCTCTACTCAAATCTCTCTCCCTTTTTGTGAATCTGTGATGTTGATGATGGTGTTATGAATCTGTGATGTTGATAATGTTGTTGTTGATGTCGTTTTTGCTAATTGATGTTGTTAATTTTTTGTTTGTTGCTGTTTGGGTTTGATATTTTTTTTTTTTTGGGTCCGGGGAACTTTCAGGGTCGGGGAAACCCGATCCCCGTTAGGAGGAAGGGACGGGGACGGTGATAGGGCCCCCGTCAAGGATCGGGGCCAGGGACGGAGAAAATTTTACTATCGGGGATCGGGGATGGGGAGTGTGATCCCCGGCCTCGCCCCGCCCCGTTGCCATTCTTAATGAATAGTGATAGCTTTTTAATTTTTTTAATGACTTTTTAACTTTTTTTTATTTTTTTTAGATGTCTCAAATCAGGCCTTAAATAAAATAATGATTTTTTTAACTTCTTAATTTTTTTGTTTGGGGAATGGCGAAACCTAACCTTAATCTTGGAAGTTTAGTGGACTAGTGAATATGCACGTGGAGCACCAACCACCGATGCGAGGTGGTAGTTGCGCTCATCAATTTTCTGGGTTAGGTGCAGAAGAAATCTCTCTATTTTTACACCTACAAAATCCCCCAAGCACTCTGACAGAGAGTGAAATCTGAAGTAAAGTAGTAGAGTGTGTGTGTGTGAGAGAGAGAGAAAGAGAGAGAGAGAGACATGGAAGAGAAAGGTGAAGAAAAGAGGATGAAGATACTGTGTCTCCATGGATTTAGAACCAGTGGAAGTTTCCTCCAGAAACAAATCAGCAAATGGGATCCTTCTATCTTTACTCATCACTTCCACATGGTATGTATTCTCTCTCTCTCTCTCTCTCTCTCTCTCTCCCTAATGAAAGATGAATTGTGTGAATCTTCTTGAATTTTTTTATTCTTATTTTTTTTAAAATAAAGATATAACACTCATAGTTACTTCATTGTATACAAATTTTGTAGCAAATTACACTGATCACTCCTAAGTTTAGAAAGTTTTTTGGAGTAAATTATACTGATATAGTGTGAGTACGTCGCAAAATTAATGCAGGTAATATGAACAAATAAAGTAAATTTTATATTTGAGTGTAAAAAAAAAAACAAAAGTTTAATGTCATTTTATTAAATTTATAGAGTTTAACGTATTAGTGTAATGTACACAATTTTATACAAGTTTTTGGGAGACAATTCTCTCCGGTGTGGACAGGGTATTACTATTGGGGTGCGTTTGTTTGGACGGACTGGATAAGGGGGGATTGTAATCCATCGGACTATTAGTCCTGGGATACATTGTCCCGGGACTATTTGGTTGGATTAAATTTGTATCCTATGTTTGTTTAGTCATGGGATTAGAGGTCTGGATTGGACTATTCTATTGAATCCTATGTTTGTTTGGGATATTATGGAGAAAGAAAAATATTCAAAAGACTATTTTATCCTTGTAATTTATAATTTTTATTTAATATATAATTTTAAATTTGTAATCTATAATTTATAATTTAACAACACTAAAAAAATTTAATTTATAAGGCCATAATTTTTAATTTATTATTTTCAATTAAATTAAATTTATATTTTTTATTTTTTATTTTTTATTTAATATATAATTTTAAATTAACGACAATAAAAAAATAATTTTATTTAATATATAAATTAAATTTTCAACAACACTAAAAAAATTTAATTTATAAGGCCATAATTTATAATTTATTATTTTTAAATAAATTTAATTTATAATTTATATTTTTTATTTAATATATAATTTTAAATTAACAGTACTAAAAAAATAATTTTATTCAATATGTAAATTTAATTTTTTAACAACACTAAAAAAATTTAATTTATAAGGCCATAATTTTTAATTTATTATTTTTAATTAAATTTAATTTATAATTTATAATTTAAATTTTTTATTTAATATATAATTTTAAATTAACAACACTAAAAAAATAATTTATAAATGTTCAAAAGACTATTTTACCCTTTTCTAATTGTTTACTAAGTAATAACATGGTGGGTAAAATGGACATTTTACAAAATAATCCCATGGGATACCAATCCCATGGTTTCTATCCCACACCCCCCATGGGATAGAATAGTCCCACATTTGTGGGACTAATAGTCCGGAGTAAAATTTTTCAAACAAACAATGGACTATTAGTCCGATGGGACTAATAGTCCAATCCCACACCCTTATCCCTCAAAACAAACATGCTCTTGGTGTGTTTGATTGGGGGATAAAAGGGGGGACTATTTACTGTGCGGATTGTAATCCGGAGGAAGTATCCAATCTGTCTTTTTTTTTTTTTTTAGTCCGCCAGATATGGAGTCCGGCCAGACTCCTTATCCCCCATATGGGGGACTATTGTGTCCTAGGGGGGTGTGGGACAATTTTGGGAGGACAATCCACTGTTGGGATTAGGTGGTAAAATGATCATTTTGACCCTCTACTATTTAATTATGTATTATATTTAGTAAAATTCAATAAAATTTAAATGTCTCAATTTAAAAATAAAATAATTTTATTTAACTTTTTATTGATTTTTATTTATTTAATTTTTTAAAAATAATTTTTTATAGATATTTTGTTGATGTTTTATTTTAAAATTTTGTTTATATTTTATTTAATTTCATTATTTATATTTTAATAGATGTTTTATTTAATTTCATTGTTTAATTATTATTATTTTTAACAATAAATTTATTTAAAATTTTAATTAAAAAACAACATATATTTTTATTGATATTTTAATTATTTTATTTATTTGATTTTTAAAAAATAAATTTAATTAACTGTGTAAAAAATAAAATAAAATAAATTTTTATTTAATCTAGATAAAAATAATTAAAATATTAAAGATATGTTTAATATTACTATTATTTAATAAACTATTGAAAAAGGATAAAATAGTGTTTTGATCATTTATCCTATCCAGTCCGTCTAACTAAACGTTGGATTCACTAAAAATAGTTCTTTCCAGACATCTAATCCCATGAAAAAACAAACACAGGATACATATCCAATCCAACCAAATAGTCCGGGGGATTCACAGTCCCAAGATTCAAATCCGATGAATTCTAATCTCCCCTTATCTAGTCTGTCCAATCAAACACACCTTTTAAAGCATGTGGAGCCAAGGAAGTGTCTCAAATAGATTTTAATCGTTCATTATGTTGAATCTTGGTTATAGATCATCCTCTAAAAAGAAAAAGAAAAAGAAAAAATTGTGACTCACAATTGTCTGCACAATCACATGGTAAGTTATTCTAAAAAGAATTGCTCCTGAGAATTGAAGTGCAGAACAGGAAAATAAATGAGTGGAAAACAAAAGACTTGTAAAGGACAGAAAAATATAAATCAAAATAAACTGGCTTCTGAATCTGGTTTTGGGTCTTGTAAATGTAGCCATTAATGGCTATTTATAGGAAAAACTTTCCAGTTATAACTACCTAATAACCATCTAAAACTACTCACTATTTTATCTTCATTCCCACAATGTCACATATCCCTCAATCTCTTCCACTAAGTCACTTTGTCTATCATATTCTTCACATGTGCTTTAATTTCTTCTACCTTGTCTTTCATGTTCTACCATGCAAGACGACTAATTTTGTAACTTCTTTTAATTCTTGATTGATCAAGAAAGTGCCACGTGTCCTGCAATAATAATAATATTACTATTTATGGTATCAATATTATCCCCCACAGCTCTTTAAAAGTGATGTTTATTTGAATTTTTGAAGAGCTGAACCAAGCATAGAACTGATATGAGTAATAAAGTGCTTTGAATACCACAACAACACCATCGAAGTGCTTCGAAGGAATACTACACTAAAGGCATATGCTTCGAATTCAATATGAGTGTTTCAAAGTGATCTATTCGAATTAAGAAGCACCAATTTAATTTGGACACAACACATACCAATCATGTTTGGTATGAGTATATGAGACGCCAATTTGTAATCCATTAATGCATGCATTCACTGCGTATGATGTCAACAAATCATGGCTAATACTTCAATGACATGACAACACTACTATATTCATTATAAAAAACCTCTTCGAAACTCTTTCGGAATCCTTCAAACCTTCTCTGACACCCTTCGAAGCTTACTAGAAGGTTCATTATAAAGAAGGAAATATTAAAGCCTCTTTAGAGCTACTTCAAAGCTAATTTAGAATGCTTAGAAGCCACTCCAAAATGATTCGAAGTTTACCACCATGTAAAAGTAGCAAATGTCTTACTTGACAGTAGCCAATATCATGGCAAAAAATTATGAGACGTCTTGAATTCTTGAAGAGTTGTAATTCAAAAGATGAAAGCCATCCTCTAAAGGTATTACTAGAGAGCCAAAATCATCATTCAAAGGTTAAAGGTGTCAACAAAGGACTAATTACATTCTTAAAAATATTTGGCAAAGTTTCGAAGGTTCACAACCACCATTATTTTTTTTCCGAAGCTGTTGTTGATACAAGATGGAGTGCTTCGAAATTAAAAAATTATGGCAACAAAAGTTTTGGAAGCACACATGTTGACCAACAACAAAGCCAAAATGATTATTGTTTACATATCCACTTCGCAGACAATCTGGAGTATAAAAATGCCATGTCTAATACATAGCAAAGACCAGCTTTTGGTCAAGAATGATGATTTTCACATTGCATGGTAGAAAACAACAAACATGTGAACTCATTGTTTTTTCTATAGAGTTTATTCTTTCTTGGCCAACTGTACATTTGTATTGGCCATTTTTTCATATAAAATCATGAAAATAGCCAGGACAATTATTATTGGTCATTTCCATGCTTCTCATTATGAAAATATAGGAAAAAAAACTTAACAAATATATTTTTTAGACTTTGATATTTTGTTAACCATTTCATCAAAATTAAATTTTGATGTGAAACAAAAATCCAAAATGAATTTTGAACAACGAAGATAGTGGCATATGGTGGTTTTGGAAATTTAAATATTTTGAGATTTTTCACATCATCAAAAATTTTAAATCTATTAACCGTGAGTTGCTCATAATTTTTAACCAAACTTAAAAACATCCTCTCTAACAAGTTTTTCATGACTTGGCTCTCTACAAATGGATGTATGAACCCCCCGAGCCATATATGGAATATCATTCTTAGCCATGTTTGACTCAAGAACATGCTCTTTCGTTATGTTAATTTCATAATTTGGCTATTTAAAAACGAACTCTTGAACTCTCCGAACCATTAATGAAATTATTTTTTCACCAATTTCAGTCATAAAAAACTTGAAAACATTTTGTAAAACCCCACGAAATTTAGTCATTAAAGACTTGACAAGAAGGGTTGATAACTCATGTTTCCATTGGTAAATTTTCATATCAAGTTGATGAATTACTCCAATTAAATGGTATGTTTTTTCTTCTACCAAATAATATGATAATGAAGTAACAACTTGAAAATATTCTTCATCAAGAAAACGGATCTCTTCTAGGAATGACAACGGGGCGGGGCGGGGCCGAGGATCACCCTCCCCGTCCCCGATCCCCGATGGTGGAAACTCCCCCCGTCCCCGGTCCCGACTCCGACGGGGAACCTATCAGAGTCTCCGTCCCCACCCCCAACGGGGATCGGGTTTCCCCGACCTCGAAAGTTCCTCAGACCCAAAAAAAAAAAAAATCGAAACAGCAACAAGTTTGCAGATCTGAGAGACATCATCGAACAAAAAAAATCCAAAAATCCAAACATCATCAAACAACATCATCATAGAACAACATCAACACCAACATCATCATCAAACAACATCAACACAACATCAACATTACAACGGGAGAGAGAGAGATCTGAGAGACATATCTAAGTATAGAGAGAGAGAGATCGCCGATTTGTGAGTGAGTTTGCGTGAGTTTGCAGATCTGTGAGCGAGGGAGGCCTTTGAGTTTGTGTGAGTTTGCAGATCTGTGAGGAGTGAATGGGTCTGTGTGAGTTTGCAGATCTGTGAGTGAATGGATCTGTGAGTGAATGGGACAGCAGAGAGGGAGATCGGCGCCGGCGGTGTTAGCGGCGGAGGAGGAAGGCTTTTAGAGAGAGAGATGAGAGGCGGTGTCAGCGGAAGAGGAGTATAGAAAGTAATATTATGAGAAGATAGAAAGTAATTGGTTTTGTGTATAGATATAATATAATATTATATTATATTAGATAGTAATTGGTTCTGTGTATAGATATAATATAATATTATATTATATTAGATGAATATATTGTATTAGATCTAAAATGAGAGAGGGAGAGGAAGGCGTGGAGAAACTACAGGGAACGGGGCCGAGGCCGAATTACTTATCACCATCCCCGGCCCAAAAATGAGCGGGGATTTTTTTTTTAATACCGTCCCCGGCCCGTCGAAGGTATTTTTCGGGGAAACACTATGTTAATCAGGGTCAGGGGGTCGGGTCCCCATCGGGCCGGGTTTAAATTGCCATCTCTAATCTTTTCTTGAATGTTCAAAATTTTTCTTTGACGACAATATATTTCATATTGATAAATTTGAATGGCAAAATCCAATTCGTTTATCATTTCTTCTTCTATGCCTTCTTCAAGATGTTTATTTTCTCTTTGTTGTCTTCGTCTAACCATTATAATGATAGTCCTACTGGACGTGCCAAAAATATATGTTGGTTTTTTTTACTTTTGAGGATTAGAAATGTAATTTGAGCATGCTAGTAAGGATCAATAATTCCTTACAGAAATACTAAGTGCCAACCAATTAACCAGACAATTGCTTCATAGTTCTTTTAGTCTCAATGAAGAAGACTTTTACTGGTAGTTTGTTTTTAGGAGAAAATTCAGAAGACAGATCACAAAAATAAAAGAAAGAGGGAGAAACAGTTTCAGAAATCAAATTTCATTAAATAACCAAGAGTTTACAATTTGTTCCTTCGCACTCTCATAGCTTTGAAGGGAATTACAGCAATAGACTATCTTAGAACTACTCCTAGGAATTAGAAGTGCAGAACAGGAAAAATAAATGATTAGAAAATAAAAGACTGGAAATGTAAATTGACAGGAAAATATAAAGCAAAATAAACTGGCTTCTGGATCTGGTTCTGAGTCTTGTAAATGTAGCCATCAATGGCTATTTATAGGAAAAACTTTTCAGCAATAACTACCGAATAATCACTTAAAACTACCCACTCTTCTACTTTTATTCCCACAATGTCACATATCCCTCCATGTCTTTCACTAAGTCAATCTGTTCATCATATTCTTCACATATGCTTTAATTTCTTTCACTTTGTCTTTCATGTTCTACCATACAAGACCACTAACTTTGTAACTTCTTTTAACTCTTGATTGATCAAAAAAGTGTCACGTGTCCTGCAATAATAATATTACTATTTATAGTGTCAACAGATTTATAATAAGAAAAAATGTTCCAAAAAAACATACTGTAACAGTGAAATTTTTACAATAACGATTAAATTTTATGGATATTTTGATTTTAAAAAATGAATAGACACAATCTATTATATCATTTTATGTTTTCTTTTTTTTTTTTTTTTTGGTTGGATCTTGCGCACAAATGCCATAGGAAACGAGAAAATAAAAAATAAAAAAATTTGAGAAAAACACAAGGTATCTTTTTTTTCAATTATATATATATTATAAATAACTGGACATTTGACATAAATAGAAATAAAGTTTCAAAAAATCCATCTAAATGCTCACATATATACAGGGCCGGCCCTCAATTTTAAATAAAATGTAAGGCCCCCAACTGGGGGAGTGTATCATGTCGTGTTATTTCATAATTACTTTAATATTAGTTTAATTCATTTATTTTCATGTTGTCGTATGGTATTATTTTGATTCGAGTCCGATTGATGTTTAATGTAATAACTTTCACTTTTAATTAAAAATAACTTAGCAAAACGTATGGAGAGATTAAATTTTTTTTCATAAGTTGAATTTTATAAAATTTATTTCCAGTAAATAAAATTATTCATAGAATATTTGATTTTAATTCAATTGCATTTTTCTAATTAAAAAAATTGTACCTTATTACTATATATTTTTTACTAGATTGACTCTAAAATAGGTAACAAAAAAATACATATCTTAAACAATAAAAAAATATTAGCCTTAATTATTATTTTATATACTTTTTTACTCAGTTAGATGGAATTAAATAAAAGATTAAAAAAATGTCATAACATCCCTTAGTGAACATTAAAATATATAACTAATAATTCATGTTATTGAGTCGTGTCATACTTAGATTCATGTTGAAAAACAGTCAACCTTAATTTGCTACTTTTATAAATTGCTTGAGTTGTGTAGAAAATTTTTATCCTTACCCCCAATTAATTTTAGTTATTGTAGCATTGGTAAGCTAAAAAATAAAGATTCAATTCAACTAATTAAAATTCAATTATTTTATATATATTATATATATTTGTTATCTAAATTTTGTTAAATTATAATGCAATAGAAATAAATTTTATCTTTTTTGTTTTATCCAAACACTTTTTTTTTTTTGGTAATGATATATGAAGGATTCAATTTAAAAAATTCACCTTAGGCCCCTAATAATTCTGGGTCGGCCCTGCATATATAATAGTATAGAAGATAGATAGAAGATATATATATATATATATTTGTATATTGTTACTCAATTTAAAATTTGTTATTTTTTAATAAAAATTGTTTGAATTATGCTATTATTAGGCATCCCTTACCTAATCCAACGCATTACATGTCGAGAAAGATATAATAAAAATTTAAAAAAATGAAAAAAAGGTTGGAATGGAAATGCTGCTTCTAACGCATTTTCAGATGCCCGTCGTGGTGGTTGGTATGCCTTATCAATCTAAAATAAATAAGCGAATATTAAAAAAATAGAGAGGAAAAAAATAATTTCAAAATTATGGAGGTACAAAGTTATTATTATTATTATTATTTTTTATTATTTATTTATTTATTTATTTATTTATTTATTTTTATTTTTTTGAGAACAATACAGCAACACAAATATATTAAGCTAAACAGAGTGTCTTACAGCAATTGCAAGATGGTGAGCCTCTTGGACCACCTCTCGCTCCACCTTCTCTAGTCTATTTGATAATATTTATGTTTTCAGTTTATATTTACAAAAATTTTATAAATTAGTTTTTGTTTATTTTATTTATTTTTAGAAAAACATAAACTACAAATGCGTTTGGTAATTGACAAAATATTTTAAAAAATTTAAAAATATAAAAAAGAGTGAGAAATAGCAAGTGATGGCAAGTGGCAGCAGAAGACAGTGGTGGAAAGTTGTGACGGTGGGTGGTGGGTAGCGTGTGGTGATGGGTGGGTGGGTGACGGTAGCGGGTGGTAGGTGGTAGCGAGTGGGTGGTGGTGGTGGCAGCGATGGCAGGTAGGTGGTGGATGGCGGGTGGTGGTGGTGGTGGCGTGGCGGTGGTGGTAGTGGATGGTGGTGGTGTGGTGGGTGATGGTGGCGGATGGTGATGGTGGGTGGGTGGGTGACGGTGGCTGGTGGTAGGTAGTAGCGAGTGGGTGGTGCGTGATGGTGACGGGTGTGTGGCGGGTGGGTAGTGGTGGCGGGTGGTGATAGTTGGTGGGTATAGAAATTGCAACGGGCTGGGGCGGGGCCGGGGACCACACTCCCTGTCCCCGATCCCCGATGGTTAAAATATCCCCGTCCTCGATCCCCGGTGGGGAAACTCATCACCCCCCTATTCCCATCCCCAACGAGGATCGGGTTTTCCTGACCCCGCAAAATCCCCGAGGTTTTTTTAATTTTTTTTTTCATTTTGTTCAAGAATAACAAATCAACATAGCAGATCTGAGTACCAACAATCATCATCAACAGATTTAAATTAAAAAAAAACAATTAATCTGAAAAAAAAAATATGTTTTCATTATCATCAACAGATTTAATTTATATAAAAAAAAAATCTGAAAAAAAAATATATACATATATATATATGTTTTCATCATCATCTCAACAGATTTAAACTAAAAAAAAAAATCTAAAAAAAAACAGATGTACCAACAATCAGATCAAAACGAGAGAGAGAAAGAGATAACAGATCTGAGTACAGATCTAACAGATCTGAGAGATCGTGGCTGTGGCGAGATCAACGGCGGCTGTGGCGAGATCAACACAGGTATTAACGGCTGTAGCTGTGGCTGTGGCAAGATCAACGGTGGTGGTGGGACACGCCGACTGTGAGAGTGAAAGAGTTGAGAGAGAAGAACGAGAGGGTGAGTGAGAAGAACGAGCGGCTGCGGCTGTGGCTGTGGCGAGATCAACGGCGGTGGTGGGACATGCCGACTGAGAGAGAGAGAGTTGAGAGAGAAGAACGAGAGGGTGAGTGAGAAGAACGAGAGAGTGATAGAGTTAAGAGAGTAAGTGAGTCAGATACATATAATGAAGTCAGATAGATATAATGATATATTATTGCACTAGATATATATTGTAATACAACTAGTGAGTCAGACAGATATAATGATACACTATTACACTACATATTTATTATAATACAACTAAACACCAACATAGGTATTAGCGGGGAAATTCTGGGGAAATTTCGGGGCGAGGCCGGGCTGGGGCTTAGGAGCCTATCCCCGTCCCCGGCCCGAAATTGATCGGGAAGTGATTTTTTAATACCATCCCCGTTCCCGCGGGGATATTTTTCGGGGAAAAACCACTTATTTTGGTGGTGGTGGTGGTGGTGGTGTTGGTGGTGGTGGTGTTGGTGGGTGGTGGTGGCAGGTGGTGGCAGTAAAGGCGGTGGATGGTAGTGGCGGGTGGATGGCAGGTGGGTGGTGGTGGTGGTGGTGGCGGCGAGTGGGTGGCAGGTGGGTGGTGGTGGCAGGTGGTAGGTGGTAGGGGCAAGTGGGTGGTAAGTGGTGGTGGCGGAAGACGGTGGTGGAAAATGATAGCTGGTGGTGACTAGTGTTGGGTGGTAAAAAAAAAAAACTCAAAACTCAAAACGGAAACACATTTTTTGAGTTTAGATTTTTTGGCCAAATTTATAAACTGAGACCACTGATTTATAAATCAAAAATTTTACCAAACAAGTTTTTATTTGAGTTTTTTAAATTTTTGTAAATATAAACAGAAAACTGAAAACGTAAGTGTTACCAAACGGCACATAATGAAAAAGTTTACAATAATACAATATATCAGTCAAAATGGATTAGAGACTCCAATCATAGTCTTGATCATAGCTTTGGAATAATAGTACTAGGACTAAGCAGTCTGTTTGTAACAGCAAGCTGGAGATGCCGTAATGGTATGCCCAACGCAGAGCCTTGAGAACAGCAGCTGCTTCAGCTTGTTGGAGAGAAAGCATTGGTGGCCCTAAAATAGCTTCCTCATAGACCCGCTGATGATCTGTATCAAAACAGACCTAGGCCAAGCCAGTTCGGTTGCCAACAGAGAGCCAAGATCCATCCACAACAATGTGCATGCGCGGAACAGCTGCAGTGGGTGTTGTAACATTCTGCAAAATAACCTGATGAAAAATTCTGTGTTGAGAAAAAGTACCAGAGTGAGAAAGTTTGTCACGACCCAAACCCGCCCCTATGGGTTTAGTACCGTAATCGACCAGTAATTCAAAATTACCGAAGGCCTGCTTAACAGTGAGATAGTAATATAGAGTACAAGGGCATGGCGGAAGCCAATACAGTAGATAAACAATGTCCAATGAGTTGTGACGGTTTGTATACAAAAAGATTTTTCATACATATACATGTATACAGTACAGAACGGTATGCACAATATTTACAATCATACAAAACAGGGGCCTAATCCCCATTAGACAGTACAGTAACAGTCAGTCTATACAGTCATTACAAAACAGAACAGATGGGGGGAAAAAAACTAAAACACCCCATAGCCTTAGCTAGACAAGCTCGGAACCTCGCAGTGAGGCACAGTGGTTGGCTGGACAAAACTAGGAGTTTACCCCGACGCTCCTACCTCCGGTCTGGTGCCTGTTCACCTACATATATATATGAGCAGTGAGCTAAAGCCCAGTGAATAACATAAAGCGTAAAGGGGTTTAGAATGAATGTCCTTACAGTAATAAAAACAGTTCGTTTCAATCAGTATATCAGTTGTTCAAGACAAGATAAATATATGTGGTACATCCATTAGCATAACATAAGAAATGATGGGTCTAAAAGGCGAACAAGAAATGATGGCCATCAATCGAAGAATGAGTGGTTCCAACAAAGGAACCGATAGAGATTTCTATAACAGTAACAGTCAGTAACAGTAGTTGTTAAGGATGCCATAATACAATTCAGAATATAGGACACACATTCATTCAGTTAACAGTAGCAGTTCAGAAAACAGTACAGTTCAATTGTTCAGAAGATAATCATTTTTGAACATATCTTTACACAATTGTTACTCATAGAGTTCTGGGCTACAGTAAGCTAGAGCGTCTCCTCGGAAAGCCAACCCTACACAGTTTACAGAATGAACACACACTAAGCTACACGGTTGGGAAAGATAATAACTTCTAATTGCCTCGGTGTGTTCTACATTTATATCCTCAATAAGATGACTTAAATATGCCCTAGGAATGCCTAGGATGGAAAGAGGATGTAAAGATGCACTCAGAAAACATTTTCAGAATTTTCAGTGAAACAGGTCCCGCCAATCAGAGGTTACTCCGCCAGCGGACAAACAAAGGCCCCCGCCGGCGTCAACTTACGGCCGAGCGGACCAAAAAGTACTGTATAGGTGAAATTCACGCTCGACGCCCGCTCGAGCGTGTCACCCAATCCTCCGCTCGAGCGTACATTTCTTCGCTCGAACGGACTGATGAACAGTGTAAGTACTAGGAGCTCGAATTTCCCGCTCGAGCGGGAGTCCAAAATCTGGAATTTTCAGATTTGAACTTTCAAGCTCAAATCAAGTTTAAATGCATCAAATTCGATCCTCTTGGGCTAATTTTCTGGAAAACACTTCAAAACTCATAATATCACATGTTTCAAAGATCAATTTGGTAAATCAAAGTCCAAGGGTGTTTAATTCAAACTCAATTTCAAACCAATTTTTATGAACATGCTACAAACATGACATGCATGAGTTTAAATCATTTCAAAGCTTTAAATACAAGCTCAAATGAACTCATTCTTTTCAAAATAAAATGAAATCATGCTCTACTCTCAAAACATGGACATGAATGTGAGAAATTAAGAACTACAACCTCAAAACTTCAATATATATACATGTATGCAACAATTAAGCTCCATGACAACAATTTGAGCCGTAAATTGGCTCTAGACTTCAACTCACTCTAAACCATGCAAGAAATCAACTCAAAACATAAACAAGGAGGCAATGAATCTACTTTAAGTCTTGTAGTTCAAGAACGGAGCTCAAATATGCAATCTCTTCTACAATTTCTTCAATTACCAAGCAAATCACAAGCTAGAACTTAATTTCTCTCCCTCTAACTCTCTTGGTCGGCAAGAACAAGGAAAAAGGAGCTGAGGAAAATGTTTTGATCAAGTGTACAAAGGCTCTAATATGTTCAAGATAGTGGGCCACTAGGATGACAATGTTGTAATTAAAGCCAACTATGCAATTCAACCTATTTAATCTAATTTAATCATACCAAATCAATTTTCAATTAAATACACCATAAAATCATATAAATTTTAATGAACACAAAACATCAATAAATTTCAGATTCGGCCGTCGATAAGGCCTTCAATTTGCAGTTTAAACACAAAGACATGAACAGATAATCAAACGATCAACAGATAGAATGCAATTCAAATAGGTACACTCAATCAATTCGGTTTCTGTTTTCAGTCAATCAGTTCAGTATTTCAATTACTTCAGTTATCAGTCATAATCAGTCTCAGTTTAATAGTATTCGGTAATTTATCGGTAAATAGTGGTGAGGGTTATTACAGTCTCCCTTCCTTATAAAGAGTTTAGTCCTCTAAACTCGAGTTACTTTCGTTCTGGAGGAAAAGAGGATTCAGTGGAAACAGTTCAGGATATCTTTTAGCCATGTCATCTTCCCTTTCCTAAGTGGCATACACGCCACCATGGCTTTGCCAGTCAACTTTCATTAACGGGATCTCTTTGTTTCTCAACTTCTTGATCCGTCTGTTCACAATCTGTATAGGCCATTCCTCATAAGTGTAGTCATCACTCAGCACTACACGAGTTGGCTCTATCATATGAAAAGGATCCCGGAGGTAGTCCCTCAACATAGAGACGTGGAAGACGTTGTGGATATGCTCCATTTCAGAAGGAAGCGCAACTTGATACGCCACCGGATTGATTTTCTCAATAATCTCGTACGGTCCGACATATCTTGGCGCTAACTTGCCTTTGACTCCAAAACGAGTCTGGCCTTTCATCGGTGTCACTTTCACAAAGACGTGATCACCCACTTCATACTCTCTGTCTCGCCTTCTGAAATCTGCATAACTTTTCTGTCTACTCTATGCAGTTTTCAATCTCTGTTGTATTAGTTTCACTTTCTCAGTCGTTTCATACACAATCTCGGGCCCAAGCAAAGGCCCATCTCCAACTTCTGCCCAGCAAATCGGAGATCTACATTTTCTGCCATACAATGCCTCGAAAAGCGCCATACCAATACTTGAATGATAGCTGTTGTTGTAGGCGAATTCAGCTAAGGGCAAATGGCTTTCCCAGTTTCCTTGGAAATCAAGGACACACATTCTCAATAAATCTGCCAGAGTCTGGATGGTTCTTTCTGACTGGCCATCTGTCTGAAGATGATAGGCACTACTCAATCTCGCTCAAGACTAATGCAACAGTAGGCTTTGCCAAAATCTCGATGTAAACTTCGAATCGCTGTCAGAAACAATAGACACAGGCACTCCATGCAGTCTAACAATTTCATCAATATAGAGTATAGCCAATTTGTCCACATTATAAATCGTCTTAACAGATAAGAAGTGAGCAGATTTAGTCAGTCTATCAACAATAACCCAAATTGAGTCCATACCTTTACGGGAGCGAGGCAATTCAACGATAAAATCCATAGTAGTATGTTCCCATTTCCACTCCGGTATCGGTAAGGGCTGCAATAAGCCTGCGGGTCGTTGATATTCGGCTTTGACTTGTTGGCAATGAAGACATTTTGATACGAAATCGGCAATTTCTTTCTTCATTCCCGGCCACCAAAAATTCAGTTTCAAATCTTGATACATTTTCGTGTTTCCTAGATGAATAGAAAATTTTGAGTTGTGGCCCTCTTGCAGAACTCTTCTTTTAAGTTCAGTATCATTCGGTACACATAGTCTTTCTTGAAATTTCAGTACATTATTTTCAAATTTGAAACCCGATCTTGGTTTAGACTCCCTTTCTTCGATGATCTTCCTCAAGAAGTCATCATGTTGCTGTTTCTCTTTAATTTCTTCAATCAGTGCCAGTTGAGCAGAAATAACAGCTATTGTTCCACCTTGTTCTCTCAAAACGATTTTAATTTCAGATTTTTCAAGGTCACAAAGCAACTCTGTCTGCCCGGTAAGCAAACAGGCTAAATTCCCAATCGATTTCCGACTCAATGCATCGGCAACGGTGTTGGCTTTTCCCGGGTGGTACAGAATCTGTAGGTCATAGTCTTTAATCAGTTCTAGCCATCTCCGCTATCTCATGTTCAGTTCCTTTTGTGTGAAGAAATAGTTTAGACTCTTATGGTCGGTATATACTTCACATGTCGCCCCATAGAGATAGTGACGCTAGATTTTCAAGGCAAATACCACTGTGGCAAGTTCTAAGTCATGGGTCGGGTAGTTCTTTTCATGCGGTCTCAGTTATCGGGAAGCATAGGCAATTACTCTCCTATTCTGCATTAAAACACATCCCAAACCCTTATAAGAAGCATCACTAAATACAGTATAACCATCCGTACCTAAAGGTAAGGTAAGAACTGGTGCAGTCACGAGTCGAGTTTTCAACTCTTGGAATGCGGATTCCCTTTGGTCAGTCCAGTCAAATGATATCCCCTTCTGAGTCAATTGAGTCAAAGGTAAGGCAATTTTGAAGAAATCTTTGACAAATCTTCTATAATATCCAGCCAAACCCAAAAAGCTTCGGACTTCTGTCACATTTGTTGGTCTAGGCCAGTTTACTACAGTTTCAATTTTCTGCGGATCAACAGAAATCTCATCTTTGCTAACAACATGCCCCAAAAACATAACATGATCAAGCCAAAATTCACATTTAGACAGTTTAGCATAAAGTTTCTGTTATCTTAGAGTCTGTAGGACAAGTCTCAGATGATGTTCATGTTCTTCTATACTTTTAGAGTAAATCAGTATGTCATCAATGAATACGACAATAAAGTCATCAAGGTATGGTTTAAAGATTCTGTTCATGAGGTCCATAAATGCAGTAGGTGCATTGGTAACTCCGAAATGCATAACTAAAAATTCGTAATGTCCATACCTCGTTCGAAACGCAGTTTTATCAATGTCTTCTAGTTTAACTTTCAGCTGATGATATCCGGATCTGAGATCAATCTTAGAAAATACTTGAGCACCCTATAACTGATCAAATAAGTCATAAATTCGAGGCAATGGGTATTTATTTTTCACAGTTACCTTGTTCAGTTCGCGATAATCAATACACAGTCTCAGTGAGCCGTCTTTCTTTTTCACAAACAAGACAAGTCATGCGGTGAAATCTTGGGCACGATGAACTTTTGTCTAACAGTTCTTGCGATTGCACTTTCGATTCTTTTCGATTCGATTGGAGCCATTACAGTAGGAGCTTTTCGATATGGGTGCAGGAATTACATCAGCGGTGAATTCAATCTCCCTGTCAATCAAATCCCCTGGCAGATTATGTGGTAAAACATCTGGGATTTCTCTGACTATGGGAATATTGTTCACATTAGCATTATCATCGATGAATCTGATCAATCTGAGAACACAGATACCCTTTACACCCCTTCCTAATCAATTTAACAGCTTTCACAGAAGAAATCAAATACGGGGGAGATACTACTCTACTTCTATTAAATACAAATTCGGGTAAACCAGGTGGACGGAAAACAACTTGCTTGGTCACACAGTCAATGGTAGCATGGTATTTTTGTAACCAGTCCATCCCTAATATTACATCAAAATGATCAATGTTCAATGGCAGTAGATCAATAAACAGATGCATATCCCCAACAATAATCTTACAAGCAGGATACATATATGCACATGTCATGGATCCCCCAATAGGTGATGATATAGCTAACAGATAATTCATGGGTTCTAAGGGTCTATTCAATTTCTGTGAAAAAGCATGTGATACATATGAATGTGTAGACCCCGAATCAATCAGTACATATGCATTTTGAGTACAAATAGAGAGGATACTTAACACAACAGTCTCAGTATTTTGTACATCTCCCGGTACTAGGGCGAACACTCGGTCCTGCCTCATGGGCTCTTTCCCGGTAGCTTTGGGGTTCGATTTTGGTGCAACAGTTGATGCTGTGGCGTTGCCTCCAGCTTTACTATTGCCCGGAGCAGTGGAAGGGCAATCTTTAACCATGTGGCCCACCTTGCCACACCTGTAACAAGCACCAGATAGTTTATAACACACTCCCTTATGGTTCTTACCACATTCGGAGTAGGGCGGTGTGGAACCACTCCCTTGGCTGGGGTTAGTTGTTGACCCCGTATTCTGTTTCTTGTTCAATGGGTTATGCTTTCCTTTCTTGAATTTAAAATTCTACCTTTTACCACGCCATTCAGACGCTGGTGTTTCAGTTTTCAGTGCTTCGATATTCGCTTCAGCCATCAAGGCTCGGTCAAGGACATTTACATAAGTCGGTAATTTCAGAACACTTATTCTGTCGAGTATTGCAACATTTAGGCCGCCTTCAAACCTTCTGGCCTTCTTGTAATCGGTGTCCACCATGTGTGGTGCATATCTAGCAAACCCAGTGAACTTTGCTTCATATTCAACAATAGACATTGTGCCCTGTCTTAGCTGTTCAAATTCAGTCACCTTTCTGTCCCTGACACACTGAGGGAAGTACTTTTCAAAGATGACTACTTTGAATTGAGCCCAAGTCATAACAGTGTTGTCATCACGGGTAAGCATCCACCACCTTCTAGCCTCTTCTTGCAGAGTAAAGGTGGCCAACAGTACTTTATGTGCTTCAGAGCACGGAAACACCTCAAACAATTTTTCAGTGTCCAAAACCCATGCTTCAGCCTTCAATGGTTCAAGGTCTCCCTGAAAGGATAGTGGTTTCAGTTTGCTGAACTTCTGGGTAAGAGCAATTATGTCCCCATCATTAACATTCACATTCTGTTCCGGCTGTACCAGAGGAGGAGGTGGAGGCTGTTGGTTCTGTTGTTGATCAAATCTTTCAGTTATCAGTTCTATCACTCGTTCCAGTCTTGCCATTCTTGCCTCAGAAGATGAGGATTCAAATTCATTTGCAGTTCTTGTATTATCCATTTCACTATAAACAGTGGTAGCAATTATAAACATAAACAGTTGTATACTTAAACAGTTTAACACATTAGCATGTATTCAGTCATATCATAGTCACACACTTTTCATGCTCATGAAATGCCCTAATCACTTCTCTAGGACATCCTATAGCTCATTTGGACACGTGTGTGCAGTATAACTCGTGGTTAAGTATCGTTCTGATACCACTCTGTCACGACCCAAACCCGCCCCTACGGGTTTAGTACCGTAACCAACCAATAATCCGAGATTACCGAAGGCCTGCTTAACAGTGAGACAGTAATACAGAGTACAGGGGCATGGCGGAAGCCAATACAGTAGATAAGCAATGTCCAATGAGCTGTGACGGTCTGTATGCAAAAAGATTTTTCATACATATATATGTATACAGTACAGAACGGTATGCACAATATTTACAATCATACAAAACAGGGGCCTAATCCCCATTAGACAGTACAGTAACAGTCAGTCTATACAATCATTACAAAACAGAACAGAGGGGGGAGGAAACTAAAACACCCCATAGCCTTAGCTAGACAGGCTCGGAACCTTGCAGTGAGGCACAGTGGTTTGCTGGACAAAACTGGGAGTCTACCCCGACGCTCCTAGCTCCGGTTTGGTGCTTGTTCACCTACATATATATATGAGCAGTGAGCTAAAGCCCAGTGAATAACATAAAGCATAAAGGGGTTTAGAATGAATGTCCTTACAGTAATAAAAACAGTTCGTTTTAATCAGTATATCAGTTGTTCAGTACAGTAAACAGTCATATGTGGTACATCCATTAGCATAATAGTACAGTAAACAGTAGGTCTAAAAGACCGAACAGTAAATGATGGCCATCAATCAGTAAACAGTAGTGGTTCCAACAAGGGAACTGACAGAGATCTCTATAATAAAGAATAACAAGAATGAGTTGCTAAGGATGCCATAATACAGCCGTAATATAGGATATACATTCATTCGATTAATAATAGATTATGAAAGATAGTTCAATTGTTCAGAAGATAATCATTTTTGAACATATCTTTACACAATTGTTACTCACAGAGTTCTAGGCTACAGTAAGCTAGAGCGTCTCATCGGAAAGCCAACCCTACACAGTTTATAGAATGAACACACACTAAGCTACACGGTTGGGAAAGATAATAACTTCTAATTGCCTCGGTGTGTTCTACATCTATATCCTCAATAAGATGCCTTAAATATGCCCTAGGAATGCTTAGGATGGAAAGAAGATGTAAAGATGCACTCAGAAAACATTTTAAGAATTTTCAGTGAAATAGGGTCTCGCTCGAGCGGACAGGCAAACAAAAGCCCCTCGCTCGAGCGTCAACTTACCTGCTCGAGCGGACCAAAAAGTACTGGATAGGTGAAATTCACGCTCGACGCCCGCTCGACGCCTCGCCGGCGTGTCACTAATCCTCCGCCGGCGACATTTCTTCGCCGAGCGGATGATGGCTGAAATCTTGAGAGCTCGAATTTCCCACTCAAGCGTCACTTTCCCCGCTCGAGCGAGAGTCCAAAATCTGGAATTTTCATATTTGAACTTTCAAGCTCAAATCAAGTTTAAATGCATCAAATTCGATCCTCTTGGGCTAATTTTTTGGAAAACACTTCAAAACTCATAATATCACGTGTTTCAAAGATCAATTTGGTAAATCAAAGCCCAAGGGTGTTTAATTCAAACTCAACTTCAAACCAATTTTCATGAACATGCTACAAACATGACATGGATGAGTTTAAATCATTTCAAAGCTTTAAATACAAGCTCAAATAAGCTCATTCTTTTCAAAATAAAATGAAATCATGCTCTACTCTCAAAACATAGACATGCATATGAGGAATTAGGAACTACAACCTCAAAACTTCAATATATATACATGCATGCAACAATTAAGCTCCAAAACAACAATTTGAGCCATAAATTGGCTTTAGACTTTAACTCGCTCTAAACCATGCAAGAAATCAACTCAAAACATAAACAATGAGGCAATGAATCTACCTTAAGTCTTGTAGTTCAAGAAGGGGAGCTCAGATATGCAATCTCTTCTATAATTTCTTCAATTACCAAGCAAATCACAAGCTAGAACTCAATTTCTCTCCCTCTAACTCTCTTGGTCGGCAAGAACAAGGAAAAAGGAGTTGAGGAAAATGTTTTGATCAAGTGTGCAAAGGCTCTAATATGTTCAAGATAGTGGGCCACTAGGATGGCAATGTTGTAATTAAAGCCAACTATGCAATTCAACCTATTTAATCTAATTTAATCATACCAAATCAATTTTCAATTAAATACACCATAAAATCATATAAATTTTAATGAACACAGAACATCAATAAATTTCAGATTCGACCGCCGATAAGGTTTTCAATTTCCTGTTTAAACACAAAAACATGAACAGATAATCAAACGATCAACAGATAGAATGCAATTCAAATAGGTACACTCAATCAATTCGGTTTTAGTTTTTAGTCAATCAGTTCAGTATTTCAATTACTTCAATTATCAGTCATAATCAGTCTCAGTTAACAGTATTCGATAGTTTATTAGTAAACAGTGGTAAGGATTATTACAAAGCTCGTAAAAAACATTGTGCTGTGGTGAAAGAAGTAGCGATAATAATTCATTAGCTGCCATGATCGTGCGTTCAATGGACACATCAACTCTATGAAATTCCACGGGATTGCGTTGCAGCCAAATGGCCCATAATAAGGCAATTGAGTGAATTAAAATCTCCGAGTCGCGTATTTGTTGCACCCAACCATGAAACCATGAAAAGAAAGACAAGGGTCTGCCAACTCCAAAGTCTAATCCCAAAATCGACCCGCGCCATACCCGTTGAGAAATGGGACAATCAAAAAATAGATGTTCAATAGATTCCTCGTGTTGAAAACACCTAGAACAAATTGGATCAATAGTCAACCCCCGTTTCTTAAGTTCTCGTTTCACCGGAAGAATATTATGAAGACATTTCCACACAAACAAGATCCGTTTGGATGGGATCTTAAACTGCCATAATCGTTTCCAAACTTCTCAGTCCGGATTAGGCCTACAATAGTTTGGAAATTGTCGAATCAACGCTTGTCTATAACCCGATTTTACTGAATATTCTCCACTTTTGGTTGGACCCCAAACCAGTCTATCATCAATGTCAACCTGAGATATGTGCATGGATAAAATATAAGATACAACATGTTCAGGAAAAAGCATGTTCAATAAATCTATACGCCAAGAGCGAAGCAAGGGATCTATGAAGTGTGCAACCCGCAAACCAGGGCAAATGTCACTCCAACCTCTACCTCTACAGGGATTGGAAACTATCGGAATCCATTGATCTTCAAACGGATTAATACACTGTCCATTCCCCCACTACCCACTGAAGCCCCGAGGCCAATAACAAACGTCCCCATGATATACTCCGCCATCTCCATGAAGATGACGAAGCTTGGCTAATGTCAAGAAAGGAACGCCTTTGACAATATTTGCCTAGTAAAACTCGCGAAAGTAATAAATTGGGACAGGATAAAATCCGCCATGCTTGCTTTGCTAACAATGCTTGGTTAAAACACGGAAGGTTTCTAAAACCCAATCTGCCCCAGTCTTTTGGAAGGCACAAATATGTCCATTTTTTCCAAGATATCCCTTTACCCCTGGATGAAGCCCACAGAAACTAACGAATAATAGATATAAGCTTATGATGGAAAGATTCAGGCATACGGAAGATAGACATTAGGTACACCAGAATGGATTGAAGAACATGTTTTACCAAAATTCCCCAACCTGCAAAATTTAAGAAATCACATTTCCAACCTTGTAGTTTATGACTAACTTTGCTCAAAATTGAATTAAAGATTTCCGACTTCGTGCGCCCTAAGAAACCCAAATTAACCCCCAAATAGATACCGGGCTTGGATACAACTTTAACTCCAAAAAGTGAGACAAGCCAATCCCTGGCCGAATGTGAAAAATTAGGGCTAAGAAAAAGCTCTGATTTGTGAAAGTTTATGCGCAACCCGGAATAGTGACAAAATGCATTTAAAAACCAATGGAAACACCAAATTTCGGTTGGCTTATAATTGAGAAATATGAAACAATCATTAGCAAAAAGCAGATGTGAAATGGGAGGCGACTGCTGACTAATGGCTATGCCTCGACAAATATTAAGAGACGCCAAATGCGCAAATCCTTCTGATAAAACTTGCATCACCAATAAAAATAAATACGGCGAAAGGGGGTCGCTTTGCCTCAGACCTGATTCAATGTGAGAGTCTGTTGATGGTGAAAAAAGTTGCTGAAAATGCTCCACAAAAGCCCTTTGGATATCCTGCAGCTGGGTGAGAACATGTCTATCTCTATCCTGAATGAGAGCAATGCGGTTCTTGCTCCGTCTCCAGAATGCCATTCGGTGAAAAAATTTGGTATTGCGATCCTCCAAATATGGCCAATGTTGTTTAGATTTCTGAGCCCAATATAACTCTTGCTTCTGTAACAAAATATCAAGTTGAAACCGCAACTCCTGCTCTTTAGAATTTAAATCTAAGGTTTGTAGCGACCCCTGAACCTGAAGTAAACGAGCTTGAATGTCTTCAATTTGACCTTGGAGACTCCTGAATGACAAAGCATTCCAGTTCTTCAAATGTCTGAAAACGATGGCCTGCCGCTGTACACAAGAAGCAACATCGGGAATGGGCATCTTCCAAATTTTTTAGATAATATCTTGGGTGGAAGGATCTGTTAACCAAACCGCCTCAAATCTTCTCTATTTATGTCCTAGAGGTTCCATTCGGCTAGTGTCAAGGAGTAACGGACTATGATCGGAATGTTGAATAGGCAACGTGATTAATGAAAAATGTGAGAAAGTTGTTGTCCAACTAGAAGAAACCAACACCTGATCCAGGTGCTCATAAACCGCTTTAGACTCTTTTCGATTGTTACACCAAGTATACCACACCCCTTGAGATGGAAGATCCACCAACCTATTGCAAAATATTAAGTCATTAAACGCCGATGCTTTAGGAATGAGTCGTTGATGTGAGCTGAGTTTTTCTGTCCAACCCCGAACCTGGTTAAGGTCTCACATAATATTAAATGGCCTTTGAAATTGCTGAAGTTTGGCTTCTACACTACCCCACACTTGGCCCTGAGCTAGAATAAAAGGAGATCCATACATGAAAATAATGAACCAACTTCCCTGCACAGAGTCATGAACCTGCAAAATAATGAAGTTCGCATTCCGTTCACATACCTCAATTAGAGTATCAGCATTCCAACCAACCCATAAACCACCAACTCTATCATTACAATCCACTCCACAATTATTCTGGAATCCCAAAGAATACCTAATTCAATTGACTTGCGGAACCGTGCGTTTGGTCTCCATTAAGAAACAAATATCGGGTTTGTACTTACGGATCAATTTCTTGCTGCTTGAACTGTCAGGGGGATGACCCAGATCCCTGCAGTTCCAGTTGAGAAGTTACATGGCAAGCGAGGAGGTTGTTATGGGATAACCTCCTGCGAAACCCTTCGAGTCAACCCAAGACTAGGATCCAAAACCAAAGCCATAAACCGACTTGTTTGATGATGAACTTGAGCTAAATCCAATGGAGAACATGCCTGTGGTACGTCGTAGCAGAGGTGTGACAACCCTCACCACTGATTAGTGCTAATCTATGATTAAGCATGATAATTGACTGATTGACTGAAATCCTGAACTGATTGATTGAGTGTATAGCTTAAATGCAATTCTATCTGTTGACTGTTAAATGATCTGTTCATATCTTATGTTTTAAACTGCAAATTGAAGGCCTTATCGGCAGCCGAACCAGAAATTGATTAGTGTTTTGTGCTAATTAGAATTTATGTAATTTTATGGCATGTTTAATTGAAATTTGATTTGGTATGATTAAATTAGATTTAATAATGTTAAATTACATAAGTTGGCTTTATTTACTAATTTGCCATCTAGTGGGCTACTTCACCAATATTGTTTGAGGCTTAGTCTTGCATCTCATTCTTGTTCATCCTTGAGAGACCAAACCGAGAGAAGGAGTGAGAGAGGGAAAACTTAGCTTCATTTGAGAATTGGCTTGGAAACTAGAAGAATTGAAGGCTAATTGTGCAATTTGAGCTTATATATCTTGTATTCTAGACCTAAGATAGAACATTTACCTTCTTGTTTGTGGATTTAAGTTAATTCTTGCATGGTTCATGGAAGTTTAGTGAGTTGACTCTAGAATTGGATTAGATTGTTGAATTGAGAGCTAAATCATGCATGCATGCTTTTATATTGAAGTTTTGAAATTGTTTCATGAAAATTGTTGCATGCATGTTCATATTTTGGGTCTTGATCCATGAACTCACCATGTTTTGAAGTTAAATCTTGTATTCGGTCTTGTTTTAGCACATTGGAGTTCCAAAGAACCCATGCATGTGTTGAATTTGCATTGTTCTTCATGTTCTTGAAGTTTATTTGAAAATTGTGTTTAATTGACTCACCTTTAGGCCTTGATTTCACAAATTGAGCTTTGAATCATGTTATACTATGAGTTTACAAGTGTTTTCCTGAAAATTAGCCCAAAATGATCGAAGTTGATGCATAAAAAGTTGATTTTGAGCTTGAAGGTTCAATCTGGGATTTCTAGAATTTGGACTCATGCTCGAGCGGGGAAATTGGCGCTTGAGCGTGGAATATAGGTAACCAGCACTTTGCATTGCTTTACAGTATACTCGAGCGAGGAAATGCACGCTCGAGTGAGGACCTAAGTCACACGCTCGAGCGAGGGTCAAGCGCCTGTCGAGCGTGAATTTCATACATCCAGTACTTTTGCCATGTTTTACAGTCCGCTCGAGCGAATAAAGTGATGCTCGAGCGGGGATCCTTTGTCTGCATGTCCGCTCGAGCGTAGAAAGACACGCTCGAGTGTGACCCCTGTTTTCTGAAAATTTTGTAAAGTGTTTAAAAGTGCATCATTGCATCCTCATTCCATCCTAGGCATTCTTAAGCCTAGTTTAAGGCATCTTAATGAGGATATTGATGTAAAACCACACCGAGTCTAAGTAGGGACTAAGTCTTCGATTCCCAAGTATGTGACTTAGTGTGTATTCATCCTGTAATTGTGTAGAGTTGGCATCCGAGGACGCGCACTAGCTTATCTGTAGCCCAGAACTCTATGAGTAACAATGTTGTAAAGATATGTTCGATCATGAATACTTTTTGAATGAACAACTATACTGCTTTCTGAAATGATATTCCTTACTAAATGAATGTTTGTCTTATTTGTGAACTGTATTCGTGGCATCCATAGCAATAGTTCTTATCGCACTCATCAAGCATTACAGAGATCTCTGTCGGTTCCCATATTGGAACCACTATCACATCTTGATATAATGGCCATCAATCGATTCGCTCTGTTAAAACCCTCTTTATCGCTTGTTGCTATTAGATGTACCACATATGACTATTATAGTTTTTGAATGACCGTTATGGCATGAAATATGAGCCATAAACTGAATGACTGATGTACTGATAATTAACTATTTTCAATACTGAAAGGACATTTATTCTTAACATCTTTACGCATATGTTATTCACTGGGCTTTAGCTCACTGTTCATATATATATGCAGGTGTACAGGCACCGAATCGATGCTAGGAGCGTTGGGTTAATCTCTCTTTTTGTCGAGCCAACCACTATGCCTCACCTTAAGGTTCCAAGCCTAACCGAGCCAAGGCTGTTTGGGGTGTTTTAGTTTTCCCTTTTTGTCTCCGTATGTAATACTGTATAGACTAAATGATAATTGTACTGTACTGTTCTAATAGGGATTAGGTCCCTGTCTTGGATGATTGTATATGAATATATATGTATTGTTTATGTGAATATGCATGAAGAGTCTTTTTGCATACAGAATGTCACAGTTCATTGGACATCTTCTATTTACTGTTTTGGCTTCCGCCAACCCTTGAACTCTGTATTACTATTTTACTGTTAAGCAGGCCTTTGGTAATCATCGGATTACTGGCCGATTACGGTGCTAAACCCATAGGAGCGGGTTTGGGTCGTGACAAGAGGCCACGGGGCTTCCGGTGAACTGACCCCAGTGTCGTAACCCAATTCCGAGGTGATGGGATCCTGCGCAGTAAGACCCGGGGTAACAGAACATCCACGCTGATGGCCGCTAGTAGGACGTAAAGACTGACCCCGACGACGCCGAGAAGTGGACCCCGGTGAAGAGCCCATAGCAGCAAGGAGATGGTTCGACCGAAGACATAGTTTCCGACGGCGACGCAGAGACGAAAACCTGGCCGGCTCCTCCCTTATTGGCCACGGGGTTGCATGGGCATGCATTATTGATGGAATAGAGTACCGTGCTTTCTTCCGTCGATTGAGATGCTTACGTAAAAGAGAGCCCAAACTGTGAGGAGGGCACATGGAATCAGAAACAATGCCCGAGTTATGCATGAGTAACTTGTTCTTACAATCATGTAATGGGCCCCTCACCGTGTCGAGAACGAACATGGGCTCTGTATCATATAATAAGTCAAAGCCTTAGTCCATTTGCTACAGTCGTTTCCTTATTGAAGGCCCACTTGAAATAGAGACAGGAGGAATAGAAGAAGAAATTGCAGCTACTACAGAAGAATTCTGGGGTCCAGTGTCCATCATGGAACTGGATTGGCCCACTTCAAAATTGACAGAGCCTGTATTGTTCCAGCTGCTTGGGCTTTCTTGGATAAAGGCCCGAGTGATAATGGGGGCCTCATCCATAGATAAATTCAGTCGTGGGCTAGGTCCACTAAGTTGAATAGCTCGAAGAACATCCTCAGTTGAAGCAAGTAAGGGACCGTGATCAGGACCATTAATGAAACCAGAGTAATTTTGTTGTTCTTGACGCGGCGAAGCTGTCAACTTGCCGACTCTTTTAGTTACCAACTACCCTGGTTTGATTCCCATTGATGAGAATTGACCCTCCCATTGATGCCACATGACTTCCAACTCACCTACCGAGTCCACCGGAGCTTGACCCAAACCCGAAAGTACATCAGAAGCAACTAGGCGAATCTTCGGGGAAGAGGCAGGCGGAATAACTCCATCCCTCCAGACAACTGGCATCGGGGACTCACTCCCCTCGGGCGTCCCTTGTTGTAAACCAGTGTCCCAATCCTGTTCCCACATATTAGCAAAGTCCGCGTCCAAATTGGGATCATGCCCATTGTTGGGTGGAACCACTTCTTCAGGGATTTCCATATGAGAATGGGTAGAGTTTTGAAAAATTCGAGTAGTGCGACGATCCGACCTATGGGCATTAGCTCGAATAGAAGCAGAGTACATTGGATGCAATTCTTGAGTCATCACCTGAGAATGAAGTCTCCGACCCATTTCTTGAAGATTGTCATCAAGTTGCCGTTGAGCCTTGTCAAAGGATAAAGCACAAGTAGTGATCGTGTGGCCTATTCTACCACAATTCTGACAAACCTTACAAACCCGCTCGTATCGACAACTAATCCAATGTTGGTGACCGTCACGGAACTTGAGAAAAAAGCCACTAATCAATGGCTTATCCAGGGATACCCATACTCGTAAACGCAGAAAATGGATATTGCGGGGCATTAGAGAGTCGATGTCAACTTTAACCACCTCACCAACAGTACATCCTAATCTGATCCCAGCTTCTTCAGTAAAGCATTCCAACGGTAATCCATACAATTGAACCCAAACCATCATTTTATCGAAGATCAAACGATCTAGGACCCAATCCGGCTTCCAATAATCAACAATGAGAAGTACCCCTTGGATAGCATAAGGACCATTGTCAACGATACGATGCATGTCACCTACTCGTTCAAATAGAAAAACATAGTGATTCTTACTGCGACCGTAGACATGCACGGATCCTTCCAAATGCCATAAATCATTGACATGCATTTGCATAAGATAGGAACCAAACCGACGAACATCTGCGACATAGCCAATCAAACATTTGTCCAGCTCATGTTGTTCCAACTGCACGTTGAGTCGTCCAATTCCATATTCAGACCGCTCCGAAAATGATAAAGCGAGGGAGGATGAAACACCTGATTGGGCCGAAGACTTCGCCTTTCCTCAGAAAATTCACTACCAACTTCAATTCCACTGCTATCAGTCCAACTCCCCTCACGTAGGTAAACAGTAGCTATTAGCTTTCACATCTGTAGATGACCTCACTCCCCTTGGAGACCACTTAACCTACCACAGCTGGAACACCCACGTTGGTTTACCCAAAAGGGAACAACCGAAGGATTTACCTAAGAACCTATCTCCGTTGACACAACGGACTTTGACAAAATCCACTAGAGAAAGACGGAAACACAAAGAAAAAAGATGGTAAAACAAAGCAAGAAAGCGACCGAACCGATCCACCAGTGAAAAAACAGAATAGCTGAGATGAAAGTAACAAAGAACACCTTAAACAACGACCGAAAAACCAACTTCAAACAAAAGGAGAAACAGTGTCCTCGCCTGGAGGAAGCCTAAGCTCTCTAGAGAGAGAAAATCTCTACCTCTCATCGACCATCCAGTACAAAGTTATTTATGTAAACAAATCTTATACCTCCATCATTTAATATATATTTTTTGAAAATTTCCCGTATAAATATTATGCCCTTCTTTTAATAGTTTTGTTTTTAAAAGTTAATATTAATATTGCTTTATAAAAAAAATATAAAATAAAAATTAATATTAACTTTGAAGGTGAAAACCTTTTAAAAAAACTATATATAAAAAAAAACTATTTTTTATTTTTTTATTTTTAGTTAAGTAAAACTAGTTTTTATAATTAAAAAAATTCTAATTACTGCCTTAGTATGAGTAATCGGCCATTATGTGTTTGTTAAGAATTAATTCATGTCAAAAAAATATAAAATTTTAATAAACATTTGACATATGTTCATACATTTTTATGTGTTTTATGCATATTTTAATATATATTTTTTACATATATACCTACATTAATCATAGTTAAATAGACGATGGTTAGCATTTTTCATGCATAAAAGTGTATGCAAATATTTCAAAATTTTACTTATTATTATTATTATTATTATTATTATTATTATTTACATTATTTAGTTCTCACTCAATAGTCAATGAACGACAGTTAGCAAGACCGTTTTATAAAAACATTATTTTGTAAATTTACATTTAAGCAGGTAGATAAGAAAAGTGTATTGAAAACAATAGGAGTTATAAAATATAATATAAGTCATAATACTATGTTTGAATATTTGATTTATCAATGAAAATGAAAAGATATATATAAAAAAAAAAAAAGAATTTGTTCACAAATACTTATTTATTTTCTAATCCAACTAAAACAAATTGCAAAATATATATATATATATTTAAACTTTATTTTTCTTTTTTCTTTTTTCCCTTATTCCTTTTCATTTTTCACCAAAAATCTAAAAATTCAAATGCCACCAAGTGCTTAGCAACACAATTTTTATTTTTTTTTAAAAAAAAGGAAGAACATATATTTTTTTTCTTATTAAAATGAAGCAGTTCAAGTGGTATGGTAGGATTGTCGAACAAAAAATATAAATAATGCAACAATGCATTACCCACCCATACAAATTTCAAATAATTAAAGGAAATTATTATTAGAGATGATGGTGTTGTTCTTCTAATAATAGAATGGGCAGTTGTGGAGTTATGAGAGGCTGAGCTGGTGCTAGACTCCACCCCATAAATAATTCCAAACAAATATAATTTATAATAATAAATAGTTGTTTTATTCACACACAATTTAATTACAGAAATAAACACAATTCTCTCATATGAGCGGGGAATTCACAAAAATGTTGAACCAAACTTATGTAAAAGGATTGTAAATTGTTTAACATTGGGATTAAGGTATTAAAAAAAAAAAAAAAGCCTTAAAAATAGATAAAAGTGTTAAATAGTGCGTTAATTTAAATAAAATGATTCTTCAAATTTTTTTTTTAAAATTTTTTTCTTATGTCCAGTAATACCTATTATTAACAAGACTCTTTTAATAATAAGGCCATTCCTATAGCGTTAATTAAAATTTAAATAATACCAAAAAATAGGATTCTAATATATATTATTTTCACTCATATACAGCTTTAAACCATGATAACAATTGGTATCCCCTGAAACCTTGTTTGGTTTTATAAAAGTTGTTTGTTTTTCTTGTTTTTTGCCTTTTGTAATTTTATTTTCATATTTAGTGAGTTTCTTTTACTTTTTAATACACTTAATCCAAATAGGAAAAATTAGTCGAGAGTCCCTCTCCCACTTTTCGTAATGGAAGAGATCTACAATATTATTTTTTGATATCTAAGGTCCCTAAATATATATTAGAGAAATTTGACTCTTTGTCTATCCTCCTCTACTGCAGAGCAGTACTTCTTCTCTCTCTCTCTCTCTTCGAAACCCTAAAGAGAAGAGATGGGCAAAGTCGATCGAAACCAGACACTCCAAGATCCAACTCTCTCCTCTCTCTTCACCACACCAGTCCCCCAGCGACCTAGAATGTTGTCGGAGAAGACCCTCATGAACTACAAAGACCGTCGTGAACTGCGATTTCCACTATTCACATCACAGCGCAAGAAGAGCAACAAACCCACCTCGGACGTGTATAACTTCGGCCCTGGAACAGAGATGAACTAATCTCGACCATTGTCCAGACTTGCAATATCCTCCACACAAATACCAGCGGCACCTCATAATTGGAGTGATATGGCAACTGCTTGGAAGATACCTCCATACACAGCCCAGAGCACTTTCAAAAATGGTAACACCAGTACAACACCAACAAAACTCAAAGCAAGCAAAACCAAGCAGAACTCTATCTCTCTGCCTCTTAATCGGGTCCAAAACTTCAAAAGCGAGAAGATGAACCTACAAAAGAACAAACTCACATGCTCAATCTCACTAATGGATGAGGAAAATGAGATAACAGAACACCATTGTTACCGGGGGAAGCTTTCTCTCTCTTTATTTTGAACATCTATTTCGATTATTTTTTTTCATTTGAACTAAATTTTCTCTAGAGAAATTCTCAACCTAGAGAAAATTCTCAACCCAGAAAAAATTCTCAACTCAAAGAAAATTCAGTTCAAATGAAAAAAAATAATCGAAATAGACGTTCTGTGAGCTAAATTACCAGAGAAATTCTCAACCTAGAGAAAATTCAATTCCATTGCCAAATACTCCTGGAAGCTTGCAATTCACTGTTGCACTTTGCAATTTGGTTAAAACACATTATGAAAACACATTTGATAAATTCCGAAGTCAGAGAAATTTGGTTAAAACACATTCCGAAGTCAGAGAAATTTGGTTAAAATACATTCCGAAGTCAGAACAATTCCGAAGTCAGAGAAATTCAAAATTTCTCTGAAGATAAATCCAGAAGTCCAGAGAAATTTCTAGAATTTCTTTGGAGAGAAATTTCTCTGGACTAATTTTCTCTGGATCAATTTTCTTTGGATTAACTTGAGGAACCTTAGACATTATGAAAATATTGAGTGTCCTTTATGCTGTAAAATCTTAATACCAGGGACCTTAAAAAAAATTCCCCATCTAAATATACTTAAAAATTAAAATATTCATGAAGAAATTTGAATTTGTTTTACTAAAAGCAAAAAATAAAACAAAAAATCCCAACACATATCTGTATTCTTTTGTTTTTAGTTAATTTTTTTTAGAATAATTATCAAAATAACAAAAAAAAAAACTCAAAAATAATTTTTAAAAATTAAGCCAAATAGATTGGTTAATTTTTTTTATTCAATTGTGAGAATAATAATAAGTTAGGCAGGGAGTCTTCAAAGGTGCAAAATTTGTCAAGACAAGTGGGCCATAAAATTTAACAATAGCCATAGAAATTCAAAATTTGCGGATGCTGTGTGAGTAGGTCTAGGCTGGTGACCGTTGGAGTGTCGTCTTCAGTTTTCTTCCCAAATAGCCGTTAGCGGTGCCAGCTTTCAATTCAATATTAGATGAAAGCTTCTTATTTTTATTTTTTAAAAATGGGTCAATTAAAGTTTTGGAATTACACTATCATGCATTGTTTTTTAAAATTGCACTATTACCTCTCGTCAAATAACATCGTTTAATGGTAATTTTTTTTTTTAAAAAGGTAAACTTATCATAATACTCTTAGGCCCCGTTTGTTTGGAGAATTAAAAGGGGGATTGGAATTTGTAGTAAGGTGAAGCTTACTAACATTGTGTTTGTTTTGAGAGATGGGGAAGTGATTGATAGTGAGCTCCAGATTCAAATGGGCCTCCCCAAGGAGATTCCGATGAGCCTTCAAAACTTGGTATTAGAAAAATAGTATGCCGAACTAGAAATTTTTTATTTTTATTTATTTTTTATTTTATTTTTTACATGTTGGGCATTTTTTTTGAAAACTAATGTTTAATTTTTTGTATTTTTTTTGGAATTTATTTATTTATTTATTTTTTAATTTTTTTTTTTTACATATTGGGCATTTTTTAAACCATTAATATTTAATATTTAATATTTTTGTATTTTTAATTGGTTTTATTGTTTTATATTTATTTTATATAAAAATAATTTAACAATCTCTACACTAACAACTATCATCAAAACAAACACAATTTTACTTGATCCCATCACTATCAATCCCCTCTATTCTACCTCTGAAAACAAACAGGGCTTGCCATTTGTTTGGAGTTATAAAGAGGGGATTGTGATTGATAGTGAGGTGAGACCAACTATATGTCATGTTTGTTTTGAGAGATAAGAAGGGGATTCCTAATCCGTGGTATTATGATAGGCCATGAAAGGGGGATTGGGATGGAGGAGATAGAGGTGATATTAGATGTCTGCTAGACTTTTTTATTTTTTATATGTTGGACTTTTTTTTGAACAGTAATGTTTAATTTTTTTATATTTTTTGTTAACTAAAAATCATTATTTTATTTTATTTATTTATTTTTTTTACATGTTAGGCATTTTTTTTTTTGAACATCAATATTTAATGTTTTTGTATTTTTTATTTGTTTTATATTTATTTTATATAAAAACAATTTAACAATCTCTATATCCATAACTATTATCAAAACAAACATAATTTCACTTAATTCCTTTGCTGTAAATTCTTTCCATCTTGCTTCTGAAAGCAAATGGAACCTTACATATGCTACACAATTAGGAATTCCCTCGACTGGAGAGGATCTCAATTCCCTCAAACCACCACTTCTCTCTCCGTGTGCTCAAATTCTTATATGCCACTGACAACAATGTTAGGCGGTCTAAAATTTCGTGGCTTGAATGGTTCAAATGTCTTAAAATGATATCATTTTGGATGTAAAATAATATCATTTTGACATATTTGAACTATTCGGGTCATACAAATTCGGGCGATCAAATATTTTTCATGCCACTAATGTTTAGGGGTTGTTTGGGATAACCTAAATAAGTATATTTTTTTATCTTTTATGAAAAGATGTGCACAAAAGTAGAGAGATTATGTGATAAAAAAAATAAAAAGATAAATCATTTTTGAGTTACCAAACTTGGCCTTAATATTAAATGTACATTTAACGTTTTAAGTCAGTTTCATTGAACTAAAAAGAATCTTAACACAATTGTTTAGTAATTGTTTGACTTAAAGTTAATTTATAAATATTAATTAATCTTTACTAGCAAATTCGAAATTACAAAAAATTGACCTTCGAAATTTTCATTGATTCAAAAAGAACTTTAACACAATTATTTGGAAATTTTTTGACTTAAAATTAATTTATAAATATTAATTAATTTTTACTAGCACATTCGAAATTATAAATTTTACCTTTGAAGGTGGGAAGGAGAAACCAATAGTACCATACAAGTATAGAATTTATATACAAAAAATTCATAGACAATAGCCATGTTTGGTTTAATTTTAAAAATTTGTTTTAGAAATTTTTTATAACAAGCTAAAATTTAATTTGGTGAAATAAATAAAAAATAAAAAATACTTATTATTTTTATATAATTTCATCTTTAGAAGGGCCAAAAACAATTTTTAATTTTTAAAATTATATTTTAGATATTTATTATTTTTGAAAAAATATCATATCAGTGGGAATCTGAAAAAGTAAATACAAATCAGTGGGAAACTATATAAATGGGTAAATTATAAATACACACCTAAGGTTTAATTAAAATACAAATTACCTCCTGTAATTTTGAAAATTATATTTTATCTCATGATGTTTCTAATTTCATAATAAATCGCCCATTTTATTAATAAATCATTAAGTCAATTAACAGTTTTTAATGATGTTAGAAATATATTTCAATTAATAATTTAGGTAATTTTATTATTATATAGGAGAGTAATTATGAATTTTATTTTTTTTAGTTAATTCTGTTAAATAAAAAAATTTAACAAGGGAGTATTTGTAATTTTTCAAACCACATGAGGCAATCTGTATTTTAAGCAAATCTCAAGGAGTATATTTGTAATTCACCTGAATATTAATTATTAAATTTATAATCCTTTACAGGAATTTGAAGGAAAAAAAAAATCTGCCTTCCATTGGGGTGTTATTACCCATTTATTTTATCAAATTGTTTCCATTTTTTCAAAAAACAGTTCAGATTTATTTATTTACGAAACACAAACCAAACAGTTTGACTTGAGCGTTCGTTTTAGGAAGTGCTAGTCGTCTTCTTCCTCTTTTTTTTTTTTCTTCGTTTTGAAAGAATTTTTGATTTTTTCGAGTAAATTACAAATATATTCTCTGAAATTTAATTAAAATATGAATCGTCCTTTGTAATTTTGAAAATTACATTTCACCCCTGAGATTTCTAATTTCATAATAAATCGTCTATTTTATTAATAAATTATCAAGTTAATTAACCATTTTTAATAATGTTAGGAATGTTTTTCAATTAATAATTTAAGTAATTTTATTATTGTATAGGAGATCAATTATAAATTTTATTTTTTTAAGTAATTCTGTTAAATAAAAAATTCTAGCAATAAAGTATTTGTAATTTTTCAAATCACAAAGGATAATCTGTACTTTAAGCAAATTTCAGGAGGTATATTTTTAATTTATCCTTTTTTTATCTAAATGTGTTGTATGTGAAAAAAAATAATAATTATGATTTAGATGTGATTTTTTTTATTGCTTATTTAGACAATTTTATCTTTTTGTGCGTATTAGTCAATTTAGCTCTAACCAAGTTAGGGTTCATTTGTGAAGCGACTTTTTTAATAGTTTTTTACTAGATATCTAAAAATGTCAACTTATTAATTTATTTAGAGCACATTAACTCTCTACTTTTATATATGTTTTTTCATAATAAGTAAAAAAAATTTGTTTATAAACCATACCCAAAACAATTGATAATGTGGAAAAAAAAAATAATCAGTATGTTTAGTTTTAGTTTTATGAATTTAATTTTTTGAAAATTGAGTTTTTTGTTTTTCGTATTTTTCTATTTTAAGTGAATATTTTTATAATTTTAAGCAATTTTTTTTCTTTTTTTAGATGCACCTTACTTGGATGTATCTAAATAATAAAATATTTTTGAAAAAACATTTTTAAAAATTAATAAATACACAAAAATACGAAAAATGTATTGATTTTTTTTTTGTATTTTTGGTATTTAGTTAATTTTTTTAAAAAAAAAATCACAAATATTATACTTTTTAAGTGTATTTAGTGTGTCTAAAAATTAAAAAATTACTTAAAATATTAAAAAAATTCAGCAAAGACAAAAAATACAAAAGACAAAAATATACAATTTTTTGAAAAGTGAATTTTGAAACTGAAACCAAACGGAGTAAATATATTTGAGATTTTTTTTTGATTTAAAAAAAATGTACAAAAAATAATGTGAATATAAATGAATCTTTAACCTTACAGAGTGAATAAAAAAAAAAAACTTTTCATGTAAGTTAATTTTTTAAAACTATTTAAATATTTTTTTAAAATTTTTAATTAAAATAGTCACAAGTAAAACAAAACTATAGTGTTTTTTGGAACGGAACTATAACACGTGATTAAGGTCTTATTTGTCATCTCTTAAAAAAGTTAAAAAGTCAAAAAGTCACTATCTTATTGAAGTCAAATCATCTTATTTAAGTCACATCACTTCTTTATCATATCATTTCAAATTCAACTCATATTTTATAAAAAGTAAAAAAATACACTTATTTAGAACATACTAAACAATCCCTAAAAGTCAAAATATGCACGATTACGAGTCATAGTTGTAAAAATGTAAAAATTATTGAACAATGCTATATTCATCAAATTTTAACTTGAGTCCTCATTTGGTAAATATTTTAGGATTAAAACAATACTAAAGGTTGGTTTGGGATATTTTAAAAAAGTACACTTTTTAATTTATTGGCTTATATGGATTGGATTTGGGTTGGGTTTGATGTGATGTGTTAGAGAGGTGATGTGATTTAAATAAGATTGTGTGACTTAAATAGGATAGTGACTTTTTGACTTTTTATATTATTTAGTAGATGTCAAACTTAGCCTAAAAAATAAAATAGGCTATATAAGTTAATAATACAAAACGTTATATCTAAATCATAATCATTACACTTTTTTCTCATAAAAATTTAAAAAAATCAAAAATAAAAACTAAACGAGATTAAAAAATTCTTAATACAAAAAAAGTTAACTATCGGAACCAATGCCAAACAAAGCTAAATTTGTGCATATAAGTAATGCGGCTAATTATTTGGGCGATTGACATATGCACAAATTTAGACGAGACAAATTCAAATTTGATGAATGAATTATTTTTCAAAATTATTTATGTGTTATCATAATTCTATGATTGAAAATGATACAAGTACAATTATTAATACAATGACGGTTTGTTTGATTTGTGTTTTGAAATAAATTTTTTTAAAAAAATTAGAGAATAGAGGTTAAAAGTTTTTTTAGTTTATTTGGTTATATATTTTGAAAATAATTTTAGAATTTGGAAGTTTTGGATGATTTAGTATTTGGTGGTGCTACATGCACCAATTAGTATACACAGTAGTATACCAACTTGTATTATGATATTATTGACGACTACATTTATTATAATAATTATACAAGTTACAAACACTTAAAACCATACAAATGATACTATATCATCTATTAATATATTAGTGTATATATTAATTAGTACATATAACATTATTCTTGATATTTTATTATAATTAAGTTGATATGTATAAAAGAAAAAATAATTAAGAAAGAAAGAGAAGAGAAAAAAAATAATTCATTAATATATATTAGAAAGAAAAATAATTTTAAAAATTTTATAACTAAACATATTTTTAGAATTTATTTTCTAAAAACATGTTTCAAAACACAAACTAAACTAAACGCACCCTTTAATCTTTGAAGTTTGTTAGACTAGTGCATGTGCACGTGGAGCACCAACCACCGATGCGCGGTGGTAGTTGCGCTCATCAATTTTCTGGGTTAGGTGCAGAAGAGATCTCTCTATTTTTACACCTACAAAGTCCCCCAAGCACTGTGACAGAGAGTGAAATCTGAAGTAAAGTAGTAGAGTGTGTGTGTGAGAGAGAGAGAGAGAGACATGGAAGAGAAAGGTGAAGAAAAGAGGATGAAGATACTGTGTCTCCATGGATTTAGAACCAGTGGAAGTTTCCTCCAGAAACAAATCAGCAAATGGGATCCTTCTATCTTTACTCATCACTTCCACATGGTATCTATTCTCTCTCTCTCTCTCTCTCTCTCTCTCTCTCTCTCTCCCCCTAATGAAAGATGAACTGTGTGAATCTACAAAATTTTAGTAAAGGACAGCATGTAAGTGTGAATCTTTCAACCCAAGGTTGAATGAGTTGGTAAGGTAACAAACTGCGTGACCAAGATCTTGGGTTCGAAATCTAAACCAACCTTCTTACAAACCTTGATTGAAATTGGAGGTGAGGGATGTATTCCTTGACATCCTGGCTTGTAGGGTCGGGTCATAGATGGGCCCGATCTTAGGAGTTTCCGGGTCATTAAAAAAAATGTGAATCTTCTTGAATTTTTTTATTCTTATTTTTTTAAAATAAAGATATAACAGTTACTTCATTGTATACAAATTTTGTAGCAAATTACACTGATGAGTCCTAAGTTTAGAAAGTTTTTTGAAGTAAATTATACCGATATAGTTTGAGTACGTCGCAAAATTAATGCAGGCAATATGAACAAATAAAGTAAATTTTATATTTGAGTGTAAAAAAAAACCAAAAGTTTAATGTCATTTTATTAAATTTATAGAGTTCAATGTGTTAGTGTAATTTACGCAATTTTATACAAGTTTTTGGGAGACAATTCTCTCCGGTGTGGACAGGGTATATGAGAAATGTTAGGTATCATGAAAATTAGTGTGTGGTGCTTTATTCTAACTATACTCCAAAGGTCACAAATGTTTCATGATCATTTTCACGAAAGATTTTTCATGATACCTAGCATTGAGCCTGTGGAGCGAAGGAAGTGTCTCAAATAGATTAATCTTAATCGTTCAGTTTGTTGAATCTTGGTTATAGATCATCTTCTAAAAAGAAAAAGAAAAAGAAAAAATTGTGACTCACAATTGTCCACACAATCACATGGTAAGTTATGTGTCAATTTTTTATTTGTCATAAACTAAACAATTACTTTTTTAATTTGACTAGGCGTAAACTTTTGATTTGTGACATGTTCAAATACACGAGTCAAATTTCCTTACCACATAATTGTGGAATGGATATATGGATCTAAAAATTAGTGAAAACAGCCCCCAACTCATATGGAAGAGATGGCTAGTATGATCAAGTGTGCAGACCAAGTGTATGCTAAAACGAACCCCAAAATTAGATGATGCTTAACTTGTTGCTTTCAAGAAATGGAGAAGACCCAAAATTGGCATTACTTTCTTGGTTTACACTGTTTAATTTGATAGTTGGGAAAACAGAGGAATTGGAGAAGGAAAAAAGAAAAAAAAAAAAATCTATAGATTCTGGCTTTGTTTTTTTGGGTGATCTCAACTGTTGGAGAAGACCCAAAGGAAAATTTTCCTACTTCCCATCGTTCCATTGATGATATCTTCTCATTTTCTTGGTGGTAGTAAATGGTGTCTGAAATGTATTTGATTAAAGGTCTGTGAGAGGCAATGTTAGAGGTGGCCAGTGTTGATTGGGTCGGTATTGACAGATTTGTGATGGTGCAAAGTGGTGGATTTTTGGTGGGTATCGCTGGTTGGTAATCACTTACCAATGGCATGGTTTTCATGAATTTCAACGTTTGGGATTGATTTACACTCTCTCTTTTAATCATTCTAAAGACTTTTTAATTGTACTGTTCTTTGGATTATCCAATTTGACTCTAAATAATATTACTTGTACAATATATTTCTATATAAACCACATTGGCCAACCATTTTTACAGGAGTTTCCAGATGGGATATATGAAGCAGGAGGCAAATCCGACATAGAGGGCATCTTCCCGCCACCTTACTTTGAATGGTTCCAATTCAATAAGGTACATTTTAATTTCTTTTCTAAGATTGAATGAGATGAGACTATTAAAATGGTTGTCTTATTTTTCTTGATTCAAGCATTTGCTTAATGCTAGTGTTACATACCTAATTAATTAGTAATTAGTTAGAACTTTTTAAAAAAAAAATTATTAATGTATTATATTGCAACAAAACTCAATGAATTACAATCATAATGAAGTTCAAAAATCATTTAAATAATTAATAGAAAATAACTTTCAAAGTGAAAAAGAAAAATCTAAACAAGAACATGGAAAGCAAGACACACACTGGTGGAGAGATATAAATCCCTGATGTACCAAGTACAAGCATGGGTGACTCTGCCGTATATACAGGCTATGCAATTGAACACCCTAAATAAAAAATTTTGTTTAATAAATTAGTAATATATGTATGTTAAAATTGTTCAGTCTTTAAGTTTGAATACCTTATCACATTTCATTGAACACCCAATCGACCCAACTCACTTGGTTGAACACTCACTCCACCCCATTGAACACTCAATACATAACCCATGAGCTCTTAAAATAACAATGTTAAGATTACCAACTTTTATTATCATAATTTGTTTATTACTTTATGCGTCAATATCGTATTAGTTTAATGAATGTCACCACTCATGCTTGTTACTACATAGTGTTAATGCATGAAATGATAAATAAAATATGATAAGAAATGTAATCATTAATATTCTTGATCTTAATATATATAAATGATTAAATTTAAATGTAGAGATTCTTCTTTATTTTTGTTTATTCTCTCTAGTCTATATAATTTTGTAGACAATAATCCAATATAAAGTATATATCCATGTATTTTATTTCTTGTCTCAAATCTTATGCTTCAAAAACTTATTTTGTAAGTTACTGCACAAATAAATCATAGAGAAACCAAACTCCACGAGAAAAAAGTCTCATTTTATCATTCTATTTTTTTTTTTTTTTGTGGGATTTGAAAAGTCTAAATTAGTAGATTTATAAAGGTTTAAATATTTTAATGTCTACCCTAAAAAAAAATTTTGGAGTTGCCACGGAGTACATGAATGATGCTCGATATATTTTAAACAAGTTTGTATTAGATTGGAGTAATGTTAATTAGTTATAGAGGTAGTTCGTAGTTTTTAAAGTTACCTTTTATTGTTATAAATAATTTTATATAAGGATGAATGCTCTATTTGTTTTGGCAAAAAAAAATTTCTTATGAAAAACATTTTTCGTAAAAAATGTTTTCTTGTGTTTAGTATGTTAGTGGTTGTGGCAGTGATGGTGTTGGTGTGGTGGTGGTGGTGGTGGTGGTATGGGGTGATGGCAGTGTTGGTGGTGGTAATGGTAGTGTGGTGGTGTTGTTAAGTGTTTAATTTGAAAAGTATTTTCCAACTTTCAAAAGTGACAAAAGTTTACCAGCTAAGTAAATTTGTTTTCCGCTGACCAGGGAAAACATTTTTCATTGAATTTTTGGCATATTAAAAAAAAGTTTTCCATCAGAACAATAGAGTAAAAATGAATTATAAAAATAGGACTTTTGCACTGTTGCTCCTTGAAGTGGGCTATTTTCCCTCTTTTCCTATGTTTTGATTTTAATTTGAGGAAGGAACGTAACAGCTTGTTTCATATACTTTTTTAAAAAACAGGAATTCACGGAGTACACCAATTTAGAAGAATGCATCTCTTACTTGTGCGATTACATGACCAAAAAGGGGCCATTTGATGGTTTGCTTGGCTTCTCTCAGGTATTTCATTATCCATGCTTTGTGTTATTGAGGACCGATCATAAGAAAAGAAGAAAGAAAGAAAGCAAGGAGAAGTCACTTGATAGGAGTATTTAGTTAACTGAAATGTTTTTGGGCATGAATGAAATGATTATTACTTATCCTTCCTTCGAGTGAAATGTTCATTTTCTTAAATTAGTGAATGGTGATCCCATTTTTAATTTACATTTCATTTATTTTTCCCAAATCAAACATGAGAATGTATATTTCGACAGAATGATTATTATATTCTTTCATTCCAATAAATTGAACATAGCATTAGTGCTTATGAATGAAGACATGCATCTTTCATGTGTTAGCTAAAGAAGACATGCATTCCTTTGATAAACAAGGTGATAAAATAATAATAATAAAAAGATGATATATGTATATTTTAATTTTTTTGCTTTGTACTTATATTAAACAATCAAAATATTATAATTATATATACATATAACAACTTTTTATTTTTCACTAAATCTAGCTAATTTTAATAAGAAACAAAACATGAATTTTAAGAGATTTCATTTTCTCACTATTTCTCTCTCTTTCTTACCATTTCTCATATCTTCAACGTTATTTTCTTTGCATTTCTGTTCTTTTCTCACCAAGTCCCTCAATCCAAATGAACTACTTCAAATCCATGCAAAATGACTAGCATATATTTTATGGATAAATGTATTAATCTTCCATTTGAATATCATTTTCCTTTTGTTTTTATTCAGGGAGCGACACTATCAGCTCTTTTGCTGGGCTACCAAGCACAGGTATCCTTTCCTTTTTCTTTTTTTCTCAAAAGGAAGAAATTAATTTTAGTTTTAATATTCATTGCATTATTTATTTATTATTAAATTGCATTGTAAATTTGCAGGGGAAGGTTTTGAAGGAGCATCCACCATTGAAACTGTTTGTATCAATATCAGGGTCAAAGTTTAGGGATCCAAGCATATGTGAGATTGCATACAAAGACCCAATCAACGTCCGATCAGTTCACTTCATAGGAGACAAGGACTGGTTGAAGTTGCCCTCTGAGGAGCTTGCCACTGCCTTTCACAACCCTCTCATCTTAAGGCACCCCCAAGGCCATACTGTCCCAAGACTAGGTTGGTTTTGCTTGTTTGGTTAACTTCACATATCTCTCTTCTCCCTCCAAAGTTTACCTTCTCCCTTAGGCCTTAACAATATATAGCTTATTTAGCATTAAAGATATATATACGCAGTGATATAAACAGTGACAAAAAAAAAAAAAAAATCGATGATGTATGATATTTCTATATGTATTATTGTGAGTAAGTGTCTCATACTCTACTTGATTTGTGCTTATGACCTGTTAGTGACTTGCACAACCCGATTAATGGGTAAATGGGTTATTTTGGGGATTAAGGTTATGAGATTAAAGTGAACTCTTCCTACAGATGGTCTTGCGGGAGACAGTTGCTCTTTGTAATTTCTCATCCTTTGATAGTGAAACCATCTTCCATTCGTCACCTGTGGATGTAGGCTTATAGCTGAATCACGTATATTTTTGTGTTATTGTGTCATTATTTTATTTTAATTTCTCGTTTTCATTTGTTCTGTTCTGTTATATGTATATGTTAGCCAATTTTTGTTTTAACCTGCTCAAAGGCCGATTTTTGAAAAGCCTTTGCATATGTTACTTTGAAACTTTTCATCTCTATACATATGCATTTATTTAAGTATACAAATGTACATTCAGGTGTATAGCTGTTATATAAAATTTTATGATCATTTTCTATATGTGGCCAGACAGAATTTCCTTAATTCTAACTTTTGTCCTTGTTAGTATGATCTATTCATGACTGTATGTTGAAAAAGCACATTCATTTTGTAATGCTAAAATTGTTTTTATTTTTGCTGAAAGAAAACAGAATGAATACGATAGACTAATTTTTAATTGACTACAGTATAGTTCTTTACACCACGTTCTGATATCTTAAAGTTTTACTTCTAAATTATTAGATAACTCTGATTTGAGTTGCATGTGCATGGTGTGTGCCTGAATGCTAGTCTTGTTCCAAGGTCTTCTGGGAGCTTGCTCACTGCTATACATTGATTGTATGTAAACAGATGAGGGTACTACAGAGAAGTTGCGCAGTTGGACCAAGGAAATCCTCGTCCACCACCAAACAAGTACAGATGCAGCTTCAAATGATGATGGTGACAACGACAAATATGATGCTTCAAGGGAGAATGGCGACAGCAGTGCAAAGGTAGAAGAAGAACCCAAATGTCAAGAGGTTGCTCATAATTCTGGTCACAGCAGCAACAAAGAGAGTAATGGTGCAATGGTGAAGAGAGAATCTGAAGTAGTAGTAGTAG
Source organism: Camellia lanceoleosa (assembly GCA_025200525.1). NCBI lineage: Eukaryota > Viridiplantae > Streptophyta > Magnoliopsida > Ericales > Theaceae > Camellia > Camellia lanceoleosa. Next base: position 146,498,558 of record CM045767.1, read on the forward strand.
CCCAAGCTTGAATGAGACTGCTTGTGAAACATAAAAATGTGGTTCTCTTACCACATTGCATTCTGTCTTCTTCTTCTTATTTTAAGTAGTAAAGGGGGTGATTATTGGATATGTTATTGGGTATTATCAAGGTGATACTTCTTAATTTTATTTTATTATATGTGATTGGTTCCCTCAATCCGTTGTTGATCATATTCAAATTATTATTTTGAGGGAGTGGGTAAGTTGGGTTGGTTAGTGGTGATGGGTGGAGGATGTTTAGGGGAGGAGTGGCGGAGGAAGATTCAAGCAGAAGAGAGACAATGACCTTGACATTGCGTTTGGATTGGATGATTTGGAAAGAAATGAAAATTTATGGTGGGAGAAGGGGTGTTATAGTAGTGGAGGGACGGCAGGGCTGTGGTGGTGGTGGTGGTGGTGGAGTGGTAGTTGGGATGTGGTGGAGAGGGAGAAGGGTTGGCTGATTTGTGGTGAGGAAAAATGGTTGAGAAAAAGGTAGGTGAAGGAGGGACGGCTAGAAGGAGGGTGGGGAAAGGGCTAAGGATGGTGGAAAACGATGGAGAGGGGCTAGCGGTTAAGATACGATAGGTAAAAAGTGGTTGGCAAAAGGAAAGAGCGGGGAAAGTGGTTGGCAAGAGGAAAGGGTGGGGAAGGATTGAAGGTGGTGAGTGATTGTGGTGACTTTAAAAGTCCATAAATAAACTCAAATATATCAAAATTTTTAAACAAGTATAGAGGACATATATATCTATAAAATTGAAAATTTAAAAAAATAACATTTGTTTTGTTTTTATTATTTATTTATTTATTTATTGAAACTAGACATAATTTTGATGAAATGGGCTCTACCCGACAACTCATGGTGTTCAATTTTTATTTTATTTTATTATTTCGGCACAAAGGTGTGCAATTTTTTTATTTTTTTGTAGAGTGACAAGTTTTGCTAGTATATTCAAAATATTTTGGAAAAATGATAAATAACATTCAAAACATACGGGTATTATATTTCTATTTTCAAAATATCTTGAGTTGTTAATATTGCTAGCCCTGTTTGAATTTAGCCTACAATTAGGGGTGTGTTGGCAAAAATCTGGTTTGGGTCAAATCGATAGAGGTGATTCGACAGAACAACCAAAGTTTCACAAGTAACAACAGATCAAGCAATTGTGATTTGAATATCCTATGCTTTGACAGTTTCAAGGACTTCTTTGACGGTTGTAATGTGAAGAAACAAGTGTGAATAAACTGAAATTCGATTGAAGAACAAGTAAACTTGCTACTTAATTATAAGGATTATATTTCAAGTTCAATGTGTATAACAATCAACAGAAGAAAACTTAGCCACAGAGGCTAAATTACAAACAGAAATACTGCTAAGTACAAAAGCTATTGCTAATTAAGTTATGCTACTCCTAATTTCACATGGGATGTGAATGTTGTTGAAAAGATCTTGCTTTACTTCGAATTTCCAGTCTTTATGCTGCTGGCCTTGCTACTTCTCTACTGCCATGTGTCCTACCATGGAGTAAGTTATCTCCACTTCCTGTATAACTGCCCATGATCTCCATAACCGTTAGTAACTATTTCTTTGCTACAACATTCTCTTTCCCTTGCAAACAAGACATGTACCCTATATTACTTGCATGCCTAACTTTGTGACTTGACACCTAGGCCACGTTTGGCTACATCCCACTGCTCTATCAGATGAATCGACAAGAGAAATTGCGTTTGCCACATTTGCTCCTTTAATTGTTTCGCTTTTGTTACCTGTTCTGCATCCTATGACCCACATCCCACTATAAACTCGTAGTTTTCACCCCTAGCATCCATTGGATCAGCTCTTTGTATTTTGTTATGCTTATTCAACAGAGAAAAATAAATTTTAGTGCCAACAATGGCCCCTTATTCAAAACAAAAAAGATGTTTTTGTTTTGAATAAATATCAAAAAGAACAATTTAAAGTCTTGACACTCATATACTTGGGCGGTTTATAATAATAATGAACATTTAGGCTCATAAAGACAAACCCACACATCATAGCCCAAATACCTACAATAAAACTCAAATGTTAAAATTGATCGAAAATACGAATTAAATAGGCCCAACTGTTAAGCCCAATTGTCAGTAACAGGCCCAAGCTCAATTAGGAGGGTCCACCACAAGCTATTTAATGCCAGAGTCCAAATCATCACTTCACTACTCTTACTTCCTCCGCCTTGCTCTGTACTTTGACTGTTCAACCTTTTTACTTCGAAACCCTTATGCTCAAATACTTCTATGGCGCCCAAACGAGCTCAAACCAAAGGGAAGAAACAAATAGAAGCGTTACCTATGCAACGTTTCCTAACTGAGTTCCAGCAGCTACTCCGTCAACACATTTTCAATAGCTGTATTATTCCACACCGCAACAGCTCTGCACAAGGGAAATTAGGCCTTACTTTTACTGCAACCATTCTTGATAAACTTACTCATTATTACCCTATCGCAGACACCGAAATGATAGTCTTCAATAAAGCAAAGCTGGCTTGGCACCATTGGGACTTAAGCCCCAACCCTCTGCACTCATTGCAAAAACCTAACCCTGACTAAAGGCTATGGGTCCAACAAATGATGGTGTACGATATTGATCTCTGGAGGGCTTTAGGTATTTACGATGCCATCAGACTGTCAACCTTTGCCCTAGACATGGACAAATGGGCCATCAGTGCTGTTGTCTGCTTTTGGTCTTCATCCTGCAACTCCCTCATCCTAAGATATGGTATGATCTCTCCCACCATTCTTGATGTCATTCATTTAACTGGCCTACCTGCCTCTAGCCAACATTTCAGTGCACTTTTAACCCCCAATACACCTATCAAACTCGACACTGACCTTAGTTATGGAAAATTCCAAACCAAGTATCAAAAGTTTGGCCTTGAACCCTCAAATGAAGAAAGAACAGCCTTTTACCTATTGTGGCTTTCTCAACACTTCTTGTGTGTTCCTGGTTTTAAAAGTACCAAAGAATATTTAGCTCTTGCCACATACATCCAAGAAGGCATAGAACTGGCCTTTGCTCCTTTTCTTTTAGACACCTTGTACAGAGGTCTGTTTTCCTTAGTTGATAAGGAAATTGATCATAACTGTGGTGGCCCCTTTTGGCTTTTCCAAGCCTGGCTTTATGCCTATTTTCCTGAAATCAGGCCCACCACCCAAACTCCATATCTCTCACCATGTGAAAGCTATGCTGAATTTTTTCTTTCCTTTAGACTAGTTACCTCTAATTCCTTCACTAAAGTGTTCTCCACTCGCTATGAACTACCTATCGATAGAGATCCCCAGATTTTTATCCTTTTCTAACATTTTCATTTTACTTCATCCAGACTCACATATATTAATGTTGAACTCCATACCCTACATAATGATTAGAGACAAACAAAGAAGCTTTTGGGCTCAAATCCTTACTCCTAGATATATTATGGTGAGAGGGTCTATCTTCACTAGCAGACTCTCAAACTGCAGCTTTGAGAGCTATAACCTTTGCCAATGGACCAGGCAAATAGGTCTATATCAAGTTGTTCCTTGCCCTTATTTTCATTCCACCATTCATGAACAAGTTGGAGCCAGACTTCAATTTAAAGATCACTCAGATATGGAGGCTTTCTTAGCTGAGAATCAACAGTTATTTAACGAATTTTGTTTTTACTACTGCAACACCACACCCTACCTGATCAGAAGATTCAAAGAATGATGGCTTCTTATAAGTGTATTAATCTTTGACAAGGAACTTGAAGTCTGTTTCTGGAATGTGCACCCCAACAACAGGAAAGGAGTAGAAATGAGCATTGGTAAACACTTATGACCCTTTTTTTCCTTATACCTGTTGTTAAAATTGTTTTCCATGGGTATGTAATGGTATGGATTGGCCATATTTCCTTCATGTAGCCAAGTCTCCTGTCAAGGCCACTCCTTTGGTTATAGAGATACCTGCTCAGGCTGTTCCAGCCCCTAGAAACGAAGGCAAGGCTCCAATGAACCCACCAAAGAAGCTCAAAGGCAATCCTTTGAACACAACTAGCTGTGAAAGATTTATACCTTACAACCAAGGTATTGAGATTGAAATGAGAACTAAAAATAGACAAGAGGAAATTCAAGAAATTTCGTACTCTCAGCCACAATGCAACCTTTGAGAGGAGGTCAAAAAGAAAACAAGAACCACCAGTTCCTTCTCAAATTACAGCTCCTGCAGCACCAATTCCTTCTCCATCTAGCAGTTCTTCCACCTTACTTATAATGGTATAGATTTTACTCAAACCTTGCTAAACCATTATATATCTTGTTTAATGTACTGACACTCCATTCACTTTTCTTCTTTTCAAACATACAAGAGGAGAAAACTTCTCTCTCTTGCTGTGTCTCACTCCTTTCATGAAGAGTTGCTCAAAAACCAAACCAATCTTCCCTATTTTTCGTTTGAAATCAGACTAATTTGCCCTCTTCTCAAACAATCTTAAAGCAAAAATATCCCCAACATGAAGAGTAGACTCGCCAAGAAAGAGCAAGTCTAAGAGAATTGGCCCCTGAATTAGCCCAACTTCTGTCTGACATCCCTCAAGGGATAGCTTTAGGGGACTTAATGGCCTTCCCTCTTAACGGGGTACGTGGAACAAATGAAGTCATTAATTTTCCTGGTGTGGCCTCTTCCTCAGAAGAATCAAAAACCCCTGGCCATGCTAGAGAAACTCGAATTGGCTTAGGCCATGTCAGAGAAAATCTAATTGACTTAACTGACAACCCTGACAACCATACATCTCTTGTCGACAGCAATTCTCCTGTCCATGATCATGTCCTTGAACAAGATGATAACCCTCATCAAGACAGCCATGTCCCACTCTACAATCAAGGGAATGAGGCTGGCAGAGCTGACACTGAGGTTTTGGATAATAAGTATCTTCAAGTGACATGAAGACTCCTCGTGAGGGACTTACACAAGCTGTTCAATCTTTCATTGCTTCTATCCAATGACCAATGGAAGAAGTACCTTCAACAGTAGATGTCTCCTTACCAGTTCAAATTGAAATTCCTATGGATCAAGGGATCTTGCCCAAACCAATCACTAGGGACATGGGAGTTCAAACCTCCTGCAATTCCAATCCTGTCAGAGAATCTATCACCAGTGTCCTTGACACAACCATTTCTGAATGTCATGTATTTCCTTCCAGGTGACATTCTCTATGCCAGTATTTACTCTATCCTTTATTTCCTTGACCTCATCATGCTTTTGATCATGCTTTTGATTATTCTAACAGACTGACATATCCACTCACAACTTAGTTACTATTGACACAGGGTTACAAAGCACACTATTTCAGAGCCCCTCAAGAGCAACATTGGCCACTTTTAACTTGTCCAACACTGAAATTTCTACTATGCCTTTAATAGAGGTAACACACTCTCAAGTTGTTTATTTTTCACAATTTGAGTTAGTCACTGACTTAAACTCTCTATTGCAATAGCCCAAAGTTGCTCCTCTGCAAGACTTACTTTTGGGTATCTCTATTGTTCAACAAACTGTTGCCAACCTGACTGTTGAGGAAAGATTAAAGCAACTATCTAATGAGGAGCAAGAATTGATAGACTAATTCTTCAAAATACTTGGCTAGCCCCTGGATGATTTGGCTTTTTCCTAAACCACAACTTTGACTGACTGTTTGGAAGCCATTGCACCTCTGATGCCTCAACTCTTCAACCTAGACCAAGTACAAGCTTTCCAAACCTTCCTCTCAGAACTTCTACAACATCTAGTGGTTATCCACCAATTCCATGCTGAGCTAAAAACTGTTGAAACCTAAGTGGATCAAATGAGGAAAGCAATCAATGCTCTGACTGAGGCTTTTACCAGATCATAGGCCCCCATTACTCAAATTGCCCTCCTCACAGCAAAAGAAGCTCAATTAGAGACTCAACTAGCACATGTGAGAGCTCAAAAAGCTGCTGCTGAACAAGAACAAGCCAACATTTCCCAACAAATTCCAAACCTTCTTGTTCAATCAGAAGGTAGCCCACCTGCTATTAAACAAGCTCAAGCCAGACTTAGGCAGAATAAAATTAGGCACCAAACTACCCTTTAAGCCTAGAGTAGGCTCTCAATGTATTTTCAAAAAGATTAGGCCAAATGTAATCACCTTGTTTGCACTTTTGAAACGATTTTTTAATGAAAGATCTATCACATTTGTTCTGACTTTTCCTATCTTGTCGCATATGATCTTTTTCATGCTTTTATGACTTAGTCATGCATTCCCACGTAGTTGGATAGTATTTCTTTAGGTACTTGCCATTAATGATCCATCTATGTGGCTTTCCTTCTAAAGAGGCAAGATGATAAGCTTCTCCTCTAAGGACCTTGTGTATTTTAAATGGACCTTCCTAATTTGGGGACCACTTGCCATATTTTGGGCTCTTTAAACCAATTGGTAAAATGGTTTTCCACACCAACTCTCCTTCATAAAGCACTTTACTTTTTACTGTCTTGTTATAACTTCTCTCAACTTTCTTTTTCTGAGCTATCAAGTGATTATAACTTCTTTCAAATGCCATAATCCTTCTTTCCTCTAAGTCTTACAACTCAATCAACATGGCTTCAGTATATTCATCCATAGGGATATCTAAATGTCTAGCAAATCGATTAGATCTAACTGTCACTTCTAAGGGTAATACAACATCATGCCCATAAACCAACTCATATGGGGTTGTGCCTGTACTATTTCTCTTGGAATTTCTATAAGCCCAAAGCACTTCTGATAGGAGGTTATGCCAATCCCTAGGATTGTCTTTAATCATCATTTCCAAAGTGTTCTTGACAATCTTGTTTGTTGCCTCAGCCTGCCCATTTGCTTGGGCATAATAGGGTGAGAAATTCAATATCTGAATGCCATATTCTATAGCAAACCCTTTAATCTCATCCCCATTGAATAGTATGCCTTGATCGATAGTAATGGATTGGGGTAAACCAAACCTATGGATCACATTCTTTTTTAAGAAGTCAATGACTTTAGTCTGTGTCAACACTTTTAAAGGTACTACTTCTACCCATTTGGTAAAGTAATAAGTGGCTACCAGTAAATAAAAATGTGTTTTTGAAGAGGTTGGAAAAATTTGCCCTATCAAGTCCATGGCCCATCCCCTGAAAAGCCAAGGTTTCACCACTGAATGAAGACTTATTGCTGGAACTCTTTGAATATTGTCATGTTTCTAGCAACTTTGACATCCTTTGCATACATTATGCAATATTTTCTAATAAATGGCCGAAAAATAATCATAGATGTTAATCAACCATCTCATTTTATTACCAGCCTAATAGACCCCACAAATTTCCTCACGTGCTTCAGCCATGGCTCTATTTGGTCTACTTTACCAATACAAAGTAAAGTCAAACCATCATGAGCCTTCCTAAATAAATCATCCCCCATGACAACATAATTTAGGGCTTGATATCTTATTTGTCTATCACTCCCTTCACTAGGATTCGACAAGTACTTTATTAAAGGAAACCTCCAATCTTCCTCTGTCACATCTAAAGTAAAAATAGGCAAGAAATTTCTACACCTATTCCTAAATGTAGAAAAGTTTCTTCTTTTAATTTAAAGCACCCTTTCTTGAGCTCCTTTAGGAATTTTTAAACCAGAAGCTGTTTGAGCCATCTCATTGGCCTCTTTCTTTTCTAACCTATATCTATGTGTGAATGTGACATGGTCAAAGAAACTAATTAACCATTTAACTTCAGTCAAATGCTCCTCTAGAGCACCACTTACACACTTGAACCCACCGAAGACTTATTTAATGACCAACTGTGAATCCCCAAAAACTTGAAGACTTTTAATTTTGAATTCTATAGCCAACTCTAGGCCAATTGTCAGGGCTTTATACTCAGCTTGATTACAAGACTGTATATACTATTCTTCCAACTGATATGCAAACTGGTATATTTGCCTATTTGGTGCAATTAGCACAATACTTGCTCCAACTCCTACATTTGTCTTTGAACCATCAAACATCAACTTCTAAGGTTCATTATCCACCATATTAATTTTATATAAAACTAAATCGACAGATGTACAAGGGTGTTCTGTCATAAAATCAGCCAAGGTTTGTCCTTTGACTGCTTTTTGTGGCATATATTTAAGAAAATATTCAATTAAAGCTAATATCCATTTGCCTTGTCTCTCTCTCAAGATGGGTTTGGATGACATATATGTAATCACATCTGTTTTTGCTACCACATACACCTCTGTAGGTAGCATATAATGCCTCAATTTAATAGTTGCAAAATAAAGTGCCAAACACAGCTTCTCAACAGAGTTGTACCTAGTTTCAACATCATTTAAGCTTCTACTTAGGTAATAAATAGCTTGTTCATGACCCATATCATTTTCTTGAGCCAATATACAACCAATTGACAGGTCAGAAGCTGAGATGTACAGCTTCAAAGACTTACCTGTCACTGGGGACATAAGCACTGGAGGGTTTACCAAGTACCTTTTAAGTAAATCAAAAGCTTCTTGATGGCATACTTCCCATTTAAACTTATGGTCTGACTTGATTTTTATCAAGGGAGAAAATGCTAAAGTTTTCTTAGCCAAATTGACTATGAATCTTCTCAAAAAAATTATTTTTCCAAGAAAACTTTGCAGCTCTTTTTTATTAGTTGGGGCTTTGCCTCTAAAATTGCTTTGGCCTTATTAGCATCCACTATTATCCGTTTTTGATGTACTAAGAGGCCTAGAAAAATTTTAGCAGATACCCCAAATGCACAATTTAAGGGTTCATCTTGAGTTTGTAGGTCCTCATTATTTGAAATGTCTGCTGCAAATGTTCCAAATGATCATCAAAACTATCATATTTTGATGGCTACATCATTTATGTAGACTTCTAAGTATTTTCCAATCAAATCATGGAAAGTGAAATTCATTGCCCTCTGGTATGTTGTTCCTGCATTGTTTAATCCAAAGGGCATGACTACCCATTCAAATGTTCCTAAAGCACTAGGACATCTGAATGTTGTCTTATGTGTATCCTCTGGGTTAATAAAAATCTAATTATATCCAACATGACCATCCATAACACTGTGTTTGGATTGAGTGATTTGGAGAGAAAAGAAAAGAAATAGAGAGAAATGTATTTCTCTTCCTTGTTTGGTTATCTTAAGTGGAGAGAAATGCGAAGAAATAGAGAAAAATGAAGAGAAAATCATTTATCTTATAACTCTTATTTTCAATCTTCCCAAAAGTGGAGAGATTAGGAGAGAAAAGAAACCCACAAATGTTTATATTTTCATAATACCAATGTTACCCCTGTAAAAATAAAAAAAAAATAAAATAATTGACACCTATGTCCTTAAGGCTTTTCATATCCAGCACAAAATTTTGATTGTTTATTTCTCCACCTCTCTCCCCACTGGTCCACCTCTCTCTACGCTTTCTTCTTCTTCTTGTGCAGGTAATTATTTTCTGAAATTACAGTGGATTGTCCATCTATTGTTATGTATTATATATATATATATTCTCTACGCTTTCTATTGTTATATATTATATATTCTGTTATAATATATATTCTGTTTATATATTCTGAAATTACATTGCCCTGGAACAATTTTATATACAGTTTGCACGTTAGTTTGTTATTCATCTTCTGAAATTACAATTTTATATTCTGTTTATATACAGTTTCATCTTTAGAACAATTTTATATTACATTAGTTTGTTATCCATTTGAATAGAGATGGCAATAGGATAGATTTGTAATGCATTGCCCTATTTTAGGTCATATAACAGGCAAGATATTTTTATTTAAGAAAGATGAGAATTTTACTAAAAATTATATTATATTATAAATAATGATTTATGATTAATAAGTTTTAAAAGATATAATATGAGAAATAAATGAGTGAAAATAAATGTTAAGTATAAAATTTTAACATTTTAATTTTATTATATTAAAATATTAAATTATATATTTTTTATATATAAATAAATATATTTAATAAATATAATTAGAATGAGAAGGGAGGAATAAATTGCCATGGCTTAAATGCTCACTTTCTTTGCTAGTTAAATAATAGTGTTGTTCTCTACATTGTGATGGGCCACCCTACACCCATGTCAATTGCTTAATAAGACATAGTTTGTGAATGGTATGAATGTCCTTTTTTTTTTTTTGTTTTTCCCCAAGTATTAAGATTATAAAATTATGCATGTCCATCAACTTGTAGTGCAGTAAAACTTTCAAAGCATGTCACTTTTAATTTACAATTTAAAATTCTTGATTTGGCCATTATATGATTATATGATTGATTTATAACACATTAGGAAAGACATTTTAAATATTTTAATTATTTTCCTTTATTCATTTGAAATCAATGTTGAAATGGAAAAAAATTATTCCTAACGATTATGGATCAACAAGATGTATACAAAGAGTTAAGAAAAAATTTATTACTTTTAGTCAAAATGTATACTGATTTATTTTAATAAAAAATATAGGATAAATGGATCAGTAAGACAAAGAGCTAAGAAAGGACTTGATTATGTGGGATAGAAGGCGAAAGTTAGCTGTTGTTCAAGTTGTTTGCGATGTGGTATATTGGTATATGCAGAGAAAATATCACATTAGGAAGTAAGTGGACCATCCTATTAATTACTTGGAGAGAGAAAAAGTGAGGATTGAGCTAATGATAAAACTTAAATGTATTAAGTATTGTCGTAATATCACCCGTATGGGGCCGCAGGCATTTCAAGATTTGTGTCATATACTTGAAAGAGATGGTGGTCTAAAACCAACAAAACGTGCAACAGTTGAGGAACAAATTACAAAGTGTCTTTACATTTTGTCACATAACATGAAGAATAGAAATGTTTCGTTTTTCTTTCATCGCTCCGGTGAGACTGTAAGTCGGCATTTTCATAGTTTTTTGAGAGCTCTTATATCATTAGAAGATCGATTTCTTTGCCAACCTAATAGATCCGAAGTCCCTTCAAAAATACTCAATAATAATAGATTCCATCCATATTTTAAGGTAAAAATTCGATATTACATTTCGCTTTAAATTTTTAATTTTATTTTTATATAAAACCGTCACATGATACATTTATGTTAGGATTGTATTGGAGCACTTGATGGAACACATGTTCGTGTTAAAGTATCTAGTAAGGATGCGCCGAGATATCGTGGTAGAAAAGGTTACCCTACACAAAATGTATTGGCTGCATGTTCATTTGACTTAAAATTCACTTATGTCTTACCTGGATGGGAGGGGACTGCATCTGACTCAAGGATCATAAAAAATGCACTCACTAGAGAAGATAAATTGAAAATACCCAACGGTAATTCATGCTTAGAGAATATGAAACTTTTGTTAAATTATATAGATTTGGGGTTTAACATAGTGATGTGTTTTGTTTTAAATAGGCAAATTTTATCTTGTTGATGTAGGGTATATGTTAAGGAGTTCCTTTATCCCTCCTTACAAAGGTGTGCATTATCACTTGAAAGAGTATTCCAACCATCCATCGGAAAATTCTTGAGAGTTGTTTAACCACCAACATGCTTCTTTACGCAATGCCATTGAGAGAGCTTTTGGTGTGCTAAATAAACGATTTCCCATCATAGCAAGCACAGTTGAGCCTACTTACTTGGTTAACACACAATCAAATATCGTAATAGCATGTTGCATCTTACATAACTTTTTAATGGGTGTTGATCCAGATGAAAACATTATTGTTAAAGTAGACAAAAAGCTTGAAAATCAATATCAAACTCAACAAACGACTCGTGCACCAAGGGATACTGATGAGGATGCAAAACAGGAGGAACTCATTAGAAATGTGATAGCAGCTACAATGTGGTTTGATTATGTTGCTAATCAAGAGTGATATTTTAGTTTTTACATGTTTGGTAGCCATCGTGATTTTATGTGATAAGTACTTGAACATCGGATCAAATATATCCATAACTTTGCTATTGTGATGACATTATTGTGGTTTATGATATTACTTTGAATTTGTTTTGTTATAGATTCGGATGTATCCATAACTTTGCTATTATGATGACATTATTGTGGTTTATGATGTTATTTTGAATTTATTTTGTTGTAGATTCGGATGTATCCATAACTTTGCTATTGTGATGACATTATTGTAGTTTATGATGTTACTTTGAATTTATTTTGATGTAGATTTTATAAATGAGTAAAAAAACACAGAAGTCCGAAGATTCTAAGAGAGAAAAATTGTCATGGACAAATCAAATGGATGATGTATTGATTGATGCATTGTATCACCAACATGTTGAAGGAAATAGGGTCAATAGAACTTTCACTACTTCAACATATGATAAAATAGTAAAGAAATTACATGAGATATACAACTTGGACTTAGATAAAGCCAAAGTCAAGAATAGGCTGAAAACTATCGAAGAGCATTTTGCTAAGTGCTATGATTTATTCAAACATACTAGTGGTTTTGCTTGGAGCCCGGTTACAAGAATGTTCACTGCTGAACCTGAAGTTTGGGAGGCATTGATTGAGGTACTTCAATTAATTTCAGTTTATGTTGATTTTTTTTAAAAAAAAGAATAGAAAAACATAACTCATATTTAATTGTAACTTTTCTATTTTTTATTTTATTTTATTTGGTAAAAGGTGAAACCACATGATGAGAAATGGAAATGTACACCCATTGGCAACTATGAAAAGCTGGCTGAGATCTATGGAAAGGATAGGGCAACTGGTGTAGGTACTGAAACTGCTAAGGAAAAAGTACGACGATGGGCCAACTCATCAAATAATGATCATGTAGATAGAATTGAAGTCATTGATTAAAGGAAATTTCCTAGGACTTAACCTCTTCCTCATCAATCACAACTGGACCCAAGTGTCACGACCCAAACCCGGCCCTATGGGTTTAGCATCAGAATCGCCAAGAATCCGAGATTATCAAGGCTCTTTGAACAAGAAAAGCAAACAAGCAGTCTGTCTGGCAGAAGCCAATACAGTAAATAACTAGTGTCCATTGAGCTGTGAAAATCTGTATGCCAAAAACATTTTTTTATGCATTCAGACAATTCAAGCAGTACAATCCATATACGGTCTATACAATCATATACAGTCAGTCAGTACAGGGATCAAGTCCCAAGACAACAGTACAGTAAAACAGTCTATACAAAAGTACAATATAGTAAAGAGACCGATAGGGGACACAAAAACACCCCAAGCCATAACAAGGCAACTCGGGACCTCGCAGTGAGGCACATAGGCTGGCTTGACAAAACTGGGGACCAATTCCACGCTCCTAGCTCCTATTCGTCACGAGAACCTACATATATATATATAAGCAGTGAGCTAAAGCCCGGTGAATAACATAACGTGTAAAGAGGTTATGAATGAATGTCCCTTACAGTAATGAAATCAATTCATTATACAGTATTTCAATCTTTCAGTATTTCAGTCAATCAGTAGTTCAATCAATCAGTCATATGTGGTACATCCATTAGCCTATAAACAGAGGGTCCAAAGACCGGTCTTAACCCAACAAGAATGATGGCCATCAAACAAGTATGGTTCCACAAGGAAACCGCAGAGCTCAGTACGATCAATAACAATGGGTGCTAAGGATGCCTGTCTGATTCGAAATGCAGACATACATTCAATCAATAAACAATATCAGTTCAATAAATGATTCGATTCGATTCAAAATATAACCATTTTGAACATATCTTTACACAACTGTTACTCACAGAGATTGGGCTATAGCGGCTAAGCGCCCCTGAGCCAACCCTAAAAGCTAACAAATAGAACACACACTAAATTCACAGTCGGAAGGATGATAATTAAATCCCTAAATTTCCTCGGTGTGGTTCTATGTCTAAATCCTCATTAAGATGCCTTAAACTAGGCCTAAGAATGCCTAGGATGGGATGACGATGCAGAAATACAGTTGGAAGGCATTTTTCAAAAGTTCTTTAACAGGGTCTCGGCGAATCTTCCTTCGCCGAGCGAGGTTGCAAAAACAAAGGCTTCGGCGAAGCGATCCTTCGCCGAGCGATCGATGAAACGATAAAATCTTGGATGCCCAATTTTACGCAGCGATGCTCGCCGGCGAGCTTCCAAATCAAAGGGTTCGCTCGGCGAGCCTTCCTTCGCCGATGCGATGGAACAAGAAAAATCTTGGATGTTCGATTTTACGCCGAGCCACCAATCCTTCGCCGGCGTGGCTCGAGAAGCGTTGGTCGCTCGGCGAGAATCTTCGCTAGGCGAAGAAGCCAATCTGGAATTCCAGATTTGCCTTCCAAGCTCAAACCAAGCATTCTCAACTCAATTCTCGACCTCTTGGGCTCAAATTCTGGAGAATACATCCCAAAACAATGTACAACAAGTTTCAAAAGCCAATTTATGAATTCAAGCCCCAAATGTGAGTCAATTAAAACCATTTTTCAAACCCATTTTCAAGAACACTTTCAAAACATGCAATGCATGAGTGTTAAACCAAATTCAAGGTCCAATCTTGCTCTAATGAGCTCCAATCTTTGAAAACAATGTGGGAAACATGGATTATGATAAAAACATGGACATGCATGTATGATTCTCCAAGAATTTAACTTCAAAACATGCCAAATAACCATGCATGCAACATTCAAGCTTCAATTCACTATTTATGAGCAAATTCATGGCTTACTCTCTAATTAAACATGGAGCATGCAAGAATAAACCTTAAGGACAACAATGAGAGGTCCAATTACCTTACTAAGTCTTCAATTGAGAGTCTAGGAGGTCAATTTGACTATCTACACTTCAAGTCTACCAAAATCCAAGCCAAAATCACCCATTCAACCTCTTCTCTCTCTCTTCCTCTTGTTTGGCCGGTTGAGCTCAAGAATAGGGGCTGATGATATGTTTTGATTAAGTGTAAACAAGGCTTCACATGGCAAGAATAAACTAGGCCACTCAATGACATTTCTGTAATTAAGTCAAACTCGACAATTAATTCGTTTAAATCTAATTTAATCATTCCTAATCAATTTTCAGATAAATATATCATTAAATCACAAATATTCTACTGATCATGAAACATCAAATGGTTTTTAAATCGGCCGCCGATAAGGCCTTCAATTAATAGTTTAAACACATGAATTCAAACAGATAATTAATCAATTAAACAGATAGAAATGCAATATAACAGATAACTTTTCCAATTTCAGTTCCAGTTTCAATCAGTCTATCCAATACTTCAGTTAATCCAATTATCAGTCATTAGCGGTCCAGTTTAGCAATAATCAGTATTTAATTCAGTGGTTATTCAGTAATCGGTACGAGGGTTGTTACACCAAGTCCTCATCATACAGCACAGCTTCTCTATTGTTAACATCAGCAACAAAAGGAGTTGTATCTGCCTAATCCATTCCTCATTTTTTACCTTCACTACCACTAGTTAAAAAGATCAATGCCTGGTGCAGAGAAGAAGGTATATAACCATTAAGGTGTATCCAATCTCTACCTAGTAACACATTATAGTTAGAGGTAGAATCTATTACAAAGAAAGTTGTTCCCGTTAACCTAGAACCAACCTGAAGCTGTAAAGCCAATACTCCTCTGGCATCAAATGATCCACCAGCGAAATTACTTATATTCACATTAGTAGGAAGCAAGTCATTGACAGATTTCTCAATAGCTTTCAGTGTCCTAGAAAAAAGAATGCTAACAATAGCTCCATTATCAACCAACACCGTTTCCACTAGCACCCCATCTAGATAAGTTCTGACATATAAAGGCCTTAGATGCCTGATGAGCTTGTCTTCTGGCCTTTGTAGCACAACTTTTTCTCCATCAACAGACCTAATGACCTTAATTGATCTTAGGGGATTGGCTTGTGTCTCAATCATTGCTATCTGAACTGCTGGTTCAGTTAAATCTTCAACATCACCTGCCAATTTATCTGGCTAATTTGGCTTGGCCTGAAACCTCTGAGGAATGGCCATAATCATATTGCATTCCTTAGATGGAGGTAAAAAACCAAAGTGAATGGCAGCCAACTTCTCTCCAAAGTCACCACCAAAACTATCTGATTTAGCTTCATCTTCTCTAACTCCTTCATTAACATTCATGTTATCAGTGACCATTTTCTGGTCTTGATCATCCTTCATTGCCACATTTTTCTCATTACTGTCGTCTTCATCAGACATTAGATCCTTCTCTAACTCTTTCAGCTCTGTCTTAACAAAGCCTTCTCAGAAAGCTTCTTAACAAGTCGGTCATCTATCTTTTCTGGCTCCATTTTCCTTTTCAAAGTCTGAACTGGTTGTACTAGATAAGCTCTAAAAGTTGTACCCTTCCCTCCAGCAGCAGAAACCAATCCATCTCTAGTCCATACTAAATCTTACCTTCCGACTAGCTTATCCCCTACAGTGATAGACATTATAGCATGGAATTTTCTTTGTTCCTTCATTTTCTGAGTTCTTGTTTCTCCCATTGGCCTCCAACCAATCATGGGAAATGTTAGATGAGATACTCCTTGCCACCCTTAATGACATGGTACTAGAGGCTTTACCATCATTGGTTGAACCTGTTGCATATCTGACCTCATTCTTGGGCCACGATACTGCTATTGAAGTCCCCCAAATGGTCTCACAAACTGCTGTTGCCCCTAATATGGCCTTCCACTCTGTTGATGGCCATTATGTGATACACCAGATTACTGGTGTTGGCTACTGTATGGTCTAGTCAGAAGCCTTGAACTTCCATAGGGCTTAGAACCCTTGTGTTATTCGAGCATGGTCCTCATATTACTTAGTCCACCAAAGCATGGGTGAACAAGGGCTCCTTGGAATAAGAATGGAGCATCATCCTTACCATAATTCTCTGCAGGACCAAATATCCCTGGGTCTGTTCCATCATAGAACAAACAATCATTGTCGAAAATCTGCAGATCACCACTACCTATAGTGTTGAACCTCAGGCTAACATTATTTCCAATTTTCTGAATTCCATCAATCATAATGGCCTTATTTTTTTCTTTCTCAATACCACATCTGAAACAAATGAACCTCTCACAGGTTCTTCTTGAACTTTTTTCTCTTTTGTTTCTTTTGCCATCTTCTTCACCCTCTCTTTGTGGAGTTTCTCTAATTCCACCCCTTGTTCTTTTGATCAATCGACTGGAAGTCAGTTGATACCATGTTAATCTCCACCAAGTTTGGGAATGGGTCACTGTCAACTGCCATAACCCCTTTATCTTTTTTCAGCATATTTTAACATTTCTTTTTGAATTAAGTCCTACACACAATTTTGAAATGTAACACAATTATTAGTGGAATGCCCGAAAGAGTTATGTCATTTACAATACTCCTTGCCAACCTTGTTCCTTTCTTTGGAAATGTTGTGGCCAGGAGTCAAAGTTAAAAACTTGTTTGCTAATAACTCATCAAATAATGCATTTGCTTTTGATAAGTCAAAAGAGTACTACCTATGTAACATAACCACATTCTTTTTGGCTGGTTGTGTTACTGGCATACTCACAGGTTTGTTAGCTTTCTTTAATGTTTCATAAACCACAGGCTTTTTACCTATTATTTGAGCCACATCTATGTCGATATCCATGTCAAACTTAACCTCTTGGTAATAAGTCCCTAATGAGGCTGCATTTCTCTATTGCTCTTATCTAAGAATGGCCTCATAACTAGTTGCTCTTGAAGGCAACTCAAATAGGTCTCTAAACATCATACATTCAAGCTTTTTCCTAAGTTTAAAATCTAAACCATTCTGGGCTAGTCTTATAACTTCTATTTCAAGCATGTACACATGACATTTATTTTTTGCTTTCTTAAACTTGTCGATGTACTGTTTTGCACTTTCTCCTTGCCTTTGTTTAAATTTGGACAAATCCACCATTGTCACTTCAAGCTCAGTTCTAAAGAATTGGGCATGAAATTGACTTTCCATTTCTTGTCAAGTATGAACAAAATTCTCTGGAAAATTAATAAACCGCGTAAATGCCACTTTCGACAAAAAATGAGGAAAGAGTTTTAATTTTAAATTGTCATCATAGCCAGGTTCTCCATACTGGAGTATGAACCTGCCTACATGTTTTATGATTGATTGTCTCTCTTCTCCTATAAATAAAGTAAACTTAGGAATCCTAAAATTTCTCGAAATGGGGGTTGTTTCTACCCATTGAGGTTAAGGACTCCTAAACATTGGCCTATCTAGCTTTCTCAGGCCTAAGCCATACATTTCCTGTATGATGTTCATTATTTGCTGTCTATTATTAATCTAGGGATCCAAGTATTGTTGTTGCTGTCCTCCTCCTTGGACTTCTGGTTGGAAGTAAGGAAAAAGAGGACCAGGCCCTCTAGGCCTTGGATGCATTATGTTAGGTTCATAATATGGTTGCTGCATGGCACGGCCTCATATATTCGGAGGCCTTACTTGATTAATGGGCCTATTTCTTTGTTCTGTCATAGCCTGATAACCTGCTACAAGCACATCGAATGCATGAGTACCGTATATTTGTGGCCTTGATTGCTCTCCAGGTCTCATTCCCATATTATTTAAGTTGTGATTAAACATTGGGTTTGTGGGGTATTCCCTCTCAAACACAGGATTTATGGTCATTCCCTCATCATATCTTTCTTGGAGTGTGGGGGGTCTATAAAATGACACAGGATCATTTACATTTTCATGTTGTTGAGGGGCTACAGGAGGTATGAATTGTGTTTTATTTTCCTGAGTCTCATCTTCAACCCTTCTTGATTGGCTAGGCTTGATGTTAGCCTTCTCAAACAAAGCCAACAAGTCATCTATCATCACTTGGTTCTCATATGCAGACATATAACCAATTGTTTGTTGAGTATGCAGTAGAAGAGCCTTTCTTGGATCAACAGGAGGACAACTAGATTGGCCAGTTTTTGCCACAGTTTGGCCATTTCCTTGGCCTATTTCTTGTCTGGCCACTGCATGGCCATCACCTAGGTTGTCTTTAACTCCTTCAAGTCCACTATCAAACTCTTCTCCATCTTTAACCCTTTTCTCAGGGTCTTCAAAGACTTCGTGCTATTTCTTCTTAGCCATCACTCCAAATTAGATAGGTCTCACTGGGCGTGCCAAAATATGTTAGCAAAAATCTGGTTTGGGTTAAATCGACAGAGGTGATTCGACAGAACAACCAAAGTTTCACAAACAACAACAAATCAAGCAATTGTGGTTTGAATGTCCTATGCCTTGACAATGTTAAGGACTTCTTTGGAGGTTGTAATGTGAAGAAACAAGTGTGAATAAACTGAAATTCGATTGAAGAACAAGTAAACTTGCCACTTAATTACAAGAATTAAATTTCAAGTTCAATGCGTATAACAATCGACAGAAAAAAACTTAGCCACAGAGGCTAAATTACAAACATAAATACTCCTAAGTACAAAAGCTATTGCTAATTAAGTTATGCTAGTCCTAATTGCACATGGGATGTGAATGTTGTTGAAAAGATCTTGCTTTACTTCGAATTTCCAGCCTTTATGCTGCTGGCCTTGCTACTTCTCTGTTGCCACGTGTCCCACCATAGACCAAGTTACCTCCACTTCCTGTATAATTGCCCATGATCTCCATAACCGTTGGTAACTGTTTCTTTGCTGTAGCGTTCTCTTTCCCTTGCACACAAGACACGTACCCTACATCACTTGCATGCCTAATCTGGGCCACGTTTGGCCACATCCCACTGCACTATCAGATGAATCAACAGGAGAAACTGCGTCTGTCACATTTGCTTCTTTAACTGTTTCGCTTTTGCCACATGTTCTGCATTTTGGGACCCACATCCCACTATAAGCTCATAATCTTCACGCCTAGCATCCACTGAATCAGCTCTCTGTATATTGTTATGCTTATTTGACAGAGAAAAATAAATTTTAGTGCCAACAGGCTGCAATTTGGATAGAGTGTAGTCCAAATTTTTCTAAGATTTAGGCAATACTTTTTTGAATTAGGTGCGGACTTAGATAAACATTCAAAAGTCCAAATAAAATTTGAGACGAGAGTTGAATATAGACACTAGGCAACTCAAACAATTTGAAACTCGAATTATATATATTCATATATAAAATATATATATATATATATTATTAGTCATTAAATGAAGTAAAAATAATAAGGACGGTAAATTATATTCAATATATATCATATATACAAATAAGACAGCGTAGAATTCTACCATTTTATTTTCTTTCACATAAATGGCAAAAATTATTCAGTGATGATGAGTTCTTCGATTTTTATCTCTCTTATCCCTTGTCTGTCTCATCATATAAATGATTTATGTAAAAAAAAATAAATTAAATTAAATTTGTGAGTATTTTGGATAATTCGACCTGCTCGAGTTTAATTTATTATAATCAAATCAAATTTAACTTGGACAACTCTCTGTTACTTGAATTGAGCCTGAGAAACATTTTAAACTCGATGGAATTTATCTAAGTTTAACCTTAATTACAAGAAATTATTAGTTGATCTTGAGACACCGTTATGTGGTGATCCCACGATATTATGATTAGTAAATAGGATATAACTCACAGACTTATATCTTGTGATTAAAAATATAAAAAAATATAATAAATTATAATTTGTGAGACATATAACTATGTGATGCTTGTACTAACTAATATTTGTGAGACATATAACCATGTGATGCTTGTACTAACTAATAATTTTTCTTTAATCACAATCCTCAATTTGGGGAAAGTTTGGTCTACAAAAACATGCCTAAAAAAGAAATGTGTACTTACTAAAATTTGCCACGTATTGATTGTTGTTTGCAAACTGACTCACCTGTACGAAAAGAACCAATATAGAAAAGGAATATCGTGAGAAATAAACCATATGATGAGAAATCAATGCGTCGCAATAATGATATATAGTCATGTGTAAATGTAATAAAGTAACAAAAAATTAAAGGTGTATACAAAAATATGGAATAATCCGGCCTAAATTATCGATTTAATTTAATTTTTTTAGTTACGGGTTCTACTTATTTATTTATTTTTATTTTAAATTTTATATAAAAAAATTGAAATATAAAATACTTTTTATAAGATTTGAATAATAATTATCAATGTGAAATTGATAAATTCTAATCAATTTAACTAAATTAATTATTATCAATTTTTTTTAATAAAAAATACATATTATATTTATTGTTATATAAAATTTCTTGAACTATAAACAGAATCGAATCAAATCGATTTTTATGATTTGGTTCTAGTTTGATTTAATAGATTAACTGTTCGATTCCTAATTTACTTTAAAACTTGATCAATTCGATTTATGTGCACTCCTAACAAAAACAAAATAAAATACTAAAAATATGGGATAAATTACACTTTGCCCCTCTTATATTTTATTATTCTTTTACTTTGGTCTTTAGATTTCTTTTCTCACTTTGTCATCTTTTCAACTTTTTTTCTTAAATTTATTTTTAAAATTAAATTCTATTTAAAATTAGATAGGAAATACCAAGTTGACTTTGTGTGACATCAAACAAATATTTTTAAGTTTGAATTTGAGTAGGTCTTTAAATATAATAATATATTGCAAAATTTATAGAGGAAAAAAAAAAAACTCAAAATTTAACCATTGTCACAAAATAAAATTTGGGGTTATTAATTTTATCAATTTAAATTCTAATATTTTGATTTTTACTTTCAATCTAAATCACTTATTAATTTTTATTAAGTAAAACTGATGAAAAAAATGTGTTTTAGCATTAAACTTAACGTAGATATACATAAAATATCTTAAATATCATTTTTAGTTTAGTTTAATGATTAAAATATATTTTTTCTCCTCAATTTTACTTAACAAGAATAAGCAGATGATTTAAATTGACAAAATTTAAAATTTAAGGTTTATTTTATTACAATAGTCAAATTATATAAAAAATTTGTTGGAATTTCCCTTAATATATTTCATGTCATGTAGTATTTTCTGTCCAATTTTAAATAAAAATTAAATTTATAAATAAATTAGTAAAAGTCAAAACTTAAAAGGGAAAGGTTTGAGTATGTAATGTGAATATCATATGTATTTGTTTAAGTTTTTACAAACATATATAAGTTGTGATTTCTTAAATTTTTTTAATTAATTTATATATGTTTATAAAAATTTATATAATTTTATAAGATAACATACGTATATTTATGAAAATTTAAGCAAATTTATATAATATGCATTTGTATACTTTAAAATTGTCTAAAAAAAATAAAATAAAATAAATTTAAGAGGCAATATGAAAAAATAGTAAAACATAAAAGGGCATAAAATAATTTATCCAAAAATATGTCATACACGTACTCTGAGCTAGTGAGCTTAAAGGTAGTATTTTTATTTATTGGAGAGAGTGAGATAGAGAGAGATTTCTTACTCTTCCGGAGATTTTGAGCCGAGTGATCGACTGGCCAGAGGACTCAGATGTGATGTTTTTTCTTGGTCTAAGATCTGAATCTATTGAATTCTTCGACTCTCCGTGATGGAAGGTATGTCTATCTCTAAACCCTAAATTTTTCTCTCTCTTTTGACGCTAATTGACTCTTTTCCTTCAACTGAATTTTTGTTATTTTTCCGTAATTTTCTCGATTTCTCGGAAATAAATATGTTTTATGAATATATTTCTTTATGAATGTAAGTGGGTAGTGGGTACAATTCTCTGAATTTTATGAACGGTTTGTGATTGGATGTTCTTTACTATCTCCGATTGGGCATAGCTTTTCTTTTTTCGTAATTCAATTGATTTTCTGAGTTAATGTGTTTGGTGAATTGGGTACAATTCGCTGAATTTGAAGTATGGTTTGATATCAGCTGTGATGGGATGCTGTCTATTGTCTCCGATTGGGCATACCTTTTCTTTTTTTCCTAATTCACTCGACTTTCCGAGTAAATGTGTTTGGTGAATATATTTCTTTATGAATGTAAGTGGGTAGATAATTTTTTCTGTAATTCACTTGATTTTTGGAGTAAATGTGTTTGGTGAATATAGTCCTTTACGAATGTATGTTGTAGTGGGTACAATTCGCAGAATTTTAAGAATGGTATGATATGCTACTACCCAGAATTGGAAGATTATCAGCTATGATATGGTGTTCTCCATTATCTCCGATTAGGTATACTTGTTCTTTTTCCTGATCTAGGGTTTGCGATATGTTATTGGTAAATATACTTGTCTTGATTTGCTTTTGTAGTTTAAACATTGAATTAAGAAATTTATTTACACATGTAGTTATTTACTGCTTCTTTGAAAATGAAAGTAGGTTAAAATTGTTTCTGCATCCAAAAAAAAAGGAAAACAAAGAACTCACTATTGCATTTCTTGTGCGGAGTTATCTTGTACTAGGAACAGAAGCTTATTATTGTTGCCAATTTTGGAATCTGTGCAGAGTTATCTTGTAATGGGAACAACAGCTTGGCAATTCCAAGTTTCAAAAAAATTATATTACTGTGTGTTTGGCACCATGGGAATTGGAAGCCACTTTAGTTCAAAATTTTAAGTGAGATATCTTCCCATTTCATATTCAAGATTTGGATTTTCTTTTAAAAAAATTATCAGCATATCCAATGTTTGGATTCCATGCTGCCATACACTATGTTACATGGACTCAGGTACGATTGTTGGGTGCAGGTATGTATCTAGAGGTCGGACTCATCGAACCATAAATTTAAGCGTACGTGGACTTGGCAAAAAAAAATTACATTCTCATATTTTTAATTAAATATGTAAGATAAAATGGTGCTATATGTAACTTACAGTGTCAAAAAAATATTTTAGCAATTATACAATAATATGTACATATAATAATAATGTTATATACAATTATATAAGAAGTATCTGACACATATTTCATACTCTTGTCTTAGTGTTAGGTGTTTGACACGAGTGTTTGGTTTATTTTAAAGAGTCCGTGTAACATAGGCCATACTAGTTTTAATATTTTCCAAATCCTTCAATCACATAAATTTCTTTGTTAGTGTAGGATTATACCATAACCCTGGCTAAAAAAATAAAAAGAATTATTCATTTTATCCAAATGTTTATTTGAAAAAGTTAGAAAAGCTAACTATAATTTATCATAGCATTATAAAGAATGAACAATTTTAGCGGATTGCTATTGGCACTCTTCTTTTTTATAATTAATCTCCAAATTTAGTCATTTAGTGTGTATTGAAAATGGTGTCGTGCATAATTTTTATACTAAAGACCAAATATGGAGTGCTTCTTTAAAGAATCAATAATTTTAGGGCATTGTTATTTTTTCAAGAAACAAAAATTGAAGAATTTTATAAGAAGTTGATTAAGAGAATTTGGGGGTTGAGGTGTGGGAGATGGGCTGCTTTACTGTCTTGTAGCATGTCAGGGGGAGTTTTGATTATATGGGATGTGAGATCTGTTTCTAGTGTCAGTTAGGTTTTGGAACTCTGATAATAGTGAGTGGTGGTTAGCAGGTCTTTACGATCACAATAGTCAAAGATCTAGGAAAGCTTTGTGGGATGAATTAGCTGGCCTATTATGCTATCCCAATTGGTGTGTGAGAGGTGATTTCAACGTTATTAAATTTGTTAAAAAAAAAAACTTAATGGTTATAGGGTTACCAGAAGCATGTAAGACTTTGATGCATTTGTTGGAGATTGTCGCTTGATTCATCCTCTCTCGTCTAATGCTATGTTTACAGTTCGGTGTGTTGTAGATTGGACATTTTTTTTTTTGGTGGGAAGAGAGGTTCCCTAATGTTAAGCAGCAGGTGCTACATAACTAAGTTTTGAGTGCTCATAACTAGTATAAAAATAAAGAATAATCTTTTGTATTCCTTATCAAAAGATTCTTTCTTGATAATTTATTCTACAGTCTACATGATATTTTCACATGAGGGTAAATATGAATAATAAGTCATGTTCAATTTTGTCATGCAACACTGTTAGTTCTTTTGTGGTTTAGGTGCTGCAATTTTGGCATAGCAAATATTAGCATGCTTTTAGGCTTACACCTTCCTGACATTTAGATATATGACAACTTTGAATACTCAAAATGTGACAGCCTTATGAATATTTTATGTTGGGAAAAACGTTGCATAAAACATGTGGAATTAGGGTTTTAAATAATAGGAGTGCAGGGTTGTAGATGAAAAAATGAAGAACCAACTTGATTTTTCAAACTTTCAGCTTGCTGGTTTTTCTGCGAATTTGCTGTACTAAAGGTCTGGACAACAACCAAACTGTGAATTTTGGGGTTAAATAGAAGGTCAAAGATAGGGGTTGAGTTTAGCATTTATTAGGTCTTAAGTTTAGCATTTATTAGGTCTTAATGTGGAAGAGTTTTGTGGCTGAACTTTGGGCTTCTGGGGCTTTTCTTTTTTGGTGGAGGTTATGGTTGTTAGATTTAAGTATTGCTGCAGGGCTTAATTGGCTAGTTAAGGATGATTTTAGGTTTGAAAACAGTAGCTAGCTTTAAAATCTGGATATAGAGTATTAGGTCTTACCCTTGCAAGGGCTAAGCAAATCTCACACAAAACACGATAACAAATTCTCCAAAACTCAACTCTTATAGCATCTAAAGATTTCATAGGTGTATATGATCTTGGGTCCAATACTACTCTCCAACTATGACTGTGATTTCTAATCCTACCCCAGATATGACTACGACCTCACATCGGAAACTGTGACCTTTTTGACTACTGAGGTTGTTCTAGACATTAGAAAACCCATATGTAGTGACCTATTGAATAACTTGACCGAAAATGAGATCCATGGATCCATACTAGAACCATAGTCAGTAAATTCAGGAATTATCAACAAACTCCAAGCTCCTAAAAATAGAGAAAACCAAGCCAAATCAAGCCTTAAGTCCCATCAAATGGGGTCGGTTACATGAATCCTTCTTCTCCACGCAACTCTATCAAAAGCCATTTTGTTAGTCAAATTAAGATAGAGAAAACATAAATGAAAAAACTCTATCACAATACTAGTTTAGAATAATTGTAAATAGGAGACCTAAACATTAACATGGCAAGTTCACTTCAAACCAAAGGGGTTTCTTGATGATTGTGGGACCCTTAGCCTTCACTTTATACTTCCACAGCCTATGTACTTATTTAGGCATGCAACATATATGGCATCACACCTTTGTTGCTAAGATTTCATTTTTCTTGGTAGACGAGGAGCCAAACTGTAGTTGATGAGTTGGATTCCTTGCTTCATCCAAATTTTTTCATAAATAAAAAGGAATTGTCATAAGATTTGAATTTCCCAGAGAGTTTTTCTTGGCGTTGCCTAAGTTTGGGTTACTTAGCCATGAACTAAAAGTGCATAGGCTTGTCTCTACTTGCCTATCTTTGTATAAATTGATATTGACATATGTATTGTGGCTTGAACATGCTTAGTTAATCTTATCTTTGCAAATTTTATTGTTAATTTTATGATATTTGCTTCTAAATAAATCTTTACTATGTTCTTGAAAAGGGAAAATTATAGGAAATCCCATTTGGAGAGTTTTGATTTGAATGGTCCTCCGTTTTTTTATAATACACCATGAATTTCTATTAGGTTGGGAATGTGATCCAGCAGGTCTTGAAAAGAAACGTGGTACGGACTTGGTGACAATTTTGCCCCTTCGTTAATGGCGTGGCACGTTTTACCAGGGATTTTGAATTCCTTCAATCACATTGGGTTGTTGTGCACATTTTGGAAATAACTAATATGGACATAATCTTTCCGGGGTGGATTGTAGGACATAAATACATTTTTTAAACGTAGCTAATACAGAACAAATAAAAAAACCCTTAGTGTATGTTCTAAACGTGACTAATTCAAAACAAATAAAAAAGCCTTTAGATTTAGTGTACTTTTTCCAAATGTGGCTAATGTATTGGCCCAAATAAAAAAACCCGTAGTATACTTGTTTTATTTGTTCTGTATTAGCCACGTTTAGAAAATACACTTGGCCAGTGTGTGTATTTTCTAAACGTTGCTAATACAGAACAAATTAAAAATCCCTTAATGTACTTTTTTCAAACGTGAAACGTACTTTTTCCAAACGTGAAACATACTTTTTCCAAACGTGGCTAATACGGAACAATAAAAAAGCTCTTAGTGTACTTTTTCCAAATGTGAAACGTGGCTAGTGTATTTTCCAAACGTGGCCCGTAGTGGATTTCCAAGCGTGACTAATATAGAACATGGCTAAACGTGGGTAGTTTATTTTCCAAACATGGCTAATACAGTAAACCACATGGGTAAATGTGTCAATTCCCATTCAATGGGACTTCCGTGTTCATTAAAATAAAGTTGGGACCGATTGATCCACAAGTTCACCTTTTGGGATTTATGGGTCAATCACCCTTCTGAAAAATGCTTCTAGAAATTTCATTCCATATCAAGAATGCATGGATGGTTTTTCCATCAGCATTGTTAAATTAGAAAGGTTGCATAAAAGTGATCATCTTGTAAAAATTAACTTCTCTAAATCTCAATGGACCCACCATAGGCATCGATTTGTGGAGATGGTGATCACATGATAAAGCAGTGAAGAAGTGGAGACGGACAAGTCTTGGTAATGATAGTGGGGGAAAGGAACCTTTTTGGTTGTAATGGTTGGAGGTGAGGGAGTTTGCAAATATCTCTATAGTTTCTGGGTGAAGCTGTGTTCTCTTTTGGTATGTGAGGGTTCTTAATAACCCAGGACAAGAGAGCATTGAGAGAGCAAGAGAGCATTGTTGAAAAATTAAAAGGTGTTTTTGTAGGAAACCAAAATTGATGTCATGGGCAGTAGAGGTGGTGATTTATTATTATTATTATTATTATTATTATTATTTTATTTTTTTTTGGGGGGGGGGTGGGTTTTGTTCTTATAAAACTTAAAAAATCGTGAGGCTGTGGGATTGGTTGTGTGGATGCGAGTAGCAGTAGTAAGGAAGTCTGGTCTCTCTAAATCTCTTTCTGTGCATTTCATTTCCAAAAACCTTTAATATCATATTTTTAATGAAAATTTTACTTTGTTGATCAAAAAAAAAAAAAAAAGTTGTTTGTTTTTTGGGGGGATGAGGGTGGTGGGCGGATTGGGTTGGTTTGGGAGTGATGGAATGGCACGCGGTGTCATTGGTAGGTGGGACTCTGGAAAGTTACGTAAACTTGTTGTGAGGGTTGAGTTTGTTCTTAGTCTTAGAAATGTGGAGGATGGATTACAATGAACTCTCTGGTTTTTGTGGCCTGTTTAAAGGTGTAGATAGAAGAATACTGTGGAGGAGCTAGCTTTTGTAAATTCAGTAAGACTAGGTATTCAACAAGAAGCACCACTACTGGCTTTTTATGCAGTTGCTTTCAAGGTTTTTAGGGATTTTGTTCCCTTCTTTCACCATCTTACTCTTTGCTTATCAGCCTCAATTATATTGATGTCACATCCATTTGAATTTGTTGAAAATATTTAAAGGCTTTGAAAGCCTAGGGTGAAGGATATGGGCCCCCACCATAATCAAGATGCATTTTTAGCCCCAGGCAAACTGTCCTTCGTAGTGTTTGGTCCCCTAATTTTTAAGTTTAAGTTACTTTGTTGATTCTAGTTTGGCTGTGTGTATAAATTCATGGGTCTTAATTTTTTGTGATGATGTTTTTTGGATTGTAATATATATTTTTCTTTATGTCTAGACGATATTGATGCAGATAATAATCTTGTAATCAAAGAGTTGAAGTTTCCTATACTTGAATCTTAATCCAAATATAATTAGGAAAGGTCTAGTGCCCTATAAATATGGCAAAATTCTTCTACTCAATGGAGTTTTGAGTTATGAGAATTTGGGTTGTGTTTTGTATCATTCTTCTTATTCTTTGCAAGGGTGAAGCCCTTCTCTCTCTTTCTTCTCCTTCTCTTTTTTCTCTTCCCAAAATTCTTAAGTTACTGTTCGCTGGTTACTGTTTAAAGCCTTGGCACAAACCCAAGTTCAGCTACAAACCACTACCATGTTAAACCCCTTTCCTACCTTTTGGTCATTGATTTGTCTCCTGAACCTTTAAAATAGTTGCTATCCAGAACTTATAGCATGCTTCCTCTTGAAAAGTTAACAAGCTAGCTCTACCTTTTTGAATCAAGCCAAATTCAATTCCTTTTGGTCTGTTAACTCTAGAGCCATCCTTCTAGCATATGGAACCTTAAATTTACAACCTTTCCTTGCTGTAGCAAAATTCTTGAGAGAGGTACTGACTATTTAGCAATAGAACTTGTTCTTGTGATTTGTGAACACTGAATGTGCAGTTTCCTATGCTATTACTTCTTAAAGTTCTTGTGAAGAGGGAGAAAGACCAGAGGTTTCTCCTATCAAAGGGTTATGCAAACCAGAAAGAGAAAATAAAAAACACAATTACTAATTCATTAAACTCAATTCTCTAAATCTAAAGAAAAGAAGAGTGCATGCAAATTCATAGGTTTCTAGAGTTCTCCTAATTCTAATAAGAGACTAACAAATAGGAAACTGGTAAACCTTTAGTAACTAGAGCATTCTAGTCCTACCTACAAGTGACCTCTACAACTCATGTCCAAAAAATTGCAAACTTATCATTTCGTTTTGTTAGATAATTCATTCATAGTATTTTTATTTTGACATCTTGTACTTATGTTGAACTGCTGATATAGTGAACATCCCAGGTTCAGAAACATTGCGTGGAATTGCTTCGTCTCATACTTAGCCACAATATGATTTGTTGGCATGTTGTTTTTAATATTGTGTTGTGTTTGTGTGTGTTACAAAAAAATAAATAAATAAAATATTCGAAGAAAGTAGCTGACAGATCTATCTTATATATACTATTTTTTTACATATATATATGTTTTTTTGATAAATATCTTATATATACTATTTGACAGGTGGATCCCCAGATCATGAATCAGTAGGGTCTGGGACAAAAAAATCCAGTGCTTCGTCAAGTGGTAAGTCTCAGAATTGGAAGGAGTTCCTTCATAGATTTGTGGACAGTGAAATCCTGACCGCAAACCTTGAGAACTGGTTTGAAGAAATTACGGAACAGTCATCAAATAAAACAACGGCTTTCGATGTTCCTTTTGAGTTGATAGATCTTCAGAAGTTTGATTATGCATTGGAAGGGGTATCCTTTCAGCAGCTGATTCGAATGCCCAGTGCTGTTTACGCTTCGACATCAGGTGCTGTGGAAGCAACTGCTTATCTTGCTATTGAGGATTTTTTACACACGAGTGTAAAGAGCTTGTGGGAGGCCTTTTGGAGTCAGGATGGGCCTATGCCTTTCTACGTTGCCTGTCTTTATGATGCAAACTTGAAATTCTACCAAGCTGAGAAGGCAATTGCTAATGGGAAACTTGGAGGTCTTTGTGCCACAGCTATAATGCTAAAAAACCCGAGACACCCACATGGGAAGTGGGAGGATATTCTTGAAATAGCACTTTTGAGGCCTGATATTGGAAGCCTTGCAGTGGAGAGGGACCAGAAGTCCTTTTCGTCAGTTATAGGTGAAGCTCTATTTTTCGCTGTTCGTATTTTATTATCAAGAAGACTCAGTAGATCAAATGTTTCTCCTAGTTCAAATTCTGTTTTTGTTCTTCTTGTTGATTCTCAATATGGTGGGGTTGTAAAAGTTGAAGGAGATGTGAATAAATTGGAGTGTGATGTGAATAATGTTTACGGATGTGCTGCTGAGTGGATAAAAAGTTATTCACGAATTGCAGTTTCCCCCGTTGATAGGGTCTGGAACAAGCTTGGAAATGCCAACTGGGGTGATATTGGTGCTCTACAAGTGCTTTTCGCAACTTTCCATTGTCTCGCACAATATGCCGGAATGCCCAAGAACTCGGTTGAAGATTTAGCTGCTGACCACAGTTGTCGTCTCCAAACAAGAAGATCCGAAAGACAGTTGGGTGATACCCGGGTGAACGGAAACGGGTTGTTCCAGTTTCAGCAGCGCAGTGTTTCTCCTGAAATTGTTGAAGTACAGGAGGAATCCGTCCAAATAATGGATTCTGCAAAGTCCATGAAGATGGAAATAGGGTCAGTTCTATGGTTGGAGGATTCAGATTATCAAAAAGGTTATCAGATTAATGAAGTTCTGGACGATGGTGAAATTCCGTACTATATTGCGTCTCCTGTTGAAGATCCGGGAAATGATCTGTTTCTGTATATTGGTTCACATCCTTCTCAGATGGAACCGGCATGGGAAGATATGAAGTTGTGGTATCAAGTTCAGAGGCAGACTAAAATATTGACTGTTATGAAACAAAAGGGTCTGTCCGATAAGTATCTGCCACAATTGAGCGCTTCTGGTAGGATAGTTCACCAGGGTAAGTGTCGGAGACCGAGCTCGGGTGGCAACTGTGTGAATCCTTTGTGTGGGACCCCAATTCTTGTGACAAGCCCAGTTGGGAAAACCATTGCTGACATGGTAAGAGCCGGCCAATTTGGTCGAGATGAGGCTATTCGGTGTTGCCATGATTGCTTGTCTGCGCTTTCAACTGCTGCTTCTGCTGGAATTCGACACGGAGACATCAGACCTGAGAATATAATTTGTGTGAGATCCGGCTTGAGGCTGCCTTATTATGTCCTTATTGGATGGGGGCACGCAATTTTAGAAGAGAGGGATCGCCCAGCTATGAATCTTCATTTCTCATCGACTTACGTCCTTCAGGAGGGGAAGTTGTGCTCAGCTTCTGATGCAGAGAGCCTGGTCTATCTGCTTTACTTTTGTACTGGTGGGGATTTGCCAGACTTGGATTCAGTCGAAGGGGCACTACAATGGAGGGAAAACTCTTGGTCGAAAAGACTGATTCAACAGAAGCTAGGGGACATATCCGCTGTCCTGAAGGCATTTGCAGATTACGTTGATAGTCTATGTGGGACTCCGTATCCTATGGATTACGGTATTTGGCTAAGAAGGTTGAAGAGACATATTAATGAGGACGATCATGGGAAGGAGATCAACACTTCAAGTTAAGTTATGGTGGCAGAATTGAACAACTCCTCTGGACTTGAAACATTTTATACTTCCGGCAATCAAGATGTTTTTTTTTCTTTTTTGGGATTTTCAGGAATTACCCGGAAGTTGAAGCCGCTTTGTCTAATTTATCTGATGATCTGCAATTTGTAAGTTTAAGTCTTTTGGCGAAGAGCGGTCCATAGCGCCTTCTCCATTTCTTGAGAATGATTTGGTTCTGCACAGATGATCCCCGGGTGGGATTTGGAGTATCTTCTGGCACTTGTTTTCGTGTATTTTGCAAAGTAAGCCAGAGAATCTAAATTATTGTTGCATTGTCTAAATTATCATTGCTTTTTTTGTCTTTCTGATATATTGTGATGAGTTATGGAAATTATGAGCTGTCAATTATTTCTTGTAAAGGTAGGAGAGGATGAGATTGTTTTGAATTTGTGATTGTTTTTGTTTGATGTGTTATTAATGGACTTGTTGGTTGGGTCATTGTCTTTCTGTAAGTGGGTTCTCATTTTTCTTTTTTCTTTTTTCTTTTAAATTTTTATTCAGTTGATTCAGTTACTTTTAGTTTCACAACCCTTCTTTTCTGATTTTCCACTTTGATTATAGTTTCTGTCCGTTTTTTGTGGAGCATGTTTATTCTGGTTTCATTTTGTTCTTTTTGCCATTCCAATCTTGAAATTGGGAATCTATATATTAAGGAAAAGGGTCTTTTAAAATCTAAGACTTGTGAAACTTTCAACATGTCAATTTTAATTTCTTGATTTTTTAATATTTTTTTAAAAAAAAAATTGACTTGGTGATTGGTGATTGGTTCAAAGATTGTAATAATTACACTATTAATTACAATAAATTCAAAGATTGTAATAATTACACTATTGATTACAATAAACACTTAATTTATAATAATTACACTTATTAAATGAATAATGCAATAAATGAAATCTTAATTTCCTTACTTTTTGCATCCCCAAGAGACCCATGTAATTATTGTGTAAATGCCTCTTAAATAAATAAATAAACACTTATTAAATTCTTTCAAACTCCTAGGTTAAACTTCATGTATTTAATTTATATATTATGTAATTATTGTGTAAATGTCTCTTAAATAAATAAATAAACACTTATTAAATTCTTTCAAACTCCTCGGTCAAATTTCATGTATTTAATTTATATATTTAATTTATATATTAAAAAAATAAAAACAAATATAAATATCTATAATTATTTTCATGCATAGACGGGTGATAGGCTAGTAAAAAAGTAAAAGGAAAAGAAAGAAATAAAAATAAAACCCAAAAAAAATGTACTTTTTTGTTTTTTAATCTTTTTGTTTGTTAGCCAAAGAAAGGTGAATACGTGAAACAATTTTAGGAGATGAGAATATCTTTGTAGCAATTAATTAATGATCACAAGTAGTTTTTTTTTTTTTTTTTTTTTTTAGCACATGGGAAACATTTATATTAAAACAATAATATACAAAAATAAGATTTCAAAGGGCCATACAACAAAATGAAAAGAACAAAAAAAATAAATTTGTCAAAAAAACTAGTTACGATTTAGAAAAAATCACTAATGTTTTTAAAGATATGGTATAAAAACTAAGATCGATCTTAAATCAAGCAAAATTTGTTTGAAACTAGTTATATCTTTGTTTGTTTGCTTTTTTCTCTTCTTTCTTTAATTTTAAGTATGAAAGGACAAGGATCTTCTCTTAAAATTTCTCTTGTTTCAACTCTCAACAATTTAATCATGTAAGTATTTCAAGACACAAATTTTGAGAGACATAATTTAATAGTTGAAGGTGCAATAAGAAAAAAGAAAATTTTAAAGGTAGAGGCTCTCATGCTTGAAAAGATTGATTTGAAATTAAGCTCCAAATGAATCTCAATTAAAAGCTTTTGTAGAATTTACTTGAGTAGACAAAATATAATAAAACTCTACACATTTTAATATAATTACATTAGACTTTATTAAAGTTCTAATTCATAATTTATTTTTATCAATAAATCATTAATTTTATGGATGAAAAAAACTATATTTATATTTTCACAATATCTGTATTAATTTTAATTTTTTTAGCTTTACTAAAAAAGAATCGGTATAATTATGTCCAAATTATGAAATTTATTGTGTGTTTTCCAAACCTACAAAATGTCAGTATAATTTATCCAATTTATTGTTTTATGAAAACATTTGTGGCATGAAATTGTGATGGATCAACCTCCCCAAGACCCTTTCAGTATAATTGGTAGAATATTCCATACTTGTTAGAAAGTGCAAATGTAAGAACCACCAAAACACACAATTCAGTACAATATATATATATATATATAATATAGGCTTCTTTTAAGTTATCCCCAAATTTTACAATCAAATATTCTAACTCATCAACTTACCAACTTGCACCAAATAAAGGTCAAACAAAACCAAACCAAACCAAACCAACATTATCTTCCTAGTTTCTGGTTACTCTTTTTTATTCACCTAACTTGCATATTACTACTTCACATCATTTCCTTCCCCTAATTTTCCCCCCCCCCATAATAATGTCTAACTTCCAACTTCAATTTTAGGAATGTGCCTGCAATTCAGTAATAGAATATTTGCATTACAAGTGGGAGGTCATAAGTCTGACTCTTCCCTTAGGTTATATACATATAACTATTTTTTGATGTACAAAAAAAATAAATAAATAATCCTTACATGAATGAGAAGAGAAACTCATTTATGTCATTGTTGCATAAAAGAAATTTTTTCAAATTTGAATACATAACAATGAGAGAAATATTGGGCCCATTTGGCACAACTTGCAAGAAGCTGCAATTAATAATCAGAAAAACACAATCTAAAAACATACTCCTTCAACTTCCCAATAATCAAGTCTCTTTTTTTTTAAACTTATTTAAGTTATTTTTACTATATGAATTGTAGACATAAACAATAACATATGCTTTTAAAATAATTATTAAAAAAATATATATATATATAAGCAACTCTTATGAGATGCACTAAATAGGGCCGATGTCTACTAAGCATCGATTCTCAGAAGTGGAGAGCTCTCTCATTTACCACACTGGAGCTTAAAAAACAGGTCTAATGATCCTTAAAAACAGCCTCGAGCTAACCAAATAAACCGTCTCCTTCTATAGCAAATACTTATTTTTAACATGGGAAGTTGGTTAGCCTAAATTTGACAAACTTGACCAATTGACCTTCCTTTGACCGATTCAAATGCCCCACCACACCAAAAGAAAGTTGCTCCAAAACCACCACCCACCAAAGACCATTGAACTGGGGGAGTTGAAACCAACTATTTTGCCCCTCATAATGGTCATAATCAAGATTGGCCACCCTACCAAATGATTGCTCATCTTACCCAACATATCCCACACAGCAAGGAAACTCAACCAACAATCCCCCAACCGCCACAACATACACATACGTATATTACACATGCACATATATAAATACAGATATACTTGACCCACCAACTTTTTCAATTTAGTCCACATTACCCAAGATCAAACCCTAGTTTCTCTTTTCACCGCTCTGCAAGCTGCCATTGGGAATGTACTGTGCTCAAATACAAGCTTGTAGGGAGAGGTTGAGTTTTGCCATGCTTCTACTTTCAACTGTGCTATAACAAACAATGAGGGTGAACAAGCATGACAGTACAAAAGGACAATACAGAGCAAAAAAAGTTGACTTTGAGGTTATGAAGTCATATCTGATTTGACTTGAAAATGATGAAAAACAAAATGGCAATGTTATACACTTGTTGGTTTTCCCTCCTTACATTTCTGCAGAAGTGAATTCATACATAAAACAATGGCCATGCATGTTACCAAGGGCCCGTCACCTATGTGACTTTGACCTGAAAATGCTGCCAACTGATTTTTCTTCTTCTTTTTTTTTTTTTTTTTTTTTGTTCTTTAAATAAAAAATTTACAAGCACAAAAACAACATATATCTACTTAGCTGTGAGGCACGCCGCTTTTGCGTAGCTCCCACTCACAAAGCTCCTCCAGTTTCTCTGTTCATTTGAATGGAATGATACAAACAAGCCCTTTGTAGTACCAGAGAAGCAACTTTAACAGAAAAAACAGAATGCTTCTCTTTATCTGCATTATAGATGTAACATGAGAACTAGAAATTGCAGAATTGCCCATAAAGCAGTGGGAAGAAGACCTGCAGATGCTGCAAAAACAAGTACATTGATGCATCAGACAAAAATTATAACTATTGTTTACAGATCTAATCACCAAATAATGGCATGCCTATGAAAGAATTCTCATTATATATATAAAGAAAATAATTAGATATGCATAGAAGATTGTGCTAAATCACCAAGCATAGATCTATATATGATCAAATAATTATAGAACATTAAAAAAGGGGGGGCAAATTTCACTTTGCACCCCTGTACTTTACACCCAATCCCAATTTGTCCCTAACCTTTTAATTGTCCCCATCAACCCCTAGGCTTCAATTCAAGTTGCAATTGAGCCCAACACTGTTTTGAAAACTGACTTAGGGACTAAGATAGGATTTTGGTAAAAGTACAGGGATGCTACGGACTAATGTGGAGGGACTAAAGTAGGGTTTTGGTAAACGTGCAGGGTGAGAAGTGTAATTAGTACTATCACATGGCCATTTTCCGTTAGTTTTCAAAAATTTACCTGTAAAAAAAGAACAACATATCTATATCAGCTTCCATTTAATCAACAAAAGCATGATGATTAGATATACACTCACATGAAGATGGCAAGGGTGAAACTGATGGAGTTCTATCAGGAGGTTCAGCATCAAATTCACTCTTTGTTGGAGGCTGAACATCAGCAGATACTGCTTTTGGCATTGGACTTAATGCAGGAATATGATAAGAACTAGGTGCTGGTGGGTTTACTTGCTGCCTTGGTGAGGGTGAGATATATGTCGGAAGAATTGGTGGTTCAACAGGAGAAACCACATGATGCTGCTTCTTCACCTTCCTAGGAAACCTCCTTCCATGCCCAAACTGGCAACCCGGAGGCTTTGCCTTAGGACTCCTCTCAGACAAAACTGCAGGTGCAGGTGCAGGTGCAGAGGCAGATGGAGCACGAGCAGGTGAATGTTTCTCAGTAGCAGGTGCATGTATTTTAGTTGCGGGTGCAGGTGCAACAGTGGGACCGAGAGGAGCATCGTGGTGATGATGGTGATGATGGTGGTGATGATGGTGGTGGTGGGGGTGAGGCGAAGGAGCAGGAGTAGGACTAGAATCACCAAGGGGATGTGGCAGTACAGATGAAAGATGAACTTGCTTCACCCTACCAAATACAGTGTTATTCAGACCAAGGTTTTTTGCATGAGAATCCGCAATGGTACGAGCCAACTGCCTTAACCTTGCCAGTGAGGGATTCCCAACTACCAGTAGAACTAATGTCTTTACTGTAGTAGGCGGATCCACTGTTGAACCTTTTGAATTTATCAAGCTAATATACAAGTTCTGCATTCCACAAAAAATAAATACAAATAAATAAAAACAATATAATAATCAACATTTTAAGGTTCGTAGCAGCAAGTAGAATTGATTACGGAATGCAGAGCCACTTATTGGGTAAATTACACCATCAACCTTGTAGTAAAAGCAAAGCCACTATAGTCGCCATAGTTTCAATCTGAACAATTTGAACCCCACACAGTTTTGTTCCAATGTTGTCCCTCCGTCAGGCACTATTGGCATTTAGAACGGAAAAATACCATGTGCAAAATCGGTGGACCCTACAGTTTCTTTTGAAATCTATTTTGGTCCTTCTAGTTTTGCACGTGGTCTTTTTTGGTTCAAAATTCTAATGATAAGTGACAAAGGGAACAAATTGCAACAAAACTAAAAGTGTAGGTTCAAATTGAAAACCAAAGACAAACTTCGCTCAAACTAGAGGGACTAACTGTGTAATTTACCCTAACAAATAAGAAAGACATTCCTTCACAAAAGGTTCAAACCTACACACACACCCTAAAAAATGAAAAAGATGCTTCTGAACACATTCACACATAAACACACTCATGATAATTATCAAAGATCTTCATAGAAACCAGCAAACAAAACAGCACAACCATTCAGATCACAGGTGTGCCTGAGGGGAAGAATTGTATGAAAACATAAACATTTGACCCAGATGACAATGGTCATTAAAACAACAGCAACAAAAACAACAACGATAATAAAGATATCGCTGCCATACCTCATATGGAGCAAGATGTAACCCCGACTTGAGCTGGCTTGTCAGTTCATCGAAATAATCTTGTATTACACTTATAGAGAAGTTCAGAGTGAAATTGAAAACGATCTGCACATTTTGCAGAAGAAATGCACTCTGCTGAGGAACGATAGTAATGCCTCCTGGGAACTTCAACACCTCAAAAGAGGACGGCCACGGGTCCCCAAATAATGGTGTGGTCAAGCGGAGAGGATATTGATTTGTAACCAGAGATTGAAAAGTGGCCCTGACCAAACTTTGATCAGTTGAAGAGACTCTTGAATTTTTCTCAGCAGGGACAACAGCAAAGACAACCTTTGTTTTGTTTGATCCATCCAAAGGTTTCAGATCTGTAATCTCCACCTGTTGTGAAGAAACATTACATAAATAGGGAGCAAAAAAGAATTGAATCGAGGGGAAAACACAACAAAGAAACAAAAAAAATTACGAAGAAAATGAGATGGCACATACTTTAATGGTGGGAGCTACTATTTCATCAAGAATGTCACCCGCAAGAAGCAAAATATTGTCTTCTAGCAATGAAACTGGCCTATTAAGCTTGAAACTTGCCACCATATCACGACCTGGAGAATCAAACTTGTTAGTCAAAGAATCAAGCAACTAGATGTTGAAGCACAAGGCAAAAATTATGTTAGCAGCATCAGTAGTTTAATAGCAGCAGCCTATAAATTAATTGTCACATGCATTGAAGTATCATATTTCCAAGAAACCACTTATAAAGATTACAAATATCATCCTCTCCTCGTCTATCTGGTTTTCTTACTTAAAGTATCCCATCTCAAAGAAACAATCACCCACAGTGAAAAAAACTCATTTCTCAAGACGAGATATCAAAATGCCATAGGAATAAGAGTCGGATTTGTCTCACTTCTAGTTATGCAATGCACACAAATATTATACAATACTTTTTTGAGCTCCTGAGAATGCTATCTTATGCCCCCCCAAAAAAAATTAAAAAAAGGATAATTTGCAATTTTGGAGAACCTACTAATGGAAGCATCAGTTACTTAACATGCCAAGTTTATTGTCAACCTACCAAATGGAATTACTTCACAAGCTACAAGGATAATGATAAAAGTAATGCATGTCTCAGTTTTAGCTATGCAATGCGCCCAAATATCATACAATATATTTTGTGCTAAAGGAGGATGCTGGGAAGGGTAGATAGAATACAGACTTAACCTCTCTCATAATACATACCAGTGTCACTTGAAAACACTAATACACAAGCAATTTACGTTTTGGAATGCATGTTCCAAAACGTGGTACACTTTCATTGCAAAATGGTGAATTTAGCGAAACAAAGTGATTCCGGAAATTTTTTGTAATTATTTTCTCAAAGGATTAAAGGCTTCCTGAGGATTTAAAAAAATTATAAAATCTAATATAATGAACCAAAATCTAGAGAGAATGAAGATTTGGCATGACAAAATGTAAGGGAAAAAAAATACCATAATGCTCCTAGAAATATGTTTTTACATGATTAATATGAAAAAATAGACTATTTTGTTAGATGTTTAATTGTTAAATGAACTCTATAAGTACTTTAGATACTAATAGTGCAAACTTAAAGTCTACCCCTATTGCACCATATTTTAGAGCATGTGGTGTACTATAGGAACAATCCACGTTCTAAGCAACAATTTTACTTACTGCTTTGAAATATTATGCTATTGAACCTTTCAGTGAAGACGTAAATCATCAAGCTAAAAAATATGCAAAACATTGAGTAAGTTGACAAAAATTATCAAATGCTAGAAAAAGAAACCTATGAATATGCTATTGCAAAGAAAGGTAGCAACAAGTACAACAAATTTGAGTCTATTGAGAAATAACACAAATTTGATGCACCTCCTGCTATCTTCATTATTTTCCAAATTCTAACTGCAGTGATATATAAGGAAATTCAATCAATATAGCACACTCAGCAGCTTTGATTTCTACTTTGAACCATCAACTTAAAGGAGTACTCAAATATATTAATAAATGGTTCTCAATAAACTCTACACAACTTACCACTAACAAGACAATCAAATAAATTGACAATTCAAAAAGGAAATAAAAAGGAATAAAAATGAAATTGAAAGAAGGCTTCCTTCCAAAATCAGAGGATCAAAATAAAAAAATAAAAAAAAGCAGCCTATATCAGGAGGAAAAAATAAATAAATTAAAACTCAGACAAAGATTACAATATCAGAGAAGGAACAAATTTTGAAATTTTCTTGATTCTCCAGCACGCAATTTGCAAATTGCATGATCATTTTAGTGGATGATGATGATCAAAGACATCAAGTTCCATGCTCAAGACAACCAAAATTAGGAGAGTAACCCATTTCATTTCTAATTTTTTGAGCTAAATGCTTGATAATCTACCAAATTCACATAATTCAGTAATTCAAAAGAAAAAACACTGCCTTCAAACTCACTTCCCCAATAAAAATACCCCATTTAAACGATATTGCCTCATTCACATACAAATTCAACAACAGAACCACCCAAAACCAGCAAAAATATTCAGAACCCAGATGCCATCTATGGCAGATCTGTGCAATTGGACAATGTTGATACCAAAAAAAATCAAAACCCACCTCCAACCTGAGAATCCAGATCTAGATCCTTGTGATCTCCGTACTGAAAAAAAGGGGGTAGCCAAAAAAGGGCAGAGAGCAACACAGCCACGCCAAGTACCAGAGCCAAGATACATCTAAACCGAACGAACCCAGGAACCCTACACCGATTATCGGCATTTTGGTCTGTGGTTTGGGAATCAACAGTGGAAGAGACAGACTGGTCTTCGACCTTTCCCATTGGGAATGTGGGTTGCTTTTGCTAGTCTCCATGGCAGCTCTGGATCGATGAATTTGGTGAGAGAAGAGCCATGGCTGTTGTGGGTTGTAGAGAGAGAAATTGGAGGAGAGAGAGAGAGAGTGTGAAAATTGTGAGAATATGATTTAGGGTTTGAAATGAAAGAGTGGTGGAGGAGTAGAGAGGAGTAGTAACTTCTGCAAATCACTGTTTAGCTAAGGAGTTTTTAGCTGTTGGCTTTTTTTAGAATAAAAAATTTAAAATATGTAGGAGTCTTTTTTTGTCAAACTCAAGTCATTGAAGCAATTTAAAATTTGAAAATTTTTAAAATTAAAAATAATAATAATACAAATTTACAGGTTGTTTGAAAAATGTTAAATTAGTATATTTTTAAATTTTTTATGAAAAAATGTAAAATGCAAGTTGGGATGATAAATAAATGATATGACTCAAATAAGATAATATGTTAAAATATTGAGATTTGAAAAAAGATAATTTATCTCACATTTTTTATATAATTATGCAGATCTCCCTCTTAGCAGTAACTTTTACAAATCACTGTTTGTTTTTAATTGTTGGTTTATTATCTCTTTTTTTAGTAATAAAAATTTTAAAATATGTCATTTGAAGTAATTTAAAATTTGAAATTTTTTAAAATTTTAAAAAAAATAATAATAATTTAAAAAGTACATAAACTCACTTCTTTTGAGATTCTAAAAAGATACAGAATCTCATATTTTTTATATAATTATATTGATCTCATTTTTGTAAGATTAAATTGATTAAAACTAATATAATTGGTAAGTAAGTAAATATTGAAATAAATAAAGACCAATATATATTTTAACAAATAAGAGTTAATAATATTATTTTTTTATTCATATAATTAATACATTATTGATGAAAAATGATCTAATTATTGATAATTATTATGTAAATTAAAATCTATTCATATAATTAATACATTATTGATGAAAAATGATCTAATTATTGATAATTATTATGTAAATTAAAATCTTAAATAATGTGGATGCATTTATGTCACAAGATTTAGACTAATTATATTTTTTCAAATATAAGAAGGTGATTGCAATCTACTCAAATTTAAATGACTAGTGAAAAAAAAATCAGATATAAAAAGAGTGGTTGAGATAATATTTATTTTTACTATTTTTTAATGTATGTTTATGTAAATTTTAAAATAAAATAAAATAAAATAAAAACTTGTTTTATATTTTCATTTGTAAAAACTAGTAAATAATTTTTAAAATTTATTAAATTTTGTAACAGTAAAAAAAATGATTTTACTTTATTATAAAAAAAATTACATTGACCATTAGAAAAAATATAATAAATCCTATAAATTTGATATAATTATACACTGTTTGGGAAGAAGAATATGGGATTTTTTTTTTTTGACTATTTTAACCACAAAAGACAAAATAAGCTATTTTAGTCGCAAAAAACAAAACATCACATCCAACCCATAATCATTACACTCTTCTTTCACACAAAAAAAAAAAATCAAAAATCAAAAAGTCCTTCCCAAATCAAATTTTTTAGCCTAAGTTAAAATTGCCAAAAAGTCAAAAAACCAACCCACTTCCTAATTTTTAGAAGAGTTAAAACAATTGGAACTAATCAGATGATTTAAGGATATAGGGATAAAAGTGAGTAATATATATATTTGAGTGTAAAAGTTATAACAATATTAAATTTTTAGGCTAATAATTATTTATAAAAATGAGACTATTTTTTATGTGAATTAAAAATTTAAGGAGTCATAATTTAATTATGTTAGACTTGTAGGCTCAATTATTCACCCAAAAAAAGACTTATAGGCTCAATTTATTTTCTCCAAATCTCAAAAGGGTTTAGTATAATTTACCTACAAAATTCATGCATTTCTCATTTTTCCATTCCCTACGGCCACTATATCCACCTCCACCTTCAGCCACTACATTCAACTACGATCTCAGACCGTCTCCAACTACCTTTTATTTATCTTCAAAACATATTCTTAAAATATGTATATCAAACATGTTATATATTTTGATTTTTACTATAAATATATAAACATATTTAATATTTTTTGAAAATAATTAATAATATGTTATAAATTTTACCAAACAACACCTAAAAGAGGTCAAGTTCGTTAGTTGTACATAATCCTAAACAAATATTTTACAATTAAAATGCCCCAATCATAATTTTTACAGTTGTAGTCTTCTACGTGGCGCCAACCGCCATAAAGAGGTCAATCAATATTTATGGGCAATACATGTTCTAAATGATGAGATCACATTTAATTCACTTAATCCCTCATAATGTTCTTATCAATATGGTTGTTCTTTTTATCTTTATAAATCTTGTTAGATCATCTCCAACGCTGTACCAAATCTGATATCAAATTTGAATTTTGATGAAAATGATACTGTTCATGGCTCCAACCGTTTACCAAAGCTGGCACCAAAATGAGATTTCACCAAATCTTTCATCAGATCGACGAGGAAGAAATAAATTCACCAAAACACTGTTACGGACCGTTGGAGAGGGATCCGGGTCGACCAACCGGTTGCCCACCCGGTTGACCAACAGTAAAAGGTTCAAACAGTTCAACAAAAAAAAATTTAAAAAAAAAAAAAAAATTTTGCCTAACCGGTCGACCGGCCGGTCGACCACCCAATCGTCCCGAAAAAAGTTCAAAAAGTTCAAAAAAAATTCAAAAAAATTCAAAAAAAAATAAAATAAATAAAAAAAATTGGGCAAACCGGTCAACCGGCCGGTCGACCACCCGGTTGTCCCGGGACAAATTTGATGAATGGTGAACCGTTGGAGCATCTGTTATAAAATTTGATGAAATGAATGCTTTTTGACTCAGATTTGGTGAAAAATTTGAGTAAGCGTTGGAGATGCTCTTAGTACATCTTTCCCGATTACAAATAATCTTATATGATCGGACCATCCGAACTTACTTTTTCTAGTAGGCTCTTAGTCCAATTCTATTGGTCTAATCTTAATTATGTATTTATTTATCCACCACAATACCAATGAGAAACTTTGTATTGCCATATTAAGAATTTAAAGATTAGTAATAAGAGAGAATACATGTCAACTTAATATTTGTAATTTTTTATTGATTGACAATATAACATAAAATGATAATATCATTACACTCAATATTTATTTTTCTATTGATGGTCTTACTTGGCACAAGTAATTGACAAGGGAAATTTTGTAAATAAATTTGATCATAGATAATAGGGAGAATATATTTTAAAAATTGTAATTCTAAAAAATATTATGAACTTCATGGGAAAATAACAATAATACTAGTACAGATGGATTTGGGAAAAATAATATCAAATACAAAGTGTATTTATATTATTATTATATTAAGTGAAGTTCATGTTTAAATTAGATAATAATAATTAAAAAAATCCTTACCCTACACGTTGTTCATGTCATTTTAACTGTCACAATAGTTATGATTTTTCAAAATCAACTTTGCAGGTCCACCAACTTTTCGAAGCTTTTCTTTCCATCAAACCATTTACAGGTTTGAGTGTTGTCTTTTCTTTAATTTTCCTAACTCTAATCTTTTTAATCAAATTATTGTAGTTTTTATTTTCAACCTCAATTATTTTGCTGAAAGTGACTGTTTCTCAAGTAAAAGTACAAAGATAAATATTGGCAGGTATGTTTTCTTTATGCATTTTTTTTTTTTTTTATATTATTGGTATGTAGAATATGGATTTAAGTACTGTGTAAAAATAATAATAATAAGTTCTCTCTCGGTTGTTTTGTCACTGAAACTATTTTCTTCAATTTTTTCTTCTTTTTTA
The DNA here is from genome assembly GCA_025200525.1 of Camellia lanceoleosa. Lineage (NCBI taxonomy): Eukaryota > Viridiplantae > Streptophyta > Magnoliopsida > Ericales > Theaceae > Camellia > Camellia lanceoleosa. Next base: position 146,543,464 of record CM045767.1, read on the forward strand.
AAATTTTATTACTTTATTATATATATTATGTTGTATCAATTGTGATCTCAATTTCTTTTTAACTATTTTTTTTTTTTTCTCCAGTTCTCTGTTTGGTGATGAACCAATTACATTATCCCTCTTTCAAAAAATTTATTTATTTATTTTTTATATATAGAGCACTGGTGATAAGTTGTACAACTTTTTTTTTTTTTCAACAATGATAGAGACCCCCTTTTCCCATCACCCCCTTTCACCCCCTCTCACTCTCATTGGTTGCTTTTTCTTTTTCTTTTTCTTTTTTTTCCTGCACATCCAATCACCCCCTGACACATGTCAAAGGGGGTGAGGGGGTGCCCCTTTTGAGGGGGTCTAAAGTATTATTGTTTTTTTTTTTTGGGTTCTAGAGTTTTTTCGTTTGTGTGTGTGCAAACTGAAACTATTTTCTCAATTCTCTCTCTCAAATTTCTTTACCTGAATTCTTTTCCTCTCTCTCAATTTCTTTTTATATTATTTTTTTTTTTTCCAACTTAGGTATTAGAATGGTTGAGAGAAAGTGAGAGAGGGAGAAAAAAACTGTGTATATATTTTATAATCATAACAATGTACAGGGGTTCCTTTATATAGGAGATGGATACACTCTAAACATAGAAGTTATAATAACAATCCTAATCTAAACCTTAAATCAAAGCCATAAATCAAGGCCCTAATTATATAGGGGTGTTTTGGGTAGATAGTAAAAAGTCAACTTTTTGATTTTTTAACTATTTTAGCAAAAAAACCACAAAAAGTTAGTTTTTTTAGCACAAAAAAAAAAACTAAAAAGTTAGCTTTTTGTCTTTTAGGTACAACAGAAATTAAAAAAAAAACAAACAAACAAACAAAAAAACTAGGCTCTTTCCCTAAAGAGGCCGATCATATCTGCAACAAGGTAACATTGAATTTCCTTTGGTGGTTCATTAACCACCAAGATATCTTCAGGTTGCTCCGCTCCAAATTTGGCCAAAGCATCCGCACACAAATTTCCCTCTTTATAGATGTGGTGGATGGTGCATTCACATCCTCTGAAAATTATTTTTGCATCCTCCAACAGTCCCTTAAAAGGGAATTTGTCATTTGTGACGTCCTCCATCAGCTGCACTACTTGTTTAGCATCAGTCTCAATGATCACCTCATGCATACCCTTCTGGAGCATCACTGTCAGTCCTTTATAGAGAGCCCACAGTTCTGCCTCCAAGCTTGTTCCACTGTCCAGCCTTCCATAGTAACCACACACCCAAGCGCCTCTTTCGTCTCTGAAAACTCCTCCAAAGCCTCTTCCACCTCCCAAAAGTTAGCTTTTTATCAAATTTCCCAAAACACCACATAAAATACCCTAAATATATAATATATCTATATATAGATTAACAATCCCTCTCAAACTTAATAGGGGGTAAGCATCAACCAACTTGAGTTTGGAAATTATATCACTGAAACGACCAGAAAGATGAGCCTTGGTGAAAATATCAACAGGTTGATCTGCAGAAGCAATAGGGAGAAGATGAACAGTGCCACGTGTAATATGTTGTCGAATAAAATGACAATCAATCTCAATATATTTAGTGCGATCATAGAAAATATCATTGTGAGCAATCTGAATGGCACTCTGATTGTCACAATAGATAGATGTAGCATCAGAAGAAGAAACACCCATATCAACAAGGAGCCAGCGAAGTTCCTGAGTAGTATTAACAAGAGCTCGGTATTTAGCTTATGTACTAAAGCAAGTAGTAAGGGATTATTTTTTGCTGTGCCAAGCAAGAAAAGAATCCCCTAAGAAGAAACAGAAACTCGTGGTGGAACGTTGATTAGTAGGATCCCCAGTCCAATCAACATCAGAAAATGTACGCAGCTCAAGAGAAGAAGAGGCAGAGTAGTGAAGTCCATGGAACAGAGTGCCTTTGAGGTAGTGAAGGATGTAGAGTAAAGCAATATAATGTGGAGTACAAGAAACCGACATGTACTGGCTAATAAGATGGATAGCATATGTAATGTTAGGGTGAGTCACAGTGAGATAGACAAGATTATCTACTAGCTGGCGATAAAGAGTAGCATCAAAGAGAATATCTCCATCGAGAGGAGTGAGACGAGTCTGAGGATCAACTGGAGTAGAGGTAGATTTGCAATCTGTAAGACCATCACACGTCATAAGATTAGATGCATATTTCGCCTGTGACAAATAGTAACCAGTGGAATCATAAGAGATTTCAAGCCCTAAAAACTAATTAAGAGGACCAAGGTCTTTCATCTCAAACTGATGATGGAGAAATTGTTTGAGGTTAAGAATACCAGCCGCATCATTACTAATGATAATCATATCATCCACATAAATAATAGAAAAGTGGTACCATGAGTAGTAGTCCGAACAAATAAACCAGAGTCATATGAGCTGGAAGTGAAACTGGTAAAATTGAACTTAGCAAACCAAGCTCGTGGGGCTTGCTTGAGACCACAGCGAGCACGCTGTAGTTTGCAAACCTTATGAGCTGGATAAAAAGACCTAGGGGGAAGTTGCATGTAGACCTCCTCAAGAAGATTACCATTAAGGAAAGAATTTTCGATATCCATCCGAAAAAGATCCCAGTGGCGAGTGGTAGTAACAACAAGCAAACTGCGAACAGAGGTAAACCAAGCAACAAGGGTGAAGGTTTCCTTGTAATCAATGCCATATTCCTAGTTAAAACCCTTTGCAACAAGACGAGTTTCGCAGCGCTCAATAGAGCCATCATAATGGGTCTTGATTTTGTATACCCATTTGCAGCTAATCATAGTCTTTCTAGGAGGAAGATCAACAATATCCCAAGTATGAGTTTTGTCTAAAGCCGGTAGTTCATCAATTATAGCTTGCTGCCAAAGATGATTAGTACAAGCCTCACGATAGAAGATAGGTTCATAAGTAAAGAAGGCAGTAGACCCAATAATATAATTACAAAGATGAATATGTGGTTGAATTACTTGGTGTGGTCGACTTGTGGAAGGATTAGTGGGGGGAAAGGTTTGGTAGGGAAGGAGAAAATAGGCTAGAAGGCGCAATGAGAGGTGGACCATCAAGGAGAGCAGTCCGGACTATAAAGGAGGAACCTACATCAAATTCATTAAAGAAGAGATCTATAGAAAAATTAGTAAACATGATGAAGGAGGAACTTGCATTAAATTCATTAAAGAAGAGATCTCTTCTTCATCGCACTTCGTTGCCCACGTTTGAGTAGGCTATTTCTGAGCTGTTATCTGAGAAGACTCGTCTTGGTACTCTCTAGACTCATTATGTGGACTTTGTTCTCCAAACAAAAGACTAATAGAGGAAACATAGGTATTCCGAAGCCAAGTAATGATACGGTAATTCTTACTGTCCCAATCTTCGAGTCGATCTTCTTATGTAGTAGCAGTTTCAGTAATCTCTTTCATCGATTGGGTCACATCACTGGTGATAATACGCCAGAGCTTCCTACCTTTGAGGAAAGAAGACATGGCTTAGGCCCACTGAACATAATTAGAACCATCAATAAGAACAGAAATCGGATGGAATGCATCATTGTCACGACCCAAACCCAGTACCCAAAGGCTCAGCGTCGTAACAATATAAAAAAAATAAAGTAATTCGGATAATTCTGTAGTCACAGCGCAAGCGGATAAAATAAATTAATTAAAATAAATAACTGGGTACCAACTGTTTATTTATAAGGAAATAAAACATAGTTTACTTGAACGTCATTATATTACAAGAGTTTAATAATAAAAAATAGAAAACAAAATAACATAGCGATTCTTTTTCCATCTTGATCCCGCTAAACCTCGTCACCTGAAAGGGATAACAGCTATAACCACATAGCAAGGTGAGAAATATTATACTATGAGGGGTGCAAAATGGCCATGGATATTTATTTAAGCTAAAATATTATAAATTGAGTTAAGTTGAATACACAAAATAATCACTATAACCACGGTACATCACTAAGTGACAGTCACTACACTGGTCAATGGATCCATGACAAACACTGGACCACAAAGTGGTCAAATACTAGCCAATGGTTATTTAAGTCCCCCAAGACATGGGACTCCCATGGTGGTACTTACAAAGCATATTTTCATATAAGGTCATAGCTAAATATTCTTTAAAAGTAAAACAAACATATCCGTGGGTTTCACTTTTAAGCAAATAGGGTTTAGAAATAAACCACGTAGCTGAAACTTTTATAAAACATAACTTTTATTAATATATTAATAAAACATAAATTATATAAAATAGATTTTGGTAAGTCAAAACATAAGTAAAATACTTTTTGGTAACTCAAGGTATAATATAACTTACTTTAATTTAATTCCTTTATCCTTTCTTTCCACCCACACTCAAGATGCTCACCCGTGCGTCATCTCTTATACCTTTTTTCTTTCCGTTGCCTTAACTCGCCACTCTTTCCTATTTATAGGAAGGTGAACCGTGGGTAACAAGTCTCAGAAATTTTCGAAATTGACACGTGTAAAACTGAGTCCACCCTTGTCCATTTAATTTATTAACTTGTTTGAATTCTATGACCATTGACTAACCCAGCTTCTTAGAACTTAGACATGTTTTGACCATTTGTCTTTTTTTTAATTTAAAAGTTATTACCTTCTTTAGTAATTCAAGATGACTCCTAAAATTATATATGACTATACGTTAGGTTCACGTCTAAAACCTCACTACTCAACTATAAATCACCACTTACCACTTACTAAAATATTTAATGTGTAATGTTTCACGATGTATTTCTTTAACCATAAAATTCCCAATCTCCTAAATTATGCATTTATTTATTATTATTATTATCACTACATGTATATATATACTTATTTTATTATTATTATTATTATTATTATTATTATTTATTTATTTATTTATTTATTTTATCGTAATGTTAAATTTAAAACATTCGGGTGTCACATTTCTCCTCTTCTTAAAAGAAGTTTGTCCTCAAACTTGACGTACCTTGGTTTTCGAAGAGGTGTGGGTATTTGGCTCGCATTTGGCTTTCAGTTTTCCACGTTGTTTCTTCGACACGATAATTTCTCCATAAGACCTTTACGAGGGGTATAGTTTTACTTCGAAGGATCTGATTATGACGATCGAGAATCTGTATAGGTTGCTCTTCGTAGGAGAGATCTTCTTGAACTTCTAGGTTCTCACGATCGACAACATTCTCTGGATCTCAAAGATATCGACGAAGCATCGAAACATGAAACACATTATGGACATTGGATAGTTCGTTAAGCCTTGTCACGATATGCTCTGAGACCAATCTTTTCGAGTATCTCGAATGGGCCGATGTATCGTGGTCTTAAGTTTTCTCGTTTTCCAAATCGGATTACCCCTCTTGTCGGTGAGATTTTAAGGAACACATGATCTCCTATTTGAAATTTTAAGTCTTTTTTTCGTGTATCTGCATGGCTTTTCTGGCGGCTCTGGGTAGTGTGAATTCGTTGTTGGATGAATTAAATTTTATCACTCGTTACTTGCATGATCTCGGGGCCTAATAATTTTCTGTCTCCGACTTCCGTCCAACACAGAGGTGATCGACATCTTCTTCCATACAATGCGTCGTACAGTGCCATTCAAATACTTGCATGGTAGCTATTATTATACGTAAACTCCACTAAAGGTAGCTGGTCATCCCAGTTACCTTTGAGATCTAGTACGCACAAACGTAACATATCTTCCAAAGTCTAGATCATCCTTTCAGATTGCCCATCAGTTTACGGGTGGTAAGCCGTGCTAAACCTTAGAGTGGTTCCCAAAGCTTCCTGTAATTTGTTCCAGAAGTGAGACACGAAACGAGGGTCTCTATCAAATACGATTGAAAGCGGGGTCTTGCGTTTAACGATTTCCTTAATGTAGAGAGTAACGAACTTAGAGAGAGTACATGATTACGATTGGTAGAAAATCGCCGACTTCGTCAATTGATCTCGATAACCCATATTGCATCATTCTTCAAGGCGATTCACATGAGGCAAACCACGAAATCCATAGTAATGTGTTCCCACTTCCATTCAGGAATAGGGAGTGGTTGCAACATTCCTGCAGGTCTCTGATGTTCCGCTTTAACTTGTTGACAACGCAAGCATTTAGAGACATGGCTTGCTATGTCTTTCTTCATTCCTGTCCACCAGAAGTATTCCTTCAGATCGGGATACATCTTCGTATTGCCAGGATGGATAGCAAACCTCGAGCTATGAGCTTGTAACAACCCTCGTACTGATTACCGATAAACCACTGATTACTGATAAACCGGACTGATAATGACTGACAAGTGAACTGGATGAACTACTGAACAAACTGAATGAAACTGAAACTGAAACTGAATAAGTTAGTCTATTGAATTGCGTATCTTATCTGTTTGATTGCATGATTATCTGTTTGACTTTATGTGTTTAAACTGTTAATTGAAGGCCATATCGGCGGCCGATTTAGAAACCGTTTGATGTTTTATGATCAGTAGAATATTTAGGATTTTATGGTATTTTTATCTGAAAATTGATTAGGAATGATTAAAGTAGATTGAATTGAGCTAATTGAGAACTTAGGCTTATTTACTATATTGCCCTTGAGTGGACCGTTTGTTTATTATTATTCATTGAACCTTATACACTAAGGAGACACATTTTGATCAGCCAATTCTTTCCCCATAACCGACCATAGAAGAGAAGTAGAGAGAGAGAGAGTTCATCTTGAAGAATCAAGCTCAAATTGTTGTAGAAATTGATAGAGACTTGGCCTAGTCTAGCTTCCACACCTTGAATTGGCACTCTAGGTAAGGAAATCACCATCTTCTTGTTGTTCTTGAGCTTGGTATTGCATCTTTCATGCCCATATAGAAATGTGAGTCATGATTTTGCTCATTAATGGTGAATTGAAGCTTGAATGTTGCATGCATGGTCATTTGGCATGTTTTGAAGTTGAATTCTTGGAGAATCATACATGCATGTCCATGTTTTTATTATAGACCATGCTTCCACAATGTTTTCAAAGATTAGAGCTCTTTAGAGCAAGATTTAAAGCTTGAAATTGGTTTAAAGTTCATGCATTGCATGTTTAAAGATTGTTCATGAAATTGGTTTGAAATTGGGTTTGAATTAAACACCCTTGGGCCTTGATTTCTTAAATTGAGGTTTGAAACATGTTATATTATGTGTTTTTATGAGTTTTCCAGAAAATGGGCCCAAGAGGATTGATTTTAGAGGTGGAAACCTTGGTTTTGAATTCAGAACACAATTCTGGATTTTCCAGATTGTCGTCCCGCCGAGTATCTGCGCCGAGCGTAAATCGCACTCCGAGAATTGTTGCATACTTTATGCAGTCTTTCGGCGGATAAATTCACGCCGGCGGGTTTTTCGACCATCCAAGATATTTTGCGAGCCGCTCGGCGGAGAAGATTCTGTTCGGCGGTAACGTTTTCAGACGCCGAAAGGAATTGTCTTTCGGCGGGACCTGTTTCACTGAATTTTCTGAAAATGTTTTCGGTATGCATTTTTGCATCCTCATCGCATCCTAGGCATTCTTAGGCCTAGTTTAAGACATCTTAATGAGGATATAGACATAGAACCACACCGAGGAAATTTAGGGATTTAATTATCATCCTTCAGACTGTAAACTTAGTGTGTGTTCTATCATTTCTTGTTTAGGGTTGGCTCACGACGCCGCTTAGCTATTGATAGCCAATCCCGTGAGTAATGATGTGTAAAGATATGTTCAAAAGTGGTTATCTTTCAATCTCATTTCTTGAGCATCTTGAATCGAGATTATTTATCGAATGAATGTCCTATTTCAATCAGACATTGTGGCATCCTTAGCACCCATCATTATCGATCGTTACTGAGCTCTGTCGGTTTCCTTGTGGAACCATCTTGATTGATGGCCATCATTATTGTTGGGTGCTCAAGACTGGGCTCCTTTGGACCTCTTGTTTATAAAGCTATTGGATGTACCACATATATTTGTTGGATCAAATCTTGCAAGATCGAACTCTTGTTTAAATGAATTGATTTCATTACTGTACGGACATTCATTCATAACCTCTTTACACCTTATGTTATTCACTGGGCTTTAGCTCACTGTTTATATATATATGTAGGTTCTCAGCAGCCGTACCAGAGCTAGGAGCGTGGGTTAGTCCCGATTTTGTCACCACCAATGTGCCTCCTTTGTGAGGTTCCGAGACGCCATGCCATGGCTTGGGGTGTTTTTGTGTCCCCACTAGTCTCCTACTGTTTTGAACTGTTGCACGTTATTGTATAGATTTCTTGTATAGACTGCTTTTATCATGTCGAGAGATCAAGTCCCCGTACTGAATGTCTGTAATGATTGTATATACTGTACTGGTTTGAATGCATAAATGTATGAAAAATGTTTTTGGCATACAGATTTTCACAGCTCAATGGACACTAGTTATATACTGTATTGGCTTCCGCCAGGCCCTGTACTCTGTATTTACTGTATTACTGATTGGCAGGCCTTGGGTAATCTCGGATTACTGGCCAGTTACGGTGCTAAACCCATAGGGCCGGGTTTGGGCTGTGACAGAGCTTCTACCAATATACTTTTCTTGAGTTTTGGAAGGTCGGGTACGCAAATTCGATTTCGAAATTTTAGCATCCCATTGCTTATTGTAAAGTCAGGATCAGGCGTGTTTCCTTGCTCCTCGTACTTTTTCTTCAAAAGTTTATCTTCACATTGGCGGGCTCTAATTTCTTTCATCAACTCGGGTTCCACGATTATGTTGGCGAGCAATCCATGGATCTTGTGGGGAACGAGGGTACATGCCAAACTTTTGGTCGTTTTTCGACTTAGTGCGTCTGCTACTACATTAGCTTTGCTGAGATGATGATGGATCTCTACATCGTAGTCCTTCATAAATTCTACCCATCGTCGTTGCCTCATGTTCAATTCCTTCTGTGTAAACAGATATTTGAGACTTTTGTGATCGGTGTAGATTTTGTAGGCTACTCCGTAGAGATAATGACGCCAGATTTTGAGGGCGAAGATCACCGCAGCCAATTCTAGATCATGAGTTGGATAGTTCCTTTCGTGAGTCTTTAGTTGGCGAGAGGCATAAGCAATGGCCTTCCCGTTTTGCATAAGAACGCAACCCAAACCATTGTATGAGGCATCGCTGTAAATTATAAACCCTTCTGCTTCCGCGGGGAGCGCTAGTATTAGAGCCGTCACGAGTCTGTCATTCAATTCTTATAAGCAACGTTCTTGCTTGTCCGTCCATTCAAAGGGTATGTTCTTTTGAGTTAGCTGGGTCAATGGTGAAGCTATCTTCGAGAAGTCTTGCACAAAATGCCGGTAGTAGCTGGCTAGGCCCAAGAAGCTTTGAATTTCTAATACGTTAGTAGGTCGTGGCCAATCCACGATTGCTGCAACCTTTTGGAGATCAACTGAAATGCCATCTTTGTTAATGACGTGATTGAGGAAGTGTACACTAGTGATCCAGAATTCGTATTTCTTCAACTTGGCATAAAGTTTGTGATTACGTAATGTCTGTAGAACTTTTCGCAAGTGGTGTTCATGGTATTCTGGTGATTTGGAGTATATGAGGATGTCGTCAATGAAGACAATGACGAACTCGTCAAGATAGGGTTTGAACACTCGATTCATGAGGTCCATAAAGGCCGTTGGAGCATTGGTGACGCCAAATGGCATGACGAAGAACTCGTAGTGCCCATAACGGGTTCTGAAGGCAGTCTTTTCGATACTTTCCGTTTTGACTTTTAGTTGATGGTAACCAGAACGCAAGTCAGTCTTTGAGAACACTTGGGCACCTTGCAGTTGATCAAATAAGTCGTCAATTCATGGCAGGGGGTACCGATTTTTTATGGTGACTTTATTTAGCTCTTGATAGTCGATACATAACCTCATTGTACCATTATTTTTCTTTACGAACAGTACCGGAGCTCCCCATGGTGAGGTACTTGGTTGGACGAAGCCTTTATTCAGTAGTTCTTGAAGTTGAGTTTTTAGTTCTTTTAATTTTGCCATGGACATACAGTAAGGGGTCTTTGAGATTGGTTGTGTACTAGGTTGGGTTTCAATGGTGAACTTGATTTCCCGATCAACTAAGGTGCCAAGCAGGTCTTCAGGAAACACATCCGGAAATTCTCGAACTATGGGGATCGCATCAAGTATGGGGGTCTCTTATTGAGTATCAATCACATAACAGATATAACCACAACAACCCTTTCTTAGCAGTCGTTGGGCTGTTATGAAGGATATAATACAGGGAGGGAGAGAGGCTTCAGTTTCTTCAAAGAAAAGCTCAAGTTGGTTTGGTGACCTGAGGAATACCTTTTTGGCTTTACAATCGATAGAGGCACGATTAGCAGCTAACCAATCCATTCCTAAGATTACATTAAAGGTACTAATGCCAAGGGGTATCAAGTCTACGTATAAGGTTTCACCTTTTAAGGATATAGTACAAGATTTGTATACATCAGTACTAAGGGCGGAATTTCCAGAGGGAAAAGACACAGATAGTATGTATCCTAAGGGTTTGGGTGTTGATGTCAACTTGGTAGTAAAGTATGGTGTAACAAAAGAATGAGTTGAACCAGAGTCAAAGAGAACATGGGCTAAGTGACCACAAACAGAGAGTGTACCTGACACAACATTTTCAGTAACTTCTGGGTTTCCAGGCACCAGGGCAAAAGATCTTCTTTGGCGTTTTTGGTCCTTTTCGCCCTTCGTAATCGCGGGTTTTCGAATTTGGTTCAAAGGGGCGGACGAGCGTTGGACAATTCTTCAGCCAATGGCTAACTTGGCCACATCTAAAGCATGTTCTCATATCTTGACGGCATGGTCCCCAATGAATCCGTTCACAGGTAGAGCAAGCTGGAGTGGTGCCTCCTTTAGTGTTTGCAGGGCTTTGATTGCTTGGACCGGTTGAATTGGTTGTGCTCGTATTTATTCTCTTGGGAGGTGCGACACCGGGCCTTCTATTATCTCTTTCCCAAAATCACTTCCTCTGACTTGGCTCCCCAGATTGCAAGGCTTTAATTCATTTTTCCGCAATGTATGCTCGATCTACCACTGCCGCATAGGTTGGTAGTTTCAAAACCTCCAGCCTGTCCTTAATTTCAGGATCCAACCCTGCTTCAAATTTCCTGGCTTTTTGAGCTTCGGTGGGAATGACATATGTCGCGAACCGGGCCAGCTGTGTGAACTTACTTTCATATTCGGCCACTGTCATGGTTCCTTGCCTTAGATGTATGAATTCTGACGCTTTTTGTTCCCGTAGTGAATCTGGAAAGTACTTTTCATAGAATACTTCTAAAAATCTCGCCCAAGTCACAATATCTTCATTTTTCTAGGATAAGGATCCACCATTCTTGTGCATCGTCCTTGAAGGTGAAGGTGGCAAAAGTCATCTTCTATCTTTTTATGCAAGGTAGTACACGGAAGATTTTCTCCATGTCCCCGACCCAAGCCTCAGCTACTAGTGGGTTTGGACTGCCGATAAACGTGGTGGATTTCAGATCTTGAAATTGTTTAATCGTAGTCGATTCTTCTCGTCTTTCTAATGTCCCATTGCTTATGCTGCTTTGCAAGGCCTGTAAAAAGTTGGTGACTGCCTTTTCCATGATCTGTTCCATTGGGATGGTACCGCTGACTGATGATCCGTTTTCATTTCCTTCGTTGGCCATTACTACAAGGCAAAATGATATAAGCGTGACATCATATTAAAACAATTTTAATACAACGTCATATATAACATATTAGTTCTATTATTACCATATTCGTATATATCATATTAGTTTTGCTAGTAATATCACAACTTTCATATATAATATAATAGTTTTACCATCATGTTAAGATTACCACATATACATCACATTAATACCATATACATCATTATTACCATACATAGGGTGTTAGTCTGGCGATCACAAATCAATGTCTAATCCTACTAATACAAAAAGATTAGACTACTCATGATTAGCTCACAAAAAGGGTCTTCTGGTCAGACATCTAAAATGGTCCATTAGGCCACCAGGAGAACTGGCCTCGAAAAACTGGTCCATGAAACAACCCCGGAAACTCACTTTGCATGATGGACTCAAACTCCTACCCACTAAGCTCAACTCCGAAGTAGCTCCATACTACCTGAACCATGTAAACAGGAGCACCGTGATCATAACCCCTGAATTCCCATCCAGTAATCCGTATCGGTGTCTCTAGGTATGATGCACTGTCGGTAAAGTCCACAACTGGGGTATAGACAATGTGCTGGGGAGGTGGTGTCATGGTGCGAATGTGGCTACTAGGATATGCAGGTCCCCTCCTCTCTGCAAAACCTACAGGTAGAGGTGCGACTAGAAAATGTGGTGGTTCTATGTTCGGAGCAAGACCAACAACGTGGGTCAGTCCTATATACCTTTCACGAGTGCTACCTCGGCTAAGTCTCCAGAATAATAAGACCTCATCGGGGTCAGCTAGTAAGTAAATGGATCTTTCCATGAGATGGTCAAGTGTTGGATGGGCTTGCTTGACAAGACTCTCTGAGTCACCCCAGTCCTCTAATTGGTTCGGGAGGAGATGAGCTTCTGGGAGCTTGTACCAGAATAGCTCCAATACGTTCGCCATGTCCTACAACACAAGAAAACTTAGCCTAGACATATATATAACATGGCTTATATGCGTTAGACATATCACATAATAATGCAAGTTTAATACACATATATATATATATATTTTTTTTGTGAAAATTATATAAAAATTTAAAAAACTTGTACTATATATATATATTTATTTTTATTCATTTAATTATGTATTATTATTATTATTATTTATTTATTTCTAAACCATTGCTCTGATACCACTTTTGTCACGACCCAAACTCGGTACCCAAAGGCTTAGCGTCATAACAAGATAAAAAAATAAAGTAATTCGGATAATTCTGTAGTCACAGCGCAAGCGGATAAAATAAATAAATTAAAATAAATAACTGGTACCAACTGTTTATTTATAAGAAAATAAAACATAGTTTACTTGAACGCCATTATATTACAAGAGTTTAATAATAAAAGATAAAAAACAAAATAACATAGCGATTCTTTTTCCATCTTGATCCCGTTAAATCTCGTCACCTGAAAGGGGTAACAGCTATAAGCACATAGCAGAGTGAGAAATATTATACTATAAAGGACGCAAAATGGCCATGGATATTTATTTAAGCTAAAACATTATAAATTGAGTTGAGTTGAATACACAAAATAATCACTATAACCACGGTACATCACTAAGTGACAATCACTACACTGGTCAATGGATCCATGACAAACACTGGACCACAAAGTGGTCAAATACTAGCCAATGATTATTTAAGTACCCCAAGGCATGAGACTTCCGTGGTGGTACTCACAAAGCATATTTTCATATAAGGTCATGGCTAAATATTCTTTAAAAGTAAAACAAACATATTCATGGGTTTCACTTTTAAGCAAATAGGGTTTAGAAATAAACCACGTAGCTGAAACTTTTATAAAACATAACTTTTATTAATATATTAATAAAACATAAACTATATAAAATAGATTTTGGGAAGTCAAAACATAAGTAAAATACTTTTTGGTAACTCAAGGTATAATATAACTCACCTTATTTTAATTCCTTTATCCTTTCTTTCCACCCACACTCAAGATGCTCACCCGTGTGTCTTCTCTTATACCTTTTTTTCTTTCCGTTGCCTTAACTTGCCACTCTTTCCTATTTATAGGAAGGTGAACAGTGGGTAACAAATCTCAGAAATTTCTGGAATTAACGCGTATAAAACTGAGTCCACCCTTATCCATTTTATTTATTAACTTGTTTGAATTCTATGACCATTGACTAACTCAGCTTCTTAGAACTGAGACATGCTTTGACCATTTGTTTTTTTTTTTTTTAATTTAAAAGTTATTACCTTCTTTCGTAATTCAAGATGACTTCTAAAATTATATATGACTATATGTTAGGTTTATGTCTAAAACCTCACTACTCAATTATAAATCACCACTTACCACTTACTAAAATATTTAATGTGTAATGTTCCACAACGTATTTCTTTAACCATAAAATTCCCAATCTCCTAAATTATGCATTTATTTATTATCATTTATATTATTATTATTATCACTGCATGTATATATATACTTATTATTATTATTTATTTATTTTATCGTAATGTTAAATTTAAAACATTCGGGTGTCACAATCATGGTAGGGATGACAACGGGCCGGGGATCACACTCCCTGTCCCCGATCCTCGATAGTTAAAATTTTTCCATCCCTGACCCCGATCCCCTGACGGGAAACCTATCACCGTCCCTGCCTTCGTCTTCTAACGGGGATCGGGTTTTTCTGACCCTGAAAATTCCCCAGGCCGAAAAAAAAAAAAAGACAAAACAAAATAGCAGCAGGAACAGATGAGGGGATAGATTTCCATGGATCTAGATCTACCACAATAACAACAACAACAATAATAATCAAAATAATTTCACATTTATGACCAACCCAAACTCTCTAGTCAGAGTGGTTGGTTGGTTGGTTGTGAATCTATTTGTAAAGAGTCTTATATATAACCTTTTGATCCCATTTACAAAAGATATATAAAAGAAAGAGAAAAAAGAAGAAGAAATTAATCACAAATTCATCCTCAGATCACTCACTAATAGATTTCATAAATAGCATTACTAAAAAATTCATCCTCAGATTTAACAGTGAGCTTCATTGCAACTTCCTTTGGCCTATCAATTCCAAAGGACAACCGAACAAGCATTTTCGTACCCATGAACACACCAAATCGGAGAAGACAGAGATGAGAGAGAAAAGAGAGAGCCAAATTGGAAATGAAAGAGAGAGAAGATGTCATCACATGGATCTCGTCCCCTTCACCGCCACTGTCCGATTTGCTTAGTAGAGAAATGTGTACTGGCGGTCGATGGTGATGATGGAGATAGTGGCAAGTGATGTTGAGGAGGGAGGAAGAGATTTAAGTGAGAGAGGTTTGGGACAGTCGGTGAATGGATGTGTGTGTGTGTGAGAGAGAGAGAGAGATAAGAGAAGAGAAGTGAATGAGTGAATAGGAAAGATGACGGGATTCGGGAATTATTCGGGGTAGAGGAACCTATCCCCATCCCTAGCCCGAAAGTTATCGGGGATCTATTTTTCAATACCAGCCCTGACCCTATAAGGGATAATTTTTTTGACTTATCGGGACAGGTTGGTCCGGGTCCCCGTCGAGCTAGGTTCAAATTGTCATCATCATGGCGATCTATACTAATAGTAGAGTAGGACTAAATAAATAGGAACAAACCTGTAGAAGCAATGTCACGCCTCCAAACCCGCCCCTAAAAGTTTGGGCATGACCCATTCGAAAACAGACACTAAACCTGTTATATATATATCATACGGGGCCTGAACGGAAGCCTTTAATAATATAAAATACATAAAACAGCATCCATTGAGCTACTACTACCATGCCAGGACCGCACACATTGCACTAAATAAATATTATACAGATAGTTTACACACATAAGACTCGACTCAGCCTCATAAATAGGCACATAACAAAAATATAAATGAAGAAGAAATTATACAATCAACCCAAAAATATACATCCAATGCATAAGTCTAACTCGCAGAACTTTACAAAATGAAACGACCTCGGTGGTGCCTCGACGCCTCAAGGTTAACAAGAGAAATACAAGCCCTAAAGGTTGGGTGAACTCCCGATTGGTTACCTCTGTAAATGCATGCATAAAATATAGAATGAGCGAACTCAGTGAATAATAGTACATAAACAATATAATGTTTAACTTAAATAATCACACATAGAACTGCAGATATATCTGATTAATTACATTCCATAATTATTTCCAACATATCATGGGTCCTACTTCCAGAATAGCGTTAAACTCATTTATATAGAATGTCACAAGCCTACTGATGCAAGACGACCAAAGGTCCAGATATATCGAACGCCACCGCCCATAAATAATGTATAGTAAGGATAACTAAATAATGCATGTAATAATCTAATGTAAATAATGCATGTAACGAAGAATATCGAATAATGCATCGCATAAAGCGTAAGTAGCAGACGATATAGCGTGGTAATGAATAACAGATGTATGGACTCAAGAGGTGGCTCGACGGATTCGAGGTGGCTCCCACCAAAGTGTAGCACTTCGTCTGACAAAGACTTTGCTCCATACCGAACATTACGTAATGACCTAACGGTCCGTATCGTAAATATAATCTTGTCGTAAATGTAGTCTTATGCATTTCCGTTCCAAACCATTTTCATAATCATTTCCATATTCAGATTTTGCATAAGATTATCCGTGTACGCCCATAGTCCATCGTAATGTAGGTCCGAAGACCACAGCAGGTAGGTCCGAAGACCACAGCAGGTAGGTCCGAGGACCACAACAGGTAGGTCCGAGGACCACAGCCACGGTATTGTTACCCCCGGGCGAGGGCCATAGGCCACGGTATTACCGGCGAGGCCCTCCGGACTAAGGGTACCACAAATACTTTTTAGACAACTGAACATTCGTTCGTTTATTCCCAACATATCATAGCTTTTCATAAAATCAATCATTTCGTTTCATAGTATACTGAAAATACATAACGTAAGTTTAATAGAACGTTGCTGATATTTATTAGCAAATGTTGAACATATGTCACGGATTGAACACTTTCGTAAATCTGAAGGTACCATGGTTCTATACTTTAAATCAATAGATCTCGGACACATAAGCATCATTGTTCTATTTACTCACCAATCTACGGATAATGAATGTTAATAATGTTTTTTAATGGTAAATCAAACACAATACTATATAAACTATTGTACAATACCTATAATCATTAATCGTGGCCGGGATCTGAGAATAGTTTCAGAGCCATCTCAATAGATGCGAATCCTTCTATGTTCACACCAATTCTCAAATACAACCATGTTAGCATAATTGCCATGGAAAGAATATGCATAATCATAATAAGATTGATGTACATATGTAGTAATCTTGTTACTCACTGAGTTACAATGGAGCGCTTGTCCTCCCGAGTGCATTCTGCATACGTATATAACTTACAAATTAACTCCCTTTTCCTTTTTAAATCATTAAGAATTCTTCATTGAATCATTACATTCGTATGAATTATAATCATCTTAAAGTCATCAAAATAACATTTTAAAAATACCGAGGATCGAACATTCAAAAGCGAGCAATCAATAATTTTGCGGAAAAGGGTTCCCGCCGGCGCCACTTTACGCCGAGCTGACCGCATAAAATACAAAACTCTGGAGGTCGATTTTCCCCGAAGCGGTCCTTCCTCCGCCGAGCGACCAAGCAAAATTAAAAATCTGGATTTCCAATCTTTCTAAATCTTTCCAATCTTTAACAATACAAACAAAGCTTCAAACTAGACAAACTTAATATCAAATTAAGGTGCTAAATCACCCAATAAACCAACCACAACCCTCCTCAAGCCTTCAATCATACAATCCATCAATTTCATATGTAAAATAACCATAACTTCCTAAAATCCTCCTTATTCAAACCCAAACTTCCCAAAAATCTCATAATTCTTCTATACACTTCAAATATATAGAAATCACATAATTCAACAATAGAAATAACTCAAATCTGACTATGATTGTAAATATTGATGTGGATTCAACCCTTACCTCAATAATCAAACAAAAAGGTGAGCTAGAGATGGAGCCTTCACAATTCCAAGTTCTAATCGGATAAAACGTTGATCTTCCCTTAATCTCCTCCTGATGCCAAAAATCATGGTGGATCATGATCAAAGTAAAGGAATTCAAGAGTTTAGGGCTAGGGTTTGGACTAGGGAGAAAAGGAAAGAAGAAGGGAAAGAAAATATCAAAAAGTGATCCAAAATCACGATTTAAAAGTATTGTCCCGAAAACTCCGCCGGCGCACCTTTTCCGCTCGAGCGGACCTACTCACAAAGACAGATTCCAAAACTTCAAACAGGTGTAACTTTCCCATCCGGACTCCGTTTTAGGTCGTTCTTGTGTCCAAATTGAAGCCCCGGAAATAAGCTTTCCAATGGTTCTAACCTCATATCCAAATTCAAAATGTGGACAAAGAAAAGGGCAAAAGAGTGGCAGCTGTTCGTAAAATAACTATCCGAATCAAATTCTTTGGTTCAATCTTACCTTACCATCATATTGCCACCTCAATCAAAATCCCCAAATCCAAAAATAACACATGAGAGTCTCCACAAACATTCACCGAACCTTTAATAACTTTACGTGCACCTAGCTTCAATTCCAAAAGATATAGTTGAATCAACGCGTATTGGGGTCGTTACAAGCAAAATCAGGGAAAACCGAACGTACCAGTGAGTTTGGAAGATCGAAAATAGCTTGGCAAAGGGTGCACGCGAAGATAACATAATGGTTTGGATGATATCGTGACGCACAATAGCGAGGGCGTGGCGCTAATAGTAGGAAGGGCGTCGCGTCTGATGAGAATAAGCGCGTAAAGCGGTATACCTGCGTAGCGCAATAGCAAGCATGACGCACGCGAGCGTAGGGCAGACGTCAAATGCTAACGTGAGCAAGCAACGAATGGGGCGCGTAAGGACGCGTAGGAGAGTGGTGGCAGAAGGCTGAGATGCGCCAAGCATAGAAGTGGCACGTGAGGGTGCGTGGAGGTTTTTCTGGTGATGTGGGCGATGCCATTGGAATCGCGAGGAGATTCCGAACAGTTTGGTGGGTGAAAAAAAATGATGAAGTAATGCTGTAGTGCCACTGTGTATGGGACTAAGAACAAAGACAAAAGAAAAAGGCCATAAGTGTAGAACCTAGAGCTCTAATACCATGTCAGAATGGTTGAGAGAGAGAGAGAGAGAGAGAGAGAGAAAACTGTGTATGTATTTTATAATCATAACAATGTACAGGGGCTCCTTTATATAGGAGATGGATACAGTCTAAACATAGAAGGTAGAATGACAATCCTAATCTAAACCCTACATCAAAGCGAAAAATCAAGGCCCTAATTATATAATATACCCTGAATATATAATGTATCTATATATACATCAACATTAGGGTTGAGTATTGTTTTTTTTCACCCACTTCCCTTTCGCTATATTTTTATTTTTATTTATCTATTATGGATGAATCAATTATTTCTCTTAAAATCTTTACTTTTTATTTGGATTCTTTTTTTTTTTTTTGGGCAAACTTAAATTGAATTGTCTCTCTCTTTCTATATATATATATATATATTTCTTTTATCTTATTTCTTTATTACGATAAAAATTGTGATGAACCAATTCTCTTTTTCTCAAACTCTTTTATCTTTCCAATTCTCTCTCAATTTTTTTAATTGAATTCTTTTTTTCTCTCTCAATTATTTATTTATTTATTATTATTATTTTTAACTTAGGGTTGAGTATGGCTGTTTTTCACCCACTTCCCTATCTCAATTTCTCTTTTTATTGTTTTATTATTGATGAATCAATTCTTTTTCTCAAAGTCTTTTTTTTATTTGGATTCTACAATTTTTTTTCGCAAACTATA
Source organism: Camellia lanceoleosa (assembly GCA_025200525.1). Taxonomy (NCBI): domain Eukaryota; kingdom Viridiplantae; phylum Streptophyta; class Magnoliopsida; order Ericales; family Theaceae; genus Camellia; species Camellia lanceoleosa. The sequence goes on from CM045767.1 coordinate 146,563,059, forward strand.
ATTGTTTTTTCTGAGTTCTCTCTCATGATACATATGTATATTATTAGAGAAAAATATGAATTAGATAATTTTATTTTATTTTTTAAATTTGCACACACATTGCACGTGCCTTGACCGCTAGTATAGATTTATTGGGCTAAAATTAATTTATTCCATTACATACATAGCAACAAAATTTTAAAATAATTATATATATAATATTTAACTAACGTTTATAAAATATTATTTTAAATTTTTTATTTTGATCATGTGTATTGCACGTGCATCGCACAAATCTATTATTAGCTATAATATACATGTGCGTCGCACAAATCTATTATTAGTTATGTGTATATTATGTACTTTACCAGTTTTATATTACGGGCAATCACGCTCTATTGGTGTTAGATAAAAAAAATTATAATTTTAATTATTAATATGTATAAAGTTTCTTACAAATTTGTAAATATTTTTGTAAAACTACATTGATTTGACATTTCTCCTTTATATTATTATGCCTTAGTTATTGAGAGGTTTGAAAAATAAATTTTAACAGTATTTTGTTGATTTGTTTTTTGCTTGAGGAGATGACCTTACAAATAAACAAATATGACTAGATTTGAAAAAAAAAAAAGTATAATTATTAATTTTTGTTTAGAAAATGACATTTTAACATGAACAATAAGACAACTCGAAAATAAAACTTGTAATAAAAATTTAACAATTAACTTTTTAGTATTTAGTACAATAAATAATGAAATAAATAATGAAAAAAATAATGAAAAATGAGTTTAGTAAAATTTTGCCCACTTATGGAATATGGAATGGAGTTGCTATAGTGTTTCTTATTGATAAATTAATTGCAGCAACTTGAAAAAAAAAAAAAAAAAAAAAAAAAAAAAACTCCAATGGCAAGCCAAAAGGGTCACCAAAATATAACATTACTAAATTTGGTGTTAAATTTGGTATAAAATTTGACAAAATGTTAAATTTTAGTTAGAGTTCTTGTTCTCTTTCATAATTGGACCACAAATAATATTTTGATTTTATTTTTTGACAAGAAAATAGAACAAATAGCTAGTGCACTATTTTAGCAACATTGCTAATTTTGGTATTTTCACACTGTAGCATTGCCAAAATTTCTCTTTACCCATATGTTTTAACATTTAGCACAAGAGATGCTTTTATGAACTCTTACTAACATGACTACTACTATCACCTATATAGGGATGCTTATGGATCAGGTTGGTTTAGTGGCATTCCATTCATTATCCGTCCAAATTTAGGCAGAATAGAAAAAATAATTCCGCATCCATCCACTTAGTTAATGGCTACGGATTGAGTAGGTTATGTGAATTTGCAGGTGAATGTGGATCAATTTGACGATTTGAACTTTATAATTTTATTTTTTTAATAATTATTTTAAAGTAGTTTTTTAATATTTTGAGCCTTATTTGAGTCTAAAATATTTTATTTTTCATTTTCTATAATTAAAATAAAAGCCAAACTTTCATATTTTATAAATATCTAATATTATTACTTAATAAAATGTCAATTTGTTAACATATAAAGTATAAAAACATAACATTATTTTTTTAAAGAGAGTTTGACAGATCAGGTTAGATCGAATAACCTCTCCCATTCACCATCTGTCCAAACATAATTGAATTTAGAAAATTTTCATCTGGCCATTCTATCGAAATCACTTAAGAACATATGATTTGAGTCAAATTAGTCATTTTTAACATATCAATCAGGCCAATAAACAACGCTAATCAGGTCAATGAGCATTGCCATTGCCACCATTCCACCATCTCCACCCAAGGTGGATATGAGCATGTTCGCCCACTCAATGCAACTTTTTTTTTTTTTTTTTTTTCAGAATTTGGAAATAGTATTTTGGCCCATAAAATTGGGTTGGACCCAGTCCAGTCCTCTTTGGTATTGTTTAGTCACTGACTGGTTGATAAATTATGTTCAAAAGAAACAAATTTGGTTGGTGAACGGATTAAAGATGGAACCAATTTTTATTACAAATTTTTTTTTTTAAAAAAAAGAAAAAGACCATATATGGACAGAAGGACTTTAAAATTACATTTCCTTTTAAGGTTAGATTTGGGCCAATTCGAAATTGGGCAGTGTACAGAGCAATCTTAGGCCAAGTTTGGCATGTCTACGAAAAATTAAAAAGTTAAAAAATTACTCAAAAAATTAAAAAGTTAACATTATTCACAAAAAGTCAACAATTACGGCTGCACAATTCCCAATTCTAATTTTCTCCTACAAATCAATTTTTACAATTTTTTATTACACATTTTTTCATAAAAAATCAAGAATTTAACCCAAATATCTATATTTTCTTCCTCAATTTTTTAATTTTAAAAAAAAAATATACTTATTTAAGACACCCCAAATAACTCCTTAGTCCAAGTTTGGTCTAACCTGACCAATGTCCACTGCTATTATCCTACGATTATCATAAGAATAATACTTTAGACCCCCTCAAAAGGGGCACCCCCTCACCCCCCTTTGACATGTGTAAGGGGGTGATTGGATGTGCAGGAAAAAAAAGAAAAAGAAAAAGAAAAAGCAACCAATGAGAGTGAGAGGGGGTGAAAGGGGGTGATGGGAAAAAGGGGGTCTCTATCATTGTTGTTATCATAACCATTATCTTCGTCACCATTAGCTTGTTGCCCCCACCTCACTCTCTTGCTACTATCACCTTATCAGCACTCATAATTACTAGCATATTGTTTTGGTAATTTTAAAAAGAGAAAAAAGTTAAATATTAGCTCTATTTTCTATTTTATTTACGTCTGTTTATAAAAAATTAATTAAAATAATAAATTCTTAAAATAACCATTAGTTCAATGATTGTAGCAAAAAAACATATTTTACATATAATAATTAATTTCTTTTTTCTATTTTGAAAGATATTTTTCACTAATACTATGTTTTGTTGGGGGATTTGAGGAGTGATTTAGAAAGGAAAAGGGAAAAGGTGTGTGAAACTAGGTGAAATGTAAGTATATTTTATTTACATTTTACCTAACTTTTCTCTTTCCCTTTTCAATTCTCTCATCAAATTCTCCAACCAAATACAGCGTAAAACAAAGGTAGGGTAAAACAAAAAAAAAAGTCACTAAACACTTGTTTGACCATTTAAAAAAAAGTAATTTATTAACTAAAAAATAAAAAAAATAAAATTGTTTCTTCCCCGCTAAAAAAATTAACAACAGAAAAAAAAAACTACGAATCTAATAAAATTTTTAACTTAACAAAAACTAATTTACATTTATATAACACATTAATATATATTTCAAATTATAAAAAAAGCAACAACAAAAAAATTTAAAAATGGATAAATTATAAATACATCTCTAAAATTTGCATAAAATATGTATTGTATGTTATGATTCTGGAAATTACATTCTATCCTTTAAATTTTTAATTTCATAACAAATAAATTATTTTATTAATAAATTATCAAGTCAAAGTAATAGTTTTTAATGATATTAAAAATTTATTTCAATTAATAATTCAAATATTTTTATTTTGTATAAAAGAACAGTTATGAATTTTATTTTTTTCAATTAATTCTATTAATTAAGTTTTTTCAATAAAGAAATATTTATAATTTTTTAAATTACATTAAGTAATATATATTTTAAATAAATATTAAGAGGGTATATTTTTTACCTCTTTCGAAAAAAATGGCAAAACCCACCAAAACCTTTTGCCAAACAGCCCCTAATGACAATTGAAATAGTTTAGGGAGGATGGCATATAAAAGCAACGGAAATCATCATCAGTCTCAAAGCTGATGCGTTATCGAACCCCCCCTCTCTCACTCATCTGTCTTTCTCTCCATTGCGAAATTTCTGATTTCTCTGAGCTTCTAGGGTTTTTCCTCACAAGCACATTCACTTACATTTTCTAGGGCTTGCTTCGCCCTAAGTTTCCATTCAGAAATGGTTGGAAAATCCATAATCTCAGATGACGAAGGTAAAAAAAAAACCCCCCTTTCTCTCTCTTCAAATGGGAATTTTCTCTCAGATTTCTTCGCCATTCACTTTTTTTTTGACCAATTTATGCAGATGAGGTTGAAGTTGAGGAGGATGAGAGAGAAACTGGCGATGGAGGCGGAGTCGACGTCGATGACCGCGATGACGACGATGAAGAAGACGAGGACGGTACGGGATTCGATTTTTCTCTTTTCGATTCCTATTTTTTGTTCTTTTAAATTTGTGGGTTTCTCTTTAATCGAATATATTTGGCTGCTAGGGTTTTGTAGGGTTTGTGAGATTTCGTTAGGGTTTATTTTTTTTGCGTGATGTTTGTTTCCTGGGTGAATCGAAGGATCATCTATTGAATTTTTGTTTTTTCTTTCTTAATTGAGTTGTGAAATCTTTGCCAAGAAAATGGAGCTTTTGAGACGATTTTTTGCCGAAAACTTATTGGGAAAATCTGCATTTTCCTTTCAAGCTGCAGTATTTGGTCTTTGCTTGAGTTCTGGTTTCCACCAAATTATATTGTTTTGGGTTTTTTAATTTTTATTTTGAATGTATGTAATGTGCTTCTTTGATAATTTTTTGAACTAATAGTTATATATAATTCATATTTATGGTCTAATACGTAGTTTGGTTCTTTTTTTGAGCAGAAGGGCAAGATGAGTATGAGAAAGATGGGTTTATTGTTGATGATGTTGATGAAGAAGAACCAGATGAGGAAGAATCGGAGAGGGCAGACAGCGATGAGGAGAGACAAAAGAAGAAAAAAAGAAAGAAAAGGTACATTCTTTCTTGTGAGACCATTCATTCTTATAAATTGCTGTTCTTATTTTTTTGTACTTACCACCAATTTTTTAGAGAATCGGAGAAGAATTATGTTCTTGATGAAGATGACTACGAGCTCCTTCAGGATAATAACATCACGGGCTTTCATCGTCCAAAATTTGTGAGCTTTTGTCTCTCTCTCTCTCTCTCTCTCTCTCTCTCTCCCCCTATATTTTGTATACGGGTCTATTGATCTACATTAGGCATATACACATATGTTCTTCATGGTGCTTTTAATTGGCTTTTCGTTGGTATACTTAATTGATTGACATTTTCGTGGTTGTTGTTTTCGTAGGAGAGCAAAAAGTTCAAGAGACTAAAAAAAGCTCAGAGGGACACAGATGAAGAGCGCACTGGATTTTCTGATGAGGAGGAGTTTGATGGAAGTGGAAAGAGCGGACGAACAGCTGAGGAGAAGCTCAAAAGGAGTTTATTTGGTGATGATGAGGGTAAATTCTATCACTTATAATCTAATGTAATTGTTTTGTCAATTCCTATTCTTGACACTTGCCAATTTCCTACAATGTTGCAGGACCACCTCTTGAGGATATTGCTGAAGAGGAACTACCTGAAGAAGAAGATGGCGACATTGGTGAAGAGGATGATGAAATGGCTGATTTTATTGTGGATGAAGAAGAAGTTGATGAACATGGGGCTCCTGTGAGGTATGATTTGCATCATGTATTTCATTAGGGGTATTGTGAATATGAAGTTTTTAATTTTCATCAATTCATTGTGCAGACGGAGGAAGCCAAACAAGAAGAAATCTAGGCAGGCACCTGGAGTTTCATCATCTGCACTTCAGGAAGCTCATGACATATTTGGTGATGTTGATGAACTCCTGAGGCTTCGCAAGCAAGGCTTAGCAAAGGTTGGCAAATATGATGATTCTAGTGAATGGAGGGAAAGGAGGCTGGAAGATGAATTCGAACCAATTATTCTTTCTGAGAAGTATATGACAGAGAAGGATGACCGGATACGGGAGATAGATTTACCGGAAAGAATGCAGGTCATGTAGTGCACATTAAAAACTGTTTTTGTTCTAGCATGCCACCTAAGTGCCTTGATTGAATTATCTTTTTCTTTCTTGTAGATCTCTGAGGAAAGCACTGGTCCACCACCAACAGATGAAATGAGTATAGAAGAGGAGAGTAACTGGATATATAATCAGCTCTTGACTGGCATGATACCTTTATTTAGCAAGAGGGTTACAGAGACAACTCAAGGGGAGCGTGAACTGTCAATAAACAAGGATGATATTATGAGGTTTTTGGAGTTTATGCATGTTCAGAAGTTAGATGTAAGTAGTAGATCTTTAATATCGAAGAATTTCTCTTTGTAGCCTTAGTTCTCCATATTAGCGTGCCTACATTGTGCTTTTATTTTCTAGGTTCCATTTTTTGCCATGTACGGAGGGAAGACTGCCTGAGTCTGTTTAGGGACCCAGAGCAAAATGAGGATGATATTGAGAATCAGAGCAAACCTGATCAAAAGCCTACAATGCGGTGGCACAAGGTAAAACGATGTTGGATTATCGAACTATTTTTGTAGATTGAAGTGCATACATTCTGCTGGACATTTTACATTGATTAAATGGCGATATGCTTCTTTGTAGGTGCTGTGGGCCATTCAGGACTTGGACAGAAAGTGGTTGCTTCTCCAGAAGCGAAAGAGTGCTCTCCAGTCATACTACAATAAGCGGTTTGATGAAGAGTCGCGTAGAGTTTATGACGAGACACGTCTAGCTTTGAATCAGCAGCTTTTTGAATCAATTACGAAAGCACTCAAGGCTGCTGAATCAGAAAGAGAGGTTGATGATGTTGACTCAAAGTTTAACCTGCACTTCCCCGCAGGTGAGGTTGGTGCAGATGAAGGACAATATAAGAGGCCCAAGAGAAAGTCACAATATAGTATTTGCAGCAAGGCTGGTCTATGGGAGGTTGCGAGCAAGTTTGGCTATAGTTCTGAGCAATTTGGATTGCAGATATCTCTGGAAAAGATGGTATGTGTTTGAATTGTGATTGCAATTGTTTTGAATGAGAATATAAGGTTGATGCTCTACAAATTTTTTTTGGCAGAGAATGGATGAATTGGAGGATGCCAAGGAAACCCCGGAGGAGATGGCTTCAAATTTTACGTGTGCGATGTTTGAAACACCTCAAGCTGTTTTGAAAGGTGCCAGGCACATGGTATGCTAATATGTTTTTGTTGTGGAGAGATGTGTGAGCGATGAAGTTTGCAATAATATGCTTGCTTATGAGGGTACTTTAATTGTGCTCACTAATTCTTGTGATGCTGTTCCAGGCAGCGGTAGAAATAAGTTGTGAACCATGCGTTCGGAAGCATGTCCGTAGTATCTTCATGGATAACGCTGTTGTATCAACAAGTCCCACACCTGATGGTAATACAGCAATAGATACTTTCCATCAGTTTGCAGGGGTAAAGTGGATACGGGACAAGCCACTGACCAGATTTGAGGATGCACAATGGCTTCTTATCCAAAAGGCTGAGGAGGAGAAGCTGCTTCAAGTGACCATTAAGCTGCCTGATACTGTATTAGATAAGTTAGTAGCCGACTCTAATGATTATTATCTCAGTGATGGGGTGAGTAAATCTGCTCAATTATGGAATGAGCAGAGGAAGATGATACTGCAAGATGCTATTTTTGGTTTTCTGCTGACTTGATGGAGAAGGAAGCAAGATCCTTGTTGACCAGTAGAGCCAAAAATTGGTTGCTTATGGAATATGGGAAGCTCTTATGGGACAAAGTCTCTGTGGCTCCATATCAACGGAAGGAAAGTGATGCCAACTCAGATGAAGAAGCTGCACCGAGGGTTATGGCTTGCTGTTGGGGTGCTGGAAAACCTGCAACCACTTTTGTGATGTTAGATTCTTCTGGAGAAGTAGTGGATACACTGGATGCTGGGTATCTCAGTGTCCGATCTCAAAATATTAATGACCTGCAGCGTAAGAGGAATGATCAGCAACGCGTTGTGAAGTTCATGACAGACCACCAACCGCATGTTGTAGTTCTAGGTGCTGTGAACCTGTCTTGTACTCGGTTGAAGGATGATATCTATGAGGTATGCAATTCTGGAGCATACATTGTAACTTTTGCTTCTTAGGATTTTTAGAACTGGTACTAGGCCTTCCTGCATGTTGCCTTATTATTTCACTGTAGTTTTATACTAGCTGTTGTATCCACTTCAAACCCTTTATGCTCTATAGTGATTAGGCTTCTCATTTCATTTTGACAAACTAGCTGTTGCCTTTGTTGTGGTTCCATTATCTTTAGGTTGATTAGACTCTTTATTCTATTTAGTGGATTTGCAAATTTATCATAATAGGATTGCAATCTAACCTGATACAAAAATTTGTTATCAAGAAACTCAAATGATGTTCGGAAGTAGTGTGTGATATGTTAGTAGAAAAGGCATTTGAATTGTGTAGTGTATAAATTTTAATTGAAATGGTAATGCTTTTTTGGCTCAGTCTTTCAATTTAGTGAGTGTTGACTAAAGCCCCTATCCTGCGAAGCATTACATGTGTCTTTTCTAAAGCCACTACACCTGTCGATTTATTGTTTCTCTTTCTCAAACTGCTGACTTGTCTTGGTGGTATTTTTTTTGCCCTTATCAGATCATCTTCAAGATGGTGGAAGATAATCCAAGAGATGTCGGTCATGAGATGGATGGTCTAAGCATTGTATATGGTGATGAATCTCTTCCTCACCTGTATGAAAATTCTCGTATTTCATTAGACCAGCTCTCCGGGCACTCAGGTAATTTACCTCGACTCCAGTAGTTTAGTGTTGACGAAATCCAATTTTGAATGCCTGATGAAGTTAGTTACCCCCACTCTCTCTTTGTAAGTTTATTGTGGTTTTATCTTTACCTTTATTTTCAGGTATTGTTAGGCGGGCTGTTGCTCTTGGGCGTTATCTGCAAAATCCACTTGCAATGGTTGCGACACTTTGTGGTCCTGGGAGGGAGATATTATCTTGGAAACTTAGTCCTTTAGAGAGCTTTCTTACTGCTGATGATAAGTATGGGATGATTGATCAGGTTATGGTGGATGTCACTAATCAAGTGGGCCTTGATGTTAATTTGGCTATAGCCCATGAGTGGTTATTTGCTCCTTTGCAATTTATTTCTGGGCTTGGACCTAGAAAAGCAGCATCTCTACAGAGGTCTCTAGTAAGAGCTGGATCAATCTACACTCGTAAAGATTTGTTGACAGCCCATGGTCTTGGTAAAAAGGTGTTTGTCAATGCGGTTGGTTTCTTGCGCATCCGGCGGACTGGTTTAGCTGCAAGCAGCAGTCAGTTCATTGATTTGTTAGATGATACAAGAATACATCCAGAATCTTATGGTCTTGCACAGGAATTGGCCAAAGATGTTTATCTTGAAGATGTTCATGATGATGCAAATGACGATGACGATATGCTTGAGATGGCAATAGAGCATGTCCGAGAGAAACCAGATTTGTTAAAATATTTTGATGTTGATGAATATGCCAAATCCAAGAAACGGGAGAATAAGAGAGAAACTCTTGACAATATAAGATTGGAGTTGATACAGGGCTTTCAGGATTGGCGTAGACAATATGTAGAACCTAGCCAGGATGATGAATTTTATATGATTTCTGGGGAGACGGAGGATACACTTGCTGAAGGAAGAATTGTGCAAGCAACGGTACGCAGAGTGCAACCTCAGAGAGCAATTTGTGGGCTTGAATCTGGATTGACCGGTGTGCTTACTAAGGAAGACTTTTCTGATGATTGGAGGGACAATTCTGATTTGTCTGAGAAGTTGCACGAAGGTGAGATTCTTACTTGCAGGATCAAATCGATTCAAAAGAATAGGTACCAGGTTTTCCTAACTTGTAGAGAAAATGAGATGAGGAGTAACCGTTATCAGAATAATCGAGACTTGGATCCCTACTACCACGAAGACCAGAGTAGCTCACAGTTTGAGAAAGAAAAAGCTCGTAAAGAAAAGGAGCTTGCTAAGAAGCATTTCAAACCGAGGATGATTGTTCATCCTCGTTTTCAAAATATAACAGCAGATGAAGCAATGGAGGTATGTCCCCGATAATGTTGCTCTACTGTTGTTAACCTGCTATGGTTAAGATCATGCAGGCTTGGGGGGTGTACTGTATTCTAATCTAAATTATGCTTCAAAATATGCTTTTAATACAACCAGCTTTTTACATTAAATCAAACTTTGTTAATGTAAAGTTGAAAACACACTGGGGGCAAACACTCCACAAAAGTTTGACTGAAAGCTAATTTTTAAGCATAATAGTGACACTTGTGTTGTTAAAACTTAAATAATGAGGAATTTGAGGACTTGCAAGTTGATATTGTAAATTGTGGGTTGTAAGGTTTAATAGGATTTGGTCATAGTAACAATAATACTCTGTGGTTTTGATTTGAGTAAAATTTCCTTGGAAAGTAGCTCCTTGTGATTTCATTTGTTCAGTTTTCACAATTCTGCCTTTACCTAATTTTTTTCTTCTTTTGTGTTAATATTTCCTTTTACTTGAATTTTAGATTCTGAGTTAAAATGGATTGTGTTAAAAACTTGGATTTAGACAGTTATGTATCATTAATGCTTTCTTTATTTTGTGTTGCATAGTTCCTGTCTGACAAGGATCCTGGTGAAAGTATTGTCCGCCCCAGTTCTCGTGGGCCCTCATTTTTGACCTTAACTCTGAAAGTTTATGATGGTGTGTATGCTCACAAAGACATAGTTGAAGGTGGAAAGGAACACAAGGACATCACAAGCTTGCTTCGTATTGGGAAAACCTTGAAAATCGGAGAGGACACATTTGAGGACTTGGATGAGGTTAGTATAATATTTTCCAACTTCATTTTTCATAGGCTTTTTGTTATTTTTTTGGCTTTCCTAAATTACAATTTACATTAAATCCAATGTCTTCTAGAAAACCTGTTTTTAGGTGTCACAATGTTGATTAGATTTATTATGAAACTTTAAATTTTGATAAACATGATTAGAATGGGCTTGTCAGTGATTTTTTATTTTAGTGTTTACTAGTGCTTGAAAAAAATTATTGTGTTTGGTTTTTGACTCTCGTTAACATTGGCCAATACTTCCAACACCGTCTTTGTCATTATATTGGCTGGTATCACAATTCAAAGCCATACAAACAACAACACCACCCCCCCCTTTCCGATCAGCTCAATTGTAGCCCAGTCACCCCAAACCAACCCCATATCAGCTTTTACTCTCATATTTGTGTGGTTAAGTTGTGTTGAGAATCAGGCAGTCTAATTTATAAAGGGGCCATATTGTGAGGAGTTCTTAGTTTCTAGCATGACTTTAAAGGAAATGTTGCAGCCTGGATTTGTTTTTATTTTTATGTTTTCCTATTCTTAAGGGCTATATGGAAAGCTTTTCCTTGTTCAGTTTTGCTTGGTGTTTTTTTCAGATTTAATATAGCAGTTGTAGTTATTAATTGGATCAACTTCATATGCATTTTGAGCTTCTTGGAAGCATACTTGGTAACAAATACTTTTCTCAAAGGGATCCTTGTCGTGTTGTGTACTGATGATCTCATCAGCTCTGAAGTGGTAAACTATATTAGCAATTTTGTTTGTGGGTTTAGCAGTTAAACAACTATGTTGAAGTTATGAATGTATGAATGTGATACACCAATTATGTTTCGTCTACTATTGTGGATGGAGCTCTGAACCCCTTAATTTCATTCTATTAATGTTACTCAACAAGGGGATGTGAATCAAGTAAGTTTTGTTTCCTGCCTTTTAATGCAGGTAATGGACCGTTATGTTGATCCATTAGTAACTCATTTGAAGACAATGTTGAGCTACCGCAAGTTCAGGAATGGCACTAAAGCAGAAGTTGATGAGCTATTAAAAATTGAGAAATCCGAATATCCAATGAGGATTGTTTATTGTTTTGGCATATCCCATGAACATCCTGGCACATTTATTCTAACTTTCATACGGAGCACAAACCCACATCATGAATATATTGGTTTGTACCCAAAGGGATTCAAGTTTCGAAAGAAGATGTTTGAGGACATTGATAGGCTTGTAGCATATTTTCAGAGACATATTGATGATCCACAACATGACTCGGGGCCCTCAATCCGATCGGTTGCTGCAATGGTGCCAATGCGAAGCCCTGCAACTGGGGGCTCATCCGGTGGATCTTTTGGTAGTGGTGGTGGGTGGGGTGGTTCTGGCAGTAATGATGGTGGCTGGAGAGGTCAGTCAATGGACCGAGAGAGAACTTCTACACCAGGTTCACGATCAGGTATTCTGGGTAATTGCTGTCTTATGAGTCTTCGTACTTTTGGATGTTGGGGGAAAAATGATTGTCATTTGAGTAATTATTGATTCATCCTTGCATTGTTGGGTTTTATTCTGCTATGATATCTTTGCATTGCTAGGATATTTGTTACAAAACCGTTTTATACTGGCTGTAATGTATATGGCAACAGGGCAGTATGTAGATATCTTCATCTGTTTGTGTTTGTGCTATGTGTACATGCTTGTGCTATATCTTCATCTGGCTGCGTGTTTGGGTAGAACCTAAGAAGCATGGACACAAAATGTGACATGACATGGAATGCAAGACACGATAAGTGGGGGACGCTTAAAATATGTAATTTTATATATTTATTATATGTTAAGTATATGAATATTTTATCTAAAAAACAACATAATACTAATTTCTAAAATTTATGAGGGATTAATATGCATGCATAAATATGTGGTCTTTTGTTTTATCTTAAGATTTCCAAATTATTTTATTCTTGTAGTATGTTTCATGTGTGTTTAAACTATGGACACGTGTCTCCCAAGTGTCTGAAGTCAGTTTGGATATAATTAAAAAAAAAGAAGAAGACATGTTTGGATGCGTGTCCAACATGTGTTGGAAAGTGTTTTGACGGGTATCGGTGCCGACAACTGTTGGTGTCAAAAATGTGTTTGTCATGGACACGCCACCTTATCAGAAGTGTCTGTACTTTGTAGGGTAGAAGAAAAGGCCTCACTGAACCAACAATTGTTTTTATACTCTATGTAAGCTCCGGGTGACTTGGTGTATATTATTGTTTTGCATTTTTATTTATGTATTTATTCCGTGGGTTATTTGATACAGATATACACCTATATATATGTTTTGCATGTATTATTTTGGACATGGTTGCTAAACTTGATGAACCTTAACCTTATATTCTTCGATGTCATTTATATTTTCAGCTATGTTTGGCTATGCATGTATTGCACTTTAATGCATATATTCCACCTCCTAGCTGCTTCACCACATTGGGTGCTCCTCCCATTGTCTGCTAGATCTGTTTCTGAATTGGACTGTTTTAGATTCTTTACTGATTTGTTCTTAAGTCTGCAGTGCTTGGGTGTGAATAATCCACACACACACACATATTTTAGTGTTATTCTGAATATTTCTTAAGTTTTTGTATACAAAATTGGACGTTGATTTTTCTCTCTTTTTGTGGCCAATTATACTCATTCTGCTCGAGCTTGGACCAATGTTCTTGGCTTTGCTAGTATGCTAATAATATAGGATGTGTTGGCTTATTACACAGGGAGAGGTGATTACAAAAATGGTGGCAATCGGGATGGGCATCCAAGTGGGGTTCCAAGGCCGTTTGGTGGCCGTGGCCGTGGCAGAGGTGGCCGGGGGAATAATGACAGGCAGGATTCAGACTACAGTTCTCAAAAATGGGGTGCCAAGGATGGTGGTGAAGGATGGAGCAGTTTTCCAGGTGCCAAAGTTCAAAATTCACCAGGCAGGGAAGCTTTTCCTGGCGGTTGGGGTGGTGGTGGAAGCGGTGGAGGTGGCGGCAGTGATGGTGGTGGTGGTGGTTGGGGCAGTAGTAGCGGTGGGGGGGGGGGGGGTTGGGGCAGTGAGGGGGGGGGGGGGGGGGGGGGAAGTGGCTGGGGGGAAGGTGGTGGTGGTGGTGGATCAGGTGGTGACGATGCCGATGCTGGGAGTTCTGGCTGGGGAGGCACCAAGAAAAGTTCTGCCCCACAACAATCTGGTGGTGGTGGCGGGTGGTCTGGAAGCAGTAGTAAGGGTGGCGGTGGAGGCTGGGGGTAAGCCTAAATTCTATTTTAGCATTCCCATGTTTAGAGTTTACATAATGATGGGCTTTTTAATTTTGCAGTATTGCCATTGTTAAATGATTGTTAATACTTTGCTGGTGGTTGCTATGTATGCAGGAGGTCTCTAGCTGTATGATAGATACAACTCTCTAGTATTTTTCTTTGGATGCGTGACCTCTATATTGTTTTGAGAGGCACTTTTTGTTATTTCTTTTTCTTTAGATCCATGCCCTTTGCTTGATTTTGCGCCTTCTTAATTGTGTCAGTTTACAATTTTTAGATGCTAATGAAAATAAAATTGGAATTCGAACATAAAAATGACACATTTCAAATAAAAAGGGACAGGATATGCTATTGATAACATTGATGAGAGACTCTGCTTAAGGCTTGGCCAATGCTGCATTTAGAGTTCTTCACAAATAAAGAATTCTCTTTGTAGTGTAATGTGCAAATGCCTCATGTTCCTTTCAAGATGTACTGCATTATGAGAATGTCGAATTGTCATTCATCAAGATCTGAACAGTTGATGGGTCATTCAATGTCTGAAGGGCATCACTAAAAACTCATTCGCTAAAAACTGATAGTGGTTATAGCAGTCTTATGTATCGTTCTCGTGTATTAGAATTTAGCAATATCCTGAGCATGACTCCTTTGAAAAGTATACACCTCCTAACTTGATCAAGCAGTTTATTTTCAACGTGAAAATGGAAGGTTGAAAGAGCAATTAAGCACATATTACATTCTCACATAGAAAGGGGAGATAAGAGAGATAAAATGGATAGTTAAATATAGTACACTAAGGGGTTGTTTGGGGTGTCCTAAATAAGTGTACTTTTTGTATTTTTAGATTAAAAAGTTGAGGTTGAAAATATGAATGTTTGGGTTAACTTTTTAACTTTTTATGAAAAAATGTGTAATAAAAAATTGTAAAAATTGATTTGTAAGAGAAAATTTGAATTGGGAGTTGTGCAGTCGTAATTGTTAACTTTTGGTGAATAGTAATAATTTTTTAACTTTTTAAATAACTTTTTAACTTTTTAGGGTGTTTCCAAACTTGACCTAAGTCTAACTGTGTCAACTGGTATGAAACTTCAGTGCGTGCACAACGAAATTTCATTATTCGAGATGTACAGCGAAATTTTACCATTTAAGATGAACACAGGAAAACTTATATATTTTTTTAAGAAGTGTATATTCATAATTTATTTTATTTAAAAGATCTCGAAAAGAAAAATACAAAATATCAATTTTAGTAAAAATAGACCTGTAGAATTAAAATTATAATATTTTAAATTAAAAAAACACACACAAAAGGGGAAAAAAAAACGTAAGTCTCCTAAGAAAAAAGATTTCCTGCGTGTACTTAATAATGCAAAATAATTAACAAGCATGTCCTTTTGAACCCAAAAATATTACAATAATGTCATATTTATCACATATTTGTTTCATATTATACTTGCCATCTTATTTAGTAACACAATCTTGATTGTAATAGATTCCATTACTGATACAAATCTCTAATATAATACTAAACAATTAGACAAATAAATATTTATCTCCAATTTCCACTTTTAATCCAATATCCCTAAATTTTCCATACAAAGGATTCTTTCCCATTTTCTTCCTCCTCAAAATAAATAAATAAATGTGTTTGGTTGGACTTTCAAATCAATTTTTGAAATGAAAAACCCAAAAAATTGTTTGGTTTATAATTTTGCCTCCGTTTGGGAAGTGGGTTGGTTTTTTGACTTTTTGGCTTTTTTGACTATTTTAGCCTGGGACTAAAAAACCTAGTTTGGGAAGGGCTTTTTGACTTTTTTAGCTTTTTGAATTTTTGGTGAGGTGTCTTTATGGTAAATTACCAAACTGCCCTTGACATGTGTTTTACATGGCAACTCACCTTTGAATGGTCCTCCACGTCAGCACCGTAATTGGACCGAAATTGTTTGAACATTTTTTTTTTTTCTTTTTCTTTTTGGGTTTGGATTTGGCGTATTTTGATTTTTTTTTTTTTAAATTTGTTTTTGTCATTTTTCTTTTTTTATACATTAATTAGTTCTTGTTCTTTAATTTATGTTTTTTTCCTTTTTTATTTATTTATTGATATACAATAATTTTTTTTATTTTCCAAAAATGAGTTTTCATGTGTTTTATTTATTTTTAAATTACGTCACGAATGGTAATTTTCCTTTTTATGTTTTTGTTTGAACATTTTTTTTTTTTTTTTTGGGTTTGGATTTGGCGTATTTTGATTTTTTTTAAAAAATTTTTTTTTGTCATTTTTTTTTTTACATTAATTAGTTCTTGTTCTTTAATTTATGTTTTTTTCCTTTTTTATTTATTTATTGATATACAATAACTTTTTTTTTCCTCAAAAATGAGTTTTCATGTGTTTTATTTATTTCTAAATTATGTCGCGAATGGTAATTTTCCTTTTTATGTTTTTTTTTTAAAATATTTTTGAATGAGGCGTATTTTTCTCGTTATTTTTTTTATTTACGTTTTTGTCATTTTTTAATTTGTACAGATTAATTTGTTTTTATATTTCGAAAATGGGTTTTCAGGTGTTTTATTTATTTGGAAAAACGTTTTTTTTATGTCATTTATTTAAAATGATGTGAAAAATCATATATTGCCATGGCATATGACAAAAAATGAGGTGTGTTTTGTTTTTTTTGTTGTTTTGAACTTGTGTTTTTATGTTTTTAATTGACGTCGCACATGATAATTTCTGTATTAGTTTTTTTTTTTTCCTTATTTGTTTCAACTTGTTTTCTTTTTCGAAAAGGGTTTTTTATGTGGTTTTTGGTTTTTTGTAGTTAGGCACGTCACTAATGTAAAGGGGTATATTCCTGTGTAAACACATTCTACTGATACATGACAATATATTTGAATACAGTCTGTTCCACGTGTGTTACCAATGTTACAACCCTACGAAAATTAGGTCGACTATTATATATTTCCTAACATTCCGTTATTACGCATGTAACATAATTTGTCGCGTATGCGAAGGCGCACCAATGCTATTTTGCGCATCGCACTGTTTTGTGCAGTTTATCACTCGTGTTATTTTACGTATCGCATTGTTTTGTGCAGTTTACACTCGCGCTCTTTTGCGCATCGCACTGTTTTGTGCAGTTTATCACTCGCGCTATTTTGCGCATCGCACTGTTTTGTGCAGTTTACACTTCCGTCATTTTGCGCATCGCACTGTTTTGTGCAGTTTACACTCGCGCTTTCTTGCGTATCACGTCGCACTATTTTGTGCAGTTTATCACTGCGCTTATTTTGCGATCGCGTTGTTTTGTGCGATTTATCACTTGCACTATTTTGCGATCGACCGCTTTTGTGTAGTTTACACTCATTTGCTTTTGCACATCGCACTATTTTGTGCGATTTACATTCGCTTATTTTGCGATCGCACTGCTTTTGTGCGCTTTATCACTACATTTGTTTTGCGATCGACTGCTTTTGTGCATTTTACACTCGCGTTATTTTGCGCATTATACTGCTTTTGTATAATTTATACTTGCATTGTTATGCTTGTTAGTGCACCACATTGTTATGCGTTACACTCAGGTTGTATTGTTTTGCACCCCTTCCGCATTGTTATGCGTCACAATTAGATTGCATTGTCATGCACCCCTTCACCTGCATTGTCACGCACTTCTCACTTGCATTGTTATGCATGCTTCTAACAATATTGTACCTATTAAGTTTTTTTTTTTTTTCAGGCACGATATTGTATGTACGGTTCATTTGAGGTCATGCGACTGCATTTAATCCGACAGGTATTGTATTCTCCGCGTAAGACGTAGCGAGAATTGAATAATTCTCTTACATCCCTTCTATATGTAATGTAGTTAGATTTATGTATGATTGCTTAAAACTGTTGCATAAGGTGTTTCATTACAGCGTGCTTTGCATGATCATAAGTTATGCCCGGCATTGTGCATGTCCTTTGCATTTTGCCCCTGCCTGCGGGCACATCTCTTTGATTATCTTGTCTGTTTGTCTAAGTCTTCGGCCTTGTCAAAAATGGGTGGTCTCTGGGCTTTGACATTTACTCTCGTCATTGTTATGACTTTCGAGTTCTGTCAAAGAGGGGCAACTGTAGACACCCAATTTTTGACCGACCTTAAGACTCAGACGTCATCGATTGAGCACTCGGTGATTGCGCATGATGTGCTCGTTCTGAGGTTACGGAGTCCCGGCTGAGAGCCTTGCCTCCGGACTTCGAGACTCTTTTGTATTTTGCTTCGGTTTGCGAACCAGGTTCTGTTTTCTCTTTCCGAAGCGAGGAAGAGGTCTCGTAGACCATCTCTCGATGGGTCAGAGGGCTACTTTTTGTGGTCGAGACCATTCTCGCTGGATACCGGTTTACGGTTTTGAGCCGTCGGTCGCTTCGATTCGGGACCGCTTAACATTCTCCGCTTGTCGGTTTTGGCACACTTTGTTTCTCTCTCTAGAGGGACATCAGGGTCTGAGACCACCTTCGTGGTCGTGACGCCACTTTCGATGCTTAATCGCTTTTGGGGCACCCATTGCGTTTTGGCCCCCGAACTCTCGTTTTGCATCCGTCTTTGTTCATTTTTGGCATGGACCTTATTTTCATTGTTTGGAATGTGGTACAAGGGTGAGAGACCACCTTTTCTCCCGCTGGCCGATTTTCTTGTCAGGAAGCTGGTCTTCTTGGTTTTTGAGCCACTTTTGCAGATCTCCCACCATACCACAAGCTTGAATTCAATGTAAAGACCACCCTGGAAGGCTGCCGACCAGCTTTTGAGACTTGACCCTTTTGAACCTGGTCGGCCGACCAGGAAAAGTGGTTGGCCGACCACCTGACCCTTTTGAACCTGGTCGGCCAGCTCTCACCTTTTCTATCTCAGTGAGTTGGTTCCAGCTGTGCCAGCTGGAAGGCACAGAATGGATCCTCCATACACGTATATGGAGGATCTTCAAACTTGGTTTTAAGCTTCTTTGAGAAGCTAAGGGCTTGTATCTCTATAAGAGAGGCCCTCTCTTTCATTTGTAAAGGTTCAGATTTTTTGGTTAAGGCATATACATACACCTCTCTCTCTATCTCTATTTCAAGCTTAAAAAGTGCCTTGTTCTTGCATCTTTGCACACCACCTCCTAGCCTAACACCTCCACCATTGCTTTGAGGTCCTTGGAGGTCATTTTCAAAGGTTGAAGGTCTGGGTTTTTGGTCCAGAAGCTGCTGGAGTTACTAAGCTACAAGGGTAACACACTATCTCCTCTTTTAAGCTTCATCTTGCTTCATCTTTTAGCTATACTTGCAAGCATATTTGAGCTTTGGTGTAAACTGAAAAAAGTCTTATTTTGAGGCCCTTAACATGTTTGTTTAAGACCTTTTTTCTGTTGGGGGTCATCTACCCCCTTGTATGCTTCATTCCACTTTGTTTTGAGCTATGCATTAAGGCCTTTGTTTTGAGCTTTGTTTGCCCTTTTGACCACTGAAATCAAGCGGATTTTCAGTAGTTAAGCCAAAATGAGAGAGGGGTGACCCTCTCTTTCCTTGTTTTGTTTCCTAGCATATTTGGCCTAACAAAGGAGCCTATGTTTGCATGCTTTCCAGGTTTGTTTCAGGCCATTTTCAGTGACTTTTAGGGCCTGCATAAGCTCTGTCTAGAGCTGGTTTTGTCACCTTGGGTGTCCCTCTTGCATGTGTAGAATAACCCTCTTCATGGCCTATCAAAGTAACACTTCATTCTTGCACGTGTTGGTAAGGTTTCAATGGGTTTTTGGGCTTCATTTGACATGCCATGATTCGATTTTTGACTGGTTTGGTGGCCTCTCATGTGCTTCATATGGTTGTAGTGTAAATCGTGGTTTACTAGCTTGTATTGCATGATGTTTTGGCTCCCTTTCCTAGTATGTGGGTGTTTGGGAAGTGGATTTTTATGTAGGTTTTTTTAGTTGTAGAATATTATTGGATAAAAAATTTTTAGTGTTTGGGAAGATAGTTGAGTTTTTTTGTAGTTGGATGTGATGTTTGTGAGAGAAAAAGTGAAATGATTATGGGGTTGGATGTGATATTTTGTTTGGATGTATTTTTTTTGGTTTTGCAAAACTTTTGTCTTTTAGTGAAAAAAATGAGAAAAAAATTTGGGAACCAAGTTCCCAAACACAACCTATATTTTGGCCATGATCCAAACTAATTTTATTCATATTTTGGGCTGCCTTAACTCTGTTTGAAGTGTTTTGGGTCATGCATGCATTGTTGTATATGGTCATAGTTCAATTAAGCTCACTAGCTTTGCATATCGAGTCCATTAGCATGTGTTGTTTGGGCCCTTAACATGTTTTGGCATCATTGAAAATGGTATTTCAGAGCATATAAGGTTGCCATGTTCTCATGTTTTCCACTCTTTAAATGTGTTTGAGAGTCGTGCTTAAATACCTCATTTATGGGCCATTGCACGAGCTTCATTTCCATGGCTTTCGAGTCATCATTTTAGTCCATTTTCCTACTGTCTTGGACCTGCATAGAGACTGTTTGGGGCTGGTTGGGTCATTTGAGCATTGCTTTGTGTACCTCTAGTGTAATGCACTTCACTAGTTTTGGTATCCGGGCCATCTAGCATGCATTGTGTGAGGTGTTTACATGATTTGGGTCCATCTTACATGTCATTTCAGAGCTGAAAAATGTGTGATTGCATGCCATATTTCATCCCTTGCCATGCTTTGGTAGAGTTGCATTTGGTGCCTTAGGATTGGTCCCTTGCATTTGTGCATGTTTGCATGTGTTTTTGTTGCCTAATTTCACCATGTATTGGCCACTGATTTGGGTGTGGCTAAGGCTCACCTATCTTGGTTTAGGTCCATCTTGCATTGTATATGCCATTTAGTCCATGTTGTTGCATGATTGACCATTGCATTGTGTATGCCTTGATTATTTCATTGTTAGTCTCCACGTGTGCATTGTGTATGCCATATAGTTCTCATATGCATTGAGTATGCAATTGATTATTTCATAGCATTGTGTATGCTAGTAGCATGTTTGCATATCATCATTTGCATGTTTGCATCATTTAGTGGCATTATGTTTAGGTTACATGTTAGAGTTGCATTCATGCATGCCATGTATATTACATTGTGTTTGGAATAGGGTTTAGTCCAAACACGAGAAACGAGGGATGTTTTGTACTCCAAGTGACGAAACGTGCCTCGATTCTCGATTCTTGGACCGGATTACCCGTGATGGAGTTTAGACCTTGTTGTGTTTATATGTGCATTCATTTTACATTGAGTCGTGCAATCCGACTCCTCGGTCATCATGCATCGAGATGCGTGATTAGTGGCACGAGGATCGAGGACTACACTCCCTAGAGGTTATGCAATGACGGAGAGAGTGGTTGTGCACACATATGTTGAAAATACTTTGCCATGCCCTTTTCTTGTTCTCTGTTGCAGCAAACCGGAAAGCAGCAGCAAAAACTGGTCAGTAGCCTTCTGGAGCTTTGCACAGTGTTCTGGGACCAGTTGCAAACAGAGGCAAATTGGGGCATCGCGATGGATTTCCCGACAAGGCGACTCGAGCATGCATGCATCCCTTATCATTCAAGGCGGAGCTGAGGCAGTCCATTGCATATAGATTTGCATGCTTTTTTTTATTGCTTACTTAGTTAATTCGTTAATTAATTAATGTTGTGTAATAATTAGTTTAATTATCTTAGATTAGCTAGTTTATTCTGTACTATTTATTTGGACCCTCCGAGAGAGGGCAATGTTGTAATAAGTGTGCGTGTGTGTGATGTATGTCTTCCAACCCCACGTCTTTCTCCATTTTATTTACCAGCTTATGATGGTTAGTTTTAGGGCATGTTTCAATTAGCATCTATATGTTCGCATGTTTGCATTCATTCATCTGTACTGCATGCACCGGGCTCGGTGCATTATGCTAACTGCATTGTATTTCAATTCCGAGTTGAATACATGTATCAGTTGTTGCATTTCATATGCCATTTTAGAATAGCCGAGCCTATTGTAGTTGCATTTTTGCATGTGTTGAATTAGGTATTTCAGCATAGTTAGGATTCATGCATGATTTCTAATTAGCTTCTTTCTTTGGCTTGGAATACTCGGTAAGTATTTATGCTTTAGCATCCTTGCATGCGTGTGAGTGACTGCCATGATAGCATGCTTACCATGATGCTATTTGCTTATGTGATATAACTACTTGAATGCCTGTGGGTGAATGTTGGATTATTTGAATTGGAACAATTCATTGATTGCGAGTTTTAAGCCCACTTGAGAGTGGCAAATCACCATATTTTCTAAGCCCACTTGAGGGTGGCAAAATCCGCATTTTAGTTTACTTGCGAGTAGTAAAACGCTTTAAAAAACAAACATGAGATGTTTTGTTCCAACTTAGGTGATCCAGTCTATACTTGTATGCTGTATGTATCACATAGTAATTCTAGGCTAATAAACCGGAATAAGAGCACATAATATTTTTAAAACTCGATATCATGGTTAGTAGAGGCCGATCTCTGATCGGGCGAGTGGGGGTGCTCACGAAGTGACCTTTCCCAATTGTACCCAAGTTCCCGAGCCGAGGCAACTTTGGTGATGATGGACACGTGGCCTTAGGCACGAGTCAGGGTTTTCTAAATTCTCCCAAAATAAAATATTTAGATGACGACTCTGTATCTAGCAAAGTAGTCCATGTTTGGCACTTCTTTCTAAAAATCTGTTTTTCAAAACGATTTGCTAGATTTGGACTCTTTGGTGATTTATCGGTCTCACATTGCACTTTGCGGGATCAGATTCAGAACCGTGACATCGAGTCCGAACTGTAGTGAGCCTAATGAACAAAACGGGATTCCCTCCCGGGACGTTCGAGGACATCTACAGCGGGTCCTCATCCTCAACCATTAAACTATCCTCGTCATGTTCAACTTCTGGTATGGCATTTACTATTGTCATAGCCTTTTTCTCGTCACAGATTGGGTGAACAGTTGTTGGATTACCTGTGTTTCACCGTATATAATTATGTAATGCCATTGACGCACCTACTAACTAAACTTGCACATTTGCAAAGTCATACCGAGGTATGTCTCGAATAAACCCCCATCGATTTTTCCAGGCACTGAATGTGCGTTCCACCACACTGCATAACGACGAGTAAACTTTGTTAAATAATTCCCTTGGCGTGGTTGCCGTCGTATTCTGTGGAATACGTCGGAATTCTTGTTGGTGATAACGGCTGCCTCTGAATGGTGCTAAGTAACCAATCCGGTTTGGATAGCCAGAATCGACAAGATAATATTTGCCTGCAGACAGGACAACAATGTATGACACCAAAAACAAACATTCGGAATCATTTTCAAGTAACGCTATTTTAGAAAAATTTATAGCCCCATAAATGCAGAATTCATGGCCATGTGTTACCTTCGTTGAGATGTGAAAATGGGACATTGTCATTTGTTAGTATCTCGTTAAAGATGCGACTATCATGCATACTTTCTTCCCATCCGCATTTAAATGAATATGAAATACATGTTAAAATCGATCAGCGCCATTATATTTTATGGTGACATGATTTTCACCAAATATGTTGTCAAGATTCGCCTCGTAACCCATGCACTTACATGTGTTCCGTCTATTGCTCCAATACAGTCCTGTAAACAACCCAATTCTTTTGTTGCTTAAACGGGTAACAAGTAATGGTTTTTTCCATACGTCATGTCCAGTTAATAATAAAAACAAAATAACTGACACTCTTTATTTATATGTCAATAATGTTTTTCAGTAGTACCTTGAACGGTAGGTATTTCCGCTTCAGACCGCACGTATGGATGTATACGATGTTGACTGTATGTGGGCCGGCAATGAACAACAGTGAACTCTTTCATGGAAGTTAATACGTTATGCACGTGTCGAGACACAGTCTCCTCCGAATGTTGGAACCATTCTTGGATTTCCTGATTTTGCTTCCCTTTCAACACATGGATAAACATTACAACGCTTTCTTCAACAGTTAAGCTATGTGGACGTTGTGGTACTTGTAACCCAAAATCATTTACTAATGTCTCACACAAGGCGACAAAAACTTCCTTCGGCATGCAAACATTTTCCTCAAATCGATCCATATGGCCCGCATATAGTTTGGATATCCATGCATTCCCGGTCAGTATAGAAGTGCGACATGGCGTTTTAGCCATGTGTTTTTCGTACCATTCTGTCGCATACTAGCATGCTTGTAGAAATGTGCAGTTGTGTTCTTGTTGCACCTGGACCACTATTTGATTAAGCATTTCCCTTAAATCATCATTTTTGCTTCCATCCCAGGGATTCATCACGCTTTTGTTGATGCGAAACCTACAAGAGTGGCACTCTTTCAATTAGTTTGCACGTGATTCATTGACTCAAATTATATTGAAGTTTGCAATTAAAAAATGCCGACATTGTTTTTAATGTAAGTAATGCCGTCACCAATGTCATTAGTAACGCATAATGATATGAATTGCACAAATTGTAAACCTGTTCAACTTCTGTTTTACAGGGGGACCATGGTGGTAATAACCACAAAAGTTGACGTCAAAGTAAACTAACAGTTAAATTTGCAAAATATAGACATACAAAAGCTAGCTAGCAAATCCGCTGTTCTGCCTAAAAATAGCCATACATTTAATTTAATATGTACATTCCATTCATTTCCCAAAAACCATGTATAACCATGCTTCCATTCCACAACCCATGCACTTAACTAAAAGTTTTGTTCACCATAGCTAGCAAGAAAAAAACAAAAAGAAAGGAATAAAAACATGCATACACAACCATCTTGTTTTAATACAGTGCCAACAATAACATAAGTCAAAATTTTCAAAAGTAAGAGAAGGACATGCATTTTCAACACTCGTAATAATCGCTTAGATCACATCCGCGAGCCCCCCTGACAGTTTGCAAAAGGCGTCGACATGATAATCGAGTCGCTTTGTGTAAGCCATCCTATGATGCGGTCGTCATTAGGCTAGCACATCATCACCTCCCGGTAATCGGCATTATCCATAAGTGTCAAGGCGAAGTGGAATAACGGCATACCAATCAGGGATGGAATACTCGCCAGGCGATGTATGCACTCCGAAATAGTGTACAACGATTCGTTGCTTGTGAGGTGTCTCATCGTAACCTGCTGATTCTTCGTACGCACCACATCTGTCAAATTGTTCATGTTTTCCGCAATAACTGACGCTCCACTTGTTGTCTTCTTCGACTTTGAAACACTTGTTGATGGCGTCTTTCTCCTTTTCCCCTTTTCCCTTTTCAATCGAACATGCTCCAATGAAGAATCAATCCACGCCCCAGACTCGTGGATATCGGATCGACAAATGGCTAGGCTCCCAAACTATGCATTGAATTAGATGAGTCATCGCAGCTGTCAGAAGTTTCTCTCCGGTCTAATGGTGCTTACCAAAGATGATGCCCCATGAAGATCGCTCCATCAACTCACGATGTTCCAAGTTTTTTTCTAAACTTGGTACACACCTTGTTTATCTGCAGAAATAAAGATATGTGAAAGAGAAAGACATTACATTTAATTTAATTAAATAAAAGTTAACTAAAAAGTTAAAATGTCCGTAAATGACAAATATGAAACTTGTTTGTACATGTACTTACCGATTCTATCTTGTCCCACCACTCCTCAGGTGCTTGAAACATACCGATGTCACAATCAAACCCTATTCCTGACACTCCTTTGCTTGAATCCATCAACTTTGTCCACGCTTGCCACTTTTTTTTCAAACTTATGTACTTATTCTTCAACTGTTTCAGTTCATGTTTTCTTCATGATTTTTTCTCAAATTTCCTTGCCAAGGACTTGTACCCTGCTTGGTTGAGGACTAGGAATGGGCGATTTCCTTTAGTAATCTCATTTGCAATCAACTCCAGGAAAGCTCGGATTGAGTCACTGTCCCATGAGGCCTTATGGCTGAACTGATTATATGTCTCTTCAAGACTGTTTGACTTGTTAGTGACAATGCCTTTGCTTTTGGAATGGGTATGCGGAGAAATACGTGTGGAAGCCATTACTAATGTACGGTTACAAAAGATTACCATCATAAATTCGGTTGTTATATACAAACGCATAAGCCATTACACATTAATAACAACAACAAATAGAGAGATAGGATGCTAAATTAGCCAGCATATAACCATTGCACAGTAATAACATACGTACACAGGTTCCATGGAACTAAGTAGTGGACATAGTTATGATAGTCATTAATACGCCGCTTGCATTTCAACAGAGGCAAAGGCATTTTAAAGTCATACTAGAACATACTACCAATATACTAACATCGTCAGAACGTGTTTGTACATATTGATAACATCCTAACGCTTTTACATACGAACAACAAAATGACAACGACAATGCATAGCACATACACAATGGTCTTAAGGACACGCATGATTGTTGAATGTCTATGACATCACCGCAATTGCATGACAATTTCGCTCTCGGGTGATCAGAATAACCCTCGTACTGATCACCGATAAACCACTGAATTACGTACTGATTATTGCTAAACCGAACTGATAATGACTGATAATTGAATTAACTGAAGTACTGAATGGACTGATTGAAATCGAAACTGAAATTGAATAGTTTATCTATTGAATTGCTTGTTGCATCTGCTTAATTGATTGATTATCTGCTTGAATTGTATGTTTAAATCGTTAATTGAAGGCCTTATCGGCGGCCGAATTAGGAACCGTTTAGAGTTTTGGAATCAGTAGAATATTTAGGATTTAATGGTGTATTCATCTAAAAAATCGATTAGGAATGATTAAATTAGACTTAAACGAATTAATTGTCAAGTTTGACTTAATTACCCATTTGCCATTGAGTGGGCTTTGTCCATTTTCATTACTTAAGCTTATTACACTTGCACCCAAACATATTTCATCAGCCATTCCCTTAGTCTCCACCGAAATTAGAGAGAGGGAGTAGGAGATTGGAGAAATTCATCTTGCATGCTTGGAATTTGAGGAGAATTGAAGTGTAATTGGCATAATCTAGCTTCCACACCTTGAAATTGAGACTTAGGTAAGTGAATTCACCATCCTCTTGTTGTCCTTTAGCTTCATCTTGCATGGTTCATGCTCCATTGTAGGATTAAACCATGATTTAGTGCAAATAGGTTGGATTATGCTTGAATTGTTGCATGACGCTTGAATTGGTGCATTTTGGAGTTGAATTCATGTTGGATTATACATGCATGACCATGTTTTTATCCTAGTCCATGTTTTCACTTTGTTTTCCAATTATTGAGCTCAATTGAGCAAGGATTAAAGCTTGATTTTGGTTTAAAGTTCATGCATTGCATGTTTTGAAATTGGTTCTTGAAATGGGTTTGAATTTTGGATTTAATTGACTCACCTTTGGGGCTTGAATTCATAAATTGGCTTTTGAAACTTGTCCTAAAATGTTTTGGGATGTATTTTCCAGAATTTGAGCCCAAGGGGTCGAAGTTTTGAGTGAGAGAATGCTTGGTTTGAGCTTGAAGGCAACTGAAATTCCAGATTTGGCTTCTTCGCCGAGCGATCAACGCATTTCCGAGCTACGCCGAAGGATTGGTGGCTCGAGCGTAAAATCGAGCATCCAAGATTTTTATCGTTTCATCGGACCGCTGAAGGAAGGAAGGTTCGCCGAGCGAACCCTTTGATTTTAAGCTCGGCGAGCATCGAAAGCATCGCGGGGAAAATCAAGAACCAAGATTTTTATCAGGCTCGAGCATCGCTGGGAAAATCAAGAAAAGATTTTTTTTTATTTTCATCGACTTTCGCCGAAGGATTGTTCGCTCGGCGAAGCCTTTGATTTTGCAACTCGCCGAAATAAGAAATCGCCGAGCGAGACCCTGTTCTTAAAGAACTTTTGAAAAATGCCTTCCAACTGTATTTTTGCATCCTCATCTCATCCTAGGCATTCTTAGGCCTAGTTTAAGGCATCTTAATGAGGACTTAGACATAGAACCACACCGAGAAAATTTAGGGATTTAATTATCATCCTTCCAACTGTGAAACTTAGTGTGTGTTCTATTTGTTAACCTGCTTAGGGTTGGCTCTCGACGCGCTCTATCTGCTATTAGCCCAGTCTCGTGAGTAACAATTGTGTAAAGATATGTTCAAAATGGTTATCTTTTGAATCTCGAATCAATTGTTTATTGAACTGATATTGTTTATCGAATGAATGTATGTCCCAGATTCTCAATCAGACAGGCATCCTTAGCATTGATCGTTATCATATTCTGAGCTCATCGGTTTCCTTGTGGAACCATATCTGCATCGATTGGTGGCATCATTCTTGTTGGTTCATAAGACCCGGTCCTCTTGGACCATCATTTATAGGTGATGGATGTACCATATATGACCGATTGATCAAATCTTGAAAGATCAAATCATGTTTAATGAATCGCTTTCATTATCGTAAGAACATTCATTCATAACCTCTAAACGCATTATGTTATTCATCGGGCTTTAGCTCATCATTATATATATATATGTAGGTTCTCGCCAGTGACCGAGCTAGGAGCGTGGGTTAGTCCCTAGTTTTGTCAAGCCAGCCTATGTGCCTCACCGCGAGGTTCCGAGACGCCATGCTATGGCTTGGGGTGTTTTTGCTTCCACTGCCTCCTCTTGCTTTTGTATTATCAGATAGATCTCTTGTTTCGCTTTCATCAGATCTTTATCGAGGATTCGATCCTCGCATCGACCGATCAGATATGATTGTATAGACTATACTGTTTTGAACTGTATGAATGCATGAAAAATGTTTTTTGGCATACAGATTTTCACAGCTCAATGGACACTAGTTGTTTACAGTATTGGCTTCCGCCAGCCCAGACTGCTTAATCAGATATCGCTGTTGAGCCTTTGGTAATCTCGGATTCTTGGCGATTCTGCTAAACCCATAGGCCGTTTGGTCGCAGATGCATAGTCTTGGTTCTCTCGCCTTGGTTCTTCGCACCAACCAATCCAACTGACACAGGGCTGATGAGTGCAAATGATGGAACTATTAGTCAATAGGTTGTTAATGTTCATACAGTTTTGATCGGTAAAGAATGGGTGACTCACCACAGGGCGGGGACATGCAAAGTAGGGATGCCCTGGATTTTTGGCGGACCTGGAAATCTTAACAATACAGGGGCCATGTCCACAGGCACACATTCGTCTTGGCCATGTACTGGAAGTTGCAGTAGAGGTAAACGAAGCCATGCTATGCTTTACAAACATTCAGAAGTGACAATGAATCATGTAAGTAATTAGTTTATGTTATCCGTCTATCAGGTTAAATATTATCTGAATACGTTGATGCACATGTTTCATAGGATAGGTATACAAACTGTCAACTTCCTTTCGTTTATTTTAAAGAAAAGCAGCCTACATTCTCATGGTTTCACTGTGAATGTGGTAATAGAAAGGTAAATATGTAATTTGGTAAATTTAGATTTCAATGAACATAAAAAAGGCATGAACACTGTGTGTTTACATGACTGAACACCGTGAGATGAAAAATTCATGATCAAATTTTATTATTACTTTTTTCCTACTTATTATTATTGTTATTATATTCTGTTGGTTTTTGAAATTTCAGAATAGTCTATTTATATCAATAATTTTAAAGATTAAAGTTTGTATCCACATGATACAAATTAGACATACTTATTTGAAAAAAAAATACAGATTAAGTTATATATACTTAGACTAGATCAACTGAAAAAGAGTTATATTCAACTGGTAACCCATTCAGCTTTCAATGAAGACATATATGAATGAAGAAAGCAGAGGGTTTTATTCAGATTTATGAATAATCAAGTTAACAGTGTTTGAAGTTTTTAAATTGAATTAGGACAACCCAAAAATATGACCGTATAAGAATCAAGACTGCATCTGAGGACTGTTTTTTGGAAGAGAGATGGAGACATTCTCTTCAGCATTGACAAATCAATAGGTATTTCACAGATAATAAATCAATAGGTATTTCACAGATGGAGAAATCGTCTCTAACATGGACTCAAAAATCATAGAACCCATTCAGATCATATGTTTTCCTTATTTATTGATAGACCATTTCATGAGAAATCAATAGGTAATTCACAGAGCATAAATGAAGTTTATCATGACAGTGATAAGTAATCAAATTACCAATGTTTACTAAAATGAATTTTGTAACAGAAATTGATATTCATTCACAGAATTTATTTTCATTTAGCATTTGTATACATAAATTTGAAATTGTGATCTGAAATTGATAATTTGTAATGCGAATTATAAGGAAAAAAAAAAAAGAAAGTAATGCATCGTTTTAAGAATCTCAATGTAAGTTGTTTTTATTTTTCATATGTATCTGTTTTTTAATCTTTACCATGTGTTGATCTACATGAAAATAGAAGAACAGATATATATATATCTACCTTCAAACCGAACGAATTTATATATAAGAACAGATATATATTTGCCCCAAATGTGTGAAATATAATTGTAATCAACCTAAACCGAACAAATTTTACAGATTTTAATATAAGAACAGATATATAAATAAAAACATATATATATATATATATATATATCTCTACCCCAAATGTATGAAATGTAACCGTAATCAACCCAAACAGAACAGATTACAAATTTTAATATAAGAACAGATATATATATATATCTATCTGCCCCAAATGTGTGAAGTGTAACCGTAATCAACCCAAGCACCACAGTAAACAAACAGATCGATCATGAACCCGACCCGTAATGAATCCAATCCTAAGCAGATCGGAAGTAGGGGCCACACAGATGTAAAAAGGGAAACGAAATCAGAACAGCCATAAAGCATTACCTGCAGATCGGTTTGTGTTTGAGAGAGTTCGTTCTTGTTCGCCGCCACGGATGTGTACTCCGGTGCCGATCGCCTCTGCGAAGCTGCCTCAGATGTCGTCGTCGCCGCTGGTATACATGAATCGCCTATTACGCTTGTTGTGTGCCGTTTGGGAAGGTTGTGTGTGTGATGAGGCGTTGTCCCTCAGAATCAGAGGGAACTCTTCAGGGTATTTTGGTAAATTTATCCCAATAAGGGTTTCAAACCAACCCATGAAAACAGTTTTGTCTCTATGTGGCTAAATAAGCCTTTTTTGTTCGGACGTGGCTAATTTAGCCCCAGTTTTGCTTTCCAAAGTCAAAATTGTTTTCTCTCTTCTTTTCTTACACCTTATAAATCAATCAATGACTGTTTCTTTCTTCTCTCTTCTTCCTTCACATCCTCTACATCAATCAATCAATCAAATTTTTTTTCACACCTATCTGTTTAACTATAAAAAAATTACTATAAATTATTTCAAAACTATTTTAAAAATATACAATCAAATAAGTTTTTAAACTATCAACTCTTTTTAATAAATTATAATTCAAAATTAATTTTCAAAACTAAACCAAATGGAGTGCAAAAATTTTAGAGTAGGGTAGGGCAAGAATACCGGATCCAATTTGCAGCAATGGGCCACCATTCTTATCGGGTAAAACCGACCCGATAAAAAGATCCATACCCATTTATATACTTGTTTGGCGTCGGTGGGTGGGATATCTATCTAGGGTTTTACCATCATATTGAATTCTTGTTCAGTCGCAGCAAAGCCTCTCTCTCTCTCTCTATCTAAAACACACACACACACACACACACACACACAGAGTAACAATGACTGCTCAGACGCAAGAAGAACTCCTCGCCGCTCACCTCGAGCAGAAGATCGATGTAATCGCTCTCTCTCTCTAAACCCTTTCAAGAACCAGTTTTGATTCTTGATTTTCCTATTCAGATTGGTTTTGTATATATTTTCATGATTTAATTCGATCCAAATATGCATCTATTTAGTTTTTTTCCTACTACCCTTTTTCGATTGAATCTTTTGTACAGTTGATGATTCGAGATCTATACATGCCTCTGGATGTAGTGATTATCGTTTGAGTGTTCATGGTTCATCCCCTTTAAAGCCCCCTTTTTTATGTTCAGTATATTTTTTGAGTAATAATTCTATTTCTGAGGGGAAGACCCATGTCCAATTTTATAAGATAAGATCTCAACTCGGATTCAATCAATAAATTTATTTATTTATTGAAAAAAGATGGGTATGATTGCATGATTTGATTTAAAAAAAAAAAATTTATTTATCAAGGAATATATTTTTTCATTTTAAATATGTTGATACAAATAAAGGGTGAAATAAGTGATGATTGGTTGGTGGTATAAAAGATTATAAAAGATGGGAACACTTCCAAACAAATGCAAATCGTGAATTGGAAGTGAAAAAGAAAAACTGGGGAAGTATTTCACTCATTTGAAATATGCTCATATACTTGTAGATTTACATGTGGAATTTTATAAAGTACATAAAATTTATACATCGACAACTTTGAAAAATAATATTATATTGAAGTATATCCCAACACCAGAAAAACAGTTTTCTATCGGCTGTAGGTTAACCTGAAGCTATATATGGTAGCATTTTCTTGACATTGTATCAATGGATTTAACCGAAAATGTTTAGGTCTTGTAATATATATTTTTTCTTTTGGGATACGTTAGGGTTTATGATATGTTTCATGGAACAAATGTGTGATGACGAAGATCAAATATACGTTGTGACAAGGATGTGGTGATAAAGATGTGATACTGAATCTGCTAGCTTTAATCATTTTTTCATTGAATGTAGTGGGATTGATGAACTGTTGCCGGTTATTATAAACTCTGCACTTATTGGCTCTGAGTAAGAGCTCTGAAGGCTGAGCTGTTTTGTTCTTTTACTTCCAATGTTGACTGCATACCCTCTTCTATCTAAAGTTTATTTGCAGTTATCAGAACCTGACCAACCGGTGAAGGCACCGGTTGTG
The DNA here is from genome assembly GCA_025200525.1 of Camellia lanceoleosa. Classification (NCBI taxonomy): domain Eukaryota; kingdom Viridiplantae; phylum Streptophyta; class Magnoliopsida; order Ericales; family Theaceae; genus Camellia; species Camellia lanceoleosa. Next base: position 146,595,900 of record CM045767.1, read on the forward strand.
GTACAGTAGTTCTACTGTTGAACTGTTATTATAAAGATATATTCTATTGATTGATAAAGCTAGTTCCCTGTGTATATAAATTTTAAATGGTGCAGAAAATTAACATAATGATAAAGAGAGAACAGCTGTTGGATTGCTGTAAAGCCATATTAAATGCCCAGGTTTGAGCCTTGTTAGGCTTATTTCTCCAGTTTTTACAATGGGGAAGCAAACAGTCATATGCTGCACTCCGGTTCAATCATTAAATGTTCCAACTTCGAGCTAAGTCAACCAAACTGGTGGATCCTTCGGTTTGTGGTTGGACTAGTTCAACCGACTGGTTCAGTTCTCTGATGACACTAGGCTTGTTTATTAATGGGATCTTGCGTTTTCAATGATAGGATTTTTTTTGGTTACCTTTAGAAAATGTTCACAATCTCTACAATTGGTTTTCGAAAAATTCCATTAATATTAGATCTTGATGAGAAGGATTATGAACTTTTAAAATCATTAATCTATTGCCTTTCACTGCTTATGCTATTCTAGTGATGGGGCATCATATACTTGGCAATGATTAATGGATTTTGTCAAGAACTTCTGCCACTTACTTTGATGCTCACCAAATTATTTCTGTGGTTGGTAATTGTTGAGTGAATTTGTTCCAGCTTGAGAAGCCAGTGATTGAAGATGAAGATGACGAGGATGATGAGGATGAAGATGATGACAAAGATGAAGATGATGTTGAAGGCAAGTGTACAGACAACACTGAATTTGGCTTTATGTTTTCTACTCATAGCAAGTCATTATATTGAAATCTATTATATGGCATATATGGTTTTGGTTTTTGTCCCCTTCATGTATCTTGGTGGCATTGTGTTGGTAGGTAATTTTAATTGCCTTTTCTTTTTTGTTGGTGTGGTCATTGTTGAACGTTAGGAATTATGGGGCCTATTCTACATGGAATCTTGAATTTGGAGCACCTCTTTTGGGATGGTTTTCATGGGAAGTCCTTTGTTAAGAGGCCTTCCAATAAAAAGAATGTTTAGTAGATGCAAATTTTGTCCTTCCAAACGATGAAATACTTCAGAAGCATGATATTGAGGAATTGCTTCATAACGTCTTTCTTAACCATACATATCTTCTTCTTCTTTTTGTTTATTTATTATTTATTTCTATTAATTATAGTTTTTAACTGTACATGTCATGATATGGTTACTTACTTGAGATAAGGCTTGAAGTATAATTGCAGGTGTTCTTACTAATGTGCAGGACAAGGAGATGCAAGTGGCCGGTCAAAGCAGAGCAGAAGTGAGAAAAAGAGTCGGAAGGCTATGTTAAAGCTTGGAATGAAGCCCATTTCGGGGGTCAGCCGTGTTACTGTTAAAAAGAGCAAGAATGTCAGTTTCTTATTTGACTCTGATCTTTTCTGTTTATTTTGTTTTTCATTCTCCTTAATCAGTGTAGTGACATTTTGTCCTCCAAAAAATTCTCTTTCCTTCCTATCTTCCAGATTCTATTTGTCATCTCAAAGCCGGATGTTTTCAAGAGCCCCACTTCAGACACATATGTTGTAATTGGGGAGGCAAAGATCGAGGATTTGAGTTCACAGCTGCAAACACAGGCTGCAGAGCAGTTCAGGGCTCCTAATGTCAATAATGTGATATCAAAGCCCGAGTCGTCGGCCATGGCTCAGGATGACGAAGATGTGGATGAGACTGGTGTTGAGCCCAAGGACATTGAATTGGTGATGACACAAGCAGGTGTGTCGAGATCAAAGGCTGTGAAAGCTCTCAAGGCCGCAAATGGTGACATTGTCTCTGCCATTATGGAACTTACAAACTAAGAGACAAGGTCGTATGGTGTTTTTTCAGTCTACTGAGTATGCACTTTTTTTTTTTTCTTTTTCTTTCTTTCAAAACCATTTCTAGAGGATTTTAATTTGAGGCTTTGGATTGGTAACCATTTGTGTTTTCTCTTTGGTTTGTTCTGTTGTGTATTAGAACGAGTTATGAAACAGGCATGGTCCAAGTGTCATGATTAAGTTATGATATTGCATCATTTCACACATTGAGAAATTCAATTACATGATATCATGATTTCCTGTTTGCATTATTTCCAACCAGTATTTGTGTGCTGGTATATTAGGCATTTGTTACAGAGTGACTGCTATAGTTGACGTGCTATAGTGCTGCGTGCTTGTCCTTGATTTTAGATTTTCTGTATTTATTTTGTGGGGAATGCATTTCCATGGAAACTTCTCTTGATAGACAGGAAAACATGGTAGATTTTAAAGAGAATCCTGCTGAAACTTTAGGATGAGAGTAATACTATTCATCTGGAAACAATATGTCAAATTTCACACAATGATATTTCTGATTTAGTTCTAGCCCATCAAGTTGGCTTGTGATTTGAAAATATCCACTTTCTCATCAATTTAGTTAGATAGAAAATTGATTTAAAGCCCTTCTGTTTAGAATTTTCCTAGAAAATATTATTATTTTTGCTTGAGCTGCTTCATGGTGTAATATTCATCTTGACAGAGTATAATTTATTTGAACTGTTAGTGAGAAATACATTTCTCTTGTTTTTGTTTTGTTTGGTTAAATCATAAGTGACCATAATGTTATTTATTTGTTGCGATCAATATCATGTTTTTATCATAATTAGACCTGCTAACAAGGCCATCACACATCACACAACTAGTCAATTTTTTCGAATCAACTAATTTCTGATTGCATTCACCTAATCATATGGTTTACTGTGCTCGTGTTGATTGCTGCTGATATTATGAATTCTTTGTAGGAACTGGTTGTCATAAAAAAATAAAATAAATTTCTCGTGTTTTAAGATATGCATTATATGTCTTTTGTTTAAGTTATTGTTATCATATTAGACCAAAATTTCATAGTTTTGACTCTGAGAAACAGTGAAATTTCACAGTTTTTGAAGGTGAGAAATTTTTTATATTTTTGAGATTGGCATTCTGTTGGTTTTATTGACAATATTTACATAAAATGAGAATTTTCTCAGATTTATGCATGTTCTGTAATTATTTTGAAAAAAAAAATGAGAATTATATTTGTTTATTCTGATACTATGTTATCAATTTTAAACTAAAAAGTTCCAATTCCAACAGCTTAATCTCATGTCTAAACCAAAAAAAAAAAAAACATTATTGGAGACCAAATGTCATATTTTTTTTAGTTTTGTATCTAATTTTATTTTGAATCATAAAAATATGAGCTTTGAATCATGAAAATATTGAGCATCGTTAAGCAATCAAGGTTTTTGATGAAAGGAAAAAGATTTGTGACGAATGCTCTTAATTTGTGAAACGACGTCGTATTACATTTTTTTTTTCCCTTTTTTTTCGTCGTGTCTGCAACTCTGAAACGGTGAGGGAGAGGGAGAGAGAGGGAGAGAGGGAGAGGGAGTCCGCCGCCGATCGTGTCGCCTCGGCCGCGATCGTCGCGCCTCCGCCGATGGTATGCCTCTGCCTCGCCTTGTCGCCTCGGCCGCCGATCGCGTCGCCTCGACCGCGATCACCGCGCCTCCGCCAATCGCATGCCTCTGCCTCTCCTCCAACCCCATTTTTTAGGGCCCCCTCCCCCTCCCCGTTTCTTCTTCTTCGATTGATTAATTGAAAACGACATCGTTTCATTTTCGGGGCATTAGGGGCCGGCTGAATTCGAGCTCCATATCGGAACTCTTGATGAAATGGCATGGTTGTTGAAAAAATTATATGCAAAGCTAGGGTTTTATGTTTATTCTTGAAAAATCTAGAAGCCTTCTAGATGTTGATTTGTGATTATGTATCAATTTTAAGCAAAATAAAACAATCCCAAACAAACAATCAAGAGAAAGAGACACAAAGATTTAACGTGGAAAAACCACAATTGGACACCTTCCAATTGTGATTAAAAAACCACGGGCAACAGCCACAAGAACAATCCACTAAGAAGATATAAAGGAATTACACAGGTATCACTCTCAATTATCTAGCGAATTCACAACGCCTAATTGAACCAACCTCTATGTGCCTCTTCCAATCCCATCTTGACGCAGGCTGTCTTTACGATGAGCCACTCAGGATTCCTCCAAAGCTTGGGCTCAATTCTTGAAATTCTGGCGAAGAACAACTCTCTCTTTTGTGTATAACAAACAAACCTTTGATGTACTCTCTTTAAACCATGAGTTAAATACTCAATAAAACATCAAAGAAAAATAACAAAATATCCCCAGATATAAACCTTTAAGAACCAAAAAGAAGATCTGGAGGACTTCAATCAAAAAATCCTTAGTTTTGGGAGAAAACCAAGTATTTATAGAGAACCAAAAGTAATCCAAGATTGGGAAGAAATCAAACTCCTTGAGAAATCCGGATTCTGAGGCTCGCTCGAGCGAAGCTTTCCTGGTTCGAGCGAGGAGAGTAATTTTCATGATTTCTACTAGTGCCTTGGCTCGAGCGACGGATCCTTTGCTCGAGCGAGGAATGCACTTCTTCAGGTTTTTGTATGGACGCAATCCGTGGCTCGAGCGAGCATTCCTTGGATCGAGCGAGCAAACCTTCGCTCGAGCGAGATATTCTTGGCTCGAGCGACCAATGGCAGATATGCAATTTTCAATGCAATTTTGCATTTTGCTTCGGCCGCGAGCTGACACCTCGACCCCCGTAATAATCAGCGAAGTGGCAATCTTGAAAGCATTAACATCACAAACTTCTCTGCATGGCTCGATTCGGGTTGGATTCGCATCTAATAAACTCATAGCCTCACTGAAATAAAAATGCGAATAAAATTACAACTCAAAAGAGTTTTGTCAAACGGGGTTGCCAATAAAAACCTAACAATTCTCTCCATGTTGGTGGTTTTGTAGAGTAGTGTTGCAAAAATCTTCTTGCGCTATTGAGATCTCCCGCCCTTATCTCTCATGAGTGAATGCTAGAACTGAATTGATATTGATTTTGTGGGACAAACAAAAACAATGAAAATTGTTGGACATTTTCATGTTCAAGAAATTTTTAGTAAGTATCAATTTACTGTGGAGAAGGGAAGTAAAGACATTTTTAATGAGGGACTTTATTGTTATAATGAGATGTGAGAGACTTTTTAGATAAAAAGAACCCCAACGCAAGTAATAGATATTTCATTTTCGTAAACTTGCATGATGTAGTTTGTTTTTGGAATATTTTTGATTCACTTGCGACCTGTTTGAATCTAGGATTCGTATAGGAATTTATGGAACAAAAAAAAAAAAAAAAAAAAAAGAAATAAGAAAAAAAATGGATAAAAATATAAATTAATTCCTTTCATTCTTGTCTTCCTTTTTTTTTTTTTCCCCTTCTCTTACTCTCCTTAATTTTATGATATTGAATTTGTGATAACTTTAATGATACTATCTTTATTCTTGTCCGATTAATAAATTCTTCAAAAGATCCATCAAACTATGAAGTAAATGATTTGATTAATGAATATTCATTTATCTATTTTAATGTGCAATTGATTCACAACAATTCTTCTATTTTATATATAAAAAAAATATAAATACAAATTTGAGTCGTCATTAATCATTTGGTATAGTATTTTATGTATGTATATATATATATATATATATGTTTCTCTTTCATTCTTTTAGAACATCAGATTAACCTTGTTGATTAATCAAATAGTTCAAAACATAACTATCTTGCATATGCTCACAAATAAGCATTCTTAAGGGATAGATTCGAAGACACCCATAATTTGTATATTGTCGAGGTTTGAAAGCCAATCCAAAATGGTTTTAACAAGGGAAAATTAATATTCAGGTCGGGTTTTAAAAAATTATTATATATTAATGAAAAAATTTATAATTTTAATTATTAATATTTATAATATTTATCATGTTTTCGTAAATAAATTTTCTGGTTATTACTGATTGGTAATTTTCTCTTTTAACAATACTACATACTCAAAAAATAAAAAAATAAAAAAATAAAAAATAACAACAATCATTATAAATTTAATTCATATTCTATCAACTTTAAATCTACACACTCCTTCCGTTCCAAAACAATAATCCTTTGTGGGAAGTTTAACTTTTTTTGATAAGACAATTATTGTACTTTAAAAATATTAATTTTTTAAAATTACCCTTTGATAATATATTTTTTGAAGAATATCAATTATCATAATTATACCTTTTGTATTGTTAATGAATTTAAAAGAAAGGCAAAATAGAAAATTCATATTATTTTTGTTTTTAATTTTTGAAAATGAATTAATATTTTGAGATAATAAAAAGTAGAATAAGAGACTAATATTTTGAGAAGGATGGAGTATATGAAAATTTTAAATTATTTTTGTACTATGGTGAGGTGAGGTATTCTAAAAAACACAATTTAGAGAATTGGCCTACTTTTTAAATTATTTGAGAAACTAATATGTTGTTTGAAATCGCAATTTCAACATGCAATTTTAACTTGAAATCACATGTTAAAAATATAATTTTATGATGACATAAATTTTACTAAGATATATTACACTTTCAATTTAAAATTATATTTTCAAAATACTAATTTAAAAAGTATGTTAATTTTTTAAATAATTTAAAAAGTGGGTCACTTTTCTAATTTAATTTTTTTTAAATACTAAAAAAAAACTCGAGGTTTTGGTGGGGTGATGTCACCAAGTTTGTTGGGATTAGCACCTCTTGACAGCGTCATTTTTTTTGTGGTTTGTTCTAATTATTAGTAGATAAAATGAAGTCGAGGAATACAAGGGAAATTTAAATTTAGGGCAAATTATAAACACCTCCTTCGAGGTTTGATAAATATATAAATTTTTTTTTGAAATTTGAAAAATTATATCTCGCCTCTTGAGATTTATATTTTCATAACAAATTGTCTCATGAGATTTTTATTTTCATACAGATTCCCTCCTAATTTTTCCTAATTTGTTATGAAAATTTGACCGTCAAGAGATAATTTGTAATTTCTCAAACTTCATAGGAAAATCTGTATTTTTACCAAATCTCGAGGTGGTGTTTGTAATTTGCCCTTAAATTTAAAGTTTGTTTTGTAACAAGTTTCCAAAAGGATAGAGTTGAAAAACAACTGTAGCAGCTGTATTAAAGAATATACTGATTAAACATTGGCCAAATTATATGTTTGGTTTTAATTTTTTAAATTTAATTATTTAAAAATTAGATTTTTTATTTTTTATATTTTTAGTAACTATTTTTTAAATTTTAAACAATTTTTTTAGATACATTTTATTTAGACGTATCTAAAAAGTAAAATATTTATAAAAAATATTTTAAAAAATAATAAATACACAAGAGTACAAAAAATGTGCTGAATTTTTATATATATATTTTTGATATTTAGTGAATTTTATAAAGATTTTTTTTATAAATATTATACTTTTTAAGTGTATTTATGTTAGATGTATCTAAAAATTAAAAAAATTACTTAGTATATTAAAAAAATTACGTGAAAACAAAAAATATGGACAACAAAATATTTTAATTTTTTAAAAAGTAAATCCTAAAAACCAAACCAAATAAGCTGATTGAGCCTTTGTTTGGGAAGTGAGTTGCTTTTTTGGCCTTTTAGCATTTTGGCTATTATCTAAGGCTAAAAAGTCTTGTTTGGGATGTACTTTTTGGATTTTTTGACTTTTGTAAGAGAAAATAATGAAATGATTATGGTTTAAATGTGACATTTTATCTTATTGATTTTTTAATTTATTTTGTCCTTTTGTGACTATTTTAGCCCAAATCATTTATGCCAAACATAGCCTGGCTTTTTTTTTTTTTTTGAAAAAAAAAATCCAACTAAGGCCTTGTTTGAAGTTTGGAATGTTTTATTATTTAAATTTTATTTTTTATGGAATGAAAAAATTTAACGAGGATGTGTTTTTGTAATTGTATGAAAAAACGTAAATAATTAGTGTATTTTTTTTAGAGAGGATTAATTAGTATATTTAAAATATATAGTTATTGATATTCAATTATTTAGATCTTTTATGTAAATATTCTATTCAACAATATTAAAAAATAAATAATTTGGATCATCAAAATTGGCTTTAAAATGTTTGTCAAACTTAAGTGCACTCTCAAATTGAGATGGCAAATGAATCCAAACCCCAATTATAATTTTTTTTTTTTTTTTTCTCATTAAAATGGCCACAGGCCAGAGCTTTGAGAATCTAATGTGATCTCGTGGCAAATATACTTACTGATTAAATCGGCCAAATTACATTGACTTCATTTTTTTTTTCTTAAGAAAAAAATCCAACTAAAGCCTTTGAAGTTTGGAATGTTTTAGTGATTTTTTTAATTTTTAATTTTTTTTTATGAGTTGAAATTTTTTTTTAGTGTGAATGCCTTTTTGTGATTGTGTAGAAAAACGTAAATAATTAGTGTATTTAAATTGTATTTTTAGTGATTTATTTATTTATTAGATTTTTTAATGACTCTTTTATTTTTTTGTATAGTTTTTTTTAGCCAAAAAACTAGTTCTCAAATGAGATCTTAGTTTTACAATTTTAACATAATTACAGCTTTTGCTTTGTTAGGGCATTGCTAGTTAACCTGATAGACAGAGAATGAGATTAAGGCTTAGTTTGGCATATATTAAAAAATTTAAAAAGTCACTATCCTATTTAAGTTACATTGTCTTATTTAAGTCACATCACCTCTTTACCACATTACTTCAGACTTAACTCATATTTTATAAAAAGTCAAAAGTTCACTTATTTGGCATATATTAAAAAAGTCAAAAAAATCAAAAAGTCACTATCCTATTTAAGTCACATCATTTTATTTAGGTCACATCACCTCTCTACCGCATCACTTCAAACTCAACCTATATTTCATAAAAAGTCAAAAAATACACTTATTCAGAACATCCCAAACAACCCCTAAGATTCGAAAAATTCAATGAAAAGTAAAGTACTTATTTTGTGGAATACCCTATAAATATTAAAAGTAAAAAAAATTAAATGATTTAGTTTGATTTTATTCAATTCTTTTGAGCCCTAATCTGTGAATCAAATTATAATTCATAGTTCTTAATTTTTTAAAACCTAAACTAAACCGTCTCTTTACAAAGGAACCAAACCATGTAGTTTAAGAATAAAGATTTGTACCTCGAATTTTCTTTCCCCGTATGCCCCGAATGCCCAAAACGATGTCGTTTTGGGCATTTTGTTTTGTTTTTTTTTTTTTTTTGACCTCTGCAACTGAGTTGTAGAGGAAGAGGGAGAGAAAGAGAAGGAGAGGGAGAGGGAGAGAAAGAGAGAGGTCGCGTCGCCTTCGCCGATCGCGTCGCCTCCGCCGTTCGTGTCGGCCTCCGCCGATCGCGTGCTTTGCCTCCGCCCCCTCCTCTTCCATTTTTTAGGCCCCCTTCAGTCCCCCTCACCATCCCCCTCCCCCTCCGTTTTCTTCTTCGTTCATTCTGCTTACAAAAAAAAAAAAAAATGAAAACCACGAAACGACGTCGTTTCGTGGTTTTGGGGGATTCGGGGCAGGCCATTTTCGAGGTCCGAATCACAGTTGATAATTTAAACTAGTTCGATTGGTCTACAATTTTATCACATTGTTTGAACATCCAATGAACTATATGCTACATACACAAAATAGTTTACATAAAATATATTTAAACCCTAGAACAAGAAAATGGGGTCTACATGTGGGTCCTAAATGTTGGCCCTAGAACAAGAGTCTCTCTTAAAAAGCACATTTCAAAACTGCTCTCTTATTTACCTACCCAATCTCCCTCTTTTTGCCGCTTCTTGTTGCTTTGGTTGCTTTCATTTGAGATTCGTGCCACTTCAATTTTTAATTTTTTAATTATAATATATTTAATTTTAAATTTTAAATCTTGTTCTAAATAAGAATAATTAAAGATATTGCTATTCTATTTTATGGATAAAATTATTAATTTAATAAAATATATACTAGTTTGACAAAAATAAATGTCATTTTTTTTATAAAAAAAAATTAAAAATTATATCTACTCACCAAAGATAAAGTTATATAAAAACAATAATTTTTTTTTTATATTTTTATTTTTTTACCAAATTAATTTTTAGTATATATTTGGATAATAATCATGTAATGTAATCGATGGTTATGTTTATTGATATTTTTAGATGGTTATCATGTACTAAATAGTTGTATTTGTTGTTAACAAATATTTTTAGATGATTATCATGTAATGGATAATTATTAGACTTTAATATATAATCGATATGTTTAAAATATAAGATATTTTTATTTTTTGATTTTTTAATTTAATTGATTGGTTTAATAATTACATCAAAGTTATTACCATGTTTGACTTTTGAAAAAATAAAAACTAATTTAACAAAAATAAATATCAAAAAAAATTATTTAAAAAAATATTTCTACCTACCCAAAAGATAATATTATATAAAAATGATGTGTTTTTAATTTTTTTTCACCAATTTAATTTTTAGTTTGTTAGAAAAATTTTCTAAAAATATATTCTGAAAACCAAATCAAACCAAACCAAACAGAATTTTATAGCCAAAAAAGTTTCAACATTATTCATTAAAAAAAAAAACCATTATATTTCAAATAACATATAAGTTAACTAATACAAAATAAGTTGTATGATGACTTTGACCTTCAAATGGAGTAACAATGTCTTCAATTGTCCTTATTTGGAACAAAATTTAAAATTCAAGATTAAATATTTCACAATGGAAAGGTTAGAAACCAAAGTAATGTAAGTCTCAAACTATAAGGTCTGTTAGTGTAATTTGCCCTTTTTTGGGTTTGTTTGGGAAGTGGGTTTACTTTTTGGCTATTTTAGCCTGAGGCTAAAAAATCTCGTTTGGGAAGGATTTTTTAGTTTTTTTAACATTTTGTGAGAGAAAGAATGTAATGATTATGGATTGGATGTGATATTTTGTCTTATTAGGTTAAAAAACCTATTTTATCTTTTTGTGACTAAAATAACCCCAAATCCAATCCAACCCTTCTTCCCAAACGAAGCCTTTGTATGTCTTTATGGTTGTCTTCTCATTTTTGCTTTGCACTTTATGATTTTTCTATGAAGTATTTCCTTTAGTGTCCAATTTTTTTTTTTTTTTTTTTAATTACACTAAAACTCTCTTGACTATTCATGAATATCGGTTTACCTCTTTCATCCATGAACTTATATACTTTGACTCTTATCATTTTGGTTGTCAATATTTCAATTATATCAATTTGATTTCCAACTTATCAAAATTGTGTTTAAATGGTCTCAATGCCATTTCCGTCCAAATTTTATAACAAAAGTACAGATATTTTTGAATAAATTCTAACAATACGTGGAAAAAAATTGGAGTGAAACAATGTTGGGGATGATTTAAAAACGAAGAGGATAAATTGAAGATGAAATTGACACAATTGCAATATCGACAATCAAAATAAATCAGAAGGCATATTTACGGGCCAACTATTTATATAACTCATAAAAAGAAAAAACCTATGAGGCTTCTAGCTTTAGCGAAGCAAGCCATGGACAAAATCCACTTCCTCAAGGAAATCAGGCATAGGTTTAATCAGACATTGGCCCAAAACAACATAAATAAAACAAATGGACAAAATTACAAGCATAGAAATTAGCAAATTACAAGGATCCTAGGTTTTTTAACACAACAATAATTAATGTTTTCCCAATGGCTTTATCTATGTTATGTACTGCATCCAAATTTGTCAACTCTTCCTCACATATTTCCGCTACTTCTCAAGAATTTTGTCATCCATTGCCTTCTTCCAAGGTAAGCATTTGTATTGCTCTAGGGTTTCATATTTGTTAGCTTCTAATTTTTTTTTTTCCTTAAATCTTTTTCATGTAGGCGAGTATTAATCTAGAAATCATGCTAAAGCAACATAGCTATTTTTCTTTTATCTACTAATTCAACAACTTCTAAGAGTTATTGAAGATCTCATCTCATCTTAAGTTTTTTAGCAATTTTTGCACACTGAGAGAGTATTGTCACGAGAGTACCTTTCTCTTTTGTGATTAATTTTGATAGTGAGATCCATCAAGGTGTTGTAATATTTGAGAGAAAATATTTGTGATGAGCAAAAAAATCACATGATATTACCACTTAGTACTCTTTCAATTTGCAATATTTTTTCAAAGTTTGCACAATTGTAAAGTTGTTCTACCTTAACTAATATGGTTTATAAAGGAAGAGCCACTTATTTGTCATTTCTATGAGGCTCATGCTTTGGTTATGCTCATTCTCTAATTTGTTCATAATTTTGTGATTCAACAAAATTATAGAAGAGTTGTGATCAAATATCATAAAAGATCATTTCATGAATTCTATAACTTGACTTTACATCTTCAGCCTAGTTATTAACCCAATAAACAAAACACAGACTAAAACACAGAAGGATCACACATAGAATAAAATATAGAAACATGCATGTTTATGACACAAAAACATGAAAGAGTATTAATATTACATCATTCCATCACTCATTTTAGAGATTTTTTTTTTTTGGCTGTAGTTTATAAGTTGTGTTATTTTTAAATTTTTTTAGTGATCATTTAAAAAAAAAAAAATTGACTGAAAATATTACTTGAGTTTGTTTTAGATTGGATGATTCTAAAAAAAAAATATATATATATATATATTTTTTTTCTAGAAAAGACAAAATATAAGCCAATTTTTATTTTTTTAAAAACCCATAAAAATTGGCCAAATGATGTACTGGACCCACATGATAATTTTTGATGATAAAAATAGAGACAAACATGTCGGACGAGGGAGCACAGAGAGTGGTGGTCATCCAAGATGGATCATCAAAGGAGATATGTACAAGGGCAATCAGATGGGCTGTGAAAAACTTGAACCTCAAGCCTCCTCTTGACACTGTCACTCTTGTGGCAATTATTCAACCCTTCAAGTCTGCTACTACATCATCCTTCATGGGCTGCGGATTACTGAGTAAGACCCCAACTGAAACAAGAAAACTAAGGGTAAATTACATTGATCATCCTTGAGATTTACAAAAATTACAATATGCCCTACTGGTTTGGCATCCAGCTAGAAAGTTATTTTTTCCAAATTTTTCTCTTTAAATGACTTGTTTTCAAAAAAATTTCCTAATTTTTTTTTTATAAATTTTATGTCATTTTTAAAATAAAAATTTGAAAAAGTTCACTACAAAAAAAAAAAAAAAACTCAGAAAGTCAACTCTTTTTGGCCTTCTTTTGGTGTCTTTAGTGGACTTTTTTAATTTTATTTTTTTCAGAACTTTTTTTAGTTTATAGAACTCAAAAGTATAAAATTTTTCAATTTTTTATTAAAAAAAAAGCCAAGAAAAAGTCACTAAAAAAACGTAATTTCTTGACCAAAGGTTCATATTAATAAAAATCGTAATTTCAATGTGACAAAGTATAATATTTTTTAGTTGATGGAAATAAGGTGATACTGAGTTAGAAATTGTAGTTTGAGTCCAGATCCTCGGCCGCACAAGCCTGCTGCCATTCCTGCGGTACCCTCAAAAAGACGTCGTTTTGGGAGAAATTTCAATTTAAAAAAAAAAAAGCAAAACAGAAACCAGAGGAGAAGAAGAAGGGAGAAGAAGGAGCAGCCATGGCGGCCCCAGATCCGACTGGACCAGGCGAACAGAGTCTCCAAACAGAGATTCCTCCATCTTAGGGTGGACGATAGAGAGGAATTTCTTGGAGCAGAACTTGCCGAAGTGGCAAGTGGGTAAGATTCCGAGGAGCTCGATTGGGTCCATGGCTTTCATGTCTCCGTACTGGGTGAAGCACTCGCTGCGGAACTGGTTATTGGAAGATTTTGCACTTGATTTGGGTTTGTATAAAGAGTTAGGGTGAGTTTGATTTTGTCCCCCCTCCGTCCTCTCTCTTTTCTTTCCATCTGGTTTAGCTCCTTAGGGTTTTTCTCTCTTTATAAACCATCGCTTTCTCTCTCTCTCTCTCTCTATATATATAACTGATTTGCAATGGCGAACATTAGTTCATTCAAGGCTTTGGCTGTCTTTTTCGTTGTCACACTCTTCTCCGCTACTGCATCTGCACAAGAGGCTCCCGCAGCAGCGCTCGGCATGGATGCCGGATCGGCATTTGCATTGCCGATCTCTGCCGCCGTCGTGTGCTCGTCCGTGCTTTTGTCCTTGTTCACTCTATTTGCCTGGTCCGGCCGGATCTGGGGCCGCCACGATTGCTCCTTCTCCCTTCTTCCTTCCTTCTTCTCCTCCTCTGGTTGTTTCTTTTGTTTCTGTTCTGCCATTTTTTATTTTTTTTTAAAATTGAAATTTCTCCCAAAATGACGTCGTTTTGGGGGTGTCGCAGGGATGGCGGCAGGCTTGTGTGACCGAGGATCCGGACTCGTCGAGGAATAAAATGTGATAAGAAAATATGATTATAATAATATTTTTATTTATTTATTTACTTTTTTAATTCTTTTGTTTTGTTTTGTTTTCTTTTTAAAAATTATTTAATGAGCGTTTCCAGTGGGCCAAAGCAAATTGGACTCTAGTAGAACAGTGGAAAAAAGAAGGGAACTATTTGAGAGAAAGATTGCAACGAAGCTAGATGAGTACCATAATAATGCCCTGATCAGGGACACACTGGAACACTATGCGAGGCAACAGGTCACAGCCCTTCTCTTTATTTATTTATTTATTTATATTTATTTTAATGATTTCAATTAAGAATGAAGGAAAAAAAATGATAAAAGGCTAGAGTTTAACTATTAACTAAACCAAACCAAATCAAACTTTTAATCTCATTAAATGGGATTGGTTATATAAATATTTTTTCTTCACTTGACTTTATCAACGGTTATTTAATTAGTTAAATTAAAAAAACTTATATTTCTATTTACTGTACTAGTCCACGTCAATTTAAGTCTGTTCGTTTTTCTAATACTTCCATGTACCGTTACTGTGAAGGTAGAGTTTAACCATTATAACATAATAAGCATTAAGCTTTAATTTTGTCAATTTAAACAAATATTTACGTTTTTGGTTTATGTTTATAAAAAAAATTACAAACTACTTTTTATTTATTTTTTAGAAGAAAACAAAAATTGCAAATTCGTTTGATTTGAACAAAATATTTTTAAAAAAAGTAGAAACAAAAACTCAAAAACATATTTGTTAATATTAAAATGTTTATTTTGTTTTTTAATTATTTATGAGAATGAATATCATACAAATCATAAAATTATAATAAACATTCAAAATAAATATAAATATATATTAGTACAGTACCGACCGTAGATTAATTTAAAAAGCAGATATACATAATTAAGTTTTGTTGGTTGCCTGGTGGAGGACGTGGCCCATTCCTTAGCCGAGGAACCAGGGTCGATTTCTGAAAGGGGCATTTTGAGATCACTCCCTATGAGCAATGCCTTTACTTCCCTCGGTCCCTGGCCTCTGCTGCGGTGTGGGGTTACCTTCCATTGGTGCCCTGGTGGTGGATCCCCCATTTGGTGGGGGTTAATTCCTAGCTGGCAATCGGTTACCCCGGGGCTAGGGCCTAACGGGGCTGTGATGACACCACATATCCCTTTTTTCATAGTTAAAAAAAAAAAAAAAAAAAAGTTCTGTTTCTCATTATAATACATGTGAGATCATAATTTTAACTAAAAGAAGTACCGACTATAAGAAAGTGAAGCATAGGAATAATATTATACATAAATACAAGGGAGCTTTTTTGATAAATCAATTTTTTAAGAGCTTTATTCCATCCAATCCATATTCTTTTTGACTATTCCACTAGGTTCTATTTGAGATAAGAAGACCAAAATACCCTTTTCATCTACTTATGTTCCATTTAGTTCACATTATTTTCTTATGTCTCAATAAGTCTTATAGGTGACATAATTACCAAAATACCCTTAATGTGAATATTCACACCGTCAATGTGAATGTTCATATCGACAATGTGTAGGGGCCCGGCCCATGTCGATCTTCGTGGGTGCCTGGAAAAATTTGAGTCGGGCCGGGACGGGCCCGTCTCATTAACAATGTGAATATTCATATTGACATGTTAACATTCACATTAATAAGAGTGTAAAATTAGCCCGCGTCCCGAGGCGGCGTGAAACCCGCCCACGGCCCATGGACGGCTCGGGGCGGGCCCGGTCCGGCCCGTTAACAATGTGAATATTCACATTGACATGTTGATATTCACATTAATAAGAGTATAAAATTGGCCCGCGTCCCATGGGCGGCCAAAAGCTCGCCCGCGGCCCAGGGCGGGCTCGGCCCGGCCCGTTGACAATGTGAATATTCACATTGACATGTTAACATTCACATTGATAGGAGTGCAAAATTAGCTCGCGCCTCGTGGTGCCGAAACGGCGCATTGTTGACATTGACAAAGTGAATATTCACATTGATATGTTAACATTCACATTGATAACAGTATAAAATTGGCCCGCGGCCTATGGGCGGCCAAAAGCCCACCCGCGGTCCAGGGCGGGCCCGACCTGGCCCGTTGGCAATATAAATATTCACATTGACATATTAACATTCACATAAATAGGAATGTAAAATTAGCCCGCGCCTTGTGGCTGCCCGAAACTCGCCCACGGCCCGTGGTCGGTCTGGCCTGTTGACAATGTGAATATTCACATTGACATGTTAACATTCACATTGATAAGAGTATAAAATTGGCCAGCGGCCCAAGGCGGGCCCGGCCCGGCCCGTTGAAAATGTGAATATTCACATTGACATGTTAACATTCATATTGATAGGAGTGTAAAATTAGTCCGTGCCTCGTGGCTGCCCGAAACCCGCCCACGGCCTGTTGGCGGCCCGGGGCGGGCCTGACCATTTTTTTTTAATTCTTTCTAATTTTTTTTTACCAAAATTTTATTATTTTTCACAAAAAAAGACAAGGCCTCGGCGCGGGCCGGGCCTCGGACCGAGCCTTGAATGGGCCTTAAGCGGGCCGATGGGCCGGGTCGGGTTTCAAAGTGGTGGCCCAAGTCCTAGCCTAGGGTCTCGGACTAGGCTTGAGCCTGGGCCCAAACGAGCTTTTCCTGGGCAAGTTCGGGCCGACCCACATGCCAAAAAATTAGGCCTAGGCCCTAGCCTTGGCACAAGGGTATTCGGGCTTTGGACGGGCCGATAGATAGAGCTCGGGTCGGGCCGGTGGGCTAGGCCTAGCCTCGAGCTTAGGTCGGTCTTGGGCGGGTCTAGCCATTTTTTTTTAATTCTTTTTAATTTTTTCTACCAAAATTTTATTACTTTTCATAAAAAAATACATTGCGCCTTAGACGGGCTGAGCCTCGAACCGAGCCTTGAATGGGCCTTAAGCGGGCCGATGGGCCGGGTCGGGCTTCAAAGTGATGACCTAGGCCCTAACCTAGGGTCTCGGACATGCTCGGGCCCGAGCCTTCTAGCCACGGCATGGCCGGGTAGCCTATGTCACGGCCAATTCTACATTTTTATTAATGTGCATTTTAACATGTCAATATGAATATTCACATTGTTAACGAGCCTGGCCAGGCCTACCCCGGGCCGCGGGCAAGCTTCGGGCAGCGGGCAAATTTTACACTCCTATCAATGTTAATGTTAACATGTCAATGTGAATATTCACATTGTCACGAGTCGGGTCAAGCTCGCCTCGGGCTGTCGGCCAATTTTATACTCTTATCAATGTGAATGTTAACATGTCAATGTGAATATTCACATTGTCAACGGGCCGGGTCGGGCCCGCCCTAAGCCGCTGGCCATTTTATACTCTTATAAATGTGAATGTTAACATGTCAATGTGAATATTCACATTGTTAACAAGCCAGGTCGGGCCCGTCCCGGGCCGCCCACGGACCGTGGGCGGGTTTCGGGCGGTTACAAGGGACGGGCTAATTTTACACTTTTATTAATGTGAATATTAACATGTCAATGTGAATATTCATATTGTCAACGGGCAGGGCCGGGCTGGGCCCGCCCAGGGCCGCGGGCGGGCTTTTGGCTGCCCATGGGCCGCGGACCAATTTTATATTCTTATCAATATGAATATTAACATGTCAATGCGAATATTCACATTGTTAACGAGTCGGACCGGACCGGACCCGCCCCGGGCCGCGGGCGGGTTTCGCGTCGCCACGGGACGCGGGCCAATTTTATACTCCTATTAATGTGAATGTTAACATGTCAATGTGAATATTCACATTGTCAACGGACCGGGTTCGCCCTGACTTGTGGGCGGGTTTCGGACCACCCACGGGTCAATTTTACATTCTTACCAATGTGAATTTTAAAATATGAATATTTACATCATAAAATTGCTAACCGTTCAAAAAATATTTATAAAGGTATCAAAATTAAATATAAGGGCATTAGTGTCTAAGAAAATAGTGTAAATCAAGAAAAATGACTTTATGGAATAAAACTATACATACATGAAACTAAATAGGTTTAAAAATATCCTTCATGAACTTCTTGAATTAAAACACTTCTAAAGGAGATTTATCAACAAAAATTCCTAAATAGAAACCGCAATTATAGTTTAATTGTACAACTTCTACTCATTTTGGGGCACAGAAGTCAGTTTTTTGACTCTTTTTTTTTTTTTTAAATTTTTTTAAATAAAACATGTAAAAAAGTAAAAAGAAGATGTGACTTAAAAAAAATTAAATGTCAAAAAATTAATTTTTAACCTATTGCCAAAACAGGCCATAGTATAATTTAAACACCAATTGGACTCTCCAACAATAATAAATACACAAAGGTTCTTTTTTTTTGTTTTAAAAAAAATTGATTTTAAAAAAAATAGAAACATCTTTTTTGTGTTTATGTTTTTCAGTTCCGGTTGGGAGCTCGAATTGAGCTCCCCCGAATCCCCCAAATTCCATTTTTTTTTTTCTTCAACAGGAGGAAGAAGAAGACGACGGAGGGGGAGGGGGAGGGGGACTGGAGGGGGCCTAGAAAATGGGCTGGAGGCGGAGGGCTGGAGGTCGTCGGCGATGAAAGAGGCGACGAGGCATGGCGCGGCGACGGAGGGTTGGACGATGGCGATCGGCGACGGATCTGCGACGATCGGCGGCTCTCTCTCCCTCCCTCCCTCCCTCCCTCTGCTTCTCTCTCTCTCTCTCTCTCTTCTCTCTTCCCCTCTGCTTCTCCCTCCCTCCTTCTGCTTCTGTCGCTGAAAATGGAAGAAAAAAGGAAAAAAAAGAAAAAAAGAAAAAATCCCCAAAACGACGTCGTTTTGGGGATTAGGGGGATTAGGGGGAGCCAAATTCGAGCTCTCAATCATTATTCTATGTCTTTCTACCTTATCATCATTCATTCATATATATATATATATATATATATAATTAAAAATAGTATTTACTTTTAATTTTTTTCTCTTTCCTATGTGGCATATCTCTCTTCTTCTTTTTTTTCTCTCTCCTACGTGACGTATCACTCTTCTCTCACGCTTTTTAAAAATGCCATAGTAACGTACTCTTAGTGCTAAAACATAATATGCAAAATAATTCTACTTAATCCGAACTACCTATAAAATTAATATTTTATGAATAATTTTCTTTTATTAAATATTAAAATTATTTTTAATTTTTTTGTCTACCTTATTAATATCTTAATATTAATTATATTAAGTTTTCTATTTAACATGATATTTTTTATTATAGAACATTTATATTTAATTTAAATTTTATATACCAATATACAATATGTATGAATAATTCAAAAAGACTATTAAAGAAAAAAATTTAATATTCTACATAATTAATCTATGTATTTTTTTTCTTCTTAATCTAAATAAGTAACTAAAATTATTATATACAAATATTCAAATAACGCTTTTATAGAATGATAGGGCTAATATTATTTGAATAAATAATTAGAATCATACATTAATTTTAATTTTAAATTAAAATTAAAATTATTCTTTTATAATACATACATCATAACATAAAATATTTTTTTTGAAAAATAAAAAATTTCATGCATCGCACGAGTTAACTGCTAATTTATAAATTGAGACTAACTATTTATAAATCAAAAAAATTACCAAATAAGTTTTTATGTTAGTTTTTAAAAAATTTGTGAATATAAACAAAAAAGTGAAAACAAAATGGTTACCAAATAGATCTAATTTTTGATTTATTTTCAATCTAAACCATTACCTATTTTAGTTAAATAAAATTGATCATAAAAATAGTATTTTAGTTACTAAACTCAATAAATGTCTAAAATACCATTTTTCTGAGTTTAATGACTAATATATATATATATATTTATCAATTTTTACTTAATAGAGATAGCCATACGGTTTAGATTAAAAATAAATCAAAAATTTAGGATTTAAATTGATGAAATCAAAAAATGAAGGATTATTTGTTACGAGGATCAAATACTGATTTTTTTTTTTTATAAATAATTTCCCAAAGATTATTAATTACAGTATAAAATCATAATTACATAAAAACTTCCAAAGTGAGAGAGAGACTTCAAATACAAACTAAGGGAATACACAAGCATAAGTAGGAAGAGTCGAACTCTTGACCTCATGATGAAACAAGAGTTATGACCAATAGATAGATTGACCTATTTTTTGTGTGTTTAATCTCTTAGTTGCCCAATTTTTCCCCCCAATAATTTCGTTTAATTAAATTAAACCATATAATATAGCAGTAGTACAAGTCTAAAAAAATTTTGAGCTCAAATGATAACTGTGCCTATATTCCAGAATTTGTCATTTAATCAATCCCATTTTAACAAAGAAAATTAAACACTATAATTTTGTTACCCACCGCCCATCACTACTACCTCTGGCAACCCTCTCCGATTTCCTCTACCCAACAACTATCTCCAGACATGTCATCTCACAAGTTTTTAAAATAAAATTGTAAAACATATATATGTACTAATACCAAATGTTTTTGTTTTAAAAAATAAACATGAACTTACCTAAGATTTGAAAATAAAGAGAGTTCAATTGTAAACATTTTGAAACTAATATCCACAGCCTGTTAAACTTCATCACATAGCATGAAATGGAAAAAGCAAATCCAACCAATAAACCATATTATTAAATTTTCAATTTTTTCAGTTTCCATATATATAATAATACTGAATTTTGGGTTAATATGCAGATTCAATTCCAAATAAAAATGGAAACAGGAAAATCATTGAAAGAAGCAGCTGTGCAAGCTGCCAAGAACTTCGAAGCAACCACTGTAATTCTTGACAGGTCAGCACACTTCCCCATGCAATCTTGGTATAATGCTACATAAATAAAGAAATTTTTAATTAATTATTTATTTTTATTGTCAGGGGATCCACATTAATAAGTATACATGACACTCATGTCTTATGTTTAGTGACAAGAAAATTTAAAAAAAAAATCTGTATAATTTTTTCTAAACAACTGCTAAAGTTGAGTCCAAGCTAGCATATTTTGTATTTTTGAAATATTTGATGATTTAACATGATATTAGAACTTTTATTCTAAGAGGTCATAAGTTCAAACCTTGTTTCTCCCACTATATATATCATTGTGCACTCAATTAATTCTATTTTTCTCTTCAAATGCCAAACAGAGTTACACGTGGGAAAAATTATTAATGTTATAGTCAATACGAGAAAAGCCAAGTGAAGAAACTTTTATAACATAGTTCTAAATTTAGGTGTAGAATCCTTTATTCCTAAATCTTTTTGTTCATCCTACCTCAAAATATTCATAATCATATGAATATAAAAATCTCAACACATATTCAATGACTATCAGTATTTTGAGAAAAAAACATAAAAATTTGATAGAGAATGCTCTAAACTGTTTAAACATATTCAACTCCAACTAAACTTTTTTTTTATTTTTTATTTTTTTTTGGGGTATGGATGGGATAATGGATGAGACAGAGGGATGAAGAAAGACAGGAAATACATCACGGACAATCTTACATGTGGAATACTAAGGCTGAAGCATGACAACAACATAGAACGTCTGAAGGAATCAAAGGCAATAGATCATGATCATCACTATCATCATCATGCCATACATACACCCAAGAAGGAAATCTGTGACACACCTGAAACTTTTTACAAGGGTAAGTAATGAATTAGCATTTAATAGCAATTTATTACTTGTTGCATTTTTGATTAATTCATATGATTATTTTGTGGCAGCTTATTGATAAAAATAAAGTCCAGAAGACAAAAATCAATTACAGATATATATGGTGGACAAAATTTTTTAGAAGTAGATCCTACTAGTAAATTTTATAAAATATTGTTAATTTATGTGTATTCTGCATTGGTAACAAAACTATATTAATATAATAATAAATAAAATGATTTATTAAATATTTTAAAAAAATCCTCATTGAAGTTGATGTGATGGTGGAAATTTGAAAATTATAAACTAAAATAGTAGATTCTATCGTATATATTTAGCTGTTTCAGAATACTCTATGACATGTTCTAGTTCTAGTGGTGCTCCCAATCAATAATGTAGGTGAGAAATTTCGAATAGAAAATGTTAGCTACTTTTGTTGTGTAGCTAGTGAAAGTTATATAGTGCAAAAATATTTAAAATTATTCTACTGGTCGAGTGATCAGTATCTACTATTTATCATAATCTACACTACTCAACACCTACCTAATTTGTTGTAGTTTCTTATTTATCAAGAGCACTCAATGACGTATGATATTTTGAAATTAATTACTTAATAATTTTTCATTTATATACACTAATAACAATTTATTTATTTAAATTATCAGAGTTCACTTATGAGGAGCTGAGAGTAGCAACAAATAATTTCTCCCCAGAGAATTTGGTATCAAAAGGAGAAGATGATTGCAAGAGAGTGTACAAAGGAGAGTTACCAAATGGAATGGAGGTAATAATTAAAGAACATAGCTTCTACGCGAACATGGTGAGAAGAGATACCTCGAAAAGCACAAACCTAAAAGACTTCAAGTCCGAGGTCCAAGCTCTTGGGAAAGTCCGACACGACAACATAGTCCTGCTGTTGGGATCGTGCTCACAACTGGGTCTTAGGTTGCTTGTTTACCAATATGTCTGCGCTGACTCTTCTCTCGATCAGATCCTCTCAAGTAAGTTTTTTTTTTTTTAATGATTATTTTTAAAAAATTATATCAATGGTTTAGTTTTTGGGAGACTTATTTATAAGTCCTTTTTTAGATACTTATGCTAGGCTAAGTCCTGTGTAATTTCTTATAGAGTCTCAAGTCCTATTTTCATAAGAATGTATTCCACAAGATCCTACATAAACGTAACGCGACGTGACACTTACAAAAACGTAACGTAACGTGACACTTATATATACGTAACGTAACGTGACACCTATATAAACGTAACGTAACGTGACACCAATATGAACGTAACGTGACACCTACATAAACGTAACGTAACGTAACACCTATATACACGTAATGTGACACCTATATAAACGTAACGTGACACTTACATAAACGTAACGTAACGTGTCACGTTACGTTTCGCAAACTTAATAAATTTTTATTTTTTTAAATTGAATGTGAAAATGTTAGGTAACCGTAGAGTTTTGTGCTTTCTTCATGGCAGAGATAATTGAATTTTGGCGTAGATTTTCATTAGTTTGGTAGATTTTGAAGTTCTGTTTGACGGTTATATCCTTCGATTTCTTTCAAATTTACGCTGTTTGCTCAGAAATTCTCACAGATCGCAACAATCTCCACCATGCAAGTTCCAAATTTGATCATCATCACAGTGAATTACTCGTATATTAACCCCCCTCTTTCTCGGTTTCTCTCTCTAGAACTCTTTGTCGCTCCTCAGTTGATACATGACAAAATTCTCTCAAAATCGCAGTGAATTTCATTGTTCATTCACGCATATATGAATTTTATTTTATTTTTATTCAAAAGCTAATTGGCCTTTTGCAGTCGTAATCGTGAATATTTTCATGAATCTCGTCATTTTTTAACTTTTGTATATTTTTTCCGTGCATTTTCTCTTGCCTGTCACGGCGTTGTTTCCTCACAAAGACTCTGTTTTCCAATTAGTCGGTTTCAAAGATATTATGTGCATAGCTTTTGCAAAGTTTAATGGTCTAAGTACTGTGGTCCCCGGCTATGCTTTGTTTTATGGGTTGGCATCATGGCATGATCCAGGCGTGGTTGTCCAATTGACTACTTTAGTTAATTTTTTATTTTTAATGTAATAATTTATAATATTTTTTATTTTGATATCACGTTACATTTATGTAGATGTCACGTTACATATAGGTGTCACGTTACGTTTATGTAGGTGTCACGTTACGTTACGTTTATATCAATTTCCTATATATGGTTTTACTATTATTTATGATATTAACAATTAATATTGAGGATAAATGTGTCAACAAACTTCCCACAAGATTTATGGGAACATAAGTTTTTTAGTAGGACCATATGTAACATAAGTCTCCCTAATAGGACTTATAAATAATTTTCCCTTAGTTTTTTCAATTCGGCTCGTGTAGACAAATTTAAAAAATATTTTTTTAAAATAAAATTCTAAAAAAAATAATAAAAAAGTTAAAATAAGTCAAAAAAAAATATTATTTTTGCCTTTTTTTGAATTTTTTAAAATGTTTTCGTTCGTCTTGTCGAACTGAATTTAAGAACTTAATTTTTTTTAAAAAAATTTACTAAAGAAGAAAATATGCTCAACAAAAAAATCACCAAATAAGTAAATCTCAAACACCCACTTTTATCTATAAAATAAATTACACTTCTTACTCCTATAATTTAACTTAAATTTCACTTTATTTTTTTTTTATTCATTATAATAAATTAAAGTTTTAGAGTTAAAAAATTAAGGACAATATTTTTGTGACCAAAAACAACTCTGATAAACTATACAAAATATTTAAGTCAATCGGATGAAAAAATTGTATAAACTATAAGTTGCTCAGATAAGTTGTACATTATCTATTAAAAAATTAAGTCTATCTAATATTCATAAGTTCATAACATTTTTATTTTATTGTATTGGTCTCAAAAAATAAATAATAAATATATTGTTGAAAGTAGACCATCCGATAATCCAATTCTCTCAAATTCATATTAAAATATCAAAGACTTTTATATAAGAGAATTATATTTGGGAGATCAACAATATATTTAGCCCTAAAAATTGAAATTATTATAAACTTTTGTAGAGAAAAGTGAAGAACTGCCATGGGAAGCAAGATTGAAAGTTGCAGCTGGGGCAGCTAGAGGATTACAGTATCTGCATAGACACAACTTCTATGGAAATGTCAGATCTTACAACATCTTCATAACCCATGACCACCACCCACTGGTAATAACCTCATATTTCAAAAATTCACAACATTTTTGTATTTAATAAAAAAAAATTAAAAATATTTTACATTACGAATTTAGAAAAAAACTATCACCCTTATAACAAAATATAATTTTAATTTTATCAATCTGAATATTAATTTTTTTATTTATTTTCAATCTAAACTATTAGTCTATTTTCGTTAATTAAATCTAATAAAAAAATATATTTTAATCATTAAACTCAATGAAAAAGGGTATTTTAGATATTTTATGTATACCATTGAGTTTAATAACTAAAATATATATATTTTTGATAGATTTAAAAACAAAAAAAGGTAATTTAGATTGAAAATAAATCAAAAGATTATGATTTAAATTAATAAAATTAAAAATACAGTATTTATTTTATTATAAAATATAAGAAAAATTACACATCAGTGGACATCAGAAAAACTATTTATAAAAAAATGATAAACATTACAATATTAATAATTAAAATTAATTTTTTTTTTAACATTTTCGTAAATATTTTTTTTCAGATCTCCATTTTCGTAAATATTCTTCTTAAAATATTTATAAATTTGTTTATGAAATTAACAAAATAAAATATGAAAAATAAAAAATTTAAAAACTACATTTGAAATATCAAAACCAACTTAATAATAGTTTTGAGTGTTATTTTTCAACATCTATATATATGTATATTATGTATAGTTGGGAAATTTTGGAGTGACAAGAAACCTATACGAGGAGGAATCAACATCAGAACAGGGATCAGGGAAGAGGGCGATGACAACTTTCGAATATCTAGCCCCTGAATTTGAAGAAATTGGCAAAGATACCTCCAAAAGTGACATTTATGCTTTTGGGGTTGTTCTCCTACAACTCATCACTGGTCGGAGGACTACTCAAGATACACGTGGCCCTAGTTTCATGAGATGGGTATGTATCAACTTTTTTTTTAATTTTTTTTTTTAATTTTTTATATCTTGATAATCTATGACTTTTTTATGTTTTGTCCCTTTAAACTTTAAACTTTAAAATTCAATAATTAACTATTTCAAAATATTATCTTATTATAATTAATTCCTTCCGTTAGGATTTTATTAGGAATTTATATAAAATTAGATCGTATATAAAATATATGATACATTCATTGAATTTTAAAATAATAATGCTCTTATCTATAGTAATCTCATTTGCACTTTGACAATAAAATAAGAGAGATAAAGTGCAAATGTGATTACTAGATAAATGTATTATTGTCTTAAAAAAATCAATAACTTATATTATTATTCTAAAAAGTAATAAGTGTGTCATGTATTTCACATATAATTTGATTTCGTTTAAATTTAAAGGCATAATCTTAATGAAAGATGTTAAGTGCAACAAAATAATAGTCTGATGTGGTTAACTATTGAGTTATAAAGTTTAGAAGACAAAATACAAATGAGTTATAATTTAAAAAGATTTACTATAATTTATCTTTCTTTTTTTTGGTATTAGGATATGTATCAACTTTTATCCCCACACCACATCCCTCTTCTATATATATATGTACTTACTCTAAGTTGTTAAATTTATAAAATATAAATTTTGATTTGAATAGAAACCAAGTCAGTTATAGGAATCAATTACATGAGGATATTTTGGATAATTTAGAAATACAAAATTCTATTTGATATTAAGGAAAAAAAAGACCTCAAGACACCGTCTCTTTATATATCGTATAAATATAAATATATTAGGAAAAACTACACTATTGGGAGGTTGGGAAAGTATACATCAAAAGATGATAATTTTTTTAGGGTGTAATTTTGGCTCTTTTTTTTTTTTTTTTTTTTTTCCGTTGAAAAACTTATATATTTTAGGGAGACTTATTTATAAGTCCTTTTTCAGAACCTTATGCTAGGTTAAGTCCTGTGTAATTTCTTATAGAGTCTCAAGTCCTATTTTCATAAGAATGTATTCCACAAGATCCTAATTTTTTTACCCCATTTTTACACCTTCCCAAAATGCCCACTGGTTCGCCTTTCTGTTGCCCACTGGAAATGAACCTACTCTCTCTCTCTCTGTTTGAAGATCCACGCGATTGTAACCTGTAACCTGCAACCTGCTGTATATCCTACCTCTGGTACGATATATTACTATTCCCACTTCCATCACCTCCCTCTCCATTTTCGGTATCGATCCCTCCCGACGGAGACGATGCCGACGAAACCCTCTCTCCATCGCCAAATTCACCGCCATTCCCACCCTCATGGTCCAACCTCGGACCCGCCACACCAGCAATCTGACCTATAGCCTCTTCACTCTCATCAAACCCTACCCGTTCTTGCTCTCCGGCGCCGATTATCCTAATCGAGACCTCTACGTCGCCGCTTGCCGAACCAGAATCGCTCGAATGGCGATCATCGGCGCCGGCTATCATGGCAGGGGATCGGGACTCGTTTGATTGGATTTGAATTGATCTGATTTGTGTTTTTGTTGTGATTTTGTGGGTGTGAAATAGATTTGGATTTTAACGGCGATGATATCACTGACTGATCTTGTTCACGGATGCTCCTTGACTGTCTTTAAACTCTCTGTTTCTCTGTGTCTATATCTATCTGCAAAAATGCATGCTTTGAAAAAGTATTTTATGCTTTTGAAAATTCCAGTCTCTTTAGTTGTGTTTTTTGTTTTTTAATTTTTTAGAAGTAAAAAGTTTATTCATAGAGAAAAATAAATAAATAATTTTTTAAATTTTACAATTAATAATACAAAATAAAAATATATTAAGATTATATATCTATTTCAAAATAAACAGATTAAAAAAATAAAAACTTATTAAGTTTGCGAAACGTAACGGGACACATTACGTTACGTTTATGTAAATGTCACATTACATTTATATAGGTGTCACGTTACGTTACGTTTATGTAGGTGTCACGTTACGTTCATATTGGTGTCACGTTACGTTACGTTACGTTTATATAGGTGTCACGTTACGTTACGTTTATGTAGATATGTCACGTTACGTTTATATAGGTGTCACGTTACGTTTATGTAGGTGTCACGTCACGTTACGTTTATGTAGATATGTCACGTTACGTTTATGTCGATGTCACGTTACGTATAGGTGTCACGTTACGTTCATGTAGGTGTCACGTTACGTTACGTTTATATTAATTTCTCTATATATGGTTTTATTATTAATTATGATATTAACAATTAATATTGAGGGTAAATATGTCAAGAAACTGCCCATAGGACTTATGGGAACATAAGTTTTTTTGTGGGACCAAATGTAGCACAAGTCTCCTTAATAGGACTTTTAAATAATTTTCCCTATATTTTAAAGGCAATTACAGGTAATTAAAAATCAGGGTAGTTGACTAAAAATATATCAATCGGCTCTATTAATTAAATTTATTTACCTACAGGTCTTGACTAATAAATTTATTACTATAAATTTATTCATAAAAATAAGAGAAATTGATAAATTTATGAATAAAATTTAATAGATAATAAATCCTAAAAGTAGGTTCTATTGATAAGTTACCCAAGTATTACATGGGGTGCAATTCTTTCCCGTGTAAGTTGCACTCGATAAGAATTCTCACTTTCTGTAACTGTTAGGCCTCGTTTGGCAAGAGGCTAAAATAGTCAATTAGCCAAAAAGTTACCTTTTTAGCCAAAAAGCCAACAACCCATACCAAAAAGTCAAAGATTCCCTTTTCTCTCTACTTTTTTGCACGTCGTTTCGTAATTAGCCAAAAAGTTGGCCCAAACATACAGGTTTTTCTTACCAACCTTTTTAGCCAATTAGCCAAAAAGTTACTAAATTAGCCTGTTCCCAAACGAGGCCTTAGTCATACTTATTGGTAGTTTTTCCTGTAATTTTACAAAAATATGTGTAAGTTTTTTCTGTGTAGAAAATCACAATAAAAGTTACATCCCACAAAATTTTTTACTTTCTATAAATATTTACTCCACTACCTACTTATTTGCCGTATAAATTCATAAATTTACAATGAACTGATACACATTTAAAACCAATCGATTCATATTTGATTTTCATTTTCAACTAACATAAATAAAAAAAAAAAAAAAAAAAAAATCGATTTTATCTTACAATTTGTTTGTTATATAGGGAAGACCACTTGTGGAAGAAAAGAAGTATCCAGAATTAATTGATCCAACGTTGAAAGAGTCACATAACCTTCATCAATTCTATTGGATGGTCCATGTGGTGGACAAATGTATCCAATGGGAACCTCGTAGAAGACCCTCAATTGACAAGGTATCAATCAATAAGTCCTCAAACATTAAAACTAACTGTGTACAAGTGCAAGTGATATTTATACTTAGTACAAGTGTAGTGTGGGTGATTATTCAGTACTCCCGGAGTATGGATATGTACTCCATAAAGTTTTGATCAGTGAAGAAACACAAAGGCCCACGATTTATGTTGGGGATGAGGGAACAACATGGGGCTAATTAATTGGTGATTGGTTTGGAGTATGAACACGTGGTGCTCCGGGAGTATTGAATAATTTCCCGTGTAGTGTATACACAAGTGCAAGTTTTAGATGTGCCCAATACAAGTATAAATTGTGTAGGATTATGAACACTTGCATCATACATATACTGCACTTGCACTGAGCACAACTTATATATATATAGTTCTTTCACTACAGAATTCATAACCACATGTTATTTAATTGATCTTGGATGATATATATTGCCACAGATTGTGACTACTCTTTCATGCATAGCTCAAGGCTGCAACATTGACTTCTTCTCTTCACCT
Organism: Camellia lanceoleosa; assembly: GCA_025200525.1. Lineage (NCBI taxonomy): Eukaryota > Viridiplantae > Streptophyta > Magnoliopsida > Ericales > Theaceae > Camellia > Camellia lanceoleosa. The sequence goes on from CM045767.1 coordinate 146,625,958, forward strand.
GATTCTCAAGGCAGTGAAAATAATCATCAATATGTCTAATTATGAAAGAGCCATCAATCTCCGACATTAATTAAATGATTAAAGTTTCTCTCAATCTCTCCCTCAGGTAATATCACGTCATTAGTAATATGTAATATCCTCAACCAATAATAAAACTATATAACAATAGATTTTACTATTCAGATGTAATTGAGTGTTCTAAAATAATTTGTAATCATGACATTTACAATGTGAGATATATTAATTTGTTATTGGATAGTGATACTACTTATCGGTGATCATGTGATATTATCATTGTATTAATTTTTTTTTCCTTCTCTCATGATACACTACCATGAGATAATGTTCATGTAAGTTGGATTCTAAAAATATCAATTGGCATTGAGGCTGCAAATAGCTTTAAAACTCAATAGAGGACTTCTCAAATTGGAAGCAAAAGTATTTTGAAATGCCTCATCGAATTGATGTACCAGTGTTTATGTATTATTATCAAGTAATTACTGATTCTTCATTTTCAGCATCAAGGTTTTTTGAATGGATGTAAATGTTCACTGGGAGACAAATTTAAAGACAATTTCATGATTCGGGGATAATTTTTATAATAATTTTTTTTATAATTTTTTTTAAACAATAATTAAAGGGCAATTCTTCTATTTGTCTAGAAAATGAATTGGGTAAATTATACCAGCAGTCCTTACATTTGTTTTGTGTCATTTTGGTATCTATATACTTTTAATTAGCTCAATTTTGATCTTTAATGTTATATTTTGTATCAATTTAATCCAATTGATAATATTATTAGTTTTTTTTATTATCATTGAATTAGTTGAGATTAACTTATTGAGTTGAGCTCTAAAAATATGCCACATGCCATGCACGTTTTATTAAAAAAATGTTAGCAATTGTAATTAATTAGACAAATTGAAACAAAATCATAAATTTAATAGTAAAATTGAATCCATTAAAATTATAAGAATTAAAATAACAACAAATCAAAATACAGAAACTACTGACTTAATTTATCCAAATAAATTTTTGGACCAATTTTGTCACTAATTGCAAAAAATGTCGACTTTCTCTCCTAATATATCAATTCAAAGAAGGTCATCCTTATCTAATTTTAGCAATTTTAAATTTATTTCTTTTATCAACTTTGATTGGTAGCTCGAATTTGCCTCCCCCAAATTCCCTTAATTTTCATTTTAAGTAAACTGTTTTTTTTTTTTTTTTTTTACACTTACCTTGCTTTTTTTTTTTGCCAAAAATGACATTTTCGGGGGATTCGGGGGCACCCCCTCGAGCTCCCCCGCTTTTCCCTTCTTTTATATGTAACTGTCATTCATATATTTTTATTTGATTGACTTTATTTATGAATCATTTGAAATCGACCTTCTGACAGGAGGGAATAATAAATAATAATAATAATAATTTGGGTTATTGTACGGTAAAATTAAATAGCTACTCTAAGCATATTGGATCCAAGTGAGCCATCAGATAATTTATCTTATTAATTCTTTTAGCTTATTGGCTATTTTATCCAAAAATCATTTTCCCAAATACTTCCATAATAAATCGAATAAACTATCAATAAGTCCTAATAGTTAAATTTGTTTCTCATCAAGTCCTATTAAAAATAAATCTTAATAAAATCATTATTAAAAATAATTTTTTATGATAATTTTTCACATGTCGTTAAAAATTGATAATTAGTAACTTTTTTTTGTCACAATTTTATAAATTATCACTAAAATTTACAATTAGTAATGCTTTTTTATGACAATTTTCAAGTTGTCGTTGAAAATTAAAAATTAAAAACTAGTGACAATTTAAATTGTCGTTAAAACTTATAATTAGTGACTTTTTTGACAATTTTTAAACTATCGTTGAAAATTAATAATTAGTAATATTTTTTAATAGTGTTTGATAAAAAATATCATTAATTATTATAAAACCTATTAGTCAATAAGTTCACGTAGCAAGACAAACACGTGAATCTCCCCAATGGATCCATCATGGGCTCGGATAAAGACTTTCTGGATGTTGGTCATTGGTTCAATTTAAGTTCGCTTTCTAAATCAGTTGAAAAGGGTTTGAAGAGAGCAAACCTGCAAAAACTATATCCTCAAGCCTACACATCAAGCGAAATTTGACACGCTTACATCTCCTAATTACCCCCATCAACTCCTTTCTGGATTCGATCTTGCTAGCCATTGAATGGGTGATTTTAAGTGTTGGCTAGAGTTGAGATAAAGTGATGGTGGTGGTGGTGGAGGAGAGGGAGGAGTGGAATTTACAAATTGTAGGTCTCAAGAGTTTAGGGTTTCGGCTATTTCAGTCGAAGGCAGATGTAAGCGACAGGGGAAGCAAGGCAACTTCATATTCAATTAAGCTTAGAGACCGGCATTAAGGGAGGTAAAAGGAAAGAAAACCTATCAAGGACATTTACAACTTAGGCCAAAGCTTTGTAGAATAAGTACAAAAAAAAAAAACAAGCAGTAGTACATGTTTAGAGAATGATACGCCAAACCATTATGCGATTATTACAACTATAATTTATATTCTCAATATGAAGATTTACGGATAGAATCAGTTCCTGGCATCCGGAGATTGTTTGATTCTATTTGCAAATCGAAAGAAGTAAAAGAATGTGGAGACAGTATGACATTCATGTTCACACCAGCACCGTCAACTGCGCTTTTGACAGGACTTACCTGCATAGAATTAGAACCATAAATTTCTAAAGATTAGAACCATTGATCCACAATATATACATTTCTCAATATCTGCATGTTTTTGAGTAACATGAACTTCAAACAGTATAAATATGTAATTTATTTATATGACTTGTGTGTCACCATGGAAGAACTCAAGAAAGAAGATGGAACAAATATTGCAGACAAGTTTAATGAGAGTAATCTTATTAGAAAATAATAAATACGGATAAAACAAATGCTAATGAACATTTAAGGAACAAATGGCAACTACTTGATGAATTACCACAATATCAAAAATAAATTTAAAAAAAGTATCAAAATCAGTTAATTGCTTGAAGGGTTTGCCGGGAGGATACTAGAAGTAACAGTTTTTCGTTACGTTCGCAAGATTATCCAAGAGTAAATGGAAATTTCAAATAACATTGGGTGTGCATGGGTCCGGCTAAACCAAGTAATCTGACCAGACCAACTGACCTGTGAAGCTTACGGACGGTTTCGATCATGATTACAGTCGGCTATGGATTTGAAATGTTTACCCGTGCAATTTGCGGTTCAAGTAACGGATCACATATTGTTGAAACCGATCAAAACCGGCTGACCGAATTATGCTTATCAATAACCTTATCCCTCCACGTGGCATCATATAATTAATTCCTTAGATTACACTTATTCATCACTCAACATACTGACCAACTCATTCACTTGATTTGAAAGACTTTCCAATTTTCATCTTCTTCCATTTTTTCCTTAACCTTTTTTTCTATGCAACTTCCCCTCACCATTTTTCCTTCATCGTTTTCTTCCCCCCCCCTCCCCCCTCATCAACTAACGACTCGATGTTTTTGTGAAGTCATCACCATCAGGACTCATTGCCGAACTCATCATCATCAGAACTCATTGCTGATGTCGGAGGACTCATGGCTGAACTCGTCATCATCCCTCCCCCTCTCATATTTGTATTATTCAAGTGGAGGCATCAAAGATGTATTTTTTTTAAAATCTCTCTCTCAGATCTGTATTTTTTCTAGTGAGACATTGGATTTTTTTCTTTTTTATATACTTCCTTCACAGATCTATGTTTATAACTATATGTATATATCTCATTTCTTGCTTCAAATATATTTATATTTTTTTTTACATCTCCGAATTTCTTGTTTCAGATGTGTCTGTAGATATGAATTTTTCTCAATTTTTCTTCCACTTCTACTTTTGCGGTTCTACATTCACCCGCCCGACACCAACCACCAAACCCAAGGCTTGACTCGGTCGATTCGAAGGGGAGATCGGTCGATAGCGGATAAGAAGACTCTCAACCCGAAATGTTCGGTTTGGATGATGGGTCAAGGGTAAACCCAACCCGACCTGTGCACACCCAGCAGATGAACGGAGTGGATTAGCACTCTTAAGTTGGTTTTATGGCATTATCTTTAATGAGGTTGACAGAAATTAAGGATGTGTTTGTGTTTTGAGATAAATTTTCAAAAAAAAAAAAAAAAAATTGGAAAGAGAGTTTAGAAATTCTTAGAAATTTTTTTGGTTTGTTTGGTTGTAGATTTTGAAAATAGTTTTGTAATTTGAGAGTTTTGGATGATTTGATATTTTGTTATAGTTGAGTAAATGTGTGTGAGATAAAAAATGATTGAGAATGAGAGAGGAGAAAGAAAAAGTCATTGATTGATATGTAGGAGAGAAAGAGTGAATTTGAAATTTTTTTTCAAAAAAATTGAACCAAACAAAATTTTGAAATTTTTTCTCAAAAATTGTATCTTGAAATACAAACCAAACAAGCCCTAAAATTTGAAGGAGCAAAAATGAGATTTTGGTAAAAGTGCAACGATTACAGTGAGTTTTTGACGAAAGTGTAAGGGTTCAACAAGTCGAATAAAATATTATGTATGGCTTATATGATAAGTTCTGTAAGCCTTATTAACGTTAAATAGACGGAAGGGTGACTTTCCAACTTAACTTAAAAGAATAAAGGATTGACTGTCACAATTGAAAATGGAGGGGCCAAAGTGAGATTGTGATAAAAGTGCAAGAGTGCCAAATGTATTTAACCCAAACAAGTAAGGGTGTGGTGATTATGAGTTTTTTGCTCATAAAAGGAAAATCTTATTCATGTCATGTAGCAAACCACCAGAAGGTAGGATAAGACTTGGCTGACTTGAGTTAATTGCCACCATCATATTTTATCCCCACATCAGTTAAGTCAAAAAAATCTTAGGTTTACTATGAGAAGAACAATTATCTTAGATGCACCATCCACTCAATTTTTTGGCTAGATAAAGACAACAATAAGACAAATCGGTGCTTAATCACTGCATTAGTGAAAGGGCTTCCATGCACTTGTATCTTTTATATTCTATACCTATCCATTTTCCTAAAATGAAGAATCAGGGCAAGGGATTCAAGCCAAATGTGAACAACACGTGTGAAATATAGAAGGTACAAGTGAAATTCTAATAAATGACTTGCTTTCCTATTTTTGTATGGTGATTTAAGATGATGTAGATACCTTTTTCGGATCTTTGAAGGAATTCTCGTCCATCAGATTGCTAGATGCAAGTACAGTCTTTGTTGATCCAAATGATAGGAATGAGTTTGGTGCCAATCCATCAGTTGAAATTGTTAAATTCACAGTGTTGATCCCAAAGTTCACTACCTGGAAAAAAAGGAAAAAAAAAATTAGCCCAAATAAATACTGAGACACGTAAATGAGATATTAAAGCAAATGTGTTCACTTTGATTATTAATAAATAGAAGCCAGGCTGTTTCTCATGTCCAAAAGAAAAAGGGGGGGGGGGGGCTGACTAAACTCCAAAAAATCATTCTTGACTATCTTCTTTTATTCATTTTAAGAAAAAACATAAGAAGAAGAAGAAAAAGAAGAAGCTAAACACACAAGACTCATGACAGATGGTTAACCATATGATCCTGTTCTTTTTGCACTTCATATTGCCTTCTACGTCCACCATCTATTGGAAAAATAATTTGATAAAGTAAACAAGTTGGTTGGGTCCATTTGTCCAACCCATAGGGCAGTATCCAATTCAACCCAACCCGTTGTTTGGGTTGGGTTGTTTTAAATATATAACCTGTTTTGACCCTCCCAAACCAAACCCATTTTCCACCTCTAGAGATTACTAATTATAGCAGCAAAGTTGAATTGGTGGGTAGAGTATGCTTTTAACAAGCAGTACAAAACATAAGAATATTCTGGGGTTTGATATGAGAAAGTTAAAACCTTTATTCTTAAATAATTTTTATCATCCTCTGACCAAGCAATAGCAGAAGCAACTAGCGAGCTTGAAGAATTGGCCTTTAGTGTTGAATTAAGCAGAGTCGCACCACTTGATTCTATGAAAAAGTGTTGCATCCAATAACTAGGAGTTCCATACTGCTGGAAGGAGTTAAAAACAATTGCATCCGGGTTCCACCTTTAAGAAAGCAACACTACCATATGAGGATAATTATTACAAAAGAACACCATGAGATAACATAACAGTGAAAAGGTTTTAGAGAAAAAGAATGAAAACATGCCTTCTGTCATTGGTATTCACAAATAGAGGTGCATAGCTTGCCATTTCAACAATATCGCTGCATTTGAGGGATCAAATTCAAATCCTCAGAAATCAAAACAATATATCATGAAATTGAGACAAAAAAATGAGAGGAGCTATGATGACTATATATATATGTATACACAAATACGTGTGTGTGTGTGTGTGCGTGCATTTCATTCACACAAAAATGAAAAAAATTATAACAACTAGGTTCCACTTCATTTTCCAAACCAGTGAAGCAATTTACTTGACCATGAAAAGGAAAGAATAAGTGCAAGTCATCACACTTCAAGATACTCTGGAATCTGGATGAATTATCTTCGTAGACTAAAAAGTCTGAGGCAAAGATTTAGGGAGTTACTAAACTTGTGCACATATTACTATTGAACCTTAACTACCTTAAAAAGGGAAGAAAGGCTTTGAAGCTGACTTCAAGATATTTTCTAAAACAGGATGCTTGCCCTCCCACTAGCATGAGCATCTATTAGAGAAGCTACTTTGGTCATATTACTGATTAGGACCACAAAATTGATCGGATACCATTCCTGAATCCTGAATCCTGAATATTTGAAGTCATTTTTACATATAGGGAAGTAAGACTGATGGCATGTGTAATGCACACCCACAACCAATATTGTCAACACAACCAAATGTCAAGGGGCATAAATCAGCTAAACATCTCCTATAAAAGTGGCAATGACACGTTGACCATCATACATAAATAATTAAAAAAATTAAGGTTTCCTTTTTGACAACATAGCTTAGACTTTGTCAAACCTGTCGTTTCTAATGTTGTACGAGTATATGAAACATGTTAGGAAGGAACATATACGTGATATTTTCAACCAAAACAAAAAATATCTTATAAATGCACAGTTTAAGCCAAAAGGATGCACATCGACAAATAGTGAAGAGCCAAAGTCTTGGAAGAGTACAATTTACCTGTTCCTTTCTACTCCAATAAGGAAACCAGCCTCGGCCAGTGCCGCTAAAAGGCTTCCTGTACCAGCATCTTTTCCAGTCACAGCATACTCACTTACAAAAGCCTGAAAATCAATTAATGGCAAGACTATTCACAAGCATTCCCCAAAGCCTTCCTTTTTTCTTTTTTCAAATATATTTTCAGAACCAGTTTCATTAACAAATAAAAGGAAGATTAACATACCTTCGGACCACTACGTGATGTATGATCAAATTTATGAGCCAAAGAAAACACACTGTTTGAATCACTGTAAATCTAACCAACAAACAAAAAATAAGACAAGAATTCTTGCCATGTAGCCAAACTGACGAACCAATGATTAACATTGGAATATAAACAATTTATATGGGGAAAAAAAAATGAAAGATGAAATATTATTGACATATGTACCAAAGTTCAAATCTCACATGATAATCATAAAAATCAGCAGGGTGATCCAATTGTTGATTAGACCCATCACAGTTTGATATTATTTTGATGTCTGGATAAGCAAGTTTTATAGCATCATAAAACTTGAGGTAATTTCCTGGCACATACACAAACAGAAGCATGTTAATACATCAAGAAAAATCCATCTTTCATAATTTTCACAATATTTCACATTTGCTTTTTTAAGGTGTGATTTGATTAGAAGGAATAATAGTTTTCACCACTACAGTACTGTATGCACCATGCTGTTGAAATACCAATAACAAGACCCACTACCCATAAACTAGTTATTAAATAACCGATAAAGCAATTCCATGAAAAGCAGGATGGTTATTGGCACTAAAAGGGTTAATAGCGACTTAAAGTGATGATTAATACAACTTCTATTGGCAAGATGAGAATTACAAATCAGAACGATGGGTATTGCAAAAGAAAAATTAAAGGAAGGCAGAATGATGTTTCAGACTAACTTGGTCATTTGAAGATTTTTGAGAGAGACAACAATATTATTCCAAGTGCACAAAATATGAAGATCTCAGAAATTCCCTAGGATGAAGCTTTATAAATTCTACCTAAATTTAGAGAACAAAACAGATCATGCAAGGCAGATCAGTTGTGTCTTATAATGTCTTCAAAGACTACCACACATCTCTTTTCACTCTCCAAAATTTTCTCAACATCAACCACGAATGTGATTTTCAAATTTTAGCACAAGATTAAATAAATGGAGATTTTGCTGCGATTATAAAGCTTAGTTGAGACTTGATCAACACCACAAGAAATTAATTTTGTAGGATCCATCTCAAATGCAATCCAAAGCGCACTGACCCTTGCTCAATCATGTTGTCTCAACTTCACTTTCGTTCAATTTGTTTGACATTCAATGTTTTTTCTCCATCAGATGTGCGAATCTAGCCATTAGTCTATGCAATTTCCATCTTGATTTTAAAACCAAAGTAGAGTAGAGTCAATCTAAAAGCAAAACATGTAATTCTGAAAAATAATAAATCCTTGAATAATGGGAACAAGATTTAAACCAAAAAAGTGAATTGTCTACACACTAATTATAACAATAAAACATTTTTCAAAAAATTTAATAGAACTTAAAACCAACAAAAAATAAATAAATAAATTGAAAGCAGTTCATAGGTTAAACAAGACATGCATGAAACTCTTGACCCCCCAATTTTGTAATACACACAAAAATGATCAAGGGAGTAAGTAACCTAGACATTTTTACTCATACAAATAAATGAAGCAGAAAAAAAGAAAGCAGCATGGAAACATGGTAATCTTCTAGTTTAACTCCAATGATAAGTAATCCCCCTTCCCCTTCAATTCCCTCACCTCCACCCCTACCCAAAAAGACCAGCACTAGAATCCCATGATTGGCTGGATCACGAAAGGGGAGAGGAGCTCAATCATCTTCATATATCAACTGTAGACTTTGTGCAGTAATTTCTTAAAGAATATCAGCTTTCAATTGGAAAAGTCGCTTATGAATTATGCTATATATGTTTTGTAAATACATGGGTCATTGATGTCATTTGATTTGACAATAAAATATGTTACCAGACAATAATGACTAAAAAAAATGCATACCACGGTAATTCTTCTTCCCACAGTCTTCATTCCCAGAAGCAACATATCTCAAGTCAAAAGGTTCCGAGTGTCCCATTGCAGCTCGAACAGAACCCCATGTTGAGTTAGAATCACCCCTAGCAAACTCAATACTATCGAGGACTTCCTACAATCAAGACAAACATAATTTAAGAATGAAATATATTACAACAGAGATTGCAATAATATTACACCCAGTGAATGGGGCTTACTTTTGGAGGACACAAACAACACAAAAGCTTTAACAATATGATACCTTATAGTAACACCGGACACTTAACATGATACTAATAGATTCTTAACATGTATAGGTTTCATAACTATAGCAAGAGTGTTTGTCATATTCCTCCACCAAAAGTCTAACTAAAAGAATTCATCAATCTAAAGATCAAAACAGAACATTCATGTTAAGAGATGAGTTAATACAAGTGCCTGATTGATCATTAAAAGATAACCGGTCACAGCCATATCAAGCCAAATTCGTAAAAGCTTATCAAAGTCAAATGGTTTTGACAATGGATTAGTATATCAGCATTTAACCAACCACTTTCAACAACACCAAGGTATGAATGAATTAAGCTAAACTGTAACAACATCATTTTCATCTAATAACAAGTAACCTTGTGTTTTGACTCCACTTTTACAAGTCACAAGTTTTTTCTTTTCTTTATTTCACTTGGGTATATTAATCCTAGCCTTAATTAGAAGCTTTGTTATCAGAATCTTACAATTCGCGATTCGATTCGCGATTCGATTCACGATTCCATTCACATTTTTTGCAAAATCGATACAAATCTATGGATGACTATTTTGGAAGTGAATTTCTAGTGAATCACATGATTCATGATTCGATTCACTTTTTACGATTCATGCAATTCTTGAAACTATCGAGTCTGATATATTTTTTACTTTTTATTTCTCTATCTTTTTATTGAAAATGATATAATACAACTTTTAATAGCATTTAGGCCTCGTTTGGCAAGTGTCCATTTTAGCCAAAAAGTCAAAAAATTACTAAAAAAATCAAAAAGCCAACAACCCATACCAAAAAGTCAAAGATTCTTTTTTCTCTCTATTTTTTGCATATCTTTTCGTAAAAAGTCAAAAAGTCATCCCAAACATACTAGTTTTTTTTACATCACATTTTAGCCAAAAAGCCAAAAAATTACTAAAAAAAATGTTCCCAAACGAGGCCTTAGTACCAAAATAATCAATATATGTATATGATTTGTTGTCATTTTAGTAATCATAGAGTTTTTAATAGGATCCAATTCAGTAAGACGCAACATGCTTTTAACCGTTATTCTTTTTTTTTTCCCTTAAATAATCATAATATATCTTCTAAAAATATTTAAGATTAAAGCAACTTACACTATGAATTATCTATTGCTATTTTATTAAATTAAATATAGTTGCATATTACATGGGAGTGGTCAATTATACATTTGAAAATGTTTTAGACTTTAAAATAAAAGATCTTAAATAATACTTTCTTATTATTTGGTCATTGTTACTTAGAAAAAGTATGTACACTTATTGTCCAAATATTAATATTGTTGTCAAATTATTATTATTATTTTGAAAATTAAGAATTTATCTTTGTTTACTGTCTTTATTAAAAATGGTTGATAAGAAATATATAAAAAAGGGAAAAGGTAATATGGTGATATTACATAGAGACCTTTGTTAACTTCTTCCCTATTAAACTACATGATCATCATTCAAAACAACATTTTCATTGACTTAAGTCTAAATATTTTATATTTATAAAATATATTTAACATCCAAGTTTGTAGATATATTTTTCCAAGTAATTTAGAAAAAGTAATCGAATCTTTACGATTCACGATTCGATTCGCGATTCGGTACAAGGCCATTTCGATTCACGATTCGAATCCTGATTTGACAACTATGATTAGAAGCATGATTAGCATTGACTTCTAATAACATTCATGGCATATCAAATTAGAAAGAATAATTTCGGCATATTTTCTATAACTACAATATCTGATTAGTTCAGCAGTTCTGTACATAGGAAGCAGAAAATTGCCAGACATACTTGCAGAAAAGGTGAAATGCTAGAAGTATCCACTTGATCATTATGGCTTATTCCTGTGGAACATTGAACACCAAACAAATAAATAAATAAATCAAATAAAAATAAATATATTCATTGACAAAAGAAAAACTAAAATACAAAAACCAGAAAATAGAAGTATTTGGGGAATACCATTATTGAATACCCATACCGGTGCTGCACCAAGGTCTTCTGCAAGCTGCAGAAGCAAATACGAGACAAACAACTTAAGAACCAATGCAAGCCAAATGGTAACACAAGACAAACACTTGAAATACAAATTAAAAAAAAAAAAAAAATTTAAAAAAAGCATAAGAAATTACCTGAAGAAATTCAAAGTAACCAAGTCCATCATCAGTCCAGTAATTCCAAACATCACCAAAATGTCCAGGTCTCTCTTCCCAGGGCCCGATAGTTTCTTTCCAGCGGAATGCATTTCGTAACCATTCACCTTCAACGAAACACCCACCTATGCAATATATATGAAATCATATTTTCTGCATTAGTCAGTCTTGGAATTATAAGGCCCCAATAAAATACAGTGCCAATGCACATGGATAAATTCAAAAGATTAACATAGAAACAACAGAAAAGTAATTGAGGCTAACTACTGTAGCATTACTTTCTTAACAGACAACATCAAGAGTTCAGCATCTGACTTTTTAAAAAGTTTTTAGACAACAATATCACAAGTACCTGGAAATCTGATAAATCGGGGTTTCAAATCTGCTAGCATTCCAAAAAGCTCATTTCGGAAACCATGTCCCTGTGCCAAGATAAAATGTTGTCAAAAGGGCTACTAAAACTGAGGAGAAAAATGAGCTTGAACTATAGATAAAAGATTACACTCTGCACTATGTAAAGATCACACTTTGACATGGGCACAACTAAATTCCTATAGCTACCACAAAACAACTCAATTCTGTAACTAGACAGAGTTATAACTAGGATTATATTTTAGTCTTTCAAAAATCCAGTCCTGACCGACAGCCAACCCACAAATTACCCAACAATTTTTTTTACCAAAAAAGGAAAAAACCCAGTCCACCATATCTCAATATCGCTACAGCTGTACCATGTAACAAAGTCTGCAAATCTGAGACGTATCCTTATGCCACACGAAATCTAAAGCCAGCCATTCTACCTCGCACACAACTCCAAGCCATTAGCCAGAGGGAAATGATGGGGAACAATAAGGATAAGAACAAAAGCCTTATTTATCTAGGAGTACTATTTATTATGGAAGTTGGGTTTGTTTAGGATTAGTTTGGTTTGACTATATAAATGGCTTTAATGTGATGGATTTATCAGACTACATATGATATGAATATTGATTATTGAATCATTGATATTGAGATATTGAGATATTTTGACTTTGGATTAGTTTATAAATCATTCCTTATTCATCTTAATCTGACCCATTCTACATCACTAAATGTATTCAAACAAAGACACTAACATCCACACAACTAAGACCCTTTTTATGGAATATATCAAAGATCACAAACCTTGTATGTGTCCAAGGGCATTGCTGACACCTGGTCGAACCATATGACTCCTTTTTTGCTTGTTGTCAATTGTAGTCTAGAGTTATGATTGGTATCACTCGCTACCAGAAGAACCTCAGCCCTTGTCCAATTTGAAACATCAGCAGCTCTGCAAGGACAATGTATGAACTCTAAATATCCATAAAGATAACTATGTTATAAAATTTACTGAAGTTTATTAATGCCCAAATGAAGCTCACATAATGTTATCAGTAGCCAGCGTTCGGAACCCATTGGAGCCAGTCAAGGATACAGATATATTTACTGACTGTAATGAACGTATATACAGAACTACTTTATAGGTCTTCCCTTGTTCAATATTCTGAAAAAGAACAAAATCAAAGGATCCAAATGGCAACAAATTAGTGAGATATTAGTCGAGATAAGTTGCAAAACTCTAAAAAATAAAAAAATAGAAAAAAAAGGACATGCTAGAGCGGATAATGTAAACTGAAAACTCGTGCAATATGCTAATTCTTAACAACTATTAAGTATAGCATGAAGCTGACTTCTATAAACCGATGACAATTGATTCAACAACTTTCTATAATAGGACAGCAGAATTATTTAGGATGAGCTGCTAGGTTGTAAATTGGAGGATTTTGCAGGAATGGTGTAAAGGGGGCTATAATTCACAAATGTATGTACTTTCTGTACAAGACAATAAACTGGGGGCCAATAAGTCCCATTTTTGGAGACACAAAATCAAGATAAATGAAAGAAAACCTATGAAGATATAATGTTTGAGGGACAACAGGGCAATGAACATATGAGATACAAAAACCAATATGAATAGGATAGTGTTTTGGCCTTGCATGGGTCAATTCTCTTATCAAACATGCTTCTGAAAGTAAAACTAAAACTTGTGCATTTTCTCATGGTTGGCAAGAAAAATAGGTTAAACTAATCACATTCTAGGTTCTAATTTGAGAAATCCATATAAAACTTGTAAGCTCTAAAAGCTCGCCCCCATCAGAATGGCTTCTGGCATAAGCAGTAAACACATGCCCATTCCAATTTCACATATCACACGAATCCATAGAGTGCATTTATTCAAAATTTATTTATGCATGGGAAAAATGAGTCAATTCTGCAGACAACATAATAAATCAAAAAAGGATTAGGAGACAGAAACTGAACTTTCATGTACATGTCAGATGATAATAATAATTTATTTTTATCTTACCATTTGCATGAGATGGAAGATGAAGCTCAACATGCATAATGTCAAGCATACTACTGTAACTGCTGATTTACTTCCTAACTAATTTTGTTTTGCTTTTCAAATGTTTCAAGTGTCTATTACATGCCAGACCAATGTCATCCATCTAAAAGATGTCCATCTTAAGAAAGTTCAGTAATTGTTGAGGAAGTGGCATGCCAGACGTTGGATATGGAAATTCTTAATGAGTGTGTCCATGCTATATAGAGAAAGAGAGCAAGATCCATGGTGGCAGTATTGCAAAATAGGTGGCAACTTCTTACCATGCCCCAGAATCCAGGATTAAAAATACCAACTCCTCCAGTTGGACAGACTTTGGTGCCTTTGCTGTCACAAAACACCTCCATCCGAAGTGCAACTTTGTTTCGATCAAAAGCATGATGAGCGGTCAGTTGATACAATAAGAGAGAATCATCTCCAATGACAGACCAAGGGTCGATATTGGAGGGAGTGTTAAGGCCCCCAGATTCAAAACCTGAAACACAGTTTTCATGAAAATCCATAATGTCCATATATCCACGTGACTATGAAATGAGACAAGTATATTTCCAACTAAAGAAAGTATATAAAGCCCCCTCTTAAGCACAACAAAAAAATGTAACAATAGACACTGTAATTTTAAAGGACCTCCTCATTTACAAAGTAGTGTAAGGGAAAAAGAAAGGTAATGAAGTGCCAATGCTAGTTGGGCCATGCAGACAGACAGACAGAAGCACAGAATGCAGCTGCAAACACACAAAGCATTTAAGCATAAATATTGTACCTTACCAATTGCAATTAGCAATAGTAGGTACATCACCAATCCGCAGACTGAGGTAATAGGTCTCTATCTGAATGAAAAGTTCCAACTTCGTCTAAGCAATTTTACCGGAAACCAGGGAGAGGGCAAACTGCACATGGAATGGCTGGGTTTTGTTGTATGTATCACTTTATGCATTATTGATAATATAATGAATGGATTCAAAACAACATTCACTAAGTGAGTAGTAGGGAATAAGTAATAAATCACAAAGGTACATAGGATAGGAATGGTGTATGTCTCTATCCAGCAGACAGTTTATCCCAATTTGTAATGTTATCAAACACAATATTGAAGGAGGACAAATTAGAATTCCAGGACTGTGCAGCAGTAGTTGTACAAGGAATTCTTTCAGAAGAAAAAAGCTAGTGTAAGAATCTGTAAAATCACAAACATGTCTCTAGTATCCTTATTAATAACTGAGTCACGTTTAAAGTTTTTAACCACTGCCATCTGCAGTCTAATGACTTGCGTCCTAATCTTTTCTTCAGGCTCATTAAGGCGTAGTAGGCTTATTGATATTAACAACAGACTAAATACAACCACAAATAAAAACAGATACTCATTTGTATTTCTTTGATTTTCTATTTCCTAAGAAGAATCAAGAAGATTTAGAATAGACCTCTGTTGCTGACAAGTTCTGCCCACAACCCACCAGCCCCAGCATGGTTAATTTCCTGCAAGATGGCATTTCAGAGAATTGTCACTCTCCACCATGAACTATATAAACAGCAAAATATCAAGTGGATCGGATATGGGTACCTATCAGGTCTATAAACTCATATGTTCTTTCATAACAAAATAATACAAAAATCTGACATAGACTTGTGACATGGATGCAAAACTCCCAATCCCTCATCAGATTGATATAGGGCATCGATGAAAGGCAAGAGAGCACATTTAAATGAAAAAAACAGACAAAAGATTGATTGAGGGTTGTACTATATAGTAGTGAAAACAAGAAGCAATTTACAAAAGAATCACAGATTAGGAAATCAATAAAGGCAGTAATAACAACTATAATAGAAAGCAGAAACCACAGACCCCTTGTTCAAATATCATCAGAGTGAGTGAACAACCTCACCTCAAAGAATATGCCAAATAGAGTTTCGGGTATCTTCCATCCAGATGCTTCAGAAGCATTTACAAACAGCCGTGCTGTCTCATTAGTATCAACCTCAATTGCAGAACACCAATACAAGACACAAAACTGAATAAGGAAGCCCAGGATAGCTCTACAGAAAGAACCCATTGCTTCCTTCAGCACATTCAATTTTCACAGCAGCCTATTAAATGATGGACAAATAAGCCAATTCAGATACATTCTAATCACGGGGAGAACCACAAAGAGCAATACCTTCCACTATAAGCAAATTCTTGAACTTACAATAATTATTTAGTTAATAAATATACATCATATTTTGAGTGAAGTGATCCATTCAATGGAATATATGTAGGCAGGTCCGAGTCTTCCTCGGTTGAAGTACCAAAACTCTGCCTCCTTTATCTTCTTCCTACCATCTGGGGGGAAAAGGATGAGACGGCATAGCGTGTCATTTCAGAACCATTTATAAGTGCGCCCTTTACTAAACGGAGAGACTAAGACCTTCCTTGCTCATAGACAAACCATCTTTAGTGAAGTCTCTTCTTCCCAACCTTTATCACTAAGTGAGAGTTAAAACTTGAGTTCTTGAAAATGACTCTTTGGTTTATAACTCTCACATTAATGGTAGTGGAAAGGTACCACTATTCAATGAATGGTTCCAACAACCCTCATCTATATAAGCAATGCAAGTGTAAAGGAAGCCATCATCCAAAATTATTACACATATCGGGATACATAGAGAGAGAGGATTGAAGATCCACTCAGAAAGGGCTAGTTGGATTGTAGAACTTGACACCACGAGCAATGTACAACCCAGAAAATTGACTGGCATGTGATAATTTTACGTTTGTGTATTAATCCATAATAATGTGTTTATTATTTATAAATATTATTTTTCTATCATCCACACCAATATAATGTCAACAATATTTAGATAGAATACTCTACGAGATGATTTTTGCCACAATCAACAATTATAAACATTTTTTACTTAACACAAAACACTATGTGTTTTTCTCCCAAGTGTTTATATCCAAGTACAAAACATCAAAGCTTTTAAAAGCGAATGCACAACTCAAGGCATTTTACCCCTCATGAGGCAAGGCGTAAGCATTTTGAATTTAAAATTTTAATATTTAGTAAATAAATTAAATATTTTAAAATAGTAAAAAGTGAACATTCACTGCAAAGAAGGAAGCTTGCCTTCTTACAAAGTGAAATTGGCATTTTTAGTTTTAGTGATTTGAGTTTTTTACTTGAGCATTAACTGTGTGTTTTTTTCTTGATTGGTCATTTATTTAATGTTTCTTATAGAATATAGTTGCAAAAGGGGTTCTTTCTTTTTTATTTATTTATTCATTTATTTTTATGTTTAAATCATTTACTAAACTAAGTTTAACAAGACCCCAAGACAATCTCTTCATATGCATACTGCTCATATGCTTATGCACAAGGTGCACTTACGGCTCTAAAAATCAAAGCCTTGATGTGTTTTACTTTGGAGAGTCTCAGTAAAACCTTTTAAAACTTTGCAAAACATGATTAGCAACAACTATTTACAAAAAAAAAAAAAAATTGCTCGATTGCTAATCACACTTTTCCATAGTTTTGAGAATACATTTTGTCCACACACTATTTTCTTAATTTTAAATATATATAAAAAAATATTAAAAAAAAGTAGACACTTAACAGCAGCAGAGAGAATCAGACTTGAAAATTGCTGAAGGGTTTAGATTAAAACAAATTATTGAATATTAAAATGATCGATAACAGTGCAAAAGAGAAAAGTCAAGTAACGATTATCGGTAAACCAATCACAGAGCATAGAAATCAACGATTACGCAAATTACTGGTACAGACCCCGAATTACTATAAAACAAACTATGATCAATCAATCATCAACAACAACAATAGATTAGAGAGTAAAACCTAGATTACAGAGACATGTTGAAATGGATACAAAGATCAAATTTTCCATCAAAACAAAAATTACCTGAAGTGAAGAGTCGGAGAAACAGAGAGAGAGTGGGTGTGAAGAGTGATGGATTGGGTGGATATGTGTATGCGCGTGGGTATATATATAGTATATACGAGGATAGAGGAGTGAGAGAGTGGGTGTTGCTTGGCGTAACAGGGGCAATGAAGACTTTATCCGGATGGCGTCTTTGCTTTCACGTAAGAAACAACAGCGACTACCCCAAACAGCTACAGAGAGAGTGGGTTTGGGTAAGTTTTCTGTTTTTCCAAAGTGTTTTTTTGGTTACAACGCAATGCAATGCGTGTGTAACTTAAATAAATTAAAATAAAATAAAATGCTTAATATATATTAGTTGTATTCTTAGGGTTATTTTAGAGTGTCTTAAAAAAATATATTTTTTTGTCTTTTTACGAAAAGATGTACAGAAAAATATAGAGGTGATATGATGAAAAAAAGATAAAAAGATGAATTATATAGGTTATGTCAAACAAGGCTTTAATATATATTATCGAAACAAAACCCGTGATGGCTCTCATCGGATCAATAGTACTGTCCAGTCCAAGACGGCATGCAATTTAAATAAGTAAAAATAACATTATCAAAAAATAAGTAAGAATAAAAGAAAATAATAATGCAATGTGTACTTTAGCTTAAGTGTTATGAGTCATCTCATCTTAAATCTATGGTCATGAGTTCAAACTTTCCTCACTTTTTTGTTTTTTTTTTTTTAAATATATATATATATATATATAAATATTGTCCTTGGCGTGAGATTAGTGATGATTTTAGTACACCAATTGAGACCTTTACTTAATAATAATATAAATACAGAACATAGATGTTTGTTACATTTTTTTTTTTTTTTGCCAAGATTATAGAATATTAGTTAATTGTTAATAAAGTTACATGTCAAGATTATAGAATGTTAGTTAATTATTAGTAAAATTAAATTACAACTTAAAAAGTTCCTCATTACTGCATCAATTTGAACCCCCTCCTACTCACCACACCTAACGGTCAAAGCCCAAGGTCTAGTTGGTTGCATTTATTAGAGGTGATTTTGGGTGGATTTTTCAGTGATTTTAGGTTATGTTTGCTAAGTACTTAAAAAATAGTTAAAAAATTAAAAAAATTATACCAAAAAATCAAAAAAATTTCTTATTTTTCATATTTTTTGTACTTTTTTTTTTCCAAGCAAGGACCATGTTTGGTTTGTGTTTTAGAAAGAAAAAAATATATATATATAATTTTTTTAAAAAAATGAAATTACTTTGATAAAAATAAATATAAAAAATTTAATTATATTTTTTTTTCCTGACCACCCAGATGATAAAATTATATAAAAATGATAAATATTTGTTATTTTTTTCACCAAATTAATTTTTATTGAAAAAAAAATTCTAAAACAACTTTCTGAAAACCAAACTAATACATGATTTTTATTTTTTTAATTGAAAAATCATTAAAAAAAGTCAATTTTTAAACAAACCTTTATTTATTTTTTTCTTTTTTGTACAATTTAAAAAAACTGATGTGCGTTTTTTTTTTTTTTTTTTTTTTTTAAAAAAAGTGATTCTTTAACTTTTTTACTTGATGATAAATAGACTTTTTTTCCTTTTAAATTTATTTAGCTAAAATTTAACTCTTTTTTTAGAACAACTCAGCCTTCATTTGGCAAGATGGTTGGGACTATTTAGCTTATTAAAAGATAAAATAAGTTAAAAAATTAATAAAACAAAATGTTACATCTAAATTATGATCATTTTACTTTTTCTCTTACAAAACTACAAAAAAAAAAACTTAAAATTCATCCCAAACGAAACTTTTTAAGTCAGGTTAAAATAGTCAAATTTTTTTAAAAAATGAGACTAAAAAAGATCTTGCCAAACAAAACAACTCCTTGTTGGTGTTGCTTATAGTTTTTTTGTTTGAGTTTTTACCTATAATTATATGCTATTTATAAAATAGAAATAACTTATATAAAAAATGTAATTATTGAAAAAGTGTTGCTATTAGTACCTCATAAATTATTGGACCCCTCAATTTTCAACTTATTTTTATTACAATAATAACTTCAAATAAAATTACTAAAAAAGGCATCATTAATTTTGAGACACCCCATCTCACAATTAAACCTACACACCCACTACATCATGAATTAGGGTTTATGAGAGCACCCACCTCCATCACTACTCATCCATTTTCTCCAAATCCCACCTTCAAAACCTACCTACCCTCAAAATCTTGAAAACCCTTTGGTGGCAATATTTTGGCGGTAACAGTGGTAACCACATGACTACCTACACTTCTCTGGCAATGACAATGAGTAGAAATTTTTCTGGTAATCACAACTCCATAAGACAAGAGGAATACAACAATAAAACCTTAGAGAAGATTCATAACTTTTATGTTGTTTTTAATTTAGAAGAGATTGGCCTTGTAAGGGTAAGTTTCTCCAAAAAAATGACAAAAATAATAAAATTTGTTCATCATTTTTTCAAGACTGAACTCCTGAACATATGACCGAAATTCGGGAACACAGGCCCTAACATTGTTTATTTATTCGGGAAAACCGAACATTTATTATTTGTTCGGAAATGTAAGTCCGAATATGAAAATTTCTTAACGCATTGAACAGTCAAAATTGTTAATACTTGTAGAAGTTTTCATTTTTTCAAGTTTGGAAATACAAGCCCGAACATTACTTATTTGTTGAAAGGCATTCCCGAACAAATAAGTAATGATAGGAAGAAGATGATAGAAATACAACCAGAATAATATGCACACAAAATATAATAATTTAAACATTGAAATTTAATAATAACTTACAATTGTTTAATGGAAGTAACTGCAAGGAGTTGTTTCAAAATACATAACTTGAAAATCAGAAAATAGGGTTTGACTAGTAGAGCTTAAAATAGGTTCTCACTCTAAAGTTTCGAACTTTTTTTTTCTCTTGTTTAACCTCTTCTTACAAATGACTAAAACATTACAATTTATAGAAAACTTAATCTAACTATGCAGCATGTGACTTGGAGTTGATCATGAGAGCAGCTGGCAGCACATGGGCAAAAGCAGGCTATCGGATGCTTTCGGTTGATTGACAAAAGTTGATGTAGCTTTTAGCAGATTGATTGACTGATGAACAGTGAAAGTGAATAGTAACTTTTACTATTCATTACTTTCAGTGGAGGCATGTGACTGGGGAATCAATATAAATACAAATTGGCAGCTTTTCTCAAAAGAGTATTGATTGAAGCTAATTCGTATCTATATGGAATCCAATGTTAACCAAGTTGACTAGGCAAATGGATCCTGTGCATCTTGAAACTCGAGTCCATATGGGTGTTAAGTAATTGAACCTTTAGAAGAGTTTGAACTTTCTAAACTTTTTTCTGAACTGCTGTTATCAGAATCTGATTAGGCCTGGGCTTGATTAACAAGTAGACGAGCCATTTTGAGCAGCTCATCTTTGGATGACTTTGACTTAGATTTATTCTGGGGCTTGACTTTGGGCTGAGCTGAAGATTTATCCTTTGGTTTAGCAGTTTTGGGTTGTGCTTTATCCTTGGGTTTAATCTTTGACTTGGATGATTTGGGCTTACAGCCACTGGATGAGGGGTTTCCAAGGTTGACTGTAGGAAGTTGGCTTCCTTGGGTGATTGAAGCAGTTGGGTTCTGCTGAGCTTTAACCATGGCATGTGTAAAAGCATGAATGTTAATCGGGAACTCAGTTTGAACAATTTCAACAATGCGAGAAACTTTGTAAATATCCCACCATTTAACCGTATGTTGTCGAAAGACCACATTTTCAGCAATACCATAGTGCCATTTAAATATCCAAGGAATTTTGTATTTGGATATAAAAATGAGCAGTTTAGAGAATTGCCTTTGTTGAGGAGTGAATGGGAAAATAGTTGAAAAGTAGTTAATTTGTTCAATTAGAATATCAGGGAAGGTATCTGAAATGGCACCATAATGTGTCCACCATCGCAGAAACCAAGTAGGTAATTCTGATTTGAACTTTTGATCAAATTGAATAAACCAGGAGTGACTAAATGTATTAGTTTGATATAGGAAAACTTTGAACCAGGCATCAATATAGTCATAATAACTAAACTGAAGAGAGTGATTAGGTAAATCTCGAAGTTGATAAGGAGAACCCCATTCAACTAAGGAAACAATATTGAATGTACAAGGAATGGTAAACAACTTTACTAGTGTAGATACGATCATAAATGGGTTTAATCACAATGGACTCATGGTTTAACAGGATGTCTTTGTAAAAGGTGATTGTTTTCTCTGGATGGAGAGGCACAAAATGCCATCCAGGAGGAAAATAAGATTTAACTAGGTCATTAACAGACTGACTTTTTGGGTGACTAGGTTCTTTGAAAAACAGATTAGTAGTGGTGGATTTAACATAATCAGAACGGGTTTGTTTAATAGGATTAGGAGGGTATGGAGTAATTGCTCGGCTGGATGAAGCAAAAGGGTCAGTAGCCAAAGCAGATGTATAACTAGGTTTAGGAATGTTACCAAGAACCTGGTAACGGTTAACTAGTTCAATAGGATGGTATTGGGTTACTAGCTCCAAAGGAGAAGGAACAAAATGTTGACTAGATTGAACCAGGGCTTTGGAAGGAGGCCTGGGGCGAGACATCTGTTTAATAGAAACAAGGGTTAGTAACAAAGATTAACAACCACTAAAGAGATCTAAATAAGCTTGATGGTAATCCAAACAGTTGTAATAATCAGCAAGTAAATAACGGCGAACTTGGATTTGATGGTAGTTAATACATTGAGCACGGGGTGTAGTCTTTCTGGCTAATTTTAATCGAGCAATACGATAAGCAGTTTGGTGAATAAGCTCACGTTAATAGGTAATTTGGGTTTTATGGTAAGTAATAAATGGAGTGGTCATCGCGTTCCCCTCTGTAAGAATTTGCGGGTAAGAAAATCGGGAATAAAATTTTGACAACCAGGTATATACTCAATA
This sequence comes from Camellia lanceoleosa, assembly GCA_025200525.1. NCBI lineage: Eukaryota > Viridiplantae > Streptophyta > Magnoliopsida > Ericales > Theaceae > Camellia > Camellia lanceoleosa. Next base: position 146,648,993 of record CM045767.1, read on the forward strand.
TCAAAATCAAAAATACCTAATATAGATTGCCATTAGGCAAAAATTTGCTTATTAGCAAGATTTTGAACATCTTTTTCTAAAACATATTTAGCAAATTTGCAATCAACACGAAGTAAATACTTTTGATTTAATATATCATCTTGAAATTTACTAATACATAAAACAGTACATAAAATTTCTTTTTTAATAGTACTATAATTTAATTGTGCTTTATTCCAGACACCAGAAGGGTAACGGACAAGTTGCTCAGATGATTGAGGAGTGACCTTCTGAAGAAGAATGCCACCATAACCAATATCAGAAGCATCAGTTTGAATCATTTTGAATGAATTTTCAGTATGAATACCAAGACAAGGAAGAGACTTGACATATTGTTTGACTTGTTTAACAATAGAAGTATGAACAGAAGACCAAGGAGGAGGATTATCTTTCAACCGATCAAACAGAGGTTGACAAGTTTTCCTAAAGTCTTTGTAAAATTTAGCAATGTAATTGAGTGAACCTAAAAATCGTTGTAATTGGATTTTATTTAAAATTTCATCAGAAAATTTAGACGCAAACTCAATGGAGCGACTAATAGGTAAAATGGTATTGTGGTGAATATCATATCCTAAAAATCTGACCTTAGTTTGGAACAATTTAATCTTAGGAGCAGATATAACAAGACCATGACTTTTAATAGTGTAAAAGAATGCAGTTAAATGTTTCCAATGTTCACTAATGGATTTGGAAAAGATTAGTATGTCATCTATATAGACAATAGAAAAATGACTAAATGGGTTAAAAATATCATTCATTATATTTTGAAATTCACTAGGAGCATTTTTTAATCCAAATGGCATTACATTCCATTCATAATGACCAAAAGGTGTAGTAAAAGTAGTTTTATATCTATCTTGAGGATGAATTTGAATTTGCCAAAAATCACTTTTTAAATCAAATTTACTAAAAATAACAGCTTGACTAAGTCTTTTAATCAGATCTTTTTTATTAGGAATATGATATCTAATCCATTCTAAGACTTTATTTAATGGTTTATAATTAATGACTAGGCGAGGAACACTTCGTTCTAATTCATCATTTTTATTAAAAAGCAAGACAAGACCATGGTGATTTACTAGGACTAATAATGCTATTTTTTAATAACTCATTAATTTCTTTTTTACACATTTCGACTAATTCATTATTCATTTGAATATGTCGAGATTTAGTAGGAATTTGTTTTTCATTAAAATTTTTAATATATGGTAAAGTAACTACATGTTTTTTCCTATGCCAAAAAGCAATGGATAAAGTAGAACAAACAGTTGTTTCTAATTTTAATTGAAATTCTTTAATTTGAGATATAAGAATAGGATTAGTTAATTGTTGATCAATTCTTTTATAATTGATTTCTTCTTTGAGAAAACGTAACTGACGAGTTAATCGATTAAGAGTGTGCGAAATAGAGTAATCTTTTAATTGATTTAATTCTAACATTTTAGGAGGTGATAAAAATTTAAAAGTAACAGGCTATCCTAAAACATGAGTAGTTATTCCCTCACTAGAGGTAGTAAATGGATATAATAAGAATATAAATGGTGTGCCTAAAATAACTTTATCTGTCATATTTTTGACTAAAACAAATGAGGTTTTAAAACAAACATTATTTTGGCATATATGAATTTTGGGTAATTTATATTTAATATGCATTCGACTACCATTAGCAGAAGTTAATTTTTCACGACATTTTTCATAATATATCGTAGGGAGTAATCCTTCTTGAATACAATTAAGATCAGCACTAGTATCGATTAAGGCAATAACATCTAATTCAAAATCATTAATAATAATTTTAACTTTTGAATACCATTTTTGAATATGAATTTATTAATAAGATTTAATCTTTTATCTTCAAGGTTATGTGATTGATGTGATCTATTATCAAATAGTAAATTTTCAGGATTAGTAGGATCGGAATCATGTTCAGATACATTAGGGGATTCATCATGATTTTTTTGGAAATTATCTAAGCTCTTATTAAGTTTTAATGTAATAATTTCATCTTCTAGATGGCGGTTTTTATTTTGTAGATCTTTAATAGTTTGTTTAATTTGATTGATTTCATATTGTAAATCCTGCAATGTAATTTCTTTTTGTTTATTTTTAAATCTTTCTAAAATTTTAGATAGGCTAATAATAGGTTTATCAATCTTAGGTTTTCTATCAGTATTGGTTAATAAAGATTTTAATTCATCAGTATATTTTTGTTTTAACTCTGGATCTTCTAAACGACTAATTAATTCAATAAGAGCAATTTCTTCTTAATTTTGTTTAATAAGAATAGTAATTTGTTTAACATGTTTGCAACAAACATCATTACAACTTAATTCAATATTATTATCAGTACTATCACTAGGTGGATGGTAATCAGATGAAGTATCAGGATTAGCAGAAGAGAAATTACTAACAGATTGATTTAATTGAAAGATTTCATATAATTGATTTTTGGATTCATCATTAATTTGTAGTTGATTAACTTTATCTTTTAATTTTTGTTTTTCTTTACATTTATTAGAATAATGATCTTTTTTACCACAATTATAACAAGTAACATCTTTATTAGATTTAGATCTTGGATGTGATTTCTTATAATATTTCTTTTTGGGTTTAGTATAAAATTTATCATTTGATTTTGAAGGTGAATGATTCTTTTTGTATTTATTAGAATATTTGAAAGATGACTTATGTTTAGTGTATTTATGTTTTTTACGGCGATGGGTGCTACTGGAGGTAAATCATATTGTTCACAGAAATTACCTAATTCGTATTTAGCCTTATATTTATCTTTAGCAGCTTTTTGACTAAGCTTGAGATCAATACACATTCGTAAACCTTCTTTTTGAATAGTACTAATGATGTCATCATAAGTTAAATTATCATATTCAATGACACCAGTAGGTTGACTAAGTATATCTTTGATTTTATGAGCAAAAAGACTGTGTAATTCATTTATAAATTTTTCTTTCCAAAAGGATTTAGTACAATCTTCTCTTAACATAACTCGGGAGGTAAAAACATCTTTGTACCATCGAAAATCACTTAATGTAGGGCAAGTAAGATTACTAAGTTGATCATGTATGCGAGAATAAATATTAGTAGAGGTTTCTATGAAATGTCGGACTATGGTATAGATTAATGTATTAACACCATCAGGTTTATAGTAACCAATAGTTTCATCAAAGATAGGTAAATCATGTTCATCTTTTTGATTAGCATGTAAAATAGATTCTCTTTGATCTTCAGTTAAGTATTTTTCTCACCAAGATTTGAGCATACTAGTAAAACCAGAAGTGATTAAAGAAGCAATTTCAGGTTGAGTGTAATCAGGGTAGTTACTAAAATAACTATTTGCAACCATAGATAAATGATTTAATTTTTGAAGTATTTGATCTTCACTAAGACTATCAATATTCCACTCGTATAATTTTTTAGCAGATACAGAAAATTGATTATTAAGATTAGTTTCTTCATATTGGAGATCAGGAGGAGTCGGTCTAGAATACCAGTTTTTAGTAAGAGATGTAGGATTAGGCTTAGGATAATGAATTTTATTCAGATTAGAGGATTGAAATTGTTGAGCTAATTGATTAATTTCATCATCAGTTGTATCAGTTTCAGATTGATAAGAAACAGTATCGATACTAGATTGTTGATTTAATACAGTAAGACCTTTTTCAGTAGAATGAGAGGCTTTCTCAGAAGTAGTTAATTTGGTAAGTAATTGTTCTATGGCTTTAACAGTAGTATTATCTTGGGTAACTAAACTATTTCGTTTGGAACGATTACTAGGTAGATTAAGCAAAGGTTGATCTAAGGATTGTCTAGTAGATGTATTGTTAGCTGAATAATCATCTAAATTGGTTTCTATTTTATCTAATTGTTTACCAATTGTTTTTAAACATTGATTAGTATGATTATTTTGTTCAATAACTTTTCTAATTTCAGGGTCAGTATTAGGCAGCTTAAAAGGAGTGGCTGGGACATCAGATCCTTGGTGTTCAATAATTATATTAGCTAATGGAGCATGACTAGAACTAACAGAAGTATTTGAAGAAGTTTTCCATTTATGTTTTGTGATTGTATTAACCTTTTTGTAATAGTTGTCTAAATATTCAAAGAAAGGAATTTCCATACTATATTCAATCATAAAATCATACCATTTTCTAGTAAGTTTAGATTGTTGAGTAGAATCATATTTAGCACGATAAGCATGTCTTTTACTCCTATGTTCTTTAGATTTAAATTCAGCATGTAATTTATCAAGACCAGGAATAAAAGATTTACTAATTGTCATTAATTGAGGATTGATTGGAGGTATTACTTCGAAATCAGTTTGAGTAGGAGAATTATTTGATTTAGTATCTTCTTCAGGTAAATGTGTGTGAGTAGAGTAAACAGGTTTACTAATTTGAGAAGTGGTAGAGTTATCAATGCCTTTTAATTTACTATGGGAGGGTTGACCAAGATTAATTTGACTATTTTTTCAAAATAAAGGAATATTAAATATTTCATCTTCAGTTTCAACATCAGTAGGTATACTAGAAGTACTATGTCTAGAAGATTGACTACCATTAAATTTAATACGGACTGAACCATCAGTAAATTGTTGAATATCTTGGATATCTTGACTAGTGGATTGTTGTTGATTATGTTTATAATTTTCATTGACCGTAATCTATTGATCAGGGAAAGTAATATCTTTCCATTCTATCATTTGAGGGGTATTTATATTAGTATCATTGTTGCTAGTTTGAATCAGTAATGTTTTATCTTTAGGACTTTTATGTAAAGTTTGAACATTTAAATTGGTTTTAATACATTTATAATAGACACGATAAATTAAAGCAATATTATGAGTTTTTTCTTTCATATTAGTAAATGAACCATTTAATTGAATATTTAAAGTTAATGCATCTAATATGTGTGGATCTCTAAGATTGAGTATGAAATCAGGAAAACAATTAAAATGAATAGGTTCTTTGTGAAGACCAGTTTCCACCATACCCATTAAACTATCATTATAATAAATAAAACGAGCATCTCTTAAATATAATAAAACATAAGCATTTTTACCTTGTGGAGTTAATGGTTTGATTCCAACTTGAATTAATCATAAATGAATAAAATTGTGACCAGTTTTTAAATGACGTTTAATAGTGTTAACATCAAATAAGTGCCAGGTTTCTCTAGGCTTTTCTAAAGCATAAACTTGTTCTAATGTTTTAACATGCAAATTAATATTAAAAGCAAATTGTAAAAACGTAGTTTTATAAATCTCTTTAACTGATAATTTTGGTATATTCCAACTTAAATCCAGTTTATCATTTTGTATTTCTAATTCTTCTTCATTAATTACTAATCCTTGATTAGGTATTGAGGACAAAGTTGTTGACCTAGAACTGACTGAAGAGTTACTTCTAAATAATTGACTCATTTTTCTTTAATTAAACTCTTTTACAGGAATCTTAATACATTGTCTAAATTTATCATGTTTTCACATACTAAGCTTTCACACATACCCATTTCGGAGGACCCCTAAAATCCAATATTGTCTAACCAAATGACTGACCAAGGACAGGGACGAAGATTGGGTGGCTAGTAACAAAGTGGAAAACACAGATATAATTTTGACAGATTAAGATGACTGGAAACAGATTAACAGACAAAAAATAGAGTTGACTCAACAGAAGTAGCACAACAGTAAGCAAGAGATAGCAACATGGCTCTGATACTGTGACACCCTGAACGTTTAATTAAGTAACACATAAATATTTAGAGTTATATATAATTATGATTGCATGTGATGATAAACTATTAAATAAATAAATATATAAATCTAATTTGGCATTGGGTTATTAAATATAGGGTTAATTAGGAATTATTATTTGGGGGCAAATTAACACATTTATAGAATTATAATACTAGTTGGGTCGAACTAAAGTTAAAAATAGTAAATAAATAATAATATTGCTAACAATAATAATAATAATAATCTGTAAAGTAAAATAAAATAATTAATTTTGCGATGATAAATGATAAGATGTAATTTAATTTACATTAGGAACACCACAAAATTTAGCACTAAAACAAATAAATACATAAATAAATAAAAAGAAAAAGAAAATTTGTAAGCTAGTATTGGCCCAGCAATGTTAGCCCAAACAAACGGCCCAAGTATATTGAGAGATCCATGCTTATCTAAAAAGATTCAAATCTTGGATTTGAATCTATAATTAAGAACTCAATCTTCTAGCATCATAATGGCCTCCATAGAGAGAGGGTACGTGGAATTCACATCAAGGCTCACTTAGCAGTATATAAGAGGCAAGGGTGTTGTGAATAAAGAGAGGAAAAAACGAAAGAAAAAAGAAAGAGAGAGAGGTACGCAAGGAGCTCATAAGGTTGTGATAGTAGAGGAAGGTTAAGAATCAATAGTAAGGTAAGTTTTATTATACCTTGAGTTACCATAAAATATTTTACATATGTTTTGACTTACCAAAATATGTTTTATACAAGTTATGTTTTATTAGTATATTAATAAAAGTTATATTTTATAAAGGTTTCAGTTACGCGGTTTTATTTCTAAACCCTATTTGCTTAAAAGAAAACTCATGGATATGTTTGTTTATATTTTAAAGAATATTTAACTATAACCTTATAAACAATTATGTTTTGTAAGTACCACCACGAGAGTCCCATGCTTTGGGGGACTTAAATAACTATTGGCCTCTGATTGACCATTTTGTGGTCCTCTGTTTGTCATGGATCCATTGACCTCTGTTCTGATTGTCACTTCTGTGACCTCTGTTCTGTTCTGTACTATACCGTGGTTATGGATAGTTATTTACACAATTTCTGTATTTCAGTTTCTGACACCTAAATGATTTATTTACCAAATTAAGTTATGTAACTGTTCTAGCTTAACTAACTATTCATGGTTATTTTGTTTTCCCTATACTCTTGGCATAATATTTCTCACTCTGCTGTGTGTTTATAGCTGTTCCCCTTTCAGGTAACGAGATGTAGGGGAAACCCATAACCCCACAAAATGGAACCTGCACATGGACTGATGTTGAACCACTATTATATCTTTCTTTTTTTTCTTTTTTTTTTATATTTTTGCTTCCTTTTGTTTCTATTCGGGGCTGGTCACTGAATAATAAAATAATAAAAGCCTTATAAATGTATATCCTCTTTCTTAAATAGTAAAATGAAGTAAAATTTCTGTTTACTTATTTTATTTTGGGGGACTTACTGATAAGTCCCATATACAAAGTTCAAGACCCAACTAATCCTCAAACAAAACACTTGCACCAATTAGTCCTATATGTTTTTAATTGTTACCAAAAAATCCTTTTCTTTTCTTTTTTAATTTACAGACACTGTTACATCTTACTACCGTCGGACTTCCGTCAAATGGTCACCAGAGACTCGTCGGGATGTTCAACATCACCGAGAAGTCGCCGGAGTATCGCCGGGAAGTCGCCGGAGTTTCGCCGGAAGTTCACCGGAGTGTTAAGAACGTTAATGGAAGTCGCCGGAATGTTCAGAACGTTCACTGGATGTTAAGAACATCACGGAGACTTACCGAAATGTCTAGAATATTGCCAGGAAAAAGAAAAGAATAAATGGAGAAATTAGAGCGAAAAAAACATAGTAAAATATGCTAAATATTGATAAACTAAAAGGAAAAAAAATGAAACGACAAAAAACAGTAACAATGGGAAAAACATATGCTATTTTTCAATTTTTGTAGAGTTTAAGCAAATAATCTCCAATATTAATCAAACAGAAAAATAAGTTTTGAAACTGTAAAATGTTACAGTTTCAAAGCTAAAATTTATTAAGTATTTATCATTATTAATCAAACTAAAAAACATGTTATGAAACTGTAAAATTTTATAGTTCTAAAGAATGTTATGAAACTGTAAAAGTTTACAGTTTTATACCATGATTCATTCCAGCATCAAAAAAATTTGAAACTGCAAAATTTGACAGTTTTAAACCATGATTCATTCCAGCACTAAAAAAAATTTGAAACTGCAAAATTTTACAGTTTTAAACCATGATTCATTCCAACACCAAAAAAAATTTGAAACTGCAAAATTTTACAGTTTTCACCGCCTGTAACTAAAACTCGAAAACTACTTGTTCAGAATTTGAAAATTTTCTCCATTAGAACAGAAAAAGTGAAGTGTATAGCAGAGAAAATATAAAAAAAATAAGAGATCGAAGGAGAAAGACGGATATTGTAACGACCCTCGTACTGATTACCGTTAAACCACTGAATTATATACTGATTACCATTAAACTGAACTGCTAATGACTGATAAGTGAACTGGATGAACTACTGAACAAACTGAATGAAACTGAAACTGAATAAGTTTGTCTATTGAATTGCGTGTTGCATCTGTTTGAGTGTATGATTATCTGTTTACATTTTATGTTTAAACTGCTAATTGAAGGCCTTATCGGCGGCCGATTTAGAAACCGTTTGATGTTTTGTAATCAGCATAATATTTGTGATTTAATGATATTTTTATCTGAAAATTGATTAGGAATGATTACATTAGATTAAAAGAGTAATTATGAACTTAGACGTATTTACCGAATTGCCATGGCTAGTGGACAACTTGTTTATCATTGTACTTGAGTCTATACACTTAGATAGACATTTGACCAGCCATTTCTTTCACACCCTAACCGACCAAACAAGAGAGCATAGAGAGAGAGAGAGTTCATCTTGGGAGAAATTGAATTCATCTTGGAAATTGGCTAGGAATTGAAGTGTAACTTGGCCTAATCTAGCTTCCTACCTTGAATCAACACTTAGGTAAGTGAATACATCATCTTCTTGCCATCTTGGAGCTTCATTTTGCATGGTTCTTGCTCAATTGTAGGATTAAACCATGTTTGAGTTCACATAGGTTGATTCATGCTAGAATTCATGCATGCATGTTGAATTTGTTGACTTTTGAAGTTAAATTCTTGGCTAATTAGTACATGCAAGCTCATAGTCATATTAAGTCCATGATTTCATCTCATTTGCCAACTATTGAGCTCTTTGGAGCAAGATTTAAAGATTGAAATTGGTTTGAAACTCATGCATTGCATGTTTTAAAGTGTTCTTGGATTGTTCTTTGAGAATGGCTTTAATTGATCAACCCTTGGCCCTTGCATGTGCAAATTAGCTTTTAAAACTTGTTGTACATTGAGTTTAAAGTGCTTTTCCAGAATTTGGGGCCAAGAGGTTGAGTTTTGGATGGTTGAATACTTGGTTCGAACTTGGGAGACAAATCTGGAAATTCCAGATTTTGCTTCCTCGCTCGAGCGAAGGATTCCTCGCTCGAGCGAGCCTGCGATTTTAAGCTCGCCGAAGCAGGCATCGAGCGTGGTATCGCGCGTAAAAATTAAACATCCAGTACTTTTACTGTTTCATCGCACCGCTCGGCGAAGGAGGCTCGCCGAGCGAACCCTTTGACTTTGGAAGCTCGCCGAAATCGGCGAGAATCGAGCGATCGAAGAAAATCTACAACCATACTTTCTTGTTTCATCGAACCGCTCGGCGAAGGAATGTTCGCCGAGCGAAGCCTTGATTTTGCAAGCTCGCTCGAAGCGAAGGCTCGGCGAAGGAAGGCTCGCCGGCGAGACCCTGCTTCAGCAACTTTTGAAAATGCCTTCCAACTGTATTTTTGCATCCTCATCGCATCCTAGGCATTCTTAGGCCTAGTTTAAGACATCTTAATGAGGATTTAGACATAGAACCACACCGAGGAAGTTTAGGGATTTAATTATCATCCTTTCCAACTGTAGACTTAGTGTGTGTTCTATTCTGTTTACTGTTTAGGGTTGGCTCTCGGGGACGCGCTCTAGCTGCTATAAGCCTAATCTCTGTGAGTAACAGATGTGTAAAGATATGTTCAAAATGGTTATCTTTTGAATACTGTTTACCGAACTGTTTACTGAACTGATATTATTTATTGAATGAATGTATGTCCTATTTCCTGAACTGTATTGTGGCATCCTTAGCACCTACTGTTATTATTTATTCTGAGCTCTGTCGGTTTCCTTGTGGAACCATACTGTTTACTGAATGATTGGCCATCATTACTGTTGGGTCTGTTAAGACTCGGTCCTTTTGGACCTATTGTTTATAGGCTATTGGATGTACCACATATGACTGTTTGACTGAAATACTGCAAGACTGAACGACTGTTTAAATGAACTGATTTCATTACTGTAAGGACATTCATTCACAACCTCTTTACGCATTATGTTATTCACTGGGCTTTAGCTCACTGTCTATATATATATATGTAGGTTCTCAGCAGCCGGACCAGAGCTAGGAGCGTGGGTCAGTCCCCAGTTTTGTCAGCCAGCCTATGTGCCTCACAGCGAGGTTCCGATTTTGCCATGCTATGGCTTTGGGGTCTTTTGTACTCCCCCTGTCTATCTCACTGTTTTGTACTGTTGTGGGACCATTGTATAGATCGCTCAACGCTTTTTTCTTATCTTGTTGTCAAAGGATTAAGTCCCTGTACCGACCGACTGTAAATGTTGTAAATGAATGCATAGACCGTACTGTTTTGGAACTGTATGAATGCATAAAAATGTTTTTGGCATACAGTTTTTTCACAGCTCAATGGACACTAATTATATACTGTATTGGCTTCCGCCACTCTGACTGCTTAATTCTTGATTAGCGGGCCTTTGGTAATCTCGGATTATTGGCGATTCTGATTACTAAACCCATAGGGCGGGTTTGGAGTAAAGAGTGGTATCAGAGCGATACCTAACCACGAGTTATACCGCACACACGTGTCCAAATGAGCTATAGGGTGTCCTAGAAAAGCAATTAGGGCATCTCATGAATTTGAAAAGTGTGTGCTTATGGTATCGAATAAATGTTAAAGCTGTTTAATTGTACAATCGTTTATAATGATAAGCTCATAATCGCTTTATAGTGAAATGGATAATGCAAATGGCTGAAGCATCATCCTCTGAGGCGAATGGCGGACTTGAACAAATGATGGGCTGGTAATTGAAAGATGGACCGACAATGCAGAACCAATGACCCCCACCTCCTCCTCCGGTGCAACCGGAACAGAATGCACCAAATGTACAGAATGTGAATGTTAATGAGGTGGATATCATTGCATTGACTCATAAGTTCAGCAAGATGAAACCGCCATCCTTTCAGGGAGGCTTAGAACCGCTAAAGGCTAAAGCATGGGTCCTTGAAACTGAAAAGCGGTTTGAAGTGTTTCCGTGCTCAGAAGCACACAAGGTATTGTTAGCCACCTTTACCCTGTAGGAAGAAGCTAGAAGGTGGTGGATGTTGACCCGTGATGCAAACACTGTAATGACTTGGGCTCAGTTCAAGGAGTCATTCTTTGAAAAATATTTTCCTCAGTGCATCAGGGATAGAAAGGTAACCGAGTTTGAACAACTGAGACAGGGCAAGACGTCTGTTGCCGAGTATGAGAAGCAATTTACTGAACTTGCTAGGTATGCCCCACACATGGTGGATACCGATTACAAGAAGGCCAGGAGATTTGAAGGCCTCAATCTTTGCTATCTGAGGATCGAATAAGTGTTTTGAAAATGCCAACTTTTGTGGGTGTTCTTGACCAAGGCTTTGATGGCGAGGTAAATATTAAAGAATGAAACAATCAAACACCGACAAGCGAATGGCAAGGGAAAAGCGGGGTTTCAAATTTAAGAAAGGCAAGCATAACCCAACAAGAAAGCAGAATCTGGGGTCGATGACTAGCCCGACCAAGGGAGTGGGTTTACTCCACTGCTCTATATGTGGCAACAAGCACAAGGGAGTTTGCTATCGATTGAGCTTGTTTGAGATGTGGCAAAGTGGGCCATAGGATTAAAGATCGCCCTTCACTCCACCGGCTAGTAGTAAAAGGCACCAAGCGCAGCTGACATCAAATGTAGCAAAAAGCCTAACCCCAAAACTAGGGAAAGAGCCTATGAGGTAGAAATTTGCCCTAATCCGGAGATGTTCAAAAATCGAGACCGTTGTGTCAGGTATCCTCTCTATTTGTGCTCAAAATGCATATGTATTGATTGATTCGGGGTCTACACATTCTTATGTGTCACATGCTTTCTCACGAAAATTGAATAGACCCTTAGAACCCATGAATTACTTGTTAGCTGTATCATCACCTGTTGGGGGATCCATGACATGTGCATATATGTATCCTGCTTGTGAGATTATTGTTGGGGATATGCATCTGTTTATTGATTTGCTACCGTTGAATATAGATCATTTTGATGTGATATTGGGGATGGACTGGTTACAAAAATATCATGCTACTATCGATTGTGTGACCAAGCAAGTTGTTTTCCGTCCACCGGGTTTGCCCGAATTTGTGTTTAGTGGAGTCGGAGTAGTACCTCCTCCATATCTGATTTCTTCTGTAAAAGCTGTCAAACTGATTAGAAAGGGGTGTAAGGGATATCTGTGTTCACATCTTGGTATGCACTCGATAATGTTAAAACCGATGTGAATTGCATTCCTATAGTTAGAGAATTCGGATGTATTTCGGATGATCTACCGAGGATTTGATTGACAGGAGATTGAGTTTCTTGTTGATGTAGTCTTGGGTACCTGTAGTTATCTAAAGCTCCCTCTGAGAATGGCTCCAACCGAATCGAAAGAATCAAGGTACAATTGCAGAACTGTTAGACAAGAAGTTTATCGGGCCCGATTTCACCGTGGGGTGCACTGTTTTGTTTGTGAAGAAGAAAGATGGCTCACGAGGCGTGTATTGATTCATGAATTGAACAAGGTAACTGTAAAGAATAAATACCCATTACCGCGTATTGTTGATTTATTTGACCGATTCTGAGGTGCACAAGTGTTTTCAAGATTGATCTCGGATCGGGTATCACCAATCGAAGTAAAACCGAAGATATTGCTAAAAGCGCTTTTAGAACAAGGTATGGCCATTACGAATTTTAGTTATGCCATTAGTCCACGAATGCCCCAAATGCATTTATGGACCTTATGAGCGAATTTTAAACCGTACCTTGATGATTTCATTGTGGTATTTATTGATGACATATTGATATATTCTAAGATCGTAGAAGAACATGAACAAGATCGAGACTTGCCTGCAGACTTTAAGAGAACGAAATTATATGCTAAAGCTGTCTAAATGTGAGTTTTGGCTTGACCATGTTATGTTTTTGGGACATGTTGTTAGCAAAGATGGAATTCTGTTGATCATGAAAATCGAAGTAGTGGTAGCCTAGACCAACCAATGTAACTGAAGTCCGAAGCTTTTTGGGACTGGCTGGATATTACAGAAGATTTGTCAAAGATTTCTCCAAAATTGCCTTACCACTGACTCAGTTGACACAAAATGGGATATCATTTGACTGGACTGACCAGAGGGAATCAGCATTTCAGGAATTGAAAACGAGACTTGTGACTGCACCAATTCTGACTCTACCTACAGGTACTGATGGTTACACTATTTTTAGTGATGCTTCTCATAAGGGTTTGGGATGTGTTTTAATGCAGAATGGGAGAGTTATTGCTTATGCTTCCCGACAGTTGAGACCGCATGAAAAGAATTACCCAACCCATGATCTCGAACTTCTTTGCGGTGGTTTTGCGTTGAAAATCAAGGCGTCACTATTTGTATGGAGCAACATGTGAAGTCTATACCGACCACAAGAGCCTAAAGTACTTTTTCACTCAGAAAGAACTGAATATGAGACAACGGAGATGGCTTGAACTGATAAAAGACTATGACCTCTGAATCTTGTACCATCCAGGAAAGCCAACACCGCTCTTGATGCCTTGAGCCGAAAGTCAATTGCCAACTTAGCTTGTTTGCTTACCGGACGAAGAATTGCTTCATGATCTGAAAAGTCGAAATTGAAGTTGTTTTGAAGGAACAAGGTGGAACAATAAAGCCATTCTTGCTCAACCCGGCCTTGATTGAAGAAATTAAAGAAAAACAACAACTGGATGATTACTTGAAGAAAATCATTGAAGAAAGGGATTCAAAACCGAAACCGGGATTCAAATTTGAGAACAATGTACTGAAATTTCAAGATAGACTGTGTGTATCGAGTGACACTGAATTGAAAGGAAGAGTTCTGCAAGAAGGCCACAGTTCGAAGTTTTCGATTCACCCGGGGAATACGAAAATGTATCAAGATTTGAAACAAAATTTTTGGTGGCCAGGAATGAAGAAGGAAATTGCTGACTTTGTGTCCAAATGCCTTCATTGCCAACAAGTCAAAGCTGAACATCAGCGACCCGCAGGCTTACTGCAACCACTGTCTATACCAGAGTGGAAATGGGAGCATATCACGATGGATTTTATCGTCGGATTACCTCGCTCCAGGAAAGGTATGGATTCAATTTGGGTTATTGTTGATAGACTGACTAAATCTGCACACTTCCTACCTGTCAAGACAATCTATAATGCAGATAAATTGGCTGTTATTTATATTGATGAAATCGTTAGACTGCACGGAGTACCTGTGTCTATTGTTTCAGACAGGGATTCGAAGTTTACATCGAGGTTACGGAGCCTCTGATTGCATTAGTCTTGAATTGAATTGAGTAGTGCCTATCATCCTCAGACAGATGGACAATCAGAAAGGACCATCCAGACTTTAGAGGATCTACTGAGAATGTGTGTTCTTGACTTCCAGGGAAATTGGGAAAGTCATTTGCCATTAGCTGAATTCGCCTACAACAACAGCTACCATTCGAGTATTGGAATGGCGCCTTTCGAGGCATTGTATGGCAGAAAGTGTAGATCTCCAATCTACTGGGCAGAAGTTGGAGATGGGCCATTGCTTGGGCCCGAGATGGTGTATGAAACGACTGAAAAGATAAAACTGATACAGCAAAGACTGAAAACCGCACAGAGCCGACAGAAAAGTTATGCCGACGTCAGAAGACGAGAGTAGAGAAGTGGGTGATCACGTTTTGTGAAAGTGACACCAATGAAAGGCGGACTCGTTTTGGAGTCAAAGGCAAATTAAGCGCCACGGTATGTTGGACCGTGTCAGTTATTGAGAAAATCAATCCGGTGGCGTATCAAGTTGCGCTCCTCACGAAATGGAGCATATGCGCGTCTTCCACATTTCGATGTTGAGAGACTATCTTGAGATCCGTTTCATGTGATTGAGCCTACTCGCATTGTGTTGAGTGATGACTACACTTACGAGGAACGGCCTATCTGATTGTGAACAAGCGGATCAAGAAACCGAGAACAAGGAGATTCCACTAGTGAAAGTTGGTGGCGAGAACCACGGTGGTGTGTATGCCACTTGGGAAAGGGAAGATGACATGGCAAGGAGATATCTGATTTGTTTCCATGGATCTGTTTTCTTCGGTGAAGGTAACTCGAGTTTAGAGGACTAAACTCCTTATAAGGAGGGAAGTACGACCCTCGTCTTGATTCTGTTAAACCATCAATTATATCTTGATTACCATTAAACTGAATCGCTAATGACCGATAAGTGAATGGATGAACTCTTGAACAAACCGAATGAAATCAAATCAAATCAATAAGTTTGTCTATTGAATTAAATGTTGCATCTGTTTGAGTGTATGATTATCTGTTTGCATTTTATGTTTAAATCGCTAATTGAAGGCCTTATCGTGCGATTTAGAAACCGTTTGATGTTTTGTAATCGAGATAATATTTCTGATTTAATGATATTTTTATCTGAAAATTGATTAGGAATGATTACATTAGATTAAAAGAGTAATTATGAACTTAGACGTATTTACCGAATTGCCATGGCTAGTGGACAACTTGTTTATCATTGTACTTGAGTCTATACACTTAGATAGACATTTGACCAGCCATTTCTTTCACACCCTAACCGACCAAACAAGAGAGCATAGAGAGAGAGAGAGTTCATCTTGGGAGAAATTGAATTCATCTTGGAAATTGGCTAGGAATTGAAGTGTAACTTGGCCTAATCTAGCTTCCTACCTTGAATCAACACTTAGGTAAGTGAATACATCATCTTCTTGCCATCTTGGAGCTTCATTTTGCATGGTTCTTGCTCAATTGTAGGATTAAACCATGTTTGAGTTCACATAGGTTGATTCATGCTAGAATTCATGTATGCATGTTGAATTTGTTGACTTTTGAAGTTGAATTCTTGGCTAATTAGTACATGCAAGCTCATAGTCATATTAAGTCCATGATTTCATCTCATTTGCCAACTATTGAGCTCTTTGGAGCAAGATTTAAAGATTGAAATTGGTTTGAAACTCATGCATTGCATGTTTTAAAGTGTTCTTGGATTGTTCTTTGAGAATGGCTTTAATTGATCAACCCTTGGCCCTTGCATGTGCAAATTAGCTTTTAAAACTTGTTGTACATTGAGTTTAAAGTGCTTTTCCAGAATTTGGGGCCAAGAGGTTGAGTTTTGGATGGTTGAATACTTGGTTCGAACTTGGGAGACAAATCTGGAAATTCAGTTTTGCTTCTCCTTCGCCGAGCGAGCTCATGATTTAGGCGCTCGCTCGAGCGGGCATCGAGCGTGGTATCGCGCGTAAAAATTAAACATCCAGTACTTTTACTGTTTCATCAGACCGCTCAAGCGAAGGGAGGCTCGCTCGAGCGAACCCTTTGACTTTGGAAGCTCGCTCGAGCGAGAATCGAGCGAGCATCGGGCGAAGAAAATCTGCAACCAGTACTTTTACTGTTTCATCAGACCGTTCGAGCGAAGGAATGTTCGCTCGAGCGAAGCCTTTGATTTTGCAAGCTCGCTCGAGCGAAGGAAGGCTCGCTCGAGCGAGACCCCTGTTTTCAGCAACTTTTGAAAATGCCCTCCAACTGTATTTTTGCATCCTCATCGCATCCTAGGCATTCTTAGGCCTAGTTTAAGACATCTTAATGAGGATTTAGACATAGAACCACACCGAGAAAGTTTAGGGATTTAATTATCATCCTTTCCAACTGTAAACTTAGTGTGTGTTCTATTCTGTTTACTGTTTAGGGTTGGCTCTCGGGGACGCGCTCTAGCTGCTATAAGCCTAATCTCTGTGAGTAACAGATGTGTAAAGATATGTTCAAAATGGTTATCTTTTGAATCATGTTTCAAGCTTTCTTGATCGATATTATTTATTGAATGAATGTATGTCCTATTTCTGACAGTATTGTGGCATCCTTAGCACCCTCATTATTGGTATTCTGAGCTCGTCGGTTTCCTTGTGGAACCATCATTTCTTGAATGATTGGCCATCATTCTTGTTAGATGCATTAAGACTCGGTCCTTTTGGACCTATTGTTTATAGGCTATTGGATGTACCACATATGACTGTTTGACTGAAATACTGCAAGACTGAACGACTGTTTAAATGAACTGATTTCATTACTGTAAGGACATTCATTCACAACCTCTTTACGCATTATGTTATTCACTGGGCTTTAGCTCACTATCTATATATATATATGTAGGTTCTCAGTAGCCGGACCAGAGCTAGGAGCGTGGGTCAGTCCCCAGTTTTGTCAGCCAGCCTGTGTGCCTCACAGCGAGGTTCCGATTTTGCCATGCTATGGCTTTGGGGTCTTTTGTACTCCCCCTGTCTGTCTCACTGTTTTGTACTGTTGTGGGACCATTGTATAGGCCCATTCTTTGTTTTCTTATCTTGTCTTTGTTGTCAAATGATTAAGTCCTGTCTTAATCACCATCAGTAAATGTTGTAAATGAATGCATAGACCGTCTTGTTTGGAACTCAGAATGCATAAAAATGTTTTTGGCATACAGTTTTTTCACAGCTCAATGGACACTAATTATATACTGTATTGGCTTCAGCTTTAATCAGATATCTTGATTAGCGAGCGTGCCTTTGGTAATCTCGGATTCTTGGCGATTCTGATACTAAACCCATAGGGCCGGGTTTGGGTCGTGACAGATATAGAGAGAGGATTGTACTCTGGCAATTATTTTTTGTTTAAATCTAGCCAAATTTGATGTAGATCTACTCAGATCTGATGTAGATCTACATCAGATCTAAGTAGATTTACTTATCTTCTTTGTCAGAAATATATCTTCTTCGCCGTCGGTGAGGGTGATGTCACGAGTTGATTTCGATGGTTGGTGGTTACTGGTGAATCCCGATCAATGGTGATCGTCGGTCACCCGTAATTATATATTAGAAACAGAAAGAGAATAAGAATGACGTGATCATCGATCGTCGTCCACAAAAAAGAAGATGAGAGAAAAATCTAGAAAAAAAGAGAAAGAGGAAAATGTAAAGAGTGAAGCAAAAAGCAGAGAGAGAGAGAGAGAGAGTGGAAAAGTAGGACTTTTGGGTTCACTCAAAATGTTGCTGAATTAAATAGTGTACACATATTTCAAATAAGACCTGTGGGTAATTTTCACTTTTATTTCCGCTTGCGCAGCTTAATTTACTACGAATAAGATTAAGTTAGTAAATTGTGATTCCAACCCTAAGCCCCTAGGGTTGGGTCGTGACAAAGGTGGTATCAGAGTAACGGTTTAAAAAAATATATATATTTTTTAATTTGATCAGGAAGTTTAAAAAGTTATAAATAAATCTAAAAAAAAAAACTATATAGCTAAGAAAATATAGTAAAATAAAAATAAAATAAAATAATAATAAATATTTACCTGCAATGTTAGTCTTTCTGTGTGAAATCTCATGTTTATCCTAGTGTTGTAGGAATGTTAGAGATTTATCTCGATGATGCTTTTTGGGATGAGCTCCAGGCCATCAATTTAGATAAAATCTTAGCCGAAAATCTTTTATTTCGATGATTTATCGGCCCATCTGACCCACCACTCTAGATCTGGGTAGCAGAAAATCTTTTGTATGCAGATCATGATATGTTCTAATCCCTTTTTGTTAACTTTTGTTTTGTTTACTGTAGGGATGGGACACTAACATATTTTGACTAATGTAATATGAATTGTAAAGAAATAAAAATGTGTGATGTTAGCATTTCATATGAATATAGATTGTGCTACATATATATATATATATATATGCTGCGTTGGGAATATAATGCCTTATTTATTACTTTGTAGAATGGCTAATAATGGTAATGGAAGTGAGTTATCAGTTAGTGGCACTGAATCGATGGAAAGAGTAATGGAAAGAACGGTTACTAGCTTTTTGCAAGCTTTGCAAACTAGCATCAACAATGGGACGCCGGAACGGCGAGAAGAGCCGGCTATCATAAAACAGTTCCAGGATCTAAAACCCACCACATTTACCGGCAGCCCAGACCCAATGGTTGCAGACGCTTGGATTAAAGACATGGAAAAGATTTTTCGTGCCTTACCCTGCACCGAGAGACAAAAGGTAACTTTCGCCACATTCACTTTCAAAGATAATGCATAGGAATGGTGGCTTCTCACTCTGGCCAAAGAAGAAATTACGACTTGGGCAAGATTCTTGGAAGTATTCTACAAAAAATACTTTTCAGATTCATTGCAAGAACAGAAGGCATCCGAATTCATACATCTTAAGCAAGGAACCATGACGGTGGCCAAATATGAGAGCAAGTTCACACTACTCGCTCGGTTTGCAACATACGTCATCCCCACCGAAACTCGAAAAGCAAGAAAATTTGAAGCAGGATTGGATGTTGGAATTAAAGACAGGCTTGAAGTTTTGAAGTCTTGAAATTGCCAACCTATGCAGAAGTGGTGGACCGGGCATACATCGCAGAAAAGGGAATTAAAGCCTCGCGTTCTGGAGAACCAAGCTACAAGAAGCGATTTTGGGATAGAGATAACAGAAGACCCAGTGTTGCACCTCATAAAAAGGTGAACATGGGCACAACTAGCTCAGGCCACCAAGGTCCTACCGACCTCCGAGGTGGCACTATTCCAAATTGCCCCACTTGTGGAAGGGCTCATTGGGGACAATGCCATCGAGACACAGGAGCATGTTTTAGATACGGACAGTTTGGCCACTTGCTAAGGGATTGTCCAAAGCTGGTTAATTCTACAACCAGCTCCTCTGGCCCAGCCAGGAGAGCCGCAGGACCTGGAGGAGAAAAGAAGGACCAAAACCACCAAGGTCGGGCTTTCGCCTTGGTACTTGGAAAATCGGAAATTACCGAAGATGCTGTGTCAGGTACACTTTCTGTTTGTGGTCATTTAGCTCATGTCCTCATTGACTCTGGGTCAACTCATTCTTTTGTCGCACCACACTTTGCTGCCAAGTTGGCATCAACACCTGAACCATTGGGATATATATTGTCTGTATCTTTTCCTTCTGGTAAGTCTGCTTGTAGTACAGATGTGTACAAATCATGTGCTATATCCCTAAAAGGCAAAAGCTTATACGTAGACTTGATTCCCCTCCGTATTGGGAACTTTGATGTGATTATAGGTATGGATTGGCTGGCTGCCAATCACGCCTCTATCGATTGTAAAGCCAAAAAGGTCTCCCTCAGGTTACCAAACCAACCCGAACTTGTCTTTGATGGGGCTAAAGTTTCTAACCCTTCCTGTATTATATCCTCCATGACAGCCCAACGACTTCTAAGAAAGGATTGTGGTAGTTATATTTGTTATGTGATTAATACACAAAAAGAGACCCCCACCGTTGATGTAATCCCTGTAGTTCAAGAATTCCCGAATGTTTTTCTCGAAGATCTACCCGGTATTCTAGTTGATCAGGAGATCGAATTCACCATTGAAACCCAACCTGGCACGCAGCCTATATCAAAAGCTCCTTATCGCATGTCGATGACAGAATTGAAAGAGCTGAAGACTCAACTCTAGGAACTCCTGGACAAAGGTTTTATTCGACCTAGTACCTCACCGTAGATAGCTCCAGTATTGTTCGTAAAGAAAAAGGATGGCACGATGAGATTATGCATCGATTACCGGGAGCTAAACAAGGTTACCATCAAGAATCAATATTCTCTGCCGCGAATTGATGACTTGTTCAATCAATTTCAAGGTGCACAAGTATTTTCCAAAATTGACTTATGTTCTGGCTACCATAAGTTAAAAGTTAAAACGGAAAGCATTGAAAAGACTGCCTTCAGAACCCGTTACGGGCACTACGAGTTTCTCATAATGCCTTTTGGCGTCATAAATGCCCCAGCAGTCTTCATGGACCTCATGAACAGAGTGTTCAAACCCTATCTTGATGAGTTCGTCATCGTCTTCATCGACGACATCCTCATATATTCCAAATCACCAGAAGCCCATGAGCAACACTTGCGAACGGTTCTACAAACGCTACGTGATCACAAAATTTATGCCAAGTTACAGAAATGCGAATTTTGGATCACCAGTGTACACTTCCTCAGTCACGTCATTAATAAAGATGGCATCTCGGTTGACCCCCAAAAAGTTGTAGCAATTGTGGACTGGCCATGACCTACTAGTGTGTCAGAAATCCAAAGTTTATTGGGTCTAGCTGGCTATTATCGACGCTTCGTGCAAGATTTCTCAAAAATAGCATCGCCCTTGACCTAGCTAACTCAGAAGAACACACCCTTTGAATGGATTGATAAACAGGAGCGTTGCTTTCAAAAATTTAAAAGTCGACTTGTGTCAGCCCCTATAGTAGCACTCCCTACCGAAGCAGATGGGTTCGTAATCTATATTGATACCTCATACAATGGGTTGGGTTGCGTTCTCATGCAAGACGGAAAAGTCATTGCTTATGCGTCACGATAATTAAAGACTCACGAGAAGAACTACCTGACTCACGATTTGGAATTGGCTGCGGTGATCTTTGCTCTCAAAATCTGGCGTCATTATCTCTACGGTACAACCTGCGAGATTTATACTGACCACAAGAGTCTAAAATATCTATTCACACAGGAACTGAATATGAGGCAACAGCGGTGGTTGGAATTTATGAAAGACTATGATGTAGAGATCCATCACCATCCGGGCAAAGCTAACGTGGTGGCAGACGCACTGAGCCGAAAGACAGAGATAAGTTTGGCACGTGCTCTCGTTTCCCACAAGATCAATGGGTTGCTTGCCAACGTAACCGTGAAGCCTACATTGATTGAAGAAATTAAAGCACGCCAATGGGAGGATAAACTTTTGAAGAAAAGGTACGAGGAACAAAGAAACACGCCTGATCCTAATTTCATTATAAGCAATGGGATACTGAAATTTCAGAATCGAATTTGTGTACTTGACAATTCGGAACTCAAGAAGAAGATATTAGAGGAAGCTCATAACTTGAGATTTGCAGTCCACCCTGGCAACACAAAGATGTACCATGATGTGAAGGAACACTACTTGTGGACCGGAATGAAAAGAGATATAGCAAGCCATGTTTCCAAATGTCTGCATTGTCAGCGTATTAAATAGGAGTGTGCGCGGTGCGGGTCGGTGTGGTTTGAAAGAAAAATAGAAACCGTATGGTGGGTGGCGGATTGATAAAAGTGTCACTAGAATTTGCCATTTTCCTTATAAAAAACCGGCGGTTCGGTTGGCAAATAATGACGGATTTGCCTCGGTGGTTCGGGCGGATTGGCAGTTTATAAAAAATAAATTCAAATTACAAAACTTAAATCAAAGAGTAAAAAAAAGACGAGAGATACCGTGATGTTAAGCATCTTGCGAAGCTTTCTTCTGATGCAGCAAGTGTAGCAACAACATGATAATATCAACGACTATGCTATCAATTCATTACAAGCATCTGTGGAAGCTACAATGATCAAATACAATACATAAAATTAATATCATTCAGGGTTTACAATATATTGAAAATGTTTATTGTTGAAAAGTATTTAGATTGAAAAATGAGCTGATGCAAGTTTGCAACATGGCCAGAAAAAAAAAAAAAAAAAAAAAAAGAGTTGGAATCCAACTTTATTTTGGATTACTGATATCTTGAATTCCCCTCGAGCAGTAATGTAATATTATATTCTAAGGTATAGAACAACAAGCAAACTTAAGTAAAAAAGAATTTTTAGAGTCTTATAAAATATGATTTAATAGCAGTGTGGGTTGGTACGGTTTGGAAGAAAAATAGAAACCGGCGGATTGATAAAAGTGTCACTAGGATTTTCCATTTTTCTTACCAAAAACCAGCGGTTCAATTGGCAAATAATAACGAATTTGCCTTGGCGATGCGGCTCGGTGCGGTTTCGGCGGTTTCGGCGGTATTATGCACACCCCTAGTATTAAAGCGGAACATCAGAGACCTACAGGACTGCTACAACCACTTCCTATTCCTGAATGGAAATGAGAGCATGTTACAGTCATTTTTAAAGAATGATGCAATATGGGTCATAGTAGACCAATTGACAAAGTCAGCACATTTTCTACCAATCAAAATCATGTACCCTCTGAATAAGTTTGCCATTTTATATATCAAGGAGATTATTCGGTTGCATGGTATCCCAGTATCGATCGTGTCTGACCGAGACCCTCGTTTCGTGTCTCACTTCTAGAATAAATTGCAAGAAGCTTTGAGAACTACACTGAAGTTCAGCATGGCCTATCATCCACAAACCGATGGGCAATCCGAAAGAACGATCCAGACGTTGGAAGACATGTTATGTGTATGCGTGTTGGACCTCAAAGGTAACTGGGATGAGCACCTACCTTTGGTGGAATTTGCTTACAACAACAGCTATCAAGCAAGCATTGGAATGGCGCCGTACGAAGCTCTGTATAAAAGGAGATGTCGGTCACCTCTGTGCTGGACGGAGGTCGGGGACAGGAAATTGTTAGGCCCCGAAATCGTGCAAGTCACAAGTGAGAAAATCCAACTCATCCAACAGCGAATTCGCACTGCTTAGAGTCGCCATAAAAGTTATGCAGATACTAGGAGATGGGACTTGAAATTTCAAGTCGGGAATCATGGGTTCCTCAAGATCTCACCCACAAGGGGAGTGATCTGATTTGGAAAACGAGGGAAGTTAAACCCACGTTACATCGGGCCATTCGAGATACTGGAAAGGATTGGTCCTGTAGCCTATCGCCTTGCACTACTACCTGAACTATCCAATGTCCACAATGTGTTTCACGTTTCAATGCTTCGACGATACCTTCGAGATCCAGAGTACGTTGTTGATTACGAGGATCTGGAAGTTCAGGAGGATCTCTCTTATGAAGAACAACCAGTGCAGATTCTCGATCGTCATGATCAAATTCTCCGAAACAAGACCATACCGCTGGTAAAGGTCTTATGGCAAAATCATCGCATCGAAGAAGCTACGTGGGAAACGGAAGGTCAAATGCGAGCCAAATACCCACACTTCTTCGAAAGTTAAGGTACGTCAAGTTTGGGGACAAACTTCTATTTAGAATGGGAGAAATGTGACACCCTAAATGTTTAATTAAGTACCACATAAATATTTAGAGTTATATATAATTATGGTTGCATGTGATGATAAACTATTAAATAAATAAATATATAAATCTAATTTGGCATTGGGTTATTAAATATAGGGTTAATTAGAAATTATTATTTGGGGGCAAATTAACACATTTATGGAATTATAATACTAGTTGGGTCAAACTAAAGTTAAAAATAGTAAATAAATAATAATATTGCTAACAAGAATAATAATAATAATCTGTAAAGTAAAATAAAATAATTAATTTTGTGATGATAAATGATAAGATGTAATTTAATTTACATTAGGAACACCGAAAAATTTAGCACCAAAACAAATAAATACATAAATAAATAAAAAGAAAAAGAAAATTTGTAAGCTAGTATTGGCCCAGCAATGTTTAGTAAATGTTGGCCCAAACAAACAGCCCAAGTATATTGAGAGATCCATGCTTATCTAAAAAGATTCAAATCTCGGATTTGAATATATAATTAAGAACTCAATCTTCTAGCATCATAATGGCCTCCATAGAGAGAGGGTACGTGGCATTCACATCAAGGCTCACTTAGCAGTATATAAGAGGCAAGGGTGTTGTGAATAAAGAGAGGAAAAAATGAAAGAAAAAAAAGAGAGAGAGAGGTACGTAAGGAGCTTATAAGGTTGTGATAGTGGAGGAAGGTTAAGGATCAATAGTAAGGTGAGTTTTATTATACCTTGAGTTACCATAAAATATTTTACATATGTTTTGACTTACCAAAATATGTTTTATACAAGTTATGTTTTATTAGTATATTAATAAAAGTTATATTTTATAAAGGTTTCAGTTACGCGGTTTTATTTCTGAACCCTATTTGCTTAAAAGGAAACCCATGAATATGTTTGTTTATATTTTAAAGAATATTTGACTATAACCTTATAAATAATTATGTTTTGTAAGTACCACCACGAGAGTTCCACGCTTTGGGGGACTTAAATAACTATTGGCCTCTGATTGACCATTTTGTGGTCCTCTGTTTGTCATGGATCCATTGACCTCTGTTCTGATTGTCACTTCTGTGACCTCTGTTCTGTTCTGTACTATACCATGGTTATGGATAGTTATTTACACAATTTCTGTATTTCAGTTTCTGACACCTAAATGATTTATTTACCAAATTAAGTTATGTAACTGTTCTAGCTTAACTAACTATCCATGGTTATTTTGTTTTCCCTATACTCTTGGCATAATATTTCTCACTCTGCTGTGTGCTTATAGCTGTTCCCCTTTCAGGTAACAAAATGTAGGGGAAACCCATAACCCCACAAAATGGAACCTGCACATAGACTGATGTTGAACCACTATTATATCTTCCTTTTTTTTCTTTTTTCTTATATATTTTTGCTTCCTTTTGTTTCTATTCGGGGGTGGTTACTGAATATAAAATAATGAAAGCCCTAGAAATGCATTTCCTCTTTCTTAAATAGTAAAATGAATTAAAATTTATGTTTACTTATTTTATTTCCGCTTGCGCAGCTTAATTTACTACGAATAAGATTAAGTTAGTAAGTTGCGATTCCAATCCTAAGCCCCTGGGGTTGGGTCGTGACAGATACCAAAGATGATAGGAAGAAGATGATAAAGTTATCAATGTCTTTTAATTTACTATGGGAGGGTTGACCAAGATTAATTTGGCTATTTTTTCAGAATAAAGGAGTATTAAATATTTCATCTTCATTTTCAACATCAGTAGGTATAGTAGAAGTACTATGTCTAAAAGATTATGGTAATCGGATGAAGTATCAGGATTAGCAGAAGAGGAAAACTTTGAACCAGGCATCAATATAGTCATAATAACTATACTGAACAGAGTGATTAGGTAAATCTCGAAGTTGATAAGGAGAACCCCATTCAACTAAGGAAACAATATTGTGAATGTACAAGGAATGGTAAACAACTTTACTAGTGTAGATACGATCATAAATGGGTTTAATCACAATGGACTCATGGTGTAGATTAATGTATTAATATCATCAGGTTTATAGTAACCAATAGTTTCATCAAAAATAGGTAAATCATGTTCATATTTTTGATTAGTATGTAAAATAGATTCTCTTTGATCTTTAGTTAAGTATTTTTCCCACCAAGATTTGAGCATACCAGTAAAACCAGAAGTGATTAAAGAAGCAATTTCAGGTTGAGTGTAATCAGGGTAGTTACTAAAATAACTATTTGCAACCATAGATAAATGATTTAATTTTTGAAGTATTTGATCTTCACTAAGACTATCAATATTCCACTCGTACAATTTTTTAGCAGATACAGAAAAGGCATTCCCAAACAAATAAGTAATGTTTAGGAATGCAAGTCCGAACATAAAAATTTCTTAACACATATGTCACGACCCAAACTCGCCTCTATAGGTTTAGTGTCGTAACCGGCCAGTAATCCGTGATTACCGAAGGCCTATTTAACAATAATAACAATAATACAATATAAAGGGGGAATTTGGGGGTGCTGCTGTGACTTAGTCACAACAGCAATTTGCTGTGCTTCTGTGAAGGATTTTTTCGAGTCTTTTTTGATAATCTGAACCGTTCATATTGTAAGGTTTGTTAAATAGATCATTCATGTAAAAAATCAAATTGATTGGAAATCTTTAACTTTATAACAAGAGTATATTTGTTTTTTAAGAAATAATAGGTTAACATTATCTTGATAATTTTTGTAAAACAATTTGAATTTGATCATAGGGTTACAGATTTATGATTCATTTAATTTTTTGTATGGATAATATACTCGACGAACCCTACAATATGACGATTCGGATCATCGAAAAAGACTCAAAAAAAGCGGCCACAGGCTCACAGACGATCGCTGCTGTGACTTAGTCACAGCAGCAGTCCCAGGTCCTATAAAGGGGCTGGCGGAAGCCAATCAATAATAATATAAATCGTCTAATGAACTGTGAAGACCTAAATGGAAATAAACTTTCATATATATAGTTATATACACAAATACTTATGTCCAAAAGTACATATATAAGACAATGTGCAAGTTGGGGAATTAATCCCATCATCAAAAAATGTATAAACAAAATCTGAAACATTCTTTACACTTAGCAAAAACAAAAGGGCGAAATTGAATTACCCAAAAAGCCTTGACTCGAGTAGGTTCAGAACCTCGTTATGAGGCACAATAGTTGGTTTGACAAAACATAAGTTCGGGTCGACGACCTTAGTTTTGACCCGGTGCTTGGCCACCTACATATATATAATAAATTGTGAGCTAAAGTCTAGTGAATAACAAATACGTAAAGAGGTTAAGAATGATGTCCTTCAATCTTTGAAACAATCGATTTCAACACAACTTTTCAATTAATGTCATTTATTGATCAATCGTTCGATTCAATCAATTTAATCGATCAATAATTATATAAGTCATACGTGGTACATCTGATAGTAACAATAAACTAGGTCTTGAAAGACCGAATAATCAATTGATGGCCATCATATAATAACAATAGTTCTAAGATTGGAACTGACAGAGATCTCTGTATCAATAATAATAACAATAATAATATGCTATGGATGCCACGAATACAGTTCAGAAATTAGGATCATTATTCAATCGATAAAAAGGTATCATTTCAGAAAACAATATAATTTATCAATCAGAAAATAAATACGATTGAACATATCTTTACAACAGTGTTACTCACAGTGGGCTCCTGAAAACACGTGTTATTGGTTCGGCATCCGACCTAAACAAATAGAGTCAAGCATAATAACTCAATTACACTCATATCAATAGCCAATTCTATCTGATTCGGTTGTCACTTATTTGATAACTAATCGTCTTCACTAATTCGGTTTTAATGTTTCATTTATTCAATCTAATGCACTAAGAGATGCAATTAATTATAAAAACACTTTAAAACCATGAAAACAGAGGCCCGGAAGATGGAAAAGAGAAGCGAAAAACAAACCGGGTTTACCTAAAAAGGGCCGCACGTGCGGGGGTCGCAGCTGCACGTGCGGGGACATCACCGCACCTGCTCCCACAAGTGCAATTTAAGCAGAATGCACCTTCACGCTGCCCTGTTTTCCACATCGCAGGACCCAAGCACGCTTTTGTTGCAATTACAAGCAAAATTGCTCTGTTTGGGGCAGTGCATTTCCTTACAAATCCAAGCTCATTTTTCATGTAATTCACCGTTAAAACTTAACTTAACACCTTGAATGAAACATATTTGGTTTAAAACAAAATTCATGACTTTAATGCAAAACTCAAATCCATGTAAAGGTTCAAATTCTTAAACTTTAATACAAAATCACTTGCTGTGTAAATTGAGTTTCAAATTGTGAATTCATGGAGCTTCCTACTTGGTTTTTCAAAACCCATGCAAGAAACCAAATGTAGAGAGAAGGTTGTTATGGAATTTATGCCATGCATGTGAAATTTGGGAGTTAATTCACTCATTCTTTACATGCATGTAGGAAACCTTCAAGTACATGGACCAAACTTCAATCAACTCAAATTTTCTTGGTTAATCTAGAATGTTTAAGAGTTATGAGCATGATCTTACGACTTCATGAGATTAGAAAGAAGAATTCTTACCTAAAGTAAACAAATTGAGGAGGTTTAATCTTCAATTTCTAGTTTCTCTCCCTTTTCTTTCTCTTCTCTTTTTCTCTTAGTTGAGTTGACACTCTCAAGTCTCTCTTCCTTTCTCTCACTGCGTGTGGAACACTAAGGCCACCAATTCTCCTTTTACTTCTTGACTTTAATTCCTTGTGTGTGAGTGATTTTCTGACCACACTGCCCTCCTTAGTAATTCAGCTATAGAACACAGGCAGAATAGATGGCACCTTGCTATCCTGCATAGAAAGAAAAGGCTCCGGCGGTGGGTCTTCCACCCGGGGGCACTCCGACGATCAAGTCAGTATATCTCTCAAAGATAATCAAGTATTCAACTCACAAGCTTGAGTCTTAAAAACATACCTTAGACCCATAGGGGTGCCTCTCTTTTATAGCCAATACAATCCTAGTCCCAATAGGAGCCTAACTCCAATGGACTCAGAATTATTGCTAGTCTGGAACTCCCAGTGAAATTAGGATAAACTCTCTAAGAGTTTCATCTTTACCCAAACTGAAGTCTTCTCCCAATCTAGGACTCCTGTCCTTTATCCGTTTATCCCGGATTCCGATATCTTTGGAGATAACCTCAGCAACTCCGAGATTACCTCGGCATAACTACCACGACACGTGGCACCTCGGTTGATACGTTGGCGTCACCATGCCACGTGTTAGTACTCAGAAATATATTCCCACATTTGCCCCTAGGTTCTATTATCTTGGCATTCTGAGGTGATGGAACCTATACCGTTAATTCTTTTCAATACGTCGGCATGAGAACTCTTCAGCCGAGATCATTCTCTTTAAGCCGACATGTCTTCTTCCAAGAACAAGAATTCAAATGAACTCTTCTACGCGCATGAGCTGTCTTGCATCACTTCTCAACCGTTTCTCTTACGTGTTTTATCTTCATTGGCCCGTGCCTGTGACGCGCTTGTAAGCCGTCTTTCATCTGTCTGCGCCGTCTGACGCATGCGTTGCTCTAGGTGCAATAAATGCCTTATTTTGCCGCCGTTTCATATTTTTGACAAAAACTCTTGCCTCTCTCCTCTGTCTCTTCACCTTTTCACTTGTTTACTTGCTTTTTCTCTCTCTAAAGCTCTTTCTTCTTCGAATCTGCCATTGCTTTAAGCTCCAAACTCTGCAACTGTCTTTATTCTGCCATTCCTGCGAAGCTTTCGCTGCTGTTTCAACCGTCGTCTGTCCTCAGCAAATTTCATTCCGGCCTCACTTTATCTGGTAAGCAACTGGCCCTTTTTTCCCAGTTCTTGATCGTTTCTGGAATTTCCTGCTTTTACTGTTCTGCTCAAGCATTTAATTTGTGAATCATTTACCTGAGTGCATCTTATTTTATGATTTTGCACATGTCATGAACACTTGTACTGTTTCACCACTATTCTTGGCCCTCAACCCTTTGTAATCTTCGTGTTTCTAATAACCCATTTTTTGTTCTTGAATCTGAAATTTCGTCTTTGTTTTCTGCCTTTTGTATTTTTTCCAGATCTGTGCCCTTGATCTTCGTCTTCATAGTTTTAGGTTTGGGATTTGTTTATAGAACCATCGATTCTTAGGAAAAACTGAAACAAGCCTTACCTGTAATTACTCAGATTTGTAGCCGAGGTTCTTGCCACTCTTCTGAATTAACTCTCTTCTGAAACCAAGCCCTTTATATTTAGATTGACGCCATGGGCATGTGGAGACATAGGGTAAACACCCCAACCAAACTCGAATTCTTCAGGCAAGAGTTCTCCATCCTAGATGACGTCCACCTGAGACTAACTAGGGAGGATGACTCTATTATGCCCACTGATGATACAATGCCTTTTTCCATTGTTGCTTTCGTTGAATGTGGACTTCGGCTCCCACTAAATCCCCTTTTTCGTGAAGTCATTCACTACTACACCTTGAACCCTATGCAACTCACCATCAACTCCTATAGAGTGCTTAATGGTATCATAGCCTTAGCTGGGCAGGAGAATGTTAGGATCACTCTTGCCGACATCCAATACTGTTATACTATGTGCGCCCTTAACCTGAAAGAAAAAGGTTACATGTATTACCTCAAGCCGAGGTCCACTGAATTCAAACTTGTAGCCAACCTCCCAGACTCCAACAAAGGGGCTGGAGATGACTATCTTATTGCTTCTGAAAATTGGGAGTTTGGCCTAGACGAAGATGATCATCTTTACCCTCTTCTTCGAACAGTTAAAGAGGGTAAGGGTAAGAGCCCAATGCCAATTACTTAGTTTTTTTTTTTTTTTTTTTTCAAGTCTCCAGTATTCGATCTGTTTCTAATGTCTTGTTCTCTTTTTGCAGACGTTCGCGAGCCGCCGAAAATTTTTCGCCAATCTTATGTTCCTAGTAAGGACCTAAAAAAACTGCTGGACTTGCCAGTTCACAAGATAAAAATGCCTTTTCTTCTCAATTTTATTCCAACATACAAGTTGACTTTACCCGACGTTCCGAGATCAAAGAAGAAAAGTCTTTCTCCCCCTACTGCTACAACCCTAATCGCTTCTACATCCCGAACAGATCAAGGGTCAACATCGGATCCAGCCGATCAACCATCAACTTCTACCCCATACTTAATACCAATACCCGAACGCAAACACCGGCGTAGACTTGTTAAAACTGCCGAAATGGTTCGCCCAAAGCCTGTCGCCCAAGATCTCCTAGCCAACCTCCCAACTGACGTTGATGCTGCTCCGACCAAAACTATGCCTCCGCCAAAGCCAAAGAGAACCAAGAAGGCCCAGCCTAAGGCCAAGGATGCTGAAGTTGAGGCTGAGGATGCCCAGCCCATCTCTAAATTGGCTGAAAGTAGCAAATCCCAACCCTCTGCTGGGAAGCGGCACGTAGAGACCCAGCCATCAGAGTCTTCAAAATCAAAGA
Source organism: Camellia lanceoleosa (assembly GCA_025200525.1). Classification (NCBI taxonomy): domain Eukaryota; kingdom Viridiplantae; phylum Streptophyta; class Magnoliopsida; order Ericales; family Theaceae; genus Camellia; species Camellia lanceoleosa. The sequence goes on from CM045767.1 coordinate 146,680,850, forward strand.
GGCCGAGGTCCTCCTCTGCAACGACCTCAAAATCCAAAGTACCAAATGTCCCCTGGACGCCATCGATTACTTTGGAGAATAAGCCTGTTTTGGCGAGTGATAGCGCTGATGACATAAACATCGGCGTTGCACTCAGTACAGCCCTTCTTCTCCCAGGCGATCTGGAAAAGAACGCCGAAATGAGTGAGTATGAAAATTACGTGTTTATGCTCCAACGCTGTGTTCAAGTATGTGTCTTCACTTGGTAGTTTGTCTTTTCCTCATCTTTTCATACTTGTGAAATTTTGTAAAAAATTTGTTTTTTGTTTTGTATTCTTGCAGGCTGTTTAGCATGTTCATTTCTTCTCCATGCAATCTTTTGAGACTAGGGAGAAGTTGTCCGACTTGAAGAAGGAGTTTTCAGCCCTTCAAAAGATGAATAAAGGCCTTCAATAAAAAATGAAGAAGTTAGAAGATCAGGCCGAGGCTACCACTAAAGCCCAAACATTAGCCGAAGAGAAGGCTGAAGCTACTGAGGCCATCAAGAAAGTTGCCGAAGCTCAAAAACGAGATGCTGAGGAAAAAATGGCCCAAGCTGAAAAGAGCTCCAGCAGGCCCTGGCTACTAAAGAGGCTAAAATCAAAGAGGCCGACGAAAAGGCCTATTCTCAGGGCATAGCTGACGTCACGGAAGACTACAAGCTTCAGGTCAGGCAAGCATGCAACAGGGGATTCTCCCTCGGTTGGATGTCCCTGATAAAAAAGCTTGAACTCCCTGCTGACTCGCTTTTTCGCAATGTTGATGCTATTCCTCTTCCATTTCCTCCTCCTCCACCTCCAAGTCAGGCTGCAGAAGATTCTGAGTCTGAGTCTGAGGGTGAGGGTGAAGATAACAACAATGTCGAGGCCTTGGTGAAGAAATCCAAGGATGCTGCTGAGGTTAAGTCTCCTCCTCAGATTGAGCCAATCCTGGACTTAACCCAAGATGAGGAGATTGAGGAGGTTACTAAGGAAGCGGATATAGGGATTTTATCTTCCGACCTTCTTCTAGCTGAAAGAAGTCTTAATAAAACACTTGCTGAGATTGACGCCGAGCTGGCTGCAGAAAAGGCTGCCGAAGTAGTTCCTCAGGAATCCGCCGAGGTAGTTCTTAGAGAATTGGCCGAGGTCCAGACCCAAATCTCTCCTGAAACTGAAGAATCATAACTTGATGTTTTTTGTACTTTTTTTGTTTTCTGAACAATGTAAGCTTCCTCTTATGGCCGATGTGCCTTTCTTTGTTACTTGTGAACAATTTTACTTTTGCTAGGCCATAGTGCCTTCGTTATATACAACTGCAACTGTTTTTCTCTGAATGCTTTAGCCTTTAATTTCTCTTCATTGCTTCTGTATGGTTCTGCACTTAGAATATTTTGCACGATTTACATAATTCTTCCTTTGCACAATCTTCTCGGGGTTCCATACCTCGGGTATAATAACTGCAAGTTTTACTTTGGCAAGATACTAACCTGCAATCTTTTCATAAATTTCAACAAGTATAAAACATATACTTTTCAATGTAAATTTTGCAAACTTTTCTCAAGTTGCAACAGATGTGTAAACAGTAATTTCACTCTAACCTACTTGTAAATTGCTACAAATTTCAACAAGTGGTAAACTTTGTATCAGTTTGACCAACTTGTAAATTGCTACAAATTTCAACAAGTGGTAAACTTTGTATCGTTTGCCCAATTTGTAAATTGCTATAAATTTCAACAAGTGGTAAACTTTGTATCGGTTTGACCAACTTGTAAATTGCTACAAATTTCAACAAGTGGTAAACTTTGTATCAGTTTGCCCAACTTGTAAATTGCTACAAATTTCAACAAGTGGTAAACTTTGTATCGGTTTGACCAACTTGTAAATTGCTACAAATTTCAACAAGTGGTAAACTTTGTATCTTTGCCTTCTCTCTGCCCCTAATGTGAACCTGGGTTTCACTCGGGTTCTCATTACTTAGAGACAACATTATGCATTCATAAGTCTTAGGGAATTCTGTAAAGATTTCATTGATGACGTCGGCAAAATACAATGAATATCTCAATGATAGAAAAATTTCAAATTACAAGTGTTCCAGGGTCTTGGCAATGCTTTGCCCTTCTTGTCTTCAAGCCGATAAGCTCCATTGCCTAACACCGAAGTAATTCTGTAAGGTCCTTCCCAGTTTGGGCCAAGCTTGCCCTCTCTAGGATCTTTCTTGTTGCCGACGACTTTTCTCAAGACTAGGTCGCCGATTTGAAAATCTCTTGGGTTGACCTTCTTGTTATAAGCTCTGGCAAGCTGTTGCTGGTATACTGCAAGCTGAATTGCAACATTCTCTCTTCGTTCTTCCAAAAGATCCAGATCTCGGGCTAAGAGTATGTCATTGGTCCCATTCTCAACTCCCTGGGTTCGGATCCCTGGGATGCCAACTTCTAGTGGAATGATTGCTTCTGTGCCATAAGTTATGACAAAGGGGGATTCCCTTGTTGATCTTCTCGGCGTAGTCCGATATGCCCAAAGTACGTTGGGCAATTCGTCTACCCACTTTCCTTTTTTGTCGTCACTTTCTTTATTCCATCAAAAATTACTTTGTTGGATGCTTTGCTTGCCCATTACTTTGGAGGAAACTTGGTATTGAAAAGTAATTCTTGATTTTGAATTTCACACAAAAGTTCTTGATAAGTTTGCTGTCAAACTGCGTTCCGTTGTCGGCAACGATGGCTCTTGGAATGCCAAATCTGGTGATAATGTTTTTCCATATGAAATTCTTGACGTCTACATCTCGGATTTTGGCAAGGGGTTCTGCCTCTATCCACTTTGTGAAGTAATCTGTTGCTACCAGCAAGTATTTTCTCTGCCCAGTTGCTTGGGAAAGTTGTCCAACCAGATCCATGCCCCATTGGGCAAACGGCCAAGGGTCAATTCTTTGATTCAGTCAAGAATGGTGATGAATCAAAGGTGCAAACCTTTGGCATTGTTCGCACTTCTTTACGTATGCTTCTACATCTTTTTGCATATAGGGCCACCAATACCCCTGGGTAATGACCCTATGGGCTAATGATCTGCCCCCAATGTGGCTTCCACAAATTCCTTCATGAATTTCATATAAAAAATCTTCAACTTGTAAAGGGTGTACGCACCTTAAAAGGGGTCTAGTGAAGGACCTTCTGTAGAGATGTCCGTCCGCAGTCAGGCTGAATCTTGCCGACTTCAACCTGACTTTGTGTGCCTCCTTGCGGTTTTCTGACAGCTTTTCTTGTTTCAGGAATGCAACAATTGTGTCCATCCAGCTTGGCCCCATGTCCACACACATTGCTTCTTGCTTTGCGTTCTGTGGTTTTATGCTCGGGCCCGACATATAGTCAATCATAATTGTTCTTGTTTTTCCAGTCTGTATTGAACTTGCCAAGTTGGCCAACGCTCGGTGGTCATTATCATTTCGCCATTTGAAGAAGTCGGCGGCTCAAACAGGCTGCCAACTGATGACCTCTTTTGCATATGCCGACATCCTCTCGCTCGGTTGCAAATTCTTCGTTAATCGGTTAACAATTAAGCGTGAATCACAAAAACTATTACCTCATTCGCTTCTTTGCCGCCGCCACTTTAGTCCTGCAATTAATGCTTCGTATTCTGCTTCATTGTTTGAGGCCTTGAACCCCAAACGAATGGATTGTTCTATTATTTCTCCATCTGGGGATATCAGCAGCACTCCTGCCCCCGCTCCTTGTCGGTTTGAACTTCCATCGACAAACAGTCTGAATGAGTCGCTGATGTAGATGCTGCAGGGTCTGAACTTTTCCTTCCCTTGTTCCTTGGCCTTTGGCTGGGATTCTCCCTGCTTGCTGGGACCTCGTTCATCTTGGCTCAACGGAGCCCGATGTTCGATGGATTCAGGTGTGAATTCTGCCACGAAGTCGGCCAAAACCTGGCCATTAATTGCTGTTCTGGGCCTGAACTCCAGGTCATACTGGCCCAAGGCCACTACCCACCTTGCAATTCTTCCTGTTAAGTCTCCTTGTTGCAACAAGGACTTCAGTGGGTGCTCTGTTAGCACTACAATCTTGTGTGCCTGGAAGTAGTGGTTCAACTTTTTTGAGGCCATTACTAAGGCCAGCATTAATTTTTCTAGCGGTAGATACCTTGTTTCTGCGTCGGCCAAGGTTTTACTTACATAATAGACAACCTTCTATTCTCCCTGCTCTTCTCGGATTAGTATTGCACTTACTGCGTGTTCTGACACGGCTAAGTACATAAACAACTCCTCCCCAGGTTTAGGTGTTGAGAGGACTGGGGCTGTGGTCAGATACTTTTTTAGGTCGGCCAAAGCGGTCTCACATTCTTTAGTCCATAGGAAATCTGCGGTCTTTTTTACCAGGTTGAAGAAGGGTTTACACTTGTCTGAACTTCAGCTTATGAACCTGTTTAGGGCTGCGGCCCTGCCAGTGAGCATTTGAACATGTTTTGCCGATGTTGGGCTTTGTAGATCTAGGATGGCCTTGATCTGATCTGGGCTGGCTTCTATTCCCCTTCTTGTTACCAGGTACCCTAGAAACTTACCAGATCCAACTCCAAACGCGCATTTAGATGCGTTGAGTCGGAGCCGATATGTTTTGAGTATTTCAAATACCTCTTTCAGGTCGGCAAGATGACTCTTAGGCTCTTTGGTCTTCACGACCATGTCATCGATGTAGACTTCTACTGTTTGGCCTATCAGGTGCTTGAACATTTTAGTTACCAGCCTTTGGTAGGTCGCTCCTGCGTTCTTCAGCCCAAAAGGCATCACCCTGTAACAATACAGGCCTTTTGGGGTGATAAACGCTGTCTTCTACTCATCTGGGGGGTACATGGCTATCTGGTGGTACCCCCTGTAAGTGTCCAGGAAGCTCATCCTTCCATGTCCAGATGTGGCGTCTACTAATTGATCGATTTTGGGCAGAGGAAAGCTGTCTTTGGGACAGGCTTTATTCAGGCTTGTAAAATCTATGCAGACCCTCCATTTACCGTTTTTCTTCTTTACCACCACAGTGTTTGATAGCCACGTTGGGTAATTGACTTCTCTGATGGCCTTGGCTTCCAGGAGTCTGTCTACTTCTTCCTCCACTGCTTCGACGTGCATCAACGTCGGTCTTCTAGCTTCAGACATGTGTGTTTAGCCGACCACGACGTTTCGATCAGTGACATGTGACCTCGGGGTCAATGCCAGGCATTTCATAAGGCGTCCAGGCGAACACCTCTATGTTTGTTCTTAAAAACGCTTCTAGTTCTTTCTCTTCTTCTTCGGCTAAGCCTGAGCCTAGAAGAAAGAAGCGCTCTTCATCGCCCTCCTGGACGAGGATTTTCTTCAGTGTTTCCTCGCTCTTCTCGGTCGGCTCCTTGCCGACATCATCTAGGACTTCCATGTCCTCATCTTCAATTTCTACCTTCCCTGGTTCTTGTATGTTGCAGGTTGTTTTCATTGCTGCCATAGAACAATTTTTGGCCTGTAGCTGGTCTCCTCTGACTTCTTCAATCCCATGTTCTGTTGGGAACCGCAATAGTTGATGCAACGTTGAAGGAACTGCCCCTATTGCATGCAACCATAGCCTTCCCAATATGATGTTATAAGAAGAAGGCGTATCAATCACGATGAATTCTGTCTTGATCTTCTTAGTGCCGGCCTGTACTTCCAAGTTTGTAGCGCCCAGTGGCCACGTCGGCGTTCCATTGAAGCCGACCATCGGGCCATTTGATTGCTCCATGTCGTCTGGGTGAAGCCCTAACTCCTTGTAACATCTAACGTACATGATGTCACAAGAGCTGCCTTGATCTATTAGGATGCGTTTTACTTGGCACTCCCCAACCTGGAGGGATACTACCAAGGCATCATTATGTGGGTGTTGTACCATCTCTAGGTCGGCTTCGGTGAAGGCTATCATCGGTCCTTGGCACTCCGCTGGACGATGTCTTTTTTTCCCGACTTGGTAGACATGTTGCAGATGCCTTACCCTTTGAGTCTCTCATCTGACTTCGTTCTTGTTAACTTTTGAATAGATCACATTAACTATCCGAGGTCCTTCTGCCCGAGGTTGCGGAGGTGGTGGGGCTGCTGGAGCCTGAGGCAGTCTTGTCTGTTCTTCTCTTGTTCTGGTTTCATTGACAAGGTCTCTCAAGTGGCCTTGCCTTACCAGATCTTCCAAGTGTGCTTTTAGGGCTCTGCAGCCCTATGTTGTATGTCCGTCTTCATTGTGATAAGCACAATGTCTGTCCATGTTTCTTCCCATAAATTCTCCCGGTTCCCTTGCTGGCATTCTGAAATAGGGCTGGTTCCGAATTTTTCCTAGGACTTTTTGAATTGGAATTCGGAACACGGCTGTCACTGCCTGTTTGGCCCTTAACTCTATCTCTGTTTTGCTGAATCCGTTGTTATTTTAGCCTCGCTTCAGCGAGCCGTTCCCTTTTTCCTGTTTGACTTCCTTGTGGGCCGATGTATCCTGCTCGGCTCGGGCATACTTTTTGATCCTTGCCATGAGTTCTTCCATGCTCTTTGGCAATGTCTTTGCCAAAGATTTCCGCAGCGAACAGTTATCTTTCAGGCCGTTCTTGAAGGATACTACTGCCACTTCCTGGTTGCACTCGAGTATTCGATTGAACACCTCGTAGTATCTTTTTGCATAGGCCCTAAGGCTTTCATCCTGGCTGATCTTTAGAGCCATTAGTGCGTCCACCCTCAATGGCTGTAGCTTGTTTGTTACGAACCTGGCCACAAACATCTCGGCCAGGCCTTCCCATGTCTTTACGCTTCCCTTCGGCAGTTTGTGGAACCAATCTGATGCGATTTCCCGAAAGGACGAGGGGAACGCTTTGCAGAGTAATGGCTCGTTTCCGCTGTACAGCGCCATTGAGTTCAAAAATAATCCAACGTGGAAGTTAGGGTCCGACTTACCATCGTATATTTGAAACCTCGGCATACTAAATCTTTTCGGTGCTTCAAATTTGTCCAGTTCTACCGAGAACGGTGTCCTCGGCTTGACGGGTGAGGTTACCTCGGCTTCAGCGTTCTGTTCCTTCCTCTTGAGGTAGTTTCTCAAGTCTTCTTTACTCCTCCCCAGAGCCCGACTATCTTTGGACTTTAGTCTCTTCGGCACACTACTCTCGGCCTCGTGATGGGCCCATTTTGATCTTTCTCCGTGGGTTGTGTCAAAGCAGAGCGCCTGCCCTCGAATATGCCGATGTTCTTTGCGCTCCTGATCCTTCGTATGATACGTCCTCTGGGACTTCTCTTGTCTTGGTTCCTCTTGCCCGACCTCCCTGGAAGGTGGGTGAGAGTGTCTTTCGCTCCTGGTGTGTTGTAGTGCCTCAGGAATTATTTTCCTTCCTCCCTTCTGAGTATTAACTACTGGAATTGGCGTGTCATGCAGCGGGTATAGTGGCTGCTTGACATTGTTTTGCATCATGAAGTTAACGACTGACTGTAGATCTGCTAATTTGTCTGCCAAATCTTTTACTTCCTCATCCCTCCGTAGGCACCTATCCCTCCATACCTGGAGGTTGTCTTCGTTGTAGTATCTGTCCTGGTCCGTCTTCTTTGAGTTGTCGCCCTCCTGGCTGACGTTTTTTCCTCCATTTCCCTGGTTATGGGTTTCTTCATTGTGGTTGTCTCCTTCGGCGTCAAGGTCGATAGGCCTGCCACTCCCAGCGGGAGCGTCGTCCCCAACCTTTTTGTTTTGTGCGTTACTGGCCATCTATTCGTCTTTCTTTCCCACAGACGGCGCCAAATTGTGTGAGTGATTTTCTGACCACACTACCCTCCTTAGTAATTCAGCTATAGAACACAGGCAAAATAGATGGCATCTTGCTATCCTGCACAGAAAGAAAAGGCTCTGGCGGTGGTTCTTCCACCCGGGGGCACTCCGACGATCAAGTCAGTATATCTCTCAAAGATAATCAAGTATTCAACTCACAAGCTTGAGTCTTAAAAACATACCTTAGACCCATGGGGGTGCCTATCTTTTATAGCCAATACAATCTTAATCCCAATAGGAGCCTAAGAGTTTAAACTTATTTATGGGAAGAAATTTTAAATTCTCTATAAGTTATGAAATTAATTTTTTTTACATTAATTGTTTAATTTTTATCTTTATCTATAGACTATAAAATTAATTTTTATTTTTTATATGTTTACCTATATGGAGGAATTTTGAAAAGGACATTTCATAAAATAAAAAATTTAGTAGGTAGATAGCTAGATTGGGTTTATGTAATCAATTTTACGTTTTTAACCAAAAAACAAAAAAACCAAAAAAAAAAAAAAAAACAAAAACCAAACATAGCTATAACATATTTTTATCTTTATCGGTAAATTATAAAATTAATTTATTTCAATTTTTATATGTTTATTTGTATAGAAGAATTTTGAAATTCAATTTTTATACATAAGTAATGAAATTAATTTTCATTTTAGTTAATCAAACAAATAGAAAATGAAGAAAAATAAAAAACATGAAAGAGAATTAAAAAAGGTTTCTACGTAGGAAAAAAAGAGTTTAAAATTATGAGAGTTTAGGAATAAATATTTAGAAGGGTAATGTTAGGAATATTAATTTTTTTACCAAACAAATGACTAAATGTCTCATATAGATGTGGGGTCTGCACATGTGAGACATTTGGTTATTTATTTGGTAAAAAATTTAAGATTTCTACCATTTTTCTATTTAGAAGCTTTTGACAAAACAACTATGGCTTCGTTTGGGAAGTGGCTATTTTTTAGGCTTTTTGGCTATTTGGCTATTTTAATAGGCTATTTTAGTTTTTGTGTTTGGGAAGATAAGATGAATTTTTATTTGAGTTGTTGTATTGGAAAATGTATTAAAATGATGTTTAAAGTTAAAATGACAAATTTGTTCCTAACTTTTTATTTTCAAAATTAACTAAAGAGGCAAAATTATAATTTAACAGCTGTGGGATAGTTGTCCGTAGGCTGTCCGTAGGCACAGTACCTACACTGTGGGATAGCTGTCCGTAGGCTGCTGCCTTGTCCTTTTTATTTTTCTTTTTTTTTTTTATAATAAAAATAAGTGAACAGTGAGCTTTTTGGCTTATTTTTAATTTGAGACTATAATAGCCTCAAATTGATCTTCCCAAACAGCGCCTATATTTGGTTATGGTGGTGTTTGGGAAGAATTGTAGTTGGGTTTTTTTTTTCATTTTTTTCACTAAAAGACAAATTTTGCAAAATCAAAAAAACACATTCAAACAAAATATCACATTCAACCCCATAATTATTTTATTTTTTCTCTCACAAATATCACATCTAACCATAAAAAAAGTCAATTATCTTCCTAAACACAAAAAAAAAAAAATTCTTTAATATTATCTTATATCTAAAAAAATTTACATAAAAATCCACTTCCTAAACATCATTTATATATGTAGCCATTATTTAGAAAAAGTTAAAATAATCTGACTTTTGAACTATTTTAACTTTATTTTTTTAGTTTGGTTTGATTTTTATTTTTGACTTCCCCCACCTGCGAATCTCCTTTGTCCTTATCCCATACCGGGTTCTCACCTCTCTCTGTCCGTATGTCTCTCTTTTTCTATTCCTTCATTACTCCCAAATCTTTTCTTTCCTTTTTCCTTCATTTTCTCACTCTTCTCATTTTTTTCTTATCGCATCATTTCTTTCCTTTTTTCTTCATTTCTTTTTCTTTAATTTCACAGAGGTTCCCCTCCCTATAACGCTTGGTATTTTGGGTTTAGAATTGAAGCGAGGTGTAATTGAAAGTTGTTAAGGTTTGGTGAATATGTATGGGTGCTCACATGCTTTGTTGTGAACTAGGGGTTGTTAAGAATTGGTTAGCATAAGGTTGTTATTTTCGTTAAAACGGATACAATTTCGAGGACGAAATTTCTTAAGGTGGGAAGGTTGTAATGACTCGGATCTTGATTCACTTTGGTTGATGAAAAGTGGTGTCCGTCACCTTAAAACTTGTATGGTTGTCGGACTCTTGATATTGATGGGTTGGCAAGTGAACTTTAAATATTATAATTGAGGACCCTTGGGTGATGTTTGGAACCTTAATTGAAGTCTTAACAAGGTATTTGGATAAGATTAGATAAAAAGCCCCAAGTTTGGAGTTTGAGTTTTTGACCAGCCGTCACTCTTTTGCCCTTTTCTCCTTCCACACTTTGAATTTGGATGTGAGGCCAGAACCATTGGAAAGCTTGTTTCTGGGGCTTCAATTTGGACACAAGTACAACCTAAAACGGAGTCCGTATGAAAAAGTTATACCTGTTTGAATTTTGAGTTTCTGTACTGGAAGCATGCTCGCTCGAGCGAGATTTTCTTCGCTCGAGCGAAGACTACGTTTTTCAGAAAACCTGAGAGCTTCTTTTCTATGCTCGAGCCAAGCTTCCTTCGCTCGAGCGACCAGGTCGCTAACAGACATTATAAGGTGATATTTTGGCCCAAAAACCTTACTCTTTCATCCTCTCTTCCTCTTCCCTCCTCCATGTCCGAAAACCTAGCCCCCAAAACTTTGATTTCATCCATTTTTACCAACAAATCCACCATGGATCTTGCATCAAGGTTGAAGAACAAGCAAGGATCAAGATTTTGATCGATTAATTTGGGATTTCATTGAAGTTTGAAGATGGGTCTTCACCCTTAGCTTCCAATCTTGAGGTAGGGGTCCTAGTTCTCCTTCAATGCTTACATTAATAGATAGATTTGTGGTATTTTGGAGTATATAAATGCAAAATCTACATTTTGAGCATATAGAATTATATTATGGAAATTTGGGGGATTTCGGATTTGAAGAGTTTGGGGTGTTATTGTTGGGTTTAGATTATGGATTAGGAACCTAGGATGTATAATCAAGGGGAAAATTGGAAGAAGAAAATAATGGGTTAAGAAGTTGGAATTTTTCTTGAAATTTCTAGATTATCTAGAAATCCTAGGTTGATTTATGAGGATAATCAATTATTTGGCCCAAATTGAAAGTAGAATCATGAAATTTGTAGGTTGAATTACATGTGTACAAGTTTAATTGGAGTTTGGTTATATTTGAAAACTTGTTGATTTAAGAAAAAGAGTGCTTTTCAAAGTGGGTTTACTAGAAATTTGGGGGTTTTTGGAACTATGTTGATGAAAGGGAGATGTTTTGGTGAAATCTTGTCAAATATTTGAAGATGGATGGTTTTGGTGAGAAACCTAGAAATTTGAAATTTTTAAAAGAGAAGTTCAAAATCCATAGTTGATATTGCTATATTTATTTTAAATGCTAAAATAAATGATGTTTGGAAATTTTCTTGTTTATATTTTATAAATGTTAAATTTTGAAGAAGTATGAGAATTGTTACTCACTTTGGAAATTGTTATTTGAAAGTATTGATATAGTCTTGAAGTGACTAAGTTGTGGGAAATGTTTGAAAGGTGGGAATTATGCTATCCCTTGGATTAATTGAAATAAATGTATATTTATTCATCTTGTGAAATTGCATAGAAAGGAGAAATGGGAATTTTGATCACAATGGTAGTATTGTGTGGAAGAATTGGAAATAGAAGAATTGTTGCATTGTATTGTTATGGTTGCATTGTCATATCAAATCATTTGATTACATTGAACTTTGAAAGTTGATTTGAAAACTTGCATTGAGAAAGAATGTTGAGAAATGAGTTTTCATGAAATGGTTTTGGGTAAATCTATTGGTAAGTCTTGACAGTAGTATGGATTATGGGTGTCAAGCCTTCCAGCTTGTGACTGGTAAAAATGACGGAATGGGTATCGAGCCTCCCAGCTTGTGACTGGTAAAAATGACAAAGAATGGGTGTCGAGCCTTCCACTTATTTGGTAAAAATGACGGAATGGGTGTCGAGCCTTCCAGCTTGTGACTGGTAAAAATGACAAAGAATGGGTGTCGAGCCCTCCAGATGATACTGGTAAAAATGACAAATTGGTAGTACTTGTATAGTCTACTTGCAGACACCGACCTAGGGATTACCAGAGACGTATTTACCGCCCTTGAAATAAATTGTTAAGTTTTGAACAATTGAAATTGAATCACATGATGACATTGAGAACATGGTAATTTTGAAACAATGCATTGGAACGGATGTTTTTCCTCATTGATTTATCTTGGCATAGCATTGCATTTACATTTACTTTTGTGTTGAGGAAAAAGCATAACTATGTACATACTTTGTGAGAATACTCTACAAAACTTGGAAATTTATTTAAAAGAATGGTTGGTTTTCAAAAATGGTTTTGAAAGAAAATGGCTTTTATGAAAATGGTTTTTGGGAGTTCACTCCCGCCGTAGTGAGTCAGCAAAAGGTGGATTGTGTTGAGCTATGTGTTGAGAGGTATGTTGAGTTGCTGATGTTATTTGTTGCTTGTGATGAATTGGTGAAATTTCATATTGATGTATAATTTGGTTTAAAGAGGAAAAGTGCATGGGCATTATTTGTGAATAATGGGAACCAAAAATAGATATGAGGATTATAGATTATGATGGTAAACTTAACAAAGTAGTTGTGTTAATAAAAGTAAATTGTGAGAGTTGTTCTATAATTAAATCAAGGATTGGCTTGGAAGAGTTTATTAACATTGTGTTATCTTGAAATGAAACTTTGCGGGTGAAATTAACGGGGTGAAATGAGTATAGGAGAATTGTTGGCGAGTCAAAAAGGAAATGGAACTTGAAATTTTGAGGTTTTAAGTTAAAAGTGAAGAGTAGAAAAGAAGAATGGAAGGAAAAGAAGAGTATTAACAATGGAAAATTAGTTGAGAAATGTTTGGGAAATTGGTTAATAACATTTAAATGATGTTGTTTCTTAAATATGGTTGTTTCACAAGGATCTATGTTTTTTCTAAAGTTAAGGGATGATTTTAATGGCTGAAGGTATTTCTTACAAGCGTTTAAATTGTTTTTGAGAAAAAGATACCTTACTTATGATATTTTGAGATTATGAAATGTCACCCTACTATATTGTATCATCCCGCATGCATGATCATTTCTATCTGTGTGTTCGTTATTGATTTAGAACTATGAGATTCCTACTGGGCATTAGTGCTCACCCCGTCGTTGTTTAATCTTTTTACAGGAAGAAAGTTTGGGTTATTTGATTGAAGATTTATGGAGTTCTTCAGTTCATTTGTATAGCTTCTTAGTAGATGTAAAGGTAGTGGAGTTGTATTTGTAATTATTTATTTGTAGCTTCGCGGCAGAAGCTTGGCATGTATTATTGTTGTTGTATTTATTGAGAGAGGGAGAACATGTATCTTTGTGATTCTATTACTTAAGTGTAATAGACATTTGTAAATGTACTAGCGTATGCCCGTGCCTAAAGGCACGGTGTAAATAATTTTAAGATTAAAATGCAATTATAATTTATACGTATTATGTTGAAATTTATAAAGTTTGTGTCATTTTTTGATAAGGATATTGAAAAAATATAAAAGAAATATTTTTCTTCTTAAAGAACTTATAACAATTTTGCTTGTATTACACGTTCTACAAAACTCAAATAAAATAACAACTCTCCCTAATCTTAATGCAAATTAAAAAACAAACATATAAGATTTAAAGTTATATTGCATATCAAAATATAAAAGGCAGTAAAAAAAAGTGTAAACACTAAATAAAAAACAGAAATAAAGTTAGGCTATCATACACCAAAAGAGTAGGTTAAAACTTTACAAAAAGTGGGTTAAAGCTTTACAAAAGATGTATGCTTTACAAAAGATGTGTCAATAACATGTCTTCAAATATGCGTTTGCCCAAACTTCCTCCTCATTACTTTCCAAAAAGTCTTTGTATCAACTTTTATGTATCCCCAATGAGGAATATGCACAACAATCTGGTAATTTGTGGAAACAAAAAAAAAAATATAGATTAGTACATTTGTTAAAAATATACATGTCAAAATACTTTCAGATTGAAATTACCTTATTACATCCCCATCGAAGCAAGGTAGTCGTATTTCTCCTTTTAAGCTCCATAGATTTTTCGGTCCAATCCTACAAAAGTTCAAATTTCAAATTATTATTAAATTGATTTTTTTTAAAAAAAGTTATATAATCAACAGAAATAAATCAACATGGTTACCTTTTAAAAAAACGTCATTTAATCCGCATAGAATACTACAGCAATACTTCAGGATAAACAATATTTGTAGTAGAATCCAAATTATCTTTAGGGAGGAGAATACTTATACGATCAAAGGATGTACATCTAGACAACGCCACATATAATTGCCCATGGCTAAACACTGGTATACGCAAATCAACCCCAACAAATTTCACAGATTGTCCTTGAGATTTATTAATGGTCAAGGCATATGCCAATCGGACTGGAAATTGACGTCTTGTCATTTGGAAAGGCATTTCTGAAGAAGATGGTGTCAAAGAAATCCTTGGTATGAATGCCAAATTGCCAAACTTTTCTCCAGTTAAAATTTGAGCTTCAATTATCGAAAAGCCGCAGCTAGTAACCATCAATCTTGTACCATTACATAGTCCATCTTTCGGTGCAATGTTTCTCAACAATATTATAGGACAACCCACTTTCAACTCTAACTTAAAAGATGGCAACCCAGGAGGATCCAATGAATTTAAATATTCATTAGGATATCTATTTGTAATGGTAGGATCAATTTCATTATCGTCAGACATTTTATCTGCTGCAAGATAAGTATATAATCTCCCTGGAAAGATATTCAACGCAGTAGTATTAATGTCACTGACATCATCGTACGCTGTATGACGTAATTGTGCGCTCGCTTAAAAATGTTGGGGTTGACGCTCTATCATATTCAATTGTGGATAAACCAGAGAGTAATTCATTCAAATCTTGACATTTGTGTATTGTTGATGGAAGGTTAACGATTTCTTGAGGATTGGTCCCAATCTAAAAAAAAGTGAAATCAATAAAAATGTAAGTGTAAACACAATTTATTAATTTAAAATAATTTATATAATACAGGTTAAAGTAGTGTTACCTCCATCAAGAAATTTGCAAAATTAGCATTTTCATGGCCTTCATGATTCAAGCGCATATTCAAATCCAAAGTCAAGATATATATATGCTTCCATAGAACAGAGTGTCTTAATGATGCATTCACAATTTGCTCACGAACTCCTTTGGGTATAACTGGTAAGATTTGTCGAAAGTCTCCTCCAAGAACAACAGTAATACCCCCAAATGGCTTTTCACTATCACAAATATCCCTCAATGTACGATCAACCGCCTCAACACAATGTCTATGTTGCATAGGAACTTCATCCCAAATTATGAGTGCTGTTTCTCTAAATAACTCAGCTTGTAATGATTGTTTGCTAAACCCACAAAGTGAATTTTCCAATACATCTAACGGAATGGAAAATGTTGAATGTGCAGTGCGACCTCCTACCAGTAACAGTGATGCACTCGCGCTGGTTTCCACAGTAACAACGATATGCCCAAGGCTACGACATTTTAATGCAATCGTATTGTATAGAAATGTTTTCCCTGTTCCTGCACCCCCATTCAGAAAGAAAACAGTTCCTTTATTTTGAAAAACTGAAGAAGTGATTGTATTATAAGCATTCCGCTGTCCATTATTGAGACAATCAATAGTAATTTGTGGATCTGCATGTTGTGCCTCACTCTGCAGTTGTTGATGTTCAACTATCAATCGATTACCAACTACTGCACTCCAATTTGCAGTAGGTTGTGGCATGGGTGGGAAGTCAATTAAACTTTTGCCTGATTCATAAAGCATTTGATTCAAAAGATGGAGACCATAATCTTCAATTTGAGCCTCAGTTGGTTTAGAAATGACAAACAATGTACAAATCTTATGTGCAAGATCATCACATATATGCGTTGAAAATTGATTCCATAATGCACATGGATTTAGTGGAGAACATTGGGTGAGAATAATACTTATCCATCTCCTCATTTGATATCCAGTTTCTATGATTGCAGCCTCTTCCAAGCATTGTACCCTTTCTTCATCATCTTCTAAAAGTCCACATGCAACACATGCTAATTTAAATGTATCATGCACAACATTATCGATCGCGTCGTAAAGACCTAAACGACTTTGGTCCTTTGACAACGGTTAGTAACAAACGTAGATAAAACCTTTCACCACAATTAGGGCTAGCAAAGTACATTCTACCAATTGCATATCCCTTTCTCTTGATTTCCATCTCTTTCCGACTTGAGCCAAACAAAATGTTGTGGAAATTCTTGATAAGTGAATGGACATTCATCTTCACCGGCGACAATATGCAAAGAAGCCAGTAAGAGTTGACATTTGTTGACCAGCTCTAGATTGAATCGTTTGTAATGACTCTTCTGGGTTAAAAACAACACGATGCATTCCAGGTAAATGAATTGCCAATCGTACAACTGTTGGCATCTCTGCATGCAAAAGATGGCCAAATATTCGCCAAGCAGCTTCTGGAGGTCCAATATACCTTGCATCGAGATATTGTTGAATCTCATTTATCATTCCCAACACCATCGTTGTACGATCATAACCCTTATAAATGTACTTATGTATATACTTGACACATCTCATTCCGGCACAAACTTCCACATTTATATGACAGTTGAAAAGTTTTGAAAGATATGCATTGTATGGTACGACATCCCTGTTATCAACTTCTTGCCCTCTCACAGTATGTACTTGACCATTATTGCGACGACGATAGATAGGGTATCCATCTTGATCCATAGTTGTTGTTTCTGTGAAAGCTCGAGGGTATCTCTTAGTGCATCTACCATTTTCCATACATGGTGCTTGTGGATTTCGAGCACCACATGGTCCATGTACCATACAACATTTGATAGTTTCAAAAAGCATAGGATCATCTTTTGGGTCTGGAAATTCTGCACAGACCAATTTGTCTACTTGAGCACATGTCCGAATTTTGTCTGGACCCTTGAGAAATAAAAGTGCATGCATATGAGGGAGGCCTCGCTTTTGAAATTCAATTGTAAAAACATGTGCAACTTTATTTCCAAATACTTTATTTGTTTCTATCTCCTTCATCAAACATTTTCTCTTCAACTCAAAAACACGGGCAATTAAATCAGGACGATCAATAGGTTTTTGATATGGTAATAATGCTGAAGTAATTTACGCCAATTGGGATTTGGCAGTCATGGTAAGAAAAATATCCGGTGTTGGTTGTATCGTGTGATAGCCATTGAATCTTGAAAGATTTCAAACATATGTCTAGGACTACCAGTAAATGAAGATGGCAAAACAAACCTTTGACCAATTTGTCCAGGTCGCACATAATCTGGATCCATATCAGACAACTCTTGGTAAAGCTCAGCCCGAAGTTTTCCTTGATTAAGCTTGTAGTATGTCAATCGATTTTGCTCGATTCTGACCCAAGCATCTACCAAAAACTCTTGAAATAGTTTCCCACCTCTCAAAATTGTTGAATACTCTGTGGGTCGTTCAAACAAACGATAACTATAAAAATTCATTTGAGTAAGTCGATCAGTTGAAGGTCGATCATACTGAACATTCCATAATTTCAACTCAGGTTCCCATCCAAGCTCACCATATGGAAATAATAGAACATAATGTAATGGCAAGTATGCTGGGTGTCAATCATTAATTTGCATCAACTCATTATTTCCTCGAAATGTAAAATAATATCTCTCATTCCACTTACCTCTGTTCCATCACCGGTATTACAATTGCAATCTCATCCGTAGTTGGTAGGTTATACCGACATCGATCAGTTGTTGAACTGTAATGAAAATGAGCAGGTAGATTGTGTCCTGCCGAGTCTAATTGATGTAAAATGGCATGAGCCTGGCGATATTTATCTACAAATGCATTGACTTGCAACAAACTATCCTGAATAGTTTTGAGAACATCCCTTCTCAAGTTAGGATTTCTACGATTACCAATTTCTAAAGCTGATTAAGGGTCATAGATATACACCGAAAGCATAACTCGCATCCTGCCCTGGTTGTGGTTGTAGTGATCCTGTTCGATGTCGCAATTCTCCATGAATTGTGAATGATGTAGGGCCCCTTCCACTGAGTACTCTAGGGTCCAATGTAGCACCAAGACTCGTAAAAGCATTGGTCGCATTGTACACTCGAGTATAACCGAAAAGGATTTTGATTGATCATTATTCCCATCATACAATGCCCGAAGTGGTGGAGGTGTAATAAGTAAAGGTAGCCTAATCTTTCCTTCCAAACAGCAAGTCCCGAATAAGGGACGCTTTATAGATGATTTTGTCAATTTTTCATCCATCCAATGTAAGGCTGAACAATAAGGACATGATACATCCATCTTGCCAAGATAATGGCGGCAAGAATCTTTGTGTGCCCGGGCATCAATTGATATACTGTGAGGCAAATCTTCTAATTCATAATCAAGACATAGATCTTGTTGAAGAAATCGATTTATAGAAGTAGACCTCTGAATATTTGTGTATAAATAAGATTTTGTAAAACAAAACGGTATGAGTAAAAGTATGTATTTCAATATTAGACACAGTAGTTTACCGATTCCTTTGTGAAGTTGAAGATGTGCTTGGCATAGAAAACGAACATGTAGAATGCTGGGTAACCATTGTTCGTTTTTGTGCTGACTGAGAATCTTCAGTTATTGTTTCCCACTCCAAGTGAGTGCGATCGCGACGAATTGGTGTTAAAGAATGTTGTCTTAGTTGAACACATTCTTCTAATTCCTCTTGCTCTCGTTGCAAGCATTGAAATTCAATTTTTTCACGCTCTCGTCGTGCCCGTTGGGCCAATGCAGCTTTTGATATTACATTATCATTTTGTGCCTAAAAAGAAAATATTTTATCATTGAAGCAAAAGATGTAAATATTTTGTGCTTAAAATGAAACTATCTTCTTATTTCTTCCCTTTCTCTTAATTTTGTTTTCTATTTTATTTGTTTTATACCTTTAATAGTATTATCTTTATTTCATTTTTTCTTATTTCTTCCCTTTCTATCTTCTTATTTCTTCCCTTTCCCTTTCCCTTTTTGTTTTCTATTTTATATATTAAATAAGAATTAAAAACCTATCTTATTTGTTCCCTTTCTCTTCGTTTCTTTATATAAGTAGCAACTTATGGATGGTATATTATAAATGCACATGTATCCATGCAAAATAAAAATAAACAAATTTGAAAAACACATACAAATAATAGCAAGTTACAGGAAAATATATTACAAACATTCTACAAAAACAACATAATACAATAAATTCATTTTATACACTAATATATTTTAACTATTCAAAATTTTGATTAGTTTTGCATCATATTTTTAAAAAAAGAATATATACCACTTGACATGCATTTGTCATTCTCTTGCCGGAAGGAGCCATCTTTTCTTTTCCTTTAGACATTGGGTTGACCTTTTCTTTATCTTTTGCCTAACAAATATAAATAAAATATTGAAAAGATTAAAAAAATCTTATATAAATAAAATACATACAATGTTTGACTTGATTTTGTACTTACCGCACGAACATGGATAACATTAAGGTCGTGCTCATCACGGATGACCACACCAACATTTCTACATGGAGTTGTAGGAGGAGGCCTCTGAAATAGATTGTGAACAAATTAAAATCTATATAATAAAGTGGTAATAGTAAGAGTAAAAATTCAAGATTGTCTTGGGTAAAAATTCTTTTGCTTTTTACCAATTTGGTGTTAAAGAAGATTGTCTTGGGTTAATATATTCCTTCAATCTTTCTCTTTCTCTTTCTCGATTCGCAGCGTTGTCCCAATTGGTATGCGTAACATGGCTTTTGATTTTTTCACGTTCTCGCCGTGCATTGGGAATAATGCAGCTTTTGATAACACATTATCATTGTGTGCCTAAAATGAGAATATTATATAAGAAGGTGCATAAAATGTGAAGATTAACTAACTTGCTTCCCTTTCATCATGTATTTTTTCTTCCTTTTAACTAACTTTTCCTCTTCACTCGGTTAAGTTGTTACTCATATAAGAACCAATGCATGTATTTATGAAATTTAAAAAGGAAGGGAAAAATAATTTGAAAACACATTAAGCACACAAAACTGCAAACTCACTATGCACGCACTTATTGGTTTTAAGACACTACCCATCTCTTTACAAAATGTACGTTGAAAAGGTAAATATTAGATCATTGGGTACGTAAAATGTGAATATTAGCGTGTAATGTTTTGTTGTTTCTGTTATATTAAAATGCATTTTTGTCTTTTTCTTCTTTCCTTGAGAACTTCTTATAAGAAAAATAAAAATTTTAAAAAATTATATTATGTAGTTTCCTTTTCATCACATATTTGTTCTTTCTTCTTATTTTACTTTTTCGTTTTCTTCTATTATATTTTTATTATGTTATGTTGTAGATGCAACATATTGTACAGATGCAACATATTTTTATCATACAAATAGACAAACATATTAAAAATTCAAATTAATGTTCATACAAATACATTAGCATGTTGTACAAATGCTTACTTTAACATACTTCAGAAAAATATTTCACATTCAATAAAAAGAATTGAATAAATTTTTGAAAAGAAACTTTTGAAAAATGTACATAAAAAATAGTATATGACACTACTCAATTCCTAAAAAAATCTATATAATATTCGAAAAAGAAACTTTTAAAATTGTTGAGAAACCATACCATGGGATGTGCATTTTCCTTTCCTTTGCCATAAGGAATAGCTTTTTTTGTTTCCTTTGATATTGTTTTGTCTTTTTCCTTTGCCTTTGCCTGTAAAAAATAAATAGAATATATTTATAAATTATTTTTAAAATGATAAGAAAATACATGTCCAATGTTCAAATGACTTTTAGGCTTACCTCATGAATGCGAATAGTATTAAGGTCACGTTCATCGCGAATAACAACATTAACATTTCTTTCTTGAAGAAATCGAACCTATACATATAAAAACTTTAAAGTGATAAATAAAACTTTATATACATAAATAAGAAAATTAGTAAAGGGAGGAGATATTACGGTTCGGTGTAAGTCCCCATCCACCTATAAAGTATGAGGAAAAAAAATAATTAGAATAGTGATATTGTCCATAAGCATGTACTTAAATTTATAAGAGAGGTACTTAAATTTATACGAAGAGATAAAAGAAGAAAAAAAACTTACTTGACCAAAAATAGTGATATTGTTCATAACTGTTGTACTTCAACCTAAAAATTTTAGACACAAAGAAACAAAAAATTAGCAATAATAAAAGTTAACATGGATTTCATTAGCAATGAAATGTTATTTCCAAATATGTTGCTACCAAATCGAATAATAAAATTCAAAATTTTATTTAAATAAATAACTGCCATGAATAGAAAATACTTAACGGGTTACAATCAAGAGGAAAAGAAATAAATAAAAATATAAACTTCTTAGAAAAAGTAAAAGGTCAACAGATAGTAGAATGGTACAAATTTTTTTTAATAACAAAATGTTAAATACATTTGTTTGGGTTAAGTTAAGTACTCGGTGAATTTGATTCAAAAAAAAAAAAACCTTGTGTTAAATACTTGCGTTAAGTTAAATACTTGTAAGTTTAATACATTTTTTTTTCATGAAGACAACTAAAGTAATACGCACACACATAAGGATAGACCAAATTTATATTTCCTTAAAAATGAGCAAAAAAAAAAACAAAGAAAAACAAGAAAACACATATATGTTAAAATGCCAAGTCTTTCAAATTTTTTCTTTTAATTAGGAACTCTAGATATTCACCAAAAAATTAAATGCAAAATATTTATCATATATACATTAGAATGACACAGCAAATAAATATTATTTTTGATTGTTACAACTAAATAAATATATTACACAACAAATAAAATGTTAAATAAATTTTTCTGAGTGTCAGTTTAATTTTTTTGTTGCAGGAAGATCAACTAAATAAATCACCCTTACTTTCTTTTTAAATAGCTCCAAACAAACAGTCCCTTCCCCCTCCCCCTCTCTCTCTCTACAGTCTTTGCGAAACCCATAATCAAACTCACATTTTCTGAGTCAAACCAGCATTTAGAATAGATGTTTTTTAACAGTCACATTAAAATGATAACTTAAAACTGGAGCACAATAAAATGGTCTAAATTTGAACTTTTCTCTTTGTTAACTGACTTCAATTTTATAAAGATGAAATTAAAACCAAAATCACACAACAAATATATTACATTTGAATGGTACAACTAAATAAATATATTACACAGCAAATAAAATGTTAAATAATTTTTTTTGAGTGTGAGTTTAATTTTTTTGTTGCATGAAGATCAACTAAATAAATCACCCTTAATTTCTTTTTAAATAGCTCCGAACAAACAGTTCCTTGCCATAATAACCTCTCTCTCTCTCTCTCTCTCTCTCTCTACATTCTTTGAGAAACCCATAATCAACCTCACATTTTTTGAGTCAACCCAGCATTTAGAATAGATGTTTTTTAACAACCACATTAAAATGATAAATTAAAACTCGAGCACAATAATTGTCCGAATTTGAACTTTTATCTTTCTTAATTGACTTCAATTTTATAGAGATGAAATTAAAATCAAAATTAAAACCCATTATAATCATAAATATTTTGAAGTTCACCATTTATGACTTGGAAAGTCCAAACATAAATTTATGCCAAAAAAAAAAATTCACCACATAAGAAAGCCATTTTATAAGCAATAAAGTAATACACACATATGCATTGACCAGAATTTTTGAAATGCAACATAGAATATTATACTCCCTTAAAAAGGTGGAAAAAAAAGGGAACATAAACTCTCTTGCCATATTACACATAAATGTTAAAATGCCAAGTCTTTAAAAAAAAAAAATTAAATGAAAAAAAACAGTCCATTTCTTTTTAGAATGGTACAATTTTTTATTTATTTTTTATAACAAAATGTTAAATACTTGGTGAAGTTAAATACTTGTAGGATATCTATAACAGATTATGTTAAGTACTTGTGTTAAGTTAAATACTTGTAAGTTTAATACATTTTTTTTTTTTCATGAACACAACTAAAGTAATACACACATATATACATTGATCAAATTTTTTACGAAATACAACATAGAATACTATACTCCTTAAAAGCGGTGCCAAAAAAAAAAAAAAAAACATAAACTCTCTTGCCATATTACACATAAATATTAATATGCCAAGTCTTTCAAATTTTTATTTTAATTAGGTACTCTAGATATTCAAAAAAAAAAAAAAAAAAAAAACAGTCCCTTTCTTTTTAGAATCACACAACAAATATACTACATTTGAATGGTACAAATTTTGTTACAAAATGTTAAATAGATTTTTAATATATTGTGATATTCTATATTTTTAATATACTACATTTTTTCATAACAAAATGTTAAATACATTGTTATGGGTTAAGTTAATTACTTGGTGAATTTGATTCAAAATAAAACGGATTATGTTAAATACTTGCGTTAAGTTAAATACTTGTAAGTTTAATACATTTTTTTTTTTCATGAAGATAACTAAAGTAATACACACATATATACATTGACCAGAATTTAATAAAATACAACATAGAATACTATACTCCCTTAAAAAGGTGGAAAAAAAAAATGGTAATGAGATACATTTCCTCAATGTTTAATAATTCTGAGAGAAATTTGGTTCACAATAATTCTGCTTAATGTTTAATCAAAATTGACAGAAATTTGGATCACATAATGTTTTTTTAATTCTTTGATGAAATTTAGTTCAAATAATTGACAATAATTGACAGACCAACTATTTCCTCAATGTTTAATAGTTGTGAGAGAAATTTGGTTCACAATAATTCTGTTCAATGTTTAATCAAAATTGACAGAAGGCACGATGTAAATAATTTTAAAATTAAAATGCAGTTATAAAAAATATATTTAAATTTTTTTTTTCTTAAAGAACTTGTTTGATAATGGTGTGGAGTGGATTTTCTTAAAGAACTTGTTTGATAATGTTTTTCTTAAATTTTTTTCTTCAAGATTAGCAGACATAATTTCTCTCTACCCAAACTGAGAAAAAAAATGTTTTAAAATCTCTCTACCCAGATTGGATAGCTTCGAATCCATGTTTGATAATGGTGTGGAGTGGAATGTAGGTTTGGTGATGGTGGGGACTCATATACCTATTACGTTTCCTCAATGTTTAAATACCAAAATACAGAGATTCGAAAACTTATTTCAAAATCAAAACCGAAATCATACAAACCCATTTCAAAATCAAAACCAAAATCATTTAAACCCATTTCAAAATCATTTAAACCCATGTCGTTGGTATTTATGGTGGATTGATCAGCCAAAATTTTGTAGAATTCATATGCAGAATTCTTGCCGAAATCATATGCAGAATTCACCCGTATATATGAATTGGCTCAATATCAGAGCAAAAGCCAAACGTTACCAAAGCAATAACAAAAGAAAAACAATAAGAATCAAAGTAATAAACTAACCGAAAGGGGATGTCGGCGACCAAAGTGATGAAGGCAAAAGCCGATTTGAGAGGAAAAAAAAAAAATTCAAGAAGAAGAACAATTACTCGAAGAAGAAAAATTCAAAAAGAATACTAAAGTCATGTTTTCAACACTAAATAATAAGTTTTAAATAATGATTGCAAAATATTGTTATTTCATTAAGGTTGAAAGTTGTAATTCTTTTTTCTCATTTTTTTTTTTAATTTTGTTTAATTTTTTGTCAATACGTGTTACAATATGATTGGTTTACAAATTAATTTTATATTCTTAAAATAAAATTTCAAATTTGAATTTTTACTTAAATTATGTTAATATAATTTGAATGAGATCAATATTCATTCTTTAAATTTGTTTAAAATACGAATTGTCACTTGTGGTTTAAAAAATTACAAATATCTTCCTGTCAGAATTTTTTATTTAACAAAATTAATTGAAAAAATGAAATTTCTAACTGTTTATCTATACCATAATAAAATTATCTGAATTAGTAATTGAAATAAAATTTTAACATTATTAAAAACTGTTAATTAACTTGAAAATTTATTAATAAAATGAAGGCATAATGTAATTTCTAAAACAACAGGGAGTAATTTATAATTTGAGTAAACCTCAGGGGTGTGCTTGTAATTTACCCTTAATTTAACAAAAAAATTTATTTGGAAACTAGTAATTTATTTAATGTACTCAGAATAACATTATTAAAATGTAAGAAGCATCCTGCTTGAAGAACATATTTTGAAGGGAAAAAAAAGAAAGAAAAATTTATAAATGCACAACAGATTTTAAAAAATAAAAATAAATATAAAAACATATCAGGAGCATCCAAGTTTGAGGGATAACAACATATTGGCTGGGTTGTTTTGCCCAAAAAGTGGGGAAAAAAAATTGAACAACTAATTAATTTAACAAAAATTGTATATTAAATTTAATATTTTTGAAAACTGTTAATTTATATTTTGTACTCATAAGAAAATTATTACATTGTAAGAAGCATCTATGTTTGAAGAACAGATTTTGAAAGAAAAAAAAATATATAAATGCACAATAGATTTTGAAAAAAAAAAGAAAAAAAAAAAACATATCAAAACATCCATGTTTGAGGGATAACAACAAATTCTCTGGTTTGTTTTGCCCAAAAAGCGAGAAAATACTTGAACAACAAAATAATTTTTAAAAAAATGTATATTAATTTTAAATCTTCAAAATGTATATTAATTTTGTGAAACTGTTAATTTATATTTGTACTCATAACACAATTGTTAATTTATATTAACTTGTAAGAAGTATCCATGTTTGAAAAACAGATTTTCAAGAACAGATTTTGAAAAAAAAAACATTAAAATTTTATAAATGCACAACAGATTTTGAACAAATATATATATCTATCTTTCTTTTAGAGTCAATACCATGTATCATTCTTCTAAGGATTTACTATCAAGTTCAATACACGTCCATAAATTTAAGTTTTCTCTTCAAATCAGCAAAACATGAAAGGCATCCCTTGCATTAATGGGAATTCTTCTCCAAAAATATTCCAATTCAACGAAAAGATAACCAAATAGGCACAATGAAATTTTCTCAAGCTTTGGGATTATCTGAAGATTATTAACTCCCATAGGGGAGTGCAAATAAAGGAACAGAATAAAGAAACCTTAGAATGAAACTCAGGCACAACCCAAACAAAACAAAAATCAGATTTGGATATGTGGTGCAGAACAGTGCTCATTATTTAAAAACCCCACACATTATTTTGGATGTAAAGTATTTTACACACAAAAATATTTATAATGTAAAACTTTTAATGCATACTATATGTCTTTATTTTGTAGTGTTTTGGTTTGGATGCAATCGATGAAACATTTATGACATGGTCCAACACCTTTGAAAAATCTCATGTCCGACAAGAGAATTCAAAAATCTATAGCATGGGCCCAACACACCGAGAGAAAGGAGGAGAAAAAAAAACAGATTTTGGTGATAAAAAATAGAGTAAACTTGAAAAAAACTAACACATTTATGATTCTTCTTCTTGATCTTAATAGAACAAAACTAAGCTCGATGAAGGCAAAGCAATAAACTAACCAAAGAAAGCGAAGCGATTTATTTCGGAGTGAACAACAGTGAGAGTGGTCGAGTGATCCACAATGAGTAAGCTCGATGAAGGCAAAAGTGAGATAGGAAAAAAATAAAAATTCAAGAAGAAGAACATATTGAATTAGCAAAAAACCCAGTTCAATCGATGAGACATGAGATTATTGAACATATTTTCATAATGCTAATCGGGGTTTTTGAAGAAAAATAATTCTTGAGTTGGTTGATGTTAACTTCTGAATTGAACAAATTTACAATTTTACATATAAAAGTATAACAATGTCTTTTATGTGGGTATTTTTCTATTAAAAAAAAAACTAATAATTGTAATCAAATGGACCAAATTAAAATAAAATCATAAATTCAGGACTCACAATCGAGCCAATTAAAATTATAGGTATCAAAATAATGAAGGGCGAAAATATAATTTGCCCAAAATTTTAATTGCAAAACTATATGATTGATATCCTTCAACATTCCCAATTTTAATAGTTATTAACAATTTCTATGTTGTACCAAGTATTGTTAAAAACATGATATATATATATATATATAATGCGATTTTATAGCAAATTATTTGGCATATCTTATTCATTATATTTTTATAATTATATATATTAAATAAATATATTTATTAGTATAATTTAGTAATATTTTTTATATTGTGTTGATATAAATTGATATTGCATTTCACATGTTCATTAAAAAAAAAAATTCTTGTATATATGTTCGCCTCTTCAAGGTTAAAATCTTGCGTCCATCCCTTGTTATTTGATATCTAATTAGTACAATTATAAAACTTAAAACGAAAAAAAAAAAAGAAAGAAGATATTTAGGCCATAAGGATAACTTCAAAGCTTTCGGGGCAATTGCCCCAAGGTCTATTTTGTGGGGCAAAAACAAAATTAAAAAATAATAATAATTTGAAAGGACTATGAAACATTTGAATGTCAAAAACTATGCAATCGATCCATGTCAAAAATCATTTGAATGTCCAAAATCTCATGGACCATTCAAAAATCTGCGTGTTGAAAGCAGAACATTTTTGACACTAAGCCCAGCAGAACAAAAATCATATTGAATTATTGAACAAAAATCTGCGTGTCAAAAATCATTTGAATGTCAAACAGAACATTGTTGAAACAGAACAAAAAACCCAGCAGTTCAATAGAACATTTTTGACATGGACCAACACACTGAGCTTCTTTGGGTTTTTGGTTTATTGAACATATTGAATTAGCAAAAAAATTCAAGAAGAAGACCCAACAGTTCGATTAGAACATTTTAGAAGAAGAACATATTGATACTTTTCCAACATATTGATACTTTTCCAACAGTAGATACTTGAAATTCAAAATATATTTCAACACAATAAGATACTTTTCTTCAATAAACCCGGTAGTTAAAAACCCAACAGTTCAATAAACCCATTAAAGTCATGTTTTCATTAAAGTCATGACTTCACACCCATGAACCCGACAAGTAAACACAAAAACACGCAATTGAAACAGAGCAAGGAATTCGGCAATTCGGCAATAGGGAGACAGAGAGGGAGATAGAGAGGAAAGGTAGATACTGAGGGAGAGTCAGTGCAGAGAGGGAGATAGCCTCCAACACCTGCAAAAATAATTAGCAAATATAAGTGACATTAAGGCAGACTATAAGTGACACTAAGCGACATGTTCGTAGCCAAAAAAAATGACAGAACATAACAGGAGAATGGAAAAAGAGCTCTCTCTCTCTCTTTCTCTCTTCTTTTGTGGTTGTAATGGAAACACAGATTTTAACACACAATTGAAACACAGATTTTAACACTGTTAGCTATATATTATTATATATTATTATAGCTGTATTTTATCTATTTGTATTTGTATCTCTCTCAATCTCTATCTCCTTACCTATCTAGGTTCTCTCTGAATCTCTATCTCCTTACCTATCTAGGTTTCCTTTCTGCCTATATATAGAGGCTTCTCCTATTGTATTATTCATTCAATTCAATACAGAGTTTCTTCTTTCTCTTCTCTCACTACTTTCATAACATGGTATCAGAGCCAACAATTCTCTCCTAATTTTTTTTTTTCAGTTTGCTTCTGTCCTGGTGTTGTTTCTCCTGGCCTCTGCGTATTTTGTTCATCCGTATTTTCACGTTTACACTATACCCAGCTCTTCGTCTCCTCCTGACGAAGCCATCGCCACCAAAATAACTACCATCGGCCTCTCCACGCGCTCTCACGCGCTTACAAACGAGTGGCGTCGCTTCCGCGTTCTCCTCTCCACCGCTCTCCGTCCGCTTCTGCGCAGGCCGCGCCCGTTTCGCCACTCGGCTCGACGCCGAGCTTCCCGCCCGCCGGCTTCCGTCGGCCGATTCTCCGCCGGCTTCAGCGGCTTCCAGATTAGCCGCGTCTTTGCCTCCGCCCGGCTTGCTTGACCGTTTACTGCATTCTCATTTCTTGGCGTCATCATCCTTGCGGCCGATGTCGACCCTCGCCGTTTCTTCTCTCAAAAAAAAAAAAAAAAAAAAATCAAACAAACAAATTTTTTTAACCATCCCCACTTTGTGTTAGCCGTTTTGCTCCACTTTATTCATCCCTTTGTTTCAACCTCAAATAAGTTTCTATCTTCAAACCTATTTGAGTTTGAGGGGGGGTATTATACCTATATCATGGTGAGCATGGTGATATACCATGTGAACCATCTAAGCCCCAAACCACCTATATCATGGTGAGCATGGTGATATACCATGTGAACCATCTAAGCCCCAAACCACCTATATTATGGTGAGTATGGTTATACACCATGCGAACCACCCAAGCCGCCCCTCTGGCGCACCATCCAAGCCGCCCCCTCTGGCGCACAATCCAAGCTGCCCTCTCTGGTGCACAACCCAAGCCGCCCCCTTTGGCGCACAATCCAAGCTGCCACCTCATGGCGCACTCCCTAAGTCGCCCCCTTGGTGCACCACCCAAGTTTCTACCAACGGTCAGCTTCTACATCGGTCCGGCATGACCCCGTAAACTGTCCCGACATTGATTCCGGTTAGCTTCTCCAACGGTTTGACACGACCACACAGTGTCTGCTACAACGGTCCAACACGACCCCGTAAACTGTCTCGACATTGATTCCAGTGTCTTCTACAACGGGGATCCTACCGATCCTACCGATCGTCGTTCCACTACTGGGTTCTGCTTCTTCTTGGGCACTTCTCTCATTTCCTGGCGTAGCAAGAAGCAAACCCTTGTTGCTCGTTCTAGTACCGAGGCTGAATATCGTGCTCTTGCAGATACTACTCAGGAGCTTGTGTGGCTTCGTTGGCTTCTTTCTGACATGGGTGTTTCTCATTCCGCTGCCACTAATCTTTATTGTGACGATCAAAGTGCAATTCAGATTGCTCATAACGATGTCTTCCATGATCGCACCAAGCATATTGAGATCAATTGCCACTTCATACGACAACATGTTACTAGTGGCCATGTTCGTCTTCTCTTTGTTACCTCTGCTGATCAGACCGCTGACCTCTTCACCAAAGCTCATCCTCCAGGCCGCTTTTCTGATCTCCTCTCCAAGCTCAAATTGATATCTGACTTACCACCTTGAGCTTGAGGGGGGGTGTTAGCTATATATTATTATATATTATTATAGCTGTATTTTATCTATTTGTATTTGTATCTCTCTCAATCTCTATCTCCTTACCTATCTAGGTTCTCTCTGAATCTCTATCTCCTTACCTATCTAGGTTTCCTTTCTGCCTATATATAGAGGCTTCTCCTATTGTATTATTCATTCAATTCAATACAGAGTTTCTTCTTTCTCTTCTCTCACTACTTTCATAACAAACACAAAATTGTTATAGAATGATTGTTAAGCTTGTGTTAAGATTTGAGCATGCTAAACATAATCTATGATTGTTAAGATTTTAACACAATGATTGTGCTCCATTGTGTTCAAATTGTTATTATTTTACTTGATGACTACAGGAAGTAAAAAATGAAAATTAAAGAATTTCATGACTACAGGAAGTCAAAATTTCAGAATTTCAGATTTTGTGATTTCAGAATTTGATTTTGTGTTCCATTGTGATTTCAAAATTAAAGAAGTCAAATTGTTAAAGAAGTCCATTGTGATTCCATTGTGATTTTGTGTTCCATTGTGATTTTAGCATGAGTTATTAATCAAGAACAGGAGCCGAAGTGAAAAAAAAAAGCAATTAAGTGATAAACTAACCCAAAGAGCCGTGAAAACAGAAACGAGAAGCGGTGTAAGCTCGAGAGTGGAGCAGTGCCAAAGTGATAAACTAACCCAGAGAAGTGATGTCGGCCGGAGTGAACAACGGTGAGAGTGGAGCAGTGTAAGCTCGATGAAGGCTCTGTAAGCTCGATGAAGACTCGATGAAGGCGTGATGAAGGCAAAAGTGAGATTTTCAAAAAAATCAAGAAGAAGAAACGGAGAGGAAGAGAGAGATAGAGAGGTAGGCGGAGAAATAGAGAGGGAAGGTGGGTAGGAGAGGGTAGATGGGGAGGCAAATCATTTGTGATGGGAAGACAGGTTAGATCTGAGAGGTTAGATCTTGAGAGAAGAGTGGAGAAACAGCCATGTTGGGCGGGAAATGTGTAGAATTGATCTGAGCCGTGAATAGATATTAGAATTGTTCTCAACCATTAAAAGCAAATGTGTCTCTTATACATTTGGGACATTTTCAAAAACAGCCTTGCCTTATTATATAGATATATAAAATATATATATATATATGGGCCTAAATTTACAGGCTTTGGTAATGTTTTCGAGTAATAAAAAGTGGGGTGTGACACTCCCTCTCTCTTGTCGTAATCTGTGTTAGTACATCTGCCGTTTCTCTTTATTATTTGCGTAAAGGTTCCCCTCTCTCTCTCTCTCTCTCTCTCTTGTTGTAATCTGTGTTTTTTCTTACAGATGTCGTAATCTGTGTTGATATAGGTAGTACATCTATTAATATTACACTCTGCCCCTTCTCGGATCTTTTTCTTTAATTTCACAGAGGTTCCCCTCTCTCTCTCTCTTGTCGTAATCTGTGTTGATATGAGGCAGTACATCTGTCGTTTCTCTTTATTATTTGCGTAAAGGTTCCCCTCTCTCTCTCTCTTGTTGTAATCTGTGTTTTTTCTTACAGATATCGTAATCTGTGTTGATATGAGGTAGTACATCTATTAATATTACACTCTGCCCCTTCTCGGACAGTGAGTGCCTGCGGTCCTTGTTTCCCTCCCGTGCCTGCCGTGCTATGAAATGGCACTATATATTTTTTTTCTTTTTTTTATTTTATTTTGGTAAGGGTTACATTAATTTCTGTAGGGTGAAGGGTAAGTGTTATGCTAATGACACATGGGATGATGTAGAGTTTGTAATTCATTTTGCCTTTTATTGTATTTTGCATTTTTTCAATATAAAATATAATAAAATAAAATAATTCATTGGACAAATCAATTTATCAAACTAAATTATATTTTTTTAAAAAGATTAATTTTGAAATTAAAATCAAACAAACCATACATATTTTGACCACTTCAAAACTCGCTTAAATGCATCAAAAATGAAATTGAAAGGAGAAAAAAATTGTAATTGAACAAATCAATTTATCAAACCAAAAGCTTAAAAAAATGTAACTTCAAATGTAAAAATGTAAACAAAAAGTAGTTGTATAAAAATGCTTTGATGTATAAAAATGTAAAAAAGTAGTTGCATAAAAATGTTTTGATGCATAAATGTAGTTGTATAAAAATGTAGCTACTTTTTTTTTTTTTTGAAGTTACATTTTTTTGCTTTTGTTTTGATAAATTGATTTGTTCAATTACAATTTTTCTCTCTTTCAATTTCACTTTTGATGTGTTTAAGTTTTGAAGCAGTCAAAACATGTACGGTTTGTTTGATTTTAGTTGCAAAATTAAATATTTTTTTTAAATATAATTTAGTTTGATAAATTGATTTGTCGGGTGAATTATTTTATTTTATTATATTTTGTATTTAAAAAATAGAAAATATAGTAAAAGGTAAAATGAGTTACAAACTTTACATCACCCCATGTGTCTTTAGCATAACACTTAATACCTAGTTGGCGCCCCTTCACTCTATATGAATTAATGTAACCCTCACACCAAAAAAGGAAAAAAAAAAAAAAAAATTAGAAAAACGGTGCCATTTCATAGCACAGCAGGCACAACAGGAAGACAAGGACTGCAGGCACCCCATGTCCTTCTCTTTATTATTTGTTTATTTATTTATTAGGTATTACACTTATTTTGAGTGTCTTTGATTGTGCTTGAAAATAAATTTTCAAAAAAAAAAAAGTTTAGAGGGAGTGTTTAGTAATTTTTTCAATTTATTTAGTTGTATATTTTAAAAATTATCTTTGATTTTTGGAGTTTGGAATGATTTAATATTTTATTCTAATTGAATAGATGTGTGTGAGAGAAAAAATAATTTTAGTATTTTTATGTGTAATAGAAAGAAATAATTTTAGTATTTTTTTTTTGAGAAAATTTGTAATTAAACATGTTTTTAAAAATTTTCTTCTAGAAACATGTTTTAAAATATAAACCAAACACACCTTGTATCTTGAGATACAAGCCAAACAAGTCTTGTGTTTTGAGGGTTCGTTTGGGATGTGTGTTAGTTTTTTTTGATATTTTAGCCGGGGACTAAAAAGTCTCGTTTGAGATAGATTTTTTTGACTTTTGTAAGAAAAAAAATAAAATGATTATGATTTGGATGTGATATTTTGTCTTATTAGACTAAAAAATCTATTTTGCCTATTTGTGACTATTTTAACTGAAAAGCCTCCATTAAACTTATGTCAAACGATTGCTTAGAGTTAAACCAAATAAGACTCAAATGTTTCACATAAGTGTAGGGTTCACATTTTTGTGACTTTTGTAGACTCCACATCTATGTGACATTTTATCATTCATTTGATAGAAAATTTAAAATTTATATAACATTTTTTTCCTAACACCTTATTTGAAAATTGGATTTTATAATTTTTTGTCGGTAAAAGTTAAATGGTTAGAAGGAAATTTTTTTTAAAAAAATATCTCTGTTTTTGTCTCTCACTAGTCTACTATTTAAAAATAAAATTATTTAAATTATTTTTATCTCATAAATTATCTTAATCTTAATCTTAATCTTAGTCTGGAACTCCCAGTGAAATTAGGATAAACTCTCTAAGAGTTTCATCTTTACCCAAACTGAAGTCTTCTCCCAATCTAGGACTCCTATCCTTTATCTGTTTATCCCAGATTCCGATATCTTCGGAAATAACCTCGTCAACTCCGAGATTACCTCGGTATAACTACCACGACACGTGGCACCTCGGCTGATACGTCGGCGTCGCCATGCCACGTGTTAGTATTCAAAAATATATCCCCACACCTTGTATATTAGATTTTCTAATCCAGTTGAACTAGCTTAAAACTACATAAGCTTAAATTAATTTAGTTACCAAATTAATTAAAATCAAACTCAATTAAATTCAATTAGTCTCTAACATTTATAACTTAAATCACCCTAATTTTTATTTTCCCAATGTGAATTAGGCTCTAATTTTGTATTTTATTATTTAATTTTAACTTGTTAAAATTAGCGATGCAAACAAGTTTAATCCATAATACTACATATTTGTTCACAATAACATTACAATACCAAACAATGCAAGCATATATCATATGACACATAATTCACATAACACATAATCACACCATTAGCAATAAGCATATAATTAATTTACGTAATTAAGGAGGCGGTTGTCAAAACATTGAATGGTCAAAATTTTTAACACTTGCAGAAGTTATCGGAAGTAGCCCAAATCCATTATTAAATTAAAAAATTATTCCTTTATCGCGTAATTTTGATAATATTGTTGTGTAGTTCTTTGCCGAACTCACAATTTTATAATATCTATTGACAAAATCAACAAAATCAATTATTATAATTTTTTTGCCTGCAAAAGAGAAATTATTATGAGAAAACTAAGAAATTATATATATAGAGAGATAGCATACCAACTGTGACAATGGTGGATGAGTTAGTAGAGACAGTAATCACATTGGCTTTTCTTCTTCTTAATGGATTTTGTTAAGATTTTTTGGAAAATGGATTTTTTTGAGGTGTGGAGGTGTGCATTCAATGAGTGAAATATTTTCACAAGGATAATTTTCGTATTATTTGGAGGGAAAGAAATTTTTAAGAGTTTTAAAATTTATAAGTAGGAGCCCAAAGAAATGGGGGGTTAAAAACAATTCATAAAATACTAATAATACCACTCTTATTAAAAATCAAAAAATAAATACTTTTAGCTTCTCGATTTTTATTATTAATTTTT
Source organism: Camellia lanceoleosa (assembly GCA_025200525.1). Classification (NCBI taxonomy): domain Eukaryota; kingdom Viridiplantae; phylum Streptophyta; class Magnoliopsida; order Ericales; family Theaceae; genus Camellia; species Camellia lanceoleosa. Next base: position 146,715,751 of record CM045767.1, read on the forward strand.
AATTTTGCAAGAATCTACACTAAAGTGGTAGACCAACAGTAAAAATATGTCACATAATTCATACATAACATTCAGCCTCTGTTTGGGAAATGAGTTGGCTTTTGTGTATTTTTTTACTATTTTAACCTGGGCTAAAAAGTTTGGTTTGGAAATGACTTTTTGACTTTTTAAATTTTTTTTTGTGAGAAAAGAGTGTAATAATTATGGATTGAATGTGATGTTTTGTTTGTTATGACTAAAATAGCTTATTTTGTCTTTTGTGACTAAAATAACCCGAAATTAACTTGCCAAACGGAGCAATCATAATATTTTTTAAATAAATAATATTTGATACAAAATTTTAACAGTGACACTCATATTTTAGATGAATATGAAAAACTTATTAAATTTTATGAGAGTATATATATATTTTTTGTATGAGTTTTATGAGAGTATATATATATTTTTTGTATGAGTTACGTGTATATAACATTGTTCCTATTTTTGGCTGCACTTGTAGCCTCATAATTGAAAGGTGTCTTATCAAACTCAAAAATCATTATTATATTTTATTGTGAGACTATTTTTTCTTATTAATTATTCATTCGTTTAAAATGTATTGTTAAACTGTAATTGCAACATTGAATGGATTTCTTTCTACAACCCTTTATAATGCAGTAATAATAACAGTATATATTTCAATAAAATATGAAATTTATATTGAAATTTAAATTATTAAAAATTGTTTGATCTTAACATTGATTAGCCAAAACTTGTACACTTCATTAACAAGCATTAACACGTCAATATTTCAAATATTTTTATTTGCTTATAAACCTTATTCACCATATATTTTTAATTTTTTTTCTTTATATTAATTATATATTGTATTTGATATTTGTCACTATGACTGCGATTTATTGGATTTTATTACAATATCATATATAAATTAAATAAAAAAGCAATTACACCCATTTATAAAATATTTTTTATTAATTGATAAATAAATAAAAAAATTGATGGACCCCACTATGCTCTGACTTCACCTGCTTTGGTGATAGGATATATGTGCAATTATTATATGGGTGAGCCGCCTATGAAAGTACAAGGTGGGTACTAAAATGATATGTGCAATCTGGTCTTAAATGATATTTTCAGAATTTCTTTTTCCATCCTCGGAAAACAAAACATTAAATTAATAAGGTAAATTGCACTTACCTCCCATAAAGTTTTTAATAAATACAAAAACTTCTTATGTGATTTCAGTTACAACAATGATTGAGACTTCTTTTTCTTGGCGACTTCCACAACTCCTTTGGATCTCAATCATTGATGGTGTGGGTCCTACACATAAATGAGTGAGTCCCACACATACATCAACGGTTGAGATCCAAAAGGAATTGTGGAAGTCTCTAAAAAAAAGGGTCTCAAGCATTTTTCTTTCAATTATTACAAAAACTTTTCATGTGATTTCAATAATTATAAAAACTTCTCTTACTTTAAGTGATAATATCAAAATTTCCCTATTTTCATACTTCCGTTCACACAACTCATGGAAGCTGTTGATGTCATCAAAGATAAATTCTAAAATGTCGATAATGACCTCAATGTCTTGAATCCATCTATATATACCAAACGTAGACCTTACAATACCTAATCCTATCTCATTAAGTTTTATTCTTTCCCTTTGAGAAAAAAAAAAAAAAGAACTCATAATTATCACTGCTATAAAAGCAGCAACACAACACCCATAACATGGCCATTATTGTTAGTAGCCTATCTACGTTACCAGCCAAATCTCAAGCTCAACCAACTCTACAACCCCCAAACCACCACTGCTACCACTGCACAAACTCACCACCTAAACACCTCCCAATTTTAAAAAGAAAAGAAAATAAAAGAAAAGAAGCACTACGACTACAAAACCCACCATATTAAAGAATAGCTAATAGATCCAAATTCAATCCACTGATGTATAATTTTTTCTTTTTTACTTTTCAGATATGAAAAACCAAGTCAGTCATCCAAATATCTAGCAAGAAGAAGAAAAAAGAAACATATGGCATTTAAACAAATTTGTTCCTTCTGATTATGTCAATGAGAGAGCTAACTGTGAAAACTAAAACAACACAAATCACATGACCCAAAGTCATATACATATTCATTTTCATACTTGAGTCTTCTGTTGAATATAAACTCAAACCCACATGGAGACACTGTCAAACAACCCAATTTAATAATCTAGGATGTCATATTGAAGAAAGTTGCGGGCATTCAAAACCAAAAACCAAAAACAAAAAAGTTGAATAGGTAAAAAGGTCGATATTGATACTCAACTCAAGCCTTAATCCATAATTACGCGGGTGAGAAGTTGGATAGCTACCATCAACATCACCTCCAAAAAAAAAAAAAAAAATAATGCAAAATCAAAATCAAACCATATATCTATTGTTACCCAAAACAAATAAGGTACTAGATTATAGTGCAAAAATTGGGTCCCTCTGAACCCACCACCTCTTCCAGGCTTCTTCTCTCATCTTCTCCCTTTCTTTCTTCCGCCATTCGTACTCCTTCTCTCTCTCTCTCTTCCTCTACTTCCGATCGCGACACAGATTGCGACCCAACATTGCTACCATTACCGCCAACCACTACTCTAAAAACTATAGATCTAGGGTTAGGGTTCGAAAAAAGAAGAAGAAGAAGAAGAAGAAGAAGATGAGAGAAAGAGCGTGCAGCAGATGGCAGAGGAAAGGAAGTGAAGGAAGAAGAAGAGAAGGAGCATAAGAAGGAAAGATAGCGGTGGCAGACGACATACGACGGACGGTGGAAAAGGAAAGAGAAAGATGATGCCCCAATGGCGCCGACAAGGAAGAGTTTCTCTCTCTCTTGCATTTGGATCTGATGAGAGAGAACAAAAAAAAAAAAAAAAATCATTTTCTATATGGTGGAGTTAACAAAACTGGAAAAGATCAAAGGGTATTTTCGCCTTTTTGTGCTCAAATAAAAGGGTAATATGATCATTTTGTATAGGCAAGTAACATTGTTTGTGTAAAATTGACAGATTGGGAGAATCTTGATATTACCAGTTAAAGTAGGAGAACTTTTTGTAATTATTAAAATTAGTGAGGAACTCTGTATTTATCAGAAACCTCAGGGGAGATAAATGTAATTTATCCAAATTAATATTATGAATAGGATGTTGTGGGCATGTAAGAACAACTACAATGACTTGTCATTGGAATTCTTACTGCCATAATTTGGCAACTCCACCAATACAATGTGCTTCAATAGCACTTTATAACAGCTACTATATTTGAGAAATGACAGCGGTTATTTGTGTCAAAGAAACGCAAAAATTGGTCCACCGAACATTTGCCCAGATGTTTGGTGGACTAATTTTTGCGTTTTTCCTTTATGCGTTTGTTGAAATGGTCTGCCAAAATGATTGAGAACCATTAAAACACCATTGCTAGAATTTGACAACAAATTATAACAATGACAATGCTATAATAACATTTGTCATTGGAGTTACTCTAACATGTTAGTACTAGCATGTTGTCCTAATGGAAAATTTTCCACACCAAACTTATGTGCAACTTGAGACAAATAAATTATTTGGTTCCTTTGATATTTTAATGAAGGGCACTTTATAATTTTGTAACAATAATACTTAGTAGCTTAAATTTTCATGACCTGAATAACCCAAAACGACAACGACATCATTTTAGAAATAAAACGACGTCGTTTTAAAACATTTGAACCATTCGGGCTACACAAATTTAAGTTACTAAACATTTTTTATTTTGTAAATATTTAATAAAATTGAAACATAAAGTACATACTGTTAGTGAAGTGGAAAAAAGCTTACAGAATTGCACACTGTCCCTGTACTTGTGGGATTTGGAGAGAGAAATGGGTGGAACAAGTGGGCAAAGCATACCCAACAATAGAAATGTCTAAAATATTGTTTAATCCATTAAAATTGCTCAATCTATACTGATCATTGAAACAGAAAATACAACTTTTGATTGTTAAATTATATGCTTAAATTATTTACTACTAGACTATTTTTTTATACATATATAATATTTTTGAGATAAATACGAAAGCGTACTTGGAAACATACATACTGTACCAATTGAAAAAACAATATTGTCCGGTACAGGATTAACAACTTTGATTATATATATGAAAAGAGCATGTAAAATCAATTACTATTGTATATAAAACAAAAATGCAAATTAGTATTATATTATGCAAATATTTAATAATTATTTAAGCTTATTTTTCACGCAACTAACAGATTGAAACCTCCCCAACTCTAATTTGGTTACATATAGCACATTTGTCAATCAGCCATCCATAATTTGATTATAATTTTATTCTAAAATTACACCAAATCACATTATGCACACCCCTACCCAACAAGTAAGAACTTTTTTAGTAACTTCTTTAATTCTTTTTATGAAATAAAAAAATTAAGAGTTGTTTGAGATGTTCTAAATAAGTGTACTTTTTGTCTTTTTGAGCTAAAAAATTAAGATTGAAAATATGAATATTTAGATTAACTTTTTGACTTTTTATGAAAAAATATGTAATAAAAAATTGTAAAAATTAATTTGTAAAGAAAAATTTGAATTAAAAGTTGTGCAGCCGTAATTGTTGATTTTTGGTGAATAATATTAACTTTTTAACTTTTTGAGTAACTTTTTGTCTTTTTAACTTTTTTCAAAGATCCCAAACTTGCCCTTAGTATGATGGAAATATTTTTTTTAGTTAAGTAGGTAGTTGTGAAAATAAATAAATAATTAATTGATTGGTGTGAATAATGTGATCTTTTATTAATTGGGTTGAATAGATACCAAACTAATTTTTATTCACAATTTCCAAATTTTTTGTAAGCATAAACATAAAACTGTAAGCATAAACGTACACCACATTCACTAATGTTGTGTTTGGTCAAGGAATTTGGAAAGGAAAAAAAAAATATATGTGAAACTAAATAAAATGAAAGTATATTTTCCTCACATTTCACTTATCTTTTTCCTTTCCATGTCCCTTCTCAAATTCTCCAACTAAACAGAGCGCAAGGAGATCTACCAACAAAATGCTGATTCAAAATTATTTTGCAATCAACAAAGTAACTACCAATCCAATCAGAAGAAAAATAAAAATAAAATACAAAAAAATGCCTATACAGGGAAAATGTGGTGCAATCCAGTGAATTTCACTAAGCACTTTGACTAATAAATCGAGAGCATGATGAATAGTATGGTTCACAGCAACATAACAATGGCAATCTCAATTTCTAGTTTTTTTTACCAATACTTTCTCCATCCATAGAACCATTTTGCATGACGAAGAAAACATCCATTAATCATAGATTCAAACCACAATAATTGTGGCAATATAGCAGTGAGAGCAGAACACTGTTCTCTCACTTTTTCAAGACAAAACACAATTAAAGGCTAAAGTTTGGATGGCAGGACCATGCTCAATTCTCTATAAATCTGTAGCAGTCAATCTGGAAATTACATCGAAGTGGGAAGAAAGTATATGCATTACTCTCCGTGTTTTAACTTAACCAAGTGATCAAGTAGTGAACAGATATTGTAGGTGACAATACATTGTGAAGAGAGTACTATACGGTCCAAGATAACCGAGGCTAGTAACTCCATTGTTATTATGACATAACAAAGTCTGCACCCATCAAAGGGATGCACATTACTAGGAGATGAAGAGAACATTACCTCAGTAGAGGGAAGACGACGGGCCAGTACTGACTAGAAGGAAGGAATTAGCGCTCAGATCAAAGGCATTAAAGGAGGGAACCCTAAGCCTATGCTTAGATCATGGATTTGGATAGGAATTTGAAAAAAGAGAAGAAAATGTGAAGAAAATATGAATGAAATATAAACTAAATTTTTTCTCCATTTCCTTTCCTTTTTCTTTTCCCTTTCCAAATCCATGATCCATCTAAACACAGCCTGAAAGATCCCAACCTTTTTTACAATTAAGAACCTTCATCAAAATCAGCAAGCCTCAATGGTTGGATGGTATAACTTTCTCGTTGTTCTTTTTCATACATAGATTTTTAAGGCATTAATTTATCAATAAGAAAGTGGAACACTTCACAACTTGGGATTGGCTGGTTTAGAGGGTATGGAGAACGGCGGGCACTGGAAATTACATAAGACACACCATCCTCCAATCTCTACCAATAAAAAAGAATGGATTCCCCTTAAAATGAGATGAAAACTAAACCCTAAAAAGAAGACAAGACTTCTTTTATCCCATCTCACCTCTAATTTCTCAAATTCGTTGTCAAATACCCTTACATCCCTCTCCAACCAAATTTCCCAAAATACAGCAAAATGACAATCTCAAACAACTTGAGCTTTCTTTATTGGAACCAAATCCACTTTAATTAATCAATAGCATCTGAATATAAGAGGGAGGGGCCACTCAATCCACATCCACCATATGAAATAGTCTATATGTTGAGGTCATGGGATGAGAAAATGTACGAAAAAGATGGTCAATATTTTCTTCATCCCACCTACACAAAATACACCATTTTTTTAACCACTTTTTGAGTCTCGAGCTATGTTACATGGACTCGGGTACGGGTGTCGGTATGTATCTAGAGGTCGGACTCATTAAATCTTAAATTTAAGGGTACGCGGACTCGGCAAAAAAATATCATATTTTTATATTTTTAATCTAATATGTGAAATAAAATGGTACTATATGTAACTTACAGTATCAAAATGAAATTTATAGTAATTAAACAATAATATGCACATATGATAATTGTGTTATATACAATTATATAAGAAGTATCCGTTGAAAAGTATCCGACACATATCCCATACCCTTGTCCGAGTGTCGGGTGTCCGACACGGGTATTTGATCTATTTTGAAGAGTCCATGTAACATAGGTCTCGAGTAGTATCAAATTGTTCTTGAACCAATTTTTGAATTTAGTAGAAACTTTGGAGTAAATAGTTGACATAGGTTGTTTTGCTCGCTACTTTTTATTCATCCTATGTAATTTGGATGGCAACCTCTTAATGCCTTTTTTTTTGTATTTTATATATAATAATAAGAAAAAATGTAAACTACAGACCACAGCAAATAAATTATAACCAGATAATTCAAGCAAGTCACTCCAAACTAAAAAGATCAGCAGAGACATGAACGAAGCTCCATGAACTAAAACGAGTTCTGACACTTAAAAGTTCAATCTTACATTTTTGGAATAAAAGTACATAACACAGGTAACGCCAAATAAGTCCTGAGATCATATGTTACAGTCAAACAGGGAAACATTTTCTGGCATACCTGTAATACCAGACAGCTTGGGGCAATGCATTAAGAACAGAAGGCATGCATTTCATCCTGAAGCTCTTTCTTAACCATAAACTACCGATCAGCTGAAGCAACAAAAAAAAGGGGGCATAAAAAAGGGCAATTGAGCATAAATGAGAGAGTAATTTTGACGAGTATGATCATCTTGTTATAACGCAACATCAAGAAAGTGATAAATATGCAATTAATAATATATTCTCTTTTAACGCCAATAAAATGAAAAGGTATCATCTAACATGTGTCTGTTGCAAAGAAATGGACTGACGAGCTTTTAGCTAGTTAGTAGTTACAATTTACAAATAATATAATCTCAACGCAAAATCTAGGGCCTCAAGGTTCTCAAGTAAATATGATGTTTTTAGTTTTGAGAATGTAGAAAATGCAGTTGAGGACTGAGTTGAGTTGCGTGATGAAGGTAGGATAAAGGACCCACACAATTGCTTAAACTTGCGACTGAATTATAAATATCAAGGCATACTGGCCTTGTTTGGCATGACCTAAAAAAGTCAAAAAGTCACTATCCTATTTAAGTCGTATCATCTTATTTAAATCGCATCATCTCTCTAACACATCACTTCAAACCCAACCCATACCCAAACCATATTTCATAAAAAGTAAAAAAGTGTACTTATTTAGATCATCCCAAACCACCCCTGAATATCGTAATCGTAATTTTAAATAACTCAAGGCAAACTGAGTATCGTAGTTGTTTTCTGGTATATCCATCCAATCAAGACTCAAGAATTTCCGTACTTTATGCAAAGTTTTAAATAATGGGTAGCAATTGCCAAAACACTAACATGACACTGACAGTTGCAATGTAAAACGACCACAATATAACGGTGGCAACAACTGGAGCCATGAATTTTTTACGTCTTCGCATTAAACCAACTGGAGCCATTACTTGGAGAAAATTTACCTATATTTCATAATCACATTTAGTGGGTTCCATATAGTATTTTGTGGGTTTTTTGCTTAGTTTTTAGACATGATCCATATATATGTACTAATTTTTACACTATGCAATATGTATACAATAAAAACAATAATCAAAAGCAAAGATACCATTTTGTTGAGGCTAATGAAAATAAAAGGCAAATGAAGAAAATAAGTGCATAATTTTTTAATGACACAGAATCACTCAAACCCCAAGGGAGTCCACCACTAAAATCAAACTAAAACCAAAGAAAAACTTATTTCAGATTCAAAGCAAGAAATTCAAACCAGCAAGTGTTTACCAGGTGTAAACCAATTCAGCATGGGGGGAGGGGATATTACTATCTTTTCTTCAATCATTTTCGAAGTTCTTATGGTTAAAAATTATTAGTATTACTACACCTAATTTAACTATGATATAATTGCAAAACCCAAATAACTTTATCACACAAGCACTAATGAATAAATATATCAATAACACCAGTTCCCATTTTGGCTCTAACAAAGAAATTTGTAAACACTAGTCTATTTGAAAACAATTATAATAAGCATGGTTCAATTAAAATTATGGGCATTAGAATCATTAAGCAAGAAAAACAAAATGGACAAAGAAATCTCAAAGTAAGCAAGTAGGGTATGTCCAACCTTACCTACAGGCATCAAATTAGCTAGCACCATCCTCAATCAACTTCACGAAGAAGACAAAAAAGCCATTAATAAAAATGACCTCTGCATTTCAATGATCCACAAAGGCATTTTTTCCTCCTCTCTTCTGCTTTGCCAGACTGAACCATCCCATAATCATATGTCAACTCTTGCATGGGAGGAATGTGACTGATTGCAAAAAATGCAATATGGACATAGGATTCATTATTACTTTCTCGTAAAACGGGTTGCCAATAAACATTTGGAGTACAACTGTGGTTCATAAATCTAGCTACATTCCCACCATTTTTTGCACTTATAACAAGGGGGAATGGGATTTTCGGAGACTCGCCAGAATTGCCAGGCATAAGCTCTAATGGTTCACAGGTGCGATTTGCATCAAAAATATAGTTATCTTCATTATCCCTCTCAAACTCCTCTGTTGTGGATATATCAATGACTTCTCCTGCATACTCGCAGATAAAAGTTCCTGCACGAATGGGATCCCATGACCTTAGACCCCAACCTTTATCCTTTGTTCTAAACACCTCGAGACGGACTTTCAAACCTGCCTGGGATGTTCGGTTGCGGCAGTTTGGAGGGCATAAACATGAAGGACCACATTCATGAATTAAAGACTTATAACTCAAAAGAACTCCAAGTGCAGTATAAGGGAGAAGCCCTCCATTTTTATGAATGCAAGGGCAGTTGATGTCACCAGGTTGACATCCACCTCGGCAAGTGCAGCTCACAGAAGGTTGTGGCAAATTAACGGGTTTTGCATACTTGAGACTGGGATAATATGTGAAATAAGCAGGGCCCTTTTCATCATCTACATCATTTACAAGAGAAACTGGTAAATTTTCTGCCCCTGAAGTAAGGTCGGGCAGGATAACCCCAACCCTTGAAGTTATGCCTTCCTTCCATTGTTGAATTGATCTCCACAGCATAAACCCTTCAGGCTGGCCAGGAACTCTAACCAATTTATACTTAAAAACATTGAAGCCTGATTTCCCTTTCTCAACCCAGGACTGCTGGATTTTATAAAGGCCATCATAGAGGTAGATTTTCCCAGTTGGATTTAATGCATCCTTCACACCCCGAATAACTCTTACCTCATTAGCCCGATGCAAGCTCTTCTCCAAGGCAAGATTACCCCTCTCAAGTTTCTGATCCATTATGTTTATGAATCTATCTTTCCTGTTCATATTCCCACCTTGGCCACTGTAAATCAAGACATCCGCATCCTCATTATTGTCCTCATATCCTCCAGATGCAACAATGCTGACAGCTATAGGCTCTTCATCCTTAACCTTGAGGCTCAGGTAATCAATCCCAGCCATGGAAGGAGCATGCAAACCCACCAAGCACAACTCCATTCTGAAAAAGAAAATATCCCCAATTTCAATCCCTGGTATTGCTCCAATCCTCTTCTTGATGTTTGTTCGAACTCCTTTATTCAGCAATATTGTACCAGCCCTTAAGTCTGGGCGTCTTGTAATCCCTGGAGTTGCCTCCTTCCTGTCTTCAATTTGGGTAATCCTTCTCCGGAGCAAATTATATATCATGAGAATATATCTAGTTGACTCCTTGTCACCATCGGCTTGTCTAACAGTATCAAGTCTTGAGAGGTTGAATGACATCAGGAAATTATTGGCTACTGCATCAATATCAACATCCCTTGCGACCAACCGGCCGGTCTTTGTCCTCTTCTGGGAATTCCCTTTTTTCTTGGCCATCTTACTAGTATCTTCTGCATCAGTAACGTGCATACTGAAGCCACTCAGATATTGGTCACTATGATTTGGGGAGTCACTATAACCATCTTCATCCATGTCTATACCATCTGGTTGTGACTGAAAACCGGATGTACGATTTCCAGAACTCCTTTTGGATGACCCAGTGCCTCCATTTGCAGCTCGCGCTGCTGGTGTTCTAAATGAAGTTATGGGAACAGGTGATTGAATTGTATTGTTAAAGCGATTAGGTCCACCGAATGGGGTTTGAGGGTTCTGTTCAGAAGACTCAGTTGGAATGAGAAAAGGGTAAAATGGAGCAACCCCAGGTGGAAAAGGACCGGTCGGAGGGACACACAAAAAGGGGGCAGCTTCAGGGGATGAAAAATTGGAAGCACTAGGTGGGGACGGGAATATCGGAACAAGACATCGCAACGGCCTTACAGTCAAAACCCTAGACTTATCAAAAGACCCAGATGTAGGAATAGACTCTGAACCTAAACCCTGTTCCATTACTAATCACAACACACTTTAAAGCCACTTAAATTACAAACCCACAAACAAAATTCCAGAAAAGTACCAAACTTTTTTCACCTTCTTGTATTATTTCATTTTCTTCTTCTGCTTCTATTACTCCATACAACAGCTACATCTACTCACCAAAAAGATCTGGTTTTAAAAATTTTAAAAAAAAAACACACAAATAAAAACAAGAGATTAAATTTGAAGTATTACCCACAAAAATTAAGAGCGGAATTAGCAAAAACTAACAAAAATTACACGAATTTGAACCTGAAATCCAGTAGAATCTGCTTCCTGCAACATGCAAGCAGAGATTATGCTGAGAAATAGAAGCAAAAGCAGAGCTAAACGAACAATCCCCAAAAATTAGCTAAAACCCTAGAAAAACCACCAAGTAAGAGTGATGAAATGGAGTGTGGACGAGAAATTATACAAGAAGAAGCAAGAAAAACACAAAGATCTGAAGAAAATTAGCTAACATTCAACAAAAAGAGATTGATCGTTTTATGTAGAAAATGAAATGAAATTATGAAAACTTGAATACGGATACAAATGAAGATAGAAAAAAGCAGAGATTTTTACCATTCGGATCAGACAAGTTGAAATCATCGGAACAAAACGAAAGCAGATCTTCGAAGGACGAAAATGAAAAGCCAGAAAAATGAAAAAAAAAAAATTAGAGAGAGAGGAAGTGAATTCGAATCTCTCTAACTTTATGTTTTGTCAGAGAGGCACGCTCTTCACTATTCTCTGCGGTTCTGTTGTTTTACAATTGTTACAATGAGATGATCACTTGAGGTTGAGTTCATGTGAACTTTGGATGGAACGATTACTGGCCTTTCGATCTGAATAATCTGGTACATTTCTTTGGATGAAACGATTATTGGCCTTTTGATCTTTGTCGTCTGATAGACTTTCACGACGAATTCGCAACTTCTTCTTCTTCTCTTTTTATTTTTTAAATAATTAAAAATTAAATTTCAAAAATTTCAAAAAAAAATCACTAATTGCATCAACTTTTGTTTAGGTGTCGTTTGTCTTTAGTTAAATAAGTTGATAAAATTTTGAATAAACAATAGGTATCACTCTTCCTCGAATTTATTAAGATTTATTTTGACAATTTATTATTTTAGTTAAAAAATAAAATAAAATGTCATTACATAAAAATTAATTATCTTTTTTATTTTTTTTACCTATTTTTTTCATAAAAATTAAAAAATTAATAATAAGTGTACTTTTTGACTTTTTATGAAATATAGATTGGATATGAAGTGATGTGGTAGAGAGGTGATGTAACTTAAATAAGATGATATAACTTAAATATGATAGTGATTTTTTGACTTTTTCACTTAGATCATGCCAAACAAGGCCTAAATTTCATAAATTTTGCAATTACACAAATATCCCTTTTAAGTCTAGTTTGGCTTCAGCTAACAAAGTTTTTTTTGTTTTTTTTTAGAGTACTAGTAAGGAAGCATTTACTGAGGTACTTACAGAATCTTAAAACTTCCTGGATGTCGAGAATTTTTTGTGCAACAATGATTCATTTCACTAAAAATATCATCATTAATAGTACTAATGCATTAAAAAAATAAATATATATATATATATAACTCCAAGATCAAAACATCACATCATTTCTGGCGAGACCACTGCTACCTAATTAGTGGAAGCACTAATTAGTGCTCCCAAGCATTTTTCTTTTTTGTGTCCAGGTTAATCTGAGGTTCAGCTTTTTGATTAAGGTTAAAAAACTAAAGTTTTTTTTTTTTTGCTAAAAAAAAAAAAATTAACTTTCTCGCTAACAAACAAACAAAATTTATTAACAATTATAAAACGCATCAATTTTTTTTAAATTATAAAAATGTGAAAAAAATAAAAAAAATAACTAAAAAAATTATTTCCAACCCCTCCTTAGTTTAATTAAAGCAAATGGAACTAATATAAATATTCGGTAGACAAAAGAACAAATAATAATAAAATATATATTTCAATATATAATGGAGAATGATATTATATTATACGAATTAAAATCTTACAAAATTTCATCATATGTATGCCAAATTTATAGGCCTCTACAAATTTTTTTCAATCCTCAATAAAAGTCAGTGTAATTTACTTATAAATTTTAGTTAGCTACACTAGATTTTATAACGAATCTCAATTTGCCACTATATTTTTTATCTTGTAATAAAAGTTCTATACTTTTAATGTCACCCTTTTGTCTTAGGTTGATTGTGCGATAATAAGTTCATACGGTATTTCAATTTGATAGTTATTGATTTAAATAGTAAACTTTTTCATTTTGATATTAATATTTTATGAAACAATATTAGACAAATACAAACATAATTTTATATAAACATTATATAATAATGCATTTTATATCAATTTATTGGAAGTTAAAATGACTATTAATATGATTTATAATTATAAAACTCTAATTGCCATATAATTATGATATATGATAATTGATGTGCACATCATTTTGTAGAACATCTAATCATCTTGATATGTTGCGATAGAAATAGAAAATGCCTATGTGACAATGAGCCTTGCTAAATACTCCCGGGGGGGTCGCACCCCCAGTGAGGTGGCGCGCCTTCACTGGTTGACAACCAAAAAAAAAAATAGTTTTTTTTCGTCCAATCACCGGCCTCCACCTCACTAAGGGTCAACTCTCAGTGGGGTTATAAAGCATTTTTGATGTGACAATTGTCTAAATTAATTGTGCACATACATGTGAGCTCACACACTGAGAAATTATGAATTTTTTGGAATAATAGTAGCATTTATGTAATCGCTATAATATCTCTGTCAATTTATTTCACATTTCATAAAATTTATTTAGACTCATTACTTAAGCCTTGTTTGGTAAGTGGCTATTTTAATCAAAAATTTAAAAAATTACTAAAAAAATCAAAAAATTAACAGCTAATACAAAAAATTCAAATATTCCATTTTCTCTTTATTTTTGCACATTTTTTAATAAAAAATCAAAAAATCATCCCAAACATACTAATTTTTTTACCTTATATTTTAGTCAAAAAATCAAAAAATTACTAAAATAACATGTTCCCAAACGACGCATTAATATCAAAATTAATCGTCAAGTCTATTCCCATCTCAACCATCATTATCAACTATTTTGACTTTCATTTTCAGTTCGCCAATACTAAAATATAATAACTTATATAAATAGTCATTTCAATAACTTATATAAATAGTCATTTCAATATTGAAAAAATTAAGGTTGTATTTGGTAGAGTTTTAGAATTATGATTTAAGAATAGAGTTGTATTTTAAATTTGTGAGTTTTAGAATTATGATTTGAATATAGAAAATTTGTTTGGTTATAAGTTTTATGAGTTTTAAAAAGAGTTTGAATTGAGTGATGTGACATATAATATTGAAAAGTGGATATTTTAAAAAGTGTTTTGAAAAGCGGGTGTGGAATTAATTTTCTAAAATTACAACTAAACAATATTCTCAAATTAAATGGTAGAATTAAATTTCAAAAGCTCTACCAAACAGAGCCTAACTTTTGCTTTTTTTTTTTTTTTTTTTTTAGCAATAACAACTCATATAGCTAGTCATTGGAAAAATTATATTGCGGACAAAACAAAGGTATTAGGAAAAAATAAAATGATAAAATTGCCAAATTAATAAATAAGAAATCGTGATTGCAAAAACTTAAAATAAACATGGGCTTCGTTTGGGAAGTGGTTGACTTTTTGATTTTTTGATTTTTTTAACTATTTTAGCTTGAGATTAAAAAGTTTGGTTTGAAAAAGGCTTTTAGTTTTGGGTAAACTACCAATAGGTCATACTTTGGAGACTTATTACCTATTAAGTCCTATTGATAAATTTATTAAGTGATAAAGATAAATTTATCAGTCTTTTATTTTTATGAATAAATTTATAGTGATAAATTTATCAGTCTCTTTGTTTTTATGAATAAATTTTTAGTGATAAATTTATCACTATCTTATTTTTATAGTGTTAAATTTATTAGTTAGGACCTGTAGGTAAATAAGTCTAGTTAATAGGACTAATTGGTAAGTACCCCTTTAGTTTTTTTGACTATTTTGATTTTTTTGTGAGAGAAGGAATGTAATAAGTGTGGATTTAATGTGATATTTTATCTTATTGAGCTAAAAAGTTTATTTTATTTTTTGTGACTAGGATAATCAAAAAAGCCTCAAGATTGGCTTCCCAAACGAACACTTTGTGAGCGTGTGAATGAAAACACAGACATCTAAAAATTAATTTGTTCCCACAAATTTTAAATTTTAAATTTTGTTACGACTTGCAAAAATGCATAAACTAAGGCACCTTTTTGCAAATTACACTACATTGTTACCTTCCCCGCGCAAAGTCTGCTCAAATTATATGGATTCTCCGAGGCAACCGTTGGGGTCTAGATGTTCTGGTTACAGAGAGTTATATTTTTTTGCTAAATATTATTTTTGTTTAAATATTTAGAAAAGAAATTGTCAAGATTACATTTATAAGTTACAATTTTATGTTAATATAACCGAAAATTAAGATTTATTTTGAAAAGTTAGTTAAAAATTGATCTTTTGTGTGTTTTGTTTTTTTAAATATATAAAAAATAGAGAGGTGATGCGACCAAAAAAAATAAAAATAAATTGACTTTTAACCTACGTGTCAAACGAGACCTTACTAACTCAGTCAATATTGTAAACACAAAATCAAACCTGAACTCGTAATTTCATTGCATACTAAAATCACAAATCAACATTTGATTCTTTAAAATCATACAATATTGATAACATTTGAATCCTGAAATTATACAATACTTGATAAAATAACATCTCACTTATTAAGCTAATTCATTGGTCTTAGTTTATAAGTTGGCTATGCTAATAAAAGTATACAGTTGATAATTAATGAAAACCCACTTTAAAAAGAGAAATATTATATTATAAGAAAGTCATAATTATTTGCAGTGAATATTATGAATGTTTGTGTTGTTTGTTGCATCATTTCACAGTAAAATTAACGAATATATGACTTGTATTCTAAAATAAAAATTACGAACTATTATAAGAAACAAATAATTATATAAAGAACATTATATAAATGTTACTCGCTATTTGTAATGAGCTACATAACAAATTATTTTAATAAAACAATTACAAATTATAATGTTCACACGATATGCATTATATGTGCACATTTTAAAGGTGCACAAAAAAACCACTCCTTAAAAAAAAAATTTGTGTTATTATGAGGGTGTTTGTAATAATTTAAATAAATATATATTTTAATTTTTTATGAAAAATATAAAAAAAAATAAAAGAATAATATGACTTAAAAAAGATTAAAAAAATAAAAAAATGCCTATGCAAGTGAAAAATTTCAATATTGCAATGTATACTTGTATAAATAATGACTTGAAATACAATAATTATTAGCCAAAAAATTGTGTGAGGCAGGTGGAAAAATTCATGGGTTTATTTTGGATGGTTTGGGAGGAGAGAGAGAGAAGCATTGAGGGAGAGAAATTTGGAGAGAGAGAGAGAGGGAGGGAGAAGGGTAAGGAGGACATGTTGTTGGGGGTTGAATTTGTGAGAAGAGAGGGAATGGAGAACAACAGGGGAAGCTGGTTTTGATCCAAAAACAAAGGGGAGAGCCTTTTTCTTCCTCTCCCTGGTTTGATTGCCCCCAAACCATCCCCTTTCACATCATCAATTCAACTTTTTGATTTTGATTTTTGAATACATCATTCATGGGCATTGCTTTTGAATAATTTTTTGAAAAAAATCAAAACCAAAAGGAAATAAAAAGGGGTAAAAAATTAAAAAGCATTAATGGGTGAGATCAAGAATCAGAATTCGGGTCCTTCCTCTGAAGAAGGCACAGACCCTCCCAAATCCAAGAGGCTCTATCAAGTTTGGAAGGGCCGCAATGTAAGCTTCTCTCTATCTTCATTTTTTGTTTTTGTTTTTGATTTAGATTTATAATTTCCATTTGATTGCTGATGATAGATTTATAGTGGGTTTTCATGATTAAATGAGAAGATTTGTTGGGTTATTTTGGTACTGAATCAAGAAAGAATACGTCTAGGAACACACAAACTGGTCATAAAATTGGACACAGACATAATGTATATAGATGGATAATATTTTTTAGAGATGGGCTTTGCCAATAAATTATGTTAAATCTTACCATTGATGGGTATTTATTTTCTGTTTTCGTATCAAAATTGTGAAAGAAAATAGCTAAACTCTCCAACTATGCCTTTTTCGGTAATAATTCCTCTTCAAAATACTGATGTTTAAGACCATCTCTTATTATTGTTTTCTTATTTCATCAAAAATTTGGTTATATGTTTGGTTTGATACGGAACACTCCAATGGCACATTCAAAACTTTCGTCAATTTTAAAAAAAAAGAAAAAGAAAAAGAAAAAGAAAACTAGGATAGAGCAACATCTATTTTTACCTTTTATTTATATGTTTGAGTATGGTATTCATTTGTCAAAGGATTAATAGCCAATGAACCCCAGCTGCGGAAGCATGCTGCAACCTAAGCTACTGAGACAAGAAAAATAAATTTTTTTTTTTGAGTGTTGTTAAGGAAATCAGAAACACCATTATTTTGAGCATATATGATAGTGGTTTCATTTTTGGAGTTTACTGAATGTGAATAATATTTAGAATTTGAGCTATTTGGGTTACCATTTTTGGATTCATTCAAAGTCAAATTCTTTGAAGTACGCTTGTGTGTCTAATATGAAAGTAGCGGCACAAATTTGATGACCATGTTTCAAACAGAAAAGAAGAGCGGCAATGCTTATCCAAGCAAAACAACTAGAAGCCCACTTCATCTTTGCTTCGTTACCCTAGACTCATTCTTCAATGAGACCTATGTCATTTCCTTTGGTCCCCTCTATATTTAGTGAAAATGTGTAGGTTAATGTAATGTTGGGTGATAGTTCTTTTCTTTTCTTCCTCTTTTTCGCTATAGTTTTTCTTGGCAGGTCCATATCAAGATGGATGAAAAGGGGAAAAAAAAATAGTGATATGGTATCTCTCTATATGCATTGGAGATTTTTTTTTTTATTTTTTTTTCTTTCTAATTCCAAGTTGTTAGCAAGAAATATTTCTAAGATGATCCATCCCTCTGCCTCTACCAGTGTTAGAATGACCTTTTTGCCCTCTCCCTCTACCTGTAGCTCTACCAGCAATAGATGACAAAATATATTTCTTGGTGCATGTTAATTAATATGATGCCTTGTTTAGTTATTAACATTCCTTGTTTGAAAACATTTATGGGGAATAGAATTATCATTTACTGTAGTTGGTTGATTATACTTTTCCTCCACCCACAAGTATTTGACCTGGACAACGATTCATTACAAGCGCCATCAGTTTCTCAAAAGTTGAATGATTTGTTATTCGACCTCAAAATGATTTTTTTTTTTTTAAGTGGAAAATAACTTTGCTCTGGGTTTTCTCTTGGTACACATTTCTGGTCATTGTTCTTAATTTTTCTAGTTATTACTGCTATGGACTATATTTGTTGTTTTGTCTGCATGTTAAGTAATTAAATTGACAAATGTGCTTTTGAACTTCACTTGTTCCTTGTCTTTCTGGATCAACAAAAAGCTTAACATTGATATAAGGGTCTATTTGGTAACCTTAATGTTTGCAATTTCTGTTTATATTTACAAAAAATTAGAAAACTGTAGACCAAAACTAGTTTGGTGTCTGTTATTGTTTTCAAAAACTTGTAAACAGTTTACAAAAATTCCTTGTAACCACCAAAAAAACAAAAGTTTCACTTGTTTAGAAAAAAAATTCATTCTTTCCTCGTTCTCCTATCCTACCCCCTCCAGCCACCATGCACCAATCATCACCACCACTAACCATTACCTCCTATCACCATTGTTGGTGACCTTCTCTGGCAACCACTTCCTCCAATCACCATCTCTGATCATCAACAATCACCTTTGACCACACCCTCTTGTCAGGAACCACCACCAGCGACCACCATCTCCGACCTTCAACAGTCACCTCTCTCACTTGTTTTCAAAACAAGTTTTTAGAACACGTGTGTACCAAATATGTTTTTTGTTCTTGTTTTTACAAAAAATAAACATAAACATTTTTAATGTTTTCTGTAAACAAACAAGACGTTACCAACCGGCACCTAAATGATTTAGGAGAATGAATCATTTCATTTGTAAGGGAAACAACCCAAATAAGCTATGCTATGTCATGGTTTATGTTAAAGGGACTTTTTTTTGAACAAATACATAAATAAATAAGACCCCCTTTCTTGACTGATAAATTTCTTACAAAATGAATGAAATGAAAATTTGCATTTGTACTTACTTTTTTTACAGACTAACACACTGATAAAGCATGTTTCTTTTTTCTTTCCTATCTATGTCAGAAATTTTTGTGCGGCGGAAGATTGATCTTTGGTCCTGATGGGGCATCACTATTTTTATCTACATTTCTAATAGGGGCACCGGCAATGACATTCTGCATAAAAATGCTTATGGGGATTAGAGAAACTGAACCTTTATATGGGCATACTGTACTGCTAGTGGGATTTATACTAACTGTCTTGGTAAGTATAATGATGTTTTTTTTTGTGTGGTAAATTTGGTGTTAGATTAAGTGATGATGATTGAATTTGACCTGATGGTTTATTTATTTATGTTTATTTTTTAAAATTTTATATTTATATGCAGAATTTGATTTTCCTATTTATGACATCTGGAAGAAATCCTGGAATAGTACCAAGGAACTCACGGCCACCTGAATTGGATGACTCGTTGGATCTCAATACCCCATCCATGGAATGGGTCAACAGTGCAACCCCTAATTTGAAATTACCCCGAACAAAGGATATACTTATCAATGGTCACATAGTTAAAGTGAAGTATTGTGACACTTGTTTGCTGTATCGTCCACCACGTGCTTCTCATTGCTCCATTTGCAACAACTGTGTAGAGAGGTTTGATCATCATTGTCCGTGGGTGGGTCAGTGTATTGGAATAGTAAGTCATTTGCCTCAGATTTTATGCTTAAACATTAACGAAGCATTTGGACATTGCACCAAAGTCGAACCAATTCATTGCATTTTGCATATGCATTCAAATGAGTTCATGCCATATTTTCTTGTTATCCATTGAATCCCTAAATTTTTTCTTTGTGTGATGAATAAGCGGGTTAATTACGCAACATAACTTCTTTGATGAAATGGCTCAATAAAATAACTGTTTTTCTCAGTGTTTATTTTCTCAAGCTATACGGGACAGGGTGGGGAAAGACCATCACAAGCTATAGAATGACCATGTAGGCTTGTCTTTGTACATTAAAATCCACTGGACCCCAAAAACTGGCCCAATCTGACATATTCTTTCTTTGATAACTCAAAATTCAAACAACCCTTAAAAGATTATTTAGTACATTTGAAATGGTGAACTGGGAAATAGTTTAGGAAGCTTCACTGTTGTTTTTAAAACCATTTCTTTAATGATAATGCATGCTATCACTACATAATGGTTAAATTTTTTGTTGCATTAAAGAAAAATTGTTTCTAACTGTTGGGAACAAACTAACCCACGTCTTCCTATTGATTTGTTGCAGCGAAATTATCGATTCTTCATCCTGTTTATTTCTTCATCAACCTTGTTGTGCATATATGTCTTCACGTTTTCATTGATAAATATCATGCGACCGAAGAACAACTTATTGAATAATATGTCAGGAGATATCGTATCAGTTGCTCTAATAGTTTATTGCTTCATAGCTGTCTGGTTTGTTGGTGGGCTCACTGTTTTTCATTTTTATCTGATTTGCACGAACCAGGTGATCCTCTTACCCTCAAAATGCTATCTATAGTTTAGAATTAAGTGTGAGAAACACAAAATCATGTGGAATTATCTTAATTCTTCTTCTTTATTTATTTATTTCATTCTATTGTTGTTGTTGTGGATGATGAGGCATGTGCATATTATTCACAAATATTTTGCTCTTGTACACATATTTACAGTCATCCATGCAAAGTGTATGCAGTTTAGCATTTGGGCAAAGAGAAAAAAGAAGAGGAAGATGAGCGAGAGAGAGAGAGAGAGAGATATTCATTCTCTCTAAGTCCCAAAAGTGCCAATCATATCATTTTAGGGAAAATTATTTGCAATATGCCCAAGGTTGCATAATTTATATTGTACCCTACAAATAGAGACAAATTCAAAGCATTCCCCTTTGACTTTGTTCGTGACTGCATTGAGCAGCCAACTTGCTTAGTAAACGATGAAGAGTGGAATCTCTTTCATTCATTCATGAAATCTTTCTTGCCCATCTTTGGCTTTTGAAAAGGGTGTAAATTTGCATATTAGTTATTCCCTTAGTAGCAGGAATCGTGGGAAAAGGAGACGATTCTTGTCTAGAATCGCGATTCAATGATTTGTAGTAAGAATCGTGTTAGAATCGCAGATCTAATTGGATGGGAACGCTCAAGCTAAGGATTTGTGTTTCACAGCAACAGCAAAGAAGAAGAAGGAGAGAGAGAGAGAGAGAAAACCTGATTTGGACTTGCGATTAGGGCTACAAAAGTGGAGATCGCGTTGTCTTCTTCCATGTATTTGCTTCTCAAGCTTTGATCTTCATCTCTCAAGCTTTGTGCTTCGCAGGCATCTTCTTCTTCTTCTTCTTCTCATTAGGCGTCTTCTTCTTCTTCTTCTTTCTCTCTCTCTCTCTCCGTTCGAGACTGAAAAGTCTTTTAATACTTAAATTTCTTATTTTTTATTTATATAAAAGATTTTATGTTATAAATTAACATCTTTTCATGTAATTCTAGTTGTGTCTTAATGCCATATTTATACAAAATGACTTTTGATTTAATGCTTCTCTTTTTACAATTAATGAAATATGCCTTGCTGGTTGTGATTGCACAAATATATATAAATTCTACCTAACTAATTTGTTCTCGTGTTGGCTAGCTCAAAAAATGAATGTTTATTTGTTATTTATTTTTCAATTTTTTATGTTGTGTTTAATTAATTAAATATTATATAAAATAAAAAAATAATATAAATATTTTATAATAAATGAAAAAAATCTAATAAAAGTATATAATTATAATATTTTATCATATGATTTTATATATATATATATTTTAAAATTTATAACATATTTTCATTATCATTAGAGAAAAAAAAAATATATAATCTTATAATATATTTTTATATATTATATTATTTAATATATATACAAACGCTCCCTACCAACGATTTTTGGAATGACTACGATTCCCCGCTCCCGCTCCCACTTTGTGCAACTAAGGTTATTCCCTGTTGAACTCTATGTCTAGCTTGGTTTGCTTAGTCATATAATGTTGAATAGGCTGTGGGATACTGATGGCTGCCTTATGGTCGCAACTCAAATTGATTGGAATCACACATCTACACCTTGATCCTTAGCAATATCTTTGAACTTGTAGGTTGGGATGAAGGTAGAAGTTTTGCTTAGAGGGGGTTGAGTTAAGTGTAGAAAAAAAATCTTACGTGGAATGAGCATGATGAAGAGCATGGAAAGAGAAAATGGGCAAACCGATCTACCTTGTGCGGAGGGTTTTGAACTAACCTTCGGTTGGAATTGGTTGGTGTTAAATAAACCAGAAGATGGGTGGTTGGGCGACGGGTCAGTGGCCAACCCAACACGACCCGTGAACAACCCTAATATCACTTTATAGGTTTACTAGGTCTGCCAATCCAAAACAATGTGAATGGGTTGAATTCATGGTTAAGGAGTAGAATCAGTTCCTGTTTTTATCCATGCCTATTTTCTAAATCCAAAAGAAAGATCAATTAATTAATTACAAAAAAAAAAAAACGTAAAATCAATTAATAAATCTGGGCACATTGATTTTTCTGTGCACTTTTCTATGATTTTGTTCCCCCTGTGCACATAGGCATTATTGGTGTCCTATTGCTACTGTTAACAGGTTTCATCACCCCTATTATCCATTTCCATACCACTATATGTGCTTTTATTGTGTTGAGTGAGTGTTTTTGAAGCTCATTTTGATCCCGAGAAATATATGTTGGATTTCAGCTAAATGCATCTTTTTCCTTCTTGGTGAATAGACATCCATATTTTGCTAAGTGAAGTATATGTCTTGAGAATAGATCATTGATACGCAAATTGTTCACTAACTTCTAGAAAAAAGTAAATGATGACATCACCCTATGTGACATGCTAAAAATCACAAAATGCATGATAACCTATTTCACAATGCTACCTTGTTTTGTTTATATACATGATGTTTATTTACGCTTTATTCTTTTGCTAAAGAATGTAATATTCTCTGCTGATCATTGCATATTTACAGACAACTTATGAGAACTTTCGTTATCGCTATGACAAGAAGGAAAACCCATTTAACAACGGGATAATGAAGAATCTTAAAGAAATCTTCCTCTCTAAGACCCCTCCTTCAGCAATCAATTTCAGAGAATGGGTAGTGGAAGAAGCTGATCCAATTATGGAATCCATAAATCAAAAGTTTGGCAGAGGAATGATTAGCTCAAAAGATAAATTAGATATAGAAATGGGAGGTGTGCTTAGCAAGGATGGTGGTATTCTTATTCCAAATATTTTGCAAAATTTGGATTATGCTGGAATCGATGATAATTTGAAGAAGGAAGGAGGAGGGGATAATGCGTTTGATCCGTTGTTCTCTCCTACTAAGGAAGAACATAGACACTCACAGTGGAGCCCCAATAACCGCTATAGTACAAGTGTAGATGAAAGGAGTGAGGATGGTAGCTCCCATTGAACTTCATCACCAATTCCTTAAGATTTAAAAGGTATCTTGTGTTTTTACTTAAAAATGCCTACCAATAAAAATAAATTTTGTAGCATAAATATTTGCATTTGAATCTTCATACTGCTTCCTAATTCAAGGTAATTTATTTGTGTCTGCTACACCCAGTGTTCATGCTTTGTTTTACATGACTGTAAAAGGGAAGACCTATTTGTTCCAAAATTTTGTTTGAGTTATGTTAATCACATACATTTGCTGTTTGTTTTCCTATAAAAATTATTCCATATACAGGCTTTTTTTCTAGTTAAGCTGGGAATTGTGATGGAAAATGATAGAAAATTGAAAATTTAGAAATAATAGAAAGTGTTAAGATAAAAAGCATAATCGGAGCACGGAGCACGGAGACCATTTTGGTATATGAAAGAGTTAGCTTATTTGGCTTCATGGAGAGATTTACAATAGCTTTTTAATGAGCCATTGTAAGCCTAAGGAGCTAAGGAGCACATACACTTCTAAGAAGGTGCATGTCGGTTTTTTGTTCCGACAATGTAATGGAGAATGGATGCGAGAAAGATACTTTCATTTCCAGTCTCCTATTTATTTATTTTTATTTAATATTGTATTGAATTTAATGAAAAAATAGAAAATTCTCTTTTTTTCTAACAGATAAAAATAAATTGAAATATATTCGAAGTATCTTTCTTTCTTTCTTTGACCCGTGGAAAGATATACTTTGGAGTTTTAGATTCATCTGAAGGAAAAGGAAACATAACAAAGAAGACACTAAAAGAAAATGAAAACAAATAGAAATAAAAAAAGTAAATTAATAAAAAAAATTATGATACTGTAGTAGTTTAGTATACATATAAATTAGAAGAATCTATAAAAAGATTAATTTTATCAATATCACGAACAAGATCCAAGGATAAGATTAAGATTAGTTGATGGAACAAGGGAATAAGTTTGAGGATCAACTGGTAAGCTGGGAATTGTGATGGAAAATGATAGAAAATTGAAAATTTAGAAATAATAGAAAGTGTTAAAATAAAAAGCATAATCGTTGCTTTGGAGCACGGAGCACGGAGACCATTCTGGTATATGAAAGAGTTAGCTTATTTGGCTTCATGGAGAGATTTACAATAGCTTTTTAATGAGCTATTGTAAGCTTAAGGAGCTAAGGAGCACATACACTTCTAAGAAGGTGCATGTGGGTGTTGTGTCCATCTCCGTGTTTCTTAGCTATGGAGCTTCTTTTCCAAATTCCTCTTGTTCACATTCCAAGAAACTTCACGCCCAAATTTTTATTGTTATTTTTTTTTAAATTTCTATCCCTTCAACTTTCTCCTCCTCTTTAAGGGAAGTACCCTACCTTTCCTCATATCTTGTTCATTTTTTCCCCTCACGTAATACAGGATTTATTCAATGTTTCTTCAATTCATTGCGTGGCTCATCTTCTCTTTGTTGGCAAGAATGAATATCAAATGTGTTTACACAGCAGTGCAGTACTTACTTTACCTCGACATGGAAATTCCATCTCACTTGCTAATGGTCGAATGCATGTTTTTTTTACCAGACTTGAGTTCTTTCATATTTCTCAAATGTAAGTTGCTTTGAACTTATTTCCCAAACCCATGTTTTGAAAATACTACTTTAGACTTGAAGTTGTGTTTTGAAAACAATGAAAACATGACTTCAACCTTTAAAGTCGTGTTTCACGTAAGAACATGGGATTGAAAAATAAGTTTAAAATAACTTGTACTTGAAAAAAAAAATGATTTAAAAGAACTCAACTTTGGTCCAAAAAATAAAACTCGGTCGAATGCCCTATTGAGGAAGGAGCTTTGATAATTTAGGACCATTCAGAATAGTCTAGGAAGTATGATAGAAATGTCACAACCATTACATTTAAATGCGTAAATTGAAATGATATTATCGATTTCTACATGAAACAACCTGCAATAATCTGATCCTGCTTGTCTTCTTTTTTTTTTAATATTTTAATTATAATTTTATTATATATATTTGAATATTGGATTGTTTTACCATATCTTGTGTAGTGATATTTTGAACAGGTGTCTCTGACTTGCCAAAGTTTAGACTAGTGCATTCACATTTGATGGCAGTGTTTTGATTGCAAAAATGTAGAAATGGAAGATGCAGACTTAAATCGATTATTGTGTGCGAAACTCAACCCAACTCAACTATCCTTTACGGAGAAGAAGAAAATAAATTAATTAATTTTTTTTTTTTAAAAAAAGAGGGAAGAGCAGAAATTGTAATTTTGTATTGTGTCATGGTTGATGATGATGATGCATAATAATGCAGGAAATGCCACAAACTAATGGTGCCATCTTGTAAAGTTCTTGATGCCTGGATTTTCATTCTATTTTTTGGGTTGCTTATATAGTTATTTATGGTAAAGAATGTTTTGTTAGAAGTAGAATGTGTGCTTGTGAACTTTTGTTTGATAGAAATGTTACCTGTGAGCGGCAACTTGAATGGTAAGTTGTTTAGGTTTAATTCAAAATGTCTTAGGTTTGAGTCTTGATATTCTATTTTGTTCGATATGTACAACTTCAAAAGGTTGAAACTTAGAAGTTCAACTTCCTTGTGACATGATTTATATCTATTTTTAATTTTTCATAACTCATTTGCTATATATGCTCATGTGTGGAAAAGAAAGGAAAAAAAAATAAAAAAATAAAGGGTTAATTACATTTTTGGTCTTTACAGTATTAGTTTCATGTTATTTTAATTCCTAATGTTCAAATTGTATCAATTACTCTGAATGTATAAAAGTGTTTTAATTGAACTTCAGTGGTTAAATTGTGTTGATTTGGTTTCTAATATATAAAAAGTAGGAAAATGAGTGAGACTTTCATTTTTGAGGATCTCTATCATTCCCAAAACGATGTGGACTAATAATGTGTTTGTGTTTTTTTTTTTTTTCCTGGACCAATCATAAGTGAGTGGAGGTTGTGTTTTTTGGAGTCTCAATTATTACTGTAAAAAGTATTTCAATTTAGTTTTTAAATCTAACTGGTTAATAGATGCATAAGGGATTAAATTGAAACATTTTTATATATTAGATGTCAAATTGACACAATTTAAATATTAAAATAGTTTTATATACTCCCTCTGTCCCAAAATAATGGTCTCTTTTGGGAAATCTAATTTTTTTTGGTAGTAAAATTATTGCATTTGAAAAAAGTTGATTTTTTAAAATTACCTTTTTGATAGTATATTTTTTGGGAATATCAATGTCACAATTGTACTTTTTATATTGTTTATTAATTTAAAAGAATGACAAAATAGGAAATTTATATTATTTTTGTACTTGATTTTTGAAGAGGGATTAATATTTTGGGACAATGAAAAATGAAATAAGGAAGTAATATTTTGGGACGGAAGGAGTATTGAAAATAAAAAATAACGCAAGACATATATTTTAAGATTATAATCTGATTTTCAGATTATTACCAACTCCCTCTCTCACAAAAAAGCTACTTATAAGCTGCTTATAAGTAACTTTTTACCAAAAAGCTGATTATTATCAACTTCCCAAAATAGGCCTAAAAATGTAATTTATCCAAAAATGAAAGGGAAGTAAATGGAGTCAGGATACTTTTCCAACTTGATGTCCTCAAGTTCCTGCAGAAGTCAACAACACCGCGTATGGATTCCGAAATGAAAAAAAATATAATAATTACACACAATGGAAGTCAGGAAAAAAAAAATTATATTTATAAAAAAATTTATAGTTATAATTATTAATAATTATTAATTTTTTTATTAATTTGTAATTATTTTTTCAAATTTCACTAATGATATTTTTCACAAAAAAATAAAAAAACCCCATAATTTAAGTTTGTTTGGTTTCACTTTTTAGGATTCGCTTTTTAAAAAATTATTATTTTTTTAATTTTTCATGTTTTTTTTCATTGAAGTTTTTTTAATATTTTAAGTAATTTTTAAAATTTTTAAATAGTCCTAACATAAATATACTTAAAAAGTATAATATTTGTGAAAAAAATCTTTAAAAAATTCACTAATTACCAAAAATACAAAAAAAAAAAAAAATGAAAATTTAGTACATTTTCGTATTCTTGTGTGTTTATTGTTTTTTTAAAATATTTTTTTACAAATATTTTATTTTGAAGATACATCTAAGAAAGGTGCATTTAAAAAAGTAAAAATTTGCTTAAAATTTTAAAAGTATTCACTAAAAATAAAAAAATAAAAAACTTGATTTCTAAAAAATTGAAACCAAACACAGTAAATAATTACACACAATGCAAGTCATGAAAAAAAAATTATATTCATGAAAAAAATTTATAATTTTAATTATTAATTTGTAATTATTTTTTCAAATTTCACTAATGTGATATTTTACACAAAAAATAAAAAAACCCCATAAATAAGCAATCGTAATTGCAGTGTTTCCCATTTGATTTTTTTGAAACTTACTTTGTTTGGTCTGAAAATTTTAAAAATAGTTTTTGAGTTTTTAATTTATATATTTTTGTTCTTAATAATTTTTTTAAATATTTTAATCAATTTTTTTAATTTTTAAATTCATTTAATTTAGATATAATTAAAAAATACAAAATTTGTATAAAATTTTTCACAAATTCATTGAATACAAAATATATATAAAAATTCAATATATTTTCGTATTTTATTATATAAATAAATTATTTTTTAATTTTTTTGTACAAATTTTATACCTTTTATGTGTATCTAGATTAAAAGAATTTAAAAAGTAAAAAAAATTCACTAAAAAAATCTCAATTAAAAATATAGAAAAATATTTTTGAAACTCCAAACCAAATATAGTGATTTATATTTTGAAAAACACAAATGCTAACAAGTGCCCTATGCATTGTTTAATGTTTTTTGGGTGAAGTCATAACATTGTTTAACGTTGGTATTAGTGCAAAAATTGAAAATGGTGAAAAAAAATTAATAAAATGTTTAAAAATGAGTGAAAAGTATTTTGGGTTCAACATTTTTTTGGTCTTTTTATTTATTTTTATTTTTTATGCCCCTGAAGCATTTATTACCAAGACTCTTTGAAAAATTAAACAAAAATAAACCACTGATTTTTTTTAAAAGATATACAAAAATTTATAATATAAAAAGCAATTACCAAACCCAATTTAAAAGCTTGCTCATGGAGTTTCCTGGCAAAGGGAAGGAAAAAGAGAAAGAAGATGAGACAATTTTGGTGTCCACTGCCCAATTACCAGGCCAATCAGTAAGGTAAGCTATGGAGATCAATTTCCTCACAACTACCATCCACCCAAAAATCATTATGTTATGTTTGGAAAGGGAAAGAAACATTAAAAAAATAAAAGAAAGAAAATGATGTGAAAGACATGTACATATAATTATTTGAGACCACTAAACCAGTGACCACTAACAGCTCTAAAAACACTGTGCTCCCAATTGATTTGATAGTTTACTCTTTGTTTTTTTTTTTTTTTTTAATTTTTTGGACTGCCAGCTCATTAGAGCTGGCTTTAGTGGTCTCCTTTTAGTGGGATCTATCACCACTGTAGTAAAGTATGCTCACGACAAAAGGAGGAGAAAGAAAATGAATAAGAAGATGAGAAAAGTTTCATGGCCACCCTGTAATAGCCAAACCAATCACTAAAATTATGGAGATCAATTTTCTAACAATTACATCACATTAAGCATTCTCAATTATTGGTCAATATTTTTATTAAATTTAAATTTATTGAAATTTGGTGAAAATAAATTTTACTCATTTCATCAAACTTGTATAAAATGAAATTTTACAAAATATTTCATCAAATTATGTATAATCCAAACATTTCACTAAATTCTAACAACTCTAAATTTAATGAAATTGTTAAAAGATGAATGATTGAAAATGAGTTTTTTTTTTTCCAAAAAAACCTGAATTGGTTAAAGAAGGTTTTTGAAATGAATTAGAAAGGTTTTTGAAATAATGTGTTGTCATTTTTGCATTTGGTGAAAAAAGCTGAGTTTTTAAATTTAGATGAAAAGATGAATACACCTTCACATTTTTCATTATTGAAGTCAAACAAAGCTTTTAGTAAAGTGTTTGAGGTTTTTTTATTTATTATTATTTTTGTTTTATTGAACTTCTTATAATTTTTTTCAATTTTTTTTTTTTTTTTGACTTCTAGATTCTACTCTATTAGACATACTGAAAAAGCAAACTTTTAAAAAAAAATCTAGAAAGGACAAAAAAAAGTAAAAAATACTTGGCTTTTTAAACTTTTTCCAATATTTTTAAAAACATTTTAGATTTGTCTTTTAAAATTTTTCTACACAAGATAGTCTGAATTTTTTTTTAAAAAAAATCATATAATTTTACAAAAAGATCGCTAAAAAAAATAAAAGGGACCTTTTTAGTATAAATTTTGAACAAATTTAATGAATAAAAAAAAATGTATTTGTGATCTCAAAAAATTTCTCCTAATTTGACCAATGATAGTATGGCATGATATACACTCAACCATATAAATTAAACTCTCGTTTCATATTATTGTAAATAAAATTATAATTTTTTTTAGGATAAATTATTGATAAATCTCATTTAGAAGTATTTTAACCCAAGAAGTCCATGAATGAATTTTTTAACCCATTTACTCCCATGTATGTATAGTTTTATTCCATAAAGTCTTTTTTTTTTTTTCTTGATTTACACTATTTTCTTGGACACTTATGCCTTTATATTTAATTTTGATACCCTTATAAATATTTTTTAAACGATTAGCAATTTTATGATATGAACATTCATATTTTAAAATTCACATTGGTAGGAATGTAAAATTAGTCCGAGAGCGGCCCGAAACCCGCCCGCGAGCCGGGGCGGGCCCGACCCATTGACAATGTGAATATTCATAGTGACATGTTAACATTTACATTAATAGGAGTGTAAAATTGACCCATGTCTCGTGACGGCGCGAAACCCGTCCGCGACCCATGAGCGGGCCCGGTCCGGCTCGTTGACAATGTGAATATTTACATTGACATGTTAACATTCACATTGATAAGAGTATAAAATTGGCCCGCGACCCATCGCTGGCCAAAAGCCCACCCGCCGCTTAGGGTGGGCCCGACCCGGGCCGGTGACAATGTGAATATTCACATTGACATATTAACATTCACATTGATAGGAGTGTAAATTAGCGTAAAATTAGCCCGCCTCACGGCCCATGGCGCTACTGGGCGGGCGACCAGATTAACAATGTGAATATTCACATTGACATGTTAACATTCACATTTATAGGAGTATAAAATTGACTAGCGGCCTAGGGCGGGCCCGACCTGGCCCGTTGACAATGTGAATATTCACATTGACATGTTAACATTCACATTGATAAGAGTATAAAATTGGCTAGCGGCCCAGGGCGGGCCCGACATGACCCGTTGACAATGTGAATATTCACATCGACATATTAACATTCACATTGATAAGAGTATAAAATTGGCCAGCGGCCTAGGGTAGGCCCGACCCGGCTCGTTGACAATGTGAATATTCACATTGACATGTTAACATTCACATTGATAGGAGTGTAAAATTAGCCCGCGCCTCATGGCTGCCCGAAACCTGCCCATGGCCCATGGCGGCTCGGGGCGGGCCCGGCCCTGCTTGTCGACAATGTGAATATTCACATTGACATGTTAACATTCACATTGATAAGAGTATAAAATTGGTCCGTGGCCCATGGGCGGCCAAAAGCCCGCCCGCTGCCTGGGGCGGGCCCGACCCAGCCCAGCCCGTTGACAATGTGAATATTCACATTGACATGTTAACATTCATATTAATAAGAGTGTAAAATTAGCCCACGCCTCGTGGCTGCCCAAAACCCGCCCACGGCCCATGGGCGGCCCGGGACGGGCCCGGCCCATCCTGTTGACAATGTGAATATTCACATTGACATGTTAACATTCACATTGATAAGAGTATAAAATTGGTCAGCGGCCTAGGGCGAGCCCGACTCGGCCCATTGACAATGTGAATATTCACATTGACATATTAATATTCACATTGATAAGAGTGTAAAATTGGCCTGCAGCCCGAGGCAGACTTGACCCGACCCGTGATAATGTGAATATTCACATTGACATTGATAGGAGTGTAAAATTTGCTCGTTGCCTGAAGCTTGCCCGCGGCCCGGGGTAAGCCCGGCTCGACCCATTGACAATGTGAATATTCATATTCCTGTTTCTAACTGTTTAGTTTCTTCCAATTAATCGTTTCCATTGTTTATTCAATTAATCTAGTTTTCGGTTCCATCTTAATCACCCACGAGATCGATCGATTATCCACTGGTTTGATCACCCACTTCCATTTCTTGTCAAGTAAGTCCTTAGAGTTAGGCGGTGTGGACATTTAGGATAGGGTGCATGCTAAACCCTTATGGTGCGTGGTAACTTGACAAGAATAGGGTATGTATTAAGATATCTCGTAAAAGCGATTAATTAGAAAGAACAATGAGTCGATTATTTAGAAGTAACTCATCGGTCGATTCTAGGTCAACAACTTTACCTTCCATACCTAATCAAGGATTAGTCATTAATGAAGAAGATGTTGAAATACAAAATGATCAATTTAATAGAGATTGGAATATACCAAAATTACAAATCAAAGAAATTTATAGAACCACATTTCTCTGAATGTTTTTAAAGTTGCATTACATGTTAAAACAATTGAACAAGTTTATGCTTTAGAAAAACCTCGAGAAACTTGTCAGTTATTTGATACTAAATTAATTAAAAGACACAAAGATAATGGTTACAATTTTATTCACATTGGTCTAATTCAAGTTGGTCTTAATCCACTTACACCGTTGGAAAAAATACTGCTTTTATTATGCTTAAGAGATGCTCGTTTTCTTAATTATAATGATAGTTTAATGGGAATGATGGAAACCGGTCTTCATAAAGGCCAAGACATTTTAATTGTTTTCTGATTTTACGCTCAGTTTAAGTGATCCAAATATTTTACATGCTTTAACATTAAATATTCAACTACATGGTTCATTCACTAATATGATGGCTAAGACACATAATATTGCTTTTATTTATCGTGTTCACTATAAATGTATGCAAACTAATTTAAATGTTCATGCTCGCATAAATCACCTAAAGATAAAACTTTACTTATTCAAAGTAGTAGTCATAATGAATCTCATATTAATATTCCTAAAATGATTGAATGGAAAGATATTGATTTACCTGATGAATGGATTACTGTTAATGAAAATTACAAACATAATCAGCAACAATCCTCAGAACAAGATATTAAAGATATCAGACAATTTAATGATGGTTCTGTTCATATTAAATTTAACCGTAGTCAATCCTCTAGACATAGTACATCTAGTGTCCCTAGCGAAATAGAAACTGAAGATGAAATATTTACCACACCTCTATTTAGAAAAAAATAGTCAACTTAATATCGGTCCAACCATAGGTCCTACAATCAATCCAAAATTAAAAGGAATTGATAATTCCTCAACTTCTCAAGTTAGTAAACCTGTTTATTCTACACATACTCATTTCCTTGATGAAGAAGTTCATTCAACTAACTCTCCGACTCAAACTGATATGGAAGAATTTACACCACCTGTCAATCCACAATTATTGACAATTAAAAAGGAATTTACTCCCAATCTTGATAAATTACTTATTGATTTTAAATCTAAAGCTAATCGCACCCAGCGCCATGCTTATTATGCTAAATATACTTCTGCTCAAATGTCTCAAATCTCCCAAGAATGGTATAATTTTATGGTTCGATATGGTTTCGAATTACCCTTACTAGACTATGAAGAAAAATATTATAAAACACTTACTACAATTACTAAACATAAATGGAAAACTTCTGCTACAACTACAATTAGTTCTAGTCATCCTCCCTTAGAAAAAATTATTCTTAATCAACAAGGTTCTGAAATTCCTGCCTCTCCTTTTAAATTACCTGGCGATGATAATGAACTCAAAAAAGTTATTGAACAAAATAATTATACTAACCAGTGTTTAAATACAATTGGTAAACAATTAGATAAAATAGAAACTAATTTAGAATCTGTTCACACTTCATCATCTAAACAACCTTTAGATGCACCTTTACTTAACCTACCTAGTAAGCGTTCTACCGAACTACCCTAGTTACAAATGATCAATCATCTACGGTCCAAGCCATTGAAAAATTATTTACCAAATTAGCGTGCCGATACTCCCTCACCTTCTAAAGATAAAGGTATTACTGTCCTAAATCAACAATTTGATATTAACCCAAATTCTACTTCCTCTGATACTGACAATGAAATTGATAACTTAGCTCAACAATTCCAAGTCGCGAAAATACACTATCCTAAAATTAATCCTCAAACTACCAAGAATTGGTACACTAAGCCTACTCCTGTCGATTTACAATTTGAAGAAAATAATGTTAATAATCAATTTTCTGTCTCTGCTAAAAAATTATACGAATGGAATATTGATGGTCTTAGTGAAGATCAACAATGGAAACGATTAATTGGAAGAAACTAAACAGTTAGAAATAGGATACAACATAACCGGGCTCTGATACCAAGACCGCGGAAGTAGCAACAAGAATGAAGAACCATGGATTACGAAATCAAAGATGAAACAATTTAAACATAGAATTGGAATGCACAAAAAAAAATATATAATTTAAATCAAAATATTTAATTAAAACACAATTTTAATTCATTACAGAAAATAACTTGCACTTACAATTGTTGTAATCTGCAAGGATCCTGAATAGAAGAACAGAACAATGGTAAACCTCACTCAGCAGTACTCTCTTTTCTTTACAAACTAAAAGGTTCAAGAAAATTGGAATCTGCCGAACAATTACAATAGATTACAAATATATAGAAAACCAAATTAACTATGCAGCATGTGAGTTGGCTGAATGATGAAAGCAACAATGGCGATTGAGGATCGAGTAAGGTCGGTTACTTTCTGATTGATTGAAATTAATCAAAGATGTGAGTTGGCTAAATAGTGGAAGCGGCAATTGGAGGATCGAAAGCAAGTATCGGTTACTTTCGGCTGATTGATTGGAATTAACTATGCAGCATGTGAATAAAGGAATCAGAATAAATATAAATTGACAGCTTTTCTCAAAAGAGTAGTGATTGAAGTCAATTTTATATTTATAAAGAATCCTATGTTGATGATTTCAAGCAAATGGGTCCTGAGCATCATGAAACTCAGGACGATCATAACCAGGTTGATTGGTGGATCCTTCGAATGTCCGAACTATCTTCCTAACTAGATTTGTTGGGCGGTGCAGAGATTGTTCATTTTTAATTGGGCTTGGGCTTGATCTACTAGGAGACGGGCCATTTGAAGCAATTGATCACTTTGGTGGATCCAAAGTTGAACAATGGGCCGAGCAGAGGTTGAATCTTGGATCGAGCTCGTGATTTGGACTTTGACTTGGGTTGGTCCTAACTCTTGGGACTTTGGACTTTCCTTGATTTGATCTTTGATGATTTGGGCTTGGAGCCACTAGATGAGGGATCGCCAAGATTGACTAAAGGAAGATGGTGACTTCCTTGGTGACATTCTGAGTTGGGGTCTCTTTGGGCTTCTGGGCTTTGACTATTGCGGTGTTGGAGCACATGAATCGGAGGAAATTCCTCATAAACAATTTCAATAATTTCAGGCACATTGAACTTAGCCCACCATTTAACAGTGTTGGCGAATAATAATGTTGTTATCAATCCCATAATGCCATTTGAATATCCATGGGATTTTGTACTTGGATATAAAATTGAGCAGGATAGGAAATTGTTTTTGATGAGTAGTAAATGGGTAAACAGCAGCAAAATAGGCAATTGTTTCATTGAGTGAACTGGGAAGAATATCTGAAATGGGGCCATAATGAGTCCACCATCGAAGAAACCAGGTGGGTATTTCAGATTTGAATTTTTGATCAAAGGAGATGAACCAGGAGTGACTAAATGACTCATTTTGGTACAAGAACAATTTGAACCAAGCATCAATATAATCATGATAATTATATTGAATAGAATGACCAGGCAAATCTCGAAGCAGATTAGGATTGCCCCATTCTGCAAGAGAGACAATGTTGTGAATGTAAAGTGAATGGTATAGGATCTTGTAAGCATAGACACGATCCTGAATTGGTTTGATCAAAATGGAACGATGGTTGAGTAGAATATCTTTGCAATAAGAGAGATTTTTCTCTGGAGGTGAAGAAATGAAATGACATCAAGAGCCAAAATGGAATTGAGCAATTTCATTAATGGTTTGACTTCTGGGGTGACTAGGTTCTTTGTAGAACAAGTTAGCAACATGTGATTTGGTGTACTCAGTTCGAGAGAGTCGAACTTGGTTAATTGGAAGTGGAGTAACTGAAACTGATTGGCTAGAGGCAAAGGGATCATTAGCCAATGCAGATGAGTAATCAGGACGGTGAATAGTACCAAGAGTATGGTATCTATTAATTATGTCAATGGAAGAGGATGGTTTAATTGACTCCAGAGGAGGAGGAACTATGAGTTGATTAGGTTTACTAAAGGAGGGGACCAAAGCCTTAGAAGGAGGCCTTGGGCGAGACATCTGTTGAATAGGAAACAAAGATTAGCAACCAGAAAGAAGATCTAAGTAATTCTGGTAATAATGCAAATCATTGTAATAATTATGTCGTAAACACTATGAGCTTGTAATCAAGTGGTGATTGATGTATTGGGCTCTTTTAGTAGTTGGCCTAGCTGACTTAAGACGGTTAATCCGACTGTTAACTTGTTTGATCAGGGTTTGGAAATGGATAATTTGAGTTTTAACATAGGAAATATGTGGAGTAGCACTCATCCCTTACCCCCCTGTAAAAATTCTCGGGTAAGAAAATCAGGTAGGGAATTTTGACAACCAGGTATATAGGTAATATCAAAATCAAAATACTTAAAATAGATTGCCAACGGCAAAAATCTGTTTACTAGCAAGATTTTGAACATCTTTTTCCAAAACATATTTAGCGATTTGCAATCGACCTAAGTAAAAATTTTTGATTTAAAATATCATCTTGAAATTTTTGAATACATAAAACAAGAGATAAAATTTCTTTTTTAATAGTACTATAATTTAATTGTGCTTTATTCCGACACCGGAATGAAAAGCGAACAATTTGTTCAGATGATCGGGAGTGATTTTCAAGGAGAATGCCACCATAGCCAATATCGAAGCATCGGTTTGAATAATTTTGAATGAGTTCTCGAGGAATACCAAGACAAGGAAGAGACTTGACATATTGTTTAACTTGTTGAACAACAAAGATGAGTAGAAGACCAAGGAGGAGGATTATCCTTTAACCGATCAAACAATGGTTGTGATTTGCCTAAGGTCTTTATAAAATTCAGCAATGTAATTGAGGAACCTAAAAACCTTTGTAATTGAGTTTTATCAAGAATTTCATCAGGAAATTTAGACGCAAACTCAATAGAGCGACTAATTGGGAGAATAGTATTATGATGAATATCATAACCTAAAAACCTAACTTTAGTCTGAAATAATTTAATCTTAGGAGCGGATATGACTAGACCATGACTTTTAATAGTATAAAAGAATGCTTAAATGTTTCCAATGTTCACTAATTGATTTAGAAAAGATTAATATGTCATCAATGTAAACAATAGAAAAATGACTAAATGGGTTAAAGATATCATTCATTATATTTTGAAATTCACTAGGAGCATTTTTAATCCAAATGGCATGACATTCCATTCATATTGGCCAAAAGGTGTGTTAAAAGCGGTTTATATCGATCTTTAGGATGAATTTGAATTTGCGAAACCACTTTTTAAATCAAATTTACTAAAAATAATGACTTGATTAAGTCTTTTAATTAGGTCTTTTTATTAGGAATAGGATATCTAATCCATTCAAGAACAACATTTAATGGCTTATAATTAATAACTAGGCGAGGAACACCTCGTTCTAATTCAAAGATTTTTATTAACATAAAAAGGTGACAAGATCATGGTGATTTTTGGGACTAATAATTCTATTTTTTAACAATTCATTAATTTCCTTTTTACACATTTCTAACAATTCATGATTCATTTGAATAGGCCGGGATTTAGTAGGTATTTGTCGTTCATTAAAACCTTTAATATATGGTAAAGTAACTACATGCTTTTTCCTATGCCAGAATGCAGTAGGTAAAGTTGAACAAACAGTTGATTCAAGTTTTAATTTGAAATCATTAATTTGAGAGATGAGAACAGGATCAGTTAACTGTTGATCTATTCGTTTGTGACTAATTTCTTCTTTAAGAAAATTAATGTGCCGAGTTAGTCGTTTAATAGTGTGGGTAATAGAACAATCTTGTAATTGATTTAACTCTAATTGTTCAGGTGGAAATAAGAATGTAAATGTAACAGGATGTCCTAAAACATGAGTAGTAATTCCTTCAGTAGAAGTAGTAAATGGATATAATAAAGATATAAATGGTGTACCTAAAATAATCCGATCAGTCATATTTTTGACTAAAACAAATGTAGTTTTAAAGCAAACATTATTTTGACAAGCATGTACTTTAGGTAATTTATATCGAATATGCATTTTACTACCATTAGCAGAAGTTAATTTCTCTTGACATTTGTGATAATATTTAGTAGGAAGTAATCCTTCTTGAATGCAATTTAAATCAGCACCAGTATCAATTAATGCAATTAATTCTAATTCAAAATCTTCAACAATGATTTTAATTCTTGAATACCATTTTTGCATATAAATTTTATTAAGTAAATTTAATCGTTTATCTTCAAGGTTAGTAGCTTGAGATCGATTATCAAATATGAGTTTAGTTGGATCAGTATGATCAGAATCATGATCAGAATTATGTTCGGATTCATGAGGTGATTGTGCATTAGGTTGGAAATCATTTAAGTTTTGTTTAAGTTTAAGATTAATAATTTCATTTTATAATTTATTATCTTTATTTTGAAGATCTCTTATTGTTTGTTTAATTTGATTGATTTCAAATTGTAAGTCTTGAAGTGTAACTTCTTTAGTTTTATTTTTAAATTTTTCTAAAGTTTTAGATAAACTAATGATGGGTTTATTAAACTTAGGTTTAGTTTCTGTTTGAAGCATTAGACTTTTGAGCTTATCAATATATTGTTGTTTTAATTGAGGATCATCTAATTTACTAATTAAATCAATTAAAGCAGATTCTTCTTGACTATGTTTAGTAAGAACAGAAATTTGTTTAACAGGTTTACAACAAACATCATTACATCCTAAGGTAATTTGATTATCAGAATCAGAATTATCACTATTGGATGGGGAATTGGATGTAGATGGAAGTACAGAAGAGGAACCATTATCAGATTGATTTAATTGGAAGATTTCAAATAACTGAATTTTGGATTCATCATTAATTTGGAGTTGATTGACTCTGTCTTTGAGCTTTTGTTTCTCTTTGCATTTATTAGCATAGTGGCCTTTTTGTCCACAGTTATAACACGTAATATCTTTATTAGATTTTGATCTCGGATGTGATTTAGATTTATGATATTTCTTTTTGGGTTTAGTATAAAATTTGTCATTAGATTTGGAGGGTGAATAAGGCTTCTTGTATTTATGATAATATTTGGATTTATGTTTTGAATGTTTGTGTGATTTCACGAGAGGCTGCAATAGGAGGTAGTCCATATTGTTCACAGAAATTTCCTAATTCATATTTAGCTTTATGTTTATCTTTTGTAGCTTTTTGACTAAGTTTTAAATCAATACACATTTTTAAGCCTTCTTTTTGAATAGTGCTAATTATATCACCATATGTTAAATTATCATATTCAATAACACTAGTAGGTTGACTAAGAACATCTCTAATTTTGTGAGCAAATAAACTAGGTAATCCATTAATAATTTTTTCTTTCCAGAATGATTTAGTACAGTCTTCTCTCAACATGACTCTAGAGGTAAAAACATCTTTATACCATCTAAAATCACTTAAGGTTGGACAAGTAAGATTACTGAGTTGATCATGTATGCGAGAATATATATTAGTTGGGGTACCAATAAAATGTCTAATTATTGTATAGATTAATTGGTTAATACCATCAGGTTGGCAACATCCTAAATTTTCATCAAATATAGGTAATCCTTGATCATCAGTTTGGTTAGCATAGATGATAGAGTCTCGTTTGGTGTCAGTTAAATATTTTTCCCACCAAGATTTGATGACCAAGATAAAAGCGATAGTAATTAAATTTACAATTTCGAGTTGAGTATATTGGGGATAATTAGAGAGATAACTGTTCGAGACCATAGATAAATGATTTAATTTTTGGAGGAGTTGATCTTCACTAAGACCATCAATATTCCATTCGTATAATTTTTTAGCAGAGACAGAAAATTGATTATTAACATTATTTTCTTCAAATTGTAAATCGACAGGAGTAGGCTTAGTGTACCAATTCTTGGTAGTTTGAGGATTAATTTTAGGATAGTGTATTTTCGCGACTTGGAATTGTTGAGCTAAGTTATCAATTTCAT
Organism: Camellia lanceoleosa; assembly: GCA_025200525.1. Lineage (NCBI taxonomy): Eukaryota > Viridiplantae > Streptophyta > Magnoliopsida > Ericales > Theaceae > Camellia > Camellia lanceoleosa. The sequence continues at coordinate 146,756,318 of CM045767.1, forward strand.
TGTCAGTATCAGAGGAAGTAGAATTTGGGTTAATATCAAATTGTTGATTTAGGACAGTAATACCTTTATCTTTAGAAGGTGAGGGAGTATCGGGTACTGCTAATTTGGTAAATAATTTTTCAATGGCTTGGACCGTAGATGATTGATCATTTGTAACTAGGGTAGTTCGGGTAGAACGTTTACTAGGTAGGTTAAGTAAAGGTGCATCTAAAGGTTGTTTAGATGATGAAGTGTGAACAGATTCTAAATTAGTTTCTATTTTATCTAATTGTTTACCAATTGTATTTAAACACTGGTTAGTATAATTATTTTGTTCAATAACTTTTTTGAGTTCATTATCATCGCCAGGTAATTTAAAAGGAGAGGCAGGAATTTCAGAACCTTGTTGATTAAGAATAATTTTTTCTAAGGGAGGATGACTAGAACTAATTGTAGTTGTAGCAGAAGTTTTCCATTTATGTTTAGTAATTGTAGTAAGTGTTTTATAATATTTTTCTTCATAGTCTAGTAAGGGTAATTCGAAACCATATCGAACCATAAAATTATACCATTCTTGGGAGATTTGAGACATTTGAGTATATATTTAGCATAATAAGCATGGTACTGGTGCGATTAGCTTTAGATTTAAAATCAATAAGTAATTTATCAAGATTGGGAGTAAATTCCTTTTAATTGTCAATAATTGTGGATTGACAGTGGTGTAAATTCTTCCATATCGGTTTGAGTCGGAGAGTTAGTTGAATGAACTTCTTCATCAAGGAAATGAGTATGTGTAGAATAAAGGTTTACTAACTTGAGAAGTTGAGGAATTATCAATTCCTTTTAATTTTGGATTGATTGTAGGACCTATGGTTGGACCGATATTAAGTTGACTATTTTTTCTAAATAGAGGTGTGGTAAATATTTCATCTTCGCTTTCTATTTCGCTAGGGACACTAGATGTACTATGTCTAGAGGATTGACTACGGTTAAATTTAATATGAACAGAACCATCATTAAATTGTCTCGATATCTTTAATATCTTGTCACGAGGATTGTTTTGATTATGTTTGTAATTTTCATTAACAAGAATCCATTCATCGTAAATCAATATCTTTCCATTCAATCATTTTAGGAATATTAATATGAGATTCATTATGACTACTACTTTGAATAAGTAAAGTTTTATCTTTAGGTGATTTATGCGAGCATGAACATTTAAATTAGTTTGCATACATTTATAGTGAACACGATAAATTAAAGCAATATTATGTGTCTTAGCCATCATATTAGTGAATGAACCATGTAGTTGAATATTTAATGTTAAAGCATGTAAAATATTTGGATCACTTAAACTGAGCGTAAAATCAGGAAAACAATTAAAATGTACTGGGCCTTTATGAAGACCAGTTTCCATCATTCCCATTAAACTATCATTATAATTAAGAAAACGAGCATCTCTTAAGCATAATAAAACAGAAGTATTTTTTCCAACAGGTGTAAGTGGATTAAGACCAACTTGAATTAGACCAATGTGAATAAAATTGTAACCATTATCTTTGTGTCTTTTAATTAATTTAGTATCAAATAACTGACAAGTTTCTCGAGGTTTTTCTAAAGCATAAACTTGTTCAATTGTTTTAACATGTAATGCAACTTTAAAAACATTCTGTAGAAATGTGGTTCTATAAATTTCTTTGATTTGTAATTTTGGTATATTCCAATCTCTATTAAATTGATCATTTTGTATTTCAACATCTTCTTCATTAATGACTAATCCTTGATTAGGTATGGAAGGTAAAGTTGTTGACCTAGAATCGATCGATGAGTTACTTCTAAATAATCGACTCATTGTTCTTTCTAATTAATCAGTTTTACAGATATCTTAATACATACCCTATTCTTGTCAAGTTACCACAGACCATAAGGGTTTAGCACAGACCCTATCCTAAATGTCCACACTGCCTAACTCTAAGGACTTACTTCGGACAAGAAATGGAAGTGGGTGACTGAAACCAGGTGGATAACTGACTGATCTCGTGGGTGATTAAGATGGAACCGAAAACTAGATTAATTGAATAAACAATGGAAACGATTAATTGGAAGAAACTAAACAGTTAGAAACAAATGCACATTGATAGAAATGTAGAGTTGGCCCGCGGTCTGTGGGCTGCCCGAAACCCGCCCACGACCCGGGGCAGGCTCGTTTCGGTCTGGGTCCGAGCATGTCCGAGACCCTAAGTTAGGGCCTAGGTTATCACTTTGAAGCCCAGCCCAGCCCATCGGCCCGGTTAAGGCCCATTCAAGGCTCGGTCCGAGGCTCAGCCCGCCCGAGGCGCAATGTATTTTTTTGTGAAAAATAATAAAATTTTGATAGAAAAAATTAAAAAGAATTAAAAAAAAAATGGCCAGGCCCGCCCAAGCCAGACCTAAGCTAGAGGCTAGGCCCAAGCCCACTGACCCGACCAGAGGCTCGATCCATCGGCCCGTCCAAAGCCCGATTACCCTTGTGCGAGGGCTAGGGCCTGGGCCTAATTTTTTGGCTCGTGGGTCGGCCTAACCCGGCCCGGGAAAGGCTCGTTTGGGCCCAGGCTCGAGTCTAATCCGAGACCCTAGGCTAGGGCCTGGGCTATCACTTTGAAGCCCGGCCCGGCCCATCGGCCTGGTTAAGGCCCATTTAAGGCTCGGTCCTAGGCCCGGCCCGTGCCGAGGCCAAGTGTCTTTTTTTGTGAAAAATAATAAAATTTTGGTAGAAAAAATTAAAAAGAATTAAAAAAAATGGCTAGGCCCGCCCCGGGCCGTCCACGGGCTGTGGGCGGGTTTTGAGCAATCACGAGGCACGGGCTAATTTTACACTCCTATCAATGTAAATGTTAACATGTCAATGTGAATATTCACATTGTCAACGAGCCGGGCCGGGCCCACCCTAGACTGTTGGCCAATTTTATACTCTTATTAATGTGAATGTTAACATGTCAATATGATTATTCACATTGTCAACAGGCCGGACGGGGCCCGTCCCAAGCCGCCCACGGGCCTTGGGCGGGTTTCGGACAGCCACGAGGCGAGGGCTAATTTTACACTCCTATCAATGTGAATATTAACATGTCAATGTAAATATTCACATTGTCAACGGGCCGGGCCGGACCCGTCCCGGGCCGTGGGCGGGCTTTTGGTCGTCCATGGGCTACGGGCCAATTTTCTACTCTTATCAATGTGAATGTTAATATGTCAATGTGAATATTCACATTGTCAACGGGCTGGACCGGGCCCGTCCCGGGCCGCCCATGGGCCACGGCGCGGGTTTCGCGCCGCCACGGGATGCGGCCCAATTTTACACTCTTATTAATGTGAATGTTAACATGTCAATGTGAATATTCACATTGTCAATAGGCCGGGCCCGCGCTCGGCCCGACTCGAATTTTTCCAGGCATCCACGAGGATCGACATGGGCCGGGCTCCTACACATTGACAATATGAACATTCACATTGATGGTGTGAACATTCACATTGACGGTGTGAACATTCACAGTAGGAGTATTTTGGTAATTATGTCACCCATAGGACTTATTGAAACATAAGAAAATAATGTGAACTAAATGGAACATAAGTAGATGAAAAATGTATTTTGGTCTTCTTATCTCAAATAGGACCTAATAGAATAATAAAAAAGAATATGAATTGGATGAAATAAAGTTCTTAGAAAGTGAATTTATTAAAAAAGTTCCCTTTTTTTTTACATTTCTCAAGGAAAAAGAAAAAGAAAAAGAAAAGGTAATTGCACCCCAATGTAAGTCAAGAAGAAAAAAAAAATACATATTCATAAAGTTTATGGTTTTAATTATTAATATTTATAAAAAAAAAATGTACTAATTTGTAATTATTTTTTAAAGAAAAATATTTGGGAGCCCTAATTTTTGTGGCTCAAATGGCTCAAAATTATCAAAACGATGTCATTTTGACAAATTCAAGCCATTTGAGCCACAAAAATTAAGACTCTTTACCATTATTGTTTTTTAAAACCTTCCAATGTTTTTCACCAAAAAAAAAAAAAAAAAAAAATGAAGAGTGAGAGAGACCCATTATCTTATGTTTGGAAAAAAAATTAAATAAATAATAATGGGAAAGAGGTGCAAATGGAATAGTCAACACCGTGTGGAGCCCAATCTAATAAAAAAAAAAGAAAAAAAAAAAAAAGGGTGAAAACCCAATGACCAATGGTAATTGTCGTATTTTTCGAATGGAGGAGAAATTATTTAGGTCAAATTTGACGATCCTAATATAATTTATCATTTTATCTTTTTTTTATTACATCATTTATTTATTTATTTTTATATCTTTTTATAAAAAGACAAAAAATAAACTTATTTAGGTCATCCTAAACAACCGCTTAGGATAGGTATGCCATGTTATCATGTTAATATGGTGTACTCAATCAATTAAGTTTCAATGAATGTGATAAGAGTCATGATCGAGACCTCTTCCAATCACCACTCCATAATCCCTACACACACGTGGCGGGTGGTGATTGGAAGAGTAGGAAAAAAAAAAGAAAAAAAAAGAAAATGTAACCAATGAAAAAGAGAGGGGGTCAAAGGGGGTGAGGAGAAAAGGGAGCATGAAACATTTTTGATGCGGTAATTATTTGTATAGTTTCTAAAACTGCTTCATATAGTATCACTTTTTTCTTTTTTGGTTCTCTATGTATTGTTCACATTGACTGGATGTATTATTGATGTAAAATTTCAAAACCATGGAATAACTTCTTTGAAGAGTCAAGAGTAGTTTGAACTTATTTCGATTTAATGATATAAATTGTTCAAATTTAATATTTTGAGTATATTGTAAAAAAATTAAGTGCATTGAATATTAGTATCATATGCTTTATTTTTTTTAAAATTGAACAAAAAAAACCATTGATTTTTTTAAAGAAGATATACAAAAATTATGACATAAAACTAAGCAATTACCAAACCCGATTTAAGCTTGCTCATGGAGTTTCCTGGCAAAGGGAAGGAAAAAGAGAAAGAAGAGGAGACAATTTGATGTCCACCGTCCAATCACCAGACCAATCAGTAAGGTAAGCTATGGAGATCAATTTCCTCTCAACCACCATCTACCAAAAAATCATTATGTTATGTTTGGAAAGGGAAATAAACATTAGAAACATAAAATAAAGAAAATGATGTGAAAGACGTGCAAATGGAATCTTTATAATGTACAAGTCAACAACCAATGGTAGTTGTGTTCTCATTTGATTTCTTTGAAACTGTTTGAGGGTTTGCATTTCTTTTCATTACATTTTCAAAAGTTGTGAGTGAAAATTGATTCAATTCTTTTCTCATCTGGGTTTGATTTCAATTCCAATTCTCAAAACAGATTAGAGTATGGCTGATCTACTACTCATTTCTCCCCTTGTTAGTTCAATTTTGAAAACCTTGAACTCTTTAGTGCTAAAAGAGTTTGGGATTGCATGGGGTTTGAAAACAGAGCTACAGAACTTAGAGAGCACACTAAGCACCATCCAAGCAGTCCTTCAAGATGCAGAGACAAAGCGAGGGAAGAGCGAGGCTCTGAAGAATTGGCTGAGAAAGCTCAATGATGCAGCTTATGATGCAGACAATCTGGTGGATGAGTTCATGACTGAAGCTCAGAGAAGAAGGATGGATTCTGAGAGAGGCATAAAACCCCAAGTAAGTGCCTTTTTCTCTCTTCGGAACCGGCTTATATTTCGATTGAAAATGGGGTATAAGATCAAGGATATGAGGGATAGGTTAGATGCCATTGCTGGGGAGAAAAATAAGTTTCACTTGAGGGAAGGTCTGGTGGAAACCGGAGAAGTTTGTGGGATGCAGAGAGGACAAACTGATTCAATGGTGAATGAATCAGAAATTTACGGGAGAACTGATGAGAAAGAAATGATAATTGAAATGTTGCTCAATAATTCAAGTGATCGTGATGATGATGTTTCGGTCTATGCTATGTGTGGTATGGGGGGACTTGGAAAAACCACACTTGCTCAATTGGTCTACAACGATAGAAGGGTGGATAGCCACTTCGATCTGAGTATTTGGGTGTGTGTCTCTGTTGATTTCGATGTAGAGAGACTAACCAGAGCAATCCTAGAGTCCATAGAAGGTGGTGGGTGTAGTATCTCAAACTTGGATCCACTTCTACGTTGCCTCCAAGAAAAACTGCGTGGGAAGAGATTTTTACTTGTCTTGGACGATGTATGGAATGAGTACCATGAGAAGTGGGATAGGCTAAAAAATGCACTAAAGTGTGGAGCTAAAGGCTGTACCGTTATAGTAACAACAAGGATTCAGAAAGTTGCTCTTATCATGGCTACACTTCCTATACACCACATGGCTCGTCTGTCGGAGGATGATTCTTGGTCCTTGTTTGAACGACGTGCATTTGGCAACAAAAGAAGAGAGGAAAACCTTCAATTGGATCTCATTGGGAAGGAAATAGTGAAAAAATGCAAAGGGTTACCCTTAGCAATAAAGGCTTTGGGAAGCCTCATGCAATTTAAAAGAAGTGAAAGTGAATGGTTATCTGTGAAGGAGAGTGAGATTTGGGATTTGCCAGATGATGGAAGTGGTATTTTACCTTCTTTGAGGTTGAGCTATGAAGCCTTACCTCCACATTTGAGGCAATGTTTTGCTTATTGTTGTATATTCCCGAAAGACTATAGAATGGAGAAAGACATGCTGATAGGGATGTGGATGGCAAATGATTTTATTCCATCTAAAGGAAAAATGACATTGCATATTGGTGATGAGATTTTTAAGGACTTGGTTTGGAGGTCGTTCTTAGAGGATATGGAAGAGAACAAGGATGGAAGAATATTTTGTAAAATGCACGATCTTATGCATGATCTTGCACAATCTATTATGAGATATGAATGCTCTTTTATGGAGCCTCACGAGGGCATGAAAATTCCAGATAAAATTCGTCACTTGTTTTTTAATAGTGGCTTTGGAAATATGGTTCCTTGGAACGAGATTGTATTTGAAGTCCCATCTTTGCGGTCTCTTATTTTACATTGCCGGGAAAAGGATTCTTCACCTTTCACTTCAAAACAAAAGTATCTTAGAGTGTTGGATTTTAGTGGAAATGTTGATGAGAAGTTGTCAATGTCAATTTCCAATTTCAACCATCTTAGGTATCTGAACATGTCATGGTCTAATATAAAAATTCTACCGGAATCAATAAGTAATCTCCAAAACCTGCAGACACTGAAGCTAGAATATTGTCGACAACTTCGTAAGTTGCCCAAACGCATGAAGCACATGAGAAATCTCACTTACTTGGACATCACAGGGTGTGATTCGCTTACTTCAATGCCTGAGAAAATGGGACAATTAACTTGCCTACAAAGACTAAGCATGTTCATTGTGGGCCAAGATGAGGGTTACCAAATTGGTGAGCTGAAAGAATTAAATCTTGGGGGTATGTTGTGCATAAAGAGACTCGAGAACGTAAGAAATCCAGAAGACGCCAAGAATGCCAATTTGAAGGGGAAACATGATCTTATTTCTTTGGAATTATATTGGAGCAAGAGCGATGAAGAAAACATACCAAAGAATGTCGAAGAGGTTCTTGAGAGTCTCCAACCTAATTTGAATCTGAAGAAGTTGAGCATAGATTTCTTCCAAGGTTCAAAGTTTCCAAATTGGATGTTGGGTTTGGCTCTTAAAAATCTGGTTGAGATCTCTTTAAGAGGTTGTAAAAGATGTGAACATCTTCCTCCTCTTGGCAAACTACAATCCCTAAAAATTCTCATTATCAGCTGCATGTATTCTCTTAAGTACTTCAACCATGGGGATTATGGAGATGGGGAAAGTTCATTTCCTGCATTGAAGACTCTCAAGTTCTCTGGAATGCCAAGCTTGGAGGGATGGGCAGTAGTGGATAGAGGAAAAATTTTCCCTTGTCTAGGGGAGTTGGTGATATCTGGATGCCCCAAATTGACTAAATTGCCTTTTCTTCCAGCACTTGAGAGGTTAACAATTGGGAGTGGCAATGAAATGTTATTTAGGTCCGTGATTAATCTTACTTCAACTTCCTATTTTTCGATGCGTCACTTTTATTTGAAGATTCTTCCAGATGGACTGCTTCAAAATCTTAAGGCCTTGAAGTACTTACACCTTAGTAATTGTCCTGAACTTGAAAATTTGTCAGGACTCGAAAACTTAAACTCTCTGCAGACACTGGATATATGGGGATGTAATAGTCTTACGTCCTTTCCAGTGCAAGGGTTGCAAGGCTTGACTTCCCTTACATCCTTAAAAATTGCCTGCTGTGATAAATTATTATCTTTGCCAGATGGAATGCAATATCTGACAGCACTTCGGCATTTGAGTATCATGCAATGTCCAGAGATACAATCTTTTCCAGAGGGTAAGCAACATTTGAATGCTCTCCGAGTTTTTTATATAGACAGTTGTGGCGGATTAATTTCTCTACCAAATTGGCTAGGAAGCCTCCAGTCATTATCATACTTATCGATTTGGCGATGCCCTAATCTGAGGTGTTTGCCGGATGGGCTGGAGGATCAGAATACTCTGAAAAGGCTGGAAATTAAAGAATGTCCACATTTGGAGCGCCGGTGCGAGAAACAGACTGGGGAGGATTGGCTGAAGATAGCTCACATTCCGGTGATTGAGATCAATGATGAACGAGTACAAACCTTAGGTTGTTAATGCACTAGTTTGAAGCCGAGATTCACATCCAACAGTGTTTGCAGAAAGCTGATTCGAGCAAGTGTGACAACATAGTCCCAAGTTAGTGCAGCAGAATTGAAGACTTGAGTTTTTTGAGGCAATGTGCTTGAAGAATTTTGTGGGTGGCCTCAATGGGTTTGCACACTTGTTGAATAATACGTCATAGTTTTCAAGGTTCGTTTTCTTTTTCTTGAATAATAATACATCATAGTCAGAATTGAATATAATTAAGTTGTGAAATTAGAAAATCACTAAATTTTGATTTCTTTGATTTATCTGTTGTATGGGTTGAAGAAATTGGAAATTGTATTTCATAGCAGAGCGGCATGGGTACCGAATGCTCTCATTTCTCTAATTGCTCTGAAAAGCTTTTGTGGAATTAGATCATAGATGGCTATGAAGAATTGTAATAATTTGTTGCTGCAAAACATTGCTTTGTTTCCTTTGATTTGATTTTATATTTGCTCGAGGTTGCTTCCTAGTTTCATCGTTCTTCTTTGAGGGATGTGATTTCCTTTTATTTGTTCATTTTTATATATTTAGAGCCATTTACATGGATATTATTTATTTTTATTTAATTTTTATCAGAATTTCTTGGGGTTCACCATTGTATGTTTGGTATGTTTGCTTTATGTCTTTTTGCAGCAAAAGACTGTACCCAAAAAAAAGAAAAGAATAGACAATTAAAGCATCAAAAGGTTGATACTTTTCTTTTCTTTTCTTTTTTTTTCTTTTTTTTTTTTATCATCAAATTTGTTCAATAATTTAGATCAATAGTTCGATTTGATGTAGCTCAATCTAATGGTGAGAATTAAATTTTTTGTCAAATCTTTTTAAAATACCTAACATATCACGAAAACCTATTATTTAACCAATTTAGGTGAAAAAAAAAAAAAAAAAAATCTCCAAACCTTCATCTTTTAACAATTTGATCAAATTTAAGTAAAAAATAGTTGTTGAAAATTTGATGAAATTAATACCTCTAGTGGTGTTACATCCTTTTAATTTTGCACCTTTAAAAATTTAATCTCTAATGACGTGACTCACTCTCATATAAAATAGTCCTATACTTTAAAAATAGTTGATTAGTTGTTATTATTTACCATTTTATTAGAAGTGCAATTGGAGGTAATGAAATGGGAGGTGGTGCATTTCTCTTTGTTGGACCATTTTAATATCATTTATTTATTTTTTGTTCATGAATCTTTTTTTTGTCTTGTTCATGAATAGAGATTCATTGCCTTGGGGTCCTTTTTTTTTGTTCATGAATTAAGTTTAATTAGAATTCATGAACTTGGTGGTGAGTTTATGTTTGGTTCACTCTTCCTTTTCTCTAGGTTCATGGTCATTATTGTTTTTTGATGTATTTTGTATGTCTTGGTGGCCTATAAATGGTCCATCTCATTTACTTTTTTCAAACATCAACTCACCAACTATTTTTCTATACTTGAGAAATATTACTAGCAAAGAAGGGTGTTTTTCTTGGTGGAGTTTTGGGTTCACCATCTTGTGCAGAGTTGACTTCAACCATACGACAAGTGGTCGGGCTGTTATATCCTGAAGGGAACAAGTCATAGTTTGTGACTGCTGCATCGGTATTTGGGTTCTTCCTACTGCAGTGGGCTTGATCTCCTTAAAGAAAATGAGATATCCGTGCCTCAGCCTGATCTATTTGTATCTCATTTTCTTTGCATTATTTATCAATAAAATATATATTTTTTAGTTTTTTCACCAACAATTTTAAGGAGATCAAAGATGGATCAAGTACCAGAAAAAATCAATGACGGAATTGGAGATCTCAACAAGCCTTTCAAGTTCAAGAGAGTTCATTTTAAGAGGTGAAAAGAAAAAATTCTTTTTTACCTTACTCTTTTGAAAGTTGCATATGTTCTTACCGAGAAGAACCCAAACAAAATCCCAACCAAGGAGATGAATGATGAAGACTACGAGGCACATGAAGCAAAAGTGGCTTCCTATGATACAGATGAGTATAAATGTCGCTTTTATCTCTTAAATTGCCTTGCTGATCAATTTTATAATTACTATGACACCACTTACACTTACGCAAAGAAAATTTGGAAAGCTTTACAGACTAAGTATGATACTGAAGAGGCAGGAGCAAAAAAGTATGCAGCTAGCCGCTTTTTTCACTTTCAAATGGTGGATAGAAAATCTGTTGTGGAGCAAGCACAAGATTTCCAAATTATAATTGCAGAAGTAAGATCTGAAGGCATCAAGATTTGTGACAACTTGGTAGTTGCAGGACTTGTTGACAAGCTACCGCCATCTTGGAGAGAATTCCAAAAGAGCATGCGTCACAAACAAAAGGAGGCTTCCTTAAAGGCGTTGATCACTCGCATCCGAGTCGAAGAGAAAGCTAGAGGCAAAGATGTATTAATAACATAAACAGGTAATGACAATTCTACCACAAAGGTAAACTTTGTTTCTACAAATAATAACTTACCCAAAGGTCACAATTCTAAGAATGCTTATTTGAAGCCTTATAAAAAGCATATGAAGAATTATGGTAAACCTCACAATAAATGGATTAATCCAAATAAGAACCAAGGTCCATCACCTCCACAAAATTTTACATGCTTTGTCTGTGGCAAAAGTGGGCATATTGCTCGAACTTACAAATTCTGAAAACGTGAACTTGCTCCAAAGGCTAACGTTGTCGAGGAGCCATTTATGGTGATAATTACAGACATTTGCATGGTTAATTATGTGGACGGTTGGTGGGCAGATTCTGGTGCTAATAGACATGTTTGTTATGATCAAGCTTGGTTCAAGGTGTATACTCCCTTTGATGATGAGAAAACAATTATACTTGGTGACTCTAGTCAAACCAAGATACTTGGGAGTGGTGAGGTTGACCTTAAGTTTATCTCTGGACGTATGCTTACTTTAAAAGATGTGCTTTATACACCGTCCATGAGGAAGAATTTGATGTCAAGTTATCTGTTGAATAAGACTGATTTTAAGCAAACTATAGAATCTGATCAATATGTGATTACCAAGAAGGGTATTTTTGTGGGTAAGGGTTATGCTTGTGATGGGATGTTCAAATTGAATATTGAAATTAATAAACCATCTACTAATTCGGTTTATATGTTGTCTTATATTAATTTTTGGCATGCTCGCTTTTGTCATATTAACAGTAAATATGTGGGAATCATGAGTAGTTTAGGATTAATTCCTAAGGTGAATTTTTTTTTTTTGTTGAGAAATATGAAGTTTGTAGTAAAGCAAAAATTACTGAGAGGCCTCATAAAAGTGTTGAAAAAAATACCAAATTGCTAAAATTATTTTATACTGATTTGTGTGAGTTTAAAGGAATTTTAACTCGGGGTGGTAATCGATATTTTCACTTTTATTGATGATTTTTCAAAATACACAACCATATATTTATTAAAAAATAAAAGTGATGCTTTTGAGAAATTTAAAGAATCCTTCTTAAAGTGGAAAATCAATTCGGTAAAAAGATTAAGAGAATTAGAAGCAATAGAGGCCGGGAATATGAATATCTTGGATTCAACTCTTTTATTCAATCTTTGGGAATTATTCACGAGACTACTCCACCATATTCACCTTCATCTAATGGCGTAGCTGAAAGAAAAAATAGAACGTTAATTGACTTGATGAATGCTATGCTTATCGATTCAGATGCTCCCTCAAATCTTTGGGGTGAGGCTATTTTGACAGCTTGTCATGTGATAAATAGAGTGACACACAAAAAGACTAAAATTGTACCTTATGAGTTGTGGCGGGAGCATAAATCAAATCTAGGTTATTTGAGCGTTTGGGGTTGTTTAGCTTTTGTGAGGCTTGCAGATCCTAAAGGACCTAAATTGGGTGAACGAGCTACCACCTGTACTTTTCTTGGGTATGCGTTGCATAGTACAGTCTATAGATTTTTTGATATGAAAAATAATATTATTTTTGAATCAGGTGATGCTATTTTTCATGAAAATAAATTTCCTTTCAAATTTAAAAATAGTGGGGGTCAAATAATTTTTGAAAATATTTTATCCATGCCTAACTCTTCTATTCCATCTCAAGTTTTTCAAGAACAAGAAAATTTTCAAATCCAACCAAGGAGGAGTAAACGAGCTAGAGTTAAAAAGATTTTGACCCTGACTATTATCCTTACAATGTGGAAGAAATTCCTCTTACGGTATAAGAAACTTTATCATCACCTGATGCTATTTTTTGAAAAGAGGCTGTAAATGATGAGATAGATTCACTACTTTCAAATAAAATATGGAAGCTAGTGGATTTACCTCCAGGTTGTAAAACTATTGGGTGTAAATGGGTCATTCGTAAAAAACTTAAACCGGATGGAACTATAAGTAAATATAAAACGAGACTTGTCGCTAAAGGTTTTAAGCAGCAAGTTGATCTTGATTTCTTTAATACTTTTTCTCCGGTTACTAGAATTACATCCATTAGACTATTGATAGCAGTGGTTGCAATTCATGATTTAAAAATTCATCAAATGGATGTGAAAACAACATTTTTAAATAGAGATCTAGATGAGAAAATTTACATAGACCAACCCGAAGGCTTTGTGGAGCCTGGCCAAGAAAGCAAGGTGTGTAAGCTAACTGAATCCCTTTATGGTTTAAAACAAGCTCCTAAACAGTGGCATGAGAAATTTGATTCTTGCATGCTTGAGAATGGCTATAAGACTAATGAATGTGATAAGTGCATATATTATAAAACTTCTGAGAATGCACATGTAATTATTAGCCTATATGTGGATGATCTACTTATCTTTGGCTCTAATTTGCATATTATAAATGAGACTAAAAATATGTTTAATAGCCATTTTGATATGAAAGATCTTGGTGAAGCTAATTTTATTTTGGGAATTAAAATTACCAAGACTAATGATGGCATTTTTCTTGATCAGTCGCATTATGTTGAGAAAATTTTAAAGAAATATAATTTTCTAGACTGTAAACATGTTGTTACTCCTTTTGATGCAAGCATACATTTATCTGTTGTAACAAATGAAAAAGAGGTGATTAATCAAAAGGAATATGCTAGTATGACTGGTAGTTTGAGATATGCTATTGACTGTACTAGACCTGACATTGCATATGATGTTGGAGTACTTAACAGGTTTATTAGCAAGCCAAGTCGAGATCATTGGCTAGCCATTGGAAGAATTATGAGATATTTATCTGATACCAAAAATTATGGTTTGTTTTATAACAAGTATCCTGCGATACTTGAGGGATATAGTGATGCCGATTGGAACACTTTGTCAGGTAATTCTCTCTCTACCTCGGGTTTTATTTTTACCTTAGGTGGTGGTACTATATGTTGGAAGTCTAAAAAACAGACTATAATTGCCAATTCTACAATGGAAGCTGAGCTTATAGTGTTAGCTTCAACGTGTGAGGAAGCGAATTGGTTAAGAGATTTGTTACATGAAATCCCTTTTTGGAAAAAACCAATTCTTCCTATATTAATTCGTTGTGATAGCACTGTTGCTATTGGTGGAGTGAACAATCATTTTTATAATGGTAAATCCAGACCTATTCGAAGGAAACACAGTAATGTGAGATCCTTTTTGAGTAATGGCATCATAACTGTGAATTATGTAAGATCTTGTGATAATTTTGCGGATCCGTTAACCAAGGCCTTGGCAAGAGATAGGGTCTGGAATACATCGAGGGAGATAGGTTTGAAGCCTATAAAATCATAAATCATGTATGAGGATACCCAACTTAGAGACTAGAGATCCTGTAACTAGGTTCAATGGGGATAACGAATCATATGGTGGTTGTAAAAATGCACTCCTTAATATTTTGTTATCCATCCCTATGATGTAAGTGCATGTGTCCTGCAATGTTGGAGGGTTGAGTTTTTATACTCTTAATGAAATTCTGTAGCTCTTGTTGAGTGGGGTGTGTCAATTACAGGAATATCCTTGACAAATTTCACTTATGTGAACATGAAAGTGGGGCCGCTTTCTATGAGAACAAGGCTTTTCTAAAAAATGCTCATAAAAACTGGGATTAGCACAAGGCCGTAATGTGCTAGCTATTAAAGCTTATGTTAACACCTAGACTATTATGTGTGAGCAATAATCATTTATTTCCCCTAAGCAGTCATAGTTCAAGTTTGAGACCACTGCTGACTCTGGAGTAGAGGTTACTATTTCACTAATGAATGTTCAATGCAGAGCACACCTTCATGATGCATACTAGTCTATCTTTGTTTGGTAATCTCTTTTGTCCTTGTTGATATTAAAATGAGTGGGGGATTGTTGGACCATTTTAATATCATTTATTTATTTATTGTTCATGAATCTTCCTTTTGTCTTGTTCATGAATCTTATCTTGTTCATGAATGGAGATTCATTGCCTTGAGGTCTTTTTGTTTTGTTCATGAATTAAGTTTAATTAGAATTCATGAACTTGGTGGTGAATTTATGTTTGGTTCACTCTCCCTTTTCTCTAGGTTCATGGCCATTATTGTTTTTTGATATATTTTGTATGTCTTAGTGGCCTATAAATAGTCCATCTCATCTACTCTTTTCAAACATCAACTCACAAACTATTTTTCTATACTTGAGAGATTACTAGCAAAGAAGGGTATTTTTCTTGGTGGAGTTTTGGGTTCACCATCTTGTGCAGAGTTGGCTTGAATCATACGACAAGTAGTCGGACTGTTGTATCCTGGAGGAGACAAGTCATAGTTTGTGACTGCTGTATCGGTATTTGGGTTCTTTCTACCGCAATGGGCTTGATCTCCTTAAAGAAAACGAGATATCCGTGCCTCAGCCTGATCTATTTGTATCTCATTTTCTTTATATTATTTATCAATAAAATATATTTTTTCTGATATTTTCACCAACACTCTTAATGGCACCAAACAAAGCCAACCTTGCTTTGAGATGTAAAGAAAGTGGAGGGAGGGATAGCTTGCTTGCTTGGTGTCCATAGTGTTTGTTTGGTGTGCCAACAAGTGAAAGTTGGAACTACTAAATGTGGCCTTAATTACTCAAAAGTATTTTTTAAATTTATTTAGGTTATATTTGGTTCAAAATTTTGAAAATGTATTTGGAAAGGAAAAGGAAAAAAATAGGTGAAACATAAATATTTTATTTATATTTCACCTAATTTTACACATTTTTTTTTTCCTTTTCAAATCACTTTCCAAATTTATGAACCAAACATAACCTTAAGTTATTCATTAGAGATTTTTTTTTTTTTTAAATTCCAAGTTGTTATATTTTTAAGATGATCCCTCTAGACTAATAACCATTTTTTCCCTGGGCTCGACCCGTCCCTCTGCCAGCAATAGATGACAACAATTCATTACGAGTGGCAGTAGTTTCTAAGAAGTTGAATGATTTTTTTTCTATCTCAACATGAATGTTTTTTTTTCAAGTGGAGGTAACTTTTCTCTGGCTTTTCTTTTGGTACACATTTCTGGTTATTGTTCTTAATTTTTTTATTTATTTGTTACTACTATGGATTAATATTTGCTATTCAGTGGTGTTACATGCACTAATTAGTATACTAACTAGTATACCAACACTAGTTATGACATTATTATTGACCCCACTCATTAATCATATTACAAATACCAAAAAACCTCTTAAATTATGCCACATAATCAATTGATACACTAGTCAGTGTACTAATTGGTACACATAACATTATTGTTTATCGTTTTGCCTGCATGTTAAGTAATTAAAATTGATAAATGTGCTTTTGGACTTCACTTGTTCCATTACTGATATAAGTGTCTGTCTGGTAACCTTATGTTTATATTCACAAAAGTTAGAAAAACTTGTTTTGTGTCTATTTTTGTTTTCAAAAATTTATAACCAATTGACAAAATTCCTTGTAACCACCCAAAAAAAAGAAAAAAAAATTCTGTTTCACTTGTTTAGAAAAAACTTTCATTCCTTTTTCCTCTGACCATCATTCATCACTTATCACCACCACTGGCCATTATCTCTGGCCACTATCATTGGTGATCTTCTCAAGCAACCACCTTCGGTCACCATTTCCAACCGTTGACAATTACCTCTCTTAACTTGTTTTCAAAACAACTTTTTAAGACACGTGTACCAAATATGATTTTTGCTTTTGTTTTTACAAAAAATAAACATGGACATTTTTAATGTTTTCTATAAACAAACAAGACGTTACCAAACGCACCTAAATGATTTAGGACAAATAATAATTTCATTTGTAAGGGAAACAGCCCAAATAAGCTATGCTATGTCATTGTTAATGTTAAAGAGGGGTGCTGAGACTTTTTTTGAACAAATACAAAAATAAGTAAAACCCCCTCTCTTGACTGATAAATTTCTTACAAAAGGAATGGAAACAAAAAAATTTGCATTTGTACTTACTTTTTTTACAGACTGACACACTGATGAAGCATTTTTTTTTTCTTTTATTTTCTTTCCTATCTATGTTAGGAATTTTTGTGCGGTGGAAGATTGATATTTGGTCCTGAAGATTGATCATCATTGTCCGTGGGTGGGTCAGTGTATTGGACCATAACTTGTTTGATGAAATGCCTCAATAAAATAAATGTCATTCTCTCTGTTGTTTATTTTCTCAAGCTATACGGGCCAGGGTGGGAAAAAACCATCACAAGCTATAGAATGACCATATAGGCTTGTCTTTGTACATTAAAATCCACTGGACCCCAAAAACTGGCCCAATCCGACATATTCTTTCTTTGATAACTCAAAATTCAAACAACCCTTAAAAAATTATGTACTACATTTGAAATGGTGATCTAGGAAACAATTTAGGAAGTTTTGCTGTTGTTTTTACAGCAAAAGAAAATTTGTTATGTGTTTACAATTATCAATCTATACCTCATGTTGAAGAAAACAGAATGAATTTACGGCTTGTGTTAAACCATTCTTAGGGGAAAGGAGAAATGGCTTTTGGTTATACAGGCACTTTAAACCATTTCTTTGATGATAATGCATGCTATCACTACATAATGGTCAGATTTTTTTATTGCGTTGAAGAAAAATTGTTTCAAACTGTTGGGAACAAAATAACCCACGTCTTCCTATTGATTTGGTTGCAGCAGAGATATCCATTCTTCGTCCTCTTTATTTTGTCATCAACCTTGTTGTGCATATATGTCTTCATGTTTTCATTGATAAATATCATGCGACTGAAGAACAACTTATGGAATAATATGTCAGGAGATATCGTATCAGTTACTCTAATAGTTTATTGCTTCATAGCCGTCTGGTTTGTTGGTGGGCTCACTATTTTTCATTTTTATCTGATTTGCACGAACTAGGTGATCCACTTACTCTCAAAATGCTATCAATAGTTTTGTAGCGACCTTAATTTTTTTTGTAAATTTTTATTTATTTATGATTATTATTATTTTATTTTTAACATTATTAATTGTGTGGTTACATAAGAATTTAATGTGATATTAAATTAATTTAATGTGTTAGTTAATTGTATATAATTAATCTGAATATATATATATATATATATATATTAAAAAAAGAAATTATTGATATAAATTTTATATAAGATATTTATATTTATATGTGATTTATTTGTATGATATAATATAATAAAAAATTAGGTTATTATATATATAATATAATGGGGTATTTTTTTTCAGGTCCTTAGTATTATGATTTTTTAGCATAAAGGACACCAAATATTTTCATAATGTCTAAGGTCCATCAACAATATTTTCATAATGTTTAAGGTCCCTCAACCTTGATCCAAAGAAATTTCAGTCCAGAGAAATTTGATCCAGAGAAATTTCGGTCTTGAAGAAAAATTGGTCGGAAGAAACTCTAGCCCAGAGAAATTTCTCTGGACCAAATTTCTCTGGATGAGTTTCTCTACTTTTCTTCTCATTCACATCCAAATCATTCTGATTCATTAGGTAAGCAACATTGTTCAACTGAATTCAACTGGAAAAATTCCACATTGTAATATGTAAGCAACATTAGAATGGGATAACAATGGCAACTTACCAGAACTAGAGAAATTCTGAAAAAATCTGAGTATTTCTCTGGTTTGTTATTCAAATATTAATTGAGAATTTCTTTGGTTTATTAAAAATAACAATTGAAAATTTCTCTGGTTTATTAAAAATAACAATTGAGAATTTCTCTGGTTTGTAATATCTGGAAAAATTTCTGCAACTTACCCAAATCTGTTTTTCGCTTTTTTTCAGTTGAATTTTTCAATCGAAAGTGTTTCTCTGATGTTTGCAGATTCGCCCACCAAATTTCTCTGGATTTCGAAATTCCTCTGGATAATCTAAGCACAATGGGAGTTGTTTGCTCGGCTGGAAAAATTCAAAATTTCTCTGGCTGCATGGTTAGAAAAGAAAGTAAACTTAATCAATATTAAAGTCGCATCATAAGTTAGAACTGAAATTCCTTTGCTTTGAATTGAAATTTCTCTGGATTGGTCCAGAGAAATGCTCTGATTTTAGCTGAGCTTTGACATGATCTGGAATAATTTTTATTCACTCAATGGAGTGAATAATCCCAATCATAAACAAAATTTCTCTAACCTATATATATATATATATTTATCTGATTTAGCTGATTTCTCTAATTTCTATAATTTGTATAGGTCCAGAGAAATTTATATAAATCATAGAGTGAACTGTTGGTCCAGTTGGTCCAGCGAAATTTTGTTATAATGGATTGTTATCAACATATTTATCTTATATATGGATTAGAAAAGAAGATATATATATATACATAATGGATTACATATTTATCAACACATATTTATAATGGATTGGTCCATTATATATTTATCAACAGTATAAGCTATATATATAATGGATTGTTACAATGGATTGTTGATATATGTATATATATATAAATTTCTCTGGGTTAGAAAAGAAGGTAAAAGTTATCAACAGTTCACTCCATTGAGTGAATAAACAACAACAGCAACCTATATATATATATAAATTAAAAGCTAGCCCCAAGCTCCAATGCAAAACCACACCAAGAGGACTTCGGGTTCGAACCCATCTTCTCCAAGCTCTCCTTGTGAAATTTCTCTGGGTTTCTTCGTAATTTATCTGGCATGTTTATTTTGTTCAATGCTCCATTTCCTCAAAATTTCTCTGTAATTTCTCAAAATTTCTTCGTAATTTCTCCATTTCCTCAAAAAACCTGCAATTTTCTCTACACTACACAAAAAATGCAATTTTCTCTGCACTTTTCTCTGCACTACAAACCTGCAATTTTATAGTAACAAACCTGCAATTTTCTCTGCACTACCCCACAAACCTCGAAAAAGAAACCAAAAGTCTCTATGAACAAAAAACATGCAATTTTCTCTGCACTTTTCTCTGCACTACAAACCTGCAAATTTATAGTAACAAACCTGCAATTTTCTCTGCACTACCCCACAAACCCCGAAACCAAAAGTCTCTGTGAACAAAAAACCTGCAATTTTCTCTGCACTACACAAAAAATGCAACTTTCTCTGCACTACAAACTTGCAATTTTATAGTAACAAACTTGCAATTTTCTCTACACTACCCCACAAACCCCAAAAAAGAAACCAAAAGTCTCTGTGAACAAAAAACCTGCAATTTTCTCTGCACTACACAAAAAATGCAATTTTCTCTGCACTACAAACCTGCAATTTTCTCTGCAATTTTATGTTTTCATTCTATAGTAACAAACTTGCGATTTTCTCTGCACTACACAAAAAATGCAAAGTGAACAAAAAACAGAGCACAAAAACACAGAAAAACAGAGCACCAAAAAGCAACTCATAAGCATGTTGACAGAGAATGAAAAAGCAACTCCAAAAATCAAAATCAACTCCATCGAAAATTCATCAATAACATATAATGAAAAATTAACTTCAAAAATCAAAAACAACTACACTGGGTTCGTCTCTCTCACATTGATCAAAACAAAAAACAAAAACCTAATTCAACACCTACATGATCAAATCAAATCAAAAATTGAAAACTTATCTAATTCAACTCCACATGAAATCAAATCAAACACAATGAACCAGATTTCAACTCCTACACGATCGATCAACACCTACAAACAACGAACATGATTTCAACTCGTACAAGATTTCAACACCTACAAACAACGAACAGGATTTCAACACCTACAAAAACCCTAGAAAATCTCCACAAAAATCTGAAACTGCCGCAGATTCGGGGGTGGCTATTTGGGGCATGGGGTATGTTGGGTTGTTCAGTTATAGCGTTGCGATGGTTGAGTCGTTGGTGCTGGTTTTACTCCGGGAGAATGAAGTCGGGTGAGGAACAAGAGTTGATCTGGACAGATCTGAGAATGGAGAAGTTTAGAGAGAGAGAGAGAGATAGAGAGAGACGAGGGTTGGGGATTTGGAGCAAGCGGTGATCAAGCTCAGGACAACGTGGATGGAGAGGGGATGGGGTGAGGGACCTTAGACTACAAAAGAACAGATTGTGGACCTAATCCATTACTAAAAGTTGGATAGGGACCTTAGACCGATTTTCCCTCATATAATATAGGTATTCAACTAGGTTTAGAAGTTAATAAGGAAAGAAAGAAAGAAAGAAAAAAAAAAAAAAAAGAACAGGGCAATCCGTGAGTGAGAGAGAGAGAGATTGATTGATTGATTAATCAAAGACAACCAGAAGATCAATTCTGAGAGAGAGAAGGAGAACGGCGGAAAAATGGGGAAAAATTAGAGAAAAACAGAATAAAAAAGATTAGGATTTTATTTTGGTGGCTCTTTTAATTGTCCAAGTTATTCTTTGATTTTTAAAAAAATATTGTGAGTACAAAACCCACTTCCTTTTATTTATGTTTAATTCGTTGTTTTTATTTAATTATTTTTATTTATTTGATATCAGTTTGATTTTGTATTTATATAAAGATGATAGATTGATTTTAATTATTTTGATTAGTTGTGTATGTAAGATTTAGGATTTTTAGATGATTGATTGATTTTAATTATTTTGTTTAGTTGTGTATATAAAGTTTAGGGTTTTTAGTTGATTGATTGATGTTAATTATTTTGATTAGTTGTGTATGTCAGATTTAGGGTTATAATCACACTCATGGTTATATGAAATTAAAATTAATTAGGAATCCATAGATAAATTCCTTATACTCACTTCATGGATTATTATTTTATTTGAGTGATGGTGAAAAAGAGTGTATAAAAAAAAAAGTGAAAATTATGAGACTTATTTGAATGCTTTAGGCTTGGCATTGTTATGTTGCTCTCATGAGTGAGATGTTTTGTATATGTATATTGTTGCCTCGTTCTTATGAGTAGACGAGTGCCTTGATTTACGCTCATACGTATATGCTAACCATCCTAGTAATGTGGATCAAACTCGAGACGATATTCCCGTGCAAGTTTGGCTTCGAAGTGGTATTAGGTATACAAGAGACACATGAGATATATGTGTAGGTCGGAAGTAGAGGCCGAAGTGGTGGAGTTAAGGTACAAAGAATTTAATAATGAGTTTATTAGTATAGTGTGAATTGTATTGATTTGTACATCTTTAAAAAAAAAAGTAAACGATCTCGATAAATTATGAAATTTGAGCAGAGGCATGTATACGTGATTCTAGACAACTTTTGTGTTTTAACTTTTTATTAAAAAGATCGATTAGAACTTATAATCGGATGATCTTCGTTATTGTAGTTTTGATTCATTTTAGCAATGCAGCTTTTAGAGGCTGTTTTAACCCATGGAACGAGCTCATTTTTATTGGTTTCGCGAAAACTAAAGTAAAACATTATTCTGCACACTTTTTATGTTTTGAACTTTTCCCAAAAAAATCATCTTAGGGCAGTTTTTGTTCGTTTCCAGTTTCAGATTTTTCGATTGAATTCCATCTAGGTTCTTCTATCAAGTTTTTCTCTTAACCTGTTCAGTTTCTACTAAATTCGTCCAGGTTACCTTTTAGGAAATTTGATTCTGTACAACTTTTGTTCTGTGATTTTTGGTCAATTTGAATCATTTAAGCATGAAACGGTGCATTTTTATACTTCTTCAACAAGTGACTTATGATTAAATTATACTAATTTTATTTTGTTGTAGGATGGTGGGTCTTACTAACTTTTTATGCAGAGCTGAACCACCATATTTTTATTTCTATTTTATTTATTTTATAATCAATTTATATTTCGTTGTATATGGGCAAGAAACTAAACGCTACCGTATCTCGGGAAACTACCCCATTCGTCTCGGTGCCGTTGGAACTACTTGTCTTGTCCCGTAACAAGAATTAAACGTATTTTTGTTTGTGTCTGGTGGATAAGTGGGTGTTAAATCTTGTACTCATACCAGCATACCTGTATACTGACCCGTTTTGTCTCTTGGCAACTCGGGTGCGTTTTGTTTGAGCACAGCCGAGCTTCCTTTACAAGATTAGTAGAGGCTATGGTAGTGACAAGAAATAACTTTGATCGTAGGACATATCGTTTGGACTTCTTTTGTTTTCTTAAGCTTAAGGTTGATATTAGTTTACGTATTTATTATTTTTTTTTATGACTTTAGTATTGAGATAATTTGGCATGGTTTGTAACCGTCCATTTTTTAAGTTATTTTGACTATTTATTGTTATCTTAATGTTGAAGGTATTGAATAGTTATGAGATTATGGTGAATGGTTTGATTGACGTTTAGTTTTTTTTGTTTCACCCTTAGGATTTGGATAATGGAATATTGATTGGGGTTTAGTCCTAATTTTAGGGCGTGACAGTTTGGTATCAGAGCCCTAGGTTACCCTAGAATTGTGAGAGTTTAAGTGATCCTTGGATTGTGGAAACATGGGTTACTGGTTTAGTTTGGTGGTTGAATTTTTTCTAAGTGTTTATGAACAAATTCTTTTTGTTTGTTTAACTTGAAGGTGATTGTAACAAGCCCGCGGGGGGACCTCGCTACAGCTCGGACTCGATTTGTTGTCACGGTTCTTAATCTTGAACCAAAGAGTCCAAATTCGGCAAATCGTTTTGAGAAAACAGATTTTTGAAAGAAGTGCCAAACATGGACTGCTTTGCCAGATACAGAGTCGCCACCTAAATATTTTATTTTGGGGAAATTTAGGAAACCCTGACTCGGTGCCAAAGGCCACGTGTCCGTCATCACCAAAGTTGCCTCGGCTCGGGAACTTGGGTACGATTGGGGAAGGTCACTTCGTGAGCACCCCCGCTTGCCCGATCAAAGATCGGCCTCTACTAACCATGATATCAAGTTTTGAAAACATTATGTGTTCTTATTCCGGTTATTAGCCTAGATTTACTATGTGATGCGCGCAGCATACAAGTATAGACTGGGTCGCCTGAATTGGAACGAATCATTTCATGTTTATTTTTGAAAATGGTTTGCTACTCGCAAGTAGGCTTAAAATGTAGATTTGGCCACCCCCGGGTGGGCTTAGAAAAACATGATTTTGCCACTATCTAGTGGGCTTAAAACTCACAGTCAATGATTTGTCTCAATCCAAATAACCCAACCTTCACCCACAGGCATTCAGGCAGTTATATCATATAAGCACATAGCCTCATGGTAAGCATGCTATTCATGGCAGTCACTCACACGCGTGCAAGGATGCTAAAGCATAAAACTTACCGAGTACTCCAAGCCAAAATAGAAACTAATTAGAAATCCATGCATGATTCTAATTGTACAGAAATGCCTAATGCAACACATGCAAAAATGCAACTATAGCAGGCTCGGCTATTCTAAACATGTCATATGAGATGCAACAGCTAACATGTATTCAATTTGGAATTGAAATACAGATGCAGTTAGTATGATGCGCCGAGCCCGGTGCATGCAAAATAGATGAATGAATGCAAACATGCTATCATACTGTATGCTAATTGAAACATGCCCTAATCTAACCATCATAAGCTGGTAAATAAAAGGGAGAAAGACGTGAGGTTGGAAGACATACATCACACGCACGCACACTTATTACAACATTGCCCTCGCGCAAAGGGTCCGAATAAATAATATACAGTCCCAAATGAATACAGTCCAAATAAATAATACAGTCCCAACATATGTACAAATTCCTAATTAATTTAACAAATTAACTAAGAAACAATAAACTGGCATGCAAGCCAGGGACTGCCTGGACTCTTCTTCAGATGATGAATGATGCATATCCGGGTTACCTTTGTGCGGGAATCCACTGTGATGCCCCAATTAGCCTCTGTTTTGCAATGGTTTTTGGAAAGCGTGCCAAGCCTCGGAAGACTGCTGATTCTTGATTTGCTGCAACAGAGAGCAGGAAAGGGGCATGGCAATGTATTTTCACAAATGTATGCATGCCTCGATCCTCGTGCCACCAATCACGCATCTCGATGCATGATGGCCGAGGAATCGAATTGCACTACTCAATATAGAATGAATGCACATGAAAACTCAACTAAACCTAACTCCATCATGGATAATCCGAAGTGTCGGTGACTGGGGAATTGAGATACGTTCCGTCACTCGGAGTACGAAACGTACCTCGTTTCTCGTGCTCGGGCTAACTCCTATCCCAAACACAATGCAATATGCATGACATGCATGAATGCAACTAAGATACAACCTAACATGCACAATGCTATGAAATGGCATACGCGATGCACGAGGTAACATGGCATACACAATGCGCTAACACACAACCTAGCATACACAATGTTATGAAACGAAATGGCATACACAATGCATGATGGACTTACACCAACACAAATGGACCTCAGCCACACTCACATAGGAGGCCATAAAATGAAAATGAGACAACTCGAGATGCGTGCACGCAAACCGAGGACCGACCCTAAGGCATGAATGCCACTCTACCAAAGCATGGCAAGGCATGGAATATGATATACTAGCATGAAAATTTCAGCACTAAAATACGATGCAAAACAGCCCCGAATCATGGAAACATGGCACCCGATGCATGGAATAGCCCCGAAATGCAAAACTAAGTACATGAAATGGCTTACAGCTATACAAATCATGCATTATTTGGACATGAGACCTAAAGACAGAATCAAGGAAGTCCCAAAATGAGCATATTTACAGTTTCAAGAAAGGTCAAACAGTGAACACAAATGAGGCTAAGCTAGAATGCAAAAATGGGCCAAAAGAGGGACAAAGAAGCAAGTGATGCTTTCTGGCCTCAAACACAAGAGGGCCCTTCAACAATGTTTAAGAGGGGCCCAAAATATGGTATTTTACAGTTGATGATCAAACCCAAAACAGTGCACCAACATGCTTAAAATACTATGCAAAATAAGGCCAAAAGAGGGTATAAGCACAAAGTACAAAAAGGATGCCTCAAACAGTAAAAGACCCTTAATGAAACATGAAGAGGGGGTCAAAATAAGGCTATTTATAGTTTGGACCAGAGCCCAAAAAACAGAAGCACAAGAGGCTAACAAATCATGCAAAAATAAGGCCAAAAGATGGACACAAAGGCAAGTGTCATATGGAGGCCCCAAACAGTGATGAGCCCTTCAAAAATGTTGAAGAAGGGATCAAAATAATCCATATTACAGTTTACATCATGCCTCAAAACAGTTTACAAATAGGCCAAAAATGCTATGCAAGAAAGAAGGATACAAGAGGGGTAATGAAGCAAGTACCAAAGGGAAGCCTCAAACAGTGAGAGGCCCTTAAACAAACATGAAGAAGAGCTCAAAAGAATGCTATTTTCAGTTAGGGTTGGAGCCCAAATATGCAACAAATAATGGCTTAGATAGGATGCAAAAATAAGCTTGAAAAGAGGGAAAATGTTGCTTACCCTTGTAGACCAAACTTCAACACTTCTTGGCTTGATAAAAGGTGACTCCTAAGCTCTGAGAAGACCCTCTAAGCTTCTGGAATGGAGTGGTGGTGTGGTGCTAGGTGGTGGTGTAGAAATGGTGTAGGGTTTAGAAGGTTTTGAAGCTTGGAAGTGTAGAGGGAGAGAGATACAATATGGGAGCTCAAAGGTGGTTTTTCTAACCCCTAAACCAGAGCTGGAGGCTGGTTTATATAGACAAAAGAGGGGGAGAAAAAGGGGGAAAAATGGGGGGGAAATGAAATCAAGTTTCCCCCCAAAAAGTTGGCCCCCCGGATACAAAATCTGGGGGGGGGAAAGAGATGCATATTTAGACTGTATCTGCTGTAAGGATTTTGGCCGGCCAGGTATTGGATTTGAAGGTGGCCGGCCGGCTCTCCCCATGGCCGGCCGGCCAAGGGTCAAAAGGGTCAAGTGGCATTAGTGGCCGGCCACCACTTGCTGGTGGCCTCCCATGTGTGCTCAACACAGCCCTGTGGTCAAAAACTGGAGTCAGTGAACCAAGAGAAAGAAAAGGCCATTTTTCAAAGGGGTTCAAAAGGTTCAAACACAATTACTGGCCGGCCATGTGATATTTGTGGCCTCCCAGATGTGTACATCACAAATATGGGGTTTAGGGTGCAAGAAAATGGCCCAAGGGTGGTCAACATTGGCTTTGAAGTGAGAAAAAAGGGCGTCGGAGGGCAATGAAGGAATAAAACTGGTTGTGAGCACAATTACTGGCCTCCCATCCTTCTATGACCTTTCTAAAAATGAAACAGAGGTCCCTGCCAAAATTGAACTCAAATCGATGCGAAATGAAGGTTCGGGGACCGAAACGCGCAGTCCGAGGCCCCGAAAACTGACTGTTAGGCACCGAAAGAGGCGTTCGACCACGAAGTTGGTCTCTCGAACCACAGTGTCCCTCAAAAGGGAGGAAATAAGATGCATGCCAAAAACCGGAGCAAACGGAGGTGGTTAAGCGGTCCCGAACCGAGGCACACGACCGTCGGCTCCGAAAAATCGGAAACCGGGCTCCAAACGGGCAAAATGGCCTACGACCATGAAACGTAGCCTACGGCCACTGAGAGATGATCTATGAGACCTCTCCCTCCCTTCTGGAAGAGAAATAAAGGAAACCGAGCTTGGTTCGCAAACCGAGGCAAAGCATGAAAGAGTCCGGAAGTCCGGAGGCAAAGCTCGCAGCCGAGACTCTGAAACCTCTGAACGAGCACGATATGCAACATCACCAAGCGCTCAATCGGTGACGTCTGAGTCTTAAGGTCGGTTAAAAATGAGGTGTCTACAGTTGCCCCTCTTTGACAGAACTCTAAGGTCATGTGTGACGGGAGTGAATGTCAAAGCCCAGAAACGACCCATTTTTGACAAGGCCAAAGACTTAGACAAACAGGTGAGATAAACAAAGATATGCCCGCAGGCGTGCCCGTAGGCAGGGGGCAAAATGCAAAGTGGTATGCACAAGGCCAGAAGTAACTTAACGATCATGCAAATGCAGCAAGCTGTAATGAAGCAAGTATTCGTAAACAGATGCAACAGTTTTAAGCAAGAATGCAAAGTGGCAACTACATTTCATGCAGTTAAGAATGTAGAGAATTATTCAATTCTCGTCGCGTCTCACACGGAGAAGATACGATACCTGCGCGATTCGTCTGGTCGCACCAGCTTCAAATGAACCGTACATATAATATCGTGCCTGCACAAGAAGGAAACTCAACAAACACAAAATGATTAGCAACATATGTTTAGCGTGATGTCAAGCGTAGACAATCGCGGTGTCGATGGAAAAGTGCATTGCAATGCAGGAAAGAACGCACGTGACAACGCGAGTTTAAGCACGGAGGCTTGGTGATATCAAAGAGACGTGCATAACAATGCAAACATATGCATGAGGATGCAAATTACGCGCACAACAATGCAGAACAAGCGCAAATCAGGACGCGCGTTTGTCATAAAACGACGAGCAAGGAAATGCGCGTTTCGGCGAGGGCGACTCGATCGCGGCCTCCGGTTCACCTCCCGAAGAGGTTACAACATGTTCAAAAAGGATATACCTTGATTTTGATGAGTGATGATGAGACACGCATCGGAAGTTGAAGCTGAGGTTCCGGCGGAGCGATTTCACGACAGGAAGTGCACTTCTCTTGTACCATTTCAGGTCCCGGGGACTCCAATCCTTCTCAAAATTTGCAGAGAGCTTGGGGGGCATGTGGGGAACACCAGCGGCCAACTTTCTTTCCCAGGGGAGGCCACCGGCCACTTTTTGAAAAAGGAAATGGCCGGCCTGCCAGAAAAGGTGGCCAGCCGGCCACTTTGTCCAGATTCGAGGCAATTTTGTCTTTTCACCTTCTTTTCTTTAAATCCACCCATCCAAACTCTTTGAGCTCACAAGTGCAGCTCCGAAAATACTCCCTTTACCTTCCCAAACCATTTTCTCTCTCAGATCTATGCTCTATACGCGTTTTCCAACGCCCCACGCAAGTTGTTTTCGCGAAATCTTTCAGTTTTAAGCACTTTGAACCGATTAAATTTTGATTTCGGGGCTTCTTTTCTCATTTTCGCCACTTGAGGTGAGTTTGTCTCAATATTTGAAAGATTTTCTCGGGAGTTGACTTTTGTTGACTTTTTCATTTCCTGAGAGTTGACTTTTGTTGACTTTTTCCAATTTTTGCTCCTTTTTGCAGATTTTCAGAAATGGCCGGTCATTTTCCTCACGGTGGAGGTCCTGCGGATGCCGGAGGTGATCCCGATATCATGGCTCTGCCTCCGAGGGTTCGACCCTTCATACCCGAGAGGTATGACCCACCGGTACACATTCTTCCGCGGGCTGTTTTTCGTCACTTCACTGATTTTGATGAGCGAGCATATGGGGATCTCCTTCTATGAGAGCCGGAGTATCATCTCTCCCATGAGGCACGAGAGGTATTTACGTCGTTTTTTCCCTACTCTGCAACGTATTCTGCTTTTTACATGCATTCCGTTCCTTTGCCATGTTTGTCTGCTTATCTTGAGTACACAGCTTATTCAGAAGGTTTAGTCTATGACATAGCGTTCTGTTTACATTCTGGACACACAGTTCAATCATTTTGAATTTTTGAACACTCAACCCATAAATTGATTGTGAACATACGGCACACACTGGTTGAGAATAGAACATGCAGTCCAAACTCTAATTTCCTGAACACACAGCCCAAATTGAAAGTGAACACGCAGCATACACTGATTGAAAGCAGAACACGCAGCTCAAACACTGATTTTCTGAACTCACAGCCCAAATTGAAGGTGAACACGCAGCACACACTGATTGAGAGTTGAACGCGCGGCCCAAACATTGATTTTCTGAACTCACAGCCCAAATTGAAGGTGAACCCGCAGCACACATTGATTGGTAGTTGAACACGCGGCCCAAACTCTGATTTTCTGAACACACAGCCCAAATTGAAGGTGAACACGCAGCACACACTGATTGAGAGTTGAGCACGCGACCCAAACATTGATTTTCTGAACTCACAGCCAAAATTGAAGGTGAACACGCAGCACACACTGATTGAGAGTTGAACACGCGGCCCAAACATTGATTTTCTGAACACACAGCCCAAATTAAAGGTGAACACGTAGCACACACTGATTGATAGTTGAACACGCAGCCCAAACTTTGATTTTTTGAACACACAGCACAAAATACTGATTTTCTGAACACACAGCCCAAATTAAAGGTGAACACACAGCACACACTGATTGATAGTTGAACACGCAGCCCAAACTCTGATTTCCTGAACACACAGCCCAAAATACTAATTTTCTAAACACACAGCCCAAATTAAAGGTGAACACGCAGCACACACTGATTGATAGTTGAACACGCAGCCTAAACTCTGATTTTCTGAACACACAGCCCCAAATACTGATTTTCTGAACACACAACCCAAATTAAAGGTGAACACGCAACACACACTGATTGATAGTTGAACACGCAGCCCAAACTCTAATTTTCTGATCACACAGCCCAGATTCTGTTTCTGATTTGATTTTGCACACAGCTCATTCATTTTGTTTGCCCGTAGCTTATTCATTTCATTTGTACGCAGCTCATTTATTTCATTCTAAAATGCTGAAACACGTATCTATTCTAAATGCAGGTGAGTTCTTGCACTGTGCGAGGATACGGCTCTACCGCGGCGCGGGATTGGTATGCCGAGCTTCCGGAGGCTGTCCGGGATTTGGTTGACTTGGCAGGGTTTGGGCCCTTCTGTACTGGATTATCCCGTTGTCCTGCTAGGAGGACGTTGTTGGCCGCCTTGGCGGAGAGATGGTGGGACACCACTAACTCCTTCCATTTTTCTACGACCGGGGACTTGACTATGACCCCGTTTGACTTTGCCGTGTTGACTGGCCTCGACGTGGGAGGTTGGCCTATTCCTTACGACGAGGACATGGGCGAGTGGGACGCCACTTGGATATATCTATTGGGGGCTCGTCCTCCTGTTGATAGGTCTTTGGGCAGGGTCCGATACACCTGGTTCTCTTCCCACTTTCGAAGAGAGGAGATGGAGCTCGGGTCTCCTGAGGAGGCAGCACAGTATGCCCGTGGTTTTCTGATGTTCCTCTTCGGGACTACTTTGTTTGCCGACAGGGGGAACACTGTTAGGCTGTATCTGTTGGGTGCTTTGGTGGACCTATCACGGGTCCGACGGTATGATTAGGGTGGCGCCGGCCTGGCTACTCTTTACTGCTATATGAGCGTAACTTCCCGTGGACGGGGGGACTTACTTGGTGGCTATTGGAGAGCCTGGGAGGTACTTTCTGCCCTTTTGATTTATATTTCTGCTCCTCATTACTTGTATTTTGCACACACGGCGTACTCTACACTCTGTATTTTGCCCTCAGCACTTTGCATTTACATTCTGCACTGTTTTCCACAGTTATGGGTCTATGTGTACTTCCCGACATTGGCCCTGGAGTTGATAGTGGAGGGGCCCCTCGTGACCCCGTACTCACTTGTATTTGAAGGCCAGCATCGGCCAAGACCTCGGGAGTCTCTCCTTTATCTACGGCAGTATTTCGACACGGTGCGGTCGACAGAGGTATTTCAGAACTCTCAGTCCTTTCTGTTTTCATCTTTGATCTGTCTTGCACTTTCCCGATTTCTGATTGGTTTATGCATCGATTGTTCGCAGATTACATGGCAGCCTTGGGCGCCCTTAGGTGAGGGTCTCCGATTCCAGTTTGCCGGAGGGCAGGGTGCTTCCCAGTACAGGATCCTATTCGAAGGGCCAGTTGGTAGGGCCTGGTTTCTGGGGGAGCGCTTCTTGCGTCAGGTATGGGGCTATACTTCTCAGGACCCTCCTTCAGCACCCCCAGTTGGCATGCGGATTGCTGACAGGCTCTCTTCACGAGATGTTACTAATGCTATGCTGGGTACTGACGCCTTACTGCATCTTGAGGAGGGAGATTATGCCACTTACCGTCATATCTACCTGATGCCTCCATTGACAGGAGTTCGTACTCCGGTGATGAGGCCTGCTAGCATGCCATCTTCGAGCCGGGCCCAGGCCACAGACGCCGCTTCCACCAGCAGGGCCGGTATATCTAGAGGTGGGGGTAGACCGGTTCTCCCGATTCCTCCGACTTATCATCATCCTGGATGGTCGGACATGCTGACTGAGTTGATGGGGTGGCAGTATGGGACTACTTCTCCGATTTCGATCCCGATAGAGCCTCCGATGCCTGGCCACCGATATGTCAGAGACCCCGACTCACCACCGGTATGTTTTAAAGCTTTGATTCATTACTCAGATACTTGGACGTTCATTCCTTTACTGATGCCTTTGCCTTTGCATCTGCAGCCCCCCGTTGAGTACATGGATCAGGTGCTCGAGATGGTAGCCTCACTTGAAGGGATGGTCCTGCGTAGAGAGGCGCAGTTGTCCATCATAGACTTCCAGGTACCTTTTAGTTTCCTGACATTTATCATACTCCCGATGATAGGCTGATTTTGATCATTCCACTGTACTGATAGGCTGTTTATGTAGAGCACATTTGACTCACCTCGCTTACACACCGTACTTACATGCACACACTTCATGTAGTCTTCTTGTATTTGTATTTGATATACATGTTTGAGCTAATGTATTCTTTATTTTCAAATGCCCCCGGTATATGCTCAGCCGCAGGGCGGGCCACCTGGGCCTTCTTGGGGAGGTAGACCATCTGGGCCTTTTCGAGGAGCTGGGCTATCCAGGCCTTTTCGAGGAGCTCAGGGAGGGGGGTCATCTCATGGACGCCGAGCATACATCATAGAGGAGGAGCCCGGTGAGGATGAGAAGGAAGAGGCTGCAGATCGCCAGTCAGAGACATTTGCTGATAGAGAGGAGGGCTCCGGTCTCGGTTCTGGGAGTGGGGGCGAGGATGAGGGGGATCCTGAGGATGACAGCTCTGACTCGGATGGTGCCGGTGGTGCAGAGGTTGCTTCGCAGAAAAGGACGAAGAGGGCCTCTTATTCCTACACTTGAGAGCATTGATGCTGCTGTTTCCTGTTTTATTTACCTTTTTGCTAGTAGTTTGTAGCACATTGTATATTACTAGGTAGTTTCATTTTCTGTGAAACTTGTACCCTTATTTGTAAGATGTTGTAATGATGGAATGAAACAGCTTTTGAAAAAAGTGTTGTATTTTATGCTCTCAGCATCATATCGCATCATTTTGCACAAAAATGAGATGGACATGTGCACTGTGTATTTACCAGGTCAGATAGTGAACCGACACAATAAATTAAACAACTTATCTTACTAAGAAGCAACAAAACCTTAGCAAGTTTACAACTCGATAAGCAAAACAAAACAAAATTGATAAGTAAAGAGTAACAACTCAAATTCACAGATCTTGACAACTCGATAAACAAAACAACTCGACTAACACAACGACAACTCGATAAGCAAAACAACAACTCGAGAAGCAAGACTAAACAACAACTCAATAAACAAAGCATATTTTGGGCGATCTGGGCGACGAAACACATTTGAAACAGAGGGAAATGGAGGCCTTCAACACACCCGGTGCATGGAAATGCTTGAAACTTCCTTCCGGAGGGTAAAACAGGATCAATGACACACATTGGAGCATGGCCAGCCACTTTTGGGAGCCGGCCGGCCAGTTTTTTGTATCTGAGGCGGAAAAGGTAGCCGGCCTGCCAGAAAAGGTGGCCGGCCGGCCACTTTGCTCAGTAGGCACCAAATTTTTGACACGTGTCCCTGAATAGTGTCTCATCCTCTTTAAAAGCCTCAAACCCGTGGTTGATTTATTTCATCTTAGTTTTTCACCAAAATTGAGGCCTTTCTCACTGAAAATCTCACAGTTTGGATGGCTTCTTTAGACGGCTCGGAAAAGTTGAATTTCCGGGGTTTTGGCTTGAATGCACTATTCACGTTGAGCCGCACTCCGCTGCACTTTCCCTTCCTCCATGCCGCGGTGAAGTTTTGGAACCCGGTAACGCATGTTTTCAGCTTCGGCGGGCAAGAGGTGTGTCCGACTTTCGAAGACTTTCAAGTTTTGATGGAATCTGAACGCTGTGAAGAAATTTTGCCTCAATTTTGCTTTGGCCACGCCCAAGCTTTAGGGGAAATGTGTGGGCTTACTATGCATGATGCTCGGTCTCTAATCTGCAACGGGGAGCTGGATATTCTCGGCTTGATCCATTGCTTTTCTGACGCTGGTGACCGCGGCAACCATTATTGGCAAAGTTTTCGGTAACACGCCCTTTGCTTGTGTATGCTATCTCACTTTTTGCTCACTCCAGGCTTTGGTGAATCTAGCGTTCGTCTGATTGAAGTTGCTCAAGGCTTGAAAGAAGAAAAAAGCTGTATTGCTATGACATTGGCTGAGACGCTAATGGGCTTGGATGCTTTCTATCGTCGGGAGACGACTAGATTTGCGGAGAGTCCACTACTGTTGCAGGTAATGTTTCCCACCCAATCTCACATATATATTGCTTACGTCACTCGGCCCTCAGGCTCGTTTTTTCTCACAAAACCCTTTTCTCGCTTTTCTCTCATCGTACATCTCTTTATTCTTTATTCTCTCATTTTTTCATCCCTCCCCCAGGTATGGTTGATGGATAAATTGTAGGTTGTGGACTCCTGCCCAGCTTATTCATCCCGTGGTTACTTCTTTCGTCAACGCTTAGTCGACGCCCTTGATGAGGGGTGGTGGTTCGATTGGATGTGCAATTTGTCTACAGATCGCATTGCTTGGCGTTGTCCTTGGCTTAATCTCCCGGCGATGAGCTATAGCATGTTTCGACTGGTCGGGATCCAGTTGATTGGTCTGACCCACTGCGTGTTTTACTTCCCGTTCCGGTTCCAGCGCCAATTTGGCCATGATCAGACTTGCCCACCAGAGGGGATAGAGTACCCAGCTGCATTCCCGGTCCGAGGGGCTCAGCTTGCCCGCTATGCCACGGCATGGAGGACTCGAGAGCTCCTAGCCCCCGCTCCCACTTTCAGTTGTATCTTGTCTGACGAGTGCTGGGACTGGCTCAATGAGGAGGCACAGATTGGGCCCAGCTTGGCATCAGAGGCTTCGACTAGCTCTGGGGGGGGGCGCAGGGACACCTAACTTGACTATGCCCCGGATTTATTGCTTTACTAGTACTTTCAAGTTTTCTTCATGAGTGTAATAAAAAGCAACTTCAATTGTATGCAAGAGCAGGAGAACTCTGATTTGAAATCAATGAAATTGAAGGTTGTGGGTACTGAAAATTTTCCGCTTTGGTCCAAAGATGGTCTTAGTTGTAAAAAGATTAATTTGAACAAAGTCAACTTTTATTAAAACTTTTCAAAACTATTTTCGATATGGATCAGAACTGGACACGCCTGAGATTTGTCACTGAGATGCACAACCCCGGATTCCGGTAACTGGAAAGTTACCCCTAGTCTGCAAAAGCACCACTGCATCGCAAAGACAACGGAAAGTTGCCCTAGTCCAAAAGCAACATCTTTGGAGATCACGATGAATGCTGATGGACAAGGATGACTGAGATGATCAAGATGGACAAAGTTGATCGGGAAAATGTTTATGGCTGAACTTCAGGATGAAGTTGCCTACGTATCCCAAAGATGGGAATCAAGCCTTACGTAGTTCAAGCTTAGGTGCGCTCGGGTATTTTCACTCTCCTTTTATGCTCTAACTTTTGCCAAGGCCGCCCTTTGCGGGTTTTTAACCTTGCGAGCTCAGTTTTTATAGTTTCAAATTTTTTGTGCTCTGAGTTTTGCCTAGGTCGCCCTTTCGGGTTTTCGGCCTAGCGAGCCTCTCAAGGGTAGTATTTCTTCAACTTGTCCATATTAATCGGTTGTGAAAATTCTAAGCCATCCAAATCCATCAGAACCACAGCTCCGCCTGACCAGATTGACTTGATGATGTAGGGACCAGTCCAATTAGGTCTGAACTTGCCCCTGGGGTCGTGGATGGGAGCTCGGTTGTCCTTGAGTACCAAATCTCCTTCCTTTAAATTCCTAGACTTAACTTTCTTGTTGAAAGCCCGGGCAATTTTGCGTTGATAGCCTTGAATGTGGTACAGTGCTTTCAGCCTTCTCTCGTCGAAAAACATGAGTTCTTCAAATCTGCTCTGCTGCCAATCTGCCTCGGCTATTTGACACTCAGCTAATACTCGCAATGATGGAACCTCAATCTCGATAGGTAGAACGGCCTCCATCCCATAAACCAATGAATACGGAGTCGCCCCAGTGGAAGTTCTGATTGAAGTCCAGTAGCCCCACAGAGCAAATGGCAGCTTATCCGGCCAGTCCCGGTAGGTTTCCACCATCTTCTGCAATATGTGCTTGATATTCTTATTGGCAGCCTCAACCGCTCCATTGGTCTGCGGCCGATATGTGGATGACTTATGAAAAGCCACGTTGTATTTTTCCAACAAGTCGATCACTTCCTTCTTGAAGTGGGAACCATTATCTGAAATTATCTCGTTTGGGACCCCATAGCGACAGATGATGTTGTTTCTGACAAACTTCGCGACATGTGAAGCCTTCAACACCGCATAAGATTGGGCCTCAACCCACTTTGTAAAGTAATCTATTGCGACCAGGATGAACTCATGCCCATTTGACCCTTTCGGAGTAACGGCCCCGATCACATCAATTCCCCAGACTGAAAATGGCCATGGTGAAGTCATGTTGTATAGTTTTGACGGCAGGATGTTCATGCGATTTGCATGAATTTGACACTTGTGGCATCGCCGGACGAAACCGATACAATCCTCCTCTATGGTGGACCAGTAGTAACCCTGTCTGAGGATCTTCCGTGCTAGCATTACTCCGTTCATGTGTGCACCACATTCTCCTCCATGGATAGCCTCCATTAGACGCTTCGACTCTTCGGCATCGACACACAGCTTATGCATTCCCAGATGACCTCTTCTATACAGCTTACCTCCACAGATGATGAACTGAACGGCCAATCTCCTTATTGTCCTTTTATCCTTGGCATTTACCCGTAGCGGATATGCTTCATTCTCCAGGAAATTCCAAATGTCATGATACCAGGGGTTTTCGTCCTGAACTTCATCTATAGCAGCAATTGACTCGTAGGCTGGAGCAAACTTCTGGTCAATGATGACTGGACGCATCCGGACTCTGTATGGGATGTCTATCATGGAAGATAGAGTTGCTAAAGAATCTGCGAACCTGTTGTTCTCTCTTAGTAGATGAGTAAAGTTTAGCTTCTCAAACCAAGGAATTAGAAAATCCAAGGTCTGGTGATACATCATCATCTTTTCTTCTTTGACTTTCCAGTCTCCTTTTGCTTGAGACACAACAAGGTTCGAGTCCCCGATGACATCCAACCGTCTTGCCCCTAGTTCTAGGGCTGCTTCCAAACCGGCAATGCATGCTTCATATTCAGCTTCATTGTTCGAGACTTTGAATCGGAGTTTGAAGGCTAGGGGGATACGGGAATCGTCGGGTGCTATCAGTAACACCCCTATCCCATACCCGTGCTGATTTGATACTCCGTCAAAGTACATCGTCCAAGTCTCATCGTCTATGTGCAAAATGGCTTCATTTGGGAATAAGTACTCGACTGCTTCACCCCCTTCTACCGGATGATCGGCTAAGAATTCTGCTACTGCT
This sequence comes from Camellia lanceoleosa, assembly GCA_025200525.1. Taxonomy (NCBI): domain Eukaryota; kingdom Viridiplantae; phylum Streptophyta; class Magnoliopsida; order Ericales; family Theaceae; genus Camellia; species Camellia lanceoleosa. The sequence continues at coordinate 146,793,980 of CM045767.1, forward strand.
CTTCCCTTGACTGACTTGCGTGTTACATACTTCAAATCAAATTCGAGAAACAAGACAACCAACGAGCTAGCCTACCCGTAAGTCTTTGGTTTCTCGAAAAGATATTTGATGGGATCGAGTCGTGAAACCAACATTACGGAGTGAGCTAACAGGTAGTGCCGCAGCTTCCTGGTAGCCCATACCAAAGCTAAGCAAGCCTTCTCTAACGGTGTGTAGCGAGTCTCATACTCTAGCATTTTCTTGCTCAGATAGTAGATGGCTCTCTCCACTTTATCTTCAGATTCTTGTGCGAGCATGCAGCCCATGGTGGTTTCAGTCACTGAGAGGTACAATATCAACGGTCTTCTCGGCTCTGGTGGTGACAACACGGGTGGGTTCTATAAGTATTCTTTGATCTGTTCAAATGCAGCTTGGTATCGGCCGTCCCATTGGAACTTCTTGCCTTTTTTCAGGAGACCAAAAAGTGGTTAATAAGTCAAGGTTAATTTTGAGATAAACCGTCTTATGAATTGCACTTTACCTAGAAAGCCTCGCACCTCCTTTTCAGTCCTTGGTGGTGGCATTTCTAGGATGGCCTTGATTTTGGAAGGGTCGAATTCGATGCCTCTTTGTGTAATCAGAAACCCTAGCATTTTTCCCGGTGTAACACCGAACGAACATTTCTGAGGGTTCAACCGCAACCAAAACTCTCTGATCCTTTGAAAGAACTTTTGCAAGGCGGTGTAGTGGCCCTCTCTATCTTTGGACTTGACAATCATGTCGTCCACGTACACCTCAACCTCCTTGTGGATCATATCATGCAATATTGTGGTCGCGGCCCGTTGATAAGTAGCTCCAGCATTCTTGATTAAACAAGATGACTCTATAGCGATATGTCCCCACGGGGTGGTGAATCTGATCTTTTCGGTCTTCTGGTGCCATTACTATCTGATTGTAGCCGGAGAAGCCATCCATGAATGAAAGCAACGCGTGCCTTGCTGTGAAATCCACCAACTCATCAATATGGGGTAAGGGAAAGTCGTCCTTCGGACTAGCTTTGCTCAAATCCCTGAAGTCTACGCATACTCGGATCCTGCCATCTTTCTTCGGCACCGGAACGATATTGGCCAACCAAGTCGGATATTCAGATACCAGCAGGAAGCCTGCGTCGATTTGCATGGTGACCTCTTCTTTAATCTTGAGAGCCCAATCCGGGCGGATCCTCCTGAGTTTCTGCTTGACGGGTCGGGCCTCGGGGTCAAGAGGGATCCGATGCTGTACAATCTCAGGATCGATTCCAGGCATGTCTTCGTAGGACCACACGAAAACATCTTTGAAATCTTTTAATAAAGCGACTAAGCGCTCGCGTTCCTCCGAAGACAACGTGGACCCGATCTGGACCAGCCGTGGGTCCTCCTCAGTACCAACATTCACGGTAGTGATTTTGTCCATTAGGGGTTTGACAAATCTCTCTTGCTCTTGTTCAATTAAACGTTGCAAAATCGAAGGAATTTCTTCCTCGTCATTTTCATCAAAATTTTGAAAGTCTGAGTTTATGCAATAAATCAAGGGCACAGAAAAGTAATCAGAAACCACAGCTACTTGATTCTCATTAAGCTCATCCAAATCGTCCGATTCATTTACAACAGACTCAAATGAGAAGGAAAAAACTGACCTAAACGGAATTGTGGCATCAGGGTTATCATCCCGGGAGTGGAGACTTCGAGACTTAGTCGAGTTGGAATCTGATTCCGACTCACAAGACTCGGTGGAATCAAATTCCGGCTCACTACCTGACCCGATACTGCTGGACAAAAATCCCTCCTCGTATTGCCAAGTGAGAGAGGGTGCAATAGATGCATCCAAGATAGCTGCTAGTAGGCTCGCGGCCGTTTCATCCCCAATCATGGAAACCGAGAAGTTATCCCCCAAGCACTTTTGGTTGATCGGAGGATCTGAAAGTAGACATGCCAGTGCTACCCCCATTTCAACTTCAGTGCCCTTGGAGTCCACTGCCTTACACTGCTCAACCTTAGCTGATGGGTCCGTCTGCTCTTCGGCAACATCCTCCCCGGGTAACTGCAGGTCAAAGAAGATCTTGAAACCTGGCACGCGCTTCTTCTCCGCGTTTAACCATGGCTCTGGGAAGCCACAAAACGGAAAGTCTTCCCCTTCCCGGACGAAGCGTCCGTTTAGGGTACCTTGAATGGGCCTATGCATCAGCTCAAATGGCTTCCCATCCTTCTTTGCTCTGGCCCTTCTAGCCATCTCTTTTCCCTTCCTCACTCAGTCCTCTTTGGTGGGCAGATAACCCAAGCCAAAGGTATGAGGGTTGTGTGGCACTTCGGCCAATGCTGCGACGCCCTTCCGGCCGCTTCTTCCTAATCCCATCCCAGGGATGTGTTGTAGCTTGTTCATGAGGTAAACAGATTGAGTGCTGACGTACACTCCCTCATTCACAACCATGATATTCTGCACTACCCGAGCCTCAGCCAAAGTGAACCCTGATAAGAACACATCCTCCATGCCATGCTCTATTTCCAAGACTGGTGTTGACACTTCCGGCGGCGGATGGATTGATGAATTCCCGAAAACAATGGCCACCACCTTCCCGTGAGGGTACTTCAACATCTGATGTAAAGTGGAAGAGACTGCCTTCACTTGGTGCAACCACGGCCGCCCCAAGAGTAGGTTAAAGGTTGCGGGAAAGTCCAAGACGTGGAATTCAATGTTGTGTTGTCCTGGACCAACTTGGGTCTGAATCTTGACAGTCCCCATCACCTCCCTGCTGGTGTTATCATAGGCTCTGATCACTTGAGCAGTCGGCACGAAGTCTGCGGGCTTCAACCCAATTGCATATGCCGTCCTTGACAGGCACACATTAATGGCGGATCCCGTGTCGATGAGAACCACTGGCACCCACTTGTCTCTACATTCCACCGAGATGTACAGGGGTTTGTTATGATTTGTGCCCTCAGGCGGTAGTTCTTTGTCTGAAAAGGTTATCGTCGGGGAACCTCCTCCCGGAAAGACCAGTCCAACCACTGCTTCCGTGTGGTGTCTATAGAGTTTGGCCTTGTCCATAGCAGATAGGGCGACCTCTGTGTACTTAGGAAGCCATAAGCGATCCCAGATGGAGATGTGCCTTGTATTTTCTTTAAGCTGTTTGAAACCTGACCTCCTCTTCAAGTTGTTTCTCTTTCTGCTTCTCAGCTTCCTTGTCCTTCCCAGATGCCTCTAGCTGGTCTAGGTGTGAGGGCTTGAAATACCGCCCGCTTCTTGTCATGTGATCAACTTCATCGAGATACCAAGTGTCATTTGGTTGATTGCTTCCCCAATCTTCGTCTGTGTGGGCGAGACATAAATCGTCGTCTTCCCACCACATCCCATGAGTAGCCAACAAACATCTATCTGGCTCTGGCGTGATTGTACCCACGGTATTTCCAACCCACATGCTCGTGGCATCTTCTGTCTTTGTGCCCACAACACTTTCAATCCCTTTATGGGCTTTGGCTTTCCAGATCCTCTCAGAATCCCAAAACTTTTCTTGTTTTGCCTGCTTTAGCGCAGTTTGTTGTTCAGCTTTCCCCGCATTCACATTGTCCCAGTTCTGAGTGAAATTCTTCGTACCGGCGCTCTCCGGCAATATACTCTGACTCTCAGCCCTTCCGGCCACAACTAATGCTTTCGCCCTTGCCGGGCTCTGTTCTGGTTAAAACTCCACAACATCCGGTTGATCATCCAGCCACCCGATGGCCTCTGTTGATTCCTCATAATCAAACCAGTTGATTGCCGCACCCCCTGATTCTTGGTCATCTAAAAATTGGAGGTTGGCAAAGTCCTCATCCACAGCCGTTAAATCATTTGCTCCTTGCTCAAATCCATCCTCCCGGATTACACACAGTTCTGCCTTCTCCGACAATTCCATACCCGAACAAATCTGGCCCGCCGACAGAATGTACTCACTCGGATCATAGGCTTCCCTGGCGAGACTTCATGACTTCAATCAGTTGACAATTCCCTTTTCCCTTGAAATCTGCCCTGCCCCATCTTCGATGGCCGCTACCATTGGCTCCGATTGGGTTGTAGAGATGTCCAACATGCACAAAGAGTCGGTGCAGTCGGGGAGGAGCACCTCCGGCTTAGATAGGTGGGATGGAGTGATGTAGATACTAGGATCGTAAGATGCGACCCCAGTTTGGATGAAGTTGATTCTGTTGGGAGGGGGAGCTTGGTTATGTGGCGGGAGAGGGTTTGTTGTGACGTTGGGTTTGTCGGGAGGCGCGATCACCTGTTTGTCAATAAGATCCTGGATCTCGTGACGCAGTCTAAAACAACGGTCGGTGTCATGACCGTCTTTGTTGTGATCTGTGATGTCTGGTGGGTCATGAAAGGAGGAGTGGATTTGGCGATGGCCTCGGCTCTAGGGGTTTCAAGTGCTTTTTCTTGATTAAAACCCCGAGCTTTGGGACGAGGCATGTCTGATGGGGTGAAGGTTCTTTGGCCTCTGGGTTGGTATTTAGTGGTCTGCGTATTGCTTCCGGATGCACCGGAGAAAGGGGTGGCTGCCATGGGTTTTGGAATGGGAGGGGGAATGGTGGCGACCATGCTCACCTCTGAAGTTCTTGCGATTCTTGATGCCACGAACTGCATTGTTGTTACGGTTAAAGGTCCTCTTGGGCTGTTCCCGATCTTGGTCAATCAGACCTTGTTTCATTGTATCTTCGATCTGCACCCCCATCTCGTGTAGATCTGAGAAGGTGGGGAAGGGGAGCACGATCATCTTTTGCATCAGTTTTGGTTCGAGATTGCGCACAATCATCCTGATCTGGTCCTTATCGGTGGGCCTTAAAGTCATCATCGAGGCCTTCGCCCTCCATCGGGTTACGAAATCTGAGAAGCTCTCTTTGGGCTCCTGCCTTGTTGTTTCGAGATCACGGGTTGTAATCTCAATCTGGGTATTATAAGAGTATTGCGCAACAAAGGCTTCAACCATTTCGTCCCAACTCCTCTTGACATCATCCTTCAGCTTTGCATACCAGATGGCGGCCACTCCCGACAGGGTCCGGCCGAATAGCGAGAGCTTCTATGGTCTGGTTAGGCCCATTGGCCGTAGTATATCAGAGAATAGTCGGAGGTGGACCATGGGATCACCGGATCTATCGAAACGATCGATCTGCGGCATCTTGAATCTATCTGGCAATGTCACGGCCACATCGGTATATCCGTCCTCGATATCCGGAATAGCCTTTACTCCTTGGGATTTCTTAAAAAGCTTCTCAAGCTTGCTCAGTTTGAGTGCTGTGGGATCTATCTCGAACTCGAAGGGAGAGTCCGGGTGGTTGATGGGTATAGGTGCTTTGGACAGTTGGGGCGGAAGTGGGGGCGGAGCCGGCCCCGTTGGAAGGCCTGTGTCCTCCTGTACGTTTTGGACATTGGGCAAGGTGTTCTGGGCATTTGGTAGGACATTTTGGGCAGCTGGTGTCTGCTCGGGTAGCGGGACCCCTGGTGGAGGAGGAACTGAATGTGAGGCTGACGCTGCATTCTGCTGTTGCAGTCTGGTGATGAGCTCGGCCTGTTGGGCCATGACTGCGGCCTGTTGTTTAGAGAACTCCGCTTGGCGGGCGGCGTCCTCCTGCATTTGTCTCATGCTTTCCTGCATTTGGCGCATCATTTCCTCTATTTCGGCTACACTCCGCTGATCTTGCTGACTGACCGGTATGTGTATTTCTACGGCAGATACTAAAACCTCAGCCCGAGTATTCACTACTAAGGTAGACCACTGTTCTGGTAACCTCTGCTCAGACACACTGCGTTTTCTTGGCCTCCTTCTGATAACTGGGGGTAGAGAATGGAACAACGTCTTGTCAACCAGATCCTCAGATCGATTGAGCCGACGACCTCTTGTCCAAAGTGCTTGGGGAATATCTACCGGGTCAGAAGCAATTGTGCTAAAACTGTCCTAGCAAGAGATAAATAAAGCAATAAGGAAATAAACAAACAGATAAGCAGACTGACATAACAACTTAAAATAAATACACAACACAGTGGGCATAACAACACACCGATAAAAGTGAATACACATCGCCTCAAACACCGATCATTATCCTGAATCATCGTCCCTCAAACGAATCGATACTGCAGATAATCGATTCTCAACATCTTGACTGATGCCCGCAGGCCTGATGCCCAAACTCGCAAACTGATACATGCATTCCTGTAGAGACGCACTCTAAAGCACATAACAGATAAGTGAGAGCCAAAACACCCCTATGTTGGGGTAGGGTTTCCCTGACCTATTTTGTCAGGAGCTAGGGTTTCACTATGCACGTAACAGTTTCAAACAACCTATATTAGGTAAGCAACCTGTCCTAGTTTGGAATGGTCACTACGGATTCCGAATATGCACTAGGTCGAATGGTCAAAAGGGTGCCCCGGTAAAACCGGGGTTTGTGTTCCCATACTGGCAGAGCCCACAACCGGTCAGCCTTATGGTCATGCCTTGACAAGACAAGCCTCCGGCAAACCGTTCAGGAATAGCAGATGGCAAACACGGTGTCCTAGGCGCACCAATGCAAATGCAATGCAAAGAAACACATAAGTGTAAACAAAATAAGATATCATGAGTTCGAGTCAAGTTTTCTAACTCCCCAGCAGAGTCGCCAGAAACTGTAACAAGCCCGCGGGGGGACCTCGCTACAGCTCAGACTCGATTTGTTGTCACGGTTCTTAATCTTGAACCAATGAGTCCAAATCCGGCAAATCGTTTTGAGAAAACAGATTTTTGAAAGAAGTGCCAAACATGGACTGCTTTGCCAGATACAGAGTCGCCACCTAAATATTTTATTTTGGGGAAATTTAAGAAACCCTGACTCGGTGCCAAAGGCCACGTGTCCGTCATCACCAAAGTTGCCTCGGCTGGGGAACTTGGGTACGATTGGAGAAGGTCACTTCGTGAGCACCCCCGCTCGCCCGATCAAAGATCGGCCTCTACTAACCATGATATCAAGTTTTGAAAACATTATGTGTTCTTATTCCGGTTATTAGCCTAGATTTACTATGTGATGCGCGCAGCATACAAGTATAGACTGGGTCGCCTGAATTGGAACGAAACATTTCATGTTTATTTTTGAAAATGGTTTGCTACTCGCAAGTAGGCTTAAAATGTAGATTTTGCCACCCTCGGGTGGGCTTAGAAAAACATGATTTTGCCACTATCTAGTGGGCTTAAAACTCACAGTCAATGATTTGTCTCAATCCAAATAACCCAACCTTCACCCACAGGCATTCAGGCAGTTATATCATATAAGCACATAGCCTCATGGTAAGCATGCTATTTATGGCAGTCACTCACACGCGTGCAAGGATGCTAAAGCATAAAATTTATCGAGTACTCCAAGCCAAAACAGAAGCTAATTAGAAATCCATGCATGATCCTAATTATACAGAAATGCCTAATGCAACACATGCAAAAATGCAACTATAGCAGGCTCGGCTATTCTAAACATGGCATATGAGATGCAACAGCTAACATGTATTCAATTTGGAATTGAAATACAGATGCAGTTAGTATGATGTGCCGAGCCCGGTGCATGCAAAACAGATGAATGAATGCAAACATGCTATCATACTGTATGCTAATTGAAACATGCCCTAATCTAACCATCATAAGCTGGTAAATAAAAGGGAGAAAGACGTGGGGTTGGAAGACATACATCACACGCACGCACACTTATTACAACATTGCCCTCGCGCAGAGGGTCCGAATAAATAATATACAGTCCCAAATGAATACAGTCCAAATAAATAATACAGTCCCAACATATGTACAAATTCCTAATTAATTTAACAAATTAACTAAGAAACAATAAACTGGCATGGAAGCCAGGGACTGCCTTGACTCTTCTTCAGATGATGAATGATGCATATCCGGGTTGCCTTTGTGCGGGAATCCACAGTGATGCCCCAATTAGCCTTTGTTTTGCAATGGTTTTTGGAAAGCGCGCCAAGCCTCGGAAGACTGCTGGTTCTTGATTTGCTTCAACAGAGAGCAGGAAAGGGACATGGCAATGTATTTTCACAAATGTATGTATGTCTCGATCCTCGTGCCACCAATCACGCATCTCGATGCATGTTGGCTGAGGAATCGAATTGCACTACTCAATATAGAATGAATGCACATGAAAACTCAACTAAACCTAACTCCATCATAGATAATCCGGAGTGTCGGTGACTGGGGAATTGAGACACGTTCCGTCACTCGGAGTACGAAACGTACCTCGTTTCCCGTGCTCGGGCTAACTCCTATCCCAAACACAATGCAATATGCATGACATGCATAAGTGTAACTAAGATACAACCTAACATTCACAATGCTATGAAATGGCATACGCGATGCACGAGGTAACATGGCATACACAATGCGTTAACACACAACCTAGCATACACAATGTTATGAAACGAAATGGCATACACAATGCATGATGGACTTACACCAACACAAGTGGACCTCAGCCACACTCACATAGGAGGCCATAAGATGAAAATGAGACAACTCGAGATGCGTGCATGCGTGCACGCAAATCGAGGACCGACCCTAAGGCACGAATGTCACTCTACCAAAGCATGGAAAGGCATGGAATATGACATACTAGCATGAAAATTTCAGCGCTAAAATACAATGCAAAACAGTCCTGAATCATGGAAACATGGCACCCAATGCATGGAATAGCCCCCGAAATGCAAAACTAGGTACATGGAATGGCTTACAGCTATACAAATCATGCATTATTTGGACATGAGACCTAAATACAGAATCAAGGCAGTCCCAAAATAAGCATATTTACAGTTTCGATCAAGGTCAAACAGTGAACACAAATGAGGCTAAGCTAGCATGCAAAAATGGGCCAAAAGAGGGACAAAGAAGCAAGTGATGCTTTCTGGCCTCAAACACAAGAGGGCCCTTCAACAATATTGAAGAGGGGCCCAAAATATGGCATTTTATAGTTGATGATCAAACCCAAAACAGTGCACCAACATGCTTAAAATACTATGCAAAATAAGGCTAAAAGAGCGTATAAGCACAAAGTACAAAAAGGATGCCTCAAACAGTAAAAGACCCTTAATGAAACATGAAGAGGGGGTCAAAATAAAGCCATTTATAGTTTGGACCAGAGCCCAAAAACAGAAGCACAAGAGGCTAACAAATCATGCAAAAATAGGGCCAAAAGATGGACACAAAGGCAAGTGTCATATGGGGGCCCCAAATAGTGATAAGCCCTTCAGCAATGTTTAATAAGGGCTCAAAATAAGCTACATTACAGTTTGCATCATGCCTCAAAACAGTTTACAAATAGGCCAAAAATGCTATGCAAGAAAGAAGGATACAAGAGGGGTAATGAAGCAAGTACCAAAGGGAAGCCTCAAACAGTGAGAGGTCCTTAAACAAACATGAAGAAGAGCTCAAAAAAATTCTATTTTCAGTTAGGGTCGGAGCCCAAATATGCAAGAAAGAATGGCTTAGATAGGATGCAAAAATAAGCTTGAAAAGAGGGGAAATGTTGCTCACCCTTGTAGACCAAACTTCAACACTTCTTGGCTTGAGAAAAGGTGCCTCCTAAGCTCTGAGAAGACCCTCCAAGCTGCTGGAATGGAGTGGTGGTGTGGTGCTAGGTGGTGGTGTAGAAATGGTGTAGGGTTTAGAAGGTTTTGAAGCTTGGAAGTGTAGAGGGAGAGAGATACAATATGGGAGCTCAAAGGTGGTTTTTCTAACCCCTAAACCAGAGCTGGAGGCTGGTTTATATAGACAAAAGAGGGGGAGAAAGAGGGGGAAAAATGGGGGGGAAATGAATTCAAGTTTCCCCCCAAAAAGTTGGCCTCCCGGATACAAAATCTGGGGGGGAAAGAGATGCATATTTGGACTGTACCTGCTGTAAGGATTCTGGCCGCAGTATTGATTCTTGGTGTGGCGGCTCTCCCCATGGCCGGCTGGCCAAGGGTCAAAAGGGTCAAGTGGCATTAGTGGCTGGCCACCATATATTGGTGGCCTCCCATGTGTGCTCAACACAGCCCTGTGGTCAAAAACTGGAGTCAGTGAACCAGGAGAGAGAAAAGGCCATTTTTCAAAGGGGTTCAAAAGGTTCAAACACAATTACTGGCCGGCCATGTGATATTTGTGGCCTCCCAGATGTGTACATCACAAATATGGGGTTTAGGGTGCAAGAAAATGGCCCAAGGGTGGTCAACATTGGCTTTGAAGTGAGAAAAACGGGCGTCGGAGGGCGATGAAGGAATAAAACTGGTTGTGAGCACAATTACTGGCCTCCCATCCTTCTACGACCTTTCTAGAAATGAAACAGAGGTCCCTGCCAAAAATGAACTCAAACCGATGCGAAATGAAGGTTCGCTGCTGCAAACGCTGATCGAGGCCCCAAATCGATCGTTAGGCACCGGAAGAGGCGTTCGACCACGAAGTTGGTCTCTCGGACCACAGTGTCCCTCAAAAGGGAGGAAATAAGATGCCTACCAAAAACCGGAGCAAACGGAGGTAATTAAGCGGTCCGGAACCGAGGCACACGGCCGTCGGCTCCGAAAAACCGGAAACCCGGCTCCAAACGGGAAAAATGGCCTACGACCACGAAACGTAGCCTACAGCCACTGAGAGATGATCTATGAGACCTCCCCCTCCCTTCTGGAAGAGAAACAGAGGAAACCGAGCCTGGTTCGCAAACCGAGGCAAAGCATGAAAGAGTCCGGAAGTCCGGAGGCAAGGCTCGCAGCCGAGACTCTGAAACCTCTGAACGAGCACGATATGCAACATCACCAAGCGCTCAATCGGTGACGTCTGAGTTTTAAGGTCGGTCAAAAATGGGGTGTCTACAGTGATGGCTGGTAGGTATCTTTAATATTTTTAAGAACCCATTAGAGTACTTTTTGATACTGGTACCTCTTATTCTTTCATGTCTAGATAGTTTGTAGAAATAGAATATATTGTAACTACCTCCTTATCTAGATCTATTCGTGTTTAAACCCCTTTAGGAGGGACAATTACTCTTTATGAGATGTGTAAAGATTTGGAGATTGACTTTGTGGGTAGAGTCTTGCATGCAGACCTAATTGTGTTAGGGTTTGAAGGGTTTACAATTATTTTGGGTATGGATTGGCTACGAAAATACTTTGTAACTTTAGATTGTGCTGGAAGGAGTACAAATATAGATATTCACAGTATGCCACGGCTTACCCACACTTCTAGCGATGGAGAAGAGTCGATGATGACGAGTTTTCTGTGCTCAATCCCTAAGCAGGATATTAGTGAGGTAGATGTGGTGCGTAAGTTTGAGGATGTATTTCAGGAGATACTTGTACCTCCACCTTGACGGGTAGTAGAATTTTGCATTGACCTAGTGCCAGGAACTGCACCGATTTCTAAGGCGATATACAGAATGGCGCTTAAGGAGCTTGACGAGATGAAAAAGCAGCTGGAAGAGATGCTTCAGAAAGGGTTCATTCGTTCAAGTAACTCCTTGTGGGGAGCACCTGCGATCTTTGTCTCCAAGAAAGATGGCACTCTCCGTATGTGCATAGATTACAGAGAGCTAAACAATGTGACTATCAATAACAAGTATTCGCTACCTAGAATTGATGACTTGTTTGATCAGTTGAAGAGGGCAGCCATATTCTCTCAGTTTGATCTCAGAATGGGTTATCATCAGATGGGTGTGTCAAAGGAAAGTATACCGCTTATTGCTTTTCAGACCCGGTATGGGTTGTACGAATTTCCTGTAATGCCTTTTGGTATGACCAATGCTCCTGCCTATTTCATGGACTTAATGAAGAGAATTTTTCAACTGTATCTAGATAAGTTTGTGATTATTTTTATAGATGATATCCTGGTATATTCTAAGAATAAGGAGGAACACAGAGAACACTTGAAAGTTGTATTGCAAACTTTGAGGGGGCATCAGTTATACGCTAAGTTCAGTAAGTGTCCCTTTTGGGAGAAATAAGTTTAATTTTTGGGGCATGTTGTATCCAATCAAGGGATAGCGGTAAATCTTGAGAAAGTTGTTGCAATTAAAGAATGGAAGCAGCCTTCGAACCCTATAGATGTGAGAAGTTTTTTAAGACTAGCCGGTTATTATAGCAGATTTATAGAGAAGTTTTCCACTATTGCAGCACCCATGACCAAGTTGCCCCGCAAGAATGTGAAGTTCTTATGGATAGATAATTGTGAGAAAGCTTTCCAGGAGTTAAAGCAGCGGTTAACTACAACTTCGGTGTAAACTATATCGGTACAAGGGAAAAAGTTAGTAGTGTTTACTGATGCAAGTGGAACTGGGTTGGGATGTGTGTTGATGCAGCATCAGAAGGTTGTATCTTATGCTTCTCGACAATTAAAACCTCATGAGAGACGATACCCTACTTATGACTTAGAGTTGGCAGTAATTGTTTTTGCGTTGAAAGTGTGACGACACTACTTGTTTGGGGAGCACTTTGAGTTGTACACAGATCACAAAAGCCTCAATATCTTTTTTCTCAAAAAGAGTTGAATATGAGGCAACAGAGGTGGGTTGAATTCGTTAGTAGTTATGATTTTGAGATCCTTTATCACCCGGGTTGAATTCGTCAGTAGCTATGATTTTGAGATCCTCATATCTTTCTCTCTCTCTCTCTTGGTTTGCTCACACTCAAAACTCTCTTCCCAGCCTCTCCATTTACACACCAAGATGAAAGAGTGGGTTTGGCAGAATTTGGCAAGTTTGGCAACCTACCATTGTTGACTTCCATGGTTTCCATTCCTTGAAGCTTCTTTTATGACTTCCATTCACATGTGAAGAAGAAGAAAAACATGGATCACCTCTTTTACATGGGGTGATCATTCAACAATCTGTGCAAAGTATATGTAGTTTAGTATTTGGGCAAAGAGAAAAAAGAATAGGAAGATGAGAGAGAGAGAGAGAGAGAGAGAGAGAGAGAGACACTCTATCTAAGTCCTAAAACTACCAATCATATCATTTTAAGGAAAATTATTTGCAATATGCCCAAGGTTGCATAATTTATATTGTACCCTACAAATAGAGACAAATTCAAAGCATTCTCTTTAACTTTGTTCGTGACTGCATTGAGTGGCCAACTTGCTTAGTATATGATGAAGAGTGGAATCTCTTTCATTCATTCATGAAATCTTTCTTGCCCATCTCTGGCTCTTGAAAACGGGTGTAAATCCGTGTTTAAGTTATTCCCTGTTGAACTCTATATCTAGCTTTGTTTTCTTAGTCATATAATGTTGAACAAGCTGTGGAATACTGATGGCTGCCTTACGGTTGCAACTCAAATTGATTGGAATCACACATCTACACCTTGATCCTTAGCAATATCTTTGAACTTGTAGGTTAGGATGAAGGTAGAAGTTTTGCTTAGACGGGGTTGGGTTTAGTGTAGAAAAAAAAATCTCATGTGAAATGAGCATGATGAAGAGCATGGAAAGAGAAAAAGGGCAAATTGATCTACCTTGGTGGAGGGTTTTGAGCTAACCTTTGGTCGGAATTGGTTGGTGGTAAATAAACCAGAAGATGGGTGGTTGGGCAATGGGTCAGTGGCAAACCCAACACGACCCGTGAACATCCCTAATATCACTTTATAGGTTTACTAGGTCTGCCAATCCAAAGCAATGTGAATGGGTTGAATTCATGGTTATGGAGTAGAATCAGTTCCTGTTTTTATCCATGCCTATTTTCTAAATCTAAAAGAAAGATCAATTAATTAATAAGAAAAAAAAAAAAACCATAAAGTCAATTAATTAATCTGGGCACATTGATTTTTCTGTGCACTTTTCTATGATTTTGTTCCCCTGTGCACATAGGCATTATTGGTGTCCTATTGCTACTGTTAACAGGTTTCAACATCCTTATTATCCATTTCCATACCGCTATATGTGCTTTTATTGTGTTGGGTGAGTGTTTTTGAAGCTCATTTTGATCTTGAGAAATATATGGTGGATTTCAGCTAAATGCATCTTTTTCCTTCATGGTGAATAGACATCCATATTTTGCTAAGTGAAGTATGTCTTGAGAATACATCATTGATACGCAAATTGTTTACTAACTTCTAGAAAAAAAAAAAGTAAATGATGACATCACTCCATTTGGCATGCTAAAAATCACAAAATGCATGATAACCTATTTCACAATTCTAACTGTTTTGTTTATATACATGATGTTTATTTATGCTTTATTCTTCTGCTAAAGAATGTAATATTCTCTGTTGATCGTTTCATATTTACAGACAACTTGTGAGAACTTTCGTTATCGCTATGACAAGAAGGAAAACCCATTTAACAACGAGATGGTGAAGAATCTTAAAGAAATCTTCCTCTCTAAGACCCCTCCTTCAGTAATCAATTTCAGAGAATGGGTAGTGGAGAAGCTGATCCAATTATGGAATCCATAAATCAAAAGTTTGGCAGAGGAATGATTAGCTCAAAAGATAAATTAGACATAGAAATGGAAGGTGTGCTTAGCAAGGATGGTGGTATTCTTATTCTAAATATTTTGCAAAATTTGGATTATGCTGGGATCGATGATAAATTGAAGGAGGAAGGAGGAGGGGATAATGCATTTGATCCGTTGTTCTCTCCTACTAAGGAAGATCATAGACACTCATAGTGGAGCCCCAATAAGCGCTATAGTACAAGTGTAGATGAAAGGAGTGAGGATGGTAGCTCCCATTGAACTTCATCACCAATTCCTTAAGATTTAAAATGTAATGTGAAGATTTTGTTTTTACTTAAAAATGTCTACCAATAAAAATAAATTTGGTAGCATAAATATTTGCATTTGAATCTTCATACTGTTTAATAATTCAAGGTAATTTTTTTGTGTTTGCTACACCCAGTGTTATGTTAATCACATACACTTGCCGTTTGTTTTCCTATAAAAATTATTCAATATACAAGTTTTTTTTTTTTTTCCTAGCTAAGCTGGAAGTTGTGATGGAAAATGATAGAAAATTGAAACTTTAGAAATAACAGAAAATGTTAAAATAAAAAGCATAATAGTTGCTTTGGAGCATGGAGACCATTCTGGTATATAAAAGAGTTAGCTTATTTGGCTTCATGGAGAAATTTACAATAGCTTTTTAATGAGCCATTGGCGGTGTTTGGGAACTTAGTTTTTAGGTTTTTTTTTTTTTTGTTGTTCTTTTTCACTATAAGACAAATGTTTTACAAAACTAAAAAAAACAAATCCAAACAAAATATCACATCAAACCCCATAATCATTTTACTTTTTCTCTCACAAACATCACATACAATCACAAAAAAAATCCAACTATCTTTCCAAACACAAAAAAAAATTTCTTCAATAATATCCTACAGCTAAAAAAACCTACATAAAAACTCACTTTCCAAACACCCACATTATAAGCCTAAGAAGCTAAGAAGCACATACACTTCTAAGAAGGTGCATGTTGTTGTTGTGTCTGTCTCCGTGTTTCTTAGCTATGAAGCTTCTTTTCCGTATTCCTCTTGTTTACGTTCCAAGAAACTTCACGACCAAAATATATATATATTTTTAAATTTCCGTCCCTTCAACTTTCTCCTTTTCTTTAAGGGAAGTACCCTAACTTTCCTCATATCTTGTTCATTTTTTCCCCTCATGTCATACAAGATTTATTCAATGTTTCTTCAATTCATTGTGTGGGAAGCATCTTCTCTTTGTTGGCAACAATGAATATCAAATGTGTTTACACAGTAGTGTAGTAGTTACTTTACCTCAACATGGAAATTCCATCTCGCTTGCTAATGGTCGAATGCAAGTTTTTTTTTACTAGACTTGAGTTCTTTCATATTTCTCAAATGTAAGTTGCTTTGAACTTATTTCCCAAACCCATGTTTTGAAAATACTACTTTCGACTTGAAGTTGTGTTTTGAAAACAATGAAAACATGACTTCAACCTTTAAAGTCATGTTTCACATAACAACATGGGATTGAAAAATAAATTTAAAATAACTTGTATTTGAAAAAAAAAAATGATTTAAAAGAACTCAATTCTGGTCCCCCCCAAAAAAAAAACTCAGTCGAATGCCCTATCGAGGAAGGAGCTTTGATAATTTAGGAGCAATCAGAATAGTCTAGGAAGTATGATAGAAATGTCACAACAATTATATTTAAATGCATAAATTGAAATGAAATTATCGATTTCTACATGTAACAACCTGTAATAATCTGATCCTCCGTGTCTTCTTCTTTTTTAATATTTTAATTATAATTTATTATATATATATATATATATATATTTGAATATTGGATTGTTTTACCATATTTTAGACTAGTGCATTCACATTTGAAGGCAGTGTTTTGATGGCAAATGTATAAATGGAAAAGACGCAAACTTAAATCGATTATTGTGTTCGAAACTCAACTATCCTCATTTAAGGAGAAGAAGAAAATAAATTTAACTTTTTTTTTTTTTTTTTTTTTTTTTTTGAAGTAAAGGGAAGAGCAGAAATTGTAATTTTGTATTGTGGCATGGTTGATGATGATGATGCATAATAATGCAGGAAATGCAACAAACTAATGGTGCCATCTTGTAAGGTTCTTGATGCCTGGATTTTCATTCATTTTTTTTTTTGGTTGCTTATATAGTTATTTATGGTAAAGAATGTTTTGTTAGAAGTAAAATGTGTGCTTGTGAACTTTTGTTTGATAGAGAACTAAATGTTACCTGTGAGTGTCAACTTGAATGTAAGTTGTTTAGGTTTAATTCAAAAAGTTTTAGGTCTCAGTCTTGATATCTTATTTTGTTTGATACGTGAAGCTAGTGGGTGGTTTCTCACTTCAAATAGTACTTCAAAAGGTTAAGACTTAGAACTTCAACTCCCTTATGACATGATTTATATTTATTTTTAATTTATTATATACTCAATCAAACCCAATTTGCTTGCTATATATGCTCATGTTTGTACTAAAGGAGCTGCCCTTTTCAATAGAAGAACGTAACCAGTTGCTCCTTACCATTACCATCCCAAAGTGTAAACGTCAGCTTTCCTTTCCAAAGGATATTACCTTCCCCGAGCGAAACCTTCTTCCTCATCTAGTACAGGAAAATAAACCTCGGCCTCTTTGGCCTGGTCTTTACAATATGAGTTTTGTGTTATTTTAATCCTTAATATTCAAATTGTATCAATTTACTCTCAATGTATAAAAGTGTTTTAATTTGAATTTCAGTGGCTAAATTGTGTCGATTTAGTTCCAAATATATAAAAAATATTTCAATTTAGTTTTCCAATCTAATTGGTTAATAGACGCATAGAGGACTAAATTGAAACATTTTTATATATGAGAGGTTAAATTGACACAATTTAAATATTAAAAATAAAATTAAAATGTTTTTATATATTGAAAATAAAAAATAACGCAAGGCATATGTTTTAAGATTAAAAATGTAATTTATTATTTTCCGATGTACCAAAAAAAAAAAAAAAAAAAAAAAAGTAATTTATCCAAAAACAAAAGAAAGAGAAGTAAATGGAGTCTTGATACTTTTCCAGCTAGATGGGTCCTCAAGTTCCTGCGGAAGTCAACAACACCGCGTCTGGATTCCGAAATGAAAAAAAATAATAATAATTGCACACAACGGAAGTCAGGAAAGAAAAATTATGTTCATGATTTTTTTTTAATTTTAATTATTAATATTTATAAATTTTTTATTAATTTTAATTATTTTTTCAAATTTCACTAATGATATTTTTCACAAAAAAATAAAAAATAAAAAATAAAAAGCCCCCCATAATTTAAGCTTGTTTGGTTTCACTTTTTAAGATTCATTTTTTAAAAAATTTAAATTTTTATTTTTCGTTTTTTTTCACTGAGTTTTTTAAAATATTTTAAGTAATTTTTTTAATTTTTAAATACACCTAACATAAATACACTTAAAAAGTATAATATTTGTGAAAAAGATCTTTAAAAATTCAATAAATACCAAAAATACCCCAAAAAAATGAAAATTTAGTATATTTTCGTATTCTTTTATATTTATTGATTTTTTAAAATATTTTTTTACAAATATTTTATTTTGAAGATATATTTAAGTAAGGTGCATTTAAAAAAATAAAAAATTACTTAAAATTTTAAAAATATTCACTAAAAATAAAAATAAAAAGAAAAATAAAAAAACTCAACTTTTAAAAAATTGAAACCAAATGCAATGAATAATTACACACAATGGAAGTCACACAAAAAAAATTATATTCATGAAAAAATTTATAATTTTAATTATTAATTTGTAATTATTTTTTCAAATTTCACTAATGTGATATTTTCCACAAAAAAAAAAAAAAAAACCCCATAAATAAGCAATTGTAATTGCAGTGTTTCCTATTTGATTTTTTTGAAACTTACTTTGTTTGGTCTGAAAATTTTAAAAATTGTTTTTGAGTCTTCAATTTATATAGTTTTGTTCTTAATAATTTTTTTAATATTTTCATCAATTTTTTTAATATTTAAATTCATTTAATTTAGATAAAATTAAAAAATACAACATTTGTGTAAAATTTTTCAAAAATTCATTGAATACAAAATATATATATATATAAATTTAATATATTTTCGTATTTTATTATATTAAATAAATTATTTTTTAATTTTTTGTACAAAATTTATACCTTTTTTGTATCCAGATTAAGAGAATTTAAAAAGTAAAAAAAGAAAATCACTAAAAAAATATGAATTGAAAATATAGAAAATTATTTTTGAAACTCCAAACCAAAAAAAGTGATTTATTTTTTGAAAAAGACAAATGTTAACAAGTGCCCTATGCATTGTTTAATGTTGGGATTAGTGCAAAAATTGAAAATGGTGAAAAAATTAATAAAATGTTTAAAAATGAGTGAAAAGTATTTTGGGTTCAACATTTTTTGGTCTTTTTTTTTCATGCCCATGAAGTATTTGTTAACAAGACTTTTTAAAAAAATTAAACAAAAATAAACCACTAATTTTTTTTAAAAGATATACAAAAATTCATAATATAAAAAGTAATTACCAAACCCAATTTAAAAGCTTGCTCATGGAGTTTCCTGGCAAAGGGAAGGAAAAAGAGAAAAAAAGAAGATGAGACAATTTTGATGTCCACTGCCCAATTATCAGACCAATCAGTAAGGTAAGCTATGGAGATCAATTTCCTCACAACTACCATCCACCCAAAAATCATTATGTTATGTTTGGGAAGGGAAAGAAACATTAAAAAAATAAAATAAAGAAAATGATACGAAAGACATGTAAATATATTAAAGTATATGCTGACAACAAAAGGAGGAGAAAGAAAAAGAATAAGAAGATGAGAAAAGTTTGATGGCCACCGTGTAATAACCAAACCAATCACTAAAATTATGGAGATCAATTTTCTAAGCATTCTCAATTATTGGTCAATTTTTTTATTAAATTCAAATTTATTAAAATTTGGTGAAAATAAATTTTAATCATTTCATCAAACTTGTATAAAATGAAAACAGGGTAGATATCCCATATTATCATATTAATATGATATACTCAATCAATGAAGTTTCAACGAATGTGATAATTATTTGTATAATTTCTAAAACTACTCCATATATTGTGATTTTTTTTTTCTTTTCTCTTTTTAATATATTGTTCACATTGACCAGATACACTATTGACGTGAAATTCCAAAACCATAGAATAACTTCTCTCAAAAGTCAAGAGTTCAGTTTGAACTTCAGGTCGGATTTAAATTGTCCAAAATTAATATTTTGAGTATATTGTAAAAAAATTAAGGTCCTGCATGTTTTCAGAGATAAAATATAGGAGATTTATAGTGAGAGGATTGTTAATGAGGGGATTGATAGTAATAGAATTAAATAAAATAGTGTTTGTTTTGATGATAGTTATTGGTATAGAGATTGTTAAATTATTTTTATATAAAATAAATATAAAATAATAAAACAAATAAAAAATTACCAAAACATTAAATATTAATGTTCAAAAAAAAAAATGCCCAATATGTAATAAAAAAAAAAAAAAAAAAATAGTCCAGTAGACTAATTTCTAATATTACGGGCCTATTCTAATCACATCCCCTCCCCAAGGGGATTCGTAGTCCGGAGGGGATTTCTCTCAAAATAAATATGATATTAGTGGGTTCTACTTCACTATGAATCTCAATCCCCTCCTTATAACTTAAAACAAATGAGGCCTCAGTGCATTGAATATTAGTATCCGTATGCTTAATTTTTTTTTTAAATTAAATAAAAAAAACCATTAAGTGTGTTTAGTTTTAATTTTTTGAATTTAATTTTCTGAAAATTGAGTTTTTTGTTTTTCGTATATTTTTATTTTTATTTTTAGTGAATATTTTTTAAATTTTAATCAATTAATTTTTTTAGATGCACCTTACTAGATATATCTAAATAGTAAAATATTTGTGAAAAATATTTTAAAAAATTAGGGCAAGTTTGGGATCTTTCAAAAAAGATAAAAAGACAAAAAGTTATTCAAAAAGTTAAAAAGTTAACACTATTCACCAAAAATCAACAATTACGGCTGCACAACTCCCAATTTGAATTTTTCCCTACAAATCAATTTTTATAATTTTTTATTACACATTTTTCCATAAAAAGTCAAAAAGTTAACCCAAACATCCATATTTTCAACCTCAATTTTTTAGTCTAAAAAGACAAAAAGTACACTTATTTAGGACACCCCAAAAAATACATAAAAATATGAAAAATGTACTAAATTTTCATATTTTTTTGTATTGTTTGGTATTTAGTGTATTTTTCAATTTTTTTATAAATATTATACTTTTTAAGTGTATTTATGTTAAGTGAGTTTTTTTTAAAAAATATTCTTAAATTTTTTTTTAGAAAATTGACTCACTTTTTAAACTATTTAGGAAACTAATCTACTTTTTATAATTGCATTTTGAAAACGTAATTTTAAATTGAAATTACATTTTCAACATGAAATTTCACATTGAAATTGCATGTTGAAAATGTAATTTATGATGACATGGACTTCACTTTTTGAAATTACATTTTCAACATACAATTTCAACATGCGATTTCAAGATGAAATTACATGTTGAAAATGTAATTTTAATTTTAAATCCCATTTTCAAAATGCGATTTCAAAAAACAAGTTAGTTTCCTAAATAGTTTGAAAAGTGAATCAATTTTCTAAATTGTTTTTTTTAGAATATCAAAAAAAAAAAAAAACTCTATGTTAGGTGAGCCTAAAAATTTAAAAAAAAATTACTTAGAATATTAAAAAAAATTCATTAAAAATATTAAAATATAGAAAGTAAAAAGTAAAAATTTTAAAAAATTATTTTCTGAAAAACATAACCAAATAAGCCGAATGAGTATTTTAACAAAGGTATGCAAAAATTATAGCATAAAACTAAGCAATTACCAAACCCGATTTAAGCTTGCTCATGGAGTTTCCTAGCAAAGGGAAGGAAAAAGAGAAAGAAGATGAGACAATTTGATGTCCACCGTCCAATCACCAGACCAATCCGTAAGCTAAGCTATGGAGATCAATATCCTCCCAACTACCATTTACCAAAAAATCATTATGTTATGTTTGGAAAGGGAAATAAACATTAGAAAAATAAAATAAAAAAAATGATGTGAAAGACATGTAAATGGAATCTTTATACTGTACAAGTCAACAACCAATGGTAGTTGTGTTTCCCATTTGATTTCTTTGAAACTGTTTGAGGGTCTGCATTTTTTTTCATTACATTTCCAAAAGTTGTGAGTGAAAATTGATTCAACTCTTTTCTCATCTGGGTTTGATTTCAATTCCAATTCTCAAAACAGATTAGAATATGGCTGATCTACTCATTTCTCCCTTTGTGAGTTCAATTTTGAAAACCTTGAACTCTTTAGTGCTAAAAGAGTTTGGGATAGCATGGGGTTTGAAAACAGAGCTAGAGAACTTAGAGAGCACACTAAGTACCATTCAAGCAGTCCTTCAAGATGCAGAGACCAAGCGAGGGAAGAGCGAGGCTCTGAAGAATTGGCTGAGAAAGCTCAATGATGCAGCTTATGATGCAGACAATCTTGTGGATGAGTTCATGACTGAAGCTCTGAGAAGAAGGATGGATTCTGAGAGAGGCATAAAACCCCAAGTAAGTGCCTTTTTCTCTCTTCGAAACCGGCTTATATTTCGATTGAAAATGGGGCATAAGATCAAGGAGATGAGGGATAGGTTAGATGTCATTGCCGGGGAGAAAAATAAGTTTCACTTGAGGGAAGGTGTGGTGGAAACCGAAGAAGTTTGTGTGATGGAGAGAGGACAAACTGATTCATTGGTGAATGAATTGGAAATTTATGGGAGAACTGATGAGAAAGAAATGATAATTGAAATGTTGCTCAACAATTCAAGTGATCGTGATGATGATGTTTCGTTATATGCTATGTGTGGTATGGGGGGGCTTGGAAAAACCACGCTTGCTCAATTGGTCTACAATGATGGAAGGGTGGAGAGGTACTTTGAGCTGAGAATTTGGGTGTGTGTCTCTGTTGATTTCGATGTAGAGAGACTAACCAGAGCAATTCTAGAGTCCATAGAAGGAGGTGGGTGTAGTATCTCAAACTTGGATCCACTTCTGCGTCGCCTCCAAGAAAAACTGCGTGGGAAGAGATTTTTCCTTGTCTTGGACGATGTATGGAATGAGTACCATGAGAAGTGGGATAGGCTAAAAAATGCACTGAGCTGTGGAGCTAAAGGTTGTACTGTTATAGTAACAACAAGGAATCAGAAAGTTGCTCTTATGATGGCTACACTTCCTATACACCACATGGCTGGTCTGTCGGAGGCTGATTCTTGGTCCTTGTTTGAACGATGCACATTTGGTAACAGAAGAAGAGAGGAAAACCTTCAGTTGGATCTGATTGGAAGGGAAATAGTGAAAAAATGTAAAGGGTTACCCTTAGCGATAAAGGCTTTGGGAAGTCTCATGCAATTTAAAAGCAGTGAAAGCGAGTGGAAATCTGTGAAGGAGAGTGAGATTTGGGATTTGTCAGATGATGGAAGTAATATTTTACCTGCTTTGAGGTTGAGCTATGAAGCTTTATCTCCACATTTGAGGCAATGTTTTGCTTATTGCTGTGTATTTCCCAAAGATCGTAAGATGGAGAAAGACATGCTGATACAATTGTGGATGGCAAATGGTTTTATTCCACGTAAAGAACAAACGACATTACATAATATGGGCCATGGGATTTTCTGGGAATTGGTTTGGAGGTCCTTCTTACAAGATGTGGAAGAGAAAAACGATGGAACAATATCATGTAAAATGCACGATCTTTTGCATGATCTTGCACAATCTATTATGAGATATGAATGCTCTATTATCGAGCTTTGCAAGGGCATGAAAATTCGAGATAAAATTCGTCACTTGTCTTTTAATATTGGCTCTCGAGGGAAGGTTCCTTGGAATGAGATTGTATTTGAAGTCCCATCTTTGCGGTCTGTCTTAATATTTCCCATTTTAGACTTTTCATATTTCGAGGACAATATTGCTTCAACTGGCATTTGTTTCAAGGACAATATTGCTTCAACTTGCATTTCAAAACAGAAGTATCTTAGAGTGTTGGATTTTGGTCCAAATGTTGTTGAGAAGTTGTCAATGTCAATTTCCAATTTCAACCATCTTAGATATCTGGACATGTCGTACTCTAATATAGAAATGCTACCGGAATCAATAAGTAATCTCCAAAACCTACAGACACTTAAGCTAAAAGGTTGTTATCAACTTTGTAAGTTGCCCAAACGCATGAAGCACATGAGAAATCTCACTTACTTGGACATCACAAGGTGTCGTTCTCTTACTTCCATGCCTGACCAAATGGGACAATTAACTTGCCTACAAAGACTAAGCATGTTCATTGTGGGCCAAGATGAGGGTTACCAAATCGGTGAGCTGAAAGAATTAAATCTTGGGGGTACGTTGAGCATAAAGAGACTCGAGAACGTAAGAAATTCAGAAGACGCCAAGAAGGCCAATTTGAAGGGGAAACATGATCTTATTTCTTTGGAATTATATTGGAGCAAGTGCAATGAAGAAAACATTCCAAAGAATGTCGAAGAGGTTCTTCAGAGTCTCCAACCTTATTCAAATCTGAAGAAGTTGAGCATAAATTTCTTCCAAGGTTCAAAGTTTCCCAATTGGATGTCGGTTTTGGTTCTTAAAAATCTGGTTGAGATCTCTTTAAGAGATTGTGAAAGATGTGAACATCTTCCTCCTCTTGGCAAACTACAATCCCTAAAAATTCTCGAAATCAGACGCATGTGTTCTCTTAAGTACTTCAACCATGGGGATTATGGAGATGGGGAAAGTTCATTTCCTGCATTGGAGACTCTCGAGTTCAATGAAATGCCAAGCTTGGAGGAATGGGCAATAGTGGATGGAGGAGAAATTTTCCCTTGCCTACGGGAGTTGGTGATATATGGATGCCCCAAATTGACTAAATTGCCTTTTCTTCCAGCACTTGAGAGATTAACAATTGGGAGAGGCAATAAGTTGATGATTCTTCCAGATAGACTGCCTGGAAATCTTAAGGCCTTGGAGTTTCTAAAGTTAGATTTCATGTACAATCTGAAGACCCTGTCAAATCAACTGGATAATCTATTTGCTCTAAAGTTCTTACACCTTTGTTGTTGTCCTGAACTTGAAAATTTGTCAGGACTCAAAAACCTAAACTCTCTGCAGGCACTGGGTATATGGCAATGTGATAGTCTTACATCCCTTCCAGTGCAAGGGTTGCAAGGCATGACTTCCCTTACATACTTACATATTTCCAACTGTAAACTAATATCTTTGTCAGATGGAATGCAATATCTGACAGCACTTCAGAACTTGAGTATCATTCAATGTCCAGAGATACAATCTTTTCCAGAGGGTATGCAACATTTGAATGCTCTCCGAGGTTTGTATATAGACGATTGTGGCGGATTAATTTCTCTACCAAATTGGCTAGGAAGCCTCCGGTCATTATCATCCTTACGGATTTGGCGTTGCCCTAATCTGAGGTGTTTGCCGGATGGGCTGCAGGATCAAAATACTCTGAAAAGGCTGGAAATTGTAAGTTGTCCGCATTTGGAGCGCCGGTATAGCTCGTATTCCCGATATTTGGATCAATGGTGAACAAGTACAATCCTTGGATTGTTAATGTGCTATTTTGAAGCCGAGATTCACATCCAACAGTGTTTGCAGAAAGCTGATTTGAGGAAGTGTGAGAACATAGTCCCAAGTTATTGCAGAATTGAAGACTGGAGTTTTTGATGGAGCGTGCTTGAAGAATTTTGTGGCTGGCCTCAATGGGTTTGCACACTTGTTGAATACTACGTCATAGTTTTCAAGGTTCGTTTTCTTTTTCTTGAATAATAAAACATCAAAGTCAGAATTGAATTTAGTTAAGTTGTGAAATTAGAAAATCACTAAATTTTGATTTCTTTGATTTATCTGTCGTATAGGTTGAAGAAATTGGAAATTGTATTTCATAGCAGAGCAGCATGGGTACGGAATGCTCTCATTTCTCTAATTGCTCTGAAAAGCTTTTGTGGAATTAGATTAGATCATAGATGGCTATGAAGAATTGTAATAATTGGTTGCTGCAAAAACATTGCTTTCTTTCCTTTGATTTTATGGCCTTGTTTGGAGAGTCGGTTATTTTAGTAGGTTGTTTTAATTTTTAATTATTTTAGTAGATTAAAATAATTATGTTTGGTCCGAGGATTGAATTTTTTTTGTAGTTGAATGTAATGTTTGTGATAAAAAAAGTGAAATGATTATGAATTTAATATGATATTTTATTTTATTAACTATTTTAACTTTTTTTTTTTTATTATAGATTTTATCCAAGAAAGTTCAAATTTTACTTCCCAAATACCGCCATTTCTAAGCACAGGATGGTCTTTTTAGATGCTAGATATTGTGTATTGATTTGTTCCAGGGTGCTTCCTAGTTTCATCCATCTTCTTTGAGGGATGTGATTTCCATTTATTTGCTCATTTTTAGTTAATTTAGAGCCATTTTGTGGATCGATATGCCATCAGGTTTTTTTTTGAACTTGTTTTTTAAAAATTTAAATTTATTATTATTATTATTATTATTATTTCCGTTATCTTGCCCAGGCTTTTCATCTTTGCAGAATTGCTTTGGTCTGCCATTATGTTTTGGGAACATTAAAAAAGTCAATTTTTTTTCCTAGTTTTTTTTGTTTGGGAAAATATGTGATTTCTCACAAGTAAATTAATTAATGAGAATAAAAATTAATGTGAAAAAATTAAATCAAAAGCAATACAAGAATTCTTACGTGGTTCCCTCAATGTGAGGTACGTCTACGGGGTCGAAATCTGATTCCACTATCAACCAAATAAGTTTCTAAACAATTACAAATGAGATACGAATAATCTCACAAACAACCCTTAGGTGAATTCCAAATTATCACAAATAAACAAAGAGGAAAGACCTCACCAAATAGATGAACAAAAATCTTTAGAACCAGAGTTATAGAAGATCCAAAATAACGAACCAAATCAACACCGAAAACGAAGCAAACAACCACCCAAATTAATTCCACTGTTCACACACCCAAATAATTGATTTCATCAAAGTGGAGTATGTAGCAGCCGTTCTCTTCACCTCGGGATGAGCAAAAACAAATCCTAAAATATTGTAAATTTAGGGTTTATTATCAAACATTAATTGTTTCCGAATTTGATTAAGTCTCCACAAATTAGATATAATATATAAAAAATATATTATAATTAATACTAAATCAAAATAAACTCTTTTTTCAAAACTGATTGGGTCACACACTCCAATAAGGAGGTATACCCAACAATTCTCCCCCGACCGACTTAGGTGGAGATATTAACCATACCCGCCAAAATTCGACACTTCAAATGTTTGTCCCTCGACAAAGTCTTAGTCAAAATATCCAAAATATTATCATCCGTGTGAACATTTTCGAGTTGTAACAGTTTTGATTTGAGCAAGTGCGACAAGATAGTCCCCAAGCTAGTGCAGAATTGAAGACTGGAGTTTTTGATGGAGCGTGCTTGAAGAATTTTGTGGGTGGCCTCAATGGGTTTGCACACTTGTTGAATAATACGTCATAGTTTTCAAGGTTCGTTTTCTTTTTATTGAATAATAATACATCATAGTCAGAATTGAATTTAATTAAGTTGTGAAATTAGAAAATCACTAAATTTTGATTTCTTTGATTTATCTGTCGTATAGGTTGAAGAAATTGGAAATTATATTTCATAGCAGAGCGGCATGGGTACGGAATGCTCTCATTTATCTAATTGCTCTGAAAAGCTTTTGTGGAATTAGATTAGATCAAAGATGGCTATGAAGAATTGTAATAATTGGCTGCTGCAAAACATTGCTTTGTTTCCTTTGATTTTATGGCCTTGTTTGGAAAGTTGACTATTTTAGTAGGTGATTTTAGTTCTTAGTTATTTTAATAAGTTAAAATAATTGTGTTTAAAAAGGGGGTTGAATTTTTTTGATAGTTGGATGTGATATTTGTAGGAAAAAAAATAAAACAAATTATGAATTTGATGTGACATTTTATTTTATTAACTATTTTAATTTATTTTGTTTTTTTGTTTTTTAATTTTATTAAAAAAAACCCAAATTTAGCTTCCCAAACAGCGCCATTTCTAAGCACAGGAGGGTGTTTTTAGATGCTAGATATGTGGATTGATTTGTTTTAGGTTGCTTCCTAGTTTCATCCTTCTTCTTTGAGGGATGTGATTTCCATTTATTTGCTCATTTTTAGTCAATTTAGAGCCATTTTGTGGATCGATAGGCCGTCATTTTTTATTTATTTATTAAACTAGTTTTTAAAAAATTTAAATTTATTATTATTGTTATTATTATTATTATCTTGCCCAGGCTTTTCATGCTTGCAGAATTGCTTTGGTCTACCATGTATGTTTTGGGAACACTTAAAAAGTCACCTTTTTTTTTTTTTTTTCTTGGTTTGGTTTTTGGTGACTTTTTTTAAAAATCATGTCAATTTTTTTAAAAAAAAAAAAAAAAAACTTTCTTATCCATGTAGACCAATCTAATTTTTTTAAAAAAAAAAAAAAACCCCTAAAAGTTCACTTTTTTGGTTTATTTATATTTTTTTGGGACATTTTTTCAATTTTTTTAATTTTATTGTTTGTGTCGTTGAGTTGAATTTACAAGTTTAAAACTTTTTGGATTTGTTATTGGAAAATTAGAACAAAACTTTTGATCAAGTCGAGTTTGTGATACTCTATTCTTAAGATGAATTCGTCATCGCACAGGTGCTTGCGGATTATCGACGTCTATCTCCCAAAATACAGTGATCAAAAAACACAGATCATAGTAGCACTATAAATAATCTGCCAATCGAATCAAACCTATGTTCTTCAACACTGAAATCTCTATAAACTAGTATGAAGAATAAAAAAAAATACTTGAATTTGAGAAATTTGAAATGAATAAAATTGGAATGGGGGCGCTTTTATATAGATTTTGTTAGCACCTATTCAATTTGAATAGAAAAAGCACCAAGAAGGGACATGACTATTCCTTTAAAATAAAAAGACATCATAAAAGGGTTGTACTTTTTCATTCAAATGGAAGATTAACTCTGCATTTAAAATAAAGAGACACCATAAAAGATTCAAACCTTTTATTCAAATGGAATCTATTTCAACACTCCCTTCGTAAATTTTCCAACAAAAACAGACATAAAAACAGAATTTGGATTCCTTGTCATTGTTTATAGTGCAGCCTGTAATGTTGAAAACGAGATTATTTAAAGGCAAAACTTTAAAAAAAAAAAAAAAAAAACTAAGGGTATGTTTGGTTTGAGTTTGGGAGATAAAAAGTATGAAAAGTTGTTTGGTTTGGTTTTTTGGAAAGATGTTTTAAAAAATTATTTTGAGAGAGAATTTTGAAAAAAGTGATTGATTTGATGTGTATGAGAGAGAGATTTGTTTAGAAAACTTGTTTGGTTTACAAGTTTTGAAAAAAAATTTTGAAAAAATTTGTTTGGTTTGAGTTTTTTTGAAAACTCATTTGTAAAGAAATTTTTTCAAAAATTTTTGAGAAATTCAAACCAAACGAACCCCACTCTCTGCAGACACTGATAATACGTAATTGTAGTAGTCTTATGTCCCTTCCAGTGCAAGCGCTGCAAGGCTTGACTTCCCTTACATCCTTAGAAATTTTCTATTGTGGTAAACTAATATATTTGTCAGATGGAATGCAATATCTGACAGCACTTCGGTGCTTGAGTATCAAAGGATGTCCAGTCTTTTCCAGAGGGTATGCAACATTTGAATGCTCTCCAAGATTTGTGTATAGAAGATTGCGGCGGTGTGACATCCCGTATTTTTGAAGTATTAATATTTAGTGAGTGATATTGGTAGTTTATTATAATAATTTAGTGGTGAGATTTTTAGATAAAAATATAATTTTAAATTATTTATTTGTATTTATCTCATCCCTTTTATATTTATCATATTGTTATTTATTCTGATATAATAATAAACTAATTTTTCCTACAATTCCCCATGGAAAAAAAGAAAAAAAAAAATATGAAACAATCAAAGCAAAACCGTGGGCTTTACCCACAGTTTCTTCACTTCCCTGACTTGCCACCAAGCCTACCAATTCCATCATTTAACCTTTTCATTTCTTTTAAATTTTTTAATCTTCTTCCATTCCTTCACTTCCCCTATAAATTAGCCGAGTCTGGGAGCTTCTCACAAACATTTCTTCATTCGGGTCTCCTCTTCTCATAAATTGTATAGAGTAGAAACATTAAGTTTAGATATGGGAGTGTTTAGAGTGAAAATGTGTATTTTATAAAATAAATAAATAAATTGAGAGTTGTAGATTTTATTAAATTATACATACTTTATGTTTTAGAAGTTTGATCAAAGTTATTTTTGGAGATCCATGGAGCAATTTCAGATTTATGGTGATGGAATTAATTATTTTGAGGTAAATTCGGGTTGTATACAATATGCTCTATTTAAATCTCTTTGCAAAGAGTTCTCTTATTTTAAATTATCCTCAATCTACTTGATTATTGTGGTAAAATCATTTGTTGTCGAATCGTTGATATTCTGATCATTTGATAAAATTCTCTACAAATATTTCAATATTAAAATGGTGATTTGTCTGACTGAATGACATGGAAATACTCCGTACATGGATCAAGTGAATCTTATTAATTGTTTACACCAATATGCCTGGATAAGCGTGGAGCTTGGGTGAGATGGGTAAATAAATGAATTTATTCACTGGTCATGTACTGAGTAGGACCGGGTATTTGGTTCTAGATAAATTATAGTTGATTTGTTGTGCAATTTAGTAAATTGCTTGATTATCGTATCGTTGATTTAATGTCATAAATTGTTGAATTTCTGATTAATTTATTTTGTATCCGAGCCTTGTATTTCTGTCGTATTGTATACTTCCCGAATTAATTTATTTTTCAGGTGCGGAGCAGATTTTAGCGGAGCTCAAAATTGAGATTAATAGATTTATTAATATAAAGATTTGGGACCCACCACTATAATTATTAAATTTGGAAATAGTTGTAATATTGTTTATTTTGGAGGTAATTAGAATATTTGGAGGATATTGTATCATTGGAGACGATTTTGTAATTATTATTCTTGGGAGAAAAACTTGTATTTTTTTATGACTATTTTAGTGTATTTAACGACCCGGGAGTGGGGCGTCACAGGCGGATAATTTTCTCTACCAAATTCGCTAGGAGGCCTCTGGTCATTATCATTCTTAATGATCTGGGATTGCCCTAATCTGAGGTGTTTGTCGTATAGGCTGCAGGATCAGAATACTCTGAAAAGTCTGTCAATTGGAGAATGTCTACATTTGGAGCGCTGGTGCAAGAAACAGACTGGAGAGGATTGGCTGAAGATAGCTCACATTCCTGAGATTTGTGTGAATGATGAACTGGTACAATCCTTGGATTGTTAATGTGCTAGTTTGAAGCCGAGATTCACATCCAACAGTGTTTGCAGAAAGCTGATTTGAGCAAGTGTGGCAACATAGTCCCAAGTTAGTGCAGCAGAATTGAAGACTCGAGTTTTTGATGCAGCGTGCTTGAAGAATTTTGTGGCTGGCCTCAATGGGATTGCACACTTGTTGAATAATACATCATAGTTTTCAAGATTTGTTTTCTTTTTCTTGAATAATAATACATCATAGTCAGAATTGAATTTCATTGACTTGTGAAATTAGAAAATCACTAAATTTGATTTCTTTGATTTATCTCTTGTATAGGTTGAAGAAATTCGAAATTGTATTTCATCACAGAGTGGCATGGGTACGGAATGCTCTCATTTCTCTAATCGCGGTGAAAAGCTTGTGTTATTAGATCATAGATGGCTGTGAAGAATTGTAACAATTGATTGTTTAGTTTCCTTTGAAAATGCAGAATCAGAGCAAAAACACAGCAAAATCTGAAGGAAATGCAAATCAAATGAAGAACATGAGGGTGGAAATTGTGACCATGGAGATTCCAAATGGAAAAAATACCAAATCAGAGCAAAATGCATAGCAAGAGAGAGATGCTTGAGAGTGAGACATTCAGATGACAAGAAGGTGATGAGAGATCAAATACCCAATTTTTAAAAACATGCCATAAAAATTAACAAAACACTTTAATATTCATAAATTACTAATACAGTATTGCCATGGAGAACACTGCAATTCTACAAACAACCAAAAATCAAATTCATAAGAAAAAATACCTCAACAAATATTATCTACCACATGAACATGTAAAACTTTGAATGAGAATATGCTACAAGCACTTCATCGTCTGATGCTTGTGGAAAATCATTGTTCAGTTGGCTGCAAGGTTGGCTGTAATACCTTTGCCGGATAAGTATAATATCTGTTAGAAATTGGGCGCCCATGTGGCATGGCCCTTTGAGCTTTTTGAGCCTGAACCTCTTGAACCTTATCCATGTAAGTTTGAATTTTAATTCAAACTTATTTGGATAACCATTCAAGATATATATATGTCTATCATATAATTGATATGATAAGATAGATATTTGGTTATATATCAGATATTGAATCAGATATTGAACATACGTATATCAGATACGTTATGGGGTTTTTACCCATAACTTTTTTTTTTTCCAGACTCTCCTCTCTCTCTGACTCTCTCCCAAAAACAACGATCAAGCAATTTGCACTGTGATTTGTGTGGGTGATATTCACCACTGTAATATCACCCCACTGCTGGGTTGATTAACCAGATTCATGAAGCACTGATTTACCCACGAGATCCATCAGAGTTCAGAATATTTCAGAAAGGTATGATCTAAATATTTTTCCATCCGCTACGTCATACTTTGCTTACATTGGTATCAGAGCCTCTAATGGATATTTTCGTGTTTCCATTGATCACATGTATATTTTTATATGTATATGTATGCATTATATACATGAATGACAGTAAAGAAAATAAAAAGAAAATCTATTTTATTAGATTAAGAGCATAAATATTTTTTTATGTTCTTTAAATGTCATTTTTAATGCCATAAATGTTTTTATTGTGAAAAATGGAGTCCGGAAGTATAAAATCGGACGAAAAAAACACCTGGAAAGGCGGCGTGGGCTACACGCCACGGACGCCGTGAGCCTCCACGCCTCCACGCGCTTCCATCATGCTTCCAGCCGCAGCGCGCTGTACGCGCGCCATGCGCCGTTGGCTTGGTCAGAAGGCTCTGTTTGTTTGTTTTTTAATTCTGAATCGCGTTAAATAGCCATAATTTATTCGTTATAGCTTTGTTTTAAGCATGGTTGGTACCGTTAGACTCAGAATTAAATTTTGTATCTTCTGTAAAATTTTGAAAATTTTACGAAAATAAAAATATTTTTTATGTGTTAATAATTCATTTTTTATGCTTTAAAATGATTCTGGTATTGCATAAATAATTTTATGGGGTTGAAATTTTTATTGTGGACTTCTGAAATATTTTACTATTTACTGGTATAATTGTTTCAGTTTATCAGTTTCTGGATTTTTTGTTTCTAATTTTATATGTGTTTATTAGTTATTTAAAATTCCAGAAAATTTCAGAAATATTTCAGAAAATTTCAGAATGATATACATTTTAATTATGGCATAATCTGAATATTGTTTCAGTTTATCAATTTCTGGATTTTTTATTTCTAATTTTATGTGTGTTTATTAGTTATTTGAAATTCCAGAAAAATACCAGAAAATTCCAGAAAATTCCAGAAGTGATATACTTTCTGTTATGGCATAATTTGAATATTAAATACAGCATGTTGTTGTTTTTTTTTTGCCTAGAATTTTTAAATTGTTGTAATAAGAATAGCATGATTAATTGTTTTTTATTTTAATTCCGTTATTAAATGTAACATAGCATGTATTGATTGTGAATCTACATTATGATGCTGTTGTATGGAATTAGAATTTTTTATCATGCTTTTTAGACATGCCATAATCAGTGGGAGGTTATTCGGTTGAGAGAAATCTTTGTAGATTAACTCCCGAAAACCAATATTTTGCGCATAAATTAAATTAAATTTTGGATAATTGTCACCTGTGGCGCAAGAGATGATTACGAGCTTAGCGGATTTTCGATCTTGCGACTTGTGTAATATTGTCACTATTTAATTTAGATTTTTCTTGACAAAATTATATTATGCTAATCAAATTAATCCTAATGCAATTTCTCTCTAAATTAATTGACTTATGGAAGTTAATTTGGTTGACCTAGACTTAGTAGAGATGTTCAAATGTGAACAAACTAATCCCATTCTTTAGATGAGCAAAAGTCTTGGAGACTTTAGGTCAAACCTTAATTGGCCAAAGTAAGGAAACATGACTCAAAGTCGCCGTGGTTTTGTTGCCTTGTTTGGCACAATAAAACTAATGTGTGCGCTATGGTTAGCGGCATGCTACGTAGTTTTGGTTGGCGAGTTTTGGAGTTATGAAATTAGTAAGCCCTCAATAGATCTGTATATGATCTTGACTATTGAGCTGCGCGGATTGACTTTATAATTTGACTTGTAAATAATGTTACATCATTGGATGAAGTAACATTCAAGAGTCACGTCATTCAAGAAATGCGAGCTTAAATAAATTAGTCATTAAGTGTAAGACGAGTAGCCAAAATGAGCGGTGTATTGCTCTACCCAATTATTGGGAGTGGATGGAGCAAAATTTCATGCACTATTATAGTGTGCATTGAAATATCACATGAAGTTAAAAGATTAGCGCTTAGAAGCTGCAAAATCTATTAACACTAAGTGAAAAGATTAGCGCTTAGAAGCTGCAAAATCTATTAACACTAAGTGAAAAGATTAGCGCTTAGTGGCTGCAAAATCTATGAGCATTGCCAACTTGTCTAAGTCAGGACACTTACTGTTTCCACACTTAGATGTGAGACATGAGGAGGGGCTTCTTTGTGTGATTCCTTAGCTAGGCTAACGTTTTTGAATAACATTTACCACTAAGCATAAGCGTTGCGAGATAGTAATGAAAAGGTCAAGGCCGACAAGGTTGTTATGACTCTATGAATTTGACGCATCGCTTGTGAGAGCATTGTGTTGAATTAGACTCTTTAGCCTAATTCCGCTTAAGTTACTTCAAGAGCTGTCAAAAATTGATAGCTTATTCTCTTCTTCTTGTGGATAGTAGAATTAATTGCAAGTAACTATGAAGCGATAAATAGATATGGCAAGAGGAGTATCGTCTTTTTTCAACTAGATGCATTAAAGTGTATGGAGAATAAAATTGACTTGAAGGTGCAGGGGATTAGCACTTACTAGTTAAAATTTGCGATTTAGGCGCACTTAAAATCTCCATGACATCCTTTTATGATCTAGTAAATATGAGTTAGTTGTGAGTCATTACCTAGTTGGGCCTAAACCTTTAAAACTTGTTTTTGAGAACTCACACATAAAGATGATTGGAATTAGTTTATGACATTGGTCATGAACCGGTGGCTTATTATACTTAATCACATTAATGAGATAATGACGCGATGGTTTGAGTAGGCCTTCTCGGGCCCACTCGTTTATGACATCCTGTTCTCATGTGAATGTGTAACTTTGTTCGCAATGGTTGCGCACAAGTAAGTAGGAAAGCCGTAGAAGGTCTTTTGTATTGGCGCATTTAGTCCACTATGATATTTGTGACTAGATATGTGTAAGGGTATGATAGCTAAGCCTCAATCTCGACACATTTATAGATTACGATACGCATCTGAGTCAAGACTATTTGATCTCCCATAAGTCAAAAAGTTTTGAGATGATTTTTGACATTGCACATATGAGGTTGAGATCAATTAGATAACAGCTTTTGTGCTTTTAGTTTTGACCAAGGTGGCGAGTATCTATTTGAGTTATTTTAGAGAACTCTGTGAAGAGAAATGGATGCTTAGAAAATTGATTATTCCTAATACTCAACAACACAATGGTGTAGTAGAGATAAGGAATTAAATATTGTTAATGTTAGGTGGATAATGGCGTAAAATGTTTTCCAATTGAGAATTGCACTAGTTTATTGCCTATATCCCTAACTCAGTGCCCTCCATATCAGATTTTACACTCCATTTTGAGTA
Organism: Camellia lanceoleosa; assembly: GCA_025200525.1. Taxonomy (NCBI): domain Eukaryota; kingdom Viridiplantae; phylum Streptophyta; class Magnoliopsida; order Ericales; family Theaceae; genus Camellia; species Camellia lanceoleosa. Next base: position 146,829,616 of record CM045767.1, read on the forward strand.
ATGGGTTAGTAGAGAGCCATCTATGGGCGATCTGTAACCGTTAAGCAGCTTATATTTATTCTACTTCTCATAAGATTGCGAAGTTAAGACCTAAGGTTCCATAGCGCATTATTGTATGCTGTCTTGTGAACACATAGGGTCGTGTGGCGCATTATTGTATGCGGTCATGTAAACCCTCTGGGTCATATGCATATAGGTAAGCAGCTTTGTGGTAGTGTAACTAAGTCACATAAAGTTTTCTTAGTAAAGGTGACGTGAATAGAGTTTTGGAACTCTATAAGATAGAGAATTCTAAGCATAGCGCTTTATGTAGCCTAGTTGAGAATGGAAGAAATTTCCAATATCCTAGGGACAGTGGGAGCGATGTGCTTACTAATGGATTACTCCATTAGAGAAGAATACTCTACATTCATAGTTGCGTGGTAGCAAATGTGAAAATTTTCCACGTCATCACTGGGTGATTGAGAAGGAAATATTCATGATTGTTCCGCAAGATGATAAAGAGCCTAGGATAATGCCAAAGGCTCTAGTCTCCTGTTTTTAGAAAGTGGATTAATGTTGCGCGGTTTAAGACAAAGTCTTTGAGGATTAACCATTTCTATAATTTGGTTGACTTTCCATTATGACGTGAAACTATTCTAAAGTTATGCGTAATTTGGATAGTCATTGTTGAGGCATAAGGCTTGCTAGATACCGAAAAGTCGCACCATTGAGGAAAGTTTAGACCATGAGAAGACTTCCTCCTGGGGAGTGAGGTTATTTTGACTTAGGCTATGATTGACATAAGTTCGGAACATTAATTTGTGGACATTGTGACCCAACTTCTTGTTGGAGAATTGGATAAGTAGATCCGTAGGGATTTACCCTTCTGTTTTTATGGTGAAAAGTTAAGAGCGCAAAAAGGGTTGCTAGTTCCAATAAATCTTTTACAGCCTAAAACAGTTATCCAAATAGTGGTTCTTAGATTTCGTCAAGCCATGATAGGCAAACGATAATCAATGAAGACCACTGAGGCATGATCAATGGTCCAAAAGAAGTTTTTCCTTACTTAGTCATTATAAGCCAGGAATTTATAGGGTTGTCGCCACCTAGGGTGGGCAGTCCTCTATTTTAGATATGATGGACATGGGTGATGTAATTTATATGCTCGGATGTACGATCCTTAGGGATTGTTTTGGGAGAATTCCTATTTTGTCTTTGATGACTTACATAAGGAATATCCTAGAATGATTCTAGATGCAAAATTACAAACCCATTGACTTACCTATCGGTAAAAGCGAGCCTTAGCTATTAAGTGTATCCTCGGATTGTCTTTAGGAGAAACAAATGACCTATATTCCTTGATCTTTTCTTTGTGGTGGGAGCCTAAGCAATGCGCTATGTGGGCGTATTCGACATGATAAGTGTTATCTTTGGTAAATGGTCAAGAGTTGTTTAGACATTGACCTTGCTCATTAGGCTGTGGATAAAATGCTTTACTAGTAGTATATTAATTTGCTTCTTGTAAGATTCAATGCGCTAGTTAGGCATCTGCGCTAGTTAGGCGCATCAAGAATGAACGCAAATTGGTCACCAAAATATCTTTAGAGGATATTGCGCAGAGGTAGTGATCTTAAATCACTTCATGTGAGGCGCACATGGAGGATTCCATTGTATATGCTTATCAAGAGGTCTTGATAAGGCTTATGTTTGGAATCTAGAATTGTGATTTTGAATCACTTCATGTGGCGCACATGGTGGATTCCATTGTATATACTTATCGCAAGAGGTGCCGATAAGGCTTATGTTTGGAATCTAGAATTGCATAGTCATGGTCATTTTTTTTTAAATCGATCACTTATTTTTGAGATGATGGGATGTTGACACTATTATGATTTGTGTCATAATGATTAGCGAGATGATGATGTCGTGAGGCAAGATTGGCTCACTCACACGAGCAATACGCCCTTGGCGCTTGGGAGCGAGCAAGGATGAGACTAGTGGTTTATTTTTGTTTGGAACCAAGAGAGAAATTATCCACTCATGTCGCCTTGGTTACAACCAAGATGAGGTCGTGTTAAGGACCAAACATGGATGTTAGTACCCACTTTCCATGTTGTGCTGTTATGATTAGCGAGATCACGAGATCTCATTTGGCGCCTAGAAGCGAGCAAATAGAGAATTGGGTTAGGCGCTAAGCGACTAGACTAATATCATGCGATTGTATCGAGTATGACGTCACTCTTTTGGAAGAGTTACTCCACCGTAGCATGTATTCATACTACATGTGCTTGGCGACCAAGTAATGAGGTGAGAGAATGGATCCTGTTTCCTCACCGTGTGAGTCTTATGTCATTATTGATATGACTTTCATTTATGTACCATTTTGTGACTTTTGACTATGTCATAAGGTAAGGGGTTGATGTTACGCTACTTTGGTATGTTGCATGCGGTCATGTATGATTCAGCCTTAAGGGACATCACTGGGAAAGCGGTCAATCCTAAACTAAATGGCATGAGTGCAAAGGGAAGATCATCTAGTATTACACCACCACTGTTGTATATTCATTGCCGGCAACTCACATCGCTTTGTATGAGAGGCGAATTGAGTGTGAATATATTGCAAGAATTGAGAGGGTCAAACATGCTCTTTTTGAGGGATTAGAGATGTTTTTTGGACCGGTGTAATTAGATGGGTCTGGGGTATATGAGACACTATTTTTGTTCCTTTTGGGTTGATGTCTCTATGCTGGCTCATTTTGAGTTTCTAGTATAGAGCTCCCACATGCAGGTGTTCTCAGCAGTCGCACGGTGCATTGGCTAGTATGAGATTGTTCATTTTTGGGGAGATTGAGATAGAGATGTGGCAGTGTCATGCCAACTCATGTGCGAGTGGGAGATGTTAGAAATTGGGCGCCCATGTGGCATGGCCCTTTGAGCTTTTTGAGCCTGAACCTCTTGAACCTTATCCATGTAAGTTTGAATTTTAATTCAAACTTATTTGGATAACCATTCAAGATATATATATGTCTATCATATAATTGATATGATAAGATAGATATTTGGTTATATATCAGATATTGAATCAGATATTGAACATACGTATATCAGATACGTTATGGGGTTTTTACCCATAACCTTTTTTTTTTTCCAGACTCTCCTCTCTCTCTGACTCTCTCCCAAAAACAACGATCAAGCTATTTGCACTGTGATTTGTGTGGGTGATATTCACCACTGTAATATCACCCCACTGCTGGGTTGATTAACCAGATTCAGGAAGCACTGATTTACCCACGAGATCCATCAGAGTTCAGAATATTTCAGAAAGGTATGATCTAAATATTTTTTCATCCGCTGCGTCATACTTTGCTTACAATATCATATAAATGTTGCCATTGCATGTTAGAAAATTACAAGCCTCTTGATAATAAGCCTCCAATGAAAGAACAAATCAATCAATAAATAAATATAATTCTTTGCATAGTTCAAATTAAAGAACACTATGGTCCTTTTTATTTTGTTGTCCATGTTTTGAGCAACATTGTAATAAAGCACAAATCTTTTTGGACGTTTGGAACTTTTACAGACCAGAATTTCTACTATTTTTTTGCTTACAACTCCACAACTATTGACCCATGATATTTCATTGCCCTTTCATTTTATCAGAAATATATCCATATATCAGCAGGAAACAACCATAAACCAGCAAGTAGCAACAGGAACAACCAATTGGCTGAATAGGAAATAAAGAAAAGCAAAAAAGCATGGGAAAAAAAAGAATGTGAATAATTTTTTGGGGAGGAAATGCTACAATGTGCACTTGTACATTGTAAGAAAAGTTATGATTTTTATGGTTACAGTTACAAATTTTTGTGAAAGAATAATTAGACATGAAAAGTAAAAACCCCACCAAACCCTCAATGAAATTGGGAACTTTGGTTCACTTGAATTAGAGAAATGGGTATGCAAAAAAACAGAGATTGCTAACCAAGCAAGGGTTCTGAGTACTAAATCCAAAAGGGTTACAATCTTTTCATCAGAACAACCAGTTCTATACCAATAAAAACAATTCAATAAACTAAGAACCAGGTTAAAAAGTGAACGACCTAGACAACACAATAGAGTTTGTTTGTAGTAAAATATTCTAGTTTTTCTAGTACTTCGTTTTGAGAACAAATAACAAAAGCGAAGGAATACAAAACGAACCGCAGCAAAGAACAAATAACAAAAACGAAGGAATACAAAATAAATTACGGAAAATAAATTATAAGAGATTCATTTCTGGTTTACTGGTTATGTTAATAACAGCAAGAAAAATATATTATACAGAGAACCAGGAGAAAATTTTTAAATGAAAATATAAAAAATAAAAACTATCAACAAACAATCATTTCTAATGTCCCCTAATTGAAAATTCCAGTTATCCAAACCACCGTCATCTCACAAGCAAAAACTCAAGTCAGCCAGAGATTTGGAACTATTTCATTGGCTTATTTTAATTGAAATATTTTGTTGAGAGAAATAAGAGTCCATCAATTGGACAGTTGAAGTTTAATTGATTAAGATATTCAACATGCAGCATGATAAAGTGCAAATAATACATCTAACCAAATAATAGAATCCAGGAAAACATAAATTCGCTTTAGATATTGACCATAGGTGTTCATGAACATTATATTTAGAGACCAACCTAGATACTCTGATTGGCTGTCTGTTAGTATACATGTATCATAGGTTGGCAGTCAAAATTTACTGACCTCTTGTTTGTATGGTCAGTTGCATTACAATATTTGTGAAAGTACCTCCACGTGTGTTGACACATGCACACAAACTTGCGAATTAGGGGTGGTTTGGGATTATCTAAATAAGTGCACTTTTTGACTTTTTATGAAATATAAGTTGGGTATTGGTTGGGTTTAAAGTGATGTGTTAGAGAGGTGATGAGATTTAAATAAGATGATGTGACTTAAATAGGATAGTGACTTTTTGACTTTTTAACTTTTTTAGATCATGCCAAACAAGACCTTAGTCACCTTTGAAGTTTGTTGTGGCATTGGCATTTGTCTAGCTAAATAATATTTAGCTTCTCAACTTATTTTCAGTTCTAATTGAAATCCTTCTCTTAATCTCAGGAGGACAAGCCTGATCAACCAATTGAAAACCGTCTTCCTGATGCTATAAAGGGTTAGTGTTGTTAACTATGTCTGAGTCACACTATATATATTTATTTCTTAAGGAAAAAAAAAATGAATTTAATTCCAACAGAATTTTCAGAATACGCCGTCTACTAAATGTAATCTGACATTGATTTCTGGAAAATTAGGCAGATTATTGGTTTAGACTAAAGTCAATGGAGCAATCCAACATTTCAATATATCTGTTGCGTTCGTGGTCCAAGACTAGACGTGAGCATGTTCCAATTTCGTTTTACAAAATGGGAACAAAGTTACAATCACTTGGTGGGCAATAATCAAACACTTGGTGAGCATGTTCCAATTGTTTCTGATGAATTTCTCACTTGAATATAGAATCAAACACTTGGCGGGCAGAAATTTTAACAAATGTAAAAAAAGAACTTCATCCCAAAACACAAATTCATGAACAGTTAATTTCAACAAGAAGAAATTAAATTCAATATAGGCACTAACCAAGCTCATAAACAGATATCTAAAAAACAATTTTCAATGAAGCAAACATATGACAATGGAAGAAAGAATTGGATTTCACAGCAACTAAACAATGGAAATTGAAGAATGTCATACCTCTTCTGTTTCGTTGACAAACGCAGATTATTTTGCACCAACGCAATGAAACACTCAACACCTTTCAACATCGCAGAACTTGTGTAACAAGCCTGGGTGAAAAGCTGCAGCAACACAGGTGGCAAGAGGTGATGCACAGCTTGCTAGAGAAGCTGCAATTGACGCGGATCTTGCTGGAGCGTGATCAACAATCTTCAAGGAGGGTGAATTGGCCATTTCAACCGGGTTAGACACAGATTTTCCTGCTTTTATAGATAGTTATAGATAATGCACAGCAAAAATTCTAAACACGCATAAGCTGGGTCTCATTTGGTAGCAATGTCAATTTCAAGTTTTCTGTTTGCAAAAAAAACACGTAACAAAACTTGTTTCAAACGTGTAATTCGCCCAAAACAAGAATAACATAACAAACAAGTTTCATTTTGTGCAGTGGAAGATTGATCTTTGGTCCTGATGGGGCATCACTGTTTTTATCTGCATTCCTAGTAAGGCTGCCAGCAATGACATTATGCATAAAAATACTTGTTTGCTATATCGTCCACCACGTGCTTCTCATTGCTCCATTTGCAACAACTGTGTAGAGATGTTTGATCATCATTGAATGAGTTCATGCCATATTTTCTTGTCATATCCATTGAATCCCTAAATTTTTTCTTTGTGTAATGAATAAGCGGGTTAAGTATGCAACATTAACTTGTTTGATGAAATGCCTCAATAAAATTGCTGTTTTTCTGTCTTTATTCAACATTTGATTCTGAGCCCAATCAGTTCCTAATCAACCCTCAACCTTTTTCTACCAACACCTAACTTGAATAGCGCCTGATTGCTTTTACTGAGCCCACCATAACTATTTCAATTTCCATTGGAATGGTTACTTCAGTTGTCATTAGACGCTAAATTGCAATTTAAAGTGTCTATTCTAACAATACGGTTAAAAGTTAATTTTTGACTTTTTTAAGTCACACCGTCTCTCTATTTTTTTTTACATATTTTTTAAGAAAAAAGTCAAAAAATAAGCTTCTATTGTCACGCACCATGTCTATTCTACTAGTTGATGTTTGTATGAGAGGTTGAGCTATAGTTTACTGCATTGAATATTTCTGAGCTACTAGCAGGTATGTGCGTTTGTTTGCCAATCTTAGGCCAAGTTTGGGATACTTAAAAAAAATTAAAAAGTCAAAAAGTTACTTAAAAAGTTAAAAAGTTAACACTATTCACCAAAAGTCAACAATTACGATTGCACAATTCTCAATCCTAATATTCCTCTACAAACCAATTTTTACAATTTTTTATTACACATTTTTCCATAAAAAGTCAAAAAGTTAACCCAAACATCCATATTTTTTCCCTCAACTTTTTAGTCCAAAAAGACAGAAAGTACACTTATTTAGAACACCCCAAACAACCCTATGAGCCATCAATTTAAGAGTATTTCTCGATCTCAAATACCTCAAATACTGTGAACCATTCATTTTTATAACAAATTGTTTGCATAAGTATAGAATGACCATGTAGGCTTTTCTTTGTACATTAAAATCCACTTGACCCCAAAAAACCGGCTCAACTCGACATATTCTTTCTTTGATAACTCAAAATTCAAACTACCCTTAAAAGATTATTTAGTACAATTGAAATGGTGGCCTTTTTCTTTTTCTTTTTTTTTTTTTTTTTTTTTAATTTGCACAAACCAGGTGATTCTCTTACCCTCAAATGCTATCTATATAGTTTAGAATTAAGTGTGAGAAGCACAATATCATGTGGAATTATCTTCTTCTTCTTCTTTATTTATTTATTTGATTTTGTTGTTGTTGATGATGAGGCATGTGCATATTATTCGCAAATATTTTGCTCTTATACACACATATTTACAGTCACCCATTCAAACTATATACAATTCAGCATTTGGACAAAGAGAAAGATGGGAGGAGAGATAGATTCATTCTGTCTAAGTCCCAAAACTCCCAATCATATCATTTTAAGGAAAATTATTTGCAACCCCAAGTTTGCATAATTTATATTGTACCCTACAAATAGAGACAAACTCAAAGCCCCATTAACTTGGTTCATGACTGCATTGAGTGGCCAACTTGCTTAGTATATGATGAAGAATGGAATCTTTTTCATTCATGAAATGAAATATTTCTTGTTCAACTGTGGCTTTTGAAAAGGGGTGTAAATCTGCGTATAAGTTATTCCCTGATGAATTTTATATATCTAGCTTGGTTTGTTTAGTCGTATAATGTTGAACAAGCTATGGGATACTGATGGCTGCCTTATGGTCGCAATTCAAACTGACTGGAATCACACATCTACACCATGATCTTTAGCAATATCTTTGACCTTGTAGGTAGGGACGAAGATAGAAGTTTCGGTTAGAGGGGGTCGTGTTAAGTGTAGAAAAAAAATCTTGCGTTGAATGAACATGATGAAGAGCATGGAAAGAGAAAAAGAGCAAACTGATCTACCTTGGGCAGAGGGTTTCAAACTAACCTTCGGTTGGAATTGGTTGGTGTTAAATAAACTAGAAGATTGGTGGTTGGGTGGCCGGTTAGTGACAAACCCAACACGACCCGTGAACAACCCAAATATCACTTTGTAGGTTTACTAGGTCTGTCAATCTTCATGGTTAAGGAGTAGAATCAATTATCGTTTTTATCCATGCCCATTTTCTAAATCTTAAAGAAAGATCAATTAATTAATTAGAAAAAAAAACGTAAAATCAATTAATTAATCTGGGCACATTGACTTTGCTGTTCACTTTTCTATGATTTTGTTCCCCTGTGCACATAGGCATTATTGGTGTCCTATTGCTACTGTTAACATGCTTCATCACCCCTATTATCCATTTCCATACTGCTATATGTGCTTTTATCGTGTTGGGTGAGTGTTTTTGAAGCTCATATTGATCCCAGGAATTTCTATATATGGGTGGATTTCAACTAAATGCATCTCATTCCTTCATGGTGAATAGACATCCATATTTTTCTAAGTGATGTATGTCTTGAGAATAGATCATTGATAGCAAATTGTTTACTAACTTCTAGAAAAAAGTAAATGATGACATGACTCAATTTGACATGCTAAAAATCACAAAATGTATGATAACCTATTTCACAATGTTACTTGTTTTGTTTATATACATGATGTTTATTTATGCTTTATTCTTTTGCTAAAGAATGTAATATTCTCTGCTGATCGTTGCATATTTACAGACAACTTATGAGAACTTTTGTTTGTGAGAATGTGTTCTCCTTTTTCCTTATAGGATTAGAAATTAGTGTCCTATAGCTATTAGACTTCTATATGTCAGTGATGTATTCATGTAAGATTAGGAATTAGTGGTGCTCTATATAAATGATGTATTCTTTGTTCAATCAATTCAATCTAATATACAGTTTCATTCAGAAAATTTACATGGTATCAGAGCTAACTCAGAGTCAGCACATAGCAAACGGCTTCTAGGGTTTGGTTCATAGTTTTTCCCTTTGTTTCGTGACTGGTTCTTCCTCGTGACTGGGTCTTTGTCGCCTTTGATCTGTGGTTCTGTGTAAGTCGTCTCTGGCGCATCTCTCTGCTAGGGGTGTGCATAATACCGCTGAAACCGCCGAAACCGCCAAAACCGCATCGAGTCGCACCGCCAAGGCAAATTCTGATTATTTGCCAATCGAACCGCCGGTTTTTGGTAAGAAAAATGGCAAATTCTAGTGACACTTTTATCAATCTGCCGGTTTCTATTTTTCTTCCAAACCGCACCGACCCGCACCGCTATTAAATCATGTTTTATAAGATTCTAAAAATTCTTTTTTACTTAAGTTTGCTTGTTGTTCTGTACCTTAGAATATAGTATTACATTACTGCTCAAGGGGAATTCAAGATGTCAATAATCCAAAATAAAGTTGGATTCCAATTCACTTTTCAATCTTTTTTTTTTCTGGCCATGTTGCAAACTTGCATCAGCTCACTTTTCAATCTAAATACTTTTCAACAGTAAACATTTTCAATATATTGTAAACCCTGAATGATATTAATTTTATGTATTGTATTTGATCATTGTAGCTTCCACAGATGCTTGTAATGAACTAATGGCATAGTCATTGATATTATCATGTTGTTGCTACACTTGCTGCATCAGAAGAAAGCTTCGCAAGATGCTTAACATCACGGTATCTCTCGGCTTTTTTTTACTCTTTAATTTAAGTTTTGTAATTTGAATTATATTTTTTATAAACTGCTAATCCGCCCGAACCGCCAGTTTTTGATAAGAAAAATGACAAATTTTAGTGACACTTTTATCAATCCGCCACCCGCCATACGATTTCTATTTTTCTCTCAAACCGCACCGACCCGCACCGCGCACACCCCTACTCTCTGCATCGCTGGATCATGGTTCTTCTCCTCTAATTCATGACTCGCACTCTCTTGCGAGAGTCTGCTCTGGTTCGCTGTCTCTCTCTGTCTCGCTGGTCGACATCATTATCGAGCTCTCTGGTTATCTCTTTCTCTCTCACTCTTTCTCTCGTATTGAGCTCTCTGGTTAACTCTCTCTCTCTCTCTCTCTCTCTCTCTCTCTAGTATTGTTATTGGTATCTAAGTATTTGACCCAGCTGTGCTAACTTTAGGATTATTATTATTTGACCCCTCTTATTAAATTTATTTTATACTTGGGCACCATAAACTTTGCTTTATTACAATGTCGGATACTAAAATCCAAGCCATCAAATGCAAACTCACTAATGGCAATTATGCCTATTGGGCTAGTGTTATGAAGAATTTTATTCTTGGTTAGAAAAAAATGGGGCTATGTTTCTGGTTCTGTTCCTCGTCCATCGGACCCGAAGGCGAAAGGGTATCTGACTTCTTGTGACACTTGGGATTGTGATAATGCCCAAGTTTTGACCTGGTTTCATAATTCTGTGGATGACCGTATTGAAATGATATTTTCTAAGTACAGTACTGCCAAGGAGGTGTGGGATTATTTGCTAGGTGTTTATCAGCAGTCCAACTTTACCAAACGGTATGAGTTGGAAACAACTATTCAGAGTGCTCGTCAGCGGGATCAAACTATTCAGGACTTCTATATTGAGATGACAAGTCTCTAGGATCAATTGGCTCTTATGGAGCCACCTAGTCTCAAGATACTGGATGCTTACCTTGTGTTTCGGGAGCAAGGTCGTTTAGTGCAGTTCTTAACGACTCTCTCCCCTCATTATGAGGCTATCTGATGTGGCATCCTTCACCGATCTCCTTTTCCCTCTGTGGATGCTATTATTTGTGAGCTCCTCTCCAAGGAAACCCGTCTTAAGACGACCAGTCAAACTCTGTCTCCTTCTGTCTTCTTGGCTCCTGCCAAGTCTTCCTTGTTATCAATCCCACCTCCTCATCAGCTTTAGGCCACTGCAAAACCCAAGAAAGGACCATTAGGGCCAGATGAGTGTGTTTTCTGCCATCAGAAGGGTCATTGGAAGAACAACTGTCCCAAGAAGGGACGTCAGCCTGCTCCGTTTTCTCAGACACAGTTCCGCGGTCCTACCTATGGTACTTTTCGACCTCCTGCCGTTTATACTACATCTACTTCGGCTCCTGATCCTGACTTGGCTTCCTTGAGGGCTTAGGTTGCACAACTTCAGCATATTCTGTTCACTTCTCAGCTATCCCCATCTGCCTCTGCTCTTACCTCTCTTCATTCAGGTTTGTTTAGGTCCTCTTCAGGTATCCCTTCTTCTGTCTGGCTTTTTGATTCTAGTGTCTCTCATCATATAACTCCTCACATTTTCTTACTTCAAAACTGCATTCCCCCATCCGTTTCTATTACTATTAATATTGCTAATGGGTTTGGTATGTCTGTTTTATCTATTGGGTCTGTCTTACCCTCTGCCATGTCTGCTGTTACTACTCCTTTTGTTCTTTATGTCCCTCAGTTATCTGTCAGTTTGTTATCTATCAGTCAACTTGATGTGTCTGGTTTTGATGTTATCTTTTCATCTTCTGTTTGTTGTGTGCATGATCGGGTGTCTAAGAAGCAGATTGGGACTGGTCGTAGAGTTGGAGATCTCTATGTGGTTGAAAGCTTGCATCTCTCCTTAACCACCTCTCCAGCTACACTTTTCTCGTTTCAGTTAGATTCTCAATCAAGTCAGTTTTACTTATGGCATTCTCGCCTCAGTCATTTGTCTGTTGACTGTCTATGGTCTTTAGCTCAGTCAGGGTTGTTGGGTAAAGTTTCTCTTAGCCAAATTGATGAATGTCAGGGGTGTAAACTTGCCAAAATGTCAGCTTTACCATTTAATAAAAGTACATCTATTTCTATTTCTCCTTTTTTTCTTATGCATACTAATGTCTGGGGACCCTCTTCTGTTCTTACTAAAGGAGGTTCCGTATACTATGTGTCTTTTGTTGATGATTGCACCCCGTTATACGTGGGTTTATCTTATGACTCATAAGTCTGACTTTTATCAAATATACCATACTTTCCAGTCTATAGTCACTACACAGTTTGGGTCTACTATTAAATTGTTGCAGTCTGACTTGGGTAGGGAATACTTTAAAACTGAATTCTGTGAATATTTGGCCAACTTGAGTACCATTCACCAAACTTCTTGTACTGATACACCTGCCCAAAATGATCGAGCTAAGCGTAAACACCGTCATCTCCTTGAGACAGCTAGGTCTCTTCTTCTCTCTACCTCCATTCTGGCTCCATTTTGGGGTGAGGCAGTTCTTACTGCTGCTTTTCTTCTCAACCGTATGCCTACCCCCATTCTTTCTGGTCGGTCTCCTTATAAGGCTCTATTTTCTCAACTTCCTAATTACTCCCTCATTCGTGTGTTTGGGTCTGCTTGTTTTGTTCTTTTGCCCCATAAAGATAGGACCAAACTTAGTGCCCGGTCTGTCCTATGTGTTTTTTTGGGTTATAGTCTCACTCAGAAAGGTTATTGCTATTATGACCCTGTTTCTCGTCGCCTTTATGTCTCCCGCCATGTTGCCTTTCTCGAACGTCTATCTTATTTTCAACTTCCTCTTCTCACCGCCCCAATTTCTAAAAAGGATTTGGTTCATATTGATCCATTTCCTTCTGAGGTCCCATCTGATGAGTACATCTCCATAGTTCTTTTTGAGCTTGTTCCATCTTCTCCTCCTACTTCACCTCTGACTGCTTCTCTTCATTTGTCTTCTTCTCCTCCTCCGTTGTAAGTTTATTCTCATCGCAAGGCTCCTCATCCACCAGTTGTCTCTGCTCCTGTTGCTGATCCCCTTGCTTCTGACGACTCTGATCCTGCTATAAACCAATATCCTCCTCGAGCGCGTCGTCCTCCAAACAGGTTGGGTTGGTCTAATACTTATTTTTCTGCTTCCTATCATACCTTTTTGTCTGCTATTCACTCTTTTGCAAAACCTCAGTCTTACAAGGAGGCCTGTCAGGATCCTTATTGGGTTCAAGCTATGGAGGATGAGTTGTTTGCTCTACAGCAAACTAATACTTGGGAGTTGGTTCCTTTGCCTGCTGGTAAGAATCTGGTTGGTTGTAAATGGGTTTACAAAGTCAAGACTCATTCTGATGGTTCTCTTGAGTGCTACAAAGCTTGTTTGGTGGCCAAAAATTTCTCCCAAGAGTATGGTATTGATTATGAGGAGACATTTGCTCCTGTTGCCAAGATGACTACTATCCGTACTTTGATATCTGTCGCTGTTGTTCGTTCTTGGCCTCTTTATCAGATGAATGTTAAGAATGCTTTTCTTAATGGCCATCTCACTGAGGAGGTTTACATGCGTCCTTCCCCTGCTCTTCACCATTCCTCTAGCCAGGTTTGTCGTCTTCGGCGTGCTCTATATGGTCTGAAGTAGTCTCCTCGTGCTTAGCATGATCGCTTTCAAACTGTTATTACCGAGCTTGGGTTTCATCATTCTGCTTCTGACTCTACTTTATTTCTAAGACATATCTCGGCTGGTTTGGTTGCTCTCTTACTATATGTGGATGATATGATCATCATTGGCTCTGACTCTTCTGTTATCTCTGAGGTCAAGCAAAATCTCTTCCGTACTTTCAAAATGAAGGATCTGGTACCATTGCGGTATTTTTCTTGATGTTAAAGTGGCTTCTTCTTCCAATTATTACTTTCTGTCCCAGGCTAAGTATGCCAACGAGGTTATCCATCGTGCCAGACTTACTGACACTAAGCTTTCTGATACCCCCATTGAGCTTAATGTAAAGCTCAACATTGCTGATGGTATTCCTCTAGACGATCCTACGTTATATCATGAGCTTGTGGGTTGCTTAGTCTATCTGACAGTTACTCGCCCTGATCTTGCCTATGTTGTCCATGTGGTTAGTCAATTTGTTTCTGCTCCTCGCTCTACACATTGGGCTACTTTGCTTCGGATTCTTCGATATCTTCACAGTACTATCTTCCAGGGCTTACTATTCTTTTCTACTTCTTCCTTAGACTTGGTGGCTTATGTTGATATTGATTGGGCTGGTGATGTTAATGATCATAAATCTATTTCTGGTTTCTATATGTTTCTTGGCGATTCCCTGATTTCTTGGAAAAGCAAGAAACAAACTGCTGTTGCCCGTTTTACTGTCGAAGCTGAGTATCGCGTTATAGCTCATCCTACTGCTGAAATTGTCTGACTTCGTGGTCTCTTATCTGACTTGGGCGTCCCTCAGTTTTCCTCGACCTCTTTCTATTGTGACAACCGAAGTGCTATTCAAATTGCTCATAACACTGTCTTTGATGAACGGACAAAACATATTAAGATTGATTGTTACTTCGTCCGTCAACATCTACAGCCTGGTTTTATCTCGCTTCCTTTTGTCTCTTTGACTCTGCAACTTACTGACTTCTTTACCAAGACTCACACCACTGCTCAGTTTCGATTTTTTCTTGACAAACTCTCAGTATATTCTGCTAAAACACCTTGAGTTTGAACGGGGTTGTGAGAATGTGTTCTTCTTTTTCCTTATAGGATTAGGAATTAGTGTCCTATATCTATTAGACTTCTATATGTCAGTGATGTATTCATGTAGGATTAGGAATTAGTGGTGCTCTATATAAACGATGTATTCTTTGTTCAATCAATTCAATCTAATATACAGTTTCACTGAGAAAACTTACAATCACTATGACGAGAAGGAAAACCCACTTAACAACAGGACAGTGAAGAATCTTAAAGATGTCTTCCTCTCTAAGGCCCTTCATTCAACAATCAATTTCAGAGAATGGGTGGTGCAGGAATCTGATCCAATTATGGAATCCATAAATCAAAAGTTTGGTAGAGGTATGATTGACTCAAAAGATAAATTAGACATAAAAATTGGAGGTGTGCTTAGCAAGTATGGTGGAATTCTTATTCCAAATATTTTGCAAAAATTGGATTATGTTGGGATTGGTGATAATTTGAAGAAGGAATGAGGGGATAATGCATTTGATCCGTTGTTCTCTCGTACTAAGGAAAAACATAGGCACTCACAGTGGAGTCCCTATAACCACTATAGTACAAGTGTAGATGAAAGAAGTGAGGACCGTAGCTCCCATTGAACTTCATCTCCAATTCCTTAAGATTTAAAAGGTAACATGAACATTGTGTTTTTACTTAAAAATGGCTAACAATATGACAATAAATTTTGTAGTATAAATATTTGCATTTGAATCTTAGTACTGCTTTGCACTCAATGTTCATGCTTTGTTCTACATGACTGTAAGAGGGAAGACCTAATTGTTCCAAAATTTTGTTTGTTCTATTAATTGCATACACCTGCCATTTATTTTTCTATGATAATTATTCCATCTGCAAGTTTCTTTTCTAGTTATGCTGGGGATTTGTAATGGAAAATGATAGAAAATCAAAATTTTAGAAATAACAGAAAGTGCTAAATGAAAAGCATAATCGTTGCTTTGAAGCACTAGAGACCATTCTGGTATATGAAAAAGCTGGTTTATTCCTCATTAAAAAGTTATTGTAAATATCTCCATGAAGCCAAATAAACCAGCTCTTTCATATTTAAGCCTAAGGAGTTAAGAAGCACAAACACTTCTAAGAAGGTACGTGTCAGTGTTGTGTCTGTCTCAGTGTTTCTTAGGTATGGAGATCTTTTTTGTATTCCTCTTGTTCACATTCTTGGAAACTTTATGATCAGTTTTTTGTTAAATTCTCTTTGATTCAACTTTTTCTTCCTGTTTTAAGGGAGTACCTTGACTTTTGTCACACCTTTTGTCATGTTTTTCCTCATGTAATACAAGGTTTGTTCAATCTTTCTTCAATTCATTGTCTGGGAAACTTCTTCTCTTTGTTGGCAATAATGAATATCAAATGTGTGTTCACACAGTAGTGGCGGAGTTACTTGACCTCGGTGTGGAAATTCCATCTTGTTTGCTAATGGGCGAATACAAGTTTTTTTACTAGACTCGAGATCTTTCATATCCTATTTCTCAAATGCAAGTTGTTTTGAACTTATTTCCCAAATCCATGTTGTTTTGTGAAGGCCATGTTTTGAAAATATTACTTTTATGGTTGAAGTTGTGTTTTGTAAGCAAATGAAAACATGATTTCAACCCTTAGTTGCATGAAGCGGGAGTGTGGAATCATAAATATTTCAAGTATCATTGGTTGGGAGGGTTTGTATATATTTTAATAATATATAAAAATATATTGTAAGATTATATTTTTTTCTCGAATGATAATGGAATAATATGTTATAAATAAACAAAAAAATATAAAAAAATCATATGTTAAAATATTCTAATTATAATATTTTAATTACTTTTTTATCTATTTATTCTAAAATATTTTCGTTAAAAATTATTTGTTATAATAACATTAATTCAATAAATATAATATATAAATAAATACACATAAATTTATAAAGGCAATACATAATAGGGGAAATTATTGGAAAATCCCATTTGGGAGAGTTTTAGGCCAATCAGTCCTCCTTTTAGAATAATACACATGGGAGTCCTATTTTTTTGGAATTGTGTTACGCATGATTCGGTTATGACGTTTGTATCCTTTTATGTTTGGTATTTGAAAATGTTTTTGGAAGAAATTGATATGTATCCCTTTGATTACGTTGGTGTGTGGACGTTATGGAAGAGCATATATTGGCAGATTTTTAGGGATTGCAAGGTTCATCAGTATTTGTATTGAGGGGGAGGCAAGGTGTTCAAAGGGTGGTTTAATTTTATACTGAGTCGTGGTGTTGTTATGGAGTCCATCGTGCAGCATTTTTCGAGTTCGTCGACGGTAATGTATTTTGTTATTTTATTCAATTTCTTTTTATTGTTGGTTATTATTTTATTTTATTATTATTATTTTTTTTTTGATTGTGGGGGTGGAGGGTTGGAGGGCTTGCTGAAATGGTAGTGTGGGGGGTGTGTGATTATCATGTTGCGACATCCACATTACGGTGCAAAATGATTTCTTGGATACGCTCTAGCGGAAAGTATTATAACAGTATACGTTTAATGCACACTTCATGAACATGATTTGCATGTTTAATTTACTTTTTTATTGTTTTCGTGTAGGAATGGGTGACTGCATAATGTTGTTGTGTTCGTACGAAGATAAGAACGCTGCTGTTGTGGTGTGTGCTGATTTAATGTTTAGCAGATTGACCACTTATGTGTGCGAACGTTTCGATGGACTGACTCCTACTTCAGTTTCCCTGTCATTCAAGATCCCAGGGTACAATAATTTCAAAATAGAGAGTAAGGTAGACTTCCAAAACATGTTATGTCTTGCCGGGTCATTTCGGCTAGATCACATCGATGTCGTATAATAGTTTGTGGTGCAACTTGGGCTGTCAAACATGGAGGTAATTTGACACATGGGCACGATGATAGGTGGGAACGGCGGGGAAATGGTCACAAATATTGATGAGGAGGCTGATTTATTACCAAATTTTTGCCAACACGCTGGAAAGGTATTGTTGTCGGCGGATTGAGCGGATGGCATAACTCATATAGGGCAATGTTTTGAGGGTGAGCCAACGGAATTTCGCAAGGTACTCAGCAAATACGCCATCGAATGTGGGTTTCAATTTAAGTTCCGAAAGAATGACTCGGTTCATATTACGGCGGAATGCATGTTTAGTGAGTCAAGGGGGTGTTTGTGGTCCATCCATGCGAGGGTGTTGAATGCGAATAGGTTTTTTTATCTGAAGAAGTGGTGTCGTGACCACACATGTGGGGTCACTATGCGCACTGACAGAAACCCAAGGATGGGATCCGAGCTTGTTGCAGATGTTATTGCGGAATGTGTGCATGACAAACCATTGACTCGCCCTACCGATGTCAAATATAATTTCAAAAAAGCATATGGGTTGCAAATTAGTTACCATGTAGCCTGGTTGGGGGTTGAAAAGGCCAGAGGAGAACTTTATGGCGATCATTCCATGTCATTTGACCAGTTGTGTTGGTACAGCGATGCCGTTATGGAATATAACCTCGGAAGTTATATTAATCTTGACTTCAATGAACACAACACAAGTCGTTTTAATAGGCTATTCATATCATTCAAAGCATGCATGGATGGGTTTAACCACTGTCGTCCGTTATTGTTTTTCGATGGTACTTTTCTGAAAGGTAGATTTAAAGGCAACCTGCTTGCGGCTACCGGAAAAGATGACAACCAAGGTAATGTTCTTCATACTTGTTTTGCATGACATGGTTATGGTGGGTTCCTAAAAGCTGTGTTTGATTATACACACATTGGAGTGTTATACACACAGTGGTAGCTATTGGGATTGATCAACGTATTTTAGCATTTTTTTAATTTTTATTTCTTTACAGGTTTATTCCCGGTGGCATTTGCAATTGTTGATTCTAAAAATGTAGCGAATTGGGCTTGGTTCCTACAAAATTTGGCTAATGTAGTTGATGGGGATCGAAACTTGACATTTGTTTCCGATCGGCACGTGGGTATCATCGAATCTTTGCCTACTGTTTTCCCGTCTGCCCACCACGCTTTTTGTATGCAACATTTATAGAAGAATTTGAAGGACAAGATGAAGTATGTGAACAAATTGTACCGTATTGGGTTGGTAAGTAAATTGCGGGAATGTGCATATGCACTGACCGTTGCTGACTTTAATAAAAAAATAGAGGCATTCATACAGTCCGGGAGGCACATTGCTATCAATTTTTTACAAGATCTAAAGCCGTACCACTCGACCAACGCGCACTTCAGGTAACGAAACATGGAAACATTTCATTTAATTTTTTTCCCTGCCATGTTCATGACTTATTATTCCCCGTATTACATCCAACATTACATATCACAACAAGCTCACAAATTTACAAGGGCAACCGTTATGGTGAGATGTGTTCGAATGCTGCCGAATCATTTAACAATTGGATAAAGGAAGCACGCCATTTACCAATCACCCGAATGGTTGACACAATTAGGACACAAATTATGAATCAGATGTCTGACCATAGGGGAACATCAAGTTCCTGGGCTGGTGTAATATGTCCGAAGATAGAGTACAAACTAGAGATGACGTACAAGAAAGAAAGATCATGGACTGTCAGTCAGTCTAACAGTGAGGTGTATGAGGTCTACTCACACCCATCTATTCTGGTGGACATTGGTAGGCGTACACACTCATGTTTCCAATGGCAGATCAACGGGCTTCCGTGCGAACATGCAATGGTCACTATCTGCAATAGCGGCAGTGATTTGAATGCGTTGGTTGACCCTTATTTCCACGTCACCAACTAGAAATCATCATACTCCCAAGCTATATTTCCAATACCAACAGTTAAGAAACCACAGGTTATTCTGAGATGTTATGGTATTCTACCTCCGACTATGCGATGACCACCCAGCAGGCCAAAGAAAAAAAGGATACCATCGAAAGGTGAAGAAGTGTAACAGATCCGGTGTGGCTGTTGTGGACGTATGGGAAATCATAACAGGAAAACATATACCTGTAGACACCCCATTTTGACCGGTCCTAAGACTTGGGCGTTTTCTTTTGATTACCCGATGATGACAATTAGAATGTATTTCTCACAAAATTCTCAGTAAGAAAGATGGAATATAAGTTTTAATCCCAACCTTCACCCATTTTTTGGCCAAACTATTTTAGACCTTAAAACCCTATTTTCAAAATATGTTTTTTTTAAATGTTTCTACAATGTCCCGAGGCTCCCATTTCGATTAAAATGTTACACTTTTCAGTAAACCGAGTAAGGACAAAGTGGAAATAAATGGAAGGGAGGTGAACTTTTTTGAAAAATATTTAAAAACATCTTCTTTATAGGTTTGGAGTTGAAGGAAATAGGAGGGGATGAAAGAAAACTGGTTTAGGAAAATGATGAGTATCAAATCATTAAGAAGGAAATGAGCAGCCTTCACTAAATTAGGCATTTTTCTTTGTACACTTGGAATTTAAATATGAGGCCACCACCATTGGAAAGTAGACTTCTGGGGCTTCAATTTGGACTCAAGAACCACCTCAGACCATGTCACGACCCCAACCAGCCCCTAGTAGGATGGTGCCGTGATGGCCAGTAATCCGCGATTACCGAAGGCCAACTTATCAAAATCCACACACAACAGAGTACACATAGGGGGCTTACAAAATGCGGAAGCAATAAATCAGATACAAATGGTCCATGAGAGCTGTGCGTAAATCAAATGAAAAGACATATGCAATATAGTCTTACATCCAGTCCAATAAATATCCAAATACAATTCACATCTTGATCAAAAGGCTTCTAAGCCGACATGTACAAAATACAGGGAATACAAGCCAAGAAGCATGATTTTCAAGATCTGCCGGGGTGAATACAAAATGCCGACGTTAACACCAAATGCCGCAGTAGGAACAGCATTGCCGACAAGAATACAAAATAAGGCCGACGTAATCAAGAATCCAAAATGAGCTTGCAAACACATCTAGGCGTCACCGCCGTCCTGCTCATCACCTACATATATATATAGAGGGTGAGTATGAAAACTCAGTGAATGGTACTGGTAATAAAGGTTTTGCATGAATAGTGCCGAAGTCTGTACAAAACAAAACATGTCAAAACCATCCAAGTATTAGCCGAGGTTCTATCAAGCAAAGCACATCAAAACTGTACCGAATCGAGGGATGAACCGTATTCATCTGTTAAGACTTACAAATTCCAGGGGATGCTCACTGACGTCGGCAAAACATAATCAAAAGCTGTCCGAACAAACAATACGTGCAGTAACCCATTAGTGGCAAAACAAGATTTGTACGATCCGTAATCGTTTTATACAAGATGGTGCTGCGAAAGTTTAGAGTCCTCCAGCCCAAGGGACTTGTGTTTCAAGAAAGGACCGTATCCTTTTACCCAAAATGCTGCGAAAGTTTAGAGTCCTCCAGTTAAGGGACTTTTATACTTAGTACTGCGAAAGTTTATAGTCCTCCAGTACAAGGGACTTTCAAGATACATCAAAACAAAATTCATACTTGATACATCGAAGTAGGCTAACCATTCATGCTTAACAAAATACTTTCATCAAAACAAGGCAAAACAAGATTTAGCAAAACGTTATAACATAGCTTTACTAGAAGCACCACTCACCTCGGTCTTCAGGTGTAGGCTCAAAGCAAGATCAAAGTCCTGACAATCACATAGCAAATCACACTCTCAAAACGAGCTTTATTTACACATAATGATCTCGGTACTACCACCGAATCCAAATCAATAGCGAAACGAAACATGCTAAGTCAAGCTGGGTACTGCCCAGGTCATGCCGAGGTCCCGCACCTCCTAGCCGAGGTGTGGTCCTGGCCACATACAAGCAGTCGGAAACCCGAGTTTCTCTGAAAAATGCAAGGAACAAGATCGTCAAGGACATGCATGTTAGAACCATAACTCGTTTATTCAAAATCTGGGGTTTCATGTTAAGAGTTCAAAAACGTGGACTTAGGTACCCAACCAAGAAGAACATGCAAGAACAAACACAAGAACACAGTCCCTGGTCCAAACTTTCGGATCAAAAGGGGACTTTCATCAAGAACACGTGAATACCAACTTTCTCTTTCTAAAACAACTTCAAATCGATGCATGGCATGCAAAACAAACTCAATCATGCAATGCAGCTAAATAACCAATAAGAGTGACCAAAGTAGAGCAAGAATCTAACCTCCAAACTCAAATCTAACGGCTGGATCTTCCAAGATCGAGCTCGAACTCCACTTCTCACTCTAGAACTCCTTCTTCTACCTTGAGAGCTTCTCTCTCTAAAAAGGAACAAAGATTGAGACCAAATGATTTGTTCTCTGTTGTCATTTGTCTATACACACACGGCGTCACCGGTTGGCTCAGCCCAAAAGGTGACTGGTCGACAAGACAAGTCTCTGACAAAGCGTATTCAACACGCTTGCTAGCAAAACACATCGGCAAACAAGGACATCGGCTAAAGTCGAATCCTCGGCAAACCGGATAACAAAGACGTCGGCTAGGGAGGACGACACTTGACTAAGCTGTACCACACCTTGGCCTGGGTGTGCCACATCTCGGCCTAGGTCATACCTGCCCCCAAGTAAGGAGTACTAATGCAAAACATCTCGGCCTAGGCTCTAAGCACTTTGGCCCAAAGGGTGACATCGCGGCAAACATGCCGAGGTTAAGATAACGATCAACCAAGTGGTTCCAGACGGTTCTATGTACTAAGGCTCAAAAGTGAACAAAGCTCAAGGCGATCTCGGCCTGGCGAGCAAGGATCAACATCAAACAAGCAATACTTCAAACAAACCAAGGCAAAACAAGCTTTTTAATCATATCAAACAAAGACATTCATGAATGTATGCAAACATAACTATGGCAAAGATTAGGGTTGTTACATCCTACCCCCCTTAAAGAAGTTTGGTCCCCAAACTTGAGTTACCTTGTTCCAAGAACAGTTCTGGATGTCGAATTCTCATTTCTTCTTCCATTTCCCAAGTGGCATCCTTGCCGTAATGTTCTTTCCATTCAATCTTTACCATTGGTATCGACTTGTTTCTCAACTGCCTAACTTGTCTGTCAATAATACTCATCGGCTTCTCTTCATAGTCCAAATTCTCATTAACTTCAATCCCAGAATAATCAATCACATGTTGTGGATCTTGAATATACTTCCTTAACATCGAAACATGAAACACATTATGAACTTGACTCAATTCTGGTGGCAAAGCAAGTCTGTAGGCAACTAAGTTGACCTTGTCAAGAATTTCAAAGGGCCCAATATAACGAGGTGCTAACTTACCTTTCTTGCCAAATCTGGAAACTCCTTTCATCGGCGAAACTTTCAGGAATACATGATCTCCCACTTCAAATTTTAACTCATTCCTTCTTTGATCGGCGTAGCTCTTCTGTCTGCTCTGTGCAGTTCTAATCCTTTGTTGAATAAGTTTGATCTTTTCTGTTGTTACTTGAATTACCTCGGGACCAAGCAGAGCTTTGTCTCCCACTTCGGTCCAACATATCGGCGATCTACACTTCCTTCCGTACAAAGCTTCATATGGTGCCATGCCAATGGTAGCTTGATAACTATTGTTGTAAGCAAATTCCACTAAAGGCAAATGCATTCCCCAACTTCCTTGGAAGTCCAATACACAAAGTCTTAACATATCTTCGAGCGTCTGAATTGTTCTCTCTGTTTGCCCATCTGTCTGAGGATGAAAAGCTGTACTAAATCTCAACTCGGCTCCAAAAGCTCTCTGCAGACTTTGCCAAAATCTGGAAACAAACTTCGGATCTCGGTCCGACACAATTGACATCGGCACTCCATGAAGTCTGACAATCTCATTCACGTATAACAAGGCAAGTTGATCGGCATTGAAGGTAGTCTTAACGGGTAAGAAGTGCGCTGACTTAGTCAATCTATCAACAACAACCCAAGTCGAATCCATACCTTTCTGTGTCTTCGGCAGTCCAGTCACAAAATCCATTGAGATATGTTCCCATTTCCACTCAGGAATCGGCAAAGGTTGAAGTAGTCCTGCTGGTCTTTGATGTTCCGCTTTCACTTGCTGGCAATACAAACACTAAGATACAAACTCGGCTATCTCTCTTTTCATATTCGGCCACCAAAAGGTCTGTTTCACATCTTGATACATCTTGGTATTCCCTGGATGAACAGCAAACTTGGAACCATGGGCCTCCTGCAAAATTCTCCTCTTTAGTTCTGGAACGTCGGCCACACACAGCCTTCCTTCAAACTTAAGCACTTGGTTCTCAACAGTGTACCCTGATCTCGGCCTTGTGTCAATCTCCTCGGCTACCTTTCTGAAGAATCCATCCTCCATTTGTCTGGCCTTTACTTCCTCAATAATAGTTGGTTCTGCTGAAACCATGGTTAGACACGCCAAATTTCCAACTGACTTTCTGCTCAATGCGTCGGCTACGCTGTTAGCTTTTCCTGGGTGGTATTGAATTTGCATATCATAGTCCTTCAACAGTTCGAGCCATCTCCTCTGCCTCAAATTCAATTCTTTCTGCGTAAATAGGTACTTCAAGCTCTTGTGATCTGTAAAAACCTGACAAGAAGCTCCATACAAGTAGTGACGCCAAATCTTCAAAGCAAATACCACGGCTGCTAACTCCAAGTCATGGGTAGGATAGTTCTTTTCATGTGGCTTCAGTTGACGAGATGCATATGCTATGACTCTACCCTTTTGCATTAATACACAGCCCAAACCCTTGTGTGATGCATCACTATAGACATGAAACTCTTCATTACCTGATGGAAGTACAAACCTTTGGTCTTTGTGACCAACCTCGTCTTCGATTCTTGGAAAAGTGACTCCGATCTTGATCCATTCATACGGTGCTCCTTCTTGGTTAGTTGTGTCAATGGGATCGCAACCCTTGAGAAATCCTTCACAAACTTCTGTAATAACCGCCAAACCCGTAAAACTACGAACCTCGGAAACATTAGTTGGCCGGCCAATTCACCACTTCAACTTTGCTAGGATCAATCAAATACCTTCTTCATTAATTACATGACCCAAGAATGATATAGTAGATAGCGAATTCACACTTACTATACTTAGCATACAATTTCTGCTTCTCAAAATCAGAAGGCAAGTCTCAAATGATTCTCATGCTCAGCTTCACTCTTGGAATAGATTAATATATCATCAATGAAGACAACTACAAACTCATCTTAGTATGGCTTGAAGACTCTGTTCATTAAATCCATAAATGCAGCAGGGGCATTGGTTACTCCAAAAGGCATCACTAGAAAATCGTAGTGGCCATATCTTGTCCGAAAGCGCCTTCTCAACATCCTCGGCTTTAACTTTAAGTTGGTGGTAACCCGACCTAAGGTCTATCTTAGAAAAGACTCGTGCTCCTTGTAGCTGATCGAGCAAATCATCAATCCTAGGTAGTGGGTACTTGTTCTTAATGGTGACCTTATTAAGTTCTCTGTAATCAATGCAAAGGCGAAGCGAGCCGTCCTTTTTCTTAACAAATAAAACGGGTGCTCCCCAAGGTGACGTGCTTGGCCTAATAAACCCTTTGTCCAACAGTTCTTGCAACTGTAGTTTCAATTCTCTAAGTTCGGTTGGGGCCATTCTATATGGTGTTTTGGAGATCGGCTGTGTTCCCGCTATGATATCAACAGTAAACTCTATTTCCCTATCAACTAATTGGCCAGGCAATTCATCCGGAAAAACATTGGCGAATTCATTAACAACTGGGATGTCGGCTAAACTAACATTTCCATCCTGATCCTTCAGTATACTACACAAGTAACCCTGACATCCTTTTTGAATTAACTTACAGGCCCTAACGGACGAGATCAAATAAGGTGGGGGCACTACCCCTTTACCCTGGAAAATAACCTCGGCTAGGTTTGGGGGTTTCAGCGTAACACTTTTCGAAACACAATCAATGAAAGCATGATTTGCTACTAACCAATCCATTCCCAATATAACATCAAAATGATCTATATCCAAAGGCATTAAATCAACTAGCAGTTCAACATTCTCAATAACAACAACACATGCTCTATAAATGGATGCAACAATCATGGATCTCCCAGACGGAGTAGAACCGCAAAGACATAATCAAGGGTTCTAATTTCCTATTAATCTTCTCGGCAAACTTAGTAGAAACAAGCGAGTGTGTAGAGCCGAATCAACTAACACATAAGCATCTCGGAGCAAATTAGGAGCATACACGACACTCTGATTTCGGATTCGAGTATCTCCTGGCACTAGTGCAAACACTCTGCCCTGTCTCATCTGTCCTTTTCCAGCATTACCCTTCTGAACGGTGCCCGAGGTGTTCTCACCTTTCTTGCTGTTATCAGTCTTTGCCTTAGGACAATCTCTCACGTAATGCCCCATTTCACCACATTCATAACAAGCTCCAGACGTCCGACGACAAACCCCGGAATGCTGCTTTCCACAATCTGGGCACGTCGGCTTAGCATTACCTTCCTGCTTTCGATAACTAGTACTGCCCATGTTCGATCTCTTCTTGGCGCCCATCTGTGCTTGGCGACTGTCATAATTCTGTCTCTTTCTCTGGTTCTCTCCCGAACTCTGGTATCTGTTCAAGTTAGCCTCGGCCAGAATGGTTTTGTCCAATACTTCGGCGTAGGTTGGCAGGTCGTGCAAGTTAACCCGATCTTGAATCGGTACTCGGAGTCCACTTTCAAACTTCCTTGCCTTCATATACTCATCGTTAGCCATGTGAGGTACAAACCTTACTAATTCAGTAAAGTCACGATCATATTCTGCTACTGTTCGGTTGCCCTGTGTCAAGGTCTGAAATTCAGTGGCCTTGCGGTTTCGTACACTCAATGGAAAGTGTTTCTTGTAGAACAACTCCAAAAATCTGGTCCAGGTTAAGTCTGGATTCCTTTCTCGAACCATCAACCACCATCTGCGAGCGTCATCATCCAATGTGAAGGTTGCCAATGTCACCTTCTGAGTGTCAGTGCTAGGGAAGATCTCAAACAGCTTTTCCATTTCCAAAGCCCATGCCTCAGCCTTCATCGGCTCTATACCTCCAGAGAATCTCGGTGGTCTCATCTTCTTAAACTCCCTGATCAAAGCTATTGTGCCATCCCCATATAAGGCTGGCGATGGAGGGACTTGTGGCACTGGGGGAGGTGGAGGCGGAACTACATTTCGGCCATTTGTGCCTTTCGGCTTTGGTCAGTAGCACTTGTATATCTTTGTCTGGTTTGCCTCAACTCGCGGGCCAAACCTTCAAATAACCTTTCCAGTCGGTCCAATCTGTCTTCGGGCCTATCTCGGCCAAGTGGGGGTCTACCTCTCCTCATGATGCTATGAGTTTACAAAGTGTGACTTTTAAGTGAAACAAGCAAATAATCACATAGGCAAGTAACAAACAAACATGTCAAGACAATGCACACTTTGTTCACACAGCAAGCACTATGATGCAATCTTAACATCTTTCTAAGGGAAGTCCTATGCTCTCTAGGACTCAAGGTGTGTGAATAACGTATACTAAGGAACTTGTGCTCTGATACCACTCTGTCACGACCCCCAACCCCTAGTAGGATGGTGCGTGATGGCCGATGTCCGCGATTATCAAGGCCAACTTATCAAAATCCACACACACAGAGTACACATAGGGGCTTACAAAATGCGGAAGCAATAAATCGAATACAAATGGTCCATGAGAGTAGGTATGTAAATCAAATGAAAAGACATATGCAATATAGTCTTACATCCAAATTCAATAAATATCCAAATACAATTCACATCTTGATCAAAAGGCTTCTAAGCCGACATGTACAAAATACAGAATACAAGCCAAGAAGCATGATTTTCAAGATCTGTAGGTGAATACAAAATGCCGCCGTTAACACCAAATGCCGCAGTAGGAACAGCATTGCCGACAGGTATACAAAATAAGCCCGCCGTAACCAAGAATCCAAAAGGGGCTTGCAACAACATCTAGGGGTCACCGCCGTCCTGCTCATCACCTACATATATATATAGAGGGTGAGTATGAAAACTTCGATGAATGGTAATTGGTAATAAAGGTTTTGCATGAATAGTGCCGAAGTCTGTACAAAACAAAACATGTCAAAACCATCCAAGTATTAGCCGAGGTTCTATCAAGCAAAGCACATCAAAACTGTACCGAATCGAGGGATGAACCGTATTCATCTGTTAAGACTTACAAATTCCAGGGGATGCTCACTGACGTCGGCAAAACATAATCAAAAGCTGTCCGAACAAACAATACGTGCAGTAACCCATTAGTGGCAAAACAAGATTTGTACGATCCCTAATCGGTTTATACAAGATGGTCTTTGCGAAGTTTAGAGTCCTCCAGCCCAAGGGACTTGTGTTTCAAGGAAGGAACGTATCCCTTTACCCAAAATGCTGCGAAAGTTTAGAGTCCCCCAGGTAAGGGACTTTTATACTTAGTACTGCGAAAGTTTATAGTCCTCCAGTACAAGGGACTTTCAAGATACATCAAAACAAAATTCATACTTGATACATCGAAGTAGGCTAACCATTCATGCTTAACAAAATACTTTCATCAAAACAAGGCAAAACAAGATTTAGCAAAACGTTATAACATAGCTTTACTAGAAGCACCACTCACCTCGGTCTTCAGGTGTAGGCTCAAAGCAAGATCAAAGTCGACAATCACATAGCAAATCACACTCTCAAAAGCGAGCTTTATTTACACATAATGATCTCGGTACTACCGAATCCAAATCAATAACGAAAGCGAAACATGCTAAGTCAAGCTGGTCTTGCCCGAGGTCATGCCAAGGTCGCACCTCCTAGCGAGGTGTGGTCCTGCTGCCACATACAAGACGGAGTCGGAAACCCGAGTTTCCCTCGAAAATGCAAGGAACAAGAACGTCAAGGACATGCATGTTAGAACCATAACTCGTTTATTCAAAATCTGGGGTTTCATGTTAAGAGTTCAAAAACGTGGACTTAGGTACCCAACCAAGAAGAACATGCAAGAACAAACACAAGAACACAGTCCCTGGTCCAAACTTTCGGATCAAAAGGGGACTTTCATCAAGAACACGTGAATACCAACTTTCTCTTTCTAAAACAACTTCAAATCGATGCATGGCATACAAAACAAACTCAATCATGCAATGCAGCTAAATAACCAATAAGAGTGACCAAAGTAGAGCAAGAATCTAACCTCCAAACTCAAATCTAACGGCTGGATCTTCCAAGATCGAGCTCGAACTCCACTTCTCACTCTAGAACTCCTTCTTCTACCTTGAGAGCTTCTCTCTCTAAAAAGGAACAAAGATTGAGACCAAATGATTTGTTCTCTAGGTCATTTGTCTATACACACATCGACACGTGCGCCACCGGTTTGGCTCACCCAAAGGTGATCGGTCGACAAGACAAGTCTCGACAAAGCGTATTCAACACGCTAGCAAAACACATCGGCAAACAAGGACATCGGCTAAAGTCGAATCCTCTGCAAACCGGATAACAAAGACGTCGGCTAGGGAGGACGACACTTGACTAAGCTGTACCACACCTTGGCCTGGGTGTGCCACATCTCGGCCTAGGTCATACCTGCCCCCAAGTAAGGAGTACTAATGCAAAACATCTCGGCCTAGGCTCTAAGCACTTCGGCCCAAAGGGTGACATCGCGGCAAACATGCCGAGGTTAAGATAACGATCAACCAAGTGGTTCCAGACGGTTCTATGTACTAAGGCTCAAGAGTGAACAAAGCTCAAGGCGATCTCGGCCACAACTGAGCAAGGATCAACATCAAACAAGCAATACTTCAAACAAACCAAGGCAAAACAAGCTTTTTAATCATATCAAACAAAGACATTCATGAATGTATGCAAACATAACTATGGCAAAGATTAGGGTTGTTACAGACCAAGTCCAAATAAGGGAGATATGCGCATTTGAAGTTGGGCTTAAGAGCAGATTTTGTTGACCTAGCCCCAGACAACCTTTACTAAGGCCAAGTTTGGGTACTCCCCAAAAAGTTAAAAAGTCAAAAAGTTAATCAAAAAGTTAAAAAGTTAACACTATTCACCAAAAGTCAACAATTACGGCTGCACAACTCCCAATTCGAATTTTTCTCTACAAATCAATTTTTACAATTTTTTATTACACATTTTTCCATAAAAAGTCAAAAAGTTAACCCAAACATCTATATTTTCAACCTCAATTTTTTAGTCCAAAAAGAGAAAAAGTACACTTATTTAGGACACCCCAAACAACCCCTAAATTAGGCATATCTCTTTGTACACTTGGAATTTAAATGTGAGGCCACCACCATTGGAAAGTAGACTTCTAAGGCTTCAATTTGGACCCAAGAACCGCCTAAAACCAAGTCCATATGGGGGAGATATGCCCATTTGAAGTTGGATTTAAAAACAGATTTTGTTGACTCGGCCCAAAACAACAATAGCCCATTTTTTCTTTGCTTTGGTTCGGTTGGGACAACCCATTTACCTATTTTCTGAGCCATTCAAATGCGTCCACTCATCCTCCATTATACCTAATCATCCCCCATTGTCAAAAAGAGATTTTGTTTGCATTCATAAAAGAGTATCCCATGCAACCACCTTGAAAAATTTGCCCTCCTATCACACTCTTGTCTCCCACCTTGTCTCCCACCTTCTTTTTGACCTTTACTCTCCCTCATTGCCTATATAGAATGATCATATTGTAAGAGAGAAAAAGACCACGAAATTGAAGAGAAATGAGTGAGAAAAGAGTGAAAAAAAGAGAGAAAAATTGAGTTTTTGAGCCAAGAATATTCCTATCTTCCATATACACCCCATACCTTCCATAGCTACTGAAATTCCTCATTTCCATACACCAAAATCACTCCAAAAATTCTGATATAGCCAAAGATCAATTGCCTTGATCATAAGGAAGAGTTCAGTGATTGAAAGTGAGAAAAACTAGAGAGTTAGCCACTTTCTATACCACAAACTCTATAAACTCCATAATTTCAAATTGAGAATTTGAGAACACACTTCCTACACTTGAGGGTGATCAAGAGGAAGTTTGGAAATCAAAAAGTTCAATCTTTCTTTGGAATGTGAATTGTTAGTCTTTCATTTTCTTATATTTTATATCTTATATTTATTTTCATGCTTCTTATTTCATTGTGTTTTGTTATAATCTAAGTGGTTTGTTTATCTCATATTTATTTTCTTACTTTATATTTCATAGTGTGTTGTTATAATCCTAGTGGTTTGTTTAGCTCATAATTATTTATTTATTTTTATTCGCATGCTTTAATTTCATATTAGTTTTGTTGTAATCTTGCACGTTCTACCTCATATTTATTTTTTTTCCCGTATATTAGTCTCATATTAGTTCTGTTGTAATCTTGCATGTTCAATCTTATATTTGTTTTATTACTTTAGGTTTATGTTGTGAGTTTGCACTTTTTATTTTATTTTATATTTGTTTTCTTTTCCTTTTTTTTTAATCTAACCGGTAGTGGTTAGTTGAGCCACCTACATATTTTTTGTTTGTTCATTTTTTTGGTTTCGCAACAAGACAGGTTTTTCTTGGCCAAGTTGGCCGGCCGGCCTAGTTGGCCGGCCGGTTAGCTTCTTCCGAACAAGATGGCGTAATCTCCCAATATTGACTAATTTCGGTCGGCGGTTTTAAAGAACATGAAGCTTTTATTTTATTTATTTTTTATTTTAAGTATATTGTGAGGTTTTTATTTTGTTGTAATATTCTCCTCATCTCTCTCTAATTTGATTTGTAATTATTCTTTAAAATGTTGTAATAATTCCCCGCCCTGCTTCTTTCTATCCCGTTCTTTTACTTACTTTCTTTATTTGTACATAAACATCATATTTGTTTTTCATCATAGTTATGCTTTGCATCCATGTTTCATGCATCTTGATTCGGCTAAGTTTACATTTATAGATTTAATCAATTCCTATGTGATTATGTGCGCTACCTCATGTTCTTGAGATGATTCACATATCATATTTTAAAAGCCGAATCTTTAGTTGTATCTCATGAGTGAATTGCATTAGGATTTTGTATATAAGATCATGTATATTTTACTAACTTTGTTTTGTAGCTTGTTCGTGGGACGTCAAACATGTAAGTTTTTATGTTTTAGCATCCCGTTTGTGTGTGTTTTTCTTACTATGTCTAGCATTCTACCATGAGGCTATTTGCTTATGTGATATAACTCTATGAATGCCAGTGGATGGAGGTTATGTCGCTTAATTTGGAATGATGTTGATTTTTCGTGCTTATAAACTCAATTTATTTGGGTTGTACATCGTCAAAACTCTTTCAAAATGCATGATATCAAATTGTTCCAAAATGAATGGCATAGTCTATACTTGTATACTTCACATAGTAAATTTTAGGATTTTTTAACTAATCAGAACATGAACATATAAAGAAAATAAAAGTCATATCATGGTTTAGTAGAGGCCAATCTTTTGATCGGGTGAGCGGGGGTGCTCATTATTGACCTTTCCCTCTCATACCTAAGGTTCCGAGCTAAGCATCCTTCGTTACGACGAACAGTGGCCTTGGTACTGAGTCATGGGTTTCCTAATTTCCCAAAATATTAGGTGGCGACTCTAAGATCTGATGACGCAGTCCATTTTTGACAAAATTGCAATAAAACAGATTTTCACTAAAAGTTTCCAAATCTGGACTCTCATCTACGTTTCACATTGCACTTGTGAGACTAGATCAAAAAGATCTAGGGGGTCCGAACTGTTTAACGCGCGCGGGAACCCCCCGGGCATGTTACAGTTTCTGGCGACTCTGCTGGGGATTTATGAAACCTTGACTCGAACTCCATGATATGACTTTTATTTTCAATTATATGTTTATTGCATTACATGCATTGGTGCACTTAAAGTTCCTGTGTTGCCCAGATACTGGTGGGAGCACAGGCATACTTTTTGTGACACTACACCTATCTCTACGTTACTTTGGAGGCCTTGTGTTATAATCTTTTGAGATCTGAAAGTTCTCAGACTTTGAAGAGAGGCTAATATTGACTCTTCTGAGTTCCTAAGATCTTCATTGGTTATGACCCAAAGGACTCTTTGGTAATGTCACCTTGACTTTAACCCCTAGAGTAAAGCCAACCTTGTACATATAGTGAGCTCTAGTACCTTTCAAACTTAGGACATAATGCTTTTCCATTTCTAGGATGTATGATACCGCTTGTGTGAATAGTGAAACCCTAGATCATTCCAAGCTAGGATAGGATAACCTTACCCTCTTTAGGGGTGTTTGTTTTCTTTCCTGCTTTATATGCAATGTATTGGATCTATACAGGGGTTCTCAAATTCAAGTGAGTGGTTCAGGCATTTTAGTTTGTGGGGTTCAGTGTGTTTTTAGTGAGAGCATAATTGGAAGTTCCATTTTGTTTCTGTAATTGGAGAGTGACCACCTGTTGATTGCACGGGCTTTATTTTGAATGTTATCGATGGCCCACACTTTGACTGGCAATTTGAGAATGGTTTTATTCTGAGTTCTGAATTGAGTATTGAGTCTAAGTTTGACTCCACCAAGTTTGTAGAGTTAGAGTCAGGCTCAAGTCAGCCTAATGAGTCAGAGTCTGTTGATTTCGATAGTTCTAACCTAGACATTTCTGTCCTGTCTAGGTCATCTTTGTCATTTTCTTTTGAGTATGTTGTCAAAAGTCTGTTGTCATTGCTGAGTCATAGTCTCTTTTCAATAAATAGAAAAACAAAAAAACAAAATGCCATAGAGTCTGCCTACTTCTCTGTGCCTTAATTCATCGCATTGACCAAAGTTTTTCAAAACTTTTTCCAAAACTCTGATAAAAACGAAGAGAAAGAATTTCCTCGGGATTTGCAAATTTTGATCAACTGAGAGGAAGAGAAGTGTGCTAAGCCTTTGATGAATAAAATCATTTTTGTTAATGTGGATACTGAGAAGGATCCTGGCTTGGTCCAAATTGGTTCTATCTTATCTTCGTAAAAGTACGAGTGATTAGTCACTTTGTGAAAAGATTTCAAAAACTATTTTTGCGTGGTCCTACGAAGACATGCTTGGAATTAGTTATACAACATAGGATCCCTCTTGACTAGCGGTCCGACCTCCTTAGCTCCTTGGCTTTCAAACCTTGATTCGAAGTATTTAATGATCATTCAAAGTGTAAGGCTTGCATAGCCGAATTGGAAATTGCCCTTGAACTAGGGGCCATGATGTGATTCAAATGAAGACAGCCCTTAAACTAGGGGCAATAAGGTCGAATATGATTCAAATGGAAACAGCCCTTAAACTAGGGGCAATGATATGATTCAAATGGAGACAGCCCTTAAACTAGGGGCAATAAGGTCGAATGTGATTCAGATTTGAAACAGCCCTTGAACTAGAGGCAAAAGTGTGAGGCTTGCATAGCTGAAATAGAGGCAGCCCTTGAACTAGGGGCAATAAAGTATCACCCTTGAGAGGCTCGCTGGGTCGAAAACCCGGAAGGGCGACCCAAGCAAAAATTAGAGCACAAAAAAAAAAAAAAAAAATGAAAAGCTCGCATGGTTGAAAACCCGAAAGGGCGGCTTTGGCAAAAGTTAGAGCATAAAAGGAGAGTGTCAATACCCGAGTGAACCTTAGCCAAAACTATGTAAGGCCTGTGATTCAGATTGGAAACCGCCCTTGAACCAGGGACATAAAGGTCGGATGTGATTTAGATTTGAAGCAGCCCTTGAACTAGAGGCAAAAGGTTGGATGTGATCAAAGAGTTAAAATTGAATCGTTTCCCAATGAAGACCGCCTAAAAAGGCAAAACCCAGAATTTGAGAGAATGAATTTTATTATTGAAGGAAAGCCGAGTTCCTATCCACTACACTAGGGGCAACACTAGGGGTAAATTCGAACCCAATTAGCCTAGTCCCTACATCATCATATCTACTGGTCAAGTGTAGTGGTCGTTCTTATAGATGGCCTAGAGATTTCACACCCAATCAACATGGACAAGTTAAATTGAAAGTAACCCTTGAGAGGCTTACTAGGCTGAAAACCCGGAAGGGCGACCTAGGCAAAAATTAGAGTAGAAAAACAAAAAAAATAAAAACTCAAAAGAAAAAAAAAATGAAATGAACAAAATGAAAAAAAATCAAAATCAAAATAAAAAAATCAAAAGCTCGCAAGGTAAACCCGAAAGGGCGGCTTTGGTAAAAGTTAAAGCACAAAAGGAGAGTGTCAATACCTGAGTGAACCTTAGCCCGAACTACGATGGCCTGATTCCTATCTTTGGGATATGTAGGTAGCTTTATCTCGAAGTTCGGTCCTAATAAATTTTTAACTCATTCATCTCGTCCATGTTTGATTGGTATGTCTTTAGTCGACTTGGCTGTCCTGTCCGCGTTTGCTTGGTTTGTCTTCGTTCTACTCGGTTCAGTTGGTTCAATTCAACTTGGCTCCATTCTGTTCATTTCAGTTTGGTCCAGTTCTGCTCAGTTTCATTCAATTCGGATCGACTCGGTTCGGTTATCATCGTTACTACAACAGAACCAATTCGGGGTTATCTAGCTTGGGGCTATGCACCTCAATGATTGATTCCATGTTGGTTGGGTAGTGGCCATTTGCAAAAATAGGTTTTGATTTGAACGAAGCTGACTAATTTTTCTCGAAAATTGTTCCATTTTTGCAAAACTTAGACCATTCTTTGGATTTGAAAAGGGAAAATTTTTAGTGCTTACAGTTTAGCTTACATGATTTGAAACAGAAAATGGAATGAGTATGCTAATCTAACTCTCACGTTGATCAAAACATTTTTACAAAGAATCAAGAGAAAAAAAAAATGCAAGGCAATGAATTAGGGGCATAGTTGAGTAAGTGATTCTGTCTTCTCCCTCCGCTCGAGTCAACTCATCAGTGTATATAAGTGTGTATTCATACCGATCAGTGTATTTATACCAGTCAGGGTATTCATACTAGTTAGTGTATATAAGTGTGTTCCTTTTATACCAATCAGTGTATTTATACTTAGGGTATTCATACCAGTCAGCGTATAGAAGTGTGATTGGATTATTTTGGCTTCGTTTTTCTGGCGTTAAGTTAGTTTTATTTTTATTCAGGTCAGTATGGATTAATGTCCAATTCAGAATTCAAATTTCAATTATTCTCAAATTCAATCAAAACAAAATTATTTCAAACTCAAAGTGATATGCCAGTCACGCCGTTGATAAGCAAAAAAGAAACTGATTTTGTTACAGTCAGGGGATGATATCCCTGATTACAGAGACTCCAAAAACAAAAGAAAAAAAAGAGAGAGAGAAAATAGCAAGCCCAGAAAAGATATATCCGTATATATTTGTGTATATATCCGCCTCTGTCTGTGTATACGTCTGTATATGCATATGTGTATACCATATGTACATATATATGTGTGTATTTATATGTAAATATTTGTGTATTATCTTGGTTGTGTTTGCAATGAGTTCCTAGGAGACCAACTGCGACGGTGAAAACTAGAGTTCGAATGGCCGAGGCCTAGAACGCAAAAGGTTTGGGATTTCCGAGACTAAAGTCTGGTTTAAATACCCAGGGGTGTATCCCTGGCTTGAAATCTGTATGGTAGCCCCATAGGTTGAGGTAGCATGTATGCCTCAGTGCAGATCTTGAATCAACCTAGTTTGTCACCCCGTTGGAGAATAGGGAAAATTGTGTATCAAATACAATTAGGTGTGCCTGTCTGTTCATGCAACCCCTTCTCTCATTTGTGTGGTATGCACATTTGAATGCGATGCATTTTTCTCTCATTTATGTGGTATGCACATTTGAATACGATGCAACCCCTTCTCTCATTTGTGTGGTATGCACATTTGAATGCGATGCACTTTTCTTTCATTTGTGTGGTATGCACATTTGAATGTGATGCAACCCTTCTCTCATTTGTGTGGTATGCACATTTGAATGCGATGCACTTTTTTTCTCATTTGTGTGGTATGCACATTTGAATGCGATGCAACCCCCTCTCTCATTTGTGTGGTATGCACATTTGAATGCGATGCACTTTTCTCTTATTTGTATGGTATGCACATTTTGCGATGCAACCCCCTCTCTTATTTGTGTGGTATGCACATTTGAATGCGATGCAACCCTTTCTCTCATTTGTGTGGTATGCACATTTGAATGCGAGACAACCCCTTCTCTCATTTGTGTGGTATGCACATTTGAATGCAATGCACTTTTCTCTCATTTGTGTGGTATGCACATTTGAATGTGATGCAACCTCTTCTCTCATTTGTGTGGTATGCACATTTGAATGTGATGCACTTTTCTCTCATTTGTGTGGTATGCACATTTGAATGCGATGCAACCCCGTCTCTCATTTGTGTGGTATGCACATTTGAATGCGATGCAACCCCGTCTCTCATTTGTGTGGTATGCACATTTTAATGCGATACAACCCCCTCTCTCATTTGTGTGGTATGCACATTTGAATGCGATGCAACCCCTTCTCTCATTTGTGTGGTCTGCACATTTGAATGCGATGTAACCCCTTCTCTTATTTGTGTGGTATGTACATTTGTATGCGATGCACCCTCTTCTTTTGCAGTCTAGAAGACCTCAAATCCTTTAAAAGTGCAATTCCTTTGGTGTTTGTCATGCCCGAACAACTTCAGGTGGTCTGGTATAGCCACCTGCCTGTAATTGCAATGAGTTCCTAGGAGACCAACTGTAACGGTGGAAACTAAAGTTCGAATGGCGATGCCTAGAATGCTAAAGGTTCAGGATTTCCGAGACTAAAGTCTAGTTTAAATACCCAGGGGTGTATCCCCGACTTGAAATCTGTATGGCAGCCCCATAGGTTGAGGTAGCTTGTATGCGTCTCAATTCTGGATACTAAACCAACCTAGTCTGTCACCTCGTTGGAGAATAGGGAAAGTTGTGTATGAAATATAGTTAGATGTGGTTGTCTATTCACACCACCCCCTCTCTTATTTTTGTGGTATGCACATTTGAATGCGATGCACCCCCTTCTTTCATTTTTGTATGCAATGCACCCCCTGTTATGTTTCCTATCATTTGCACAAGGCTTGCCTCCCATGTTGCCATCTTCATATCTTTATCATCACTCCATGACATTGCATTGTATTGCATACATCATGAATTTTCAAACAACCGGCTTTGCGAAGCGTGTAAGTCCAACTTTCAAACTGCATTTTGAGCATGTCACTTGCATTCTGCCTCTGAACTACGCTGGTTTGATTTCTTGCAAAAGGATACGTAGGCAACCTTCGGGTTCAACCACTTGCATTACATCTTGTTTGTTTGCCTAAGTCTTACGGCCTTGTCAAAAGGGTCGTCTTTGGACTTTGACATTCACTCACGTCATGAAATGACTTTGAGCTCTATCAAAGAGGGGCAACTATAGACACCCCATTTTGACCGGCCCTAAGACTTGGGCGTTTTCTTTTGATTACCCGATGATGACAATTAAAATGTGTTTCTCACAAAATTCTCAGTAAAAAAGATGGAATTTAAGTTTTAATCCCAACCTTCACCCATTTTTTGGCCAAACTATTTTAAACCTTAAAACCCTCTTTTCAAAATATGTTTTTTTTAAATGTTTCTACAATGTCCCGAGGCTCCCATTTCGATTAAAATGTTGCACTTTTCAGTAAACCGAGTAAGGACAAAGTGGAAATAAATGGAAGGGATGTGAACTTTTTTGAAAAATATTTAAAAACATCTTCTTTATAGGTTTGGAGTTGAAGGAAATAGGAGGGGATGAAAGAAAACTGGTTTAGGAAAAGGATGAGTATCAAATCATTAAGAAGGAAATGAGCAGCCTTCACTAAATTAGGCATTTTTCTTTATACACTTAGAATTTAAATGTGAGGCCACCACCATTGGAAAGTAGACTTCTGGGGCTTCAATTTGGACCCAAGAACCACCTCAGACTAAGTCCAAATAAGGGAGATATGCCCATTTGAAGTTGGGCTTAAGAGCAGATTTTGTTGACCTAGCCCGAGACAGCCTTTACTAAATTAGGCATATCTTTTTGTACACTTGGAATTTAAATGTGAGGCCACCACCATTGGAAAGTAGACTTCTAGGGCTTTAATTTGGACCCAAGAACCGCCTAAAACCAAGTTCATATGGGGGAGATATGCCCATTTGAAGTTGGATTTAAAAATAGATTTTGTTGACTCGGCCCAAAACAACAATAGCCCATTTTTTCTTGGTTTTGATTTAGTTGGGACAACCCATTTACCTATTTTCTGAGCCATTCAAGTGCATCCACTCATCATCCATTATACCTAATCATCCCCCATTGTCAAAAAGAGGTTTTGTTTGCATTCATAAAGGAGTATCCCATGCAACTACCTTGAAAAATTTGCCCTCCTATCACACTCTTGTCTCCCACCTTGTCTCCCACCTTGTCTCCCACCTTCTTTTTGACCTTTACTCTCCTTCATTGCCTATATAGAATGATCATATTGTAAAAGAGAAAAAGACCACGAAATTGAAGAGAAATGAGTGAGAAAAGAGTGAAAAAAGAGAGAAAAATTGAGTTTTTGAGCCAAGAATATTCCTATCTTCCATATACACCTCATACCTTCCATAGCTACTAAAATTCCTCATTTCCATACACCAAAACCACTCCAAAAATTATGATATAGCCAAAGATCAATTGCCTTGATCATAAGGAAGAGTGTTTAGTAATTAAAAGTGAGAAAAACTAGAGAGTTAGCCACTTTCTATACCACAAACTCCATAAACTCCATAATTTCAAATTGAGGATTTGAGAACACACTTCCTACACTTGAGGGTGATCAAGAGGAAGTTTGGAAATCAAAAGGTTCAATCTTTCTTTGGAAGGTGAATTGTTAGTCTTTCATTTTCTTATATTTTATATCTTATATTTATTTTCATGCTTCTTATTTCATTGTGTTTTATTATAATCTAAGTGGTTTGTTTATCTCATATTTATTTTCTTACTTTATATTTCATAGTGTGTTGTTATAATTCTAGTGGTTTGTTTAGCTCATAATTATTTATTTATTTATTTATTTTCATTTGCATGCTTTAATTTCATATTAGTTTTGTTGTAATCTTGCATGTTCTACCTCATATTTATTTTTTTTTCGTGTATTAGTCTCATATTAGTTCTGTTATAATCTTGCATGTTCAATCTTATATTTGTTTTATTGCTTTAGGTTTATGTTGTGAGTTTGCACTTTTTATTTTATTTTATATTTGTTTTCTTTTCTTTTTTTTTAATCTAACCGGTAGTGGTTAGTTGAGCCACCTACATATTTTTTGTTTGTTCATTTTCTTGGTTTCGCAACAAGACAGGTTTTGCTTGGCCTAGTTGGCTGGCCGGTTAGCTTCTTCCGAACAAGATGGCGTAATCTCCCAATATTGACTAATTTCGGTCGGCGGTTTTAAAGAACATGAAGCTTTTATTTTATTTATTTTTTATTTTAAGTGTATTGTGAGGTTTTTATTTTGTTGTAATATTCTCCTCATCTCTCTCTAATTTGATTTGTAATTATTCTTTAAAATGTTGTAATAATTCCCTGCCCTGCTTTTTTCTATCCCGTTCTTTTACTTGCTTTCTTTATTTGTACATAAACATCATATTTGTTTTTCATCATAGTTATGCTTTGCATCCATGTTTCATGCATCTTGATTCGGCTAAGTTTGCATTTA
Organism: Camellia lanceoleosa; assembly: GCA_025200525.1. Lineage (NCBI taxonomy): Eukaryota > Viridiplantae > Streptophyta > Magnoliopsida > Ericales > Theaceae > Camellia > Camellia lanceoleosa. The sequence continues at coordinate 146,869,967 of CM045767.1, forward strand.
TGGATTTAATCAATTCCTATGTGATTATGTGCGCTACCTCATGTTCTTGAAATGATTCACATATCATATTTTAGAAGCCAAATCTTTAGTTGCATCTCATGAGTGAATTGCATTAGGATTTTGTATATAAAATCATGTATATTTTACTAACTTTGTTTTGTAGCTTGTTCGTGGAACGTCAAACATGTAAGTTTTTATGTTTTAGCATCCCGTTTGTGTGTGTTTTTCTTACTATATCTAGCATTCTACCATGAGGCTATTTGCTTATGTGATATAACTCTATGAATGCCAGTGGATGGAGGTTGTGTCGCTTAATTTGGAATGATGTTGATTTTTCGTGCTTGTAAACTCAATTTATTTGGGTTGTACATCGTCAAAACTCTTTCAAAATGCATGATATCAAATTGTTCCAAAATGAATGGTATAGTCTATACTTGTATACTTCACATAGTAAATTTTAGGATTTTTTAACTAATCAGAACATGAACATATAAAGAAAATAAAAGTCATATCATGGTTTAGTAGAGGCCGATCTTTTGATCGGGTGAGCGGGGGTGCTCATTATTGACCTTTCCCTCTCATACCTAAGGTTCCGAGCTAAGCATCCTTCGTTACGACGAACAGTGGCCTTGGTACTGAGTCATGGGTTTCCTAATTTCCCAAAATATTAGGTGGCGACTCTGAGATCTGATGACGCAGTTCATTTTTGACAAAATTGCAATAAAATGGATTTTCACTAAAAGTTTCCAAATCTGGACTCTCATGTACGTTTCACATTGCACTTGTGAGACTAGATCAAAGAGATCTCGGGGGTCCGAACTGTTTAACGGGCGCGGGTATCCCCCAGGCATGTTACAGTACCGAACCATTATAGGTTCACAAGCTGTGCTGCGAAATGTTTAATTCAACCCATTCCACAAGGCTTTTATTTTTTCTTTTCAATTTTCATCGTTACCAATAATATGTGTTAGTTCATTTCCAATTTGGCATGCAAAATTAATTTGGTTAGTTCGATTCATGGTTGGTCTTATTTTTTCTTTTTAATTTCCCGTCGTTATCAATAATATGTGTTAGTTCATTTTCAATTTGGCGTGCAAAATAAATTTGGTCACTTTGATTCATAGTTGGTGTTATGTTTCAATTTTGAAATACTTACCCATACCACAAGGCTATCACGTTGTCTTTTACTTTCTGTCCTTAACAAACATAGGTGTTAGTTTGTTTTAAAATTAATGTGCAGATTGAAATGTGGTTGGCCGATTCATGTGTGGTGTTCTGTTTTGATGTTGGATTACCTACCCATTCTACTAGGTTTTAACGTTCACTTTTAATTACCCTCATTACAAAACATATGTGGTAGTCCTGTTTCAATTTTACGTACAACACAAATTTTGCTAATTCGGTTGACGGTTGGTGTTATGTTTTTTATGCTCAATTTCATATCCATTCCGCAAGGCTATTATGGTTTCGTTTAATTTCCGTTGTTACCAATCATATGTGTCAGTTCGATTTCAAATTAAGGGGAAAAAAAAAAGTTGTATGTTTGCTGTTGGAATACATTTTTCATGAATTTGTAATAAATTATGTTTCATTTGCACATTTGACTTGTGCTATACCACCAAAATTGAAATAATCCCATACGTTGAACATCAATAATATCACCCACACAATTTGAACCGGTAAAAAAACAGTTCAGCGTCGCAATGCAAGAATGCGATGCTCAAATTTCTAATTTACCTTCTCCGTTACTAGCCACGTTTACAAGTTCGGGCACACTATTGCACATGAAGGGAATGTTATTCAAACGCAAACGGACCATTAAACATGGAGGAATGACACCCACTGCGGGAATTCAATAAAAATGTAACCTTACAGATGGTTAACAACTTACATGCGTTTGTGGGTTTGCCACATTCATGTCCAGCATTGAGAAACAATCAATAAAATTGCACACACAAGCTTACACCAATTACAACAAACTCATAACCAGGTTACAACTGCGTTCATAATCATGACTTCCATTACAAGTATAGTTCACACATTCCACATTACATACTCTCCAAACTATTGTCTTTGTTACGGATGTCAACCTGGATAAGTTCATGGACTGTGGCAAGTACTGTTTTGCATTTTTTACATCACAACAATCACATTGTGAAACAAATCCAAATAACCAAGCTGATTTGAACAAAGTTGATTTGAACAAATCCAAACAACTAAGCCAATTCAAACAAATCCAAATAACCAAGCTGATTCGAACAAATCCAAATAACCAAGCAAATAAACACAAACAAAGCTGATTCGAACAAATCCAAATCCACATAACCAAGCAAGCAAACAAACACGAACAAATCCAAATAACCAAGCAGATTCGAACAAATCCAAATAACCAAGCAAACAAACACGAACAAAGCTGATTCGAAGAGAAACAAATCCAAGTAACCAAAAACATTATCACAAAATAAATTGATTTTGCCGACAGGAAATTGACCATATAACCCAAACACATCGGACCGGTAACTCCAAAAATAACCACTAGTTCAAATTTAATATAAAGCAAATGTATCATCACAGCTTGTCTTATTAAACTGAAGGACAATTACCATGTCCACACAAAACAAAAAGGTCCAACACAAAATAGAACACAACGGTTCAACGCCAGTCACATTATTTGCATCCCATGTCTTTCAGCCCTTTCTGTGGGTCATTCACAAAAGCTTCCACCATAGTTGCACGTGCACTAATGCAAGTGGTACCTTCGATTGCCTTCCGGATCCCGACATGGTGTATATATTGCCACATTATGTAACAAACGATGATTGCACAATCAGGACTGCCGTGGATAGACATAACAAACACACAGTCAAAAGTAGGTCATCAACATTAGCAGCCAATGTAACGGGAAGAAAATTAGAAAACACAGATTACTTACGCATCTGCTCGCTGCTGTGGACAATCAGTAACTGCTTCTAGGACCATGTTCCCATCTTCGGTACAAACAATTGCATCCTCTGTGGCTGCCTGGCACATTCACCAAATGTAATCCAACACATTTTATTTCTGTTACATTAACCAACAACCAAGTCTCACACGCCTCCCAATTGACATATGCAAACACGACTTTATAGAAACTTAACAAAATTAGCCCTGTTACTGTAACAGTTTAGGGAAAAACATACCAACATTGATACTACATTGTAATGTATGTCTTCTGAACCAGTGCGTGACATAAGCGGATTGTAATGTTTCCATGACCCATCTTCTATATCGTATACCACCAACGTCCAGTGGCCTTTGTGGCATATAGGGAAATGTAAGTATCTACAACCAATGCATGCTCGGAAGTTTGCCCCAGGTATCGATCCCTTAACGTATCATTTACGTTCACCACCATATCTTGCGTTCCATGACATGCCCACAACTTCAAACAACAACAACATACCCTAATACCAAAATTACAACTCCAGTGTCAAAAAAAACACATACCAAACATATACCACTAAAAAAGTACGACTTCTCCGGGAAAACCACTCCTGCCGCAAGCACATTCTGTTTGCTCACCAAAAGCTCTGCGCAAGCGTCGACCACCTGTTACCAACCAGCTACACATTTAACCCAAATATTCACTACCCTAGCACTACAACATTAACAGATGCGACACAACAAGCGTTTGAAACAAGGTGCCACAGTGTACATATATAACGTATGTTCAGGGAATTCATGTAATTGTGAGATACTTACATTTCCCCTAGTTACAGAATGGCGGACTAAATTTTTTATGTCAGAAAAGTAAACAAACACATCTTTGTTACCACCGGTCCATATGACAGCACTGAAAAATGACCACACATTAGACGGAGATAACCACAGAACAAAATAATAAAAAACACAAAAAATAGTAAATCATGACTTACTCGTCTCCATCCCGCTCGTACGTTGTGCTAATTTTGCGTTTCACATCCTCCTTCACTAACTTCCACACTGTAAACCGATTATTCAGCCCATAACCCGACCTCTTCTTGTTATGCCCATCAATCTCGTTAACAACTTCAACTTCATCACACAAATCAATATTAAAATTAATACCACCCTCACTAACTACACACTGCCCCTCACTTCCATCCACCCGACGAAGGCCCCCTCAAAGCATAAGATACTCAAATTCCGGCAACTTCTTTTCTCGCCTCACATTCTCTTTGGTTTTCTTGACAAATGAGTTTTGTAAAGCAAATCCTACCGAGGCCTCAGCAACATTTCCCCCTACCATTTGCAATTCCTTTCGGTTCCCATCATCAGGAGCAGACGTTTCTGCCTGCAACACTTGCTCACTTGCCGATCCTATGTCTGTCCGATTTCCAATCCCAACACTGTCCCGACACACAGCCATTTGTGTAACATCATGGATCAATTCCTCTGTATTTTTCACATCGACAAAGGCAAATGAGTCTATCTCGTCCTCGGTGTCAACCCTACGTACACCTTCTCATGCAGGATTTGCATCCGAGGAAGCGAGTTTCTCTTTAAGGCCAGTAATGGTGCTCCTCAGATCACTAATAACACCTGCCATGCGTGCTATTTCATCATCTTTCACCTTCAGACAACTGTTGAACCCAACAAACAAATTCGAGGCTTGCTGCTCAAGTGCACTCGTTAGTTTTGAAACCTGCTCCTCTAACTTGGCAATAACAAAATCCTTACTTTTGTTCTCCGATTATAGAACAAAAATTGTTCGTTGTGCATCCTCAAGGATGGCTGCAACCGATGGCCCATCAGAATTTGTCATAAAACTGACTCTACCCTCTCCCATTTCAGCTACCCTTTTCAATCTACCCATTGGCTGTTCATCTGCCAATTGTGTCTTTACCTGCATTCCAGATGGGGCTCCTCTGGCAATCACATTCATAATGGGATTCCTTGCGTCTATTGTTTTCTCGTCTCTGTGTACATCATCAATCATGTCAATCTTGTCCACAAAGTCATTATCACTATCGTCCACCACAATATTCCCACTAAGCAATTGGTCCCTTTCGTACTCTGACACTTGTAGTCTACCCGGTAGCACCTGCTCGTACATTCCACAACCATAAAATTACACACAAACGCATAAACACTTCAAAAACCCACGCTAAATGTCACCATACATAAGGCGCAAAAGTGGGGGATTACCTCAAACTTGTCAACATCATCCAACGTCACACTCCGCATCCTCGCCAATAACGTGCCAACATTCAACTTCAGAAATCTGGGAAACACTCCGGGCCTGTTAGCCACCACCAACGTCGTGTGTTCACATAGGAAATACTTCATTACAAAAACAAAATACAAATATTACTGTGCATTTCATAACACAGTACACCCACATACAAAACCAAACCCAAATGTAACCAAACGTTGCACTTACTAGCAATACTACGACGCATCCAATAACTTATCCAGGTGTACGATGGAACTCTTTCACTGATCCTAGCAGCGCGCTCCATATCGCACCAATCCAATCATATAATTTCATTGAATCCAATTTATCTATAATACGAATTAATGTCCGGCTCACAGATTCGCCGGATGTCAAGAAGAACAATTTCACGCAGACATACAACGTTATCAACTTAATAGCGTCTTCAACGTCTCTCGCTGACGTGCCTCGCACTGCGTCACAGAAAAGGGTCTTCACAAGCTTCAAACTAATACGGCTCTTTGACCCAAATCTTCGCTGGATGAAGTCAGATGGTGGCCGAGGCCCGGGAGTCATCAGTAACGGCTGGCCACCACATTACAAGCCAAATATCAGTCTGATGTCGCTGTCCCTCAACATCAGCTTGCCATTCCCAATATGAAAACAACCAGTATCTGGCACGTACGTCTGTATCAGTTTAAACACTAACTCATCACATTTTCTAAAGTCGTGCGGCTTTAGATCATTCTCCAAAATGGCTTCAAAAATCAACCAGAATGGGGTCCTCCGCAGGTGGACACGATGGGCCTCTGTCAATCTTGATGTGGATACAATTTTCACGATCCTTGCAATGTTGGACCTATAATTTAATCATATTTTCTGAGGTTCGACAGTTGCAAGCACACTTCAGATTGGTTTCACTTGTTTGAACAATATACGCCCTTGAATCCTTGGATCAATCTTCTTTGACGGTGACCCAGGAACAACATAAATGCGATTTCTGTCTCTTGAACGTGTACGCAGGCTCGATGTCATCACACTTCCTGCATTACAAAACCAAACAAAAAACACTTCAAATTTTAGTCCACATTACATACATTCTGTAGGCACATCTAACTTAATTAACAAACATAATTACGTAAACACATATCATACGCCCCAACACATGCATTGTCACCTTCAATCACGAATGCCACTGTAGACGTCCCCGAAAGCATCCCGGGGAGGGTGCGACTCCCCTCCGTTCTGGTTCGCTTGCGGGTCTACTACAGTTTGAAGGACTCAAATGTCACGGTTCTTAATCTTGAACCAAAGAGTCCAAATCTGGCAAATCGTTTTGAAAACAGATTTTTTGAAAGAAGTGCCAAACATGGACTGCTTTGCCAGATACAGAGTCGCCACCTAAATATTTTATTTTTGGAAAATTTAGGAAACCCTGACTCGGTGCCAAAGGCCACGTGTCCGTCATCACCAAAGTTGCCTCGGCTCGAGAACTTGGGTACGATTGGGGAAGGTCACTTCGTGAGCACCCCCGCTCGCCCGGTCAAAGACCGGCCTCTACTAACCATGATATCTATTTTTGAAAACATTGTGTGTTCTTATTCCGGTTATTAGCCTAGATTTACTATGTGATGCGCACAACATACAAGTATAGACTGAGTCGCCTGAATTGGAACAAAACATTTCATGTTTGTTTGTTTGAAAATGGTTTGATGGTGCTACCCGCAGGTAGACTAAGACGTGGATTTGCCACCCTCAAGTGGGCTTAGAAAACATGATTTTGCCACTATCTAGTGGGCTTAAAACAAACATTTGATGAATTGTCTCACTCCAAGTAACCCAACCTCCACCCACAGGCATTCAAGGCAGTTATATCACATATGCAAATAGCCTCATGGCAAGCATGCTATCATGGCAACACTCACACGCATGCAAGGATGCTAAAGCATAAAACTTACCGAGTACTCCAAGCCAAAACAGAAGTTAATTAGAAATCATGCATGATCCTAACTATACAGAAATGCCTAATGCAACACATGCAAAGATGCAACTATAGCAGGCTCGGCTATTCTAAACATGGCATATGGAATGTTACAGCTAACATGTATTCAACTTGGAATTTGAAATACAAATGAAGTTAGTATGATGCGCCGAGCCCGGTGCATGTAAAACAGATGAATGAATGCAAACATGCTATCATACTATATGCTAATTGAAATATGCCCTAATCTAACCATCATAAGCAGGTAAATAAAAGGGAAGAAAGACGTAGGGTTGGAAGACATGCATCACACTCACCCACACTTATTACAATTATGCCCTCGCACAGAGGGTCCGAATAAATAATACAGTCCCGAATGAAAGAATAGTACAGTCCAAATAATGTACAAATTCCTAATTAATTTACAAATTAACTAAGAAAATAATAAAACTAGCATGCAAGCCAAGGACTGCCTTGACTTCGCTCCGGATGATGAAATGATGCATGTTCGGGTTGCCTTTGTGCGGAAATCCATGACGATGCCCCAATTAGCCTCTGTTTGCACCTGTTCTTGAAATGCGTGCCAAGCTCCGAAAAGTTACTGATTCCTTATTTTGCTGCAACAGAGAGCAGGAAAGGGGCATGGCAATGTATTTTCACAAATGTATGCATGTCTCGATCCTCGTGCCACCAATCACGCATATCGATGCATGATGGCCGAGGAGCCGAATTGCACAACTCAATATAAGATGAATGCACATGAAAACACAACAAGACCTAACTCCATCATGGATAATTCGGAGTGTCGGTGACTGGGGAATTGAGACACGTTCCGTCACTCGGAGTGCGAAGCGTACCTCGTTTCCCGTGCCTGGGCTAATTCCTATTCCGAACACAATGAAAATGAAATGATATGCATGAATGCAACTAATATACAACCTAGCATGCACAATGTTATAAAATGGCATACACGATGCACGAGGTGAGATGGCATGCACAATGCGCTAACATACACCCTAGCATACACAATGCTATGAAATGAAATGGCATACACAATGCAATAATGGGCTTACACCAACATGAGAGAGCCTCAGCCACACTCACATAGGAGGCCATCAGATGAAAACAAGACAACTCGAAATGCGTGCCCGCGTGCATGCAAACCGAGGACAGACCCTTAGGCACGGAATGCCACTCTAATGAGACATGGCAAGACATGGGATATGATATGTGAACATGCAAAAATCAGAGGCAATATAAGATGCAAAATAGCCCCGAAACCCGGTAAAATGGAACCCAATGCATGGAATGACCCCGAAACATGGATTTTGGTGCATGAAATGGCCTAAAGCTACATAATGCATGCATAATTTGAACATGAAGTGTAAGAGAAGAAGCAAGGCAGCCCCAAAATAAGAATTTTTACAGTACAAGGCATGGCCAAACAGTGGGTACAAACAGGGAAAAATTAGCATGCAAAAATGGCTCTGCGAGGGAGGCAATGAAGCAAGTGGTAGATGCAAAGCCCAAACAGAAAAAGACTCTTCTACAACACTGAAGAGGGACCAAAAATATGACCACTTACAGCTTATGGAAGCCCCCAAAACAGTATACAAACATGCTCAAAATGCAATGCAAGATTAAGGCTCAAAAGAGGCTATAACAGAAAGTATACCAAACATTCACCAAACAGCCAAAGACCCTTAATGAAATATGACAATGGGGTCAAAAAATGGCCACTTTCAGTTCTGATTATGGCCGAAAAAAAGAATCAAGGTAAGCTAACAAATCATGCAAAAATGGGGACCAAAGAGGGGTACAACGGAAAATGATACATGGAGGCCCCCAAAAGTGTTGAGCCCTTCTTCAATGTTGAAGAAGGGCTCAAAATAGGCCTATTTTTAGTTTACATCAGGCCCCAAAACAGATTACACCTAAGCCAAAAATACTACGCAAGATAATGGCATACAAGAAGGCATTGAAGCAAGTGCAACATGGGGGGCTCAAACAGTGTTGAGCCCTTAATGAAACATGGAATATGGCCAAAAAAAATGACATTTTCAGTTTTGTTCAGAGCTCAAAACAGCAAGAAAATAGGACTAAGCAATGGTACAAAATAAGGCCCAAAAAGAGGGGAAATGAACTTACCCTTGAAGACTACTCCTTGGATGCTTCTTGGCTTGAGAAATGATGCCTCCTAGCTGCTGGAAAGCTTCCCAAATTGCTGGAAATGGAGAAGTGGTGGTGGTGCTTGGTGGTGATGAAGAAAGGGTGTAGAACTTGGAAGATTTTTGAGGGTTTTGAGAGAGATAGAGGGAGATGTGCATGCAAGAGCTCAAAGGGATTTTTTGTAACCCTAAAACCAGAGCTGGGCAGCTGGTTATAAGGCCAAGAGAGGGGGAGAAAAGGAGGGAAAAAAAGGGAGGGAAATTGCTCCAAGTTTCCCTCCAAAAAAGTTTCCCCCGGATACAGGTTTTTGGGGGAAAACAGATATACAGCTGTAATGTACACACTGCAAGGATCATGGCCGACCAATTATCAAAGCTGCAGGTGGCCAGCCGGCCACCCCCCATGGCCGGCCGGCTAGGGGTCAAAAGGGTCAAGTTGATTTTCTGGCCGACCACCACAAAAAGGTGTCCTCCCAGGTGCCCTTAACACAACCTTGTGGTTCAAAACTGGCAACTATAAAACAGGAGAGAGAACAAGCCATTTTTAGGAGGGGTTCAAAAGGGTCAGGTGGAATTACTGGCCGACCACCAACTTTTAGTGTCCTCCCATGTGTCTACAACACAAATATGGGGTTTAGGTTTGAAGAAAATGGCCTTAGGGTGGTCAACATTGGCTTGGAAGTGAGAAAAACGGGCGTCGGAAGGTGCCGGAGGAATATAACTGGTTGCTGGAACAATTGCTGGCCTCCCGCCCTTCTACAGCCTTCCTAGTGATGAAACAGAGGTACCTGCCAAAAATGAACGAAAACCGATGCAAGATGAAGGTTCAGGTCGAAACGCAGCCGGGCCCCGAAACCGCCTCATATAATCGAAGTGGCATTCGACCACGAAGTGGGTTTCTCAGACCTCAGTGTCCCTTGAAAGGGAGTAAATAAGATGCATGCCAAAAACCGGAGCAATCGGAGATAGTTAGGCGGTCCCGAACCAAGGCACATGGCCTGACGGCTCCGAAAACCGGGAACCGAGCTCCGAAATGAGAAAAATGGCCCACGGCCACGAAATGTAGCCCACGGCCACTGAGAGATGGTCTACGGGACCTCTCCCTCCCCTCAGGAAGAAAAAAAGAGAAAACCGGGCCTGGTTCGCAAACCGAGGCAGAGTACAGAAAAGCCCAGAAGTCTAGAGGCAAGGCTCGCAGCCGCGACTCTGAAACTTCTAGACGAGTACAACATGCAACATCACCAAGCGCTCAACTGGTGACGTCTGAGTCTTAAGGTCGGTCAAAAATGGGGTGTCTACAGTTGCCCCTCTTTGACAGAACTCGAAAGTCACAAGTGACGGGAGTGAATGTCAAAGCCCAGAGACGACCCATTTTTGACAAGGCCGAAGACTTAGACAATCATACATGATATAAACAGAGATATGCCCGCAGGCAGGGGGCAAAATGCAAAGCGATATGCAAGAAGCCAAATGTAACTCGATGTTCATGCAAATGCAGCAAGCTGTAATGAAGCAAGTATTCGCAAATGGATGCAACAGTTTTAAGCAAGAATGCAAAGCAACAACTACATTTCATGTAGTTAGGAATGCAGAGAATTATTCAATTCTCGTCGCGTCTCACACGGAGAAGATACGATACCTGCACGATTCGTCTGGTCGCACCAGCTTCAAATGAACCGTACATACAATATCGTCCCTGCAAAAGAGAGAAATTCAACAAGCACAATATGCTAACAACATATATTCAATGCGATTCCGAAAGTTTGACACACGCAGTGCCGGTGGGTGAATGCATCGCAATGCGAAAAGGGAGCGTGCGTGACAACGCATGCTCAAGCACAGAGGTATGGCAATGTCAAGAAATGTGCATGACAATGCAAGTATGTTCATGAGAATGCAAGTTACGGGCATCACAATGCAGAACGATCATAAATCAGGGTACATGTTTGTCACGAAACAACGAGCACAGAAAACGCGCGTTTCAACGAGGGCGACTCGATTGCGGCCTCCGGTTCACTTCTCAGAGAGGTTACAACATGCTCAAGAATGATACACCTTGATTCTGATGAGTAATGATGAGACACATGTCAGGAGTTAAAGTTGAAGTTCCGGCAGAGCGGTTTCGCGACAGAAAGTGCACTTTTCTTGAACTTTTTCAGGTCCCGGGAACTCCAATCTTCCTCAAAATTTGCAGAGAGCTTGGGACCCACCTAGGGATCACTGCCGGCCAGTTATTTTCCCAAGGGGAGGCTCCCGGCCAGTTTTCAAAAAGAGAATGGCCGGCTAGCCAGAAAAGGTGGCCGGCCAGCCACCTGCCCAAATCCGTGGGCGATTTAGTCTTTTCACCCTCTTTTCTTTATATTCTCTCACCCAAACACTTTGAGCTCATAACCTCAGCCACGAAATCTTCTCCTCTTGCTCCCCAAACCATTTTCTTCCTCAGATCTGAGCTCTATACGCGTTTTCCAACGCCCCACGCAAGTTGTTTTCGTGAAAACTTCCCGTTTTAAGCACTTTGAACCGATTAAATTTTGATTTCAGGGCTTCTTTTCTCATTTTCACCACTCAAGGTAAGTTTGTCTCAACATTTGAAAGATTTTCTCGGGGGTTGACTTTTGTTGACTTTTCCATTTCCCGAGAGTTGACTTTTGTTGACTTTTTCCAATTTTGGCTCATTTTTGCTCATTTTTGCTTCTTTTGCAGATTTTCTGAAAATGGCGGTTCATTTTCCTCACGGTGGGGGTCCTCCGGATGCCGGGGATGATTTTGATGTCATAACACTGCCTCCGAGGGTTCGACCCTTCATGCCCGAGAGGTATGCCCCAGCAGTGCACGTACTTCCACGAGCTGTTTTCCGTCATTTCACTGACTTTGATGAGCGAGCATCCGGAGATCTGCTTCTGCGGGAGCCAGAGCATCACCTCTCTCACGAGGCACGAGAGGTATTTTACTTCATTTTTTGCATTTTTCGTGCATCCCGTGCTTTTGCCATGTTTGAGTACACAGTGTAGTCTATGTCATAGCATTTCGTTTGCATCTTGAACACACGGTTCAAACATTTGAATTTCTCAGCACATCAGCCTATGATTTAATTGTGAGCACGAGGCATATACTGATTGAGAATTGAACACACGGCCCAATACTTGAATTCTGATATGAACACACAGCCCATTCTTTGATTGTCGAACACACAGTTCATTGTTAAGGTGAACACACGGCACACACTGATTGAGAGTTGAACACGCGGCCCAAACATTTGATTTTCTGAACACACAGCCCAGATTGAAGCGAACATGCAGCCCACTGATTAAGAAATTTGAACACGCAGCCCAAATACCAATTTTCTGAACACGCAGCCCAGATTGAAGCGAACACTCAGCCCACTGACTTTGAAATTTGAACACGCAGCCCAAATACCAATTTTCTGAACACGCAGCCCACTGATTTTGAAATTTGAACACGCAGCCCAAATCAATTTCAACACGTAGCCTGTGTTAAAGTGAACACGCAATTAATCGATTTTGAAATTTGAACACGCAATTTAAATTGAATTTTTCAACACGCACTGTCAAAGTTAAAGTGAACACGCAGTTCACCGATTTTGAAATTTGAACAGGCAGCCCAAATCAATTTCAACACGCAATTCAAAGTTAAAGTGAACACGCAAAAAATCGATTTTGAAATTTGAACACACAGCTCAAATACCAAATTTCTGAACACGTAGCCCAGGTTAAAGTGAACACGCAGCCCACTAATTTTGAAATTTGAACACACAGCCCAAATACTGAATTTCTGAACACGCAGCCCAGGTTAAAGTGAACACGCAGCCCACTGATTTTGAAATTTGAACACACAAATTAAATCTGAATTTCAACACGCAGCCCAAAGTTAAAGTGAACACGCATTTCATCGATTTTGAAATTTGAACACGCAACCCAAATCAATTTGAACACGCAGCCCAGGTTAAAGTGAACACGCAACCCACTGATTTTGAAATTTGAACACGCAGCCCAAATACTGAATTTCTGAACACGCAGCCCAGGTTAAAGTGAACACGCAGCCCACTGATTTTGAAATTTGAACACGCAGCCCAAATACTGAATTTCTGAACACGCAGCCCAGGTTAAAGTGAACACGCAGCCCACTGAACACAACTCATTCAGTTCATTTGCACACAGATCATTCATTTCATTTGCACACAGCTCATTCATTTCATTTGCTGAAATATGTATTCATTCTGAATGCAGGTTGGTTCTCGCACAGTGCGGGGGTATGGCTCCACTGCAGCCAGAGATTGGTATGCTGAGCTCCCGGAGGCTGTCCGGGATTTAGTGGATTTGGCAGGGTTCAGAGCTTTCTGCGTTGGGCTATCGCGGTGTCCTGCGAGGAGGACACTGATGGCGACTTTGGTGGAGAGATGGTGGGACACCACCAACTCCTTTCATTTTTCCGCCACTGGGGATTTGACTATGACCCCACTGGATTTTGCTGTATTGACTGGCCTGGACGTAGGAGGTCGGCCCATTCCTTACGACGAGGACATGGGCGAATGGGAGGCCGCCTAGATACATTTGCTGGGGGCACGCCCGCCCGTTGATAGGGCTTCAGGGAGAGTCCGATACACTTGGTTCTCTTCCCATTTTCGGAAGGAGGGGATGGAGCTCGAGACTCCTGAGGAGGCAAAGCAATATGCCCGTGGCTTTCTGATGTTCCTCTTTGGGACTACTCTGTTCGCCGATAGGGGGAACATGGTGGGGCTATATCTGTTGAGCGCTCTAGTGGACCTATCACAAGTCAAGCGATACGACTGGGGTGGCGCCGGCTTGGCTACCCTTTACCGTTACATGAGCGCGACTTCCCGCGGGCAAGGAGATTTACTTGGTGGCTACTGGAGAGCCTGGGAGGTACTTTCTACCCTCTTGATTTATATTTCTGCTCCTCATTACTTGTACATTGCACACACAGTGCACTTTACACTCTGTATTTTGCCCTTAGCACTTTGTATTCACATTCTGCATTGTTCTCCATAGCTATGGGTCTATGTATACTTCCCGACATTAGGCCCCGAGATGGTGGTGGCGGGGCCCCTCATGACCCCGTACTCACTGGTATTTGAGGGCCAGCACCGGCCGAGACCCCGAGAGACTCTCTTTTATCTGCGGCAGTATTTCGACACTGTGCGGCCGACAGAGGTATTTCAGAATACTCAGTTCTTTTTGTTTTCATCTTTGATTTGTCCTGTACATTCCCGATCTCTGATTGGTTTATGCACCGGTTATCCGCAGATTACATGGCAGCCTTGGGCGCCTCTGGGTGACGGTCTCCGATTTCAGTATGCCGGAGGATCGGGCGCTTCCCAGTACAGGATCATATTCGAAGGACCAGTCGGTAGAGCATGGTTTCTAGGGAAGCGCTTCTTGCGCCAGGTATGGGGCTATGATTCTCAGGACCCTCCCGCAGCACCTCCGGTCGGTATGCGGACTGCTGATAGGCTCTCTGCTCGGGATGTTATTAGTGCTATGCTAGGCACTGATGCCTTGCTACATCTTGAGGAAGGGGATTATGCCACCTATCGCCACATATATCTGATGCCTCCTTTGACGGGAGTGCGCACTCCATCGATGAGGCCTGTTGATGTGCCATCTTCGAGCCAGGCTCGGGCTCCAGATATTCCTTCCAGCAGCAGAGCCGGTACATCTAGAGGTGGGGGTAGGCCGGTTCCCCCGATCCCTCCGACTCTTCATCATCCTGGGTGGCCAGACATGCCGACTGAGTTGATGGGGTGGCAGTATGGGACTACTTCTCCGATTCCGATCCCTATAGAGCCTCCGATGTCTGGTCATAGATATGTCAGTGACCCTGACTCACCACCAGTATGTTCCACCATTTTTCATTTATCACACAGACACTTTGGCAGTTGCTTATTTATTGATGACTTGAGCTTGTATCTGCAGCCACCCCGGGAGTACATGCATCAGGTGCTCGAGATGGTGGCCTCACTTGAGGGGATGGTCCTGCGTAGAGAGGCGCAGTTGTCTATCATGGGCTTCCAGGTACCCTTTAGTTTTCTGGTACTTATCATACTCCTGATGATATGCTGATTTTGAACATTCTACTGCATTGATAGGCTATTTGTGTAGAGCACATCTGACACACATCCCACTCACATACTGTACTCGCATCTGATTTTCATATTTGAACTGATGTGTTGAACTCTTCACTTTCAGATGCCTCCTGTATATGCTCCGCCACGGGCCGGGCCACCCGGGCCTTCTCAGGGAGGTCGATCGTCTGGACCTTTTCGAGGTGCTGGGCCATCTGGGCCCTTTCGAGGAGTTGGGCCATTCAGGCCTTTTCGAGGAGCTCGAGGAGGGTCCTCTCGCAGACGCAGGGCACATATTATAAAGGCGGAGCCTGACGAGGATGAGGAGGAGGAGGTTGCAGATCGCGAGTCGGAGACATCTGCTAAGGAGGGAGGCTCCGGTCATGGTTCCGGGAGTGGAGGCGAGGCTGAGGGGGATCCCAAGGATGACAGCTCCGACTTGGATGGTGATGGTGGTGTAGGGGCTGCTTCGCAGAAGAGGATGAGGGGGGCCTCTTATTCCCGTTCCCGAGGATATTGATGCTACTGTTTCCTGCTTTATTTTCCTTTTTGCTAGTAGTTTGTAGCACTTTGCATGTTGTTAGGCAGTTTTGTTTTCTGTAAAACTTGTACCTTTGTTTGTAAAAGGAAATATGATGGGGCGAAACAGAATTTTGAAAAAGTGTTATATTTTAAACTTTTAGCGTCGTATCGCATCATTTTGCACAAAAATGGGATCGAATGGAAATGTGCACTGTGTATTCACCGGGTCAGGTAATGAACCAACGCAACAAATCAAACAACTTGACTCACTAAGAAATAACAGAACCTTAGCAAGTTTACAACTCGATAAGCAAAATACAACAATGTTAACGACTCGATAAACAAGACTTAACAAAAATGCGAAAACAAAGAGTAACAACTTGAAACACAAAATACGACAGCTCGACAAAACTTACAATTCGATAAACAAAATGACATCTTGATAAGCAAAACAACAACTCGATAAGCAAAACTACAACTTGATAAGCAAAGCGTACTTCAGACGATCTGGGTGATGGAACGCATCCGAAACTGAGAGAAATGGAGGCCTTTGACATTCCCGATGCATCGAAATACCTCGAACTTCCTTTTGGAGGGCAAAACAGGACCAATGGCACACATCGGAGTATGGCCGGCCACGATTTGGAGTTGGCCGGCCAGCTTTTTGCATTTTGGAGAGCCATAGGTGGCCGGCCGGCCAGTTTTTGAGTCAAAGGTGGCCGGCCTGCTAGAATAGGTGGCCGGCCGGCCACTTTTCCTGCAACCCACAGAATTCTGACACTTGTCCTTCGAATAGTGTTTCGCTTCTTATAAAAGCTCCAACTTTGGAACTCATTCATTTCGTCACTGCTTTGCACAAAGAATGGAGGCGTTTCTCGTAGAAAATCTCACATCTTGGATCTCCTCTTTAGATGGCTCGGAAAAGTTGAATTTCCGAGGTTTCGGCTTGAATGCACTATTCCTCGAGCCGACTCATTGCACTTTCCTTTCCTCCATGCCGCGGCGAGGTTTTGGAACCCAGTGACGCACATCTTTAGCTTCGGAGGGCAAGAGATATGTCCCACTTTTGAAGATTTTCAAGTTTTGATGGAATCCGAGCGAGGTGAGGAAATCGTGCCCCAACTCAATTTTGGCTATACCCAAACCTTAGGGTGGATGTGCGGACTCAACGCGCATGATGCTCGATCCCTGATTTGTAACGGAATGTTGGACATCCCAAGCCTGATTTACCGGTTCTCTGATACTGGTGACCGCAGCGACCATCATTGTCAAGGCTTCCGGCGACACGTCCTCTGTTTATGCATGTTATCTCATTTTCTGTTTGCCTCAAGCTTTGGAGGATCCAACGTCCGTCTGATTGAAGTGGCTCGAGGCTTGAAAGAAGGAAAGAGTTGTATTGCCATGACATTGGCTGAGACACTGATGGGCTTGGATGCTTTCTATCGCCGGGAGACGACTAGATTCGCAGGGAGTCCACTACTGCTACAGGTAGGTTTCCCACTCAACCTCACATATGTATTTGCTCACATCTCTAGGCCCTCAGGCTCGGTTTTTCTCACAAAACCCTCTTCTTACTTTTCTCTCATCGCACATCTCTCTATTCTTTATTCTCTCATTTTTCATCCCTCCCCAGATATGGTTGATGGATAAATTACAAGTTGTGGACTCTTGCCCTGCTTACTCAGCCCGCGGCTATTTCTTTCGACAACGCCTAGTCGACGCCCTTGATGAGGGATGGTAGTTTGAATGGATGTGCAATTTGTCGGCAGATCGCATTGCGTGGCGCTGTCCTTGGCTTAATCTCCCGGCAATGAGCTACAGCATGTCTCGGCAGGTCGGGATTCGATTGATCGGCTTGACTCACTGCGTATTCTACTTTCCGTTCCGGTTCCTGCGTCAGTTCGGTCATGATCAGACTTGCCCACCAGAGGGGATTGAGTATCCGGCTGCTTTCTCGGTCTGAGGCGCACAGCTGGCTCGGCAAGCAGCAGCATGGGGAAATAGAGAGCTCCTGGCCCCCGCCCCTACCTTCAGTTGCATTTTGTCTGACGAATGCTGGGATTGGCTCAATGAGGAGGCCTGATCAGGCCCACTTGGCATCGAGGCTTCGACTAGCTCGGGAGGCGGGGACACTGACTTGACTATGCCCCATTTATTGCTTTATTAGTACTTTCAAGTTTTCAATATGAGGGTAATAAAAGCAACTTCAATTGTATGCAAGAGCGGAGAACTCGCTTTTGAAATCAATGAAATTGAAGGTTGTGGTAATCAAAATTTTCCGCTTTGGTCCAAATGGTCTTAGTTGTGAAAAGATTAATTTGAACAAAGTCAACTTTTATTAAAACTTTTCAAAACTATTTTCGATATGGATCGACTCGACACGCCGAGAGATCCTTTGAGATACACAACCCCGGATCCTAGCAACTGGAAAGTTGCCCCTAGTCTGAATGGTACCACAGCCCCTCCTGGCAACGGAAAGTTGCCCCTAGTCTGAATAACACTGTACCGGAGATTACGATGAATATTGATAGACAAAGATGACTGAGATAATCAATATGGACAAAGTTGATCGGGGAAAATGTTATGGTTGAACTTCAGAATGAAGCTGCCTACGTATCCCAAGGATGGGAATCAAGCCTTACGTAGTTCAGGCTTAGGTTCGCTCGGGTATTTTTACTCTCCTTTTGCGCTCTAACTTTTGCCAAGGCCGCCCTTTGCGGGTTTTCAACCTTGCGAGCTCAATTTTTATATTTTCAAATTTTTTGTGCTCTGAGTTTTGCCTAGGTCGCCCTTTCGGGTTTTCGGCCTAGCGAGCCTCTCAAGGGTAATATTTCTTTAACTTGTCCATGTTGATCGGTTGGGAAAACTCCAAGCCATCTAGATCTATCGTAACCACGTACCACCACTGCATTGACTTGATGATGTAGAGACCAGTCCTATTGGGTCTGAACTTGCCCCTTGGGTCGTGGATGGGAGTTCGGTTATCCTTGAGTACCAAATCTCCTTCTTTTAAATTCCTGGACTTAACCTTCTTGTTGAAAGCCCGGGCGATTCTGCGTTGATAACCTTGGACTTGGTACATGCTTTTCATTTCTTTCATCAAAAGCATGAGTTCTCAAATCGCTCACGCTAATCTGCCTCGGCTATTTGACATTCAGCCAATACTCGTAATGACGGAACCTCAATCTCAATAGGTAGAACGGCCTCCATCCCATAAACCAGTGAATACGGAGTCGCCCCGGTAGAAGTTCTGATTGAAGTTCGGTAGCCCCACAGAGCAAACGGCAGCTTATCTGGCCAGTCCCGGTAGGTTTCCACCATCTTCTGCAGTATGCGCTTGATATTCTTGTTGGCGGCCTCAACCGCTCCATTGGTTTGCGGCCGATAGGTAGATGACTTATGAAAAGCCACGTTGTATTTTTCCAACAAGTCTATCACTTCCTTCTTGAAGTGGGAACCATTGTCTGAAATTATCTCGTTAGGGACTCCGTAGCGACAGATGATGTTGTTCCTGATAAACTTTGCAACGTGCGAAGCCTTCAACACCGCGTAAGATTGGACCTCAACCCACTTCGTGAAGTAATCTATCGCTACAGGGATGAACTCATGCCCATTCGACCCCTTTGGCGTGACAGCCCCGATCACATCAATTTCCCAGACTGAAAATGGCCATGGTGAAGTCATATTGTACAGCTTCGTCGGCGGGATGTTCATACGATTTGCATGGATCTGACATTTGTGGCATCGCCGAACAAAACCGATACAATCCTCCTCCATGGTGGACCAGTAATAACCCTGTCTGAGGATTTTCCGTGCCAGCATTACCCCATTCATATGTGCTCCACATTCTCCTCCATGGATGGCTTCCATCAGGCGCTTTGACTCTTCTGCATCAACACACAGTTTATGCATTCCCAGATGACCTCTTCTATACAGCTTACCCCCACAGATGATGAACTGAACGGCCAATCTCCTTATTGCCCTTTTATCCTTGGCATTTACCCCTAGCGGGTATGTTTCTTTCTCTAAGAAATTCCAAATGTCGTAGTACCAGGGGTTTTCGTCCTGAACCTCATCTATAGCAGCAATCGACTCATAGGTTGGTGCAAATTTCTGATCAATGATGACTGGACGCATCCGGACTCCACGTGGGATGTCTATCATAGAAGATAGAGTTGCTAAAGAATCTGCGAACATGTTGTTCTCTCTTAGTAGATGAGTAAAACTTAGCTTCTCAAACCGAGGAATTAACAAATCCAAGGTCTGGTGATACATCATCATTTTTTCCTCTTTTACTTTCCAATCTCCTTTTGCTTGAGACACAACAAGGTTCGAGTCCCCAATGACATCCAAATTGCCTTGCCCCTAGTTCCGTGGTCTAGGCCGAGAATGCATGCCTCATATTCTGCTTCGTTGTTCGAGACTTTGAATCGGAGTTTGAAGGCTAGAGGAATATGGGAATTGTCGGATGCTATCAGCAATACTCCTATCCCATACCCGTACTGATTTGATGCTCCGTCGAAGTACATCGTCCAAGTTTCGTCGTCGATATGCAGAATTGCTTCATCTGGGAACAGGTATTCAACTACTTCATCCCCCTCAACCGGATGGTCGGCAAGGAACTCGCTCTCGCTTCTTCCTTTGATCGACTTATGGTGACATACTTCAAATCAAATTGAGAGCAAAGAACCAACGAGCTAGCCTACCCGTAAGTGCTGGTTTCTCGAAAAGATATTTGATGGGATCGAGACGTGAAACCAACATTACGGAGTGAGCTAACAGGTAGTGCCGCAGCTTCCTGGTAGCCCATACCAAAGCTAAGCAAGCCTTCTCCAACGGTGTATAGCGAGTTTCATACTCTAGCATCTTCTTGCTCAAATAGTAGATGGCTCTCTCCACCCTGTCTTCAGATTCTTGTGCAAGCATACAGCCCATCGTGGTCTCGATTACTGAAAGATACAATATCAACGGTTTCCCCGGTTCTGGTGGTGATAAAACGGGCGGGTTCTGTAGATACTCTTTGATTTGTTCGAACGCTGCTTGACATCGGCCGTCCCATTGGAACTTCTTGCCTTTCTTTAGGAGACCAAAAAGTAGTTCACAAGTCAAGGTTAATTTTGAGATAAACCGTCTTATGAATTGCACTTTACCCAGAAAGCCTCTCACCTCCTTTTCAGTCCTTGGTGGGGGCATTTCTAGGATGGCCTTGATCTTGGAAGGGTCGACTTCGATGCCCCTTTGTGTAATCAGAAACCCCAAAGATTTTTCCCCCAGAATAATCAATGTACATTTCTGAGGGTTTAGCCGCAACCGGAATTCCCTGATCCTTTGAAAAAACTTGTGCAAGGCGGTGTAATGGCCCTCTCTTTCCTTGGACTTGACAATCATGTCGTCCACGTACACCTCAACCTCCTTGTGGATCATATCATGTAATATTGTAGTCGCGGCCCGTTGATAAGTAGCTCCAGCATTCTTCAATCCAAACGGCATGACTCTATAGCAGTATGTTCCCCACGGGGTGGTGAATGCAGTTTTTTCCCTGTCTTCTGGTGCCATTACTATCTGGTTGTAGCCTAAGAAGCCATCCATAAATGAAAGCAATGCGTGCCCTGCTGTGAAATCTACCAACTCATCAATATGCGGTAAGGGAAAGTCGTCCTTCAGACTAGCTCTGTTCAAATCCCTGAAGTCCACGCATACTCGGATCCTGCCATCCTTCTTTGGCACTGGAACAATGTTGGCCAACCAAGTCGGGTATTCGGATACCAGCAGGAAGCCTGCGTCGATTTGCTTGGTGACCTCTTCTTTGATCCTAAGAGCCCAGTCTGGGCGAATCCTCCCGAAGTTTCGCTGATGTGTCGGCCTCGGGTCAAGGGGATCCGATGTCAGCAATCTCAGGATCGATTCCAGGCATGTCTTCGTAGGACCATGCGAAAACATCTTTGAAATCTTTTAACAAAGCGACTAAGCGCTCGCATTCCTCCGAAGACAGCGTGGACCCGATCTGGACCAGCCGTGGGTCTTCCTCAGTACCAATGTTCACGGTAGTGATTTCATCCATTAGGGGTTTAACAAATCTCTCCTGCTCCTGTTCAACTAATCGTTGCAAAACCGGAGGAACTTCGTCCTCGTCGTTTTCAAAATTTTGAAAGTATGAATTAATGCAATAAATTAAGGGCACAGAAAAGTACTCAGAAACCACAGTTGCTTGATTCTCATTAAGTTCATCCAAATCGTCCGATTCATTTACAACAGACTCAAATGAAAAGGAAAAAGACGACCTAGACAGGACTGTGGCGTCCGGGTTAACATCCTCAGGATCACCAGACTTAGACTCAGTCGAGCTGGAATCTGATTCCGACTCACAAGACTCGGTGGAATCAGATTCCGGCTCACTACCTGACCCGATGCTGTTGGACAAAAATCCCTCCTCGTATTGCCAAGTGAGAGAGGGTGCGATAGATGCATCCAAGATAGTTGCTGGTAGGCTCACGGCCGTTTCATCCCCAATCATGGAAACCTCAGAGTTATCCCCCAAGCACTTATGGTCGATCGAAGGATCTGAGAGTAGACATGCCAGATCTACCCCATTTCGGTTCAGCCCTCGAGTCCATCGCCTTTACTTTGTTCAACCTCACCGGTGGGTCTGCTCGCTCAGGCAACATCATCCCCGGATAGTTGCAGGTCGAAGAAGATCTCGAAACCGGGCACGCGCTTCTTCTTCGCGTTTATCCACGGTTCTGGGAAGCCGTAAAACGGAAAGTCCTTCCCCTCCCGGACGAAACGTCCGTTCAGGGTACCCTGAATGGGCCTGTGCATTAATTCAAAAGGCTTCCTAGCCTGCTTTGCTCTGGCTCTTCCGGCCATTTCCTTTCCCTTCCTTACCCAGTCCTCTTTGGCGGGCAGATAACCCAAACCAAAGGTATAAGGGTTATGTGGCACCTCGGCCAATGCTGCGACGCCTTTCCTGCCGCTCCTTCCTAATCCCATCCCGGGGATATGTTGTAGCTTGTTCATGAGGTAGACGGATTGGGCACTGACGTACACACCTTCATTCACAGCCATAATATTCTGCACTACCCGGGCTTCAGCCAAAGTAAACCCTGATATGAACACGTCCTCCATACCGTGCTCGATTTCTAGGACTGGTGTAGATACCTCCGGAGGTGGATGGATTGATGAATTTCCGAAAACAATGGCTACTCCCTTTCCACAGGGGTATTTCACCATTTGATGCAGAGTGGACGAGACGGCCTTTACCTGGTGCAACCACGGTCGCCCCAAAAGCAGGTTGAAAGTTGCGGGAACCTCCAAGACATGGAAATCTATCTCGTGTTGTCCAGGTCCAACCTCTGTCTGAATCTTGATAGTCCCCATCACCTCTCTGCTGGTGTTGTCGTAGGCTCTGATCACTTGAGTGGTCGGTGTGAAGTCCGCGGGCTTCAACACGATCGCATATGCCGTTCTGGCTGGACAGACATTGATGGTGGATCCGGTATCAACAAGTACCACCGGTATCCATTTGTCCCTACACTCCACGGAGATGTAAAGGGGTTTGTTGTGGTTTGTGGCCTCAGGCGGTAGTTCTTTGTCTGAAAAGGTTAATGCCGGGAAACCTCCTCCCGGAAAAACCAGCCCAACCAGCTGTTCTGGTGTAGTGTCTATAGAGAGTTTGGCCTTATCCATAGCAGATAGAACAGCCTGTCTGTGGACCCGCGACGCCATAAGCAGTCCCCAGATGGAGATGTCTGCTTGTATCTTCTTCAACTGCTTGAGCACAGCTTCTTCTTCAATCTGTTTCTCTCTCTATTTCTTAGCTTCCTTGTCTTTCCTAGATGCCTCTGGCTGGTCTAAGTGCGGGGGCTTGAAATACCGCCCGCTCCTTGTCATGTGGTCAACCTCCTCGAGGTACTAGGTGCTATCTGGTTGGTCGCCTGCCCAATCTTCATCTGTGTGGGCAAAACATAAATCGTCATCTTCCCACCACATCCCGTTAGTATCCAAAAGGCACCTATCTGGCTCCGGCATGATTGTACTCTCAGCACCTTCAACCCATATGCTCACAGCATTTTCTGTTCTTGTGCCCACAGCACTTCCGGCCCCTTCATGGGCTTTTGCCTTTCTGATTCTCTCGGAATCCCAAAACTCCTCTTGTCTCGATCACACATCCGCAGCTTTGTTGTTCCACTTTCTCTGCATCCACAATGCTTAAGTCCCGATCGAAATTCTTTGTACCGGCGCTCTCCAGCAATATCTCCCGACTCTCGACCCTTCTGCCCATAGTTGATACCCCTGCCCCTGCCAGGCTCTGTTTCGGTTGAAATTCCACGATATCCGGTTGATCATCCAGCCACCCGGTAACACCTGCCAACTCCTCATATTCAAACCAGTTGATTGCAGCATCCCCTGATCCTTGGTCGTTGAAGAACTGGAGATTGGCAAAGTCCTCCTCCACAGCTGTCAGATCATCCGCTCCTTGTTCAAGTCTATCCTCGTGAATCGCACACAGCTCTGCCCTCTCTGGCAATCCCACACTTGGCTCAGACTGGCCCACTGATAAGATGTACTCACTTGGATCGTAGGCTTTTCCAGCAAGATTCCTAGACTGCTCAAACCCTGAATCAGCCATTCCGCTCTCCTCTGAAACCTGCCTTGCCCCGTCTTCGGTGGTCACCACCATTGGCTTAGGTTGGACTGTGGAGTTGTCCATCATGCACAAAGAGTCGGTGCAATCAGGAAGGATCACCTCCGGCTTAGATAGGTGGGAAGGAGTGATATAGATACTGGGATCGTAAAATACGACCCCAGTCTAGATAAGATTGACTCTTTTAGGAGGTGGAGTTTGGTTGTGTGTAGGGAGTGGGTTGGTTATGACGTTAGGTCTATCTGGTGGTAAAATTATATTCTTGTCAACGAGGTCCTGAATTTCGTGACGCAGCCTGTAACATTGGTCTGTATCATGACCGTGCTGCTGGTGATATGCACAGTACTTGGCTGGATTGTGAGAGGGGGGAAGTGGATTGGGTAGTGGCCTCGGCTCCAGGGGTTTTAGATGCCCCTTTCGGATTAGAACTCCGAGAGCCTTGGACAAAGGCATGTACAGTGGGGTGAAGGTTCTTTGGCCCCGGGGTTGGAATCTGTTGTTTTGGGTGTTACTTCCGGATGCACCGGAGAAGGGTGTGGCAGCCATGGGTTTAGGAATGGGAGAGGGAATGGTGGTGACCATACTGACCTCCGAAGCTCTTGTATTTGCAGCGCCACTCGGGCCTGCGTTATTGTTGCGGTTAAATGTCCTCCGGGGTTGCTCCCGGTCCTGGTCAATCAGACCCTGCTTTATCGCATCCTCGATTTGTACCCCCATCTCGTGTAGATCTGAAAAGATGGGGAAGGGAAGTACAGTCATCTTCTGCATGAGTTTTGGTTGGAGATTGCGCACAATCATTCTGATCTGGTCTTTGTCAGTGGGCCTCAAAGTCATCATCGATGCCTTCGCCCTCCATCGAGTTACAAAATCTGAGAAAGTTTCCTTGGCCTCTTGCCTCGTTGTTTCGAGATCACGAGTTGTAATCTCGATCTGGGTATTATACGAGTACTGTACAACAAAGGCCTCAGCCATTTCATCCCAACTTCTTTTGACATCGTCCTCCAGCTTCGCATACCAGATTGTGGCTACACCTGACAAGGTTCGGCCGAATAGTGAAAGTTTTTGTGGTCTGGTCAGGCCCATTGGCCGCAGTATATCTGAAAATAACCGGAGGTGGACCATGGGGTCCCTGCATCCATCGAAGCAATCGATCTGGGGCATTTTGAATCTGTCCGACAATGTCACGGCCACATCGGTATATCCGTCTTCAATATCCGGAATAGCCTTCACCCCTTGGGATTTCTTGAAAAGCTTCTCAAGCTTACTCAGTTTCAGCGCTGTGTGGTCTATCTCGAACTCGAAGGGAGAGTCCGGATGGTTGGGTGTATGGGTCTTGGACAGTTGAGGCGGAAGCGGGGGCGGAGCCAGCCCCGTTGGAAGGTCCGTGTCCTCCTGAATATTCTGAACATTGGGTAAGGTGTTCTGGGTGTTCGGTAGGGTATTCTGAACAATAGGTGTCTGCTCGGGTAATGGAGCCCCTGGCGGAGGAGGGACTGAATGTGAGGCTGACGCTGCATTCTGCTGTTGCAGCCTAGTAATGAGCTCGGCCTGTTGGCCGATGATTGTGGCCTGTTGTTTGGAGAACTCCGCCTGGCGGACAGCATCCTCCTGCATTTGCCTCATGCTCTCGTGCATTTGGCGCACCGTTTCCTCTATTCCGACCATATTCTGTTGGTCCTGCTAACTAACCGGTAAGTGTATCTCTATGGCGGAAACCGAAACCTCAACCGGACTGTTCACTACTGGGGTAGACCTCTGCCCTGATGATCTCTGCTTAGACGGACTACGCTTTCTCGGCCTTCTCCTAACAACTGGGGGTAATGAGTGGAACACTGGATGTCCGTCAACCAGATCCTCAGATCGAGTGAGCCGACGACCTCTTGTCCAAAGTGCTTGGGGAATATCTACTGGTTCGGAAGCAATTGTGCTAAAAACCTGCCCCTAGCAAAAGATAAATAAAGCGAAAAGGAAATAAATAACCAGATAAACGGGCAGCATAACAGCTTAAAATAAATACACAACACACAGTCGGGCATAACAACACACAGTCGATAAGCTAAATACACTGTCCTCAAACACTGATCAATATCCCTGAATCACTGTCCCCAAAACTGAATCCTGATACCCGCAGATAACTGATTCTCAAATAACTGGCTGATGCCCGCAGGCGTGATGCCCAAACTTATAAACCGATGCCCGCAGGCCTGATGCCCAAACTTATAAACCGATGCCCGCAGGCCTGATGCCCAAACTTATGAACTGATACATGCATTCCCTGTAGAGACGCACTCTAACAAGCACATAACAGATAAGTGAGAGCCAAAACACTCCTATGTTGGGGTTGGGTTTCCCTGTCCTATTTTGTCAGGAACTAGGGTTTCACTACGCACACAGTGGTTTCAAACAACCTATAAACGGGTAAGCAACCTGTCCTAGTTTAGAATGGTCGCTACGGATCCGAATATGCACTAGGTTGAATGGTCAAAAAAAGGGTGCCCCGGTAAAATCGGGGTTTGTGTTCCCATGCTGTTAGAGCCCAGAGCCGATCAGCCTTATGGTCATGCCTTGACAAGACAAGCCTCCGGCAAATCGTTTGGGAATGGCATATGGCAAACACGATGTCTTAGGCGCACCAATGCAAATGCAATGCAAAAAAACACACAAGTGTAATCAAAACCAGATATCATGAATTCGAGTCAAGTTCTCCAAACTCCCCAGCGGAGTCGCCAGAAACTGTAGACGTCCCCGAACGCATCCCGGGGAGGGTGCGACTCCCCCCCGTTCTGGTTCGCTTGCGGGTCTACTACAGTTCGAAGGACTCAAATGTCACGGTTCTTAATCTTGAACCAAAGAGTCCAAATCCGGCAAATCGTTTTGAAAACAAATTTTTTGAAAGAAATACCAAACATGGATTGCTTTGCCAGACACAGAGTCGCCACCTAAATATTTTATTTTTGGGAAATTTAGGAAACCCTGACTCGGTGCCAAAGCCCACGTGTCCGTCATCACCAAAGTTGCCTCGGCTCGGGAACTTGGGTACGATTGGGGAAGGTCACTTCGTGAGCACCCCCGCTCGCCCGGTCAAAGACCGGCCTCTACTAACCATGATATCTATTTTTGAAAACATTGTGTGTTCTTATTCCGGTTATTAGCCTAGATTTACTATGTGATGCGCACAACATACAAGTATAGACTGAGTCGCCTGAATTGGAACAAAACATTTCATGTTTGTTTGTTTGAAAATGGTTTGATGGTGCTACCCGCAGGTAGGCTAAGACGTGGATTTGCCACCCTCAGGTGGGCTTAGAAAACATGATTTTGCCACTATCTAGTGGGCTTAAAACAAACATTTGATGAATTGTCTCACTCCAAGTAACCCAACCTCCACCCACAGGCATTCAAGGCAGTTATATCACATAAGCAAATAGCCTCATGGCAAGCATGCTATCATGACAACACTCACACGCATGCAAGGATGCTAAAGCATAAAACTTACCGAGTACTCCAAGCCAAAACAGAAGCTAATTAGAAATCATGCATGATCCTAACTATACAGAAATGCCTAATGCAACACATGCAAAGATGCAACTATAGCAGGCTCGGCTATTCTAAACATGGCATATGGAATGTTACAGCTAACATGTATTCAACTTGGAATTTGAAATACAAATGCAGTTAGTATGATGCGCCGAGCCCGGTGCATGTAAAACAAATGAATGAATGCAAACATGCTATCATACTGTATGCTAATTGAAATATGCCCTAATCTAACCATCATAAGCAGGTAAATAAAAGGGAAGAAAGACGTAGGGTTGGAAGACATGCATCACACTCACCCATACTTATTACAATTATGCCCTCGCGCAGAGGGTCCGAATAAATAATACAGTCCCGAATGAAAGAATAGTACAGTCCAAATAATGTACAAATTCCTAATTAATTTACAAATTAACTAAGAAAATAATAAAACTGGCATGCAAGCCAAGGACTGCCTTGACTCTGCTCCGGATGATGGAATGATGCATGTTCGGGTTGCCTTTGTGCGGAAATCCATGACGATGCCCCAATTAGCCTCTGTTTGCACCTGTTCTTGAAATGCGTGCCAAGCTCTGAAAAGTTGCTGATTCTTCATTTTGCTGCAACAGAGAGCAGGAAAGGGGCATGGCAATGTATTTTCACAAATGTATGCATGCCTCGATCCTCGTGCCACCAATCACGCATATCGATGCATGATGGCCGAGGAGCCGAATTGCACAACTCAATATAAGATGAATGCACATGAAAACACAACAAGACCTAACTCCATCATGGATAATCCATTAATCGGTGGTGGGGAATTGAGACACGTTCGTCACTTTCGAGTCTGGCGTACCTCGTTCCGTGCAGGCTAATTCCTATTCCGAACACAATGAAAATGAAATGATATGCATGAATGCAACTAATATACAACCTAGCATGCACAATGTTATGAAATGGCATACACGATGCACGAGGTGAGATGGCATGCACAATGCGCTAACATACACCCTAGCATACACAATGCTATGAAATGAAATGGCATACACAATGCAATAATGGGCTTACACCAACATGAGAGAGCCTCAGCCACACTCACATAGGAGGCCATCAGATGAAAACAAGACAACTTCGAAATCGTGCGCGTGTACCAGGAGCGGGACCTCGAAATGCCACTCTAATGAGACATGGCAAGACATGGGATATGATATGTGAACATGCAAAAATCAGAGGCAATATAAGATGCAAAACAGCCCCGAAACCCGGTAAAATGGAACCCGATGCATGGAATGATCCCGAAACATGGATTTTGGTGCATGAAATGGCCTAAAGCTATATAATGCATGCATAATTTGAACATGAAGTGTAAAATAAGAAGCAAGGCAGCCACAAACTAAGCATTTTTACAGTACAAATCATGGCCAAACAGTGGGTACAAACAGGGAAAAATTAGCATGCAAAAATGGCTCCGCAAGGGAGGCAATGAAGCAAGTGGTAGATGCAAAGCCCAAACAGAAAAAGACTCTTCTACAACACTAAAGAGGGACCAAAAATATGACCACTTACAGCTTATGAAAGCCCCAAAAACAGTATAAAAACATGCTCAAAATGCAATGCAAGATTAAGGCTCAAAAGAGGCTATAACACAAAGTATACCAAACATTCACCAAACAGCCAAAGACCCTTAATGAAATATGACAAGGGGGTCAAAAAATGGCCACTTTCAGTTCTTATTATGGCCTAAAAGCAGAAGCAAGGTAAGCTAACAAATCATGCAAAAATGGGGACCCAAGAGGGGTACAATTGAAAATGATACATGGAGGCCCCCAACAGTGTTGAGCCCTTATTCAATGTTGAAGAAGGGCTCAAAATAGTCCTATTTTCAGTTTACATCAGGCCCCAAAACAGATTACACCTAAGCCAAAAATACTACGCAAGATAATGGCATACAAGAAGGCATTGAAGCAAGTGCAACATGGGGGGCTCAAACAGTGTTGAGCCCTTAATGAAACATGGAATATGGCTCAAACAAATGACATTTTCAGTTTTGGTCAGAGCTCAAAACAGCAAGAAAATAGGGCTAAGCAATGGTACAAAATAAGGCCCAAAAAGAGGGGAAATGAACTTACCCTTGAAGACTACTCCTTGGATGCTTCTTGGCTTGAGAAATGCTACCTCCTAGCTTCTGGAAAGCTTCCCAAATTGCTGGAAATGGAGTAGTGGTGGTGGTGCTTGGTGGTGATGAAGAAAGGGTGTAGAACTTGGAAGATTTTTGAGGGTTTTGAGAGAGATGGAGAGAGATGTGCATGCAAGAGCTCAAAGGGATTTTTTGTAACCCTAAAACCAGAGCTGGGCAGCTGGTTATAAGGCCAAGAGAGGGGGAGAAAAGGAGGGAAAAAAAGGGAGGGAAATTGCTCCAAGTTTCCCTCCAAAAAGTTCCCTGACATGTGTTTTTGGGGGGGAAACAGATATACAGCTGTAATGTACACACTGCAAGGATCATGGCCGGCCAATTATCAAAGTCAGTGGCGGCCGGCCACCCCCCATGGCCGACCGGCTAGGGGTCAAAAGGGTCAAGTTGATTTTCTGGCTGACCACCACAAAAAGGTGTCCTCTCAGGTACCCTCAACACAACCCTGTGGTTCAAAACTGGCAACTATAAAACAGGAGAGAGAACAAGCCACTTTTAGGAGGGGTTCAAAAGGGTCAGGTGGAATTACTGGCCGACCACCAACTTTTAGTGTCCTCCCATGTGTCTACAACACAAATATGGGGTTTAGGTTTGAAGAAAATGGCCTTAGGGTGGTCAACATTGGCTTGGAAGTGAGAAAAACGGGCGTCGGAAGGCGCCGGAGGAATATAACTGGTTTCTGGAACAATTGCTGGCCTCCCGCCCTTCTACGGCCTTCCTGGTGATGAAACAGAGGTACCTTCCAAAAATGAACGAAAACCGATGCAAGATGAAGGTTCCGGGGCCGAAACACGCAGTTCGGGGCCCCGAAAACTGCCTGTTAAGCACCGAAAGTGGCATTCGACCACGAAGTGGGTTTCTCAGACCTCAGTGTCCCTCGAAAGGGAGTAAATAAGATGCATGCCAAAAACCGGAGCAATCGGAGATAGTTAGGTGGTCCCGAACCGAGGCACACGGCCTCCAAAAACCGGGAACCGAGCTCCGAAATGGGAAAAATGGCCTACGGCCACGAAATGTAGCCCACGGCCACTGAGATATGGTCTACGGGACCTCTCCCTCCCCTCAGGAAGAAAAATAGAGAAAACCGAGCCTGGTTCGCAAACCGAGGCAGAGTACAGAAAAGCCCGGAAGTTCAGAGGCAAGGCTCGCAGCCGCGACTCTGAAACTTCTGGACGAGTACAACATGCAACATCACCAAGCGCTCAACTGGTGACGTTTGAGTCTTAAGGTCGGTCAAAAATGGGGTATCTACACATTCACTCACAGCCACGCCAGGACACTCCACAATACTACTTCAACATAGATACAATAACCAGAACGCACCTCACTTCCCCACACCCCACAAAACCAACTTACATACCGACAACAAAGTAAACACACATACAGTACAAACCACAACACCATTACATGACAACATGGCATATGCGTGCACGCACATCCAACTAACTACCACATTCCGTTCTTAATGCATAAAGCAAAACAACAACACAAACACACATTCACAAATAAATATGAACAAAGAAACGTCTACGCGTATTAACATCACATCACCAAGACCACCACACTCCCACACCACGAAAACACATGCCACTTCAAACCCCTGCTCCCAAAACACACACTTTCTCCTCTCAACAAATTCCACCACCCCACAGCGACAACCCATACACACACTCCCCTCCATGTAACCATATCCCACACCCCATACACCTACACTACACCCACCAAACAAAAAACCCAATACCCAAAAACACTAGTAACACAGGCAAAATTCTTGTAATATTAAACAACAACACATCATCATTTCCAAAACCCCATCACCACCAACACTTACACACCAGACACTAAACATGTAAAATATTGCATGACAACACATTCAAAACTAACACTGTTCACAAAATCGAAATGACATATGTGGACACTTACTGCGGCGCGAAGTCGTCATCGGATTTGGATTGGCAAATCTTGAATGCAATACTAGACACACGTATTAATCTCGCCCACTACACCAACCCTCGCCACTCAACTACCACGTCACTTTTGACGCTACAGATTCAATTGGAATTTGGGGTTATTGGGTTGTTATACACTTCCATGCTTGTGCATTTTCATTGCATATCTACATCGCCAAATATGGGATCCAATCACGGTAATAGCGTGATTTACAACAAATCAAAACCCTCTCCTTTCCATTCCGCCATAGATTTCGTAACCCTAACGATCGAACACCATTCTACAACCTGTACTACATGTGGTTGATGACTTTTCCCAAATGTAGATTGCTGCAATATGGGATCAGCCCCTCACAAATTGCCTTCCAAAACCCTAATTACCAGAAGCACGTGCAGTACTTCAGTTTTTCGAACACCAACACTTTCAAATGTGGGAAGGGGGAACTAAATCAATGAATGTGTTATAACTAAATGTGGGCCACATTCCAAATGTGGGTCAGCCCAAATCACAAAAACACTACAGTGCGTTTTTTCATAACGTTTCATCTACACTAATCAATGAACCATAAATTCCCAAAACAAAATACCCATTTCATAAGGACAAAATCGTAAAACAAAACAAAATAGGACCTCTGTGTGTTCAAATTAAAATATGGGACTGATTAGTTTCTAATTCCACATTATGGGATTTATGGGTCAACATATATATAATTTATATAGGGTATATATAATATTCCCATCTTAAAAAAAAAGTTATATATAATGTATAAATAAAAACATATACAAGTATACAAGCATAATTTATAAAAACAAGTACATATACAAGTATAATTTATAAAAACGTAAATAAATATATATGCATACATATTACATGTAATCTATATAATTTGAGAAGAGAAGGAAGATCAAAGAGAGAGAGAGAGAGGAGTCGTAAAGCCCAACAAAGAGGGAGAGAGATGTTGCGAACCACTTGCGAAGAGAGAGAGAGGTCATGATCAAATTCGCGTTTCTCTCACATCAAACTCGTGATTCTTCTACGAATCTGAGTCAAAAGAGCAAAATTACGCTTCTGGGGAAGAATCGTAAGCAACTTGAATGAATCCTGCTACTAAGTTTTAACCTTTAAAGCGATGTGTTTCACAAAACAGGGATTTGAGGAATAAATTTAAAATAACTTGTATGTGGTAAAAAATGATTTAAAAGAACTCAAATTTGGCAAAAAAACAATTTCTGCTCTTCCCTCATTTTCAATCTCCTGAAATGAGGATAGTTGAGTTGTTTCAAACACAATAATTGATTTAAGTTTGCATCTTTCATTTCTACATTTGCCATCAACACACTGCCTTCAAATGTGAATGCACTAGTCTAACATTGGCAAGTCAGAGACGCCTGTTCAAAAAATCACACACAACATATGGTGAGACTATCCAATATTTAAATATAACAGATAAATAAAGATCAGATAACCTTTGTTAGTTGAGTAAAATCAACCATTCAATCAGGCTCCAAACTTCAGATATTGCAATTTGTTACATGTAGATATGCGTTTAAATGTACTTAATGTGACATTTCTACCATATGTCCTAGACTAGTCCGATTGCTCCTAAGCTATCAAATCTCCTTTTGTCAATAGGTCATTTGACCGATTGTATTGTTGCATGGCTGATGATGATGATACATAATAATGCAGGAAACGCCACAAACTAATGGTGCCATCTTGTAAAGTTCTTGATGCGTGAATTTTTATTCTTTTTTTTTTTTTTGGTTGCTTGTATAATTATTTATGGTAAAGAATGTTTTGCAAGAAGTAGAATGTGTGCTTGTGAACTTTTGTTTGATAGAGAACTAATGTTACTCTGGTAAGTTGTTCCGATTTGATTAAGAAAGGCTTAGGTTTCAGTCTTAATATCCTAATTTGGTAAGTTGTTCCGGTTTGATTAAGAAAGGCGTAGGTTTGAGTCTTAATATCTTAATTGCTTCATATGTGAAACTAGTGGATGGTCACACTATTATAAAAGAAGGAAAAAAAAAAGAAAGAGGGAATCAATATTTAGTGCCACAGTGCTTCAAAAGGTTGTACCCAAAAAAACAAAAAATAGTGCTTCAAAAAGTTGATATTTATTTTTGAAAAAATTATTAGGTACTCTTGGAGTAATATTTTACATTATTCATCAATTGACACTTTCATATTGAATCAAAATCCTCAACTATGATTTTCTCTAAGGATCTTACTATGATAATTCGAACAAATTTAAAGTGGAAGAAAAATGTCAATAATTTTGGGGTGTTCAATTTAGAAAAAAAAAAATTTGATCTCATTTTGATTTGGGTAATTGTATGACAAGAAAATCATGATAGATGACGAAGAAAAAGTTCATTATAGACCACAAAAAAGAAGAAAAAAAAAGATTGAATTTATTATTTTTTTTAATAATTATCATTGATAATTTTATTTAGTTTTTATTTTTTTATTTTACTTTTTAAGTTCATCTAATCCTGTAAAATCTAAAAATAAAAAAATTAATAAAAATGCAAAAAAAAAAATTTTTTTTAAATGTAACAAAAGCCAACATAAAAATTACTCAAAAGATACTTCGCCTTGCTCATGCTAGTGGCAAAGAGAAGGAAACGTAGAAAGAGAGAAAAAGAAGATGAGAAAAAATTGATGTCCACATTGCAATACGGACGGCCAAATTAATCACTGACGCTATGTTTGATTGAGAAATTTGAGAAGAAATTTAGAAATAAAAAGAAAAAATATAGGTGAAATAAAAATAAAATATACCTATATTTTACCTATTTCACACACATTTTTTCTTTCTATTTCCAAATCTCTTCCCAAATCTCCCAACCAAACATAGCATAAAGCTATCAAAATCAATTTTCTCACAATTTCATCCATTCAGCATCTTTGATTTTTATCAATTTAAATTTGACAAAATTTGATGAAAATAAAATCCAATCATTTTATCAAATTTGTATTAAATAAAATATTCACAAACTATTTCATTAAATCAAGTATGAACCAAATATTTCACCACATTTTAACATCTCTTTTTTCACTTAAATTTGATAAAAATTTTAAAAGATGAAGGATTGAAAATAATTTTTTCTTTTTTTCATTGGTTAAAAGATATTTTTAAAATAAATTAAGTATTTTAAAAAGATTAGACAAAAATTTTAATTTTCATTATTAAAGTCAAATCAAGCTTTTGGTCTAAATTTTTGAATAAATTTAATAAAAAATAAGAGAGAAATTATAAAGACAATGAGGAGTGGAATATAATTTTTTGTTGTAATTTTTTTGCACAGAAAAAAATTGAAACCTCATTTATTTATAATTATTTTTATTTTTAATATTTATAGTGATTTGTAATTTATCGAAAGAAAAAGAAAAAGAAAAAGGTGAAAGGTTACCAATGCGCATAATGTTATGTTTGTAAAGGAAAAGAAAAAGATTTAAAAAAAAAACAAAATGATGGGTAACACAAGTGACTGGAATACTGTCCCAACATGATGGGTCCTCCAGTCAACACCGTGTAGAGCCCAACATGGAAAAAATGAAAAACCCCATAACCAAATGTAATTTGGTTGGTGCCAAAGTGCTTTCAAAAAAGAAAAAAAAAAAAAAAAACCTTCAATAATGGAAGTTTCTAGAGGTCTAAAAGGATTTTTCTTAGGAAAGAGCAAGAGTCACAGTGTGTTTAGTTTTAATTTTTTTAAAGCTAAGTTTTTTTATTTTTTATATTTTTTATTTTTAGTGAATATTTTTAAAATTTTAAGTATTTTTTGTATTTTTTTAGATATACCTTATTTAGACTATCTCCAATGGTCATCAAATCTATTATTAAATTTAAATTTGATCAAAAAAAATCACTTTTTGTGCTCCAATGGTTCATCAAATTTGGTATCAAATTCATAATTTTACTTTTCTTTCATCAGACTATGGATGTTTTGTGCCTTTCATCAAATCATTGTTCATTGTCGTTATATTTTTGCCATCAGATGACCCTCTGGATGACTACCTCAAGGTAAAATTTTGTGAAAATTTTGCACTAGCTGGTCGTCTGCCTGATCGATCGGTGGTTTGATGAAAAGCCAAATCCCTCCATTGGAACATGTGATATCAAAGAGAGTTTTTACTCAAATTTGGTGAAAAAATTGATGCACCATTGGAGATGCTCTTAGATGTATCAAAATAATAAAATATTTATGAAAATTATTTTTAAAAATTAATAAATACACAAAAATAAAAATAAAAATATACTAAATTTTTGTTTTTCTTTATTTTATATTTTTGATATTTAGTGAATTTTTTAAATATTTTTTTCACAAATATTAAACTTTTTAAGTGTATTTATGTTAAGTATATCTAAAAAAAAAATTTAAAAAACCTTAAAATATTATAAAAAAATTAGTGAAAACAAAAAAAATACAAGAAACGAAAAAGTAAAATTTTTTAAAAAGTGAATTCTGAAAATAATAACCAAACAAAGTAACTGTGAGTGTAACAAAGGTGTGTACATTTTTTGTTTTTTTTATCATAGAATGATATATTTAAAATAATTGTGTGTGGGTGTGGAGTGAGCAAATTATAAATTTTTTAATATATGAATCGAGAGAAATGTACTTTGAGAATAAATGTTATGTGTAATTAGAATTTTTCTGTAAACCCAAACCTTATGGCATTGACTTGTTTTGAAAAGTTAGTTAAAAATTAATTTTTTAATTTTTTTTTTTAAATCTATAAAAAAAAGTAACAAAGATTGTGGGGACATGTTTTTTGGGTAGTCCATGTGACTGAGGTTGTTAGCCGAGGTACCACGTGGGTGGACCATGGTGCCGAGATATGGTGCGGTAATACCGGAATCTGAGATCTTTGGATAGAAGACTAGAGTCCTAGATGACAGCAAGCTACCTATTTGGATAGAGATGAGACTCTTGAGGGAGTTCATCTTAATCTGAATAGTGTGAGTTATGATAAATGTTATCTTTATAAAGGATAAAGTCCTATGAAGTAAGACTTCTAGGGGAAGTAAGACTTCTAGGGGAAGTTAGACACTGATCATTATAAAAGTAAGACACTCTCGTGAGTTTAAGGGATGCTTTATTTGAGATACTTTTATGCTTTCATTATTGAAGTTTAAGTACTTATATTGATATCTGTGAGAGATAAGATTACTGACTTGATCGTTGTAGTGCCCCCGGGTGGACGAACCACCGCAGTATTCTTATCTTCTTGTTGGCAAGTGTTCGGGCTTAATCTATTTTGCGGTACTCTCCACCTGAGTTCCCCGTTTGGTTGTGTGGTCAGAAATTAACACCCATAATTTGGCTCCGTCTGTGGAAACTTTGTTAGAATAGATGGCCATCATCGTACAAAATCAACATGTCGGCAACGACTAGTTTAGTGAAGATGAAAAATGTGTGGACATTAACGGAATTATGAACCTTCCAGGAGGGATGCAAAAACAGGGGGCATGAGCGCTCCCAAGGAAATGACTTTCAAGTATAGAAGGATCGGCCTAAGTAAGCAAATCCCAGATTCCAAATCTCAGATCCTAGATCCAAGAGGACAAGATCTCGGCCTAGATGATTAAGTCCAAGAAGACAAGAGCTCAACCAAAGTGAGCAGATCCCGGATTCCAGATCCCAGTAGACAAGATCTCAGCCTAGATAAGTAGGTCCAAGAAGACAAGAGCTCAGCCTAAGTAAGTAGATCCCAGATTCCAGATCCCGGATCCTAGATCCCTGAAGACAAGAGCTCAGCCTAAGCAAGCAAATCCCATATTCCAGATCCCGGATCCCAAATCCTAGAAGACAAGATCTCGGCCTAAATGATTAGGTCCGAAAAGGCAAGAGCTCAGCTGTCACGACCCAAACCCGCCCCTATAGGTTTAGCGACGTAATCGGCCAGTAACCCGTGGATTACCTACGGCCTCCAAACAGATTAACAAATATTAAGGGGCTGCGGAAGCAGTAATGTAAAGTAAACAAGGTCCTATGAGCTGTGATGACATACATGGGACAGAAAATTCAAAACTTATTTATATACATAATCATGCTAGTCAGATACACCCGTAGGTACAAAATATTTACATCAAACACTCCCAAGATCCGACATTACAAAACACAACCATCAACTAGCATGAAGTACAAAACTGCGCAAACATCAGGCTTCAAGCGGAACCTCCTCGGGAGGCGCAACAGGTGGCTTGACCAAAACAAAACGAGACGGAGGGCCATCAACTCTGGCCAGGGTCTTGTGCCGGCTCACCTACATATATATAATAAACTGTGAGCGAAAGCCCAGCGAATAATAACAGAGTAAAGGGGTTTAATGAATGATGTCCATCACAGAGTTAGAAATCATAGTTTATATCAGAAACACAGTCTTATCAAAAATAGAGTCTTATGCATATTCAGATTCCAAAACAGAAACAGATTCAGATACATGCTCAAATTTATATTCATATTCATACTCACATTCATACTTTGCTTAAGGTCATACA
Organism: Camellia lanceoleosa; assembly: GCA_025200525.1. Taxonomy (NCBI): domain Eukaryota; kingdom Viridiplantae; phylum Streptophyta; class Magnoliopsida; order Ericales; family Theaceae; genus Camellia; species Camellia lanceoleosa. Next base: position 146,908,726 of record CM045767.1, read on the forward strand.
TAGTACACCCATTAGCTAACAGATCCATCGGCCACGGTATTATCACCCCCGGGCAGGGGCCATCGGCCACGGTATTATCACCCCCGGGCGAGGGCCATCGGCCACGGTATTGTTACCCCCGGGCGAGGGCCATCGGCCACAGTATTGTTACCCCCGGGTGAGGGCCATATGAGCTAAGGGTGCCACAAATACTTTTCAGAAAACTGGACATTCATTCATTCATTTCCAACATATCATAGCTTTTCAAGAATCAATCATTTCGTATCATAGTATATTGAAAATACGTAACATTGAACATAACTTTACAAAGTTATTACTCACAGTGGGTGTTGATACAAGGAGACGAAGTCAAAGGATCAACAGACTGCGGCTCGTGACCTACATAACACATTACGGGTACACACTTTGAAACATGCGCTCCAATTGTACAAAACTCACATCCATGATTCTAAGTGTGTATCTAACCCCTTACCCTTAGTATGGAGTCTTAAGCATGGCCTAGGAATGCCTAGGGTGGAATGTGGGTGTAAAAATGTCTTAGAAAACATTTTTCAAAAGTTGCTGAAAATAGGAGCCTCGCTCGAGCGAGCCTTCATTCGCTCGAGCGAGCTTCCAAAATCAAAGGCTTCGCTCGAACGAGACTTCCTTCGCCGGCGGTTCGATGAAACAAGAAAATATCGATGCTGATTTTTTCCGTGCGATGGTCGCTCGATGCTCGCTCGAACGAGCTTGCAAAATCAAAAGGGCTCGCTCGAGCGAGAAATCCTTCGCTCGAGCGAGGAAGCCAAATCTGGAATTTCCAGATTTGTCTCCCAAGTTCGAACCAAGCATTCTACAACCCAAAACTCAACCTCTTGGGCCCAAAATCTGGAAAAACACTTTAAACTCATAGTATATCAAGTTTCAAAAGTCAATTTGTAAAATCATGGGCCAAGAGTGAGTCAATTTGAGCACCATTTACAAACCCATTTTCAAGAACAAAATGTAATCCCACATGCATGAATTCAAATGCATTTCAAAGCTTCAAATCATGATCCTTGGCATCATTAAACCCAGAATTTTGATGAATTCATGAACTCTAACAAAAATAAAGATATGCATGCCAAATTGGGATGAAAACAACCTCAAATGGCAAGAGTACAAACATGCATGCATGATATACTACCCAATCCACCATGTATGAACCAATTTCTAGCTCTAGTCACCAATTTATCATGAACCAAGCAAGAAGTGATCTCAAACCTACAATTAAAAGGATAATCTCCTACCTTAAACCTTGAATTCAAAGTGTGCCACCACCAAGTGTCGTTATCTTCCAATTCTTCTAAGTTTCCAAGTTAAATCTTGAGCTAAGACCCAATTTCTACAATTCACCCTCTCACCCACGTTTTCTCTCTTGTTGAGGCTCAAAATGTGTAATGAAATGCAAGAGGGGTGAGGTAGTGGAGTAAAACAATAGCCTATAGGTGGTGTTTGGCCCAAATTAAATATACGGCATTATTTTAATCGTATTTAATCGCTCCAAACCGAATTTTAATTAAACCCGCCATAAAATCACATAAAATCTAACTAGTCTAAAACACTAATCAATTTCGGAATCGGGCGCCGATCAGGCTTCCAATTTGCAGTTTAAAGTTTAAAACACGAACAGATATTCCGACACTGAACAGATAAAACACATAATTCATGCAATACACATGCAAATTAATTCCAGATTTCCTCTTAATCATTACTAGGCATAATTATGTTCTAATTAGCGTTAATCAGGGTTGGGGTTATTACATCAGCCTAAGTGAGCAAATCTCGAATTCCAGATCCTGAATCCCAGATCCAAGAGGACAAGATCTCGGTCTAGATGATTAGGTCCAAGAAGACAAGAGCTTAGCCTAAGTGAGCAGATCAAGGATTCCAGATCCCGGATCCCAAATCCTAGAAGACAAGATCTTGGCCTAGATGATTACATCTAAGAAGACAAGAGCTCAGTCTAAGTGAGCAGATCCTGGATTTCAGATCTTGGATCCCAGATCCCAAATCCTAGAAGACAAGATCTCGGCCTAGATGATTAGATCCGAGAAGACAAGAGCTCAGCCTAAGTGAGCAGATCCCGAATTCTAAATCCCGGATCCCAGATCTAAGAGGACAAGACCTCGACCTAGATGATTAGGTCCAAGAAGACAAGAGCTCAGCCTAAGTGAGCAAATCTCGGATTCCAGATCCTAGAAGACAAGATCTCGGCCTAGATGATTAGGTCTGAGAAGACAAGAGCTCAGCCTAAGTGAGCAGATCCTGGAAAACAAGATCTCGGCCTAGATGAGTAGGTCCGAAAAAACAAGAGCTCAACCTAAGTGAGTAGATCATGGATTCCAGATCCGGATCCTAGATCCTAGAAAACAAAATCTCGGCCTAGATGCTTAAGTCTGAGAAGACAATAGCTCAGCCTAAGTAAGCAGATCTCGGATCCCAGATCCTAGAAGACTAGATCTCGGCCTAGATGAGTAGGTCCGAGAAGACAAGAGCTCAACCTAAATGAGAAGATCCCAGATCTTAGAAGACAAAAAAAAAGCACACAAGATCAGACTGAAGTTGGCCAGGTTCTGCTTGTCGGCAGAAGGCCATCTGTACAGAAGGACTTTTACTGGACCTCTGTTGCGATGTGTGCATCCTTCCTAAGTTGAAGACTTTGTACACGAGATCCATGCAGGGAGTAGATCCCTTGCCCACAAAGCTATATCATAGGGATTCTAGTGACCCTACATGAAAAGGATGCCGAAGCCTATGTAAAAAAGCGTGAAAATGTTGTTGGATTTATGATTGTGCGATAAGACCGAAATGTCTTATGGCAATGTTCATATGGTGAACATGACGAGTAACTTAGACTTATCATATGATAGAGTTGAATTATACTTGTATATGATAGAGTTGAACTAAGTTGGCGATATTTCTGAATGAAACATGACGAATAACGTAGACTTATTATATGACAGAGTGGAATTATACTTGCATATAATGGAGTTGAACTAAGTTGGCGATGTTTCTGAATGAAACATGACGAATAACTTAGACTTATTATATGGCAGAGTTGAATTATACTTGCATATAATAGAGTTGAACTAAGTTGGCGACGTTTCTGAATGAAACATGACGAATAACTTAGACTTATTATAAGGTAGAGCTGAATTATACTTGCATATAATAAAGTTGAACTATGTTGGCGATGTTTTTGAATGAAACATGACGAATAACTTAGACTCATTATATGGCATAATTGAATTATACTTGCATATAATAGAGTTGAATTAACTTGGACTTGCCATATCGGCAGAGTCAAACTCAGAATAGAACTAACTTCATTAGCAGAGAAACCAAGGTTGAAAGACCTCGGGAAGCCTTTGTTTGAATCTGACTTCGGTAAAAGACCATAGTCACATGCTTAATGTGAACTTAAGTGGAACTTAAGCTCACATTAGGGGGCAAGGAGCTAGAGTGATGAACAAACTTAAGAGTTTGACACTTGTTGAAATTTTCAGAAATGGGCATAAAACTTGTTGAAATTTCGGAGAAATTTACAAGTTGAAGTTAGCCGATGAATAAAGTATCTGAGGTACATGTTACCCAAGGTGACCAACTAGGTTGTCAAAACTTGGAAATGGTGAAGTCTTAATAGAAGATAGCGTATGGAGGTAAAAAAGCAATAGCACTTGTAAAAATATTTTTATTTTTAAAGTGTTAGCCGAAGTATGAAAATGGTTAGTTGAGGCAAACAGTCAAGGTTTATTCGAGGTATTGTATCCCGGAGTTATTATACAGTTAAGGTACACTTTGAAGAAATGCAAAAATATTCTCAGTTTGGAAGCATCAAAAGCATGAAAGAAAGCAACAAACATGTATAGAAGAAAAGAAGGCATACATTCAACACTTGGAAGATAATATAAGACTAGCATTCAGAAAAGAAACTTGTTCAGATACAAAAAGACACTTCGGCTTGGCATAAGAGATTACTTGTTCATCTACAAAGACAAAAGGGGCACATCGGCCAAATATAAAGCTGACATTGTTCAAACAAAAGATTACAGCTGTCCAAAAGTAAAAAGGAAAAGTACAAAATGGAGGAAAAACCAAAGTTCATGCATTTCCACAGTCTGCCTTGCCTTGGCAAATGGCGTTGTGTCAGCCTCGACAGACAGCTAGGCAGATTTTTCAATTTGGACCTCGACGTGGATCTCACGCAGTGTGTCATCTAGGCTCTTGTTGGCAGTCTCGACCTCGGCCTCAGAAGCGGTCTTTTGAACCTCATTTTCCTCATCCTGAGTCAAGTTAAGGACTTGCTCATTTAGAGTTGGGGACTTGGACCCAGCAACAGCTTCAGATTCTTTCTCGGCAACCTTAGTCTCGGCCTCTTCCTTGTCTCCAACGTCTTCATCGTCGGCCTCTTCTACTTCCTCGGCCTCATCCTCAGATTGATTGGGAGAGTGAGGAAAATGGACATTGAGCTGACCTATATCACGGAGGGGTGAGTCCTCGGGGACAGACATCTTTTTGAGGGTTGTCATCAAGGCGAGATAATAGCCTTTGTTGCAGGCCATGTTGACTTGTTTTTTCAACCTTAGCAATGGCCTCGGCTTTGGCAGCAGTAACTTGGTCCACTTGTTTCATGTGCTTCTCTTTTGAGATATTGAGTTGCTAGACGCATGAGCATGTTGAATTGCCTATAAGGAGATGGAGTGGATTGCACAGTTATGACATTAAGGATGTCAACAAGAAGGTCTTCTACGACAAGAGTTCAGCGAGACATGTCGTCATTGGTTACGGCGATGGTTACTCACAGATAAGGCGATTGGAAAATTATCAAGGTCTAAGACTGGGAGCTTAGGACCTCGGTGTTTCCTGTTCCTGGTTCTAGCTGCAAGATTGTCGCTATGTCAGTATTTTCACTGCCATTGAGATGGTGGGTTGATATGTGGAGCAGCTGATGAATTGCTTGGTTATTAGTCTGGTTCAGCTGGTAGAGTTTGAACTTTGGGCACAAAGAGAGTCTTCATAGTAAAGAATGCTTCAAGAACAGCATTGATGGTTTGTAGGGGCCAAGAGAAAGAGAGTCTAGGGACACAGATAGAGACGAAATAAGAAAATGAAATGGTTTTGCTGGAATTAGAAATCCTGACGTGCCTGTACTGATGTCAAACGGCAGGGGACAGAACTGATGTGACATAATGGGGACGTGATTAGCACACTCCAATCTCATGATGATCTTGGTTGACATGATGACCTCAGTTGAGATATTGATCTTGGTAGAGATAATGATCTCGGTTGAGATGACGATCTCGGTTGAGATGGTGATCTTGGTTAACATGATGATTTCAGTTGAGATGTTGATCTTGGTTGAGATGTTGAATTTGGATGGGGGCAGAACTTGTTTGTTCTTGGTTCTTGATGAGTTGATGCTAGGATCTTGATGTTTTTAAACTAGCAAGTCATGATCTCTACTAGTAGTGTGATCTTTGTCGAGATATTGGACCTGGATGAGATAAAACATGATGGTTCTTGGTTCTTGGTTTTTGATTCTTGATTCTTAATTCTTGACGAGTGGACATTTGAGTCCTTGTTTCTTTATGTCGGCGAGTCATTATTTTGGTCGGAAGAGTATCTCTAACCAACATGTTGAAAGATGAAACGATATAGGTTCCATCACCTCAGGTTGTTGAGGTAATAGAACCTAGGGGGCAGTTGTGGGGACATATTTTTTGGGTAGTCCACGTAGCCGAGGTTGTTAGCCGAGGTGTCACGTGAACGAACCATGGTGCCGAGATATGGGGCAGTAATATCGGAATCTGAGATCTTTAGATAAAGGACTAGAGTTCTAGATGACATCAAGCTACCTATTTGGATAGAGATGAGACTCTTGAGGGAGTTCATCTTAATCTGAATAGTGTGAGTTGTGATAAATGTTATCTTTATAAAAGATAGAGTCCCATGAAGTAAGACTTCTAGGGGAAATTGGACACTGATTATTATAAAAGTAAGGCACTCTCGTGGATTTAATGGATACTTTATTTGAGATACTTTTATACTTTCATTGTTGAAGTTTAAATACTTGTATTGATATCTGTGAGAGATAAGATTACTGACTTGATCATCGGAGTGTCCCCGGGTGGACGAACCACTACGGTATTCTCATTTTCTTATTGACAGGTGTTCGGACTTAATCTATTTTGCCAGTACTCTCTACCTAAGTTCCCTGTTTGGTTGTGTGGTCGGAAATCAACACCAACAAAGATATGTGATCCAAAAAAAACTAAAACGTTAAAAAATTACTTTTAATAATTTTCTCAAAACAAAACAGTTAATACCAATTGGAGAGGATTTGTAATACCTTTCTCCCATGACATTATTTCAAAATAAATAGAATTTGTGTAGAATTCACCAAATTGTTAGTCTAATTCCACTCCTTTTGGAAAACAAACAAGCATTAGTCTAGAGATGCACATTATGTCATGTCTTGAAAAAAAAAAGAAAAAAAAAAAAATGATGGGAAACAGATGTGGAAAATGATGAGAAACAGACGTCACTGCTGGAAATTCCGGTTTTAGGGGCGTTTTAAAAACGCCGCAATAGGTCCTAAAAACGCCGTTAAATATTTTTGTGGCGTTTTACACCAAACGCCGAAGATGTGGCCGTCGCTATAACTCGGTGACGCTTCTGAAACGTCGCTATATGAAAATAGGCGGCGTTTTTAAAAACGCCGCTAAAAATTCTACTAACGGCAACATGACGTCAGCAAGTTATTTAGCGACGTTTTTAAAACGCCGTTGTATCTCTAATGCTATTTAACGACGTTTTTAAAAACGCCGTGATAGCCCTCTTTGTTTTTCCTTCTTTAATTGTGTTAATTTTAGGTTATTGAACCCCCAAAAAAAAAAAACATTCACACAAATCATTTGAATTACATTAAAGAGTCACCAAAATTAAATGCCCCTCTAAAAAGAACACAGGAATCTATATATATATATACACAAATTGAAACATTGGTTTGATAGATTACAAAGATTAACAAAATGAATGAGAAAGTCAACTATCAGAACACAAATTGAAACATTGGTTTCATGCAGACTTAATACCTATGAAATACAAGCAAAAAACACAATTAAACACCTGTTTTAACAAGATTTTAGCTTCCAAAAGTAAATTTTATTTCTTCTCTGCCACACACCTGCAGAGGGGCTTTGGATAAAGAAGAAAGAGAAGAGAAGAGAAGAAAAGAAAAGGACATTAGAATAATTACCTAGATAGATAGAATACAGACACTAGAATAAAAAATTACAACATTGCGGGCCATACTTTACTCAGTGGGAGTCTTTCACAATCCTTTCAAATGTGATCTGCAAAACCCAGTTAAATCCAATCCTCTGTCACAGCATGAAACCTGTAAAAAAATTCATCGGTAAAAAATATGCCCTCAGTCCATAAGAAGCAGGGATACCTGAACCTGCAAAACTTGTAATACCCGTAAGATCGTAAGATCATAACTTGTTAACGTAAAAAGAGGAAGTTGACAAAAGACAAAACCCGTTACGAAACCACATGAAAAATTGCATGTTAACTAGCCTGGAATGTGCTGTGGGCAGGGAGTGCCCGACTGCAAACAAATACCAACACATGCAATAAAAGCAAAAAATAGGAATGCATCTAAATACCAAACCCATGTAATTAATGATTTTACAGAGCATCACTTGTAGTAAGACATTTGGAAACCCATGTAACTTAAAGAATGTATAGTATCAAAGTAGAACTTCTTCAAGTTATTTGTCCAACAATTCCAATCTATCCAATTTGGACAGGGGAAACCAAAAGGAAAGCCAGGAAACAAGAATTTTCAATCAGTGGATAACATAATAGATTTACAAGTCAAGCAGATTCCGTTTCAAAATATATGAACTAGACCCATTTCTCTCTCACACACACCCAACCTCTAACTACTACACACAAGTCAGGAATTGACCATTCCTTGACGGAGACCAGAAAGTCATTGTAAATATGTTTGGTGACTTACAACTATACAGGACTGCTGCTTCAACTCCCTTACTGTTATTAAAACAAGACATAAAATAGTAGAAGCTCGCGGCTACTTATAAGTTCAGAGGGACAACACAGAAATGATACTATGTGGAATGAAAACAGTATCACAATCAATACAAGAACATCAAAAGACTACACCTCATACCACATTTCAATCATTCACAAAAATCTCCATCAGAAATAAGAATATAAGGAAATAGCATGAAATTAAAATGAAACTTAGGAATTTTAAAGGAAACTCTTCAGAAAGATTTGAGACATTTCTAAGATCTCTAACACAACATGAAGAAAATTCTCAGAAACTCTTGAAAAATTTATTGTTAACTCACCAGAAACTCTTGAAAAATTCTTATTTCCAATCATAATATATAATTGTTTTAATAATTTTCTACAAATCTAAGATTCAAACACAGCCCCAAAAGGATATTTTAACAAATTGAAACAGAATAGACAGACAACTTACTTACAAAATAATTAACAGATATAAAACAGCCAGTAAGTGTTTATTGGAAATGGGAGGGGGGAGGACTCTTTTAAAACAAAGAAATTTGAAAAGTTGATGACCAGCAGTGATGATGAGAAACATTGGAAAAAGTAAGAGATCAGATGAATGTGAAAGGGAAACGATCTAGGAGGTTTTATATCACCATGCATGCAAGGCACACAAATCAAGCACATCAAAAGCAATTATGAAACCGATAAAAAAAGGTGGGGAAAAATTATCCAATCATAGAACAGTGAACCTGCACATCACCTGCACAGTGGAAAATGGTGTAAGCTACTTTGTTGGATGTGTGGGTCTTTTTTTAAATGGAACTCTTTATTAAAAGAGCAACCCAAAACATCAAAATTTTAAGAAAACAAGAATACATACCAGAAAATATTAGTTGGATCAATATCCATATCCTCGCCGCTGCTGGTTTCCATAGTACTGATCTTCATTGCTTTCGTTGTTATTGTTAGAACCATAAGTATTATCCTTATTACCTTTTTCTGACTGTTCCTTTTCCCTGTTCCACTGCTCGATTTTGGCATGTCTCTCCTCACTTCCTTCTCTTACTGGACTCTGGTTCCTTCTTCCCCCCGGGCTCCTGCTTCGTCCTCTTCTGTGGCCAGGGCTTGTAGTCCTGTTCCTCTTGCTACGACTCTCATGGTAGTAATCCTCGTCATCATACCTTCTACTGTGCCCATGACCTCCATGAGGGCGCTCATCATAGCTGCGATGCCTATAAGGACTTCAACTTCTGCTCCGACTGCGGCTATGCCTTGAGCGATACCTCTCAAACAATTGGCGTCTCAACTCTCTATCGTTCATAACAGTAAGATGAATTGTTTTAGAAACAAAATCAGGCTCTGCTCAACTCTAATACCATGCAAAATATAGATGAGACAAAAACAAACACATCAAGGATGCTTACCTGCCAATCCTTTTCAGATGCATAAAGTTGCAATACCCACCACAATTGCAGGCATTCTCTTCATACTGCCTACATGTGGCTTCACGAAAATCAGTCACTGGCGAGAAGTCCACAATGATAGGTCAACCTGATAATACATATACATAACAATATAAATATGTGCAGTAATAAATAATAAAAAAAGCAATTCCATAGGAACTAAATATGGGGAAGAAAAAAAAAAAAACAAAGCACAAAACCAACGAAAGTGAAGAAAAAAAAAATGAAGAATAATTTACCAGCATAAAATCTTCCAGTCAGATTCCTTAGAGCAGTTGCAGCATGTTCTTCCTCTCTAAACTGAACGTAAACATTACCCACCTGGAAATACGACATGGGAGGACGCTTACATATCAGATCAAACAATAAGTGGCTTAAGGGAAATAAAAATAAAAAATTAGGTACATCAAGATTCACATATACTTACCATGTGGTCAGCCAGGTGGTCACATATGTTCAGGCTCTCAATCTCTCCATACTTGCTCAGCTCCTCAAACAGATCTTCATAAAAATCCTACATTTTCACACAACAAGTTGTATTGAGAAAAAAAATTATGGATTGCATAACTTGACTTAAGGCTAGTCCACACAAGAACTCAGATAACCATCTGACCAAGTTAAACAACATAAACATGTGATATCTCAGCTCAGTATAAAAATATATACGATGAGAGATAAACCCCAATAGAACCAATCAATAATGTCACAAAAGTTCAAATTGAACTATTTATATTTGCATGGATCACATTACCAATAATAGTTGCATACTATCGTTCTCATACAAAGAGACACCATAAACGATAGAATACAATGAGGCTTTAGCAAAGATAAGATGGAAGATAATTACAGGATAGAAGTAAAAAAAAAATTCTATTTGACAAATGGAACACCAAGGAACAAAGGCACAAGAAATAAGCAACAAAAGTTCAGCTAAAGAAAATAACAATTAAACTCCCAATGAGTGCAAATTCAAATTTTGATGGACATGGTAAGTTATAGTTTTGTAAGTCCAGAGTTCCCAGTAGACCACCAGCAAATATATGTACATCTTATATTAGACTACCAGCATTTTGATGAAATTTAAAAAGAACGTTGAAGAAAATTTTGACCTGCCTTAATTAGATTTGAAGATGATTTAAAGAAATTGACATCTCAATCAATAATTTAAACAAGAAATATTTGTACAACATCTTATATAGATTCTTTAAAAATAAAAAGAACCAAACATGTAATTCCTTAATCTAGCAACTAGAATCAAGGGACCATTTATTCAAAGACAAAGTATTCATTTCTTCATTCATGAAACTATCTGTGGCTGGACGTAAAATGAGTGATGAAAGACAACGCTAGAACTATAATAGGAGTATGGACATAAATAAAGATATCAACTACAGATTCTAGAACTTAAAAATAACATAATAATAAATTAAAAACTCCAGGTTATCATTACATGAAAAACATGTAAAAAGCAATGCAAAAGTAGTAGCAGCAACATAAAATAATATACATTTAATAGTAGGATTGTTCTTGCTGCAGTTGATTGTGGTGGCTGTCAAATAAATAAACAGAAGTACAAAAATAAAAATGATTTATACACAAGTAAATAAAATCAAACTTTAAACTCTAAGCAGTACCGGAAAACATGAAGAGGCTCACATTTAGTTCACAATAGTTCCTAATTCTTCTTCATGTTCCCTAGTTTTGATTGGGTTGGATAAGTTCCAAGTTATATGCATGTTTTGTAACTAAATTCCAAAGATAAATCACCATAATGTTTTTGTCTACTGTCTATATCCCAAGACAGAATAGTCAACCAATCAAAAAACTCACTCTCCTTTATATGACTATCCATTTTAACAGGGAACATAATACAGTAAAGACCATACAAATTATGCTATCTCAGATAAGAATTAAGAGTATCGTGTAGCGTATAATCTGGAAACTATTTCCACTCAAACTAGAGCTTAGATGACAAATCACATATACTAGATGAACTAACAGTTATTTTTGCTTCTTTGCAAAAGATAGCATAAACTCTTGACATCCAAGGTACTCTGTTAATGTGACAGCAACCCTCATTGAAGCATGTCACAGTATACTAAAATTATCAGGTTGTGTAGCATCAATCAGACAATTACCAATTTATAGCGGCCTTTACACAGCCTTAGGCACATAAAGTAAAAACAATAATTTTCTATCCTTTTGTGGACGACAAAGAACAATAACCAAAAGCTAGAATTTTAAATCCTGTCCCATGTTTCCAATCCATTATACAATAAAATTGCACTTACCCTCCCATCATAGGATAATGATGCAAAAATCCATGGCTCTCGGGAACTCCAAGCAAGACCAGCAATTTTGGTAAAACTAGTTAGGCTAAATTCAGACATTAAGCTTTATACATATGTAGAGAAGAAGAATAATGAACACTGCAGCAATCACCATAGACCCTGTCTTCGTAGTCACTGTACGAATCGAGCAATGGATCTACCGATCTTGTATGTGACTCCATCAAGCTGCCAAAATCATAGAATTAAACAAGACCATCAGAAGAAATCAACAAAGGAAAACTACATGATGAAGTCCTAGCCTTCGAAAATAGGAAAGCAACCTTTCAGATGATAAATCATCACTGCTAGGAGGAGAAGCCATCCACAAATTGACAGCTGAGTCTGTTCCAGCACTAACAAATTACAAATCAGAAGTATAACCTGGGTACAATACTACAGATGCACGAGCCTTGGCCAGAAAAAGAGAAAAAGTAAGCTACAAAAGAGTGACTGTATTGATTTCTATCTGGTATAATTGCAACCAATCATATCAAGACTAGTAATTTCATTCAGAACATGAGGGACGTCGTACGAATTGCACTTATCAAGTCACAAGACATTGTAGCCAAAAATCTGCAGTTTGATTCCCTTCTCAACATCGAGTAACATCACAGAAAACCAAATTAACCTAGGAGTACACAACTGTGGAGTACCAAATATGATTAGTGAAAACTGTTATTCCTAAACACCAAAAACCCAATACCCAACCTTAAGTACTCAGTAATTGTAATAACATGATACCTGTTATTCCTAAACACCAACACCACTCCCGGCATCTCTGTTTCCATTTTTTCAATACAAAAACAATTTGAGAGTCATGAATATGAATTAATCACTTGATATATATATATCCAATGCAACAAGTGGAGTATGACTCCAGCCAGCAACCTTAAAAAACAATTTAGTTTTCTTTATCCATGCTATCTCTAATTTCTAGTATTAAAAAATTAAAAATTTTAAAAATAAATTAAAAAAATAGGAGGAATAAACATGATGGTACTAGGATTCTAGGGCATTTAACATTAAATAAACCAAAGCTAACTCATTTGCTGCTTAGAGTCAACATAAGAGTAAAAGAGCAGATAACTAACATAGGTGCACATACATGTTGCTAGTTTAAGAGAATGAAACAAGAAATCAGTACTTTGATTTTGTTAGATGCTCAAATCCATCCAGTTGATTGAGAAGCTCCAGCATCGTCCCCTGCACCTCTATCACCATTACCAGATCCAGATTCCATTCAAGCATATCCAATGCTGTCGATTCCATTCAAGCATAACCTGATATACAAGATATTATAATTTTTTTGCAATAACAATGTTATCAATGAGGTCGGACAAACCTGGCCATAACAAAAAGTTATCTAACCATTCGAGAGCCCTCACCAATATACTTCTGAACCAACTCAGAACCAGAAACCCTTATAAAGGTACAATCAGTATGAGATCTAGAGAGAGAGAGAGAGACGGTGGAGCTCAATACCTTGCCGGTGCAGATGACGGTGGCGACGGAGCTTCGAAATCGCTCTGAATCCCAAAATCGATCTGAATCTTCGAAAGCGCTCTAAACAGCCGGTTGATATCGATCTGAATCTTCGAAATCGCTTCGAAATCGCTCTGAACAGCCGATGGAGCTTGTGTTCTTTGAAGCTCTCTTCAAGAACAGCCGATTGATCTTTCGAGAGACGAAGCTTCTTCCTAGAGTCATCTCCTCCGTCTTCTTCGTCGCTGAGAGAGAGAGAGGGATGTCTGCGTACAAGGTAAGAGAGATGCGTAGGGATAAGAGAGTGGGCTCAGATTAAAAAAAAATAAGGGCTTCAAAAAAAGGGGCGCGTGTATCTACCGCCTTTGGAGGCGCTTTTAAGCGCCTTTAATTAGAAAACGGTGCCGTTTTGGTTGAAAAAATCTGCGGCGATTAAAAAACGCCGTTAAAAATTAGAAAACGTGACGTTTAATAAAACGCCGTTAATTAAATGCCGTTAAATCTTTGATTTCCTGTAGTGCGTAAATCTACTTTACCAACACCATGTGGAACCCGAAATGAAAAAAAAAAATGATATACCTTCTCCATTTGATTTCTGTGAAAAAATTTTTAGGTGTGGATTTCATTTCGGATTTGTTTGGGAATTGGTTATTTTTATTAATTTGTTGACTTTTTATGAAATATTATGTAAAAAAATAAAGAGAATTTATAATATTTTTTTTAATTCTTTCAATTATTTATTTTAAAATGTTAATGAAAAAATAAAATCCACCATAAAATTACTCAAATGCAATTACCAAACTCGCCTTACATTAAGGAAAGGAGAAGGAAAAAGATGAGAAAAATTGATCTTAACCGTGCAATCACCAAGCCAATTGCTAAGGTAAGCTAATAGAGATAAATTTTCTCACAATTACATTCATTAAGTATTTCTGATCATTTATTAAATTTTTCATAAATTTTGGTAAAACAAGATCTAGTTCTTTTATCAAATTTATATGAAATTAAAATTTTCACTAAATATTTTATCAAATGAACTAAATATTTCGCCAAGTTTCAACTACCTTTCTTTGACCATCTCCAATGGTCATCAAATCTATCATTAAATTTGAATTTGATAAAAAAAAAAGTCACTTTTTGGTGCTTCAACGGTTCATCAAATTTAGTGTCAAATCTAGGATTTTATTTTTTTTTCATCAAACTGATGATGTTTTGGGTTTATTTGGGATATGGGTTGTTTTTTTTTTTTTTTTTAGTTAAAAGTTATGTTTTTTTTTTTTTTTTTTTTTTTGTGAGAAAAAATGAAATGATTATGGTTTGGATATGTCATTTTGTCTTATTGGCTTTCTAACCTATTTTGTCCTTTTGTGGTTAAAAGCTTTTTGGCATGCCAAACGAAAGCTATGTGTCTTTTATCAAATCACTGTTCATTACTATTGTATTTTTACCACCGAATGTCTCCCCAAATGACCCCTTAGATGACCACCTCAAGGCAAAATTTTGTGAAAACTTTATACTAGCCGGTCGTCCGTTCAGTTGTTTACCCGGTCGACCAGTAATTTGATGAAAAGTTAAATCCCTCTATTGAAACAGATGATATCAAAGATAATTTTTACTCAAATTTAGTAAAAAAATTGATTTACCGTTGGAAATGCTCTTAAATGTGATGAAATTGTTGAGGGTGAAAGACTGAAAAAAAGTTTTTAAATTTTTTATTTTAGTTAAAGGAAGTTTTGAAATAAATTAAGTCATTTTAAAAAGATTTGATAAAAATTAATTTTAACTATTGAAGTCAAATCAAGCTTTTAGGTCTAAATTTTTTAACAAAATTAATTAAAAGAAAAATAATTTTTTTTGAAAATGCTAAAAACGTTTTATTTAATATGTTTTTTTTAATTTGATATTAATTTTAATTTGTTACAATTCAATTATTTTTTTTAACAAATATATAGGCTTAATTTTTTTTATCACATTGTTATTGGTGAATTTATGAATATAAATTTATGAATATGTAATATTTTTTTATTATATATATATATATATGAAGGATTAGAGAGGCTCACCACTGAAAAATAACATAAAAGGAAAAGGAAAAAAAAAATGGAAATAAATGAAAGAAAATGATAGGAAAGAGATGTAAATGGAATTTTGGTTCCAACTTGATGGGTCCTCCTCTAGATGTCTGCAGTAGTCAACACCGTGTGGAGCCCAATGTATAAAAAAATGAATATGTAATATAAATTTGTGAATATAAATTTATGAATATGTAATATTTTTCATAATATATATATATATGTCTATACTACTATAATATAAGAGGGGGTTTGAGTTGCTACAGTAGGAATGGCTCTTTGCATTAAGATCCTCTAGAGTGTATTCTCTAAAGTGATCTCCTAAAGTGATCCATTCAAAGGTTGAGATTAAACCACACCAAAACGACGTTGTTTTGGTGAGTAATTGAAGAAAAAAAAATAATAATAAGATTTCAAAATTCCCCCATTCAAGGCTTCACTATCTTGTCCTTTCTTTCTGTCCTTTCTTTCTCTCTCTTCATTTTTTTCCCTTACTCGCAAGTCTTACCCTTTTTCCACTTCACACACCTAATATCACAACAAACCCATCTCTGTTCATCCATAGAGGAACTAGACTCATCCAACAAATCCCATCTTCTAATTTCAGATCCAACATCTCCAATCCACCCAAATCCAAGTAACTCCTACTTACTCTTTCTCTGCAAATCTTTCTTTGTTGCATTGCTTCTTGCTCTTCTTCCTCTTTTCCCTTCCAAAGCCCCTGAATTCATCAACCAAACCATTCTCACTAAGTTCTAGGAACTTCTTCACCTTCCTTTTATTGGCATTGTTGTGTCTTATGGCTTGTTTGGTCGAAAAAACACCCAACCAAGCAATGAAAATCAGTTAAATTTTGACGATTCAAAAACATATTTGTATGGGATTTTGTATGTATGTTTCTTCTATGTTTGAAGATGGGTATGATATGAAAGGTATGATGAGAAAAGAAAGATCCAAGCTTGGAATAAAGGAATTGGAAGCTCTGTTCTTGATAAATTGAACAATCCCAGATTGAATATTTTCCAAAACGGTTTAGAAATGGCAGCAGCGACAGCGTGTCGGGGGTAGAAAGGGACAGGGCAAGGAGGGGCGGCGATGTCCTTCTCTTCTCTCATTCTCTCAGCCTTCTCTCTTTAATGCTTCACAGAAGCAGGAACGTTTTCTTTGATGTTTTGAAATCTGAATTTTTTATTTATTTGTTTATTTTAAATTACTCACCAAAATAACGTCATTTTGGTGAGGCTTAATCTCAACCCTTAGGTGGATCACTCTCGGAGATCACTCTAAAGAATACACTCTAGAGGATCTTAACACTGGCTCTCTTTCTCTTGTGCCATTTCTGTCCTTTTTGCTTGTTCATTGGAGTAGTGCACCATGTTGGACTCTTTCGTAAATTGCTATTACATGTTGGACTCTTTCGTAAATTGTTACCCACAGTGTAACATTGTTCGTTTTTTATTTATTTTTATCGTGTTTATTCACTTTGTGTGAATGACAGTCGTCCACGTTTTCATTTTGCCTTTGTTTGGCATGTGAGGCGTCTTTTTAGTTATTTTATTTTATTTTATTTATTTTTGACTATTTTAGTTTGGATTAAAAAAACTCGTTTGACATAATTTTTTTGACTTTTTACATTTTTATGGGAGAAAAAAATAAAATAATTATGATTTAGATATAATATTTTATCTTATTAATTTTTTAATTTAATTTAATTTTTTTTTACTAAAATAATTAAAAAAAAGTCCCTCCCAAAGTCTTTGGGTGTGTTTCGTTAGGTTTTCAAAAATAAATTTTCAAAAAAAATCAAGCAGAAAGAGTTTAAAATTTTTTTTAGTTTGTTTGGTCATATATTTTGGAAATAATTTTAGAGTATAGAAGTTTGAGATGATTTGATATTTTGCCATAGTTGAATAGATGTATATGAAGAAAAAAGTGATTGAAAAGGAGAGAGAAGAGAAAAAATAATAATTAATTAAAATGTAAGTGATAAAAAAGTAAATTTAATTTTTTTTTTTCTAAAATCACTAAACTAAACAAAATTTTAAAAAAAAATTCAAAATTTATTTCTCAACACCAAACCAAACAAAGAATTTTTTATCCTTAAATTAGATATATAATAAGTTATAAAGTGTAATCTAATAATAAAGATTTATTTATTATTATTTTCATGAAACATGAAAGCCATTTATTAGTCTGCACAGGATTTTTCGGTTTAGCAGTATCAGAAAGCAATACTCACTATAGACTTACAAATGATCAGATAGTTAAATTATTAGGCGCAAAAGGAATAAAAGCATTACCATTTAAAAATTTAATTCAGAAGATAATGCAGCCCTAGATTGGAAATTAGGAGATTTTTTAGGACAAAAAAGATTAGCCCCTCAAGATAATTTATTATATCAGGCAGCAGATGGAAATTATGCAGTTAGATTTACTCAGTATACTTATGTAGCACCAGAAAAATCCGAAGATGATGAATTTAGTAGTACAGACAGAGAAGAAAATCAAGGTAATCGTAGTGAAATAAATCAGCTTTATGTTATGACAAAAGAAAAAACAATATCACAAAATAAGATATATAATATTGATGAGATAGATTTAGAAAAATTCACCCTAGAAGACATGAACAAGATATTAGATGCTAGATATGTTGAATACTTAGCTAGAGGAGATACCCATGACGAAGCAGTATCATTTTTAGATCAAGAATTCCATACTGAATATGTAGATGACATCACAGAAGATATAATACACCCCAGTAAAATATTTAAAATGCCAAAACAACCTAAGGCAGAAGATACTAAAATATTAGAACAGTCTCAATTAGAAGATACCTTCTACATGAATACAGAAAGCACAAGCACTAGTAACCCACAACCAACTGTAGAAGATCCCGTAGAACCAATGCATTATGCAGTAGGAGGAAGAAGACCATTAGCCAGTTCAGGACATAGTAAAGCAGACCCAAATAAAAGTTACAGATTTCATGGAAAACATAGACAACCAGATATGAGTATACAATTACAGCCAGCTAATAACCAAGGAACCCTTTTAGATTTAGCTAGATTCGATCCTCAGATATGGCAGGAAGTAATAGAAAGATGGGAAAAAGATGCAGTAAAAACATGGATGAATAATCCCTTTGAATCAATAGACATGTGGGAGTATATGGAGACACTTTTAGGAGATTCGGCTTTTAATATATACTTAACATTTAAAGGAAAATATAAAGAAATAATTAGACAGCTTAAAAAACTAGGAGATAACCCATGGAATTTCACCAGTTTTATAAAAGAAATACTTATAGGATATGACCCTTCTAGACGAAATACCTACACTCAAAGCATAGCATTAACTGAATTAGATCAAATGACATTAGGAAGTTGGAAGTATATAGTACCTTTTAGTAAAGAATATTTAGCTATAGCAGCTAGAACCGGAAAAAGTTTCGATGAATAAATAGGAAATAAATATTTTAGAAAGTTACCCGGAGAACTAGGAAGAGAAATAGAAAATAAATGGTCAATTTATTATGCAAGTTTACCAGCTAAAATAGCCACAGGAGAAGTAAAAATAAAAGGAACCTTAGGAATAGGACCTAGAATAGTTTTTACTTTTCATAGACTTAGAGAAAAATGTATAGAAGTTAAAATACAGAAAGACTTGAAAAAACAAAATTATGGTTTTTGTAGCAGTGTAATATATACCCCTCAACAATATGAAGACAAATATAATAGGAAAAAGTACAAAAAATATGGAAAATATAGAAAAGAAAAATATTGGAAGAAAAAATATCGCAAACCATGGAAAAAACAGAAATTCATTAGGAAAAGTAGAACCTTTAATAAAACAAATTATAAGAGATTACCCAAAGATGAAAAAGATAAAAGAAAACAAAGATATGTTAGAAAACCCAACAGTAAAAAATGTAATTGTTTTATATGTGGAGAACCCAATCAAAAATTTAGTTCTCCATATAAAACAATTACAAGAATTAGAAGATCAAAAATTTAGTTCTCCATATAAAACAATTACATTTTTTACTGTTGGGTTTTCTAACATATCTTTGTTTTCTTTTATCTTTTTCATATTTGGGTAATCTCTTATAATTTGTTTTATTAAAGGTTATACTTTTCCTAATGAATTTCTGTTTTTTCCATGGTTTGCGATATTTTTTCTTCCAATATTTTTCTTTTCTATATTTTCCATATTTTTTGTACTTTTTCCTATTATATTTGTCTTCATATTGTTGAGGGTATATATTACACCCGCTACAAAACCATAATTTTGTTTTTTTTCTCTTCAGATTTTAACTTCTATACATTTTTCTAAGTCTATGAAAAGTAAAAACTATTCTAGGTCCTATTCCTAAGGTTCCTTTTATTTTTTACTCCTCCTGTATTTTTAGTCTAAGTAAACTGCATAATAAATTGACCATTTATTTTCTATTTCTTCCTAGTTCTCCGAACTTTCTAAAATATTTATTTCCTATTTCTTCATCTAAACTTTTTCTGATCAAACTTTTTTTTGCTCTAGTCGCTATAGCTAAAATATTTACTAAAAGGTACTATATACTTCCAACTTCCTAATGTCATTTGATCTAATTCATTAATGCTATGCTTTGAGTGTAGGTATTTCGCCCTAGAAGGGTCATATCCTATAAGTATTTCTTTTATAAATGAAATTCCATGGGTTATCTCCTAGTTTTTAAAATTATTTCTTTATATTTTCTTAAATGTTAAGTATATATTAAAAGTCAATCTCCTAAAAGTGTCTCCATATACTCCCACATGTCTATTGATTCAAAGGGATTATTCATCCATGCTTTTATCGTGATCTCTTTTCCCATCTTTCTATTACTTCCGCCATATCTCGAGGATCGATCTAGCTAAATAAAAGGGTTCCTTGGTTATTAGTCGGTCAGAATTGTATACTCATATCCGTTGTCTATGTTTTCCATGAAATCAGAATTTATTTGGGTCTCCTTTACTATGTCCCGAATCGCTAATGGTCTTCTTCCTCCCATCGCATAATGCATTGGTTCTACGGGATCTTCTACAGTTGGTTGTGGGTTACTAGTGCTTGTGCTTTCTGTATTCATGTAGAAGGTATCTTCTAATTGAGACTGTTCTAATATTTTAGTATCTTCTGCCTTAGGTTGTTTTGGCATTTTAAATATTTTACCGGGTGTATTATATCTTCCGTGATGTCATCTACATATTCAAGATGGAATTCTTGATCTAAAATGATATCGCTTTCATTGGTATTCTCTCTAGCTAAGTATTCAACATATCTAGCATCTAATATCTTGTTCATGTCTTCTAGGTGAATTTTTCTAAATCTATCTCATCAATATTATATATCTTATTTTGTGATATTGTTTTTTTCTCATAACATAAAGTCGATTTATTCACTACGATTACCTTGATTTTCTCGCTCCGCCTATACTACTAAATTCATCATCTTCGGATTTTTCCTAATCTGTCCTAAAAAATCTCCAATTAAATTTTTAATGGTAATGCTTTTATTCCTTTTGCGCCTAATAATTTAACTATCCGATCATTTGTAAGTCTTTTTATTCCTATTTTTATCTTTTTATGAAAAGTTGAAGTTGGTAATAAGAAATCTGGTGTAAAATAGACTATTCCTCCTTTTGAATTCATATCTAATTCATAGCTGCCTAAAAGACTTTGTCCTACATCATTAAATCTGTCATCATAAAGACATACGAAAACTTTTGTTCCTAAATTTTCTCTGGTTAAAGCCTTAACTCCTACTACTACTAATCCTAAGTGAGTCATTTTAAGGTGTTCACTTACTGCATATTTATAGCTTTCTCTCTCTATTAAATTTAGTTCTACCTTCTCATCTTCTTGAGTTACACTAATCATCTGTTCAGCATAGTGTTTAAATAAATATTGTTTTTTTATGAATTTTACCTAGCTTATACACATATTTAGCTGGAATTAATTCTAATTTTTCTTTCTTAAATTTTTCTATTTGTTGTTCTACATCTATAAACTCTTCTACTTTAATATCTTCATCATCATTACGCTTTTTGCTACTACTACCCTTAATTAGCTGTTTAAACATATTTATTTTCTGTAAGTTCTACAAGCAGGTTTCTTTGGTAATTTAAGCTTTTCAAAATATTTGGCTATGTCTTCCTCGTTTATCTGGGATTGAGGTTTATTTACTGATCCTTCTATTCCTTTTCCTTTTTGAAGTATTATTTTTTTTAACGAAGCTAATCGATTTTCTAAACTGTGTAGCTGTTCTGATAGTTCTTTAAATTTCTCACACAATCTTATTAAAAATAAAATTTCTATATTATTTTGTCTTACTGTTATTTTATCTGATTGACTTACACCCTGATAGCTACTGATTCTTTCTGGGTTATTATGAAAATCTTCTGCTTGTTTTAAAATAGTCTGATAATCTCTATTAGCTTTTTTATCACTACTCATAAACTAAGATCTTACTAATTGTTCTAAAATTTCTAATTTTTGTTTTAAATTATCTTGAATTAGATTTATTTGTTCAATTTGCTTGGCTATTTGATTTGTAGCTGAAATTAATGTTTCTATTTCTAGCTTAGTGGGAAATTTTTCTAAATTTAAATCTATTCTCTTTTGTAGGATAGAACTACACTGATCTTGGATATAATCTAATTTTTTATCTTGCTCTTTAATTAAACTGCGATTATTACGAAGATGTTCTATGGATGAAATAAAAAGATTACTAATTTTGTCTATGTCCTTTTTAATATTTTCTACAAAATTAATCTGATAATCTATGATACTATTTAGCTGAGGATTATTTTCACTATGAAGCTGATGTGTAAAATTATTTTCAAAGTTACAACGAAAATTATTTTTATTTATGCTAAAACGATGGTTATGGCTGCTGAGTTCTAAATCTAGATACTCTACTCTTTTCATATACAAAATTAACTCATATTTTAAAATTATTAAAAGCTACTATAATATGAAATTTATAACTAAAATCTCCAAAAATAAAAACTACTCTGTTACCATAAGCAAAATGCATAAACTAACTTAAACTGTCCTAAAACCGAACACTGCTCTGATACCAATTTTTTGGGGGTTAAGTTAGTGGTCTATCACTATTTGGAATTGGGCTGAGAATTATCTAATTAATTCTATAGTTATGCTAAAAGATCTTCAAGTTGTTGTATGGCTAATTTTAAGGCTTCTTGTTTTATAGTTAGCTGTCTATTTATCTGAGAAATTTTTAAATTGTAATTTTCTAGAAATCTGCCAGAAGCTAAGGAGAAAAGAAATTGATTTTTTAACTTATAATTTTCTAGAGATCTCTTAGAAGCTAATGATAAAAGAAACTGATATCTAAATTTTTGATCTTCTAATTCTTGTATTAGTTCAGTATTAATTTTAATTTTATTCCTAAGGTCTTCGTCTAAGGGCATAAACTTTTTTGATTTTTGAAATTTAATTTTTCTTCTAAGGTCTACGCTAGTCTAAAGACATACAAATTTGGCATACAAATTTTTGATTTTTTGAAATTCTTATATGGACAATATTTCCTTAATATTTCTACTCGGGTTGCTCTCCTTTTATTCTAAAATTCTTTTCTATGCCAAAAACTATTTTTAGGAAATGTTTGTTTTCATTACATGTACTCCCACCTTGAGACTAAGCCTCATTCAACATAGTATATTTTTATTTTCCATTTTTTACTTTTCCCTTTCTGCCTACAATTCGCCCTCCAACGCCAAACCACGGCTCACACGGGCTCTTCAGCTAAGGTTACTCAGTAACAAAATAGAAAACTGAAGATATTACGAAGGTTCAAAGCATGTAATATTAATGAGCAAACAAGTATTCCATAAACTTAATTTTTCCAAAAAGAAAATAAATTTTTAGAATAGAAGAGTTACCCTTTCGAAATATTTAAGGAAAAAGAGAAACTACTCACACTTCATATTAATAAGAAATATACTTACAAATGTTATATTAAAGACTCTGAAATTCTGAAAAACTTAATACACTTAGAGGTTTTTGAGAGGGGTTGGAAAATTTACAACGCAGAGTGAAGTGGTGTTTTTTCATTCTGCTATTTTCGTTGGCAAGCATGCCAATTTATACAACTTTAAAAGAAGAAAAAACAAAGTTCAAAAAGTTGTGCTCATAATTCTACCTCTAAAAATTTTCTAAAGGTCAATACCTATACTAGCCTACAATCTAGGCTTTTTGAAAGTTGAATAAAAAAAACAAACTCATACATGTATACAATTATATGGTTTGACTCAAGTTACTGATATAAATTTTATCAATAAAAGATTAGGATAATGATATCGGGTACTGCTTTGGGCCCCATCGCATATCATTCAATCCTTCTTTTTTAATAAAATTTTGACACTACAATTTATTACAAGACACGTATAAAGATTTTCACAGCTTTTCTTTAATAAAGCAAGATAAGAGATATCTACTTTATTAAAGTAGTGAGTGAAGGAAAATCCTTATCGCTGACAGACTCAAATTACAGACACAAAATATCTACAAAAATCTTTTTTGTCTTTTCTTGGCGTGCATTTTTCTGATATCTGAGGAGAATCTTTATCTTCTATGAATTTTTGCTGAAGCGTCAATTATTGATGTCGACCCTTAGTGTGAATCTTCAAATTGGATTTTCTTGAAACGTGTTCAAAATGTAAAGAGTTAACAATAGTAACATGTTCAAAATATATTATGAGTATTGTAGTGGGACCCGGTTTTTTTTTTTTTTTTTTTAGAAAGCCATTATCTTGATTATTTTCATGAAACATGAAAGCCATTATCTTGATTATTTTAGTATTTTTCTTCTTTTTTGTTGGTTGCTCTTAGAGAAAATTTTCACGGCTTGCGAAATTCTCTCTCACGGTTCCATAATCAAACAATCACCGACTCTGTTTCTCTCTGTTCCTCACGCTTCTCTCATTTCTTAGTCAAGTCTCTTTATCTCTGGACGATATCCATGAGAAACCATATCGGAGATGGCTCGCGCGAATTGAAGTGAAAGGCTTTGAAGGGGAAGCAACAGGTTGGTTTAATTCTGAGGTTTGTTTTCATTTT
This sequence comes from Camellia lanceoleosa, assembly GCA_025200525.1. NCBI lineage: Eukaryota > Viridiplantae > Streptophyta > Magnoliopsida > Ericales > Theaceae > Camellia > Camellia lanceoleosa. The sequence goes on from CM045767.1 coordinate 146,933,235, forward strand.
CTTGCCTTATTCTTGCTGAATGTTTGGTTTTGTGTTGTTTTTGATTTTGGCTATGAAAATGTGTCCTGTTATTCACGCCAACAACACCAATTTTCTTTTTTATTCAGTTTCTTTATGTAATTTGACTTCTTGTTGTAAGAATGGCTGCTTTATTTTGGGGGGTTTTTCCATTTTTTTTTGTTCTTTTTCATTCGCACATTTTTCATGGGACAAGGATTTGCGGGTTTCGCCGAGTTTCTCTTTTCCATTCTCACTTATTGGACAAGCTCTAGCTGGTTTTCCTTATTGCACTTTTTTGCTGGTTTATCTTTTTGTTTTCACTGCTTTATTAATCATGAGTGAGGTTCAACTGATTTTTTTTTTGAATAAATAATAAAAATGGTGCGTTTCTATCTTATTTACATTTTGTCATTCAAATTAATTATTGTGATATAATCATATCCCCCTTCTACATTATAGATTACTGCTTATATTTATATATGCATGTGTATGTATCTATTGGTTACTGAAATTATTGGGATTCCATAATTTCTCCAACATGCAATGGTACCATTCTTATTCATTGATTTTCTTTGGGGTTTTCTACTTTAACCAGGTACCTTTAGGCAAGAAATTAAGTTGCTGACGTGTTAAATGAATTATTGTGGAAGAAAAATTTGTCTACAAAAAGAACCAAGAAATAGAAAAGGCAGTGAGCGAATTTAGGAAAACCATAAAAGAATTGGCAAAAGTGATGATTTTATTTATTGTTCTACTTTTGTGATGAGGTAATCAAAATGAATAGGAAAGTTGTGGTCTTCATGATAAATAACTCTTTTAGAAGGGCCAGGTTATATTCTTTCTTCTTCTTTTGTTTTTTGTTAATTATTTTTATTGATGGTGAGGTTAGTACCTATTGTTGCGTATTAACTTTTTTGCATGTTCTTTGTGTCTTCTAAATTACTTCTTTTTGAAAACCTTTTCCCTATACTTGCAAATTCTCCATTTTGCTTCTCACGACTCTGTAAATTTTTAATTTTTTTTTTCGTTGTTCATGGTCAATCAAAGACTCTCAACTTTGGTATGAATTATGGCATTTCTTCCACAGTCTGGTTTTTTTACTCGCCTTCTTTGAGGCATTTACTTTTAAAGTTGAGGCATTTACGTGTTCAGAGATCACTCTTCTATAGTGTTTACTTTTTGCCTTCCTAATAAATATGTGATTATGGTTTAAATTGAGCACATTTACATTGCCAGAAAACATGGTGGTACTTCTTTTCTATGGTTTGATGTGTCACATTGTGATAGACACTTTGATCAACTTAATGTGTGGCATTCAGACACTACTATCACTGGCAAATGCTCCACAGTTGTATAATATTCAGCCAAACAGGTAAATTATTTCCCTATTTCTCTCTACTGCTTTTCTTTTCTGATTCTCTTCTAGCTTTTTTCTTAATAAATAACATCATTATTATTATTATTATGTGTGTGTGCGCGTGCATGCTCATAACATTCAAAGGTGAATAAACTAATTGCAGTTGATGTGGTGGATGGGGAGGTTATCCAATATATTTTGGGTGGAAAGACACTGTTATCCTGTATATTTCTTCTTTTGTGGTTATAGGTTGGTACAGGTAAATTTGCAGCATACATTTTATGTTCTTATCATTGGGATATTTTGTCATGGGTGATTGGATTCAAATTTGTTGTTGGTTAGCATTGCAGAATTATTTGATTTTCGGGATTTGATCTATTCATCATGTATAAAATTATTTTCTTTATCATTGTTTTCGTTTTGTTTTTCAAAAGCTTCTAGATCACAGAAAGGGATTTTTTTTTTTTTTAAAAAAAAAAAAAAAAAAGATTGCTTGCCCTTACATATTAGAACATTGTTGTGATGAATTATGTATTATTGATATAGTACCTTAAGTTATAATATTTGATTTGCATTTTAAAAAAAAAAATTGCAGTTGCATATTCATTAATTTAACATGTACTCATTGAAATTTTACATTTGTGGAAATAAATAGTGTTTCAAATATAGTAAAACAAGGATCCTTTGTGGGGAAAGCACTCATTGGGGTTCATTCAATTTTGTGGACTACAATGAAAAACCTGTAACACCAAGAGATTTTTTGCCAAAATGGATTGTTATATTTTGGTTTCAATCACTGCTTTCATATCTACCCAGACAAGATATAAAAGCTTGTTGCTGTAGTTGACATCTTACTCGCGCACGCCAACAAAAATTATAATTAAACTGGGGTGTTCTTTGCAAGTAATTGGGAAACAAACAAACACACAGTTTATTGCTTACACTAGCTCAAGTTTATTGCTTACACTAGCTCAAGTTTATTAGCTGGAAAAATTCTCTGAAAAATATCAAAACTTGTTTGTTAGATTTTGGGATGTGTATCTCTACTGAATGAGTTTTCCTAACCAAATAAATAAACTAAATTATTTGCTTCATTATTCAGGTTCCATTTCATTTATCAACAAAACATTCAAAATACTAACATACGGAATTTTGGGGTTAAAACTTGCAAACTCCGACTCTTTGATTTGTATGTAACCCAAAACTCAGGAGAAATTTATGAAAACTTGATTGCCATTTTCTTATTTTCTACGCATGGAGGGAAGAAAAAAAATATTGAAAGTGTACCAATATTCATTAATGGATTGAAGAGGACACTATTCAGCAAGTTTGTGAATATGTTAAAGGATCTTTTTAAGATTGGATTGCATACTTAATATGCATTATTTATAAATTCTTGCAAATAATAATGCTTTTATGATAAGTTGTTCAAGTACATGTCTAACTGGTAATAAGAAAAGATACTTCTTATGATATTATGATCAATCTATTATTTTAGTAGATAGAGCAGTATGTTCCCATTTTAATGGTTCCCTTTCCCTATAGCATGGAATCCATATTATTGCGGATGCTTTGGATATGACAATCAAGAAATTCAGTGTTCCAAGTGAAAAATCTATTTTGCTTGAGGGCAACATAAGTCAACTTACAAAACTCACTTTTCTGATTAGTGTATGTATTTGAATTCTGCCTCTGCAAGAATTTTCTCTATAATCTTTACAGTAGGCGTAACGATTCAAAGAACAAAGTGGCGAGAAGGAGAATGCTGTCTAAATGGTGCAAGTGAAGATGCAAAATTATCAAATATTTTTTGTATGATTGAATATTTGGTTGTGCCTTTTTTAAAGAGAAGTAGCCCATTAATAGAATACCACTCTTCAATGTCTTGTTTTAGGAGTCTTTAGTCTTGCTATAGCTCTTCCAATAAGTGTATCAACTATGAAGCATGGACATGCCAAAATGGAAGTCGTGGCGGTGTCGGATATGGGACACACCGGGGACACGGGGACACGCCGGGGATACGTATCCCTTTAATTTAATTTATTTTTTTTGCAAGGGACACGGCGGAGACATGGCGGGGTCACACGTGTCCAAATCTGGACACGCCATGGGATCATCTTTTGAGGACTTCGATCATCTTCGATTGTCTTCGTCTCTGTTCTCTCTCTCTCTCTCTCTCTCTCTCTCTTTCTCTCTCTCTTTCCGTTTGCATATAATTTACTTTATATAAGATAATTGATCATATTTATATAATATATATAACACAATTTATAAATTATAATTTTTATCCTATATAATAAAATATCTAATTGTTATTTCTTAAAATATCATATATAATAATAATTTTTGTAAATTATTATTTCTTAACTTTTTAACATATAGTAAATAAAATAAATCATCCAATTATTTAAAAGAAATCTAATGAAATCATATATAATAAAAAATTATAAAATAAAATATCTAATTTTTCTTTTTATTTATTTTAGCATATTTTATTATCCCTTATTTGTTATATTTTTTTATTTATAATATATATATATATCAATTAAAAATAAAAAAATAAATTAACAATAACACATTATTTAAAAAATATAATAAATAAATAAAATAATTCATGTGTATTAAAATAAAAAATTTATAAAAAAATTTAAAAAATTGCCGTGTCCCCTGCCGTGTCATGTCCCCCATTTTTAGAAATTTCTGTGTCTCGTGTCCGTGTTTGTATATCAAATACATTTTGACAAATTGTATTTTGATGGTTGATTTGCATCTCTTTGCCTAAAAAATATTCTAGACCTAAAATTAGTGAAAGCATATATGTCAATCTCTGCTTAATGTTTCTTTTCATATAAGAGAAGAACTAAGGCATAAAGTAGGATCTTTCCCTTGCTTTTCTATGGATCTTTGTTTTATACAATTATCATGTGGTCTTGTTCATTTTTGGGTAAAAGAATTGCTCCTGCTTTTTATATGGATCTTTTTCCTAGATTTTTTTAATGTTCCTTTTTATTTTCCATTTTTTTTGGGCAGAATTTCTTGTAGCTTAATGTTTATTTTCTCTTTCTGATTTTCAGGAGTCGATCGTCATATTAAAACCATGACTAGAATTGTAAAGATCTTCTTTTCTAAAAGGTAGAGCCTTCTTTCTTGTCAATTCTTTTTTTAAATTTTTATTTGCTTTTAATGTTTTGGTTCTTATGCTTTGAATTTACGTATTAATTCAGAATTTACTTCCAGAACTAACTCTCGGTTTGCTTTCTAGAAGGAATTTGAGGTTGTTGAATCTTGACCATTGTTCAATTTATTATATGAGGGCTTTGATGTTCTGTAGTCCATATTCATTGGCGCTTGAAAATCCTGTTAATAAATCAGATAATTCAATGCTTCCCTATGCCCTTCTCCCTAACTTCTGTTTTTTTTTTTTTTTCCCTCTCTCCCCGTGAGAACATAGAAAATGGAAGTTTCAATCATGATTAGTTTTTATATATATATATAAAAAGATTATAAACTTGACGCAATTTACAAAATTATAAAAAATTCATGAAAATGCACTAATGTTTTTGTGTCCTCAATCATCACGAGACTTCTACCATCACATGAACACTTTAGAAATGCCTTGGACATGAAAAGGAGGGATCTAAAGAGAGTAGCTCGACATTTTAGAATCTCAAAAGAATTCCAACTCTACAGTGGTATAAAGAACAAATTTCTTAGGTAAATATGATAAAAGATGGAAAGATAGTCACTACCTAAGAAACAAATTTTGTGGTGGAATAATAAGAGGCAAAACAATTATCTTCATCTCGTAGTTTACCAGGATTGTGCACATGACTTTTGACCATTTTTTCAGTTGATACTCTTGCTTTGAATATATTTATGAGATGTTAATTCAGAACATTTTTTTTACTTTCAAACTATTTTCTATTAGTTTTACCTTGTGGATGGTGGTTGGTTTATTTACGTATCATGTGACATTGTCTTAATCTATGTTGGAAAATTTGGAAAGTTGCCATTATTTTGCTTTTTGTTTTGACGAGAAGCTTCTAATTATGCCATTTTCTTTATTTATTTCAAATAACTTTATAAAGTAAAATCCACTAAAAGCTAGGTATTCTTTATTTTGTTTTGTACTATGTTACTTCAACATGATAATTAACTTTCTTCTACTTAAAAAAAGAAGAAAAACTACAGGCATGACTGAAACTAATAATGGGGTGGATATTCTTAATCTTTCTACGGACAAATCAATTTCTTCCACTTACATAGAGAGTAGGCTTACCTCATACTACATTTGATTTCATGTTAAAATTTGCTTGAACCACAGGCATGGGTGATCGTGCGAAGCGCGACGCCTCGCAACTAGTACACATATAAGAGAGAGTTCATTGTGCTACAGTATTTGTGGCTTTCTTTTTCAGTTTCCCCTTTTGCCCCTTTCATTTGTTGAATTTTCCAAGCCATCTCATGTACTTGATTTTCTTAGTACTTATTATTTTGGACTATTTTGTAATTTCATAGCCCAACTTTGCGTGTCATATTAAAGTATTCATCACATGGCCACTGCCTTTGTTTGGAGCAAAAAGAGTAGAGCATGTCTCTGACATTTTACACTCTTCTTCAGTGTCTACATCACTCTCTCTCTTTGGTAGGGATGATGGTCTAGACGACGGTGAGATTGACAGCTTTATTGATAGTGAGACCCATTGATGCACCACTTTGATTTCGAATTGAAACCCACAGAAGATGAGGTCCAAGAAAGATCTCGTCCGAAGATCTGCATCACCATGGCTTCAGGATCCTGACTGAAGATGGGGTACGAGGAAGATCTCTCTTGAAGATGAACTCTTCCGACAACTTCACCAGTAGAATCGCACGAGTTACTTTCGCCATGCCAATTCTAGGCTGAGATCAGTTTTCTTTTTTTAATTTAATAATTTGATTCTTTGTAACTGCATGGTTTTTTAATTTGAGAGAATCTGATATTGAAGTAGTTGATGTTTCTCTTTTAGCTCAACGTAAAAGAACTATGACTATACATCGGTCTTCTAGATTTTTCTTTTCCTGGCTTCTGTTTTCTCGACTTCAAGATTACTCCATTATTTTTTGTAAGGTGTGTTGTTCTCTTCTCTTGCCCTCTTTTGATGATTTTGCTAAAGTAATTAGACTCCCAGTTCTTCAAATAGCAGGATTTGTTTTGGATTTTCGTTAGTTTTCATTTTTTTAAAAATTATTTGCACAAGGTGGAAATCTCGGTTTCAGGCTTTTGTTTTTTATTTTTATTTTTTGATTTATTCGCAGGAGTCAAGTTCAGAGCATGTCATATTTGAGCTAAAAGCTATTTTCTTTTTATTTTTGTGAATTAATTTGTTAACCACATTTTTATTTCGTGTTCTTTTGAAGTTTGTGAATTCCTAAGGTTTTAACTATTATCTTTCCAATTCATATGTTTTTTCCACTTCTATTCACTTCTGCTTTTGTTAATTTTATCTGGTGTTTTTTTTGGATTTGTGTTTTTTGGTATTTTCCTTGGGGATTGATACTGACACCATAAACCAAGTTATAATATTAGCTATTCCAATTGAAGGAATCAGTGATGTGTACAAAACTACAGATCAAATATGTAGCCTTTTAATGCATTTTTTTTTTTTTTTTGTTTCATCATCTTTTCAATGTTTTCTTTCAAGTATTTCATTATAGCAATCCCGGTTTTTCCCGTCATTTATGGTATTTTGGACTTGGGTCTAGTGATGGTATGTTGTTGTCTGTGTCTCGTTTCCATCATTCGATTCTTTGTATTTGAGTTTTGGGATGCGTTGGGTGAGTTTGAAATAGGTTGGTTGTGAGTTGAAACAAATGGTTGTTGCCCAAAATTTGGCTTCTTTGCTCGAGCGAGGCCTGGGTATTTGTTTCTTCGTTCGAGCGAGCTTTCTTGCGCTCGAGCAAGTATTGTGGGTCTTCAGGTTTCTTTTTCAGACGCAGCTTCCGCTCGAGCGAGCTTTCTTGCGCTCGAGCGAGCTTTGTGTTTTGTGTCTCTTCGTTCGAGCGAGCAGTCTTGCGCTCGAGTGTACGTCTGCATCTCTTTTAGACCTGAAGGTTGGTATTCCTCGCTCGAGCGAGCTTTCTTGCGCTCGAGCGAGCGACCTCTATGTTTTGTGTTTCTTTGCTTGAGCGAGGACTCTTGCGCTCGAGCGTGCGTCTAGGTTGCAGATCTGAAGCTTCGCATTGTTCGCTCGAGCGACGTTTCTTGCGCTCGAGCGAGATTCTTTTATGTCTGGTCGCTCGAGCGACCACTCCTTCGCTTGAGCAAGCCTCGTATATATCAGTTCGCAGCAGGGGTCTTCTTCTTCACTTTTTGATCTCCTTTTCACCAAAAACCCTAGATCCAGCTGTCTCTCTCTCTATACACACTCTCTCTTCAAATACTCCTTGTTCTAGAGGTTTTCTACCCTAGTTCTTTTGTAAGAAAGTTAGAGCTTTGCGTGGGCTTCTCTTTGATCCGAAAAATCTTGGATTTGGAGCATCTTGGGTTTCACTCCTTGTCTCCTTTGAGTTTCTCCATTTGAGGTAGGGATAAACTACTCACTTCTATGAGTTTTAACGTAAATGTTGGTCATCTCGTATAAATGGTTGGGTTCGGTTAATTTGGGTGTTGATTTGTAAGAGTGGGGTTTTCAATTTTAAACTCTCTATGTGTATGTGGGTCTTGAAAATGGGGTTATTGGTATATAACTGTTCAAATTGTGAGATTTGGACTTTAGAGTCAATATTGTGGAATTTGGGGAGAATGCCCTAACTTGGAATTTAGGTCAAGTTTGGCATCTACTAAATAATATAAAAAGTTAAAAAGTCACTATCTTATTTAAGTCACATCATTTTATTTAAATCACATCACTTCTCTAACAAATCACATCAAATCCAACCCAAACCCAATCCATATAAGTCAATAAGCCAAAAAGTGCACTTTTTTAGAACATCCCAAACCAACCTTTAATAACTATTTTATGTAAATAGTAAATTCATTGTGAAATTATGGAATTGGGAAGGATTGTGATAAGATGGTGTGGTTGGATTGAATAATCGCCCACCTATGGAAAAGTTGATAAATTATCTGTTTGATAAATTTATTATGTGTTTATAAATAACTGCTTTGGGCTATCGGTGGAGGATAGTTTTGATTGTTGTAGACACTGCATGATGATTAGGGAAAATTGAAACTAATCAATTGGATTATGTCATTGAGTGTGACGGTGGAATTAACACATTGAATATGTGGATTGTTGGGTCATTGTATATGACCATATGTTTAAATACATTGTATATTTATATTGTTTGGAAGGAGATAGGGGATGGACTCCATGGATAATTAAGTTGGCCGGAGTGTCCAGGGTGCAAGTCCCGAAATCTTTTATATATTTGGGTGCCGGTTCCCTCGGACATAGTTCCGTAAAATGGCATGTGAATAGAAGTGTTAAATGATGTTTACTATTGAAGTGTTGATATATGAGTTGCAGTCTCATTTTGTTTAAATTGTTGGATAACATTGGACTATGTCAATGAATTGATTTGGATACATAATGGAAAGGGAATTGTATGTAGTGTAACGTTGTTTTGTTACAAAGATGATGTATATGGTTATTTAAGTGTTAAACATTTATTAGATACTAATGCTTTAATTAATTCTCATATTCTGTTTAGCATATCTCTACTGGGCTTTGGCTTACCTTATATGGGACATCATTTTCAGGTACAGTAGACATGTCGCCTCCAAGGACCTAGCCTGGTGGTTTAGAGGCAGCAGGCTTCGTTTGTTGATGTTTCTTTGTGTTACATGTTTTTATTTTCAAGTTGAGGGCTTTAATTGTAAAGGACTTTGGATCCTCTTTTGTTGTAATCAAGTGTTGACTTGAAAAGTTGTAAGTCCATAGGACATTTACTTTTGTTGTCAACATGTAATACATTTTGTAGAAAACACTCTAATGAAAGAATATGTTTTATTCTCTTATATCTATGGATATTATGAATGATTGATTGATGCTTTTATTTTGAGGGCGTTACATTCATATTGTAGCTTTTCAAATTGCATTATGTCGATTTTAGGATGAGAGGTTCAATACGAAGGCAATGTGCCAAGGTTAGTAGTATAGTCACTCATACTTTTTGGCCAAATCCTCCTCTACTCTCTCTACTCGATGAGACCTGTCTTTGCTTGAAAATGGCCTAGTCTTCAATATGTAAGAGAATTGTTTGTTGTATTGTCAAAACGAATCCAATTATTCTATCAACAGGCTTCAAAGGGTATGTTATTTATTAGACATCAATACTAATTACATATATAAACTGTATTTTCACTCTGGTTTGTTACTTCTGTGCAAGTCCAAAAAAGTGTTGAGGATTTGTTTGCATATGGAATATCAAAGTTAATGATCAAGTATGAACATCTTAGTGTTATTCTTCCTAATCCTCGAATAACTTCAAGTCAATATTTTTGACTTTCTCAGCTTCGCTATTGATTTGTGAGGTTGATATAGGTAAGCAAGATTCTTTTGGTTGATCTAGGGGTGGCTCATTTGGTTTAGCTCATAAGCTGGTGTTTAAAAAAATATGATTAAGCAAAATTAATATGAAGTTGAGTATGGTTCACACTAGAGTTGCATAAGAAATTATTAGAAAGTTAAAAACCTCATTCAAGTTACTTGGAAATTAATGTAAAAAAATCTAATTTGATTTGGAGATTAGCGCTGTGTTTGATTGGAGGATTTGAGAAGAGATTTAGAAAAGGAAAGGGAAAAGTTAGGTAAAATATGAATAAAATATACCTACATTTCACCTAGTTTCACACACCTTTTCCCTTTCCCTTTCCAAATCCCTTCCCAAATCCTTCAACCAAACACAGCATAGGCGTCTATACTCTATAGATGTGCTGGTGAAATTTGGTGCAGATTTAGCTATATCTGTTGTTAGATTCTCTATTCTACTCAAAACCAAATGGATTAAACCTTTTCAATCACCCCCACCATCTCCTCCTTGAGGTGTATCAATATTGAAATTGGTTTTGCATTTTTAGCCTTTGTTTGAATCATAGATTGGACATATTTGCATTCAGTCTAAAGCTATGATGAATAACGCACCATCATGTCTTACAAACAGCATCCTTTTTCTTCTAATTCTGCCAGTTGTTCTAAAGAAACATGTAGATTTTTAAACTTCTTTTTAATAAAATTTTAGTTGTTTTAGTCCATTATTTATTGAATTATATATATATATATATTTTTAGGTTTAGTCAGACTCAAGACAACATGTAGACTATTTTAACTAAAATTTTAAATTAAATTTTGAGTTATTTTTTTATTTCAATTCTTAGTTAATCCATATTTTGCTTTTTTAAAGATGTGTGGTTCTATGTATATCAGCTAGCTGAGTAGTTTTAATTGGAGTTCGTTGTCATTTTGTTCCAGTCAAATCCATCAATTTCACTATGGATATTATTGATTGAAGTAGAATTGGCAATATTGCTATGACCTTTTATTGATGACCACATTGTGTTTGCTAAAAACCCTCATATCATTAGTAATTTCTTGATTCTTTGATTTTTGATTCTTTGGCTTTTGATCTCACTATACATGCTGCTCCATTGCTAAGTGAATCAACAAATATAGTTTGTATGTGTTGTAATATTTTGGACGCTTCACACGTCCTAAAGTTGGTAAGGGTCAGTCACTATCTTATGCCCTTTTGATTGCGTAATTCAAGGCCCGATTCGCATCATTATGCTCAATAAAAGGAATGAGGGAAGCTCCAATAGAAAAATACTGGAAGGGAAATGGCAACAAACTCCTATGTTCCTTTCATTATGGTTTATTTGGTCGATAACTCTTAAAAGATAGATTGCCTATCTTTTCTTTCATTTCGGGAGAAATACAAATTTAGGAGAGCTTGATAATTGCATACCATCAAATTTTTGAAAAATACCAAATGGGAGCATCCGTTAAACAAAGACAAGGCATCTCTCTTTTCTACCAACAAAGACAAACACCACTTCATCTTCTCTCTCACAAAGCAAAATGGACTTGCATAGATTACCTAAATTCCCTCTCCTCTTCACTTCTTCACTCCTATGTAGTTCTATTAGGATTGTATCTCATTCCTCTAATTATTTCATGTGCTGATTTTATCCTTTTTTTTTTTTTATAAATATTTTAACTTTGACATTATAGAAATCCACCTAACATTTTAATTTGCTTACTGTTCATTTTAATACATAGTGGTTATGTCATTGAGCTCTTCTGAAGCAGTTATGCACAAATGCACAATCTGACAACACTTTTTAAATTAATTTAGTTTACAATTAGATGTTATTTTATATAAGGATCAAAGTAACAGTCAATGTTAATACTCCAATTTTAATTCATATGTTTAATGCTATTTTTTTTCACAATGATGCAACTATTTTCTATTTTAAGAATGTTGAAGAAGAAATCATACCTAAAGCAAGTTCAGCAGAAAAATCATCAAATCTCACTCCTACTTGACCACCTAGATTATTTGGAATTTTTGTTTGACTCTATAAAAGCTACATTGCTGATTTTTTTATTTCTATTTCATTGTTGACGAAATGATGGGTAAACAAAGAACTTGACATGTGTTTTACATAAAGTCAAATCATTTGAAATGTGTTTTGCTTATGTATTCAATAGTGTAGATTTTAGCATAAGCATGCGTGTATTATGCATGTGTTGGTCATAGATAGATCACTTATGCTTATACATTTCTTTGTATTGTTTGGTTTGCAGAACAACAGAAATTGAGGAATGACACATGGATGGAGCAAACAAAACTGGTTTTCTTCTATCAAGGAAAGCTTTTAGCTAAAAGTGCAACCAAAATAAAGCACAGGTTTACAAAATTCCACCATGATTATTCTTCTTCTTCTAAAATTTCCCACGTCCTCAAGCTTATACATTGAATCCAGTTCACCTAATTATTGATTTAGAACATATGATATTGAGAATAGACTTTCACCCATTCCATTTACATAAACGTATATTTTCTTAACACAGAATGACCCTTAATAGGAGAGAGAGAGAGAGAGAGAGAGAGAGGGGGGGGGGGATTAATTGTCGTTCCACGAGTATAACTTGACTTTTTTATTTTTCCCTGTAATTTTAAATTTTCAAACATACAATAAATTATCTAACTTCAATATAATGTCGTCTTTGTTTGTTTGTTTTGTTTTGTTGTCTGTCATATATGAATGTTTGTAGGGTTTGAGCACTATCTAGAACTTCGAATTTTGTTAAATCTTTTGATTGTGTTCTATTAAATTTCCTACTATCATGCCTCTCACTAAAGACCACTATTAATGTTTTCCATTGCAAGCTATTTGTCATACTCCTTGTCAACATCATTGTAATTTCCAAATATTTCTTGATTTTGAGTTCCATTAGTTTGGAGAAGAAACCTCTAGAATTTGTTGTTCGTTTCTTCATGGAAATGCCTTGTTTAGATTTATCTAAATAGTGAGGCATTGCTTGCATTTGGCCAAGCCTCCTCTTGAAATATAAGTCATTAGTATTATTTCTTTGAAAATTTAAAAAAAATATATATATATATTTTCTATACAATTATTATTAGCTTTCTAGAACAATGCTTTAATGGAACTAACATGAGATGCGTATGTGTTAGCATCTTTCTATGGCAAGTATGTATGTGTATTTTTATTTTTTTACAAGTAAGAAACAATTTTAAAAGAACCATATGTACTTATTAATTAGTCTTTATTGCAGACACTTTTGAGAATGAAGAATCCAAACACACATTTATGGAGGAAAAAAATTGAGAATATGCAAACCTGATGGCTAGTGCGATCGCATTCTTAGAAGGTTTTATCTGGGGAAGTCCATTACAATTAGAAAAAATCAAATTTCATAACCCCCTTCAAGTTTTGCAAAATATGCACCATGGATTTTTATCTTATTTTTGCTTATATACTTTCATTCTATTTGTTTTGTAGGGACCCTACAGTTCCCGTAGTGAGCTGGTCCAATATTTGCAATTATGATATGTTTCCATCTATAGCGCTCGCAACTGTTGCTGAACGTGGGAAGCAGCAAGTTACAAGTAGCATGCAACAGGGTAACATCAGTAATTAGTTATCAAAAATTAAGGATCCTTTTGGATGGATGCAAATTTCAAATCAAGCAATTTGAGATTGCTTGAACCATGGACATGGACTATCGTGCGAACCACGACACCTCGCAACTAGTATATATATAAGCGGTGGTTTGCTGCTTGTGGCTTGTTCTTTTTTTTTTTCCTCCTATTTTGCTCTTAACTTGTTTTTAAATTGCTATTTTGTCTTTTAGTTTGGTTAAAGAAACAATTTGGATGGTGGCTTTTTGAAAATTATATAATAAATTTTGGTTGCTTTGGTTGAGAATGTCTGTCATGGGTTGCCTATTTTGCTTTTTTAATTTGTATAATTTACTAGTAGTGTATTAATTTGAGTCAAGATTGTTTCGCGAACATTCTATGTCAATTATGAAAAATAATTTTTTTAGTTTTTAATAAATTACAAATATACCAATAATTTAAAATATAAATTAGTCTTATAATACTGTAAATTATAACTATCGTTTCTTATAAATTTTAATTTAATACAATAATAAGAAAAAAAAATAACTACTCGCCTATATAATAATAAATCATCAAAATTATTCATTGAAAAATATTTCTCATATTATTAAAAACTATTAATTGACTTGGTGCTTTATTTATTAACAAAATGGTGAATTGAAAGATATTTTTCATATCATTAAAAATTATTAATTGATTTAATGATTTATTTATTAATAAAACTAGTCGTTTGTTATACGAGTATGATTTATTTATTAATAAAATGGGTCATTTTTATATGTATGTATCCTTTTCTGTTTCTTTGTTAGTTTAGTATTTTTTTTAGATGGGAAAACTATTTTATCTCTTTTATACTAAAATGTATTTTTATTTTGTTCATCTTTGTGTCTTCACATTTTCTGCAATAATTTCGGTTATTTTAGTTATTGAAAAAGGAAAAAGGATAATTATGTTAAAATGACAGGACTTATTATATTTTTTCTAATTACTATTATTTATAATACAATTTATATAATTGTATTATATATATAATGATTTAATCTATTTAATTTCATAAAATAATATTTTTCTTTTTAAATATTATCAAAATATAAAATTTAAATATACTGTAATAATAACTCATGCCTTATACACGGACTTCTGTAAACTATGGCTCATTTTGATAAGCGAGTTAAAAATAATTCCCTAACTTTTAACTCACTTCCACTCTCATATAAAAAAGTTAAAAAATCGAAAAAAATTAAAAAATTAATTTTTAATTATCTTTTCAAAACACTTTTATTGTATATATGTGAAGGATTAGAGAGGCTCGTGACTGAAATAAAAGAAAAGAAAAAGAAAAAGAAAACAAAAAAGAAAGAAAGAAAATGATAGCGAAGAGATCTAAATGGAATCTTTTTTTTTCTTTGGTTCCAACTTGATGCCTCCGTGATTCTCTGCAGTAGCCAACACCGCGTGGAGCCCAACGTGTGAAAAAATGAAAACCCCCTAACTGCTTTGCTGTGTTTCCCATTTGATTTCTTTGAAACTGTTTGAGGATCTGCATTTTTTTTCATTACATTTCCAAAAGTTGTGAGTGAAAATTGATTTAACTCTTTTCTCATCTGGTTTTGATTTCAATTCCAATTCTCAAAACAGATTAGAGTATGCCTGACCTACTTATTTCTCCCCTTGTTAGTTCAATTTTGAAAGCCTCGTACTCTTTAGTGCTAAAAGAGTTTGGGATAGCATGGGGTTTGAAAACAGAGCAAGAGAACTTAGAGAGCACACTAAGTACCATTCAAGCAGTCCTTCAAGATGCAGAGACCAAGCGAGGGAAGAGCGAGGCTCTGAAGAATTGGCTTAGAAAGCTCAATGATGCAGACAATCTGGTGGATGAGTTCATGATTGAAGCTCAGAGAAGAAGTATGGATTCTGAGAGAGGCATCAAACCCCAAGTAAGTGCCTTTTTCTCTCTTCGAAACCGGCTTATATTTCGATTGAAAATGGGGCATAAGATCGAGGATATGAGGGATAGGTTAGATGCCATTGCTGGGGAGAAAAGTAAGTTTCACTTGAGGAAAGGTGTGGTGGAAACCGGAGAAGTTTGTGGGATGGAGAGAGGACAAATTGATTCAATGGTGAATGATGGGAGAACTGATGAGAAGGAAATGATAATTGAAATGTGTTTACACAGTAGTGCAGTAGTTACTTTACCTCAACATGGAAATTCCATCTTGCTTGCTAATGGTCGAGTGCAAGTTTTTTTTACCAAACTTGAGTTCTTTCATATTTCTCAAATGTAAGTTGCTTTGAACTTATTTTCCAAACCGATGTTGTTTTGAAAATACTACTTCAGACTTGAAGTCGTGTTTTGAAAACAATGAAAATATGACTTCAACCTTTAAAGTCGTGTTTTACATAACAATATGGGTTTCAGAAATAAGTTTAAAA
Source organism: Camellia lanceoleosa (assembly GCA_025200525.1). Lineage (NCBI taxonomy): Eukaryota > Viridiplantae > Streptophyta > Magnoliopsida > Ericales > Theaceae > Camellia > Camellia lanceoleosa. The sequence goes on from CM045767.1 coordinate 146,949,157, forward strand.
TAACTTGTATTTGAAAAAAAAAATAATTTAAAAGAACTCAACTTTGGCTAAAAATAAAAAATAAAAACTCAAACTCGGTCGAATGCCCTATTGAGGAAGGAGCTTTGATAATTTAGGAGCAATCGGACTAGTCTAGGAAGTATGATAGAAATGTTACAACAATTACATTTAAATGCATAAATTGAAATGAAATTATCGATTTCAACGTATATTAACCTACAATACATGCAATAATCTGATCCTCTTCGTATTCTTCTTTTTTAATATTTTAATTATAATTTTATTATATTTATATTTGAATATTGGATTGTTTTATCATATCTTGTGTAGTGATATTTTGAACAAGTGTCTCTGACTTGTCGAACTTTAGACTAGTGTATTCACATTTGAAGGTTGTGTTTTATGGCAAATGTAGAATTGGAAGATGCAAACTTAAATAGTTTATTGTTTTCGAAACTTAACTCAACTCAACTATCCCTATTTAAGGGGAAGAAGAAAAGAAATTAATTAATTAATTATTTTTTTTTTAAAAAGAGGGAAGAGCATGAAAAATCTAGAAATCCCTTGGATGTTGATTTGTGATTATGTATCAATATTTAAACAGTAAATAATAATCCCAATCAAACAATTAAGGGTGGGTTTGGGAAGTGGGTTGGCTTTTTGGCTTTTTGACTTTTTTGGCTATTTTAGCCTGGGCTTAAAAGCTTGGTTTGGGAAGGGCTTTTTGGCTTTTTTGAGTTTTTTTGTGAGAGAAGAGTGTAATGATTATGGGTTGGATGTGATGTTTTGTTTTTTTGGGGCTAAAATAGCCTGTTTTGTCTTTTGTGGCTATTTTAGCCCCAACCTTCTTGCCAAACGGGGCCTAAGATAAATCGACACAACGATTTTACGTGAAAAAATCACAATTGGAGCGCCTCCAATTGTGATAAAAAAACCAATGGCAAGAGCCACAAAACAATCCACTAAGAAGACATAAAGAAATTACACAAGTGTACTCTTAATTACCTAGCAAATTCATGCCCGAATCGAACCGACCCCTATGTGCCTCTTCCAGTCCCGTCTTCACCTCGGAATTGTTTTGCCCAACGTTGAATCCACAATGTCGATGTCGAATCCACGACGATGAACCACTCTAAAATTCACCAAAGCTTCAGGCTTAAATTCCATGGACTCCACCGAAGAATAACACTCTTTTGTATTGAATAAACAAACAATCCGTTGATATTGTGGGGAAGTGGTTTGGAAATACTTTTTTGATCCACTGGGACGCTTGAGATCCTCAGCTGATGACCTGGATGACCTAAAAAGGAACAAACACTTCGGTTGAGGGTGTCGGAATTAGCACTCTGACGGTTAAGTCAGTGTATACTTTCTTAGTTACTTTTATCTTAAGTCAAGCGTACTAATTCTTATCTATCTCTTTTTGGCTGATGTTCTTCTATTTATATCTTTTCTTTCTTGGGCCTCAGGATTGGGCCCACTTTCAATTCGCTATATAACTATTTACTCGGCTTATTTTGTTGTATATCGCTTTTCACTCGGCCCCTTACTCAACCGGCTATTTGGCCGAATAGAGCAGGATTTAAATGTGCAAGACATGGCCGAATGCGATGTATATATTTCTACTCTCCAGGTCCAATTATTCGGCCTCTTTACGACTTTCAATATTCGACCCCCACAATTGCCTCTAAAGCACTCCACTAACGACAGTTAGCTGGAGTGTTTGGTTTCGAACTCGAAAAGTTAGAGCCGAAATTCGGCGGCTAACCTCATTCCAACGTGGATGTCAGAGCACACGCCTCTCAGTTATCATTTCAACTTCCCGCCCCTTCGTATGCTTCCATTTATTGTGATTTAAAATCTTGTCGTCTTTTCGAGCACACATTTTTGGATGCTTAGAGTTTTTGGACTGCCTTCCGACTCACCTCTGCAACTTCCATTCATCCTTCATTGTCCTCTCCGTCTCTTGTAAGTTTTCTTCCTCTCTGCTTTGAATCCTTTTTCCTGATTTGCCTTTAGTTTAGTAGGCTCCTATAGGCTAACTGAAATGGCAAAGCATCTGAAAGATCTCCTCTCCGCAGATCGAATCTTTGGCTTTCGACGCCATTTTTCTATCCCTGATGACGTCCGTCTGTCGCTTGTGATAGATGGCGCTCTCGATATGGAGAGGGATGATGAAAGCACAATCTTCTTCCCTCTCTTATCAATTGCAGAGGGCAGAATCCGTTTCCCACTTCATCCATTTCTTAGGGTTGTTCTTCGCCATTGGGGTCTAATCCCCTCCTAACCCAACGTCAACTTTTTTAGAATCGTAATGAGGATTATAGAGCTAAACCGTTGCCTTACGATTAACCTCGGCATACTTGCTATTCGGCATTGTTACGCCTTGGCTAAGTCTTCTGGTCGGCATGGATGCTATTTCCTTATGGCTAAGGACACCGACCATCAACTAGTGACTATCCTTTCTAGCTCTGGCAAGCGAGTCGATGATGTTATGGTCGTTGTCCGAGGTAACTAGGAATTCGGCGAAGGCAAGGATAGCCTTGATCCTATTTCTAGATGGAGGAGCGAACCAGGTGGCCGTATAGCTTTTTGCGTTTATTTTTCTTATATTTATAAAGCTTCATTTTTGAGATCTCATGGTTTTGCTTGTGCAGGAAATGATTTGAAGAAAGTCTTGGCTTCAACCGACGACACCGTTCTTTCGGAAATTAAAGTCGCACTCAAATATTTCGGCCGTCCGAGTTTTCAGAAACAAGGGAGGGTAGCCCACATTCTCCTTCTGTACGAGCCAACATATACGACGTTTTCGGCGGTAGAAAACATCCCAATTTCGAGGGGTGAAGAGTTTCTTACGGCTCTTATTTTGACCAACTTCAAAAACCTGCGGCAAGTTGGTTTCGAGGGGTCCGATTCAGAGCGGGCGGAAGTAGCTGAGGTAGACAAAGCCAAAGCCGAAGTAGACGAGGCTTTGAAGTTGGCCTTTGAGGAGGCCGGCTTCAATTCAGACAACCCTCCGTCCACTTCGGGCTGAGGGGACCTTCCGTTTGACAACATTTTTACCGGTTTAGAAGACCTTCTCGGCGCATACCTCGAAGAGATGGCTGGGTTAAACCTCACACAACTCGCCAAAAAGAAAAACGCTGAAAGAATGGCTGCGCGGTGAAGAGCAGAGGCCATTCGATTTGAAGTGCCACCTGCCGCTGAAGTTCAGCCCTCCTTGACTATTATTGAAGAGGAAACCGCTCAAACACGAAGTGCCAAGTCCGAGGCGGTTGTGCATGCCGATCAAAAGGCTGAGCAAAGGGCAGAGAAGCGTTCTGCCGAGGTCGAGACCGGCTCAGAAGAAAATCGTGCTGACAAACGGCCGCGTTTAGAGGAGTCAGATGTGATTGTGCCTTTTATCATTCAACTAAAGATAAAAAAACATGCCGATCTCCTCTGACGCTTTGGCTATTAAAGACCTAATCGTGGCGTTGAGCATGGCTACATCTGTCTCATTGCCAGCTGACAAGGCGGCTTTCCGGGCGGAGCCGAATCTGCTGGCAATAGCATTAGCCACTCAATCGGCTATTCTGGTATATACCTTGACCTTGTCTTTCCCTTTTATGCAAATATTGTTTTGGTTTTAATTTCCTATTTTGCAGACAGTTAGGAGAATAGCCGAGATAGGCCGTCGCCAGCATGACGCCGTCGAACGACTTGGCCATTTATAATCGGAAGTAGAGGGCCAGAGGAGCAGGGCCGATTTCGAAGCGGCGAGGGGGAAGATGGAAGGCGCGAGGACCGAGGCCGAGATAGAGAGGGTGAGAAATGCAGACCAGCTGAGATTGGCTGCCGAGAAGAGGGCAGACGTGAGCGAAGATGCGCTCAAGTTAGCCCAAGAGGCGATTGCCAAACTGGAGGCTGAATTGGAAGAATTGAAAAAGGCAAAGGAAGCAGCCGACTTCGAGGCTTCCAAGGCATACGAGGCCGGGCAAAGCGCTGCTCTCACAAATTATGTGGAAGAAGTCCCCAAATTTGAAAATCAGGGATTCAAACACGGCTGGCTCAAAGCCCTTGCTGTTGCTGATGTGACCTTGGCTATGCCGATTCCATACAAGCAAGTGGATGTTGAGCCGTTGGAGTCTGACTCCGAGGATTAATTAGGGCGACACTTTAGTTATTTTTGTTTAAGGATTTGGAATTTTTCGTTTAGTAGTTTTTATTTACGTGTAAAATGACTACAGTTTTTAGGTTTTTGCTAGGCGCTTTCATGCAAACTCGTAACTTTTTGTTTGGTAGTTTTCATATGTAAAATGGCTACAAACTGCCCAATTTACTAATGAAAATCTCCTTTATACTTTGCTATTATTTGTGCTTAATTTTGCTATTGATGAATGGTACTGTTTTTTGCTACTTTGGATAAAACATTCATGTACACTTGTCGATTAGATAATTAGGCAATTTAACAATTTATCCTCGTCGAATAGCTGATCAGATTAATAAATCTGTCCTTGCCCCAGCCAACTCATGAACTCCAAAAAGCCGAATATTATTAGTTCATGGAGTGGCTGCGGCACATATCGATCGACATCGGGTTTAGATATTTGGCCGATTAGATTAATAAATCTGCCCTTGCCCCAGCTAATGCATGAACTCCAAAAAGCCGAATATTATTAGTTCATGGAGTGGCTGTGGCACAGATCGATCGGCATCGGGCTTAGATATTTGACCGATTCGATTAATAAATCTGCCTTTACCCCGGCCAATGCATGAACTCCAAAAAGCTGAATATTATTAGTTCATGGACTGGTTGCGGCGCACATCGATCGGCATCAGGCTTTTGGAGTTTAGCGTTAATGAAATCGCCTCGGGGGCGCTGCATGTATTAGGAATAAATGGGGTGGGCTCTTCGCGCCAGTGATCCACTTATTATGTTCAGACTCAATTGAAACCAGTTTGTTGCGCAAGGTTAGATAAGTGTGAATGTCAAATAGACTGTTCTTCAACAGCAGAGGAGAAGGGCGAACATTGGCTGAGCTTGACACTAAAATGAATCGCAGCAGCGAGCCCACACGCACATGAGGTAGGACGTCCAAGGAACAGGAAAAACGTCAGCTCCCAAGTCGTCGAAGCAGATCACCTCGAAAGGAAAAACAGCAACGGGAAGCTCCTCGCAACCGCAACTGAGAAATGAGGCCGACACGACGCCGTGACCGTTGAGTTTTGCGGTTTTTGTGGGGAATAAACTGATGACGGAGGTGGATTCTATTGTCAACGACCTAGGTGTAGCAGTTGAGTTTGCTCGACAGATTTTTCCATTGAAAGTCCAGCAATTAATGGTTGGTCGACAGGATTTCGAAGTATTTCGAGAGGGCATCCATGGAGCAACGAGAGGCCTGTACACCACCTATGAAGTTGGCATGCGTCTGCGCATCGCGCGGCGGGAGATAGAGAAGAAGGACGAATGAATTCAAAGCTTGGAGGCTCGTGCAGAGAAGGTCGAGCGCGAGCTAATGAAGGCCCAAATTGCCAAGCCACGTACGACCGGACAATCTAACCCAGTCATTGATGAAAGAGTGACCCAACGGCTATTAAGCCATGCGATTGCCAATCGAGATACGGCAAGTATGTTCGCACTAGAGAATGCGAAGGCCGCGGCCTATGAACGAGGCTTCCACGACGGCCGAAAAGTCGGGATAGAGAAGACCAAGGAGAAACTCGCAGACGAGGTATGCCGATGCGAGAATCGGGGCTTTAGGTATGGATGTATTAAGGCTCTCCAGGCCTCAGAGGCACTCCAAGGAGCAGGAGTTGAATTGGCATCGCCATTATATCAACGTCATCACTTTCCTTTTGGCGCTTTCGAAATTGAGAAGTGTAATGACAAGGGCGATGCCGAATAGAATTAAATATATATTGTAAACGCTCCAACACAGATTAGACGTTAGCTATGTATCTATTGGCTAATTTAATAAAATATTTTATTTTAAATGTTTGTGTTTCATTTTGAATGTTTACATGCTTAATTAGGCATCTCATTTCGAATGTTTGCATGTTTTAATTTGTTTATGCGGTTGCGCCGGCCCAACTTAATTAAGCATTTCATTTTGAATGTTTGTATGCTTTAATGTGTAAACGGTTTTTGCCACCTCCCATTAACGAAGCAATCCACTTTGTAAGGGCGCTCTGAATCTGGAGTCTTATTCGGCCCAAACGTGTTATGCACGGCTGGGGCTCCGAATTCGGAGGCTTTTTATCGGTCAATCGTGATATCTACGTAGGGCACTCCGAATCCGGAGTCTTATTCGGCCCATAAGTGTCATGCACGAATGGGGCTCCAAATCCGGAGACTTATTCAGCCCAAAGGTGTCATGCACCAATGGGGCTCCAAATCCGAAGACGAGACTTGGCCAATCGTGATATTCACGAAGGGCACTCCGAATCCGGATTCTTATTCGGCTTAAAGGTGTCATTCAGCAATAGGGCTTCGAATTCGGAGACTTGGCTTGGCCAATCGTGATATCCACGAAGGGCATTCCGAATTCGGAGGCTTAATTGGCCTAAAGGTGTCATGCACTAACAGGGCTCCAAATCCGCAGACTTGGCTTGGTAAATCGTGATATGCACGAAGGGCGCTCCGAATCCAGATGCTTAATTAGCCCAAAGGTGTCATGCACCAATGGGGCTCCGAATCCGAAGACGAGACTTGGCCAATCGTGATATCCATGAAAGGTGCTCTGAATCCAGAGTCTTATTTGGCCCAAAGGTGTCATGCACCAATGGGGCTCCGAATCTGGAGACTTGGCTTGGCCAATCGTGATATCTACGAAGGGCGCTCCGAATCCAGAGGCTTAATCGGCCCAAAGGTTTCATGCACCAATGGGACTCCGAATCTGGAGACGAGACTTGGCCAATCGTGATATCCACGAAGGGCGCTCCGAATCCGGAGGCTTAACTTGGCCAATCGTGATATCCATGAAGGGCGCTCTGAATCCGGAGTCTTATTCGGCCCAAAGGTGTCATGCACCAATGGGGCTCGAAATCCGAAGACAAGACTTCGCCAATCGTGATATTTACAAAGGGCGCTCCGAATCCGGAGTCTTATTCGGCCCAAAGGTGTCATGCACTAATGGGGCTCTGAATCCGTAGACTTGGCTTGGCTAATCGTGATATCCACGAAGGGCGCTCCGAATCCGAAGGCTTAATCGGCCCAAATGTGTGATGCACCAATGGGGCTCCGAATCCGGAGACGAAACTTGGCCAGTCGTGATATCCACGAAGGGCGCTCCGAATCCGGAATCTTATTCGGCCCGAAGGTGTCATGCACCAATGGGGCTTCGAATCCGGAGACTTGGCTTGGCTAATCGTGATATCCACGAAAGGCGCTTCGAATCCGGAGGCTTAATCGGCCCAAAGGTGTCATGCACCAATGGGGCTCCGAATCCGGAGACTTGGCTTGGCCAATCGTGATATCCACGAAGGGCGTTCCGAATCCGGAGGCTTAATTGGCCCAAAGGTGTCATACACCGATGGGGCTCCGAATCCGGAGACTTGACTTGGCCAATAGTGATATCAACGAAGGGCGCTCTGAATACGAGGCTTAACTTGGCCAATCGTGATATCCACAAAGGGAGCTCGAAATACGGAGTCTTATTCGGCCTAAAAGTGTCATGCACCAATGGGGCTCCGAATCCGGAGACGAGACTTGGCCAATCATGATATCCATGAAGGGAGCTCCGAATCTAGAGTCTTGTTCGGCCCAAAAGTGTCATGCATCAATGGGGCTTCAAGTCCGGAGACTTGGCTTGGCCAATCATGATATCCACGAAGGGCGCTCCGAATTCGGAGGCTTAATCGGCCCAAAGGTGTCATGCACCAATGGGGCTCCGAATTCGGAGAGATGGCTTGGCCAATCACGATATCCGTGAAGGGCACTTTGAATCCAGAGGCTTAATCGGCCCAAAGGTGTCATGCACCAATCGGGCTCCGAATCCGGACATGAGACTTGGCCAATCGTGATATCCACGAAGGGCGGTCCGAATTCGGAGTCTTATTCGGCCAAAGGTGTCATGCACCAATGGGGCTCCAAATCCGGAGACTTGGCTTGGCTAATCGGGATATCCATGAAGGGCGCTCCGAATACGGAGGCTTAATCGGTTCAAAGGTGTCATGCACCGATGGGGCTCCGAATCTGGAGACTTGACTTGGGCAATCATGATATCCATGAAGGGCGCTCCGAATCTGGAGGCTTAATTGGCCCAAAGGTGTCATGCACCAATGGGGCTTTGAATCCGGAGACTTGGCTTGGCCAATCGTGATATCCATAAAGGACACTTCGAATCCGGGGGCTTAATCGGCCTAAAGGTGTCATGCACCAATGGGGCTCCGAATCCAAAGACGAGACTTGGCCAATCGTAATATCCATGAAGGGCGCTCCGAATTCGGAGACTTAATCAGCCCAAAGGTGTCATGCACCAATGGGGCTTTGAATCCGAAGAATTGGCTTGGCCAATCATGATACCCACGAAGGACGCTCCGAATCCGGGGGCTTAATCGGCCCAAAGGTGTCATGCACCAATGGGGCTCCGAATCCAGAGACGAGACTTGGCCAATCGTGATATCCACGAAGGGCGCTCCGAATCCGGAGTCTTACTTCGCCCAAAGGTGTTATGCATCAATGGGGCTCTGAATCCGGAGACTTGGCTTGGCCAATTGCGATATCTATGAAGGGCGCTCCGAATCAGGAGACTTAATCGGCCCAAAGGTTTCATGCACCAGTGGGGCACCGAATCCGGAGATGAGACTTGGCTAATCGTGATATCTACGAAGGGCACTCCGAATCTGGAGGCTTAACTTGGCCAATCATGATATCCACAAAGGGTGCACCGAATCCTGAATCTTATTTGGCCCAAAGGTGTCATGCACCAATGGGTCTCCGAATCCGGAGACGAGACTTGGCCAATCGTGATATCCACGAAGAGCGCTCCGAATTCGGAGTCTTATTCAGCTCAAAGGTGTCATGCACCAATGGGGCTCTGAATCCGGAGACGAGACTTGGCCACTCGTGATATCCACGAAGGGCGCTCCGAATCCTGAGTCTTATTCAGTCCAAAGGTGTCATGCACCAATGGGGCTCCGAATTTGGAGACGACACTTGGCCAATCGTGATATCTACGAAGGGCGCTCCGAATTCGGAGGCTTAACTTAGCCAATCGTAATATCTACGAAGGGCGCTCTAAATCCTGAGTCTTATTCGGCCCAAAGGTGTCATGATCTAATGGGGCTCCGAATCCGGAGACGAGACTTGGCCAATCATGATATCCACGAAGGGTGCTCCGAATCCGGAGTCTTATTCGGCCCAAAGGTGTCATGCATCAATGGGGCTCTGAATCCACAGACTTGGCTTGGCCAATCGTGATATCCATAAAGTACGCTCTGAATCCGAAAGCTTAATCGGCACAAATGTGTCATGCACTAATGGGGCTCCTAATCTGGAGACGAGACTTGGCCAATCGTGATATCCACGAATGGCGCTCCGAATCCGGAGTCTTATTCGGCCCAAAGGTGTCATACACCAATGGGACTCCGAATCCGGAGACTTGGCTTTGCTAATCGCGATATCCACGAAAGGCGCTTCGAATCTGGAGCCTTAATCGGCCCAAAGGTGTTATGCACCAATGGGGCTCTGAATCTGAAGACTTGACGTGGCCAATCGTGATATCCATGAAGGGCACTCCGAATCCGGAGGCTTAATCGGCCAAAAAGTGTCATGCATAGATGGGGCTCCAAATTCGGAGACTTGACTTGGCACATCGTGATATCCACGAAGGGCGCTCCGAATCCAAAGGCTTAACTTGGCTAATTGTGATATCCACAAACGGCGCTCCGAATACGGAGTCTTATTCGACCCAAAGGTGTCATGCACCAATGGGGCTCCGAATCTGGAGACTTGGCTTAGCTAATCGTGATATCCACGAAAAGTGCTTCGAATCCGGAGACTTAATCGGCCCAAAGGTGTCATGCACCAATGCGGCTCCGAATCCGGAGACTTGGCTTGGCCAAAAGTGATATCCACGAAGGGCTCTCCAAATCCGGAGGCTTAATCGGCCCAAAGGTGTCATGCACCGATGGGGCTCCGAATCCAGAAACTTGACTTGGCCAATCATGATATCCACGAAGGGCGCTCCGAATCCGAAGGCTTAACTTGGCTAATCGTGATATCCACAAAGGGCGCTCCGAATATAGAGTCTTATTCGACCCAAAGGTGTCATGCACCAATGGGGCTCCGAATCCGTAGACAAGACTTGGCCAATCGTGATATCCACATAGGGCGCTCCAAATTCGGAGTCTTATTCGGCCCAAAGGTGTCATGCATCAATGGGGCTCCGAATCCGGAGACTTGGCTTGGCCAATCGTGATATCCACGAAGGGTGCTTCGAATCCAGAGGCTTTATCGGCCCAAAGGTGTCATGCACCAATGGGGCTCCGAATCCGGAGACTTGGCTTGGCCGATCATGATATTTGCGAAGGGCGCTCTGAATCCGGAGGCTTAATCGGCCCAAAGGTGTCACGCACCAATAGGGCTCCGAATTCGGAGATGAGACTTGGCCAATCGTGATATCCACGAAGGGCGCTCCGAATCCGGAGTTTTATTCGGCCAAAGGTGTCATGCACCAATGGGGCTCCGAATTTGGAGACTTGGCTTGGCTAATTGAGATATCCACGAAGGGCGCTCCAAATCCGGAGGCTTAATCGGCCCAAAGGTGTCATACACCGATGGGGCTCTGAATCCAGAGACTTGACTTGGGTAATCGTGATATCCACGAAGGGCGCTCCGAATCCGGAGGGTTAATCGGCCCAAAGGTGTTATGCACCAATGGGACTTTGAATCCGGAGAATTGGCTTGGCCAATTGTGACATCCACGAAGGGCGCTCCGAATCCGGGGGCTTAATCGGCCCAAAGGTGTCATGCACCAATGGGGCTCTGAATCCAGAGACGAAACTTGGCCAATTGTGATATCCACGAAGGGCGCTCCGAATCCGGAGTCTTATTCGGCCCAAAGGTGTCATGTGCCAATGGGGCTCTGAATCCGGAGACTTGGCTTGGCCAATCGTGATATCTACGAAGGGCGCTCCGAATCCAGAAGCTTAATCGGCCCAAAGGTTTCATGCACCAATGGGGCTTCGAATCCGGACACGAGACTTGGCCAATCGTTATATCCACGAATGGAGCTCCGAATCCGGAGGCTTAACTTGGCCAATCGTGATATCCACGAAGGGCGCTCTGAATCCTGAGTCTTATTCGGCCCAAATGTGTCATGCACCAATGGGGCCCCGAATTCGGAGACGAGACTTGGCCAATCATGATATCCATGAAGGGCACTTTCGGAGTCTTATTCGGCCCAAAGGTGTCATGTACCAATGGGGCTCCGAATTCGGAGACGAGACTTGGCCAATCGTGATATCCACGAACGGCGCTCTGAATCCGGAGGCTTAACTTAGCCAATCGTGATATCCACGAAGGGCGCTCCAAATCCTGAGTCTTATTCGGCCCAAAGGTCTCATGCACCAATTAGGCTCTGAATTCGGAGACGAGACTTGGCCAATCGTGATATCCACGAAGGGCGCTTTGAATCCGGAGTCTTATTCGGCCTAAAGGTGTCATGCACCAATGGGCCTCCGAATCCGGACACGAGACTTGGCCAATCGTGATATCCACGAAGGGCGCTCCGAATCCTGAGTATTATTCGGCCCAAAGGTGTCATGTACCAATGGGGTTCCGAATCCGGAGACGAGACTTGGCCAATCGTGATATCCACAAAGGGCGCTCCGAATTCGGAGGCTTAACTTGGCCAATCATGATATCCATGAAGGGCGCTCCGAATCCTGAGTCTTATTCAGTCCAAAGATGTCATGCACCAATGGGGCTCCGAATCCAGATATGAGACTTGGCCAATCATGATATCCACGAAGGGCGCTCCGAATCCGGAGTCTTATTCGGCCCAAAGGTGTCATGCACTAATGGGGCTCCGAATTCGCAGACTTGGTTTGGCCAATCGTGATATCCACGAAGGGCGCTCCGAATCCGGAGGCTTAATCGGCCCGAAGGTGTCATGCACCAATAGGGCTCCGAATCCGGAGATGAGACTTGGCTAATCGTGATATTCGCGATGGTCGCTCTGAATCCGGAGTCTTATTCGGCCCAAAGGTGTCATGCACCATTGGGGCTTCGAATCTGGAGACTTGGCTTGGCAATCATGATATCCACGAAGGGCGCTCTGAATCCAGAGGCTTAATCGGGCCAAAGGTGTCATGCACCAATGGGGCTCCGAATCCGGAGACTTGACTTGGCCAATCGTGATATCCACGAAGGGTGCTCCGAATCCGGAGGCTTAACTTGGCCAATCGTGATATCCACAAAAGGCGCTCTGAATCTGGAGTCTTATTCGGCCCAAAGGTGTCATGCACTAATGGGGCTCCGAACCCGGAAACGAGACTTGGCCATTCGTGCTATCCACGAATGGCGCTTCAAATCCGGAGTCTTATTCTTCCCAAAGGTGTTATGCACCAATGAGGCTTCGAATCCGGAGACTTGGCTTGGCCAATCGTGATATCCATGAAGGGCATTCCGAAATCCGGAGGCTTAATCGGCCCAAAGGTGTCATGCATCAATGGGGCTCTGAATCCAGAGACTTAGCTTGGCCAATCGTGATATCCATGAAGGGCGCTCCGAATCCGGAGGCTTAATCGGCCCAAAGGTGTCATGCACCAATGGGGCTTGAAATCTGGAGACGTGACTTGGCCAATCGTGATATCCATGAAGGGCGCTCCGAATTCGGAGTCTTAATCGGCCCAAAGGTGTCATGCACCGATGGGGCTCTGAATCCATAGACTTGACTTGGCCAATCGTGATGTCCACGAAGGGCACTCCGAATCCGGAGGCTTAACTTGGCCAATCGTGATATCCACGAAGGGCACTCCGAATCCTAAGTCTTATTCGGCCCAAAGGTGTCATGCACTAATGGTGCTCCGAATCCAGAGACTTGACTTGGCCAATCGTGGTATCCACGAAGGGCGCTCCGAATCAGGAGGCTTTTGAACTGAATTGCACGATGAGGAAATGGGAAACTTTGCATTGCAAAAGTGAAATATGTACATGGTGAACCATTTAAAACTAGTATCATTCCCCACAGGTCGGGTTTAATGATAAAATTTTTGCAAGTGCGTTGAATTCCAAGTTCGTGGCAGACTTCTTCCAGACATGTCCTTAAGCCGATATGGCCCTACTCCTGCGATCGAATCGACCTGATAGGGGCCGCCTAGTTAGGACCCAATTTTCCATCAGCCGTTTTCCTGGCTGCTGGGAGTACTTTCTTCAGGACCAACTCTCCTGGTGTGTAGCGGCAAATTAACACGTTGATTATAATGACTTAGCAAGTCGTCACGATACTGCGCCATGGATGCAAGGGCACGGTCTCTTCGTTCTTCAATCAGAATCAAATCCAAGGCCAACATCATGTTGTTTTGGCCCATATCAAATACTTTTGATTTCAAGATTAGGAGGCCGATCTCCAGGGGTATGATTGCCTGGGTTCCAAAGCATAAAGCAAACGGCGTTTCCCTGGTGGATCGCCTCGGCATAGTTCGATGAGCCCACAACACGGCAATTCTTTGACCTATTTGTGGGTAAGTCGGCATGGAAAAGTAAGGCCAGATACCATACTTGCTGCACAGCTCTCGGTAGACGCCACAATCAAATTGGGTGCCGTTGTCTGAGATAAGTGCTCTTGGAATGCCGAATCGTGTTATGATATTTTTCCATACAAAGCGCTTAATATCAGCATCTCGAATGTGCGTTAATGCCTCCGTTTCGACCCATTTTGTGAAGTAATCTGTCTCGACAATCAAGTATCGCTTGTTCCTTGGGGGCCTCAGCAATGGTTCAACGATATCAAGTCCCCACTGAGCGAACGGCCAGGGACTGGTGATAGAGCTTAACTCTTTAGCAGGCAGATGGGTTAAGAGGGAGAACTTCTGGCATTGTTCACATTTTTTCACATAACATTCGGCATCTGCTCTCATTGTCGGCCAATAATACCCCTATGTTATAGCTCGATGAGCCAAAGAGCGCTCGCCAGAATGTGCGCCACAACTGCTTTCATGTATTTTAGTCAGAAGCTCTTCGACTTTGTCTGGATGCACGCATTCCAAGTATGGACCAGAAATGGATTTTTTATAAAGCTTTCCTTGCAGATCCAAGTAGTATCACAGGGCTTTGTTTCGTAGCTTGTGTGTTTCTTTCTTGTCCACTGGGAGCTGTTCGGAAGACAGGAATGCAGCAATGGGGTCCATCAAACTCGGTCCTGACTCATGACATTGACTTGGACTTCCTCCGAGGGACCAATGCTCGGCTCCGGCATGAAACCTACTTCGATGATCCGTTTAATCTCTGAGTTAATGGCGGAGGCTAGGCAAGCCAAGGCATCTGAATGTTTGTTTTGATCTCGTGTTATTTGATTCAATTCATGATGGTCAAATTTTGCCAGCAATGAGTTAGCCGTTTTCATATAAGCCGTCATACGGTCATTTTTGGCCGCGTACTCCCCCTTTAGCTGATTGATCACCAGTTTTGAATCGCAAAATACAAGCAAATGCCGAGCACCCAAAAGATGTGCATTCCGCAAACCGGTTAGAAGGGTTTCGTATTCGGCTTCGTTATTTGATGCATCGAAGCTGAGTTTGACGGCCTGCTCAATTATTGCGCCGTCGGGAGCCATGATTACTACTCCGGCTCCATTGCCCCGTTGATTGGATGATCCATCACAGTACAACTGCCAAATGTCCCCAACATAAATTCTCTAGTTCGGCTTAGGTCGAATTTCATCAGACTTGAAGTCGGCAAGACCCCCAGTGAATTCGACCACAAAATCGGCAAGCACTTGTCCCTTGATTGAGGTTCTAGGCAGAAACTGAATATCGTACTGGCCGAGTTCAAGAGCCCACTTTGAAACGCGCTCTGATGCTTCTGCACTACGAAGTACCGACCAAAGAGGGTGGTCTGTTAGTACCCCGATGGTATGCCCCTAAAAGTAATGCATCAGCTTTCTCGCTGTCATGCGAGGGCCATAATGAGTTTTTCCAACGGAAGGTAGCGTGTTTCGGCGTCAACCATTGCCTTGCTCACATAATACACTGGCCGCTGCTCCCCTAGCTCTTTTTTTATCAGTACGGCACTTACGGCCCGGTCAGAAACTACCAGATACAAAATGAGCGGGTCACCTGTCGAAGGTGTTGTCAGGAGTGGAACTGATCGGAGGTAGGTCTTGAGGCTGTTGAAAGCGGCTTCGCACTCGGCGGACCATTTAAAAGCCTTGCCCTGCTGTAGTGTATGAAAGAATTGTCGGCAGCGATCTGTGGACCGACCGATGAACCTGTTGAGTGCGGCGGCCATCCCCATCAACTTTTGAACCTCTTTCACTGAACGAGGGGAGCCGAGCTCCAAGATTGCTGTGATTTGCCTCGGGTTGGGTTCGATTCCTCAGTGGTTGACAATGTAACCCAAGAATTTGCTAGAGCCGATCCCAAACGCACATTTGGAAGAGTTCAGCTTCATTTTGTATTTGCGTAAAATGCCGAATGTTTCTTCCAGATCGGCGAGATGAGTTTGCTCTTCTTTGGACTTGACCACCATATCGTCAATGTACACTTCCATAGTGTGGCCGAGTTGCTCCTTGAACATGGCAGTGACTAGTCTTTGGTAAGTTACCCCTGTATTTTTCAGCCCAAAAGGCATAACCTTATAGCAATAGGTTCCTCTTGGGGTGAGGAATGCAGTTTGTCTTGGTCCTCCGGATGCATGGCAATTTGATGGTAGTCTTTGTAAGCATCGAGGAAGCTCATACGTTGATGGCGTGCCGTCGCATCTACAAGTTGGTTTATTCTGGGGAGGGGAAAATAATCCTTGGGACAGGCTTTGTTTAGGTTCGTGAAATCAACGCAGACTCACCAAGTCTCATTTTTCTTCTTCACAACCACAATATTCGAGAGCCATGTAGGGTAGGTCACTTCCCTGATTGCCCCAGCATCAAGCAACCGGTCAACCTTCTCAACAACGGCGGTAGTGTGCTCTGCGGCTGACCGCCGGCTTTTCTGAATAATTGGCTTACATTTAGGGTCAACATTTAAACGATGCTGTGAAACAGACGGATCTACACCCGACATCTCATATGGAGTCCATGCAAATACATCAAGGTTGCCGAGCAGGAAGGAAATTAGCTGCTGTCTGTCGGCTTGATTCAGGCAGGCGTCGACCATGAAGAACCTGTCTGGGTTTCCGTCGATTTCAAGTCGATCTAGGGCTTCTGTGGCCTTTTCACTTGGGAGCTGCCCAACATCGTCGAGGCTCTCTCGATCCGGCACCTCAATAGAATTTACCTGCAACTCCTTTGGCGTCTTTCCAGCAAGGAGATAACATGCTTGTGCCGATTTCTGGGAGCCACGGATTTGCTCAATACCGCGTTCTGTCGGGAAACGTAGCAGCTGATGATAGGTGCTTGGCACGACCTGCATAGTATGCAACCAAGTTCACCCCATGATGAGATTATACGGCGATGGCAGCTTGACGACCAAGAATTCCACATCCACTGTTCGGGAGCCCGCTCGAACGGGTAGTGTGATTTTCCCCAACGGGTATTCTGGATTGGCGTTGAAGCCGAATAGTGGATAAAGAGCTGGAGAAAGATCCGATTCGGAGAAGCCGAATTTGGTGAATGTCTTGTAATACATAACTTCCGATGTGCTCCCTGGATCAATGAGTACGCGCTCAACGGTGAATCGATTTACGCGTAACTTGATTACCAAGGGATCGATGTGGAGAAGTGTCACTTCGGCCAAATCTGAATCATCGAAAGCAATGCTCGTAGCTTCGTGGGGCCGTTTAGCCGAAGTGAGTTGATTTTGAGGGTTGGGATTCAACTGAATCGTATGCACCGCGGATGACATTGGCAGGCTGTATATCATGTGGATCACGCCAAGTGGAGATGAATCTTGTCTTATGGTTATTGGTTTGGTTGAGTTGCCTTTTCGGATGTACTATTGTAGATGACCATCTTGTACCAATTCCTCCAGATGATCCTTCAATGCATAACAACTCTCGGTATCATGGCCATGATCCTTGTGATACTCGCACCGCCTATCTCGTCTTCTCGTGTCGGGAGGTCCCACCATTTTAGACGGCCATTTGAAGAACGAAAGGTGTTGGACTTTGGACATAATCGCCCTGATCAGCTTTGACAACTCCGTATATTTCTTGTCGGCGTGCCTTGTGCGCCTGCTATCGACTTGCAGTTGTTCATTTGCTCGGTGGGAGCATTGGTCGCTTGGTCGATAAGAGTCCCATCTCTTGTCTCGTTTAGCCTGATGTTGTGGTTCAGGGCTCCGAGGTGGTATAGAATTTAACGGTTGCGCAATTTCAGAAGGGGTCGTCTTGTTGGCCAGGTTTCTGGCTTTAACCCGCAGGGCGTCATCTTCCACTTTGCAGTATTCCTCAACTTTCTTCATCAACGACCAGACTGTTTTGGGGGGTCTTCTAGTCAAGGAATTGCAGAGAGCACTATCAGGATGCAAACCCATTTTAAAGGCGGTAATAGCCATGGAGTCATTGCAAGCATCATCGATAAGATTGAAGCATTCCCAATAGTGCGCCGAATACGCTCGTACAGTTTCTCCTGGCTGGATCTGCATTGCCCAAAGAGAGTCGGCTTGCTTCGGCTAGACCTCGTTGGTGATAAATCTTGCCCTAAAGGATTTTTGTAGTTGATGGAAACTCTTAATCGACCCTGGCCCCAATTTATAATACCATCTGATGGCCAATGGCCCCAAGCTGCTCGGAAATATTCTGCACATGAGAGCCTCGTCGTCTGCATGCAACGTCATGGCTTGCTTATAATGATGGATATGATCAGTGGGATCTGATTTCCCATCGTACAAGGTGAACGACAGGGCTTTGAACTTCTTGGGTAGTACTGCCTTTGCGATCCGTCGCACAAAGGGATCATGCTGGTCCTCTTTGTCTGAACCATTTCGTCTTCGCTTATGCATTATACGTGGACTCTCTTCAGAGGAACTGGTAGTTTCGGGTCGTCCCTTCTTCTTGGGCTCTGGGGATAATGAGTCGAAGTCCCTGTTAGTGTCTTGTTGTCGGGCTCGAGGTCGTCGACCACCTGCCCTCAGAGGTCGTTTCGGATCTTGGCATATAGCTTGTTTGGACTTCGCCACTTCAAGGCCAAATCTTGACGGAGACGTTCGTTCTCAGCGATCATGTTCTCCAACCTCTGCTCGTTTTGCTTTGCTTGTTCCATGATCGCTTGTATTGTCTCATGCGCTGAAGTCGAGGGTGAGCCGAAGTTCAAGGGGCGTCTTGCGGCGATAGTCTCCGGTCCAAGCATGTTTGTTGGAGTGAGGTTGTCTCTCTGTGTGGTATCATCAGTGACTATCGGAGGGTCTTCCGTTACGCCCGCCATGGATGTATTTGAGTATTCCTACAGACGGCGCCAATTGTGGGGAAGTGGTTTGAAAATACTCTTTTGATCCACTGGGACGCTCGAGATTCTCAACTGATGACCTGGATGACCTGAAAAGGAACAAACACTCTGATCGGGGGTGCCGGAATTAGCACTCCGACGGTTAAGTCAGTGTATACTCTCTTAGTTACTTGTATCTTAAGTCAAGCGTACTAATTCTCACCTACCTCTTTCTGGCTGATGTTCTTTTATTTATATCTTTTCTTTCTTGGGCCTCAAGACTGGGCCCACTTTCAAATCATCGTATAACTATTTACTCGGCTTCTTTTGTTGCAAACCGCTTTTCACTTGGCCCCTTACTCAACTGGCTATTTGGCCGGATAGGGTAGGATTTAAATGTGCAAGACGGGGCCGAATGCGATGTATATATTTCGACTCTCCAGGTCCAATTATTCGGCCTCCACAGATGTATACTTCTTAAATCATGAGTTGAATACTCAATCAAATATCAAAGAAAAACTAGCAAAATAGCCTCAAAAGAAAACCCTTAAACCCTCTAAGAAGATCTGAAAAACCTAATCCTAGATTTGGAGCAATTTGAGATTTTATAGAATTAGAAATCATGAGGTCCGCTCGAGCGTGGGAATGGACACTTGAGCGAGGACTCTATATTGCGTGTTCCAAACCAGGATGTACACTCGAGCGTAAAAACACGCCTCACAGTATATTTGCAGACATATCAAACTGTTGGAACCCAACATTCTCCACTCGAATGTACAAACGGCCGCTTGAGCAGACATACAACTTTGAATGCATTTTTGCATTTTGCTTTGGGAGCGCTACCCCTCAACCCCGCTGTGGCGCTTCTCCGGACCCACAAAGGGGTGCTGTCCTCTGGACCCTCGCGAGCTCAATCCTTGTCACAGTCAGCGAAGTGGCAATCATGAAAGAATTAGCACCACAAACTTCTCTGCAAGGCACAATTCGAGTTGGATTCGCATCTAAAAACTCATAGCCTCACTGAAATAAAAGTATGAAAATAAGAACAACTGAAAGGAATTTTTTCAAACGAGATTGCCAAGAATAAAAACCTAAAAATGCAGAAATTGTAATTTTGTATTGTGGCATGATTGATGATGATGCATAATAATGCAGGAAATGCCATAAACAAATGGTGCCATCTTGTAAAGTTCTTGATGCCTGGATTCTCATTATTATTTTTTGTTTGCTTATATAGTTATTTATGGTGAAGAATGTTTTGCTAGAAGTAGAATGTGTGCTTGTGAACTTTTGTTTGATAGAAAACTAATGTTACCTGTGAGTGTTAACTCGAATGGTAAGTTGTTTAGGTTTAATTCAAAATGTCTTAGTTTTGAGTCTTAATATCCTACTTTGTTTGATATGTGAAGGTAATGAATGGTTTCTCACTTCAAATACTTCAAAAGGTTGAAACTTAGAAGCTCAACTCCCTTATGAGATGATTTATATACACTCAATCAAATCCAACTCGCTTACTATATATGCTCATGTTTGGAAAAGAAAAGAAAAAAAATAAAAAGATAAAGTGTTAATTACATTTTTAGTCTTCAAAGTATGGGTTTCGTGTCATTTTAATCCCTAAAGTTCAAATTGTATCAATTTACTCTCAATATATAAAAGTGTTTTAATTTGAACTTTAGTAGTTAAATTGTGTCAATTTGATTCCCAATATATAAAAAGTATTTCAATTTAGTTTTCCAATCTAACTTGTTAATAGATACATAGAGCATGTTTGTTTTGAAGGATAAGGGAGTGGGATTAGACTAATAGTCCCACCGGACTAATAGTCCATTGTTTGTTTGGAAAATTTTGCTTTGGACTAATAGTCCCCCCGAACTATTAGTCCCACAAATATGGGACTATCCTATCCCATGGAGGGGGATGGGATAAAAACCATGGGATTGGTATCCCATGGGATTATTTGGTAAAATGTCCATTTTACCCTCTATGCTATTACTTAGTAAACAATTAGAAAATAGTAAAATAGTCTTTTGAATATCTATAAATTATTTTTTTGGTGTTGTTAATTTAAAATTATATATTAAATAAAAAATTATAAATTATAAATTATAAATTAAATTTAATTAAAAATAATAAATTATAAATTATGGCCTTATAAATTAAATTTTTTTAGTGTTGCTAAAAAATTAAATTTACATATTAAATAAAATTATTTTTTTAGTGTTGTTAATTTAAAATTATATATTAAATAAAAATTATAAATTATAAGTTAAATTTATTTAAAAATAATAAATTATAAATTATGGCCTTATAAATTAAATTTTCAATCAAATATGACTAAAATTGAACAACAGATTTGGAATGCACATAATTAACATATTTAAATATTAAAACTTCATAATTTAAAATACAGAAAATAACTTACAATTACAATTGTAGCAACTGCAAGGATCTTAATTGGGTTACAAAAGGGAAGAAGTAATTGTCACTCAGAACTTTTTCTGTTTTTCTCTCAATTCTGGAAGGGAAAGAAAATTGAAAATGTCCGAGTGTTTACAATTGATTACAATATATAGAACTAGAAAAGTAAATAGCATGTGACTTCTTTGATTAAAAGCAGCTGGCAACGCATGAGGTAAAGCAGATGCTGTCGGTTGCTTTCGGTGGAGTGATTGCACGAATTTGCAGCTTTAATAAAAGTTGATTGGGTGAATAGTGACGGTGAACAGTAACTTTTACTATTCATCACTTTTGGTGGAACATGTGAATATAGGAATCAATATAGATACAAATTAGCAGCTTTTCTCAAAAGAGTATTGATTGAAGCTAATTTGTATTTATAGGGAATCCTATGTTGATCAGGCATATGGGTCCTGAGCATCTTGGAACTCGGATCTGCCATATGAGATGGGTTGAGTAGTTGATCCTTCAGAAGATTGTGACCGTCCTGAATCGCTTTCTCAATTTTTCGAACCGCTGACTGGGCTTCAACTTGATCTGTAATTTGACGGGCTAACTGGAGCAATTCATTTCTGGATAACTTGGGCTTGACCTTTGGTTTAGCTTTGGGTTGAGCAGGAGGTGAAATGGGCTTAGCTTTAGCTTTGGATTTTGATTTGGGCCGTGAATGTTCCTTGGGCTGGTCCGGAATTGCAGGAGCTTTGGACTTTGCCTTGGATTTTAGTTGGGCCGGCTGAACTGATTTGGATGATTTGGGCTTGGAACCACTGGATGAGGGGCTTCCAAGGTTGATTGGAGGAAGACTGGGCTGACTTCCTTGGCTGATTGCAACAGTTGGGTTCTATTGGGCTTTGATTATAGAAGGAGTTGGAGCACATTGATTAATAGGGAATTCTTCTTGAACAATTTCAAAAATTCTGGGCACATTGAACTTAGCCCACCATTTGACTAAATGTTGATGGGTGATTATGTTACCATCAATTCCATAATGCCATTTAAATATCTAGGGGAGTTTATATTTGGATATAAAAATTAACAAAGATGGAAATTGTCGCTAATGAGTGGTGAATAGGTAAACAGAGGAGAAATAGTTAACTAGTTCAATGAGATCACCAGGAAGGATGTCTGAAATGGCACCATAATGAGTCCACCATCTCAGAAACCAGGTAGGTAATTCAGATTTGAATTTCTGATCAAAGGAGATGAACCAAGAGTGGCTAAAAGATTCATTTTGGTACAAGAAGATCTTGAACCAAGCATCAACATAGTCATGGTAATTGTACTGAATAGAATGACCAGGTAAATCTCGAAGCTGATAAGGAGGACCCCATTCAGCTTGGGAAACAATACTATGGATGTAAATGGAATGATACAGAACCTTGCTTGCATAGGTTCGATCATAAATGGGTTTAATCAAGACTGATTGATGATGGATCAAAATATCTTTGTAATAGGTGAGTGTTTTCTCTGGATGTGAGAGGATGAAATGGCATCCAGAGCCAAAATGGGATTTAGCAATTTCATGGATTACTTGGCCTTTAGGGTGACTGGGTTCTATATAGAACAGATTAGTAGTGTGTGATTTGGTATAATCAGATCGAGATGACCTGACTGGGTTAGTAGGGAATGGAGTAACTGAGACTGATTGGCTTGAAGCAAAAGGATCAGTAGCCAAAGCAGTGGAGTAATTAGGCCTGGGGATATTACCAAGGATTTGTAACGGTTGATCATTTGAATGGGTTGAGGGTATTGTCCTACTAACTACAAAGGAGGAGGAACAAAAGGTTGACTAGAAGGAACTAAAGCCTTAGAAGGAGGCCTTGGGCAAGACATCTGTTGAAACAAGAAACAATGATTAGCAGGAAGGATTCAACAACCAGAAAGAAGATCTACATAATTTTGGTAATAGTTTAAATGGCTGATGTAATCAGCAAGTAAACTACGACGGGCTTGAATCTAGTGGTAAGTGATATACTGGGCTCGTTTAGTAGTCTTTCGGGCTAGTTGAAGGCGTTGAATACGAAAAGTAACTTGGTTAATCAAGGTTTGGTAATGGGTAATTTGGGTTTTTAAATATGAAATATGTGGAGTAGCACTCATCTCTTACCCCCCTGTAAAAATTCCCGAGTAAGAAAATCAAGTAGGGAATTTTGACAACCAGGTATGTAAGTAATATCAAAATCAAAAATATTTAAAATAGATTGCCAACGGGCAAAATTTTGTTTACTAGCAAGATTTTGAACATCTTTTTCCAAAACGTATTTAGCAGATTTGCAATCAACACGAAGTAAAAATTTTTGATTTAAAATATCATCTTGAAATTTTTGAATACATAAAACAGTAGACAAAATCTCTTTTTTAATAGTACTATAATTTAATTGTGTTTTATTCCAGACACCAGAATGATAACGAACAATTTGTTCAGATGATTGAGGAATGACTTTCTGAAGAAGAATGCCACCATAACCAATATCAGAAGCATCAGTTTGAATAATTTTGAATGAATTTTCAGTAGGAATACCAAGACAAGGGAGAGACTTAACATATTGTTTGACCTGTTGAACTATAGAAGTATGAACATACGACCAAGGAGGAGGATTATCCTTTAACCTATCAAACAAGGGTTGACAAGTCTTCCTAAAGTCCTTGTAAAAATTAGCAATATAATTGAGGGAACCTAAGAACCTTTGTAATTGGATTTTATCAAGAATTTCATCAAGGAACTTAGAGGCAAACTCGATGGATCTACTAATTGGTAGAATAGTATTGTGGTGAATATCATAACCTAAAAATCTAACCTTGGTTTGAAACAATTTAATCTTAGGAGTAGATATGACTAAACCATGACTTTTAATTGTATAAAAGAATGCAGTTAAATGTTTCCAATGTTCACAAAATGATTTTGAAAATATTAATATATCGTCAATATAAACAATAGAAAAATGACTAAAGGGGTTGAAAATATCATTTATTATATTTTGAAATTCACTAGGAGCATTTTTTAAACCGAATGGCATTACATTCCACTCATATTGACCAAAAGGTGTGTTAAAAGCAGTTTTATATCGATCTTTAGGGTGAATTTGAATTTGCCAAAAACCACTTTTTAAATCAAATTTACTAAAAATAACAGCTTGATTAAGTCTTTTAATTAAATCATTTTTATTAGGAACAGGATATCGAATCCATTCTAAAACAGCATTTAATGGTTTGTAATTAATGACTAAACGAGGGACACCAATGAGGAACACCGCGTTCTAATTCAGCATTTTTGTTGACATAAAAGGCAGGACAAGACCATGAAGATTTACTAGGACTAATTATTCGATTTTTTAATAATTCATTAATTTCTTTTTTACACATTTCAAGTAATTCATAATTCATTTGAATAGGTCTAGATTTAGTAGGAATTTGTTTTTCATTAAAATTTTTAATATATGGTGAAGTAACTATATGTTTTTTTCTATGCCAAAATGCAGTAGGTAAATGGGAACAGACAGTTGATTCAAGTTTCAGTTTGAAATCATTAATTTGAGAAATAATAACAGAATCAATTAATTGTTGATCAATTCTTTTATAATTAATTTCTTCTTTAAGGAAATTTAAATGTTTTGTTAAACGATTAATAGTATGAGAAATAGAACAGTCTTTTAATTAATTCTAACATTTCAGGAGGAGACAAGAATTTAAAGGTAATAGGTTGTCCTAAAACATGTGTAGTTATTCCTTCACTAGATGTAGTAAAAGGATACAGTAAATAGATAAATGGTGTGCCTAAAATAATTTTATCTGTCATATTTTTAACTAAAACAAAGGAAGTTTTGAAATAGACATTATTTTGACAAATATGAACTTTTGATAGCTTATATTTAATATGCATTTTACTACCATTAGCAGAAGTTAATTTCTCTTGACATTTTTCATAATATTTAGTAGGAAGTAAACCTTCTTGTATGCAATTCAAATCAGCACCAGTATCGATTAAAGCAATTAAATTTAATTCAAAATCTTCAACAATGATTTTAATTCTTGAATACCATTTTTGAATATAAAGTTTATTGATTAGATTTAATCGTTTTTCTTCAAGATTAAGTGATTGTGATTTGTTGTCAAATATTAATTTATCAAGATTAGTGTGATCAGAATCAGGGTCAGAATTATGTTCAGATTCATTAGGAGATTCATGAACTAAGTTGTGGAAATTGTCTAAACTTTTATTAAGTTTTAATGTAATAATTTCATCTTCTAATTTTCGATCTTTTTGTCTTAATTCATTAATAGTTTGTTTGATTTGATTGATTTCAGATTGTAAATTTTGAAGTGTAATTTCTTTAGTTTTATTTTTAAATCGTTCTAAAGTCTTGGATAAACTAATAATAGGTTTATCAAACTTAGGTTTATCATCAGAATGAATTAATAAAGATTTTAATTTATCAATATATTTTTGTTTTAATGTTGGATCATCTAATTTACTAATTAGTTCAATAAGAGCAGATTCTTCTTGGGTGTTTTTAGTAAAAACAGTTATTTGCTTAACTGGTTTACAGCAGACATCATTACATCCTAGATTAATATTACTGTCAGAATCTTCACTAGGTGAATGATATTCAGATGAAGTTCTTGGATGATCAGAAGAGGAGTCATTAACAGATTGATTTAATTGGAAGATTTCAAATAATTGATTTTTGGAATTATCATCAATTTAAAGTTGGTTAACTCTATCCTTTAATTTTTGCTTTTCTTTGCAGTTATTGGAATAATGTCCTTTTTGTCCGCAATTATAGCAGGTAATATCTTTATTATTTTTAGATTTGGGATGTGATTTTTTATAAAATTTCTTTTTGGATTTAGTATAAAATTTATCTTTTCGATATTTATTAGAGTATTTGGATTTATGTTTATGTTTTGAGTATTTGTGTGATTTCCTTCGGGAAGGTGCAATAGGAGGTAAATCATATTGTTCACAGAAATTTCCTAATTCATATTTAGCCTTATGTTTATCTTTAGAGGCTTTCTGACTAAGTTTTAAATCAATACACATTTTTAATCCTTCCTTCTGAATGGTACTAATTATATCACAATAGGTTAAATTGTCATATTCAATAACACCAGTAGGTTGACTAAGAACATCTCTAATTTTGTGAGCAAATAAACTAGGTAAGCCATTAATAAATTTTTCTTTCCAAAATGATTTAGTACAATCTTCGCGTAATATAACTCTAGAGGTAACATCTTTATACCATCTAAAATCACTTAAAGTTGGACAAGTAAGGTTACTAAACTGATCATGTATACGAGAATAGATATTAGTAGGTGTACTTATAAAATGTCTAACAATAGTGTAAATTAATGTATTGATACCATCAGGGTGGCAACATCCAATAGTTTCATCAAAAATAGGGAGACCATTATCATCAGTTTGATTAGCATATATGATGGATTCTCGTTGATCATCAGTTAGGTATTTTTCCCACCAGGATTTGAGCATACCAGTAAAACCAGAAGTAATTAAGGAAACAATGTCAGATTGGGAATATTGGGGATAATTGGAAAGGTAACTGTTTGAATTTTTGGAGAATTTGATTTTCACTAAGGCCATCAATATTCCATTCGTATAGTTTTTTAGCATAAACAGAAAATTGGTTACTAATATTAGTTTCTTCATATTGGAGGTCAGGTGGGGTAGGTCGAGAATACCAATTTTTAGTAGTTTGAGGATTGACTTTAGGATAATGAAGTTTATTAAGATGAGAAGTTTGGAATTGTTGGGCTAATTGATTTAGTTCATCGTTAGTGGAGTCAGTTTCAAATTGGGTAGAAACAATATCATCATTAGGTTGTTGATTTAAAACAGTAAGACCTTTATCTTTAGAAGGTGAGGCGGGACTGTCAGTAGTTAATTTAGTGAATAATTTTTCAATAGCCTTGACAGTAGATTGATCAGAGTTTACTAAACTAGTTCTCTTAGAGCGATGACTAGGTAAATTAAGTAAAGGTTGATCTAAAGGTAGTTTAGTAGATATAGAGGAAACATATTCTAAATTTGTTTCTATTTCATCTAATTGTTTACCAATAGTATTTAAGCATTGATTAGTATAATTATTTTGTTCAATAACTTTTTTGATTTCAGCATCATTGCCAAGTAATTTAAAAGGAGAAGCAGGAATGTCAGAGCCTTGTTGATTTATAATTATTTTCTCAAGAGGAGGATGACTAGAACTAACAGTTGTAGTGTCAGAAGTTTTCCATTTATGTTTAGTGATTGTATTTAGTTTTTTATAATATTTTTCAACATATTCTAAAAGGGGTAATTCAAAACTATATTCAATCATAAAATCATACCATTTTCGAGTTATTCTGGATTGTTGTTGTTTATCATATTTATTATAATAAGTATGTCTGAGTTGTTTATTTTTAAAAGATTTAAATTCAATGAGTAATTTATCAAGATTAGGTTGAAAATCGTTTTTGATTGTCATTAATTGAGGATTGACCGGAGGTATAAATTCATCAAAATCAATTTGAGTTGGAGAATTATTGGAAGCAGTTTCTTCCTCAGGTAAATGTGTATGTATAGAATAGACAGGTTTACTAATTTAAGACGTAGCAGTATTATCAACACCTTTTAATTTAGAAGGTTGACCTAAATGGATTTGACTATTTTTCCGAAATAATGGAGTATTAAATATTTCATCTTCAGTTTCAATTTCAGAAGGTACACTAGAGGTGCTATGTTTGGATGATTGACTACGATTAAATTTAATACGAACTGTACCATCATGAATTTGTTGAATATCTTGAATATCTTGGATAGATGATTGTTGTTGATTATGTTTGTAATGTTCATTGATAGTGATCCATTGATCGGGTAAATCTACATTTTTCCATTCAATCATTTGGAGAACGTTTATATGGGTATCAGTACTACTACTTTGGATTAATAAAGTTTTATCTTTAGGGGACTTGTGCAATGCGTGAACATTTAAATTAGTTTTCATGCACTTATAATGAACACGATAAATTAAAGCAATATTATGGGTTTTATTCATCATATTGGTAAATGAACCATGTAATTGTATATTTAATGTTAATGCATGTAAAATATTTGGATCTCGTAAACTAAGTGTAAAATCAGAAAAACAATTAAAATGTACGAGACCTTTATGAAGACTAGTTTCCATCATACCCATTAAACTATCATTGTAATTAAGAAAACGAGCATCTCTTAAACATAATAAAACAGAAGTATTTTTCCCTTGTTGAGTTAATGGTTTGACACCGATTTGAATTAAACCTATGTGAATAAAATTGTAATCACTTTTTAAATATCTTTTTATGAGATTAGCATCAAATAATTGACAGGTTTCCCTGGGTTTTTCTAAAGCATATACTTGTTCAATTGTCTTAACATGCAAAGTGATTTTGAAAGTATTCTGTATAAAAGAAGTTTTATAAATTTCTTTAATTGGCAATTTTGGTATATTCCAGTCTACATCAATTTTATCATTTTGTATTTCAACATCTTCTTCATTAATTACTAATCCTTGATTGGGTATTGAGGGCAAAGTGGTTGACTTAGAACTGACTGAAGAGTTACTTCTAAATAATCGATTCATTGTTTTGTTTAATTAATCAGTTTTACAGATATCTTAATACATACCCTATTCTTATCCAGTTTACCACATACCTTATTAACTCACAGACCTTTGTATACATACATACCCTATCTTGTGACCCCTAAGTCCGACACTGCCTAAACTTAAGGACTTACTCAGGACTGGGAAGAAGTAGGTGACTTAAACAAAGGTGGAAGACTGTAATAAGGTGGATAACACAGACTGATCTTGTGAGTGATTAAGATGAACTGAAAACCAGATTAATCCAATAAACCAGATTAAAAATTTTAATTTATATATTAAATAAAATTATTTTTTTTTATTGTCGTTAATTTAAAATTATATATTAAATAAAAAATATAAATTATAAATTTAATTTAATTGAAAATAATAAATTAAAAATTATGGCCTTATAAATTAAATTTTTTTAGTGTTGTTAAATTATAAATTATAGATTACGAATTCAAAATTATATATTAACTAAAAATGATAAATTACAAGGGTAAAATAGTCTTTTGAACATTTATTCTTATCCAATTCGTCTAACCACATATTGGATTCACTAAAAATAGTTTAATCTAGACATCAATCTAGACAACTAATCCCATGACTAAAATCCGATGGATTACAATCTCTTATCCAAATTCCCAATATGGGTGCGTTTGTTTGGACTAGATCGATAAGAGGATTGTAATCCATCTGACCGTTAGTCCTGTGATACATTAAAATTCTGACTATTTGGTTGGATTAGATTTGTATCCAATGTTTGTTTAGTCATGGGATAAATGTTTAGATTGGACTATTTTTAGTGAATCCAATCTTTAGTTAGATGGACTGGATAAGTATAAATGTTCAAAAGATTATTTTACCCTTGTAATTTATAATTTTTATTTAATATATAATTTTAAATTTGTAATCTATAATTTATAATTTAATAACACTAAAAGTTTTCAGTAATTTATAAGGCTATAATTTTTAATTTAATAATTTCAATTAAATTAAATTTATAATTTATATTTTTTATTTAATATATAATTTTAAATTAACAACACTAAAAAAATTATAAGGCCATAATTTTTAATTTATTATTTTTAATTAAATTAAATTTATAATTTATATATTTTTATTTAATATATAATTTTAAATTAACAACACTAAAAAAATAATTTATAAATGTTCAAAAGATTATTTTACCTTTTTCTAATTTTTTACTAAATAATAGCATGAGGGTAAAATGGACATTTCACATATTAGTTCCATGAGATACCAATCTCATAGAAATAATCTCACCCCTTCTCCTAGGATAAAATAATCACTTTTATATATTAGAGGCCAAATTGACATAATTTAAATATTAAAAATGAAATTAAAATGCTTTTATATATTGAAAATAAAAAATAACGCAAGACTTCTGTTTTAAGATTAAAAATGTAATTTATCTAAAAATAAAAGAAAGATAAATGGAGTGTTGATACTTTTCCAACTTGAAGGGTCCTCAAGTCTATGCAGAAGTCATCAACACTGCCTGTGGATTCCCAAATGAAAAAAAATACCTAGTAATAATTACGAATCAGATCCCTCCTTAATTTCTTTCTTTAACTTCTTACTTGTTGGGTTATTCGGTCCACTGTTGAACCCAATTTTAATAATTTGAACCGTTCACATTTTAAGATTTATTGAGTATATTATATCTATAAAAAATCAAATTGATCGGATATCAAAAACTGTATGTTCGGATCATCGAACTACAAACCATTTTTAAAAAAAATTTAATAAACAGTTTTCAGAACACATGCTTTCTGATATCCGATAAATTTAATTTTTTACAGGTATGATGTACTCAAAAAATCTTAAAATATGAACGGTTCGGATTATTAAAATTAGCCCAAAAATGGACCCAATGACCTAATAAGTAGGAAATTAAGGAGGGAATCCTAATTCATTAATTACACGAAGTGGAAGTCAAGGAAAAAAATTTATATTTATGAAAAAATTTATAATTATAATTATTAATATTTATAATTTTTTTTATTAATTTATAATTATTTTTCTAAAATTTCACTAATATGATAATTTCCACAAAAAAAAAAAAAAAGCCCATAAATAAGCAATCATAATTGCAGTGTTTCCCATTTCATTTTTTTGAAACTTACTTTGTTTGGTTTGAAAATTTTAAAAATAGTTTTTGAGTTTTTAATTTATATATTTTTGTTCTTAACAAATTTTTTTTAATATTTTAATCAATTTTTTTAATTTTAAATCCATTTAATCTAGATAAAACTGAAAAAATACAAAATTTGTGTAAAATTTTGCAAAAATTCATTGAATACAAAAAATATATATATAAAAATTCAATATATTTTCATATTTTCTTATATTCAATAAATTATTTTTTTAATTTTTTGTACAAATTTTATACCTTTTATGTGTCTCTAGATTAAGAGAATTTTAAAAGTAAAAAAAATTCACTAAAAAAAACATGAATTGAAAATATAGAAGATTATTTTTGAAACTGCAAACCAAATAAAGTGATTTATTTTTTGAAAAACACAAATGCTAACAAGTGGCCCTATGCATTGTTTAATGTTGGTATTAGTGCAATAACTGAAAATGGTGAAAAAAATTAATAAAATGTTTAAGTGAAAAGTATTTTGGGTTCAACATTTTTTTGGTCTTTTTTATTTATTTATATTTTTTATGCCCTGAAGCATTTATTACCAAGACTCTTTAAAAAATTAAACAAAAATAAACCACTGATTTTTTTTCAAAAGATGTACAAAAATTTATAATATAAAAAGCAATTACCAAGCCCAATTTAAAAGCTTGCTCATGGAGTTTCCTGGCAAAGGGAAGGAAAAAGAGAAAGAAGATGACACAATTTTGATGTCCATTTCCTCACAACTACCATCCACCCAAAAATCATTATGTTATGTTTGGAAAGGGAAAGAAACATTAATACTGTGTTTGGTTGGAGGATTTAGGAATGAATTTGAAAAAAGAAATAAAAAATATAGGTGAAATGTAAATAAAATATACTTATATTTTACATAATTTCACACACCTTTTCCATTTCTCTTTCCAAATTACTCTTCAAATCCTTCAACCAAACACATTATAAAAAAGTTAAAAGAAAGAAAATGATGTGAAAGACATGTAAATATATTAAAGTATGCTCATGACAAAAGGGGGGAAAGAAAAAAAAATAAGAAGATGAGAAAAGTCTGATGGGCACCGTGTAATATCCAGGTCAATCACTAAAATTATGGAAGATCAATTTTCTAACAATTGCAGCACATTAAGCATTTTCAATTATTGATCAATATTTTTATTAAATTTAAATTTATTGAAACCTTGGTGAAAATAAATTTTAATTATTTCAACAAACTTGTATAAACTGAAATTTTACAAAATATTTCATCAAATTATGTATAATCCAAACATTTCACTAAATTCTAAACAACTCTTCTTATACTTAAAATTAATGAAATTGTTAAAAGATGAATGATTGAAAATGAGTGTTTTTTCGTTTTTTTTAAAAACAAAAACCTGAATTGGTTAAACAAGGTTTTTGAAATAAATTAAGAAGGCTTTTGAAATAATGTGTTGTCATTTTTTAGGAAAAAAGCCGATTTTTTAATTTAGATGATAAGATGAATTTACCTTCACATTTTTCATTATTGAAGTCAAATAAAGCTTTTAGTAAAGTGTTTGAGGCTTTTTATTTATTATTTTTTTTGTTCTATTGAACTTCTTATAATTTTTTTCAAATTTTTTTTAGACTTTTAGATTTTACGTGATTAGACATACTGACAAAGTAAACTTTTTAAAATTTTCAAAAAAATAAAAATAAAAAAAAAATCTAGAAAGGACAAAAAAAGTAAAAAATAGTTGACTTTTCACACTTTTTCCAATTTTTTTTAAAAAACAATTTAGATTTGTCTTTTTAAATTTTTCTGCACAAGATGGATTGAAAAAGTTAAAAAAAAAATCATATAATTTTACAAAAAGATTGCCAAAAATTAAAAAAATAAAATAAAAAAGGGGACCTTTTTAGTATAAGTTTTAACAAATTTATGAATAAAAAAATATATATTTGTGATCTCAAAAAATTTCTCCTAATTTGACCAATAATAGTATGGCATGATACACACTCAACCATATAAATTTAACTCTCTTTTCATATTATTGAAAATAAAATAATGATTTTTTTTTAGCATTTCTGAAGAAAAAAAAGAAAGAAGAGGTAATTGCACCCCAATGTAAGTTAAGAAGGAAAAAATACATATTCATAAAAAAGTGGGAACCCCATAACCAATTGTAATTGTTGTATTTTTCAAATGGCAGAGAAATTATTCAATAGGTTAGGTATATCATAACACGGTGTACTCAATCAATGAAGTTTCAAAGAATGTGATTAATTACTCCATATATTGTGGCTCTTTTTTTTTTTTTTCCTCACATTGACCGGATATACTATTGATGTGAAATTCTAAAATCATGGAATAACTTCTTTGGAGAGTCAAGAGTCTAGTTTGAACTTATTTCAGGTCGGTTTAATGATTTAAATTGTTTAAATTTAGTATTTTGAGGATATTGTAAAAAAATTAAGTGCATTGAATATATATCCATATGCTTTATTTTTAAAAAAATTGAACAAAAATTTGGTTTTTTAAAAAAGATATACAAAAATTATAACATAAAACTAAGCAATTACCAAACCCAATTTAAGCTTGCTGATGGAGTTTCCTGGAAAAGGGAAGGAAAAAGAGAACGAAGATGAGACAATTTGATGTCCACCGTCCAATCACCAGACCAATCAGTAAGGTAAGCTATGGAGATCAATTTCCTCACAACTACCATCTACCAAAAAATCATTATGTTATGTTTGGAAAGGGAAATAAACATTAAAAAAATAAAATAAAGAAAATGGTGTGTCACGCCCCAAACCCGCCCCTAGAAGTTTGGGCATGATCACTTCAGAAACGGATACTTAACCTGTTATATATAACATATGGGGCCTGAGTGGAAGCATAATTTTATATAATAACATGTAAGGAAAGAGCTACATCCATTGAGCGACCACTATCATGCTAGGATCACAAATAGACAGATAATAATAGTTATATACACATATACAACCCCGCCCGTGTTTGGACGTATAATAAAAAAAAAAAACATTAGAAGTTACAACATATTATAGACAATCAGAATCTAAGCCAAAACTTCACCAAACGGGTAGGCTTCACCCAAATGCTTGGACACACAGAGGCTAATAAAGGAAGACGAGCATTAAAAGTTGAGGCTGACCTCCAAACGCAGGACCTACGGAATCAGACAAAATACATAGTGAGATAACCTCAGTGAATAATAGTACGTGAATAACTCAATGTTCAACTTGAATTATAATGCAAATCAGAGTTTATATAATATAAAAGACAGGTAGTTAATCTGATTTCGTACTAATGTCACACAAATTCACAGACTGGCCCTTGGCCTGGTGGATTCACATATTCACAATTAGCCTTTGGCTTTATAGATTCATAATTGAGATTCATAACTTCACAACTTGGCCCTTGGCCCTTTGAATTCATAGTTTCACACGTTGCCCCTCGGCCTCATAAGTTCACAAATTCACAAGTTGGCCCTCGGCCTCATAAGTTCACAAATTCACAAGTCGGCCCTTGGCCTCATAAGTTCACAAATGGCTCTCGGCCTCATAGATTCATATTTCACAAATGGCTCTCGGCCTCATAACTTTCACATCGGCTTTAAGCTCAGTATACATATATATATATGGACTCAAGAGGTGGTTCGTACGGATTCTAGAGGTGGCTCCCACCAAAGTGTAGCACTTAGTTCCGTACAGCACTTTGCTCCATATCAGAAATATATAATAGTTCATACAGAAGCACATAGTTCCTTCTAATTATTCACATGAGTTAACATAGCTATGTTGCATTCAACAGAGTGCTAATAGCAACTATTCACAGATTGAACTTCATAATGCAGTCACATCCCATTTGTTTGTCATGAATTAATGCCACTAGTTCATAGATAACAGAATGTTATTACATATTGTAGACATCCCATTTTTGACCGCCCTCAAGACTTGGGCATTACTGATGGTTTGCTCGGTGTTGAGAGATGTGCAGGCCAAAGATACAATTCCTTCGGCAAGGAGAGAGGCAAACCCTTCAAAAAACTTTGTTTAGGGGGGTTTGGAGTTGAAGAAAAGAGGAGAGGAGGGGAGAAAATAGGTTGGAAAAGAAGTTCGCCATGAATCTGGGTAGAAGAAAGTCGAGCGGCCCTCGCTGAATCAGGCTTATTCAATTGCATACTTGGAGTTAAGCTATGAGGCCACCATCGTTGGAAAGAAGACTTCCGGGGCTTCACTTTGTACTCAAGAATCTCCCAAAGCCAAGTCCGGGTGGAGGAGATATGATTGGTCAAAGCTGGGCATCATCCCGTTTGGATCGAGTCTGCGCGGCTTCACCAAAAAGAGCATAACTTTCTGCACAGGAGAAATTTTGATGCAAGGTTTGCGCCATTGGAAAGATAACTTCCGGGGCTTCAATTTGCATATCCACTGGCCTTTTTTTGACCTAGGAATCACCTATCGGAACTCTATTTAGCCGACCGGTAGAAAATAGTGCCGACCGGCACTTTATTTTGGCCGACGACCAATTTTTCTAGCCGGTTTGCACCCTTTGCACCCTCCAAGCCTGATGCATACAGCTGTGCCAGCTGGGATGCACAGAACCAGCTCCACGTGCATATATGTGCCTATTTTGAGCCTTTACACCACCTTTACCCCTCTTTTGGTGCACCCTTTGCTCAAGGCTTCTTGAGGAAGCCTTGACCCCTTGTCTTGGCTTCCTCAAGAAGCCTACCAACTGTCTTGGCTTCTTGGATAAGCCCCTTGCTTTAGCTTCTCTTGTAAGCCTTAAGCCTTCCATTTGTCTATAAAAAGGAGCCATCCTCCTCCATTGAAAAGGGTTGGAGTTTTTGAGCAAAAACCAGAGAGTAGACATATATATCTAACATATATATCTACAACCCTCTATATCTATCCTATCCAAGCTTCCAAACACCTTGGTTCTTGCATCATTTGCTCTACAACACCTAGCACAACACCTCCATCTTCCATTCCAGCATTTGGGAGGCCATTTGCAGAGGTTAGGAGCTCAGAAACTTGGACCAAGGGGTGCTGGTTTGCTGCTCTTCAAGGGTAAGCATCCATTTCCCTTAAACTTGCATTTTTTAGTTTCATTGGTTTGCCTTATTTACAGGTATTTTTGGGCTTCGATGTAAACAGTAAAGAGGCTTTTTTTGAGCCCTTCTTCAACATTGAAGAAGGGCTCAACACTGTTGGGGACCTCCATGTATGACTTGCTTCATTACCCCTCTTTGGTCCCCATTTTTGCATGACTTGTTAGCACATTGAGCTTCTATTTTCCGACCCTGATCAGAACTGAAAAGGGTCTTATTTTGACCCCCTCTCCATGTCCCATGAAGGGTCTTTTGCTGTTTGATGCATGCTTTGTATACTTCATGTTGTAGCCTTCTTGTGGCCTTAATCTTGCATTGCATTTTAAGCATGTTTGTATATTGATTTGGGGGTTGTTATCTATTGTGAGTAGTCATATTTTTGGTCCCTCTTCAGTGTTGTTGAAGGGTCTTTTTCAGTTTGGGCTTTGTATCTTACACTTTCTTTGTAATCCTCCATTTTGCCTTAACATGTATCTAGCATTTAGACCACTATGCTTGCTTGTTTTGGCTTAGCTTTGTGAAGATTTTATGCTTGTTTTGACATGCTTAAGGACTGTTTTGGGTCATTTGAGTCATCCATGCTTTGCTTTGTATAGCTACCATGCAACCTCTCTTGTATACCTTATGAGCCTTGAGTGTTGACCCCTCTAGCATGCTTTACTTGCACTATTTCGGTGATTTGGAGTCACTTATAATGTCATTTCAGTCCTCATAGTATGCTTGAATGCTCATATTTGATGCTCCTTTAATGCTTTATAAAGTTGTTGTCATATGCTCCATATTTGGCCCTTTGTGCATGCTTCCATGCTTAGACCTTTTAGATGCCATCTAAGTGGTTTTGGGGGTTTGTTTTAACATGCTTTAGGACTGATTTGGTTGTTCTTGGCCTGTTGAGGCTTAATTTGTATAGCCATGGTTTAAGCCCCTTGGCTTGCTTTAAGTTTTGGACATCGTTGCATGCTTGGCTTGTCTTGTTTACTTAGTTTTGCACCTTCTATAACATGATTTCAGAGCTTTCTAAGCATGCCATGTATCCATGATTATCCTCTTTTAAGTGTGCTTAAAAGTTGCTCTTTGGTGCCTAAGTGTTGGACCTTGTGTGCATGCATGTTTGTATGTGTTTTGGCCCTCATTTCCATGACATTTGGCCACTGTTTTGGGCCTAGTATAGAGCTGCCCAAATTAGTTTGAATCCATGTTTAACATGTTGCTCAAAGGTTGTTGCCTTATTCCATGCCTTGCATGTTTGTTAGCTTAGGTTGTGTGCCTAATACGTATTGCATGTTTGCATACTTGCCTCCACGCTCATGTTGCATGCTTAGCTTGCATGCTTAGGTTGCATGTGCATTGTTGTGCATTGCCTCACCTCTTGATCAACCATGATTGAGGTTGGGTCCCTTGTATGTTTTGTGTGCATTGCATTTGACATTGAAATGCAAATTTGGCCTCTTAGGCCATCATGCGTCGAAATGCGCCATTAATGGCCCGGGGGTCAAGGGCCATGCTCCCTTGAGTCCATTGCATGATAGGGAGTGTATCCATGCATACATTGCCTTGAAATTCCATGCCATACCTTTATCGGCCTTGTTCTTATCCAAAACTCTGCAGGAAATTTCTGCCGACCGGCAACATTCAGTGCCGACCGGCCATTTATTCAGTGCCGATAGCTTTATCTCCAGCCGATGGATATTGTACACAGCCGGTGGCCATCCCTCCCAGCCGATGATGTTCTACAATGCTCATAGAAGGTGTCCTGGGACTTTGCCAGTTTTCAGAAAGGCAGGACAGTGAAAACAGAGGCGACAGTGGTATGGTGCGGGTCTTCTGGGCAAGTCGGATTCGAGCATGCATCATTCGCGCATCCCGAGGCGGGGGCTGCGGCCATCTTCTCTTTGCATTTATTTCGAGTAGTTAGAAATTCTGTAATAATTTATTTATTATTCGGACTGTAATATTTATTTGGTCCCTTTGAGTGAGGGCGTATTTGTAATAAGTGTGGGTGAGTGTGTGTATGTCTCCCAACCCCCACTTCTTTCTCCCTTTTACTTACCTGCTTATGATGGTAGATTAGGGCATATTTAAAATTAGCATACTTTATGCAATGCATGCGTGCATCCATGCATTTGTCTAAACATGCACCGGGCTCGGTACATCATACAAACTGCATTGTATTTTTCAAATCTAACTTGAATACGTGCATCAAATGATTGCATTTCACATGCCATTTTTAGGATTAGCCGAGCCTATCCTAATTACATGTTGTATGCGATGCATTAGTCACTCTAACATGAACTAGGGCATGCATGTTTGCTAACTAGTTTACTGTTTTGGCACGGAGTACAATGTAAGTATTTATGCTTTAGCATATCGCATGCGTGTGAATGTTGACATGACAGTATGCTTACCATGCGGACTAAGTGCTTATGTGAGATAAACTGTTTGAATGCCTGTGGGTGGAGGTTGGATTGCTTGAGTTGGAATAACTCGTTGAAATCCGTATTTTAGCCTACTTGCGAGTAGCAATTTCAAACTGTTTTCAAAACGAACGGATATGCAATGTTTATTTCCAAATTAGACAATCTAGTCTATACTTGTTTGCTGCGCGCATAACATAGTAATTCTAGGTTAATAATCGGAATAAGAACACATAACGTTTTCAAAATCGGATATCACGGTTAGTAGAGGCCGGTCTTCGGACCGGGCGAAAGGGGGTGCTCATAGCTGACCTTCCCCGATCGTACCCAAGCTCCCGAGCCAAGACTACTTTGGTGATGACGGACACGTGGCCTTCGGCACCGAGTCAGGGTTTCCTAAATTTCCCATTTAAAAATATTTAGGTGGCGACTCTGTATCTGGCAAAGCAGTCCATGTTTGGCACTACTTTTCAAAAATTTCTTTTTCTCAAAACAATTTGCCAGAGTTGGACTCTTTGGTTCAGATTACGAACCGCAACAAACAAAAAAAGGGGAGTCCGAACTGTAGCGCGAGGTCCCCCCGCGGACGTGTTACACATATTAACAAGTCCAAAGATACGAAGATACCGTAGTCTCGTAATGCACTTACATTCCACTTGTCCTTCATAAATCCATACAACTGACTTACAGATAACAGTGTGTTAATATCCATTATCAACAATAAACAGAACGAGGCGCACACTAATGCTCTTAGATCTTCCCATGGTTTCTCATAAGGTGACATAATTATCCCACAATAATAGAATAACATTATTAACAATAAACAGAAGGTATATGCTCCATTATATTAATAAGAGTGGAGCCATTCACATCATAACGTGAGTCACATAATTGTGTTATTGACATTCAATTCTTTCTTCGGATTGAGTCATTCAGAGGTTAATCCATTATTTAACATAATTCCACAATGGTCCTCATATAGCATACACCCTTGGTGTTTCCATAATTTCACAAATATTTCTTACGTAGCATACATAACATACATGTCAACATAATTCTTACGACGAAGATCATAACGTCAATAACAATAATCATTAATGGTTAAAGATACATCGAAATACTACTACTCACAGTGTTCAGGTGCTTGGTCCGCCTCAGAGTCAATTCCTATACAATTCACGTAATTCAAACATAATTTATCATGGTATATTCAAGTCAATATTAGTTAATACAATATAATCCAACAAGGTCAACACCACTTAGTTTATTAACACCATTTGCAATTCAACATAATGCAACATAGATCCTTGAATCATATTCCAACATTCTAAAACCAAGTTCATATCATCTATATCATTAATAGATTATTTCCCCAATTTTCCCTTCACATTACAACATGAATTACAATGTTTATACCATAGTTCATTCGCAAATTTTAAACATAATTTTCAAGTATCACCAAATTCCAATTAAACTTGCACATATGTAATTCAACCTACTAATTTCATGATTCTAGTTCCAATTTGGGCCAAATCATCAATTAACATCATTACCCAACCTAGGGTTTCAAGAAAACATTGAAATTCAAACAAAAATTCAAACTTATTAACCCATCACTTTTCATTCCAATTTTTCCATTGATTAAACACCTAGGATACATGGTCCATCATTTTAACCCATCAATTTAACTCTCAAGATTCCTTACCTCAAGAATTAAGCAAGCCTTGGTGAGATTCCTCCATAATTTCGGAATTCCAATCGGTTGCAAATGTTGATCTTCATGCCTTCTTCATTCCTTGGTGGAAAATCTTGATCAAAACTTAGAGAAATGGTGAGGATTTGGGATCAAAACTCTAGGGTTTTCGGACCTAGGGAGAGAGGAGAGAAGAGAAGAGGGGAAAAGGAAAGTTTGAGAAATGATCAAAAAAATCTCTTTTTAAGCTGCTGTCCCGTAATTCCCGCTCGAGCGGATAAATTCCCGCTCGAGCGGACCTGTTTTCAGCACAGATTTCGAAACTTTGAATAGGTATAACTCTTCCATCCGGACTCCGTTTTAGGTCGTTCTTGTGTCCAAATTGAAGCCCCGGAAATAAGCTTTCCAATGGTTCTAACCTCACATCCAAATTAAAAGTGTGGAAAAAGAAAAGGGCAAAAGAGTGACGACTGATCGTAGATGAATCATTTAAATTAAAGCTTTTGGTTCCTTCCTACTTTACCTTCATTGTACCACCTCAACCCATATTCCAAAATAACATAAGAAGGTTTTAAGTACACTAATAAAATGTCAAGGACAATCTTACTTTCCACGCTCGAGCGCCACCTCACCCGCTCGAGCGCTCACAGACCAATAAAGCAGTCCGCTCGAGCATCAACTTCTCCGCTCGAGCGGAGATTTACAACTTACAGAATCTCAGGCCGTCTGCGAATTTGCTGGGAACCCCAAAAGTCCGCTCGAGCGTTAACTATTCCGCTCGAGCGGAGGGAAAAGTTCTGGGTCGTCACATGGTGCGAAAGACATGTAAATGGAATCTTTATACTGTACAAGTCAACAACCAATGGTAGTGTGTTTCCCATTTGATTTCTAACTGTTTGAGGGTCTGCATTTCTTTTCATTACATTTCCAAAAGTTGTGAGTGAAAATTGATTCAACTCTTTTCTCATCTGGGTTTGATTTCAATTCCAATTCCAATTCCAATTCTCAAAACAGATAAGAGTATAGCTGATCTACTCATTTCTCCCCTTGTTAGATCAATTTTGGCAACCTTGAACTCTTTAGTGCTAAAAGAGTTTGGGATAGCATGGGGTTTGAAAACAGAGCTAGAAAACTTAGAGAGCACACTAAGTACCATTCAAGCAGTCCTTCAAGATGCAGAGACCAAGCGAGGGAAGAGCGAGGCTCTGAAGAATTGGCTGAGAAAGCTTAATGATGTAGCTTATGATGCAGACAATCTGGTGGATGAGTTCACGACTGAAGCTATGAGAAGAAGGATGGATTCTGAGAGAGGCATAAAACCCCAAGTAAGTGCCTTTTTCTCTCTTCGAAATCGGCTTATATTTCGATTGAAAATGGGGCATAAGATCAAGGATATGAGGGATAGGTTAGATGCCATTGCTGGGGAGAAAAATAAGTTTCACTTGAGGGAAGGTGTGGTGGTAACCGAAGAAGTTTGTGTGATGGAGAGAGGACAAACTAGTTCATTGGTGAATGAATTGGAAATTTATGGGAGAACTGATGAGAAAGAAATGACAATTGAAATGTTGCTCAACAATTCAAGTGATCGTGATGATGATGTTTTGGTCTATGCTATGTGTGGTATGGGGGGACTTGGAAAAACCACACTTGCTCAATTGGTCTACAATGATGGAAGGGTGGAGAGCTACTTTGAGCTGAGAATTTGGGTGTGTGTCTCTGTTGATTTCGATGTAGAGAGACTAACCAGAGCAATCCTAGAGTCCATAGAAGGTGGTGGGTGTAGTATCTCAAACTTGGATCCACTTCTACGTCTCCTACAAGAAAAACTGTTTGGGAAGAGATTTTTACTTGTCTTGGACGATGTATGGAATGAGTACCATGAGAAGTGGGATAGGCTAAAAAATGCACTAAAGTGTGGAGCTAAAGGCTGTACCATTATAGTAACAACAAGGATTCAGAAAGTTGCTCTTATCATGGCTACACTTCCTATACACCACATGGCTGGTCTGTCAGAGGATGATTCTTTGTCCTTGTTTAAACAGCGTGCATTTGGCAACGAAAGAAGAGAGGAAAACCTTCAATTGGATTTCATTGGGAAGGAAATAGTGAAAAAATGCAAAGGGTTACCCTTAGCAATAAAGGCTTTGGGAAGCCTCATGCAATTTAAAAGAAGTGAAAGTGAATGGTTATCTGTGAAGGAGAGTGAGATTTGGGATTTGCCAGATGATCGAAGTGGTATTTTACCTTCATTGAGGTTGAGCTATGAAGCCTTACCTCCACATTTGAGGCAATGTTTTGCTTATTGCTGTATATTTCCCAAAGATGTTGTGATGGAGAAAGACAAGCTGATACAATTGTGGATGGCAAATGGTTTTATTCCATCTAAAGGAAAAACTACATTGCATATTGGCTATGAGATTTTTAAGGACTTGGTTTGGAGGTCGTTCTTGGAAGAAGTGAGAGAGCACGGGGATGGAAGAATATTTTGTTCAATGCATGATCTTATGCATGATCTTGCACAATCTATCATGAGAAATGAATGCTCTATTATGGAGTATCACGAGGGCATGAAAATTCCAAAGAAAATTCGTCACTTGTCTTTTGACATTGGCTCTGGAGAGATGGTTCCTTGGAATGAGATTGTATCTGATGTCCCATCTTTGCGGTCTCTCATTTTATGTTGCTGGAAAAAGGATTCTTCACCTTTTATTTCAAAACAAAAGTATCTCAGAGTGTTAGATTTGGGTCCTAGTGCTTTTAAGATGTTATCAATATCAATTTCCAATTTCAGCCATCTTAGGTACCTAGACATGTCGGTCTCAGGTATAAAAACTCTACCGGAATCAATAAGTAATCTCCAAAACCTGCAAACACTGAAGCTAAAATATTGCAGAAAACTTTGTAAGTTGCCCAAACACATGAAGCACATGAGAAATCTCACTTGCTTAGACATCACAGGGTGTGATTCTCTTACTTCAATGCCTGACCAAATGGGACAATTAACTTGCCTACAAAGACTAAGCATGTTCATTGTGGGCCAAGATGAGGGTTACCAAATTGGTGAGCTGAAAGAATTAAATCTTGGGGGTACGTTGAGCATAAAGAGACTCGAGAACGTAAGAAATTTAGAAGACACCAAGAAGGTCAATTTGAAGAGGAAACAAGATCTTATTTCTTTGGAATTGTATTGGAGCAAGAGCAATGAAGAAAACATATCAAAAAATGTCGAAGAAGTTCTTAAGAGTCTCGAACCTAATTCGAATTTGAAGAAGCTGAGCATAAATTTCTTCCAAGGTTCAAAGTTTCCCAATTGGATGTCGGTTTTGGTTCTTAAAAATCTAGTTGAGGTCTCTTTAAGAGATTGTGAAAGATGTGAACATCTTCCTCCTCTTGGCAAACTACAATCCCTAAAAATTCTCGACATCAGACGCATGTGTTCTCTTAAGTACTTCAACCATGGGGATTATGGAGATGGGGAAAGTTCATTTCCTGCATTGGAGACTCTCAAGTTCAATGAAATGCCAAGCTTGGAGGAATGGGCAATAGTGGATAGAGGAGAAATTTTCCCTTGCCTACGGGAGTTGGTGATATCTGGATGCCCCAAATTGACTAAATTGCCTTTTCTTCCAGCACTTGAGAGATTGAGAATTGAGGAAGGCAACGAAATGTTATTCAGGTCAGTGATTAATCTTACTTGGATTTCCTATTTTAGGATAACAAAATGTAATTTGAAGATTCTTCCAGATGGACTGGATAATCTATTTGCTCTAAAGACCTTAAGCCTTAATCGTTGTCCTGAACTTGAAAATTTGTCAGGTCTCAAAAACCTAAACTCTCTGCGGACACTATCTATATGGGGATGTAATAGTCTCACGTCCCTTCCAGTGCAAGGGTTGCAAGGCTTGACTTCCCTTACGTCCTTAAAAATTACCAGCTGTGATAAGCTAATATCTTTGTCAGATGGAATGCAATATCTGACAGCACTTCGGGCCTTGAGTATCCAGCAATGTCCAGAGATACAATCTTGAAAAATGCTTGGGAGCACTAATTAGTGCT
The DNA here is from genome assembly GCA_025200525.1 of Camellia lanceoleosa. NCBI lineage: Eukaryota > Viridiplantae > Streptophyta > Magnoliopsida > Ericales > Theaceae > Camellia > Camellia lanceoleosa. The sequence continues at coordinate 146,993,171 of CM045767.1, forward strand.
CCCACTAATTAGGTGGCAGTGGGTCCCGCCAGTAATGATGTGATGTTTTGGTCTTGGAGTTGTATTTTTTTATTTTTTTTTTTACTTTTTTAATGTATTAGTGCTATTAGTGGTAGTGTTTTTAGTGGGATGAATCATTGTTGTACAATCTTTTCCAGAGGGTATACAACATTTGAATGCTCTCCGAGATTTGGATATACAAAATTGCGTTGGATTAATTTCTCTACCAAATTGGCTAGGAAGCCTCCAGTCATTATCATCCTTATTGATTTTCCAATGCCCTAATCTGAGGTGTTTGCCGGATGGGCTGCAGGATCAGAAGGCTCTGAAAAGGTTGTCAATTACAGAATGTCCACATTTGGAGCGTCGGTGCGAGAAACAGACTGGGGAGGATTGGCTGAAGATAGCTCATATTTCTGAGATTTGGATCAATGATGAACAAGTACAATCCTTGGATTGTTAATGTGCTATTTTGAAGCCGAGATTCACATCCGACAGTGTTTGTAGAAAGCTGATTTGAGGAAGTGGGACAATATAGTCCCAAGTTAGTGCAGAATTGAAGACTGGAGTTTTTGATGGAGCGTGCTTGAAGAATTTTGTGGCTGGCCTCAATGGGTTTGCACACTTGTTGAATAATACATCATAGTTTTCAAGGTTCGTTTTCTTTTTCTTGAATAATAATACATCATAGTCAGGATTGAATTTAATTAACTTGTGAAATTAGAATATCACTAAATTTTGATATCTTTCATTTATCTCTCGTATAGGTTAAAGAAATTTGAAATTGTATCTCATAGTAGAGTTACGGAATGCTGTCATTTCTCTAATTGCTCTGAAAAGCTTTTGTGGAATTAGATTAGATCATAGATGGCCATGAAGAATTGTAATAATTGGTTGCTGCAAAACATTGCACAGGATGGTGTTTTCAGATGCTAGATATTGTGGATTGATTTGTTCCAGGTGCTTCCTAGTTTCATTGTTCCTCTTTGAGGGATGTGATTTCCATTTATTTGCTCATTTTTATCTGTTTAGAGCCATTTAAATGGATATTATTTATTTTTATTTAATTTTTTATCAGAATTTCTTTGGGCCCACCATTGTGTGTTTGGTATGTTTAATCTTAAGTTTGTTTTATGTCTTTGGGCTTCAAAAAATTGTTTCCAAGAAGAGTGCATCAACGGGGCATTCTATTTGAGCCCCAAAAATATCTTAGTATGCCCAATTTAAATTTATAAATTTTAATTCTTATTATATATTAATGTGAATTTATTAATAAGGACAATCCTTATTAAACCCAAAAATAAATTTTTTTTTTTCATGGTACACCTTAATCTATTATTTCTATTCAAATCTCTACATCTTCTTCCCTAAGATATCAAAGCTAGTTTGTCTTCTTTTTCTTCTTTCTCACTCCAAAACTCCAATCCACCTTACTGAAACTCACCATTATCATTAATATCATTGTTTTTTTTATTATTTTAAAACCCTAAACCCTAGACGAAAGTTTGAACAATCAAACAATGGAGGAAAGTGACAATCAAGAAAATATTTTGATTTTTATATGAATGCTTACCTCCTCTTTGATGGATTGCTTCAAAATATTATCTTGATTATCACTTTCCTCCATTGTTTGATTGTTCAAACTTTCTTCTAGGGTTTATGATTTCAAAATAATAAAAAACAATGATGTTAATAATAATGGTGATTTTTGGTAAGGTGGATTGGAGTTTTAGAGTGTGAAAGAAGAAAAAGAAGAAGAAGACAAACTAATTTTTGATCTCTTGGGGAAGAAAATGTAGAGATTTGAATTGGAATAATGAATTGGGGTGTACCATGAGAAAAAAAAAAAAAAATTTATTTTAGTATAGATTGTCCTTATTAGTAAATTCACATTAGAATATAATAAGAATTAAAATTTATAAATTTAAATTGGGCGTACTAAGATATTTTTTGGGTTCAAATAAAATGCCCTTGCATCAACACGTTGGTAGAGCATCTCTTTTACCTTCTTTTTTTTTTTTTTTTTTTTTTTTTCCCATCAAATTTGTTCAATAATTTGGATCCAAATTTTAATTTGATATAGCTTGGCGAAAATCAAAATTTTCATCAAATATTTTTAAAATTAACCAACCTATCACGAAAACCTATATTTTAATCAATTCAAGTGTAAAAAACTAATTTTCAAACCTTCTTCTTTTAACAATTTGTTTAAAAATAAAAAAATAGTTGTTAGAAATTTGATGAAAATTTGGATGAAATTTAATACCATCCAAACAAGGCCAACCCAGTGCAAATGCTTCGAGATGTAATGAAAGTGGAGATAGGTTGCTTAGGGGTCTAAAGTGTTTGTTTGGTCTGTCAACAAGTGAAAGCTGGAACTACCAAACGTGGCCTTAACTACTCAAAAAGTATTTTCTAAATTCATTAAAATTATTCATGTTTTTCACATTAGGCTGCCAGTTGTTGATCATTTGACTATACTAGTTGAACCCATGCGCTACGGGTCACATTATCGTTGATGAAAATATTAAGGAAAAGATGCAGTGTTTTTTTTTGTTGAGAAATTCTCCAATGCAAAATACACAATATTTCCTCTTTTCTATCCTATCAATCATAACCACATCTTATATTTCACGGAATTGTAAACCAGCAAATAAATTGGCCCCCTTGTCTTCAAATGAAACTCTTTGGGTAAACCGGTTGGAAGGACTGTTTTATGTTTCTCTTTTTTTCCTGCTCTCCACGCTGCCACTCCTTCCAAAGGTAGAACTGGAAACAAATCCACCTTCGAGTTTTCTCTGCAAAATTAATTGGAAAATGGCATTAGTAATTTGCGTGGGCACAAATGATGTAGTGAGAGTAAAAATGTATAAAGATGTAGTGAGAGTGAAAATGTATAAAAGATTTGATTAGTTATGTTCAAGCAGTTGGAAGGTTATCCAAACACAAATTAGAACAGAAGGTGTGGAACTTGCCTAATAATACTATTTTTAAAGTGAAGAAGTGAATGAGATTAGACTATCATTTGCTCTTCATACCTGGATAGTGTAGGATTTGCATGGGTGGTGGAATGAGATAAGATGGTTGCTGCTAGTGGTGCCTGGTGAGTTGGGTATGCTAGCTAAAATGCTACATGGCCTCTGTTCTGTCTTGATGCAAGTAAAATAAGAGGGGTGGAAGCGTGAACGAACAGAGAGCAAAATGGCAAACATGAAAAAAGAATGAATCTGAAGCAGTAACTGAGGACATATGAGAGCCCATGAAAACCGCTTAAATCAAAACAAAAACATCAACAATCTAACAAAGCGACGAGAAGTTAATCAATATATATGATATTTTCATCTATTGTTCCATTATCTTCACTCAATTTTCTCAACACCAACATCGATTAGATAAGTAGGGTTCCATTTACACTCACTACAACAAATAGCACTTTTGGCGACAAAAAAAAGTCAATTTTTAGTCGCCGAAACTTTTAGCGACTAAAATTTTTAATCGCCACGTTAGTCAGTGACCAATTGTCGGGAAAGGTCTGCCGACTTAAAAGAATTTAGCCGCCAAAAGTATCAATTGCCAACTAATTTTTTGGTTGCCAAAACCTTACTAAAAATTTTGTCGCCGAAAACTAAAATTATTTAGGACGTCTAAAGTTTTAGTCGCCAAAAAGCTTTCGTTCATATTATTTTTTTAGCTACTAAATATTTTGGTCACTTAAAATCTAATTTTGTTTTTGACTACTAAAGTTTTAGTCGCCAATTTTTTTTTTTTTTTCATTTTATTATTTTTTTAGCTACTAATGTCTTAGTCGCCTAAAGTTTGCTTTTTTTTTTTTATTTTTTTTTTATGGCTACTAAATATTTGCCAAAAAGTTTATTTTTTTCATTTTATTTTTATTTTTAGCCACTAACTATTTAGTCGCTAAAAATATTTATTTCCTTTTTGGCTACCAACTGTTTAGTCGCCAAAAACATGATTTTATTTTTTTAAAAATTATTTTGTCTACAACCTGTATGTATTCCATGCAACTTGTACCATGTATATAAATAAAACAATACATATATTATCAACCTGTACGTACTCCATGCAACCTGTACCATGTATTTTTTTAATTTTTTTTGGTAGTGAATAAGTCATAAAATAAAATGATAAAATATACAAACTTACGAGGGGGCATACCCCAAGCCTTATATCACCAACAAATAACACCTAAACAAACAAAACCCAAACACTGAACAAAACTAAAACCAAGGAAACTAACAAAATACAAACTATAGAAGATCAATATCCAGTCCACATAGGAACAAAATAAAATAAATAAAGTACAATTGCAGAAGTAAATGATGGACCAAAACCAAACTAGGGCCCTATCATCAGCTGCAACCACAACCATATCAGCAACTGCAGCCCAGCTAAAGCCAGAACAGAGCCAGTAAAAGCAGCAGCTGCAGCCACCAGGAAATGCACAGCAGTAGCCAGCTCCAGCCACAACCTCACAACAACATTGCAACAGCATCAAACCAACAAGCAACAACAGCAGCAGCAGCCCAACTACAACCAGCAACACTAGCTGCAAAGCTACACCAGCATCTCCCAGCAGCATCCAACCATAGAAATAAAGAAACAGGCCTCTTGGACTAGGATGCAGATCAAATTTAACAAAAGGAGTATATATCCCAATGGAGCCAACAACAGCCAATTGATATGCAAACACAAACAGCACAGCAGCACCAAGCATAGAACAAAGAGGGTAATTTGTTCAAGCACCACATAACAGAGGCCATGGGGAGGTTGAATAGATGCAATCCCCTCAATAAGAACCAAACATGACTACCAACTGAAAACATGTTTATGACCAAACAAATATAGAGATAATACATGACACACAATATAGTCCTTAGTCACTCAACCCACAACTCTGTTTAAGCAGAGAAACTCAACAATAATATATGCTCACTAACCACTCAACCCATGATGTAGGACAAGATTTTCAGGACAAGATTTTCAGAATTTTTATATTTTTAGTTTTAATATTTTTGATGTATTATTAGGATTCTTGTAATTTAGTATAAATATTTTAGAATTATTAGGTTTCTTAATTTTATTCTTTTAGAATTAGATTTTGACTAGGATTTTAAATAGTTTAGAATTTTAGTCTCTTAGGTTTCTTAGTTCTCTTAGGTTTCTTAATTTGTGTTGATTTAAGTTTTCTAGTTTATTTTGGAATTACTTTTCCTACAAGTATTAGGTTTAGTCTATTATAAATAAGCCTACAAGCATATGTAATTTTATTCATTCAATAATATTTTTAAGAGCTTTTCTTCTATCTTCCTTGTGGATTCGAGAGTGTTCTTGTGGATTCAAGAATTCTCGTCTACTAGAACGATATCTAGTCCCGTGTGATTTATTCCGCTGCGTCAAGTGGTATCAGAGCAAGGATTCACCTGGCTCTATGGCACAAGACAGAGTAGATCATGCAAACCCTACTGACGGTGATCGTGGGGTCGAGGCCCTGTGGGTAGCATATGAGAAACAGCAAGAGCAGTTGAACGAAATTCATGATCTTCTTATTGGCCTGAATCTCAATGCCAACAACAGGCCACCAATGGTTGATAGGGTCCGTGCTGAGGGAGTTGCCCAAGGCCAACCTGTTAACCAGAACAGAGTGCGCACCGAAGGATTTGCCTGAGGTCAACCTATTCAAAATGCTCCTAGACGTCCCCTTCGTTGTCCATCTGATAGTGAGGAGGAGTCTGAACCAGAGTTTGAACCACTTCCAGTCAACTATCAACCCCGAAGGCAACAACAACAAGGGTTCGATGAGTACCGAATGAAGATAGATCTTCCCCAGTTCAATGGAAATCTATATATTGAGGATTTTCTTGACTGGCTTTCAGAGGTGGAGCGATTTTTTGGGATGATGGATGTTCCAGAATCAAAGATGGTGAAATTGGTGGCATACAAACTAAAAGGAGGTCTTGCGGTATGGTGGGATCAATTGCGTAAAAATAGGCATCGACAAGGAAAAGAATCAGACGGACTTGGCGTCGGATGAAACAACTCCTCCAAGATGATTTTACCACCAGATTATGATCAATACTTGTTTCGGTTGTACCAAAATTGCAACCAAGGAAGCCGATCCAGATTTGATTATACAACGAATTTTGCCGACTTTCGGATCGCAATAACTGAATGAGACCGAAGACGTGACAGTAGCCCTAAGATCTCAATGGGTTGAAATTAACCATTCGAGAGAAGATGGGGCTATCAGTAGTGTGGACTACGGATGAAGCACATAATATGGCTCTCAAAGCCGCGCTAATGGAGCGCAAGACAACCTATGCTGGATATTGTTGGAAGCTTCCTGATTCATCGTTTCCTACTAGGGAAAAAGGAAAAGGGGCTACCCAACCAACAATTCCAATAAATTAGCAGAAGAGTACCGCTAGTGGAGGAGGAGGAAACCAGATGACTGGATCAAGTAGCAGAGAGGAAACACAAATCCTTATGCCAAACCAACAACGGATAAGTGTTATAGATGTGGTACGCCTGGCCATCGCTCTAATGTGTGCCCAGAAAGAAGGACTGCTAATTTAGTTGAAGAAGATAAAATTGGGGATGATGGAGATGCAGAATATGAGGGTGATCAGTATGAAAGTGCTGAACTCGCCAGAGAAGAAGGAGAACGAGTCAACTGTGTAGTTCAGGGGTTCTATAAAAACTGAGGACCTCAGTCAACGTCACAGTATTTTTCGCTCTTGTTGTACCATAAATCAAAAGGTGTGTGACCTTATTGTGGACAGTGGAAGCTGTGAAAATTTTGTGGCTAAACGATTGGTAACGCACCTGAAGTTGTCTCCTGAACCACACCTATCTCCCTACAGTATTGGCTGGATCAAAAAAGGACCTGTTGTCAAGATAACCGAAGTATGTAAGGTACCTATTTCTATTGGCAAACATTATAAATCCGATGTATTATGTGATGTGGTTGATATGGATGCTAGTCAAGTATTACTTGGAAGACTTTGGCAATTTGATGTGGATATTACATTTAGAGGGCGAGACAACACTTATGTGTTCAATTGGGGGTCTTATAAAATTGCTATGAGTCCCTTAAAGCAACACACAAGCCTCTCGAAAGTCGGGTTAAGTCTTTCCTCACTATAACCAATTCAGAGGCCAAGTTTGTAGCAGATGCGAAAACTTCACAATAGTTATATGCTATGGTTGTGAAAACAATGGTACCTGTGGCCAAGGAGAACACAATCACACCAATCCCTCAGAAAATTCAACCATTGTTGGAGGAATTCCAAGAACTTACTGCCGACGAGTTGCCAGATGAACTTCTGCCCATGAGAGACAAACAACTGAAATATTCCAAGTATCTTTTTATTTGGCATGGACGATGGCAGATCTGTAATATAAACTCGAGGGCGAGTTCTTTCAAAGAAGAGGAGTCTGATGTAGGACAAGATTTTCAGGACAAGATTTTAAGAATTTTTATATTTTTAGTTTTAATATTTTTGATGTATTATTTGGATTCTTGTAATTTAGTACAAATATTTTAGAATTATTAGGTTTTTTAATTTTATTATTGTAGAATTAGATTTTGACTAGGATTTTACATAGTTTAGAATTTTAGTCTCTTAGGTTTCTTAGTTCTCTTAGGTTTCTTAATTTGTGTTGATTTAAGTTTTCTAGTTTATTTTGGAATCACTTTTCCTACAAGTATTAGGTTTAGTCTATTATAAATAAGCCTACAAGCATATGTAATTTTATTCATTCAATAATATTTTTAAGAGCTTTTCTTCTATCTTTCTTGTGGATTCAAGGGTGTTCTTGTGGATTCAAGAATTCTCGTCTACTAGAATGATATCTAGTCCTGTGTGATTTATTCCGCTGCGTCAACCCACAAACAAGAATTCCCTCACCAGATGTACCAGCTGGCCAACCTGCAGAACAAACCATTAGAAATATATATGAACTGCTTTCACTCTGCCCACAATTCTCTCCCACTCCTCACAAAGATTGTAATCTCGCAATATCCGACTTACATCACTCAACACACAACCATCCCTAATAAAGGGGCCAGCTAACAACCTGCATAACAAACAAATGGAGAGGAAATGTATGTATGCATGATTATGTGTAAGAGATGCCACATAATTAGTTAGAATGATTCAGATATGATCAGATGTACACAGTTGATATGGGTAATTGGAGAGGAAATGCATGTATGCATTTTTATATATGTTTTCACCAATTTATACATTGTGCATTTTTACACCAAGGCAGCACACACCAACAGCACTAAAAAGATAAGTAAATTTATTTGGAGCCCAAAAGTAGTGATAAAATGTAATCAAACATTGTATCTCCTCTTCAACAATTCTATGGCCTCGAGCTTATACTGACAGAGAAGAAGGATTTGGAAATCTAACACACAGCAAAACTGAGAAAAAAAATTAGTTTTCTTTCACTTGAAGATTTATTAAAGAAGAAAAGCAAGATAAACGAGTTATACCTGCATGTAGTATCTCGGCATTTTTAAGCAGACCCCCAAATATTTGATAAGGAATAGAAAAGAACTTGTTGTAAATTAACCCACAATAAATTGAAAATAGCGACATCAAAAGGAACTAGCATGGCAAAATTGGTATATATTCAATAAATAAAACACATCAAAAGTTGATTGTTCTACAAACCCTTTCCACAAATTTTAAGTTACAAAAATCAATCAATATTTTCTTTGGCTTATATATATATTTTATTTTTTTTCAACTCTGTCTTTTTGGAACTTCCCTTAATTGATCACATAACATTAGAGGGAAAATTTAAGAAAGAAGTGTTCTTAAGGTTATATTCTTTCGTTGGTATAGAAAGAAGAGATTTCATTACATTATGTGATTAAATTCAAAAAGCAAACTTTTCGCTTGGCAATTCAATAACAAACTCTAACTAACTTAATTTCCCTATGATTTACAAATCAATACAGCCCAAAAAACCCCATTTATTTTGTCCAAAAACCAAAATCACCCATTTAGATTCATTTTGCTTCCAACCTTGAACTAAAAATTCTGAATACTTCTCCAAAATCTAAATAAAATTGGAATATTTGTTAAGCAATACACGACCATAAGCAAAATATCAAACCAACCCCTTTGGATCCATTTGGTTAGCTCATGGGCAGCAGCCAACCCCCTGCCACAACAAAAACAAAATTTATAAGAGTAAACTGATATAATAAAATTCAATGGATAAAACAACAAATCAACAACAAACAACAAGATTGTTTACAGGGTCTTTAAAAAGTAATAGGCAATGCTGAAACTATATTTATCACAGCGTACCAATCCTCACTCCCAAAGAAAGAAAGGAAGAAAGGGAAAAAAAAAAAAAGAAACAATAGAAAAACACAAAAAACCCAATAAATATAGAAAAACTCCATATCAGTATTTCAAGAGTATTTAGCAAACTCATAAGTGTTTAACAAGAAATAGTATAGATATATATAGATCCGTATATATCATCCTTTCTAAAGAATGGAGAATTAGAATGCATCAAAAACAACAATAATGCCTCTTATTGTATTTTTTTTTTTTTTGGTTGATAAATAATGCCCTTCATTGTGAATTGACATTTGATGTTTGAGGTTTTTATATTGGTACCAAACTAGACAATGTGCTATCGTTATGAGATTCAATTTATCCTGTTTTTGTTTTGAAACAAAAAGCATGGTGAATGACCTTTGCTAAAACGTCTTACTCAGCATATGAATTTTTTCTCTACTCTTTCGTTCTCTTCAACAAAGCAAAAAATTAGGTGCTACAAAAACCAACACCCATTTCCTATTAAAGAATCACCCATTTCAGAAATCAAAACCATGTCAGAAATCAAAGTGAAAATAAAAATTCATTTATGAAATCAAAACCTATATAAAAAATGAAACCCATTTCATGAAGATCAAGTATTATTTCAGACCCAAAATCTTTTAAAAAATTAAATCCATTTAAGAGACAAAACCTATTTAAAAAATCAAAACTGTAAATAGAAACCCACACAATGACCAACCCAACCAAACACCCACACATGTCAGAAACGTTTATGGTTTAAAATTGATAAATTGCAATTTCAACAAAATGAAGATCAATGATCTGAGATTCAACAAAATGAAAAAATATCCAGGTTCAACAAAAATAACCATATTTAAAAATATCTAGATTGAACTTTACAAACCCACAAAAATATCATGAATTGCAAAAGTTGGAAGTTGTAATTGACCTTGCAAGAGGAGGGAGACGAAAGAGGAGGGTGAGAGGAGAGGAAAGGTGGTCGGTGGTGTCGTCGAGAGAGGATGATGGCAAGATGAGAGGTGGTCAGTAGCATCGAGATGGCGGTGGTGGCAAGAGGAGAGAGACGAAAGAGAAGGACTAGAGGAGAGGCAAAGGACATTGACTGAGAGAGAGAGAGAGAGAGAGAGAGAGAGTAGCGTATGAGAGAAAAAAGTTTTGAGGGGAGAGAGAGAGCAGTGAGTTTATGGACGGGAAAACAAACGTTAATTGGCGACTAAACATTTTGGTCGCCAATATATCCTTCCAAAATTTGAAATGTCTCCCTCCAAATATTTTAGTTTTTTGGCGACTTAAAAAATTTTTTACTTGCTGAAACTAAATTTTTGGTGACAAAACTTTTGGTTGCCAAAGATACAAAGTAAATTTTTGTTTTTATTCGGCGACTAAATAATATTAGTAGCCAAAACTAACTATACAGTGATCAAAAAATTTTTTAGTTGCCAATTGTGACATTTTTAGCGACTAATTTTTTTTTTAGTTGCTAATAAACAATATACCCCAACTAAAAAAAATTAGTAGCTAAATATTGTACTTTTGCCGACTAATATAATTTTTGGTTGCCAATTCCACAACTTTTGGTGACTAAATTTTTTTTAGTCGTCAAATTTGGTTGCCAAAAGTGCAATTTGTTGTACTGACTTATCAACTAACCATTGGCACATTGTCAATCAAAGTGTCTTCCTTGCAAAGCCTCATCTTCACTAATCTGTTGTTTTGAGAAGTTAGTTAAAAGCTAACTTTTGGGGCTTCTTTTTTTTTTGGGGGGGGGGGGCTTTTTTTGAAAAAACGTGTAAAAAAGTAGAGAGATGATGTGACTCAAAATAGGTTAAAAGCTGGCTTTTGCCTTTTAGCCATCTTCCCAAAGTTAGCTTCACCTTTGTAATCAATTCTATATATGTCACTAAATCCATTTCTGAACTGCGCACCAAAGTCTGAACAAAATGCAAAATCAGAGCAAAAACACAACAAAATCTGAAGGAAATGCAAATCAAATGAAGAACGTAAGGGTGGAAATTGTGACCATGGAGATTCCAAATGGAAAAAATACCAAATTAGAGCAAAATGCATAGCAAGAGAGAGATGCTTGAGAGTGAGACATTCAGATGACGAGAAGGTGAGGAGAGATCAAATACCCAATTTTTAAAAACATGCCATAAAAATTAACAAAACACTTCTATATTCATAAATTACTAATACAGTATTGCCATGGTGAACACTGCAATTCTACAAACAACCAAAAATCAAATTTACAAGAAAAAATACCTCAACAAATATTATCTACCACATGAACGTGTGAAACTTTGAATAAGAATATGCTACAAGCACTTCATCTTTTGATGCTTGTGGAAAATCATTGTTCAGTTGGCTGCAAGGTTGGCTGTAATACCTTTGCTAGATAAGTATAATATCATATATCTGTTGCCATTGCATGTCAGAAAATTACAAGCTTCTTGATAATAAGCCTCCAATGAAAGAACAAATCAATCAATAAATAAAAATAATTCTTTGCAAAGTTCAAATTAAAGAACACTATGGTCCTTTTTACTTTGTTGTCCATGTTTTTTGAGCAACATTGTAATAAAGCACAAATATTTTTGGACGTTTGGAACTTTTACAGACCAAAATTTCTGCTATTTTTTTTGCATACAACTCCACAACTATTGACCCATGATATTTCATTGCCCTTTCATTTTATCAGAAATATATCCATGCATCAACAGGAAACAACCATAAATTAGCAAGTAGCAACAGGAACAACCAATTGGCTGAATCGTAAATAAAGAAAAACAAAAAAGGATGGGAAAAAAAAGAATGTGAATAAATTTTTTTGGGGGGGAACTGCTACAATGTGCACTTGTACATTGTAAGAAAAGTTACAATTTTTATGGTTAAAGTTATGAATTTTTGTGAAAGAATAATAAGACATGAAAAGTAAAAACCCCACCAAACCCTCAATGAAATTGGGAACTTTGGTTCACTTCAATTAGAGAAATGGGTATGCAGAAAAACAGAGATTGCTAACCAAGCAAGGGTTCTGAGTACTAAATCCAAAAGGGTTACAATCTTTTCATCAGTCCAACCATTTCTATACCAATAAAAACAATTCAACAAACTAAGAACCAGGTTAAAAAGTGAAAGACCCAGACAACACAATAGAGTTTGTTTGTTGTAAAATATTCTAGTTTTTCTAGTACTCTGTTTTGAGAACAAATAACAAAAGCGAAGGAATACAAAAACAAACCAGGAATACAAAAACGAACCAGCAGCAAAGAACAAATAACAAAAATGAAGGAATACAAAAATAAATTACAGAAAATAAATTATAAGAGATTTCATTTCTGGTTTACTGGTTATGTTAATAACAGCAAGAAAAATAAATTATACAGAGAACTAGTAGTAAATGTTTAAATGAAAATATAAAAAATAAAAACTATCAACAATTAATCATTTCTAATGTCCCCCAATTCAAAATTCCAGTTATCCAAACCACCGTCATCTCACAATCAGACTAAATCTCCAAGTCAGTAAGAGATTTGAAACTATTTCATTAGCTTATTTGAATTGAAATATTCTGCTGAGAGAAATAAGAGTCCATCAATTGGACAGTTGAAGTTTAATTGATTAAGATATTCAACATGCAGCATGATAAAGTGCAAATAATACATCTAACCAAATAATAGAATCTAGGAAAACATAAATTCACTTTAGATATTGACCATAGGTGTTCATGAACATTAGATTTAGAGACCAACCTAGATACTCTGATTGGCCTACAAATTGGCTGTCTGTTAGTATACATGTATCATAGGTTAGCAGTCAGAATTTACTGACCTCATGTTTGTATGGTCATTTACATTACAATATTTGTGAAAGTACCTCCACATGTGTTGACACATGCACACAAACTTGCAAATTAGTCACCCTTGAAGTTTGTTGTGGTATTGGCATTTGTCTAGTTATATAATTTTTAGCTTCTCAACTTATTTTCAGTTCTAATTGAAATCCTTCTCTTAATCTCAGGACAAGCCTGAGCAACCAATTGAAGGCCGTCTTCCTGATGCTATAAAGGGTTAGTGTTGTTAACTATGTCCAGTGGCGGCTCCAGGAATTTTAATCAAGGTATTCATTAACTAACTTAAAATCTAACAACTGTATTAAAAAAACAAATATAAAAGAGAACTCTAATATATTAATATTAAAGTTTTGACAAAAAAAAAGAGAGTAGAATGCACCTAAAAATATCCACACAAAAAACAGAACTATTTAAATAAACCATAGAAAAAAAAATAACTACACAAGAAGAGTATAAATAAATTGATTATAAAATTTCAGCTCCTATTTAATTTTTAAAACAAATAAAGTGATTATTGCCAAATATGATTATTGCCAAATATGCAGCTTTAAGGTTTACACTTGTATATTCAAAGAACAAGAGAAGAAAAGACGACCATTCTTCCTTTCCTTTACTTCTCACAAGTTTTCAAACAGTGCCTAAAGTTCCCCTCAGCCTCAGCTCAGGCATTATAAAATGATTTCCAATTAAAAGAAACATGAAAACAACATGGCATTGATCATCACCAAACCTCATGGCAGCAGCAATGCTCAATTCAAATACAACTACGGTAGGACAGGGACAGCCTATTTTCAACAAATTAATAGCAAAGCTACCAAAACTTCAAATTGGAAGTAGAAAAAAAAAACACAAATCTGACACAGACCAGGACAGGGACAACCTATTTTCAACAAATTAATAGCGCAGATTGTTTGACCAGGACAGGGACAGCCTATTTTATACATCAACAAATTGTTTGACTAGAATAGAAAATTACCTTCTTCCCTCTTTCTATGTATTTGACTGCTAGAAGCTCCTTTGTCTTCTTATCCCTCACCAATCTTGCAGCACTGGCGGCACACGGCACTCAGATGATCTGATCTGATCTGAGATGGATGAGAATGTGAGAGAGAGCTCAGCCCTAGTTATTTGTTTTGGCAAATGGGCTTAGTAGCTAAGTGGCCTAGAGGTTTCATTATTTGTTTAGACAAATGGGCCAAGTGGGTTAGAGGGGTATTCAACCATCTTGGATTGGGTATTCAAATTTTGGATTGGGTATTCAAAACTAAACTAAACCCAAAAAAAAAAAAAAAAAAATATTAAAATTTCAAAGTTGAGGGTATTCAGCTGAATACCCTCAGGATGCTGTGGAGCCGCCCTATGTCCTAGTCACACTATATATATTTATTTCTTAAGGGGAAAAAAAATGAATTTAATTATAAACACCAAATTGTAAAACCGACTTAAACAGAATTTTCAGAATACGCCATCCACTAAATGTAATCTAACATTGATTTCTGGAAAATTAGGCAGATTATCGGTTTAGACTAAAGTCAATGGAGCAATCCAACATTTCAATATATCTGTTGCGTTAGTGGTCCAAGACAGGACGTGAGAATGTTCCAATTTTGCTTTACAAAATGGCAAAAAAGTTGCAACCACTTGGTGGGCAATAATCAAACACTTGGTGATGAGCATGTTCCAATTGTTTCTGATGAATTTCTCGCTTGAACATAGAATCAAACACTTGGTGGGCAGAAATTTTAACAAATGTAAAAAAAGAAGAAGTCCATCCCAAAACACAAATTCATGAACAGTTAATTTCAACAAGAAGAAATTAAAGTTCAATATAGGCAGTAACCAAGCTCATAAACAGATATCTAAAAACCAATTTTCAATGAAGCAAACATATGACAATGGAAGAAAGAATTGGATTTTACAGCAACTGAAAAATGGAAATTTAAGAATGTCATACCTCTTCTGTTTCAAGGAGGGTGAATTGGCCATTTCAACTGGGTCAGACACACTGGTGTTAGACACAGATTTTTCTGCTTTTATAGATAGTTATAGATGATGCACAACAAAAATTCTACACCCGCATAAGCTAGGTCTCGTTTGGTAGCATTGTCAATTTCAAGTTTTCTATTTGCAAAAAACATGTAACAAAACTTGATTGGTATAAAAATAAATAGGATATGTTTGATGAGTTGCAGAAGACAGTGGTTAACAGTAGAGGGTGGATAGATGTGTTGGCTGAAGTGTCGTGAAGTGAGGTGGTGGGAAAGGGAGTAGAGAGTAAAACTTGTTCGGAAAACAATTAAAAATTTCTTTATTTTTTTAATAAAAAATTTTCAAAACTTTTAGAATCAATTTCACTGTCTTAAAAACAAAAGGGTAAATTGTAAATATAACCCTTAGATTTATTTAAAATACAAATTATTTTTTGTGATTCTAACCATTACATCACACCTCTTGAAATTTTTAATTTCGTAATAAATGGCCTATTTTAAAAATAAATCATCAAGTAAATTAACTATTTTTTAATGATGTCAGAAATTTATTTCAATTAATAATTTAATAATTTTATTATTATAAAAGATTAGTTAAGAATTTTATTTTATTAATTAATTCTGTTATATAAAAATTCTCATAAAAAAATGTTTATAACTTTTTAAAAAATTAATATTTTAATCAAACGTGTAATTCACCCAAAACAAAATAACATAACAAACAAATTTCATTTTGTGCAGTAGAAGATTGATCTTTGGTCCTCATAGGGGTATCACTGTTTTTATCTACATTCCCAATAATGGCGCCAGCAATGACATTCTGCATAAAAATACTTGTTTGCTGAGAGGGAAGATTTGCGCCGGACAGTACGGCCGAGCGAAGCTAACGACAGACGTGACGGACAACACGGCACCGAGCTAACTTCTACATTTGCGCGGCCAGCTGCCTAACTTGCATTTGTCGAGATGTCTTTGCCAGACGTACCGCCGAAGCTGCGACCACGTATGGGGCGGAGCTGACCGACGGATGGTAACCGAAAGTCTTCTCTTGTTCGGTCCAATGTTCGGCTTGCATGGCCTTGGAAGTCGACCGACCAGACATGAACCAATACCTGGCCGAGTCATGACGCTTCTAAGTGCACGGCGACGGATGCGGTTGGGGCCGGAACGCCTCTGGCCGACCAACCGAGATAGGTGTGCTCCGTGTGACCAAGAGTGAATGTGTAATCGGTGAATGCCGACCTACCGTGCGACCGGTTAGCCTAATGAGCCGGTCAATATCAGCTCGGCCATGGGTTTCACCCCTTCGGCAAGGGACAGGCCGGGGATGCCTAGCTCGGTTATGTGCACGTGATGATAATTCTGCGCAAGTGTTTGGCCGGTCGTGGTACTCCAGTTAAGAGCGCCACCTGGGCCAATGGCGTGGACGAGAGGACATCTGCTCCACGAACGCCTCAATACCGTTAGGCAGTTCTGCATGTGCCAGAAGGAGGACAGAACCTTTACACGTGTAAGGTGGTGAGAGGCGAGCACTGCCACCTGTCCAGGGAAGGACAGCAGAGGTAGTGCGCGCACAATCTCGGAGCTGCAAGGCAGCCTAGATATAGAGAAGGGAGGGCGGACGTTTCTGGTATGCGAATTCTCTCTCTCAAAAACTCTCTTCTCGTCTTCTTGCTCATCGAATCGACTTGGCGTCGGAGGGTTTTTCCGGCACACCACGGCCGGGCAGCTCACCGTTCTTGTTTTGCAGAGACAGACGCCGTTACCAGAAGCTCGACGTTCAAGGCGTACGGAGAGACGTGGATATTTCGCCCCCGTACAATTGGCGCCGTCTGTGGGAACTCTTTGATCAACCCTTGTTCTTCGAGCTTTTTCAGCCGTTTCCATGGCCAACAATGAAGAGATTCCGCTGTCCGTCGTCGATGGTGCAACACCGGAGTTTGTCCGTAGGAGAGACGGCCTCCCCAATGTTCAAGCCATGGCGGGCCTGGAAACTTCTTCGCGAGGAGCGCGCGACAAGCGTGGGAGGAGTTCAGATCGTTCGCGGAGTCCAGAGGGCCGCCGTCGCCGGGGGGAATCCCGTGAGGAGCGTCTGGAGCACAAACTCAAAGATCAAGAAGCCCTCATTCAGAGGATGGCGGCGGAGATGGAGCTCCTGAAGCGTCAAGTGAGGGGGAAGGGTGTTGCTGGAGAGGGCAACCTCAGTGAGCGCACCCCCTCCCCTCGCTCTAGCAGCCGCCGCCGGAGGAGAACCCATTCAATCTCAATCACCAGGAACTATGGGGTTGGAGATTCTGACCCAGAAGACAGTCTATCACACGCGGCGCAGACTATCGACCCTCGCGCCCGTCATCGACGGCGCGATACTCGGCCTCTTCCCGTTCCAGGGATCTCAGGGACGTGTTGGAGGAGAGAGCGCGCCGTCGAGAAGCTCGGAGGGTGCCGGCGCTCCAGAGATTGAGTGTTCCAGTCCGCTGCAGTGAAGAGGTGGCGATGCCAGCACCCAAGGTGATAGCCAATGCACTGGTGGACAAGGAGCTGGCGAGACTTTCAGCCACTCCATTGTCACCTGAGATCGAGAGTACCCCACTCCCTGCCGGATTCCACCAGCCAAAGTATGACGGGAAGATGGATCCGTACATGCATGTGAGTCACTACAGGCAGGTGATGGCTGGCCACCGGCGCAACGACGCCCTGATGTGCCTCATATTCCCAGCAAGCTTGGGAGAGCTGGGTTTGAAATGGTTCGAAAGGCTCCCGGAGGGGAGTATTGAGGGGTGGCAGCAGCTAGCGGAAGCCTTCGTCACCAGATTCAAGACCAACACTCGAACTCCGAAGGAGGTCGACCATCTTCTGGGTGTCAAGGTGGATTCTGGATGTTCATTGAAGGCATACAATGCCAGGTACTGGGAAACTTACAACGAGATCCTCGACTGCCCCACCAACCTGGCGATTTCAAGATCTGGCGAGGCCTCCCGATCGGACATAGTCATGAGACTCGCCACCATCGCCAACCCACAACCATGGAAACTTTGATGCGGATCAACGAACACATCCGTGGAGGATGATGCCGCCTCCGCAACCGAGAGGGCTAATCCGGTCGTGGCAGACAGAAGAGTGGGCGGTAAGGTTCACGCAGCCGAACAAGTTGTTGGCCGCCCAACCAACCAGGGGAGAGAAATAGGAGTTCGATTTTGAAAGACATCTGTAAGAAGACCGAGGAAAATGGGCATAAAACTCACAGTTTGTAAGTGGCCGATCCATTTCTAGAACATAAAGCTCTGCCAATCTGAAGATTTGTTATGAGTTCTTTTTTTTGTAATCCCTTTTTGCCATTGGCGCAATGAAACAAGTAGACCATTTTCTTGAGGATTGTTGTATTTTTGCATCGCCAAGCGGATTTAGTGCGGTCCGAGGGGCAACTAACGATCAATTTGACGAAAAGAAAAATTCCTTGCCGGGCGGATTTTGCTCGGCAAGAGGTTTGTTGATGGTTTTGATCAACTTTGGAGTTCTTTGCCGAGCTGACCTCGCTCGCCGAGGGGCAAGTCGCCGAGCGGACCTTGCTCGCCGACCTTGGAGTTCCTTGCCGAGCTGACCTCGCTCGCCGAGGGGCAAGTCGCGGAGCGGACCTTGCTCGCCGACCTTGGACTTCCTTGCCGAGCTGATCTTGCTCGCCAAGAAAGAAAGTCGCCGAGCGGACCTTGCTCGCCGATCTTGGACTTCCTTGCCGAGCTGATCTTGCTCGCCAAGAAGTAAGTCGCCGAGCGGACCTTGCTCGCCGATCTTGGACTTCCTTGCCGAGCTGATCTTGCTCACCAAGAAAGAAAGTTGCCGAGCGGACCTTGCTCGCCGACCTTGGACTTCCTTGCCGAGCTGATGTTGCTCGCCAAGAAGTAAGTCGCCGAGCGGACCTTGCTCGCCGACCTTGGACTTCCTTGCCGAGCTGATCTTGCTCGCCAAGAAGTAAGTCGCCGAGCGGACCTTGCTCGCCGACCTTGGACTTCCTTGCCGAGCTGATCTTGCTCGCCAAGAAAGAAATTCGCCGAGCGGACCTTGCTCGCCGACCTTGGACTTCCTTGCCGAGCTGATGTTGCTCGCCAAGAAGTAAGTCGCCGAGCGGACCTTGCTCGCCGACCTTGGACTTCCTTGCCGAGCTGATCTTGCTCGCCAAGAAAGAAATTCGCCGAGCTGACCTTGCTCGCCGACCTTGGACTTCCTTGCCGAGCTGATATTGCTCGCCAAGAAGTAAGTCGCCGAGCGGACCTTGCTCGCCGACCTTGGACCTCCTTGCCGAGCTGATCTTGCTCGCCAAGAAACAAGTCGCCGAGCGGACCTTGCTCGCCGACCGTGGACTTCCTTGCCGAGCTGACCTTGCTCGCCAAGAAGTAAGTCGCCGAGCGGACCTTGCTCGCCGATCTTGGACTTCCTTGCCGAGCTGATCTTGCTCGCCAAGAAGTAAGTCGCCGAGCGGACCTTGCTCGCCGATCTTGGACTTCCTTGCCGAGCTGATCTTGCTCACCAAGAAAGAAAGTTGCCGAGCGGACCTTGCTCGCCGACCTTGGACTTCCTTGCCGAGCTGATGTTGCTCGCCAAGAAGTAAGTCGCCGAGCGGACCTTGCTCGCCGACCTTGGACTTCCTTGCCGAGCTGATGTTGCTCGCCAAGAAAGAAATTCGCCGAGCTGACCTTGCTCGCCGACCTTGGAGTTCCTTGCCGAGCAGATTTTGTTCGCCAAGAAGTAAGTCGCCGAGCGGACCTTGCTCGCCGACCTTGGACTTCCTTGACGAGCTGATTTTGCTCGGAAAGAAGTAAGTCGCCGAGCGGACCTTGCTCGCCGACCTTGGACTTCCTTGCCGAGCTGATTTTGCTCGCCAAGAAGCAAGTCGCCGAGCTAACCTTGCTCGCCGACCGTGGAATTCCTTGCGGAGCTGACCTTGCTCGCCAAGAAGCAAGTCGCCGAGCGGACCTTGCTCGCCGACCATGGAGTTCCTTGCCGAGCTAATTTTGCTTGCCAAGATGCAAGGTGCCGAGCTCACCTTGCTCACCGACCTTGGAGTTATCTGCCGAGCGGATTTTGCTCACTAAGAAGCAAGTTGCCTAGCTGATTTTGCTTGCCAAGATGTAAGTTGCCGAGCTGACTTTGCTCGCCAATGTTGAAAATCCACGCCGAGCTAAGTTGATTTTGCTCGGCCATGGAGGTTGATGTTTTGTTCAACTCCAAGCTTTTTGTCCGAGATAATTTAGCTCGCTCAAGGAAGTTGACGTCGTGTTCAACTCTGAAAAGCTCTTGGCCGAGACGATTTAGCTCGGCCATGGAGGTTGATGTTTTGTTCATCCCCAAGATTTTTGACTGAGATGATGGCGTGAAGCCACATGGCATCGAAGAGATGACTTTGTCGATAATTTGTCTGATCGATGACAAGACTCTTTGGCGCCAAGACGAAGACCTAATTTGATAGCTCGGTCATGGCGATAATCCCAATCACGATCAGCTCGGATGGGATTAAGGGGCAATTGAGAGGGAAGATTTGCGCCGGACAGTACGGCCGAGCGAAGCTAACGACAGACGTGACGGACAACACGGCACCGAGCTTACTTCTACATTTGCGCTACGCCTAACTTGCAGTCGAGATCTTTGGCGGTCGGGGCCCGGCTTTGGCCGAGCTGCGACCTTCACGTATGGGGCGGAGCTCGGACTGACGGATGGTAACCGAAAGTCTTCTCTTGATCAACTATTACTTTTTGACTGGCCCCATTGCTCGGCTTGTTGTCAGCTCGGTGTTCAGGACTGTTGGTTTGGTTTGAGATAGCTTTGTTCTAAGCTTTTGCTCAGTTGAAGTTGCAGAAATTATTGCTCGGTTGTCAAAGCTTGCAAGTGCCAATGTCTTGCTCGGTTAATTATTCGTGCATTAGTTGGTCTTCCACTACCCAAGTATGATGGTTGAAAGGGGCATTTGAATGTCATAACCGAGCTATCTCAATGTTGAACACTAAACCGAACTAAAATGAAGTAATCCCAATCAGGTTGCAACCGATGGAATTAAGGGGCAATTGTGAGGGAATTCGCCTTGACCGAAGACGGGCGAGCTAAGTCATGGCTTGAGAAGTCTTTGGGCGTGCAACCGGCTGGTTTTTGAGCTCGACCCTGATTGTTGGCCGGAATTGGGGATGGAACTGACCGGGCTATGCCTAGCTCGGTGGGAATTGTCAGGTCCAATTGGTGTGTGAGAGGAGAAACCCGCCAATGGTGCGCGTCAATCTGGTTTAGCGTTTGGCCATCGTTGTTTGGAGGTTTTGGCCTTTACGTGTAAGGAAGTGAGAGGCAAGTCTGACCGTCTGTCGAGGAAGGATACAGAGGTAGTCTGAGCACTACCTGAGGGATGCTTGACCTAGAAGAGGGGAAGAAAGGGAACGTTGGAGGTATGCGATCTGAACAACTCTCTCTCCCTCTAAACAGTGCTCTTCTTCTTCTTCAAGTGACCTAACTTGATCGTCGGAGGGGCTTTCGACCACCACGGCGACTCACCGTTTCTGTGTTGCCAGGTGTGACGCCGTCGAGTGAAGCTTGGAGTACAAGGAGTACGGAACGCAAAGGATATTTCGCCCCCGTACATTTGCTATATCATCCACCACGTGCTTCTCATTGCTCCATTTGCAACAGCTGTGTAGAGAGGTTTGATCATCATTGAATGAGTTCATGCCACATTTTCTTGTTATATCCGTTGAATCCCTAAATTTTTTCTTTGTCTAATGAATAAGCAGGTTAAGTATGCAACATTAACTTGATGAAATGCCTCGATAAAATAGCTGTTTTTCTCTGTGTTTATTCAAAATTTGATTCTAAGCCCAATCAATTCCTAAGTCAACCCTAAACCTTTTCCTACCAAGACCTAACTTGAATAGTGCCTGATTGTTTTCCCTTACATTGGAATGGTTGCTTCAGTTTTCATTAGACGCTAAATTGCACCTTAAAGTGCCTATTTTGGCAACACTGTTAAAAGGTAGCTTTTTTACTTTTTGACTTTTTTGAGTCACATTACCTCTTTATTTTTTTGAATCTTTTTTTTGAAAAGAAAGTGAAAAAAAAAAAAAAAAAAGCTTTTATTCTCACGCATCATGTCTATTCTACTAGTTGATGTTTGTATGAGAGGTTGAGCTATAGTTTACTGCATTGAATATTTATGAGCTACTAGTGGATATGTGCATATGTTTGCCAATCTTAGTGTTTATGAGCCATCAATTTAAGAGTATTTCTTAATCTCAAATACCTCAAATACTGTAAACCATTCATTTTTATAACAAATTGTTTGCATAAGAGCATCTCCAACGGTTCAGTATTTTTTTCATTAAATTTGAGTAAAAAATGGTTCATTTTCTCAATTTGATATTAGTTGCTCAAACGGTGCATCAAAATCCCGTGGGTCGATTAAATTGAAATTTGAATATATATATACATATATATTTTTACCTGTTTGAACCCACCTATGTGAACTGGGTGAAGGGCGACCGGTTGGTCGACCAGCGGGTCGACCGGTAAGGCAATTGCCGACCTTGGACTTCCTTGCCGAGCTGATGTTGCTCGCCAAGAAGTAAGTCGCCGAGCGGACCTTGCTCGCCGACCTTGGACTTCCTTGCCGAGCTGATCTTGCTCGCCAAGAAGTAAGTCGCTGAGCGGACCTTGCTCGCCGACCTTGGATTTCCTTGCCGAGCTGATTTTGCTCGCCGAGAAGCAAGTCGCCGAGCGGACCTTGCTCGCCGACCTTGGACTTCCTTGCCGAGCTGATTTTGCTCGCCAAGAAGTAAGTCGCCGAGCGGACCTTGCTCGCCGACTTTGGATTTCCTTGCCGAGCTGATTTTGCTCGCCGAGAAGCAAGTCGCCGAGCTGACCTTGCTTGCCGACTTTGGAGTTCTTTGTCGAGCTGATTTTGCTCGCCAAGAAGTAAGTCGCTGAGCGGACCTTGCTCGCCGACCTTGGACTTCCTTCTTGGTGATTTGGCTCGTAGAAGTAAGTCGCTGAGCGGACCTTGCTCGCCGACCTTGGACTTCCTTGCCGAGCTGATTTTGCTCGCCGAGAAGCAAGTCGCCGAGCGGACCTTGCTCGCCGACCTTGGATTTCCTTGCCGAGCTGATTTTGCTCGCCGAGAAGCAAGTCGCCGAGCGGACCTTGCTCGCCGACCTTGGACTTCCTTGCCGAGCTAATTTTGCTCGCCAAGAAGTGAGTCGCCGAGCTGACCTTGCTTGCCGACTTTGGAGTTCTTTGTCGAGCTGATTTTGCTCGCCAAGAAGTGAGTTGCTGAGCGGACCTTGCTCGCCGACCTTGCTCGCCGAACTTGGAGTTCCTTGCCGAGCCGATTTTGCTCGCCAAGAAGTGTGTCGCCGAGCTGACGTTGCTCACCGACCATGGAGTTCCTTGTCGAGCTGATTTTGCTCGCCAAGAAGAAAGTCGCCGAGCTGACCTCGCTCGCCGACCATGGAGTTCCTTGCCGAGCTGATCTTGCTCGCCAAGAAGCAAGTTACATAGCTGATTTTGTTTGCCAAGATGTAAGCTGACTTTGCTCGCCAACGTTGAAAATCCACGCCGAGCTAAGTTGATTTTGCTTTCCAAGAAGTTGACAAACCGATTTTGCTCGCCAACTTTCGGTGAAAAAAACTGATGATTTGTTCAGTCGAAGAGAATTCCAACCGACGAGTGAACACGGTCTAGGGGCATCCCATCTAGTCTGGGTCACTGCTTTGCTTGTGTAAGTTTAAAACAGGAGCCCAGACTGGGGGGAAAACAGTAAGAGCGGATGCTGCTCGACCAAATGAGTTGATGACTTGTTCAGCTCCAAGATTTTTGACGGAGATGATTTAGCTCGCTCAAGGAAGTTAATGTCATGTTCAACTTCGAAAGCTCTTGGTCGAGATGATTTTGCTCGGCCATGAAGGTTGATGTTTTGCTCGACTCCAAGCTTTTTTGCCGAGATGATTTAGCTCGACCAAGGCTTTTGATGTTTTGTTCAACTCCAAGACTTTTGACCGAGATGATTTAGCTCGGTCAAAAAGTTGATGTGTTCAACTTTGGTAGCTTTTAGCCGAGATGATCTAGCTCGGCTAAGGCTTTTTGATGATTGGTTCAACTTCGAAGATTTTTAGCCGAGATGATTTAGCTCGGCCAAGGCTTTTGATGTTTTGATCAACTCCTAATGCTTTTGGCCGAGATGATTTAGCTCGACCAAAAAAGTTGAAGATTTGTTCGAGGTTTGCATAAAGCTCCAGAAAAATGAGTAGCACAAAGACGTTCAAGGTAAACGTAAAGGGGCCCAAAACAACTCGCCCCAAGGCTCTATCCTCATTGGCTAGCTCAAAGTGGATGTCATCTGGAATTTGCAAATTCCTCACTAAAATTAGCAGTTGCTCTTGGCGAGCTCACTCTAAAACGGAATTAGCCGATAGAGCTCGGTTAAAAATTTTTGTTGAGAAAATAGCCCGGTTACTCGGTTGTAGAGCGCCACGAGATGATAATTTTGAGGTAGCTCGGTTATTAGCCAGGGGCAACATTCTTAGCTCCGCTGTAGAGCTAAAGGAATTTAGTTCGGTTTTGGAGCAAGTGTTATTACCTAAAGGCAATTGGCTCAACTGTTGAAAAATGAGCGGTATGTTCGGTTGCAAAATTAGCAAGTGAAGTCCATAACTCGGTGGAGAGCACGAGGCAATTATAGCTCGGTTATGTGTGCAGTTCCTAGCTCGGTCTCAGAATTGAAGAATGGTGAGTTGATGCAAAATTATAGCTCGGTTTTGGGCATTATTGAGGAATATGAGCTGATGCAAAATTATAGCTCGGTGGTGGGAATTATTGAGAAATGTGAGTTGATGCAAAATTATAACTCAGTGAAGAACATGAAGCAATTATAGCTCGGCTATGTGCGCAGCTCCTAGCTCGGTCTCGGAATTGAGGAATTATGAGCTGATGGAAATCTACATTTTTAATTCGGTTTATAGCTTGGTGGTGGCATTTTTTTAATTCGGTGGTGGCATTTTTTAATTCGGTGAAGAGCTGATGGAGTTATAGCTCGGTGGGCATTTTTTTAATTCGGTGAAGAGCTGATGAAGGTTGCTCGGTGGGCATTTTTTAATTCGGTTTATTGAAAACAAAAAAGGTTGCTCGGTTTTTTAATTCGATTTATTGAAAACAATGAAGGTTGCTCGGTGGGCATTTTTTAATTCGGTTAATTGAAAACAAAGAAGTTGCTCGGTCACCAGAATTCTACATCAAAGTGTTGGATTGTTTCAAAGTTTTATGGTGGGCCCTCCAAGCACAATTGATTTGGCTTTGGAAAAGTCAAGACAAATGAAGATGTTTGTCTTTGAATTAATGCACGAGCTTGATTTTCAAATGGGACCCGACAACCATTTTCATTACAAAATTGATTTGGCTTTGGAAAAGTCAAGACCAGGCCCCACCTTGAATTCTTTTATGGTCTTGCCATGCATATTCATTTGTTTTGATTGCTTTGCACGTGGGTTGATTATTGTTAGCAATTCTTCAATTGTTTGATCAACTATTACTTTTTGATCGCCCCATTGCTCGGCTTGTTGTCACTCGGTGTTCGTGAATTTGTTGGTTTGGTTTGAGATAGCTTTGTTCTAAGCTTTTGCTCGATTGAAGTTGCGAAATTATTGCTCGGTTGTCAAAGCTTGCAAGTGCCAATGTCTTGCTCGGTTAATTATTCGCATTAGTTGGTCTTCCACTACCCAAGTATGATGGTTGAAAGGGCATTTGAATGTCATAACCGAGCTATCTCAATGTTGAACACTAAACCGAACTAAAATGAAGTAATCCCAATCAAAGTTGCAACCGATGGAATTAAGGGCAATTGTGAGGGAATTCAAGACCGAGCAGACGGGCCGAGCTAAGTCATGGCTTGAGAAGTCTTTGGCCGCAACCGGCTGGTTTTTGAGCTCGACCACGATTGTTGGCGGAATTGGGGATGGAACCGGACCGCTATGCCTAGCTCGGTGGGAATTGTCGGATCCAATTGGTGTGTGAGAGGAGAAACCCGCCAATGGTGCGCGTCAATACCGCTGGCGCTTTGGCCATCGTTGTTTGGAGGTTTTGGCCTTTACACGTAAGGAAGTGAGAGGGCGATAAAGACCTGTCTGGAAGAACAGAGGTAGTCACGAAACTACCTCCGAGGCAAAGATGGACCTAGAAGAGGGGAAGAAAGGGAACGTTGGAGGTATGCGATCTGAACAACTCTCTCTCCCTCTATACAGTGCTCTTCTTCTTCTTCAAGTGACCTAACTTGATCGTCGGAGGGGCTTTCAAGACCACCCACGGGCAAATTTCACCGTTCTGTGTTGCAGTGTGGCGCGTCGAGTGAAGCTTGGAGTACAAAGTACGGAGCATAAAGGATATTTCGCCGCACATTTGCTATATCATCCACCACGTGCTTCTCATTGCTCCATTTACCTTGCAAATTGTGTAGAGGTTTGATCATCATTGAATGAGTTCATGCCACATTTTCTTGTTATATCCGTTGAATCCTAAATTTTTTCTTTGTCTAATGAATAAGCGTGTTAAGTATGCAACATTAACTTGATGAAATGCCTCGATAAAATAGCTGTTTTTCTCTGTGTTTATTCAAAATTTGATTCTAAGCCCAATCAATTCCTAAGTCAACCCTAAACCTTTTCCTACCAAGACCTAACTTGAATAGTGCCTGATTGTTTTCCCTTACATTGGAATGGTTGCTTCAGTTTTCATTAGACGCTAAATTGCACCTTAAAGTGCCTATTTTGGCAACACTGTTAAAAGGTAGCTTTTTTACTTTTTGACTTTTTTGAGTCACATTACCTCTTTATTTTTTTGAATCTTTTTTTTGAAAAGAAAGTGAAAAAAAAAAAAAAAAAAGCTTTTATTCTCACGCATCATGTCTATTCTACTAGTTGATGTTTGTATGAGAGGTTGAGCTATAGTTTACTGCATTGAATATTTATGAGCTACTAGTGGATATGTGCATATGTTTGCCAATCTTAGTGTTTATGAGCCATCAATTTAAGAGTATTTCTTAATCTCAAATACCTCAAATACTGTAAACCATTCATTTTTATAACAAATTGTTTGCATAAGAGCATCTCCAACGGTTCAGTATTTTTTTCATTAAATTTGAGTAAAAAATGGTTCATTTTCTCAATTTGATATTAGTTGCTCAAACGGTGCATCAAAATCCCGTGGGTCAACCGGTGGGTCGACCGGTAAGGCTGAATATATATATACATATATATTTTTACCTGTTTGAACCCACCTATGTGAACTGGGTGAAGGGCGACCGGTTGGTCGACCAGCGGGTCGACCGGTAAGGCAATTAATTTTTTTTTCTCTCCTCCATTTCTGTTCCCAATTCTTTTCCTATTTCTTTTTCTCTTCATTACATATATGTCGTTTTGGTTTACCTCTAACAATGATTTGCTTCTAAAATCTCATATAAACACATTATTCATATGCTAGACAACTCCACACAATTGATACAATCATAGCTTAAACAAAATAGAGCATAATGAATACCTTCAAATCCATGATATTGACTTCATTTTCATCATCTTCTTCCTCCTCCTCCTCTGATGATGAGTCTAATGATGAATATATGGTCACACTTTTAGGGGCTTATGAGCAGAATAATAGTAGTATGCTTTAGATTCTTAAGTCAAGTGATAGCTCAAAGAAAATAGGTGGTTCTGTTGTAAACCATAGGTATATACACAGAGATAGAAGGCAGGGTCATGACAGATTGTTTGCAGATTATTTTGCTGTAAATCCAGTGTATTCACCTACAATATTTCGGAGACGTTTTTGAATGCGTTGTCCTTTGTATCTACGAATTTTGAATGCAATCCAAGCACACAATTCACATTTTGTTCAAAAACAAGATGCAGCTCATGTAGTTGGATTATCTCCCCTACAAAAAATGACTTCAGCGATGAGAATATTGTCATATGGTGTCGTAGCAGATGCAGTTGATGATTACATATGTATCAGGGAAAGCACTGCAATTCAAAGTTTGCAACAATTTTGTAATTCAGTGATTGAAATCTTTGGAGTAGAATATCTGAGATCTCCGACACCAACTGACATTGCTAGATTACTTGCTATCGGGGAGGTTCGTGGGTTTCCTGGTATGTTGGGAAGTTTAGATTGCATGCATTGGGAGTGGAAAAATTGTCCAAATGCATGGCAAGGTCAATATGTAGGCCATCAAAAAAAGCCAACCATTATTCTTGAAGCAGTAGCATCTTATGACTTATGGATTTGGCATGCATTTTTTGGAATGCCTGGCTCACACAATGACTTGAATGTGTTGGACCGATCGCTTTTGTTTTCTGATCTTGCTCAAGGTAAAGCTCCCTCTGTCCATTACACTATTAATGGAAATAGTTACGATATGGGTTATTACCTTGCTAATGGTATATACCCTCAATGGGCAACACTAGTTCAAACAATTTCTTCTCCCCAAGAAGCAAAGAGACAACATTTTGCAATGATGCAAGAGTCTGCCAAGAAAGATGTAGAGCAGGCATTCGGTGTCCTTCAATCTCGATTCGCAATTATAGGTGGTGCTGTACGTTTTTGAGATCTGAAAATGCTTGCCAACATAATGAAGAGTTGCATTATATTACATAATATGATTGTCAAAGATGAGAGGGAGGAGCACCTTAATTTCGATTATGAAATTTCATCAACCAATACACCAGTGCAACTTTCCTCTACTCCCACCAATGACTTCCAATCATTTTTGTCTCGTCATTTAAGTATTAGAGATAAGGATGCATATCATGTCCTCCGTAATGATTTAGTAGAACATATGTGGCATCTTCATGGTGAACACTAAATTCACCACATCAATACATGTAATTTTGTTTATAGTTTTGGAATGAAAGGTTGTCTTGTTTGTTATCTTCATTATGATGCACTATATTAACCAAGTGATTCAGAAGTTATGTGATGATGTGCTGTTGTAATGATCTAATCTTTAATATTCAGAATTGTTCTGTGTTCAATTCATGAGAATTACAAATGATAATAATCATGTCTTAATCAATTACAAATGATAATACTACATAAATTTAATAACCATGTCTTAAATTCTGTGTTCAATTCAGTATTGATGTGCCACAAATGATAATACCACATCCATTTATGCACATTTAATAATCATGTCTTAAATGATAATTTAATAATAATGTCTTAAATTACTGATGTTCATGTGCATAATCATAATGTCTTAAATTATTGATGTTGATCTGCATAATCATAATTTAATAATAATGTCTTAAATTACTGCATAATCATTATTTGTGCATATACAGATTTATACAAATTTATTGATGTGCCATTCATTTACTGATGTTGATCTTGCCATTCACTTATTGGCTCAGTTGAAATGCATTCAACATACAGAGTTAAAAAATACTTAATAATGTTGCCATTCATTTAGTCAGTGGATAAATACATTCCACCTACATTCATGGCATACTACAGACACTGCATACATTTGAACCACCTACCATTCATTTTACACACACCACCTACCATTCATTGAATTCATTCCACCTACCATGCCTCATTTTACACACACTACGGTTGTTGAGTATTAATTTCCTCACCACCTACCTCAATAATTCACCCTCTATATCAGCTCAAGATTGTATACAAACCTGGCATCAAAAAATTCACTCTATTCACCGAATACCTCTGCCCACAGATTGCCTCTATAAGAACACATTTACTGTATTCCCTCCACCACCACCTTCAAATTCAGCTTAACCAAATTCTAATCCCAAACTCTGCATAGTCACTATATTCTAAGTGTGAATGCACAAAATCAGCAAGGCAAACCATCTGAATCAAAAAAGCCAACATCAGCAGGAACAAGAAGGCAGCATCCCAAAACAGAGTAGGTTGCATGGCACGGGTCAACCGGTTGGTCAACTGGCCCTTTGTTATTTATTTATTTATTTTTGCCTTTTAGTGTGCATGCTTTATTTGTTCAACTTTATGCTTTATTTGTTCAACTTTAACCTTCTCAAGAGCATAAAATTCATGTTTTAACAAACTACATTCATGTTCAATATTTTAAAAATTAACTTTTGTGATACATAACACATTCACTGGCATATGATGATTTTTAGTTTCAGTATGCACTTCTGAACAACAAACATTGCATAACATGAAGTAAAAGTTAATGTGCCATTAAGCATACACCAATTACTACATAGCATGAAGTAAAAACACTGCATAAAAATGCTTTCCATTTCAGTATGCACTTTATTAGTATGCATTTTCCATTAGTATGCAAAACCAATTAGTATGCATACTGAATGCTTTCATGTTTTTCCATTTTAATATGCATTGTAATATTAAAACTACATTCATTTGAATTCTAAGTTCATGTTTTCATTAAGAAACACTGCATATTTATATTCAGCATAACACCATAACAACACTAAGCCAACTGTAATTCAGCTTTCACATGTAACACATATTCATTAAAATTCAACAGATATTGACATCATGCCTAGAACTAAAAGAGCGAGACCACAAGTTGGTGAAAGTTCTAACCCTCCATGACGCCAAGAACAACAGCCTCAAAATCAGTCATATTCTACTAATGATTTTCTCAGTGAAAGTCATGAACTAGCCTTTCCAAACTTCTCCAGCCGACCTATTGTAACAGGGAGGAGGGTAAATCTGCCACCTCAATATGATGCACTATTAGTTAGTAAACTTGAAGCAATGGGATGGCTAAATTTAATTAATTTACCCCAAAAGGTATATCCACGGCTGGTATCTCTATTTTATGTTCACCTAAGAGGTACTCAGGAAGAAGATGGAAATTTTACTCTTTTGTCATATGTGAAAGGAAAGGGTATACAGTTTGATATTCCTACTTTGGCAAGCATTATTGGAGTTGAGGTAGGTGATGAAAATATCCATTTTCAGAGTGAGGCTAAGTTAGCTAATATTGTTGGTAATGCTACTGATGTATATACTACTATTTGTCAGAATAGATTTATTGGGACTAGTTTACAAGCAAGACATTTAAAACTTTATCTTCGGATTCTCCACCGGTGGATTGTAGAAAATGTCACTCCAAAAAAAGGACATCATGATGCGGTCCTATATTTTAATGCCTATTTATTATACTGTTTTGAAGTTGGCCATAAGTTAGATTTGTGTTACATAATTATGAAAGAAATGATGTTCGCAAATCAAGCTCAATTCACGGGCCAATCATTACTATTTGGGGCACTCTTGACAAAAATTTTCAAACATTTTAGGGTTCGCCTTGTAGATGAAATGGAGATCAAAATCCGTTCACCTATTAATCAGTATACAGTGACCCGTGCTGGTGCAGCCTCCAATTTAATGAGAAGTGTTAATGCTCCAGAAGATTTAGAAGATGAAGTCCCACCAGATGATGATCCAGAAGATCCTCCTGCCAATGTGATGCCATCAACTGAACAACCTCAATATTAGACTGAGTTTTTGGCCATAGAAGAACCATGTTATAATCAACGCGTTCAATGGGAACATCAAATGGCTAATTAGGTCAATTCGTTAGGTACTCAGTTTGATACATTTGCCACTGCGTAGAACTCATTAATTCAACAATTTGGTGAGTTCCGTGTGGACATTGAAAGACATCATGAAGTGGCAAACAATCGCATAGATAGGATTGAACATCGTGTAAATGACATATACCATCACTACTTCCCTCCTCCACCACCACCACCAGATAATGACTGTTGATGTGTTTGACATTATGTATTTGCATTGTTTTGTATTTTGTTATTTTAACAACCTTTTGTTGGGTCAATTTGTTAAAGAGGACGAGGTTAATTAAAACCTATTCACTTATGACATTGGCCTATGCAGTTATTATCACTTCATATTGTAGTTTTTCATTTTAATGCCTATTTGACAAAGGACATGATTATGTACATTATGAAAATGCTACAAAAAGGTCATTATTCAGTTATGATTTTCTGGTATAAATCATGCTATAGTAGTCAATGGCCTTCACTTGAAATATCATTTTAAAGAAGCCGAGGTTAATTAAAAAAAATCCACATTGAACTACAGACTAAAGATCTCCCTATGCAAAAAACATGGCAACAATTACACATTGAACTTGAAATATGGAAAAAATCCATGGCAAAAATTCATAAAATCTGATGTTTCATAAAATCTGATGTTTAATGAAAATCCGTAAAATCCATAAAATTTGAACTTTAAATATGGAAAAAAACTATCGCAAAAATCCATAAATCCATATTGAACTTCAAATATAATGTTTATGATGATTTGCTCTATTCTTGCAAGTTCTTTTATGCCTTGCTCTTGTTGTTTAATATGTATTGTTTAGTTAAAAAAGGAATGAATAGGAAATATCCATAAATCCACATTGAACTTGAAATATGATGTTCCATAAATCATTATGTTCCATTTCATAAAATTGTGATTACATGATTACTTATCACATTAATAATTCTAAAATACTAACCAATACAAGTTAGATGTAATATTTTTAAATAATAAAACCAATAGATGAAACCCACTAATACAGAACTTTTCAAGGCAATCTATTAGTTGTTCGAAATAAAATCTGTCATTGAAGATCTTCATAGTACGCCCTTTGCATAGGATTTAAAATTGTCATGTCCATTGACATTATTTTATGATCTTCATTTCGTTGTTCTCTTTCATTCATCATATATAAGAGTTTTAGTTGTTCCTCCCTATCTTCGGCCCTTCTTCGACGCTCTGCAGCCTTCTGTTCACGGTTTATTGCCTTTTGTTCATCTCGCTCAATAGTTCTAGCGGAGATAGTTGATAACACTTCAACAATTTTGGATTGGTTGGCAGCCTTTTCATCAAATCTACTATCGTGCGTTGTTTGATTCTTCAACTTCTCTTTCACTACCTTAGTACCAATTGGTCGTGTTAATGTATTAGATGGTTGTTCGTGCACCGCATTATTCTGGTTGGATTGAAATGCCTCATATTCAGTTGGTGGATTCGAACATGGATCAGCATGTTGCGTGCTTCTTTTGGGTTGTGATCGAAATTCATCCCACTTACAACTTCGGCGCAAAATATCCCAACATGTATCAAATGTGAAGTGTTTTTTCTGTATTGCATGATACATCCGTTTCACTTCAGCGACCTACAAAAAACAATTACAAACATTTCAATAACAAGTATACATTTAGAAAAGAAAATTGATATTTAATAACACAAATAAATTTTACCATGTTTGCCTCAGTTGTTCCACTTTGTTGCCTCAGTTGAATTTGTTCAAGAAAACCATAGAATTTATTAATTGTCTTTTGCATGCCAGACCAATAGTGAGACAAAGAAATACGGTTTCGATTTGATTCATCGCTCAATTGTGAATTAAAATAAACAAGTACTCGTTCCCAAAATATAGCCATAGTCTGACTATTACCAGTAATGGGATCTTGAGAGACTGCTAACCAAGATCTACATAAAATTTCATCTTCTATAATTGTGAACACTTTACCACGAGAAACATGAGAAGTTTCTGAAATAAAATGATTATCACTGTTCTGCGTGTTCTGCTCTCGTGAAGTTTCCGACATAAAATGAATATCAGTGTTGTACTCCAACATTTGTGATTCCTCAAACATTTCAAAATCTTCCATAGTTTGGAAAAAATACAGTACATATAATATCTAACTTACTGAAAAATATTAGAATGATATACACTCAACCTCAGAATCAGATAATTTAATCAGATAATATAAATTAAAATTTCAAAGGAAAAAAATTCTAATGACACAAAACAAACAAAATTCATAGAATACAATGTAATGCTATTCTGAAAATGAAATACTCTGTCAGCTTGATATACGAAACAGATATATTTTATAGAGCACATCATCAACGGTGAATTTTCAAAATACTCTGTCCATCCAACGGTAAATTATTGGAACGACTAGTTCTGAAATATGTATATGAGAGGCAACAATTTCAATAATATTTTGAAGGGAATTTAAATTTATATCACCCTTCAAATTATTCATAATCCACAAAATAACCTATCTCAAAATAAACCAGTTCAAACCAGTTCAAACCAACCAGTTCAAACCAGTTCATTACTGTTGTCGCATAATTGATCAACCTGGTCGACCAGCTGGTCAACCGGTTGGGCAACCGGCTGGTTGACCGGTTGATCTCCAACGGTCATGTAGTAAAGCAGTTCAAACCAGTTCAAACCTGTCGCAGAATTGATGAACCGGTCGACCGGTTGGTCAACCGGCTGAGCAACCGGTTGGTTGATCGGTTCCTCTCCTCCAATGGTCACAGACAATAATTTGCTGAAATCTATACACTGTTCTCAGTTTGATGATTTTTTTGTTGAATTCTCATTTTGATACCAATTTGCTGAAACCGTTGGAGCACCAAAAAGTGACTTTTTCACCAAAATTCAAATCTGATGCCAAGTTTGGTTCACCGTTGGAGATGGTCTAAGTATAGAATGACCATGTAGGCTTTTCTTTGTACATTAAAATCTATTGGACCCCAAACAACTGGCTCAATATGACATATTCTTTCTTTGATAACTCTACATTTGAAATGGTGGGCTCACTTTTTTTCATTTTTATCTGATTTGCACAAACCAGGTGATTCTCTTACCCTTAAAATGCTATCTATATAGTTTAGAATTAAGTGTGAGAAACACAATATCATGTGGAATTATCTTCTTCTTTCTTCTTCTTCTTCTTTATTTATTTATTTATTTATTTGATTTTGTTGTTGTTGATAATGAGGCATGTGCATATTATTTGCAAATATTTTGCTCTTATACACACATATTTATAGTCACCCATTCAAATTATATGCAGTTCAGCATTTGGACAAAGAGAAAGATGGGAGGAGAGAGATAGATTTGTTCTCTCTAAGACCCAAAACTCCCAATCATATCATTTTAAGGAAAATTATTTACAACCCCAAGTTTGCATAACGCATTCCCCTTTAACTTGGTTCGCATTGAGTGGCTAACTTGCTTAGTATATGATGAAGAATGGAATCTCTTTCATTCATTCATGAAATATTTCTTGTCCAACTGTGGCTTTTGAAAAGGGGTGTAAATCTACGTATAAATTATTCCTTGATGAATTCTATATATTTAGCTTGGTTTGCTTAGTTGTATAATGTTAAACAAGCTATGGGATACTGTTAGCCGTCTTATGGTCGCAATTCAAACTGACTGGAATCACATATCTACACCTTGATCCTTAACAATATCTTTGACATTGTAAGTAGGGACAAAGATAGAAGTTTTGCTTAGAGGGGGCCGTGTTAAGTGTAGAAAAAAAATCTTGCGTGGAATGAACATAATGAAGAGCATGGAAAGAGAAAAAGTGCAAACTGATCTACCTTGGTTGGAGGGTTTCAAACTAACCATCGGTCGAAATTGGTTGGTGTTAAATAAACTAGAAGATGGGTGGTTGGGTAGCGGGTCAGTGGCAAACCCAACACAACCTGTGAACAGCCCAAATATCACTTTGTAGGTTTTCTAGGTCTGCCAATCCAAAGCAATGTGAATGGGTTGAATTCATGGTTAATGAGTAGAATCAGTTATCGTTTTTATCCATGCCCATTTTCTAAATCTTAAAGAAAGACCAATTAATTAATTAGAAAAAAAACATAAAATCAATTAATTAATCTGGGTACATTGATTTTTTTGTGCACTTTTCTATGATTTTGTTCCTATTAGTAAAAATTATGTTAGGTCTTGATCGACAGAGACTTAACAACAATTTTAACCAAACAACCAAACAGAAAATCTGACAACTGTGTAAAGGTTCTAATGCCTTGAAAGTACAAGGACTTCTTTGGAACAATTAACAATCGAAAGAATGAAGTATCCAAATAAACAAAGACAACTCCATATGAAATTATCTAAGTTTACAAGAATTACAAGGCACAAATTACAAAGAAAATTACTCCTAAATTTAGATAAAGCTACTCCTAAGATAGAGACTAAGTTATTGTTGGATTGTTGATGTCTATTCCCCTTTGGCACCTTCTGCTTTTATACCTCCCCATTTTTCTCTTGCTTATGATTGCATGATTCCCATAAATCCTGCAGCTGTTACTGCACAACTGTTGCAACTGCTCTTTCACTTTCTAACCCTCAAACTTTGCTAATTCTTCCTTTCTATCTATTGAACCTTCTCTCCTTCATGTTGCCACGTGTCCTTCAGTTCTTTGGACTTTCCATCGATAGAGAAAAACTTCCATTCTGCACATGACTTTTCTTGCAAGTTGTCCACAAAGCCTATGACCTAGCCTGATAACTGCTCCATCATCTGGACCTAGCCTGATAACTACTCCATCATCTGAACCATCCAATGCATGTAATTAACCTCTCTAATGCCACCTGCCTCTTGACTACTGAAAGACTTTATTTTGACTTCATTGCCACGTGTCATCATCCGATTAATCCACTTGTTGATAGGAATTTCATGA
Organism: Camellia lanceoleosa; assembly: GCA_025200525.1. Taxonomy (NCBI): domain Eukaryota; kingdom Viridiplantae; phylum Streptophyta; class Magnoliopsida; order Ericales; family Theaceae; genus Camellia; species Camellia lanceoleosa. The sequence continues at coordinate 147,029,902 of CM045767.1, forward strand.
AAATGGGTGCAAATAGTTTCCCTATGCACATAGGCATTATTGGTGTCTTATTGCTATTGTTAACATGTTTCGTCGCCCCTATTATCCATTTCCATACTGCTATATGTGCATTATTGTGTTGGGTGAGTGTTTTTTAAGCTCATTTTGATCCATGGAACTTCTATATATGGTGGATTTCAACTAAATGCATCTCTTTCCTTCATGATGAATAGACATCCATATTTTTCTAAGTGATGTATGTCTTAAGAATAGATCACTGATATGCAAATTGTTTACTCACTTCTAGAAAAAAAGAGAGTAAATGATGACATGACTCAATTTGACATGCTAAAAATCACAAAATTCATGATAAACTATTTCACAATGCTACTTGTTTTGTTTATATACATGATGTTTATTTACGCTTTATTGTTTTGCTAAAGAATGTAATATTCTCCGCTGATCGTTGCATATTTACAGACAACTTATGAGAACTTTCGTTATCACTATGACAAGAAGGAAAACCCATTTAACAATGGGATAGTGAAGAATCTTAAAGAAATCTTCCTCTCTAAGACCCCTCATTCAACAATCAATTTCAAAGAATGGGTGGTGCAAGAAGCTAATCCAAGTATGAAATCCATAAGTCAAAAGTTTGGCAGAGGTATGATTGACTCAAAAGATAAATTAGACATAAAAATAGGAGGTGTGCTTAGCAAGGATGGTGGAAATCTTATTCCAAATATTTTGTAAAATTTAGATTATGTTGGGATTGATGATAATTTGAAGAAGGAAGGAGAAAATAATGCATTTGATCTGTTGTTCTCTTGTACTAAGGAAAAACATAGGCACTCACAATGGAGCCCCACTAATTGCTATAGTACAAGTGTAGATGAAAGGAGTGAGGATAGTAGCTCCCATTGAACTTCATCTCCAATTCCTTAAGATTTAAAAGGTAGCATGAACATTGTGTTTTTACTTAAAAATGGCTAACAATATAACAATAAATTTTGTAGTATAAATATTTGCATTTGAATCTTAATATTGTTTTGCACTCACTGTTCATGCTTTGTTTTACATGACTATAAGAGGGAAGACCTAATTGTTCCAAAATTTTGTTTGTTCTATTAATTACATACACCTGGCATTTATTTTTCTATGATAATTATTCCATCTGGAAGTTTCTTTTCTAGTTATGCTGGGAACTGTGATGGAAAATGATAGAAAATCAAAAATTTGGAAATAACAGAAAGTGCTATAGGAAAAGCATAATCATTGCTTTGGAGCACTAGAGACGATTCTGGTATATGAAAGAGCTGGTTTATTTGGTTTAATGGAGATATTTACAATAGATTTTTAATGAGCTTTTTTAAGCCTAAGGAGCTAAGAAGCACAAACACTTATAGTAAGGTATGTGTCAGTGCTGTGTCTGTTACCGTGTTTCTTAACTATGGAGCTCTTTTCCATATTCCTCTTGTTCACATTCTTGGAAACTTCATTATCGTTTTTTTTGTTAAATTTTCTTTGATTCAACTTTTTCTTCCCCTTTTAGAGGGGCACCTTGACTTTTCTTACACCTTTTGTCATTTGTTTCCTCATGTAATACAAGATTTGTTCAATCTTTCTTCAATCCATTATCTGGGAAACTTCTCTTTGTTGGCAACAATGAATACCGTGTGTTCACACAGTAGTGGTGGAGTTACTTGACCTCGATGTAGAAATTCCATCTTGTTTGCTAATGATAGAATGCAAGTTTTTTTTACAAGACTCGAGGTCTTTCTTATCCTATTTCTCAAATGCAAGTTGTTTTGACTATTTCCCAAATCCATGTTGTTTTGTGAAGGCCATGTTTTGAAAATACTACTTTATGTTTGAAATTGTGTTTTGTAAGCAAATGAAAACATGACTTCAACTCTTAGTTGCACAAAGCAAGAGCGCGAGCATGGAATCGTAGATGTTTCATGTATCGTTGGTTAGGAGCGTTTGTATATATTTTAAATAATATATAAAAATATATTGTAAGATTATATTTTTTTCTCTAATGATAATGGAATAATATAATGTTATAAATAAATAAAAATTATAAAAAATCATATGTTAAAATATTCTAATTATGTACTTTCGTTAGAATTTTTTTCATATATTCTGAAATATTTTAATTACTTTTTTATCTATTTATTCTAAAATATTTTTGTTAAAAATTATTTGTTAACATAATAACATTAATTGAATAAATATAATATATAAATAAATCCACATAAATTTATAAATGCAATATATAATACATAAATTAAAACAGATATATATATATATATATATATTTATATAATTTATATAGGTTATATATAATATTCCCATATAAAAAAAAGGTTATATATAATATATAAATAGAAACATATATATGTACAAATACAGGTATAATTTATAAAAACATAAATAAATATATATGCATACATATTACATATATATTTGTATAATCTGATAAGAGAAGGAAGATCAAAGAGAGAGAGAGAGAGAGAGAGGAGTTGCAAAGCCCAACGAAGAGGTAGAGAGAAGTTGTGAACCATTTGTGAAGAGAGAGAGAAGTTGCGATCAGATTCGCGTTTCTCTCATATCAAACTCATGATTCTTCTACGAATTTGAGTCAGAAACGCAAAATCGTGCTTCCAAGGAAGAATCGTGAGTAACTTGAACAATTCCTGCTACTAAGCTTTAACCTTTAAAGCCGCGTGTTTCACAAAACATGGATCTAAGGAATAAATTTAAAATAATTTGTATGTGGTAAAAATGATTTAAAAGAACTCAAATTTGGCAAAAAAAACTTAGTCAAATGACCTATTGACAAAAGGAGCTTTGATAGCTTAGGAGCAATCAGACTAGTCCAGGATGTATGATAGAAATGTCACATTAATTACATTTAAATGCATATCTACATGTAACAAACTACAATATCTAAAGTTTGAAGCTTGATTGAATGGTTGATTTTACTCAAACAACAAAGATAATCTAATCTTTATTTATCTATTATATTTAAATATTGGATGGTCTCACCCTATGTTATGTTGTGATTTCTTAAATAAAAGATGTAGACTGAAATCGATTATTGTGTTCAAAACTCAACATAACTATCCTCATTTCAAGAGAAGAAAATAAATTAATTACTTAAATTTTTTTGGAAAGAAGATTGAAAAAGAGGGAAGAGTTGAAATTGTAATTTTGTATTGTGGTATGGTGTAGCTCTACTTTTCGTGCCCCCTTTTTGGAAGACGAATAAGCCCTACAATATCAGACTCCTGCAGTTCTAAATCTGATCTCACAAGTGCAATGTGAAATAGATAAACATCAAAGAGTCCAAATCCGACAAATCTTTTGAAAAATCGATTTTGAATCAAAAATGCCAAAAATGGACTGCTTTGCCAGATATAGAGTCGCCACCCAAATATTTTTTGAAAAATTTAGAAAACCTATGACTCGTGCCAAAGGCCACTATAGACGTGCCCGAACGTCCCAGCTCTGTGCGCGAATGACGCGAAATCTAGTTTGTTCATTAGCTTACTACAGTTCGGACTCAATGTCACGGTTCTAAATCTAATATCGCAAAGTGCAATGCAAGATTGATAAATCACCAAAGAGTCCAAATCCGACAAATCGTTTTGGAAAACTGATTTTAATAAAGAAGTGCCAAATATGGACTGCTTTTCCAGATACAGAGTCGCCACCTAAATGTTTTATTTTGGAAAATTTAGGAAACCCTGACTCGTGCCTAAGGCCACGTGTCCGTCATCACCAAAGTTGCCTCGGCTCGGGAACTTGGGTACGAGAGGGGAAGATCATGCAATGAGCACCCCCGCTCGCCTGATCAAAAAGATCGGCCTTTATTAAGCATGATATTTTGTATTGAAAACATATGTGTTCTTATTCCGGTTATTAGCTAGCTTACTATGTGATGCGCACAGCATAAAGTATAGACTAGATTGCCTAAGTTGGAACAAAATATCTCATGTTTGTTAGAAAATGGTTTGAAGGTGCTACTCGCAAGTAAGCTAAGACATGGATTTGCCACCCTCGAGTGGGCTTAGAAAAACATGATTTTGCCACTCTCAAGTGGGCTTAAAAACTCGCATTTCGCTGAATTGTTCCAATTCAAGCAATCCAACCTTCATCCATAGGCATTCAGGCAGTTATATCATTTAAGTAAATATCCTCATAGCAAGCATGCTGTCATGGCAATCAATAGCACACATGTAGGGATGCTAAAGCATATACACTCACAGTGTACTCCGAGCCAAGACAATAGCTAGTTAGTAATCAATGCATGATCCTAGTTTATGTTAAGATGGATAATGCAACACATGCAAAAATGCAGCTAAAATAGACTCAGCTATTCTAGAATGGCATATGAAATGCAACTTGATACATGTATTCAACTTGGAATTGAAATATAATGCAGTTAGTATGATGCGCCGAGCCCGGTGCATGCAATACAGATGAATGGATGTAAACATGCAAGCATAAGGATGCTAAACAAAACATGACCTAGAACTAACCATCGTAAGCGGTTAAGTAAAAAGGAGAAAGACGTGGGGTTGGAAGACATTCACACACTCACGCACACGTATTACAAAATTCGCCCTCTCGACAGAGGGTCCGAATAAATAATACAAATCAACTAATTAACTAACTATCCTAGCTAATTATTTATTACAAAACTCTTAACTAATTAAGAAAATTAATTAAGTTACAAAAACAGTTAAAGCGGCCTCAAGAGGAGGGACATATGCATGCTCGATCGGCTTTGCTCGGAAATCCATTGCCATGCCCTATGTTGCCTCTGTTTGCACTGTTTTTGACTTTTGAAAACTGTGAAAATCTCTGTGATGCTTCTGAACCACCTCATGGACATTTTGAGAGGCCATTGGCCAAAATATATGGCCATCGGCCAAGGGAAAGGGGTTATCGACCACTTCTTAGTCTATCGGCCAAAAATTGTTAGCCGATCGGTACTCCAAATAGCCGATCGACCATCTCTTCCTACGAACTGCTCCTTTTGTTGCAGCAGAGGACAAACAAGGGCATGGCAATACATTTGCAAGATAATGTTATGCAACTACACCCCTTATCATGTTTGGAACTCAAAGGAGTGTAGTGTTCGACTCTCGAGCCATCAATCACGCATTTCGATGCATGATGGCCAAAGAGGCCGAATTGCACACATCAATATGGAATGAAGGCACAAAAACACACAAATGCCTCACACTCTATCATGTTGGATCAAGAGTGTTGGCGACCGAGGATTGAGGCATGTTTTGTTACTTCAAGTACGAAACGTCCCTCGGTCCTCGTGTTTGGTTTGACACCCCAAACCAAACACAATGTAATGCATGCAACATGGAAAAGCTATGCAATGCAACATAAGCATGCCAAATGCAATATGACTCAAACATGCACACAAGGCTAAGGTAACAAGCATGCCAAATACAATGCAACCTAAACAAGCATGTAACAAAATGCAAACTAGCAAGCATGCAAAATGCAACCTAAACATACAAATATGCATGGCATGCAAAGATGGACAAGCATGCAACAACATGCAAACTAGCAAGCATGCGACAACATGCAACGTGTCAAGCATGCAACAACATGCAAAGATGGACTTAAACCAAAATGGGCAGACCTTAGCCATGCCCAAATCAGTGGCCAAATGCAATGAAAATGAAGACAAAAGCACATACAAACATGCATACACTTTGGTTCACAAACAAGGCATGAAGATACCAACTCTTAAGAGCACTTAAAGAGTGAAAAGTATGAACATGTGACAATACTATAAGCCTTGAAATTAAGCATGGAATGATGCCAAATCAATCAAGCAAAACAAGTATAGCATGCAAGAGGCTCAAAGCTTGAAGATAGCAAAAGGACTTACACCCAGGCTATGCAAAACATGAAGCAAATGGCCTAAGCGAACCAAAATAGTCCTAAAGCATACCAAAGTGAGTCTAAAACATGCATGGACCAAAGCCAAAACAAACTAGAACAAAAGTCCAAAAGGCATGAGGCATGCAAAGCTAACAAGGGGTGTTACACTACACCTATTACAACCAAGTATGACATGACTTAACCAATGAAAAACAGAATTATGACATATCAAAATAAGCCCAAAAAAACCCACTGAGATGGCATCCCAAAAGCCTAAGTATGATAGCATGCACAATGACTCAATCTTGAGGCATAAAACACCAACCTCTCAATACATGGAAACGGTGACAAATGTGAATGCATGACCACACTATACGAACTGAAATCTCATATGAAATGATGCCAAATCATGAAAATGGTCTAAGCAATGCATGCTAATGACTTGGACACTTAAAGCCAACAAGCTGGATTGAACCAAGGCTATACAAAACAATGCATGCATGACCAAGACAATACAAATCAGAGTTAGAGCATGGTAAAATATGACTAAAAGCTTCTTTGAGTTGAGCCAAAACAAGCAAGAATGATGACCCAAATGCTAGGTGCATGTTAAGGCAATAGAGAGGATTACACTACAAGTGCATGATGCATGTAAGAGGCTATCAAACCAACTTAAAACAGAGTTATAGCATGGCAAAATAACACCAAATATTTGCTGAAATGAAGCCAAAACATGCTACCAATATGAGCCATTTATACTAGCAAATGAGACACAAGGAGAGGGGGGTGTCCCTCTTCTATTCGAGACTCTAAAACCACCTCTCCACCACTGAAAATCCTTTGGATTCGAATGGCGAGAAGGTCAAAACAAGATGGTTCCAAAGCTCAAAAAGAAAAGCACAAAACAAGGCCTAAAAGGGGGTAGACAACCCCCAATACAAAAGTGACCTTAAACAATCATCTTAAGCATACAAAATTAGAACTTTTTGTAGTAGAAAGTTAAGCTTAAAACAATATGTAAGTAGGTCTAAAAGCTTAAGCCAAAATGGGGGATTAAAAGGTAGTTTACTCACCCTTGAAAAACACCTTCAAGAACACAACTCCAGCAGCTTTTCTGAGCTTAAACCACTCCAAGAACTCTAAAACAAACTCCTAAGGACCTCAGCAACCAAAGAATGGTGTTCTAGTAGGTGTTTGTGTGCAATAGTGTGAATATATTACACTTTTGGGCGCAAACAAAAGCTAAACAAGAGAGAGAGGTAGAATATATAGAGAGAGAGATATAGAACTTGTATCTCAAGATTTCAGAACCTCTGGAAAGGGAGGGGAGGCTCCTTTCTTATAGAATTTCAATTCTCAAGCTTGTTCCACAAGCTTGAGTCTTGAAAGCAATCCCTCCATAAACGTGTATGGAGGATGAGAATTGTGCCCACCAGCTGTCACAGCTGGCACAAAATATCTACAAAAAACAGATGGAAAGGTTTCAGCTCAAAAATATGGTCGATCGACCAAAAAGAGTGCCGATCGGCCAACACTTATAGCCAATGGCAAGAAAACAAGGCTGATGGCACAAGGCCTTGGCCGATGGATTGAGGGGATGGCCAACAAGCCACCCTCTTCCCTTAGAAGCAAAACCACAAGTCCTTGGTCCATAACCAAGCACAAAACAAACAAGTTGAGAGATCTTGAAGCAAGGGGCGCGGCCGAGACCTCTGGGAACTCAAAACGAACACGAGCGTGGATGATCATCGAGTGTTCAAATGATGACGTCCAAGTCTTGAGGACAGTCAAAAATGGAGTGTCTACAGTTGCCCCTCTTTGACAGAACTCGAAAGTCATAAGATGACAGGAGTGAATAATAAAGCCCAGAGACGACCCATTTTTGACAAGGCCAAAGACTTAGACAAGCATACAAGATAACAAAGTGATGCGCCTGCAGGCAGGGGCAAGATGCAAAAGGACATGCACGATGCCGAACATAACTTATGATCATGCAAAGAAAACTGTAATGAAACATTTATGCAAAATAAATGCAACAGTTTTAGCAAATAAGAAACAACAAACTCACACATTTCAACAGAAATGATGTAAGAAAATTATGCAATTCTCACTGCGTCTCACGCGGTGAAGGCTAAAAGCGACTACCGAGGACACCCGGAGTCTTAAACACAACATCTCCAGAGGATTTAAGGTTTCCTAAGCCAGAGAATACATAAGACAGTGTGATGCAATGCACTAACAAGTGCGGATAAGGTGCGCAAGAAAGCGCTAGCAATGCACTAACAAGTGCAGGTAAGATGCGCAAGATTGCGTGGACAAAAGCAAGTTCAATGCAACAGATACAAGCATTTTCAATGCAAGATGAAAGCATGTAATGAAATGCACAAGGTAGTGCGATGCGCAAGAAAGCTGAGTGATAAACTGCACAAAACAGTGCGATACGCTAAACAGCGCGAGTGATAAACTGCACAAAACAGTGCGATGCGCTAAACAGCGCGAGTGATAAACTGCACAAAACAGTGTGACGCGCTAAATAGCGTGAGTGATAAACTGCACCAAAAAGTGCGATGCACTAAACAGTGCGAGTGATAAACTGCACAAAACAGTGCGATGATAAATTGCATAAAACAGTGCGATGCGCTAAACAACGCGAGTGATAAACTGCACAAAACAGTGCGATGATAAACTGCACAAAATAGCGCGATGCGCTAAACAGCGCGAGTGTAATGCAATGCACAAGATAGTGTGAGTGAAACATAACCACAAGATGCACAAGACAATGTAAGTGAAACATAAGCACAAGATGCACAAGACAGTGTGAGTGAGATACAAAGTGTAAGTGCACAAGATAGTGCGATATAATGCATATTCTATGCAAGTAAGGTGCACAAAATAGTGCGATAAAATGCATAATAGATGCGATGTAATAGATAGTACAGTAGACGTAAAGGGTGAAATACTCCAACCATGCTGAAATCATGAGAAAAGGAAAAATAAATCCCAAACACGCCGAAAATCGTGTGAGGAAGGGGATACTCAAACCACACTGAAATCGTGAGAATAGGTCCAAAAAAACCAATCAGGAGCGTGCTCGACGCAACCTAAGATGAATTCCAAACACGCTGAAATCGTGTGAGGAAAGGGACACTCAAACCACGCTGAAATCGTGAGAAGAGGTTCAAAAACAACCGCCCAGGTGCGTGCACGACGCAACCTGAGATAAATTCCAAACACGCTGAAATCGTGTGAGGAAAAAGACACTCAAACGACGCTGAAATCGTGAGAAGAGGTCCGAAAACAAACCGCCCAGGTGCGCGTGCAACGCAACCTGAGATAAATTCCAAACACACTAAAATCGTGTGAGGAAAAGAACACCCTAACTACGCTGAAACTGCGAGAAGAGGAAAACAAATTCCAAACACGCTGAAATCATGTGAGGAAGGGCAGACTCTAACCACGCTGAACTCGTGAGAAGAGGAAAATAAATTCCAAACACGCTGAAATCGTGTGAGGAAGGGTAGACTCTAACCATGCTGAACTCGTGAGAAGAGGAAAACAAATTCCAAACACACTGAAATCGTGAGAGGAATGGCACACTCTAACCACGTTGAACTTGTGAGAAGAGGAAAACAAATTCCAAATACGCTGAAATCGTGTAAGGAAGGGCACACTCTAACCACACTGAAATCGTGAGAAGAGGAAAACAAATTCCAAACACGCTGAAATCGTGTGAGGAAGGGCACACTCTAACCACGCTGAACTCGTGAGAAGAGGAAAACAAATTCCAAACGCACTGAAATTGTGTCAGGAAGGGCAGACTCTAACCACGCTGAACTCGTGAGAAGAGGAAAATAAATTCCAAACACGCTGAAATCGTGTGAAGAAGGGCACACTCTAACCACGCTGAAATCGTGAGAAGAGGAAAATAAATTCCAAACACGCTGAAATCATGTGAGGAAGGGCAGACTCTAACCACGCTAAACTTGTGAGAAGAGGAAAACAAATTCCAAACACATTGAAATCATGTGAGGAAAGGCACACTCTAACCACACTGAACTCGTGAGAAGAGGAAAACAAATTCCAAACACGCTGAAATCGTGTGAGGAAGGACAGACTCTAACCACACTAAACTCGTGAGAAGAGAAAAACAAATTCCAAACACGCTGAAATCGTGTGAGGAAGAGAACACTCTAACCACGCTGAACTCGCGAGAAGAGGAAAACAAATTCCAAACACGCTGAAATTGTGTGAGGAAGGACAGAATCTAACCACGCTGAACTCGTGAGAAGAGGAAAGGTAAATTCCAAACATGCTGAAATCGTGTAAGGAAGGACAAACTCTAACCACACTGAAATCGTAAGAAGAGGAAGGGAAACAACTCGGGAGCGCGTTCCACGCATCTTAAGCTAAGTCCCGGGGGATAACGATCCTAAACGCTGCGCAACGTGAACAAATAAACGATACAAGATAACACAAGATGCAAATAAATGCAATAAGTGCGATGATATGATACAAGCAATGCATGCAATGCATGATGTTTAAGGAATGCAATAAATAAGCAAAGCGGCGCTTTAAAAAGCACCTCAAGGGGTGAGTGGCGGTAAACTGCTCTACTCTGATGGGGATCTTCCCTTGTGTTCTACGAATACTTACCTTCAACTCACAGTTCAAAGGTTCTGAAATACTGACAAGGAGTAACCTCTGCATGTAGAAGCCATGGATGCCGTTTGTCTCCCTGATCAAATTCACAACTTTCCATGTTCTCCAACGGGGTGACAGACTAGGTTGGTTTAGTATCCAGAATCGAGGCGCATATCCACTACCTCAACCTATGGGGCTTCTATACAGATTCCAAGCCGGGGATACACCCCTGGGTATTTAAACCAGACTTTAGTCTCGAAAATTCCAAACCTTTGTGTTCTAGGCAACAACCATTCGAACTCTAGTTTCCACCGTCGCAATTGATCTCCTAGGAACTCATTGCAAACACAACCAAGATACCTTTGGCAAGAACGGTACTCAGGGAGAGCACTTCTGATCACCTTTTTGGCATTGAAACAGTCAACACAATATTCTGTTCACACAGCTCGTACAGCACATTGCTCATTTTGAACACACAGTTTATAACACAAGGACCCGGTTTACTCTGCACACGGCTCATTCTGAACACACAGTTTATAACACAGTACTCGATTTACTCTGCACATGGCTCATTCTGAACAAACAGTTCAATCTGAACATACGGGATGTAGTAACGGAACTTGCAGAGGTTGAAACAAACTCCAATGCTCCAAATTTTCCTCTTTTCTTTTGCTTCGCAGCCTATAACCCATGTAGCTTCTGATAGGTCCTGGTCTTACTGTTCTCAAATGACCTGGGTTGAACCCTGCGGTTTTTATGAAAGAACAAATCTGTTTTGCACAAATGTAGAGAACGTCATGGCACTCTGAGCACAAGATGATTTTTTAAAATTAAGAGATGAGTTCTTAATCGGGTATTGAGCCTACGACTGAACACAGCGAAAACGACTCAACCAAGGTAAACAACCTAAACCCATCGAGTAACACTCGAAACGACTCAAAACAAGAATCGAGACAAACAAAACAACAAACACGACACTCAGACGTATTACAAAGGCGAGAGACCTCTCAGTTCGCGAGGAGCCAGTTTCTCCGAGTATTGTTTTCCACCTTTTCTCATTTGTGATTCTCACATCACTCAGCCCTCAGGCTCTGTTTTTCTGAAAAAGCCCTTTCCTTACTTTTTCTCTCAACGCACATCTATCTTTTCTTCAATCTCTCATTTTTTTATTCCTCCCCTGGGTGGTTGATGGATAAGCAGAAAGTTGCGGGCTCTTGCCCCTAGCATTCTGCTAGATTCTTCTTCTTCTGCTCACAACAATGAGCTTCTCCCACAGAGGGGTTGCGCTACAACTAGGAGTGTAGCAAATCTGCAGCTGACATCGGTTGATGATGCTCTGCCGGGGAATTTGGACGTGATCGATTGTGTCCAGATGAGGGAGTGGAATATCCTGATCTATTCCAATTCGTGCTTTGCACTTGGCTTGATATCTCGCTGCTCGGAGGATGAGAGAGCTTTTGGCCCTTTGTTGTTAGCTTCGATTGTGTTCTTGTCTGGCAAGTAGCGTGCCCTTTCTGGCAAGTATGTTGACAATGGAGAAAAGACAGAACACTTGACTCAACTGCGCCCCTAGTTCATCATTTTGACCATTTTTTGTTTTGCCTTTCCACTAAAACAATTTTAATCAATATGAGAGTTAGATTAACATGCTTGTTCGACTTTCTGATTTGAAATCATGCAAGTCAAGCTATGAGCACTGAAAATTTTCCTTTTTGGGTCCACGATATGGTCCAGTTTTGGAAAAGACGGAAGAATTTTCGAGAGAATTAGTCAACCTCATTAAAAAATTCTTAAAACTATTTTTGCAAATGGCCACTGCTCGATCAACACGGAATCTACTCTTGAGATGCACAACCTCAGATCCAAAATAATGGAAAATTGCCCATTGTCCAAATGGCACTACACGGCAACGGAAAGTTGCCCCTTGTCTTAATAGCACCACAGTGCACTGTAATCAGTCCTCAAAGTGACGATCACAATCGAACTCTCGGATACAGAGAAGACAAAGATGATCAGAACCATTACATAGACACAGTCGATTTGGAAGTGTTTATGGCTGGACTTCAGAATGAAGTTACTTACGTATCCCAAAGATGGGAATCAAGCCTGACGTAGTTCTAGGTTAAGGTACACTCGGGTATTTAACATCTTCTTTTGTGCTCTAACTTTTGCCAAGGCCGCCCTTTCTAGGTTTTCAACCTTGCGAGCTGTGTTCTTCTTTTCTTTTCAATTCTTTTCTTTTTTTTCTTTGTTCTTTTTGCTTTTCTTTTCATTTTTCTTCTTTTTCTTGCTTTAACTTTTGCCTGGGTCGCCATTCTGGGTTTTCGGCCCAGCGAGCCTCTCAAGGGTAAAAGTGTAGCTTTGTCCATGTCGAATGGTTTCAGGATCTCAAAGCCATCTGAATCCAGGAGAATGGCTGCTGTTCGCTGATGATGTAGGAGTCCATTGAACCGGGTCTGAATTGGCCCCAGTATTGTGGATAGGAACTCAATTGTCCTTCAGCAATACTTTCTTCTTTCCTCCCTTCTGGGATTTGGTATTCTTGCTGATCTTCGTTAGCTTGAGAAATGTCCTAATTTTTAACTCTTCGAGCACATCTGACATTTTTTTCGCCCCTAGTTTGAGGGGGGCTTCTAATCTAGCTTCACAAGCTTCCTTTTGACGACATCTGACCTTCTTGATCTGACTTTTCTTGCCCCCAATTCGTGGACTGCTTCAAATCTGGCCACACAGGCCTCACCTCATGATTGACCTTTGAACATTCTGAATTAAGGTTCAAGGTTTGAAAGCAAAGGGGTTAAGTCTCGAGGCTGAGAGTGATCCTATGCTGCATAATCTCAAGAGCGATTCCACACAAGTCTTCGCAGAACCACGCAAAACATTTTTTGAAATCTTTTAAGAAAGCGACTAGTCGCTCACGCTGAAGACGATGCGGAACCAATCTGGATCAAGCCAGGATCCTTCTCAGTACTCACATTAACAAGCATGATCTCAATCATTAAGGGCTTAGCACGCCTCTCTTTCTTTCAGTTGATCAAATTTTTGCAAAACCCGAGGAATTCCTTCCTCTTTGTTTTCATCACAATGTTAAAAAAGTTTTGAAAAACTTAGGTTAATGTAATAATTTCAAGGCACAGAAGAGCATGTGAAATGTACTGCCGTTTCATTCTAAAATTGCTGGCACAACAGGCTCAAAGTAGAAATAAGCACAAAAACATGAAACCACTGCTGTTTCATTCAAATCTTCTGGTGTAACTGGCTCCACGGAAGAAACAGACTCAAAAGAAAGCGAAAAGACAAACACAAAAAAAAAAAAAAAAAATAGTGATATTCGAGATAACACCTCCGGAATCACTCGACTCCTATACAACAGGACTGACTCGATACAACAAGACAGACCCAACTGACTCAGTACAAAAAGACTGACTATTGTAGACACCCCATTTTTGACCGACCTTAAGACTCAGACGTCACCGATTGAGTGCTCGGTGATGTTGCATACTGTGCTTGTTCAGAAGTCTCAGAGTCGCGGCCGCGCGCTCTGCCTCGGTGTGCGAACCAGACTCGGTTTTCTCTGTTTTCTTTCCTGAGGGGAGGGAGAGGTCCCGTAGACCATCTCTCAGTGGCCGTGGGCTACATTTCGTGGCCGTAGGCCATTTTGCCCATTTCGGAGCCCGGTTCCCGGTTTTCGGAGCCGTCAAGCCGTGTGCCTCGGTTCGGGACCACCCAACCATCTCTGATTCCTCCAGTTTCTGGCATGCATTTCATTTACTCCCTTTCAAGGGACACTGGGGTCTTAGATACCCACTTCGCAGCCAAACACCACTTTCGGTGCTTAACGGCCGGTTTTCGGGACCCCGAATTGCGTGTTTTGGCCCCCGAGCATTCGTTTTGCATCGGTTTTTGTTCATTTTTGGCAGGTACCTCTGTTTTATCATAAGGAAGGTCACTGGAGGGTGGGAGGATAGTAATTGTTTCAGCAACCAGTTATGCTCCTCCGGCGCCCCCCGACGCCCGTTTTTCTCACTTCCGGGCTAATGTTGAACACCCTAGGACCATTTTCTTCGAGCCAAAACCACATATTTGTGTTGTACACACATGGGAGGACCCTAAAAAATGGTGCTCGGCCAGTAATTCTTCTTTTCATTTTTGGACCTCTCCTAGAGGTGGCTTATTGTCTCTCCTGCTTCAGAGTTGTCAAATTCCAACCACAGGGCCTTGTTGTACACACATGGGAGGACACCACCCTTTGGTGCTCGGCCAGTAATTTTCACTTCCCATTTTTGCCCTTGGCCGGCCGGCCACCACCTCCAGCAAAAGTGGCTAGCCGGCCTGCATCATCACTTTGTGTTCATTACAGCTGTATAGCTGTTTCTCCAAAATATCTTGGCATCGGGGAGATATTTTGGGAGGGAAAGTTTGGGTGCATTTCCCTCCTCTTTTACACCCCCTTCTTGGCCTTTATAAGTGGCTGGCCAGCTCCTTCATTAGGGTTAGAAAAACTCTCCTCAAGAGCTCATATGCATTAGCCTACATCTCCCTCTCCAAAAACCTCCAAAATCCCTAAGTTTGGTGCCATTTCTTCATCAACACCAAGCACTACCTTCACCACTTCCATTCCAGCAGCAAGGGAAGGTTTTTCAGAGGCTAAGAAGCAACAAACTCAAGCCAAGAAGCAACCAAAGTGTAGTCTTCAAGGGTAAGTCACTATTTCCCCTTTTCTAGCACTTTCTTGCCTCATTTCTTAAGCCTACTTGCTTTTTGTTTTGAGCTCAGACCTTAACTAAAACTAGGTCTATTTTGAGCTATTCTTCATGTTTGTTCAAGGGCTCAACCCTGTTTGAGCCCTCTATGATGCACTTGCTTCAATATCATCTTGTATGCCAATATTTTGCATGCTTGTTCTAGCCTATGAGTGATCTGTTTTCGAGCATAATGTAAACTGTTAGTGGGCCTATTTTGAGTCCCTCTTCAACATTGAAGAAGGGCTCAACCCTGTTTGGCCTCTATATGATGCACTTTCTTCATAATCTCTCATATTTACCGTAAATTTGCATGATTTGTTTGGGCTATGTGTAGTCTGTTTTAGAGCATGTCATGAACTGTGAGTAAGCTTATTTTGTGTCCTTCTACAACATTGTAGAAGGGATCAACCTTGTTGGGGGTATCCATGTTGTGCTTGTCTTTATATCTCTCTTTGGCCCCCATTTTTGCATACTTTTTAGGCATATCTAGCTTCTGTTTTCGGCCATCATCAGTACTGAAAATATCCATATTTTGGCTTTCTCTTCATGTTTTGTTAAGGGTCTTAGATTTTTTGGTGAATTTTTGGTATACCTCTCTTTATAACCCTCTTTTGGCTCACATTTTGCATGCTATGTTGAGCATATCTACATATTGTTTTGGGGGTTGTCATAAGCTGTAGATGTTCATATTTTTGGTTCCTATTAAATGTTGTAGAAATGTATTTTTCAGTTTGAGCATTGCGTATACCATCTGCTTCATTGTCCCCCTTTTTTCTCCCATTTTTGCATGCTATTTTTGCCATACTTGTGATTGTTGTTTGGCCATGCTTTGTACTGGAAAAATGCTAGTTTAGGGACTGCCTAGCATCTGTCTTTACACTTCATATTCATATTGTGCATGTTTGGCATAGCTGCAAGTCATTTCGAGTACTCAGCATAGCATTTCGGGCATCGGGTGTAATTTTGCTATAATTCGGGGGCTGTTTTTGCATCATTTTGGCGGCTGAAATTTGCATGTTCCATATGCCATATGCCACGTCTCATTTCGTATGCCATTTCATGCCTTAGGGCCATTGCCTCGGTTTGCGTGCCCACGGGCACGCATTTCGAGGCATCTCATTTTTTATCCTCCGGCATCCTATGTGAGTGTGGCTGAGGCTCTCTCATGTTGGTATAAGCCCATCATTGCGTTTGCATGTCATTTCATGCCTTAGGGCCATTGCCTCGGTTTGCGTGCCAGTGTGCACGCATTTTGAGGCACTTTATTTTCATCTCTCGGCATCTTATGTGAGTGTGGCTGAGGCCCTCTCACGTTAGTATAAGTCCAATCTGCATGTGGAATGACATTTCATATTTTAGTACCATCGCCTCGGTTTGCGTGTCCGTGTGCACGCATTTCGAGGCACCTCATTTTCATCCGCCGGCTTCTTATGTGAGTGTGGCTGAGGCTCACTCATGTTAGTATAAGTCCATTTTGCATCCTGTATGCCATTTTGGTCTCATTGCATTCCGTATGCCATTGCCTCGGTTTGCGTGCCCGCTGTAGACACCCCATTTTTGACCGACCTTAAGACTCAGACGTCACCGATTGAGCGCTCGGTGATGTTGCATATTGTGCTCGTTCAGAAGTCTCAGAGTTGCGACCGAGCGCCCTGCCTCCGGACTTCCGAACTCTCTTCAGGTTTTGTCTCGGTTTGCCATAACTCGGTTTTCTCTGTTTTCTTTCAGGAGAGGAGTGGTCCCGTAGACTATCTCTCGTGCCGTGCGCTTACATTTCGTGGGTCAGAGGCATTTTGCCATTTCGGAGTCTTGGTTCGGTTTTCTGGACCGTCGTGCCGTGCCTCGGTTCGGGACCGCCCAACCATCTCCGATTTCTTCGGTTTTCAGCAAGTGCCTCTGTTTTATCATTTCGAGGAACACTGGGGCCTTTGATGCCCACTTCGTGGCCGTACGCCACTTTCGGTGCCTGTAGCCGGTTTTTGGGACCCCGAACCGTGCGGTTTAGGCCCCGAGCATTCATTTTGCATCGATTTTCTCCGATTTTTGGTAGGAACCTCTGTTTTGTCATTCCGAGGGACACTGGGGTCGCAGATACCCACTTCACTGCCGTATGCCACTTTTGGTGCCTGCAGCCCATTTTCGGGACCCCGAACTGCGCGGTTTGGGCCTCGAGCGTTCATTTCTCATTAGTTTTTGTTCAATTTTGGCAGGTACCTCTGTTTCAACACCAGGAAGATCACTGGGGGGTGGGAGGCCAGCAATTATCCCAGATAGCCAGTTTCGCTTCTCCGGCGCCCGTTTTGCTCACTTCCGGGCCAATGTTGAACACCCTGGGGATATTTTCTTCCAACCAAAGCTACATATCTGTGATCAGAGGACATGGGAGGACCCTAAAAACTACTGGTCGGCCAGCAATTGTTGGTTTCATTTTTGAGCCTCTCCTTCAAGCTCTATGTTGTGGCTCCTGCTTCAGTGTTGCCAATTTCTGACCTTGGAACCTTGTTCCACACATCTGGGAGGACCCTAAAAGTTGGTGGTCGGCCAGCAATTGTTGGTTTCATTTTTGAGCCTCTCCTTCAAGCTCTATGTTGTGACTTCTGCTTCAGAGTTGCCAGATTCCGACCTTGGGGCCTTGTTCTACACACATGGGAGGACACCATTGCATGGTGGTCGGCCAGAGTTTTTGCACTTCATTTTTTGACCTTGGCCGGCCGGCCAATAGAGGTAGCTGGCCGACCATGGGGGGTGGCCGGCCGGCCATCTTCAAAAAAAATACCTGGCCGGCCAGCTTTCTGCTTTCCAGCCCTTTACAGCTGTCCGGATACTTTTTGAAATATCTCACCCCTCCGGGAGATATTTTGGGAGGGAAAGCTTGGATGCATTTCCCTCCCCTTTTACACCCTTTCTTGCCTATTTGAGGGGCTGGACAGCTCCTTCCCTAGGGTTAGAACATTTGATCTCAAGAGCCTCTCTTCCAAAAGCTCCATTTCCATAGCCAAAAATCCTAAAAAGTTTCAAGTCCCTAGCCAATTCCTTCATCAACCCTAAGCCTCACCATCACCACTACCATTCCAGCAGCAAAGGAAGGTTCTTCAAGGGCTAAGAAGCAACAAATTCAAGCCAAGAGGTAGCAAAAGTTGGATCTTCAAGGGTAAGTCTCAAATTCCATCTTTTGTGACATTTTCTTGCTTCCTATTTCTACCCTACTTGCCTACTTTTTTGGGCTCCGACCCCTACTGGTTTTAGGCTTATTTTGAGCCCCTCTACAACATTGTAGAAGGGCTCAACCTCATTTGGTGCTTCCATGCATGACCTATCATTATAGCCTTCTTTTGGTCCATATATTGCATGCTATTTTGAGCATATCTACATACTGATTTTGGGGTTGTCATTCACTGTAAATATGCATATTTTGGGCTCCTCTTCAAAGTTGTAGAAGGAAATTTTGTGGTTTGAATTTTCTATATACTACTTGCTTAATAAATCCCTTCTTTTCCCCCATTTTTGCATGCCATTGTTGCCATATCTATGCTCACAATTTGGCCATGTTTTGTACTGAAAAGATGCTATTTTTGGGGCTTCCTTGCCACTGTTCTTGCTGTCATGTGCCAATTTTGCATGTTTAGCATAGCCATAGGCCATTTCGGGTACTTAAAATCACATTTCGGGATGATTTCATGCATTGATTGTCATTTCGTATCATTTCGGGGCTGTTTTCCCCTTCATTTAGCTGCTGAAATTTGGTTTGCATGCTTGCATATCATTTTCCATGTCATTCCATGCCTTAGTGCATTGCCTCGGTTTGCGTGCCCGTGGGCACGCACTTCGAGGCACTCCGTTTTCATTCATCGGCATCTTATGTGAGTGTGGCTGAGGTCCTCTCATGTTAGTGTAAGCCCGATCTGCATTTTTCATGCCTGTACATCACCGCCTCGGTTTGCGTGCCCGTGTGCACGCATTTCGAGGCACTTCTTTTTTATCCGACGACAGCTTATGTGAGTGCGGCTGAGGTCCTCTCATGTTGGCGTAAGCCCAATTTGCATTCCGTATGCCATTTCATTCCATTTTATGCACTCCTCGGTTTGCGTGTCCGCGGGCACGCATTTCGAGGCATCTCATTTTTATCATTCTGGCTTCCTATGTGAGTAGGCTGAGGCTCTCTCTCATGTTGGTATAAGCCCATCATCGCATTTCTGTACCATTTTCATGCTTGTATATCATCGCCTCGGTTTGCGTGTCCATGGGCACGCACTTCGAGGCACCTCCGTTTTATCCGACGGTAGCTTATGTGAGTGCGGCTGAGGTCCTCTCATGTTGGCGTAAGCCCAATTTGCATTCCGTATGCCATTTCATTCCATTTTGTCATCGTCTCGGTTTGCGTGCCTGTGTGCACGCATTTCGAGGCACTTCGGTTTTACCTATTTGCATTTCGCATCACTGCCTCGGTTGGCGTGCCTGTGTGCACGCAGTTCGAGGCACTTCGGTTTTACCCGATTTGCATTTCGCATCACCGCCTCGGTTTGCGTGCCTGTGTGCACGCATTTCGAGGCACTTCGGTTTTATCCGATTTGCATTTCACATCACCGCCTCGGTTTGCGTGCCTGTGTGCACGCATTTCGAGGCACTTCGGTTTTATCCGATTTGCATTTCGCATCACCGCCTCGGTTTGCGTGCCTGTGTGCACGCATTTTGAGGCACTTCGGTTTTATCCGATTTGCATTTCGCATCACTGCCTCGGTTTGCGTGCCTGTGTGCACGCATTTCGAGGTACTTCGGTTTTATCCGATTTACATTTCGCATCACCGCCTCGGTTTGCGTGCCTGTGTGCACGCATTTCGAGGTACTTCGGTTTTATCCGATTTGCATTTCGTATCACCGCCTCGATTTGCGTGCCCGTGTGCACGCATTTCAAGGCACTTCGGTTTTACCCGATTTACATTTCACATCACCGCCTCGGTTTGCGTGCCCGTGTGCACGCATTTCAAGGCACTTCGGTTTTACCCGATTTGCATTTCGCATCACCGCCTCGGTTGGCGTGCCTGTGTGCACGCATTTCGAGGCACTTCGGTTTTACCCAACTTGCATTTCACATCATCGCCTCGATTTGCGTGCCCGCGTGTACGTTTTTCGAGGCATCTTATTTTCATCTCATTTTCATCCGAATTGTGCATACTAGGTTGTATCTTAGATTGCATTCATGCATTACCTCGGTTTGCGTGCCCGTGTGCACGCATTTCGAGGTTACTCATTTTCTTGGAATTGTGTATGTTAGGATCGCATATTAGCTACGTTTCATGCATATCATGCATATTGCACGGGAAACGAGGCGCGTTTTGTACTCCAAGTAACGGAACGGGTCTCAATTCCCAAGTCACCGACACTCCGGATTACCCATGATGGAGTTTGGTTTTGTTGTCGCATTCATATGCATTCATCCTATATTGAGTTGTGCAATTTGGCTCCTCGGCCATCATGCATCGATATGCGTGATTGGTGGCACGAGGATCGAGGCATGCATATATTTGTGAAAATACATTGCTATGCCCCTTTCCTGCTCTCTGTTGCAGTAAAATGAAGAATCAGCAATTTTTCGGGACTTGGCACGTATTTCAAGAAAAGTGCAAACAGAGGCTAATCGGGGCATCGTCGTGGATTTCAGCGCCAAGACAGCCCAACATGCATTATTCATCAGAATCGAGGCACCAGTCACCTGCCCAGATTCTGAGCTTCTTAGTTAATTTGTCAATTAATTAGGAATTTGTATATTATTTCAGACTGTATATTTCGGACTGTAATATTCTTTTATTCGGACTGTATTATTTATTCGGACCCTCTGCGCGAGGGCAACGTTGTAATAAGGGTGTGTGAGTGTGATGTATGTCTTCCAACCCCCATTTCTTTCTCCCTTTTATTTACCTGCTTACGATGGTTAGATATAGGGCATATTTCAATTAGCATAACAGCATGACAGCATGTTTGCATCATTCATCTGTTTTGCATGCACCGGGCTCGGCGCATCATACAAACTGCATCTGTATTTCAATTCCGAGTTGAGTACTTGATAGCTGTTGCATCTCATATGCCATATTTAGAATAGCCGAGCCTGCTATAGTTTGCATTTTGCATGTGTTGCATTAGGCAATTCTATATACTTAGGATCATGCATGATTTCTAATGAGTTTTCTGTTTTGGCTTGGAGTACTCGGTGAGTTTTATGCTTTAGCATCCTTGCATGCGTGTGAGTGTTGCCATGATAGCATGCTTACCATGAGGCTATATGCTTATGTGATATAACTGCCTTGAATGCCTGTGGGTGGAGGTTGAGTTATCTAAATTGGAATAATGCATCAAATGCTTGTTTTAAGCCCACTAGATAGTGGCAACATCACTGTTTTTCTAAGCCCACCCGAGGGTGGCAAATCCGCATTTTAGCCTACCTTCGGGTAGCACCATCACACCATTTTCAAACAAACAAACATGAAATATTTTGTTCCAATTCAGAGGACCCAGTCTATACTTGTTTGCTGTGCGCATCACATAGTAACCTAGGCCAATAATCGGAATAAGAACGCACAAAGTTTTCAAAAACAGATATCATGGTTAGTAGAGGCCGGTCTTTGACCGGGCGAGAGGGGGTGCTCACGATGTGACCTTCCCTAATCGTACCCAAGTTCCCGAGCCAACTTTGGTGATGACGGACACGTGGCCTTTCGGCACCGAGTCAGGGTTTCCTAAATTTCCCATTTTAAAATATTTAGGTGGCGACTCTGTTATCTGGCAAAGCAATCCATGTTTGGCACTTCTTTCAAAAAAATCTGTTTTCCTTCAAAACGATTTGCCGGATTTGGACTCTTTGGTTCAAGATTTGGAACCGTAACAAAATCGAGTCCGAACTGTAGCGAGGTCCCTCGCGGGCTTGTTACACCCGCGGGCACGCATTTCGAGGCACTCCATTCTCATCCATCGGCCTCTTATGTGAGTGTGGCTGAGGCTCTCTAATGTTAGTATAAGCCCGTATTGCATCGCATATCATATTTCATGTCACTTCATGCCCGTATATCATTTTCTCGGTTTGCGTGCCCGTGGGTACGCATTTCGAGACATCTCATTTTAGTCTCATTGTATATCATATTTCATGTCATTTCATGCCTTTATGCCTTTGCCTCGGTTCGCGTGCCCGTGCGCATGCATTTCGAGGCACTTCACTTTTATCCGAAGGCCTCTTATGTGAGTGTGGCTGAGGTCCACTCATGTTAGTGTAAGTCCATGTTGCATTGCATTTGTCATTTTAGTCCCATTGCATTGCGTATGCCACTTCCTTGGTTTGCATGCCCGTGTGCACGCATTTCGAGACATCTCATTTTCATAGCATTGTGTATGTTAGGATTGCATATTAGCTGCATTTCATGCATATCATGCATATTGCATCGTGTTCGGGATAGGAGTTACCCCGGGCACGGGAAACGAGGCACGTTTCGTACTCCGAGCGACGGAACGGGTCTCAATTCCCAAGTCACCAACACTCCGGATCACCCATGATGGAGTTAGGTCTAGTTGTAGAATTCATGTGCATTCATCCTATATTAAGTTGTGCAATTCGGCTCCTCGGCCATCATGCATCGATATGCGTGATTGGTGGCACGAGAATCGAGGCCTGCATATATTTGTGAAATACATTGCTATGCCCCTCTTCTGCTCTCTGTTACAGCAAAACGAAGAATCAGTAACTTTCTGGGACTTGGCACGCATTTCGAGAAACGTCGCAAACAGAGGCTAATTGGGGCATCCCAGTGCATTTCCGCGCAAGGCAGCCCAACATGCATTCATTTCATTATCTGGAGCAAAATCAAAGGCAACTAAGCTTGCATGCCGGTTCTGATTTTCTTAGTTAATCATAATTAATTAGGAATCAGATATTTATTCCGATTGTATTATTCTTTTATTTGGATCAGATATTTATTCGGACCCTCTGTGCAAGGGCATAATTGTAATAAGTGTGCGTGAGTGTGATGTATGTCTTCCAACCCCACGTCTTTCTTCCCTTTTATTTACCTGCTTATGATGGTTAGATTAGGGCATGTTTCAATTAGCATACAGTATGACAGCATGTTTGCATCATTCATCTGTTTTGCACGCACCGGGCTCGGCGCATCATACAAACTGCATCTGTATTTCAATTTCAAATTGAATACTTGATAGCTGTAGCATTTCACATGCCATGTTTAGGATAGCCGAGCCTGTTATAGTTTGCATTTTTGCATGTGTTGCATTAGGCATTGCTGTATACTTAGGATCATGCATGATTTCTAACATAGCTTCTATTTTGGCTTGGAGTACTCGGTGAGTTTTATGCTTTAGCATCCTTGCATGCGTGTGAGTGTTGCCATGATAGCATGCTTACCATGAGGCTAAATGCTTATGTGATATAACTACCTTGAATGCCTGTGGGTGGAGGTTGAGTTACTTGAATTGGGACAATTCATCAAATGCTTGTTTTAAGCCCACTAGATAGTGGCAAAATCACGTTTTTCTAAGCCCACCTGAGGGTGGCAAATCCGCGTCTTAGCCTACCTACGAGTAGCACCATTAAACCATTTTCAAACAAACAGACATGAAGTGTTTTGTTCCAATTCAGGTGGCTCAGTCTATACTTGTATGCTGTGCGCATCACATAGTAACCTAGGCTAATAACCGGAATAAGAACTCACAATGTTTCCAAAAACTGATATCATGGTTAGTAGAGGCCGGTCTTTGACCGGGCGAGCGGGGGTGCTCACGAAGTGACCTTCCCCAATCGTACCCAAGTTCCCGAGCCGAGGCAACTTTGGTGATGACGAACACGTGGCCTTTGGCACCGAGTTAGGGTTTCCTAAATTTCCCATTTTAAAATATTTAGGTGGCGACTCTGTATCTGGCGAAGTAGTCCATGTTTGGCACTTCTTTCAAAAAATCTGTTTTCAAAACGATTTGCCAGATTTGGACTCTTCGGTTCAAGATTGAGAACCGTGACATTTGAGTCCTTCGACGTAGTGACCCAATATCGAACGAGCAGGGGACTCGCCTCCTTCCCGGGATGCGTTCGGGGGCGTCTGATTCTGGCGACTACTGGGACTTAGAGAACTTGACTCGAACTCGTGATATCTGGTTGTGACTACACTTGTGTGTTTCTTTGCATTGCATTTGCATTGGTGCGCCTAGACACCGTGTTTGCCATCTGCTATTCTGGCGGTTTCTTGGGAGGCTTGTCTTGTCAAGGCATGTCCATAAGGCCGACGATTCTGGGCTCGCCAAGATGGGAACACAAACCCGGTTTCTTTGGGGCACCCTTTTGACCATTCGACCTAGTGCATATTTGGATCCATAGTGACCATTCCAAACTAGAACAAAGTTGCTTACCCGCTTATAGGTTGTTTGAAGCCCAAGGCGTAGTGAAACCCTAGCTCTCGACAAAATAGGACAGGTAACCCTACCCCAACATAGGGTGTTTTTACTCTCACTTATCGCTATGTGCTTGTTAGAGTGTGCCTCTACAGGAATGCATGTATCGATTGAGTTTGGGCATCGAACTGCGGGCATCGATTAGTATCGAGAATCGGTTGTCTGCGGATATCCGATTGATTTTGGGAAACGATGATACAGAACAGTGATCGATTATTGAGAACAGATGTATTTCGGCTTATCAACTGCGTGTTGTATGCCCGATGTATTGTGTGTATTCAATTTAAGCCGTTATCTTGCTTTTTCGGTCATTTATTTCCTTTTGCTTTATTATCTTTTTGCTAGGGCGCTTTTAGCACGATTGCTTCGAACCACTAGATACCCCCAAGCACTTTGGACACGAGTCGCCGACCAACCGATCCGAGAATCTCGTTGACGGACATCCAGTGTTCCACTCTCTACCCCCAGTTATCAGAAGAAGGCCGAGGAGGCGCAGCGTGTCGGAACAGGGATTACCGGACGAGGGTCGCTGACAAGAACAATCGAGTTGAAATTTACGTGTCCGCCAGAGGTACATTTACCGCCATTCAGATGGAAATGAGAATACATCGAGGATGGAGGCGATGATCGCCGGATGCACGCAAAGATGAAACAGATGCAAGATGATGCCATCCGCCAAGCGAATTTTCAAACAACAAGCGCGATCATGGCCCAAGAGTTTAATCGATCACTAGGTCAGCAATGAGAACGCGGCGTTGCTTCACATCGAGCTCCTCCTTCACCGGCTCCACTACCCGAGCGCTCACCGGGCTCAATACTGCCAAATCCTCAGAATGTCCTCCCAAACACCTAGAATATCTTACGATGTCCCAATACTCAAGAGGACATAGGTCTTCCAATCCGGCTCGCCCCCACTTCGCCAAGAATCGTCCAAGAATCTTGCACTTAACCACCCGGACTCTCCATTTGAGTTCGAGGTAGATCATACAGCTCTGAAGCTGAGCAAGCTGGAAAAGCTTATTAAGAAATCGCAGGGGGTGAAGGCCATCGGACATTGAAGATGGCTACACCGATGTGGGTGACACCACGGACGATTTAAGATGCCACAGTTGATCGCTTTGATGGATCGGGGATCCTATGGTCCATCTCCGCTATTCTCGGACATCTTGAGGCCAATGGGCCTAACCCGACCACAAAAGCTTTCTTTATTTGGCGTAACTTTGTCGGGGTGGCGCCATCCGCACGCATAAAATTAGAAGATGATGTGAAGAGAAATTGGGATGAAATTTGAAGCCTTCGTTGCACAATACTCGTATAATACGCAGATCGAGATTACAACACGTGATCTCGAAACAACGAGGCAGGAACAAAAAGAGACTTTCTCTGATTTTGTAACTCGGTGGAGAGCAAAGGCATCAATGATGACCTTAAGGCCAACAGATAAAGATCAAATTCGGATGATTGTACGCAATCTCCAACCCAAGTTAATGCAGAAAATGATCGTACTCCCTTTCCCCACCTTCTCAGATTTACACGAGATGGGGGTACAGATCGAGGATGCGATGAAGCAAGGTTTAATCGACCAGGACCGAGAGCAGCCCCGAAGGACATTCAACCGCAATAACAACGTAGGCTCGAGTGGCGCTGCTAACATAAGGACTTCGGAGGTTGGCATGGTCACCACCACTCCCCCTTCCCAACCAAGGCCCGCAGCGGCCACACCCTTTTCCTGTACCTCCGGGAGCAGTAACCAAGGCCCGAGATACCAATCCAGAGGCCAAAGAACCTTCACTCCACTATATATGCCCCTGTCCAAGGCTTTGGGGGTGTTAATCAGGAAGAAGCATCTGACGCCCCTAGAACCGAGGCCACTACCGAATCCACTCCCCCCTTCCCACAACCCAGCCAAGTACTGTGCGTACCACCAGCAGCATGGCCATGACACAGATCAATGTTTCCGGCTGCGTCACGAGATTCAAGACCTCGTCGACAAGAATATCATCGTACCTCCCGAAAGACCCAATGTCACAACTAACCCACTCCCCGCACATAACCAAGATCCACCACCCAAAAGAGTCAACTTCATCCAAACTAGGGTCGTTTCCTACGATCCTAGTATCTATATTACTCCCTCTCACTTACCCAAGCCGGAGGTGATCCTTCCTGATTGCACTGACTTGTGCATGTTGGACACCTTCACAACCCAATCTGAGCCAGAGGTGGTGATCTCTGAAGATGGAGCAGGCGGGTTTGAAGAAGATGAATTGGCGAGTGCAGGATGGGACGGCCGAATTGTCTTTGGAAGAGCTTATGATCCAAGCGGATATATTTTATCAGTGAGCCAGTCGGAGCTGAGTGTGAGGCTGCCAGAAAAAGCTGAATTGTGTATGATTCGGGGGGACGGACTAGAACAAGGGGCAGATGGTCTGACAACGGTGGAAGAAGATTTTGCTAACCTCCATTTCTTCAACGACCAAGAAGCAGGGGATGCAACAATCAAATGGTTTGAATACGAGGAGTCGGTAGAAATTACTGGGTGGCTAGATGATCTGCCAGATGTTGTGGAAATTCAGCCAGAGCAAGACCCAGCAGGGGCAAAAGTATCAATGATGGCCTAAGGGCGAGAGTCGAATGAATTTGGGAGAGCGCCGGTACAAAGAATTTCGCTCGGGATCAAGATATTGTGAAAACCGAACAACAAGCCCCATTAACACAGGAGGAGCAAGAGAAGAGATGGGATTCTGAGAGAATCCGGAAAGCCAAGAACCATAAAGAGGTTGAAAGTGCTGCGAGCACAAGAGCAGGACATGCTGTGAGCATATAGGATGAAAGTGCCGAGAGTACAAACTTGCCAGAACCAGATAGGTGTCTGTTGAATGCTAGCGGGATGTGGTGGGAAGACGATGACTTATGTCTTGCCCACACAGATGAAGATTGGGCAGGTGCCCAACCAGATGATACTTGGTACCTCGATGAGGTAGATCATATGACCAGGAGTGGGCAGTATTTCAAGCCCCCACACCTTGACCAACCTGAAGCATCTGGGAAAGATAAAGAAGAAAAGCAGAGGGAGAAGCAAATTGAAGAAGAAGGCATGCTCAGCGCTTAAAAGAAAATCTGCAGACATCTCCATTTGGGGACCGCTTATGGCTTCAAGGGTGCATGACAGTGTCCTATCTGCTATGGACAAGGCCAAACTTTCCATCGAAACTACGCGGAAGCAGGTGGTTACTGGTTTTTCCGGGAGGAGGTTCCCCGGCATTAACCTTTTCAGACAAGGAATTGCCGCCTGAGGGCGTGAATCACAACAAACCTCTCTACATCTCCGTGGAATGTAGAGATAAGTGGATACCGGTGGTACTTGTTGATACTGGGTCTGCTATCAATGTCTGCCCAGTCAGAACGGCATATGCAATCGGGCTAAAACCCGCAGACTTCATACCCACCACTCAGGTGATCAGAGCTTATGATTATACCAGTAGGGAGGTGATGGGGACTGTCAAGGTTCAGACCCAGGTTGGTCCAGGACAACACAACATTGAATTTCATGTCTTGGACGTTCCCGCAACCTTCAACTTGCTCTTGGGGCGGCCGTGGTTGCACCAAGTGAAAACAGTCTCTTCCACTCTACACCAGATGTTGAAATACCCTCACGGGAAGGGGGTTGCAATTGTTTTCGGAAATTCATCCATCCATCCGCCGCCAGAAGTGTCTACGCCAGTTTTGGAGATCGAGCACGGCACGGAGGATGTGTTCTTATCAGGGTTCACTTTGGCGGAGGCCCGGGTAGTGCAGAATATCATGGCTGTGAATGAAGGTGTATACGTCAGTGCTCAATCCGTTTACCTCATGAACAAGCTACAACATATTCCCGGGATGGGATTAGGAAGAAGCGGCAGGAAAGGAGTCGCTGCGTTGGCCGAAGTGCCACACAACCCGCATACCTTTGGGCTGGGTTATCTGCCCACCAAAGAGGACTGGATGAGGAAAGGAAAGGAAATGGCCGGCAGAGCCAGAGCGAAGCAGGCTGGGAAGCCTTTTGACTTAATGCACAGGCCCATCCAGGGTACCCTGAACGGACGCTTCGTCCGGGAGGGGGAGGACTTTCCATTTTGTGGCTTCCCAGAGCCATGGTTAAACGCGGAGAAGAAGCGCGTACCAGGTTTCGAAATCTTCTTCGACCTGCAACTATCCGGGGATGACGTTGCCACAGAGCAGATAGACCCAACAACTGAGGTTGAGCAGAATAAGGCAGTGGATCCTGAGGGCACAGAGTTAGAAATGGGGGTAGCACTGGCATGTCTCCTCTCTGATCCTCCGATCGACCAAAAGTGCTTGGGGGATAACTTCGTGGTTTCCATGATTGGGGATGAAACGGCTGCGAGCCGACCAGCCTATCTTGGATGCATCAATCGCACCTCTCTCACTTGGCAAGACGAGGAGGATTTTTGTCCGGAGACTGTCGTAGTGAGTGGGAATCTGATTCCACCGAGTCCCGTGAGTCGAATCGTGTTCTAGCTCGACCGAGGCCTCGCTTGGGGAACAGCTAATTTAGTAACTTTTTGGCTAATTGGCTAAAAAGGTTGGTAAGAAAACCCTGTATGTTTGGGCCAACTTTTTGGCAAATTATTAAACGACGTGCAAAAAGTAGAGAGAAAAGGGAATCTTTGACTTTTTGGTATGGGTTGTTGGCTTTTTGGCTAAAAAGGTAACTTTTGGCTAATTTATTTTAGCCTCTTGCCAAACGAGGCTCGAGTCTGAAGTCTGTACTCCGGGATGTTAACCCGGATGCCACGATCTGTCTAGGTCGTCTTTTTCCTTTTCATTTGAGTCTCATAGAACCGGCGAATTGGACGATTTGGATGTACCTAATGAGAATGAACTATCTGTGGTTTCCGAGTACTTTTACGTGCCCCTAATTTATTGCATCAATTCGGACTTTCAAAATTTTGATCAAAAGCAGCGAGGCGAAGTTCCTCCGATTTTACAACATTTAATTGAGCAAGAGCAAGAGAGATTTGTTAAACCATTAATGGATGAAATCATTACCGTGAACGTTAGCCTTCAAGAGGACCCGGTGGTCGGATCGGGTCCACGTTGTCTTCGGAGGAACGCGAGCGCCTAGTCGCTTTATTAAAAGATTTCAAAGATGTTTTCGCATGGTCCTACGAAGACATGCCTGGAATCGATCCTGAGATTGTACAGCATCGGATCCCCCTTGACCCCGAGGCCCGACCTGTCAAGCAGAAACTCAGAAGGATCTGCCCGGATTGGGCTCTTAAGATTAAGGAAGAGGTCACCAAGCAAATCGACGCAGGCTTCCTGCTGGTATCTGAATATCCGACTTGGTTGGCCAACATTGTTCCGGTGCCAAAGAAAGATGGCAGGATCCGGGTGTGTGTAGACTTCAGGGATTTAAACAGAGCTAGTCCGAAGGACGACTTTCCCTTACCACACATCGATGAGTTGGTAGACTTCACAGAAGGGCATGCATTGCTCTCATTCATGGATGGCTTCTCAGGATATAACCAGATAGTGATGGCGCCAGAAGACAGAGAAAAGACTGCATTCACCATCCCGTGGGGAACATACTGCTACCGGGTAATGCCGTTTGGGTTGAAGAACGCTAGAGCTACTTATCAACGGGCTGCGACCACAATACTACATGATATGATCCACAAAGAGGTTGAGGTGTATGTGGACGACATGATTGTCAAGTCCAAGGAAAGAGAGGGCCACTACACCACCTTGCACAAGTTTTTTCAAAGGATCAGGGAATTCCGGTTGCGGTTAAACCCTCATAAATGTACATTTGGTGTTACAGCAGGGAAAATGCTGGGGTTTCTAATTACACAAAGAGGCATTGAGGTCGACCCTTCCAAGATCAAGGCCATCTTAGAAATGCCACCACCAAGGACTGAAAAGGAGGTGCGAGGCTTTCTGGGTAAAGTGCAATTCATAAGACGGTTTATTTCAAAACTAACCTTGACTTGTGAACCACTTTTTGGCCTCCTCAAGAAAGGAAAGAAGTTCCAATGGGACGGCCGATGCCAAGCTGCATTTGAACAGATTAAAGAATATCTACAGAACCCACCCGTTTTATCGCCACCAGAACCAGGGAAACCGTTGATTTTGTATCTGTCAGTAACTGAAACTACAATGGGCTGCATGCTTGCACAAGAATCAGAAGACAAGGCAGAAAGAGCCATCTACTATCTCAGCAAGAAGATGCTGGAGTATGAGACCCGGTATACACCGCTGGAAAAGGCTTGCTTAGCTCTGGTATGGGCTACCAGGAAGCTGCGGCACTACCTGTTAGCTCACTCTGTAATGTTGGTTTCACGACTTGATCCCATCAAATATCTCTTCGAGAAACCAGCGCTTACGGGTAGGCTAGCTCGTTGGTTGCTTTTGCTCTCCGAATTTGATCTCACGTATGTGACACGCAAGTCAGTGAAAGAAAGAGCAGTGGCAGAGTTCCTTGCCGACCACCCGGTTGAGGGGGATGAAGCAGTTGAATATTTGTTCCCGGATGAATCAATCTTGCATATCGACGATGAAACTTGGACGATGTACTTTGACAGAGCATCAAATCAACATGGGTATGGGATAGGAGTGTTGCTGATAGCACCCGATGATTCCCGTATCCCTCTAGCCTTCAAGCTCCAATTCAAAGTCTCGAATAATGAAGCAGAATATGAGGCGTGTATCGCTGGTCTAGAAGCAGCCCTAGAACTAGGGGCAAGACGACTGGACGTTATTGGGGATTCGAACCTTGTTGTGTCTCAAGCTAAAGGAGACTGGAAAGTAAAAGAGGAAAAGATGATGATGTATCACCAAACCTTGGATTTGCTGATTCCTCGGTTTGAGAAGCTAAGTTTTACTCATCTACTAAGAGAGAACAATAGGTTCGCAGATTCGCTAGCAACTCTATCATCTATGATAGACATCCCGTGTGGAGTCCGAATGCGTCCAGTCATCATCGACCAGAAATTTGCACCTGCCTATGAGTCAATTGCAGCCATAGACGAAGTTCAGGATGAACACCCCTAGTATTACGACATCTGGAACTTCTTGGAGACAGAAACATACCCGCCGGGGGTAAATGCCAAAGATAAGAGGGCAATCAGAAGAATGGCAATCCAGTTCATCATCTGCGGGGGTAAACTATATAAACGGGGTCATCTGTGAATGCATAAACTGTGCGTTGATGCTGAAGACTCAAGATGTCTGATGGAAGCCATCAACGGGGGTGAATGTGGCGCACACATGAATGGGGTAATGTTGGCACGGAAGATCCTTAGACAAGGTTATTACTGGTCCACCATGGAGGAGGATTGTATTGGCTTCGTCCGACGATGTCATAAGTGTCAAATTCATGCAAATCGCATGAACATCCCGCCGTCAAAGCTATACAACATGACTTCGCCATGGCCGTTTTCTGTCTGGGGAATTGATGTAATCGGAGCTGTTATGCCAAAGGGGTCAAATGGGCATGAGTTCATCTTGGTAGCGATAGTTATTTCACAAAGTGGGTCGAGGCCCAATCTTATGCAGTGTTGAAGGCTTCGCATGTAGCAAAATTTATCAGAAACAACATTATCTGTCGCTACGGGGTCCCAAATGAAATCGTTTCAAACAATGGTTCCCACTTCAAAAAGGAGGTGATCGATTTGTTGGAGAAATACAATGTGGCTTTTCATAAGTCGTCTACTTACCGGCCGCAAACCAACGGAGCAGTTGAGGCCGCCAACAAGAACATCAAGCGCATACTACAGAAGATGGTGGAAACCTATCGGGTGGCCGATAAGCCGCCGCTTGCTCTGTGGGGCTCTGAGGACTTCAATCGAACTTCTCTGGGGACTCCGTACTCATTGGTTTATGGGATGGAGGCCGTTCTGCCTATTGAGATTGAGGTCCCGTCATTACGAGTATTGGCCGAGTGCCAGATAGCCGAAGCGGATTGGCAGCAAAACAGATTTGAGGAACTCATGCTTTTCGATGAAAGAAGGCTGAAGGCACTGTACCACATCCAAGGTTATCAACGTAGAATCGCCCGGGCTTTTAACAAGAAGGTTAAGTCCAGGAATTTGAAAGGAGATTTGGTACTCAAAGACAACCGAGCTCCCATCCACGACCCAAGGGGCAAGTTCAGACCCAATTGGACTGGTCCCTATATTATCAAGTCCATTTGGTCAGGTGGAGCTGTGGTTCTGATGGACTTAGACGGCTTAGAGTTTTCTCAACCGATCAACATGGACAAGTTGAAGAAACACTACCCCTGAGAGGCTCGCTAGGCCGAAAACCCGAAAGGGCGACCTAGGCAAAATTCAGAGCATAGAAAATTTGAAATTATAAAAACTGAGCTCGCAAGGTTGAAAACCCGCAAAGGGCGGCCTTGGCAAAAGTTAGAGTGCAAAAGGAGAGTAAAAATACCCAAGCGAACCCAAGCCTGAACTACGTAAGGCTTGATTCCCATTTATGGGATACGTAGGCAACTTCATCATGAAGTTCAGCCCCAATCTTTTCCCCGGTCAACTTTGCCCATCTGATCATCTCAGCCATCTCTATTCATCAGCGTTTATCGTGATCTCCGGTACAGTGTTGTTCAGACTAGGGGCAACTTTCCGTTGCAATGAAGTGTTGCGGCTCCATCCAGACTAGGGGCAACTTTCCGTTGCTATGAATCGCTGTGGCACCATTCAGACTAGGGGCAACTTTCCAGTTGCTAGGATCTGGGGTTGTGCATCTCAGTGACAGATCTTAGGCGTGTCCAATTCTGATCCATATCGAAAATAGTTTTGAAAAGTTTTAATAAAAGTTGACTTTGTTCAAATTAATCTTTTCACAACTAAGACCATCTTTGGACCAAAACGGAGAATTTTCAGTGCCACAATCTTCAACTTCTTTGATTTCAAAACAGAGTTCTCTCGTTCTTGCATACAATTGAAGTTACTTTTTATTACACTCATAACGAAAACTTGAAAGTACTAATAAAGCAATAAATCTGGGGCATAGTCAAGTCAGATGTCCCTGTGCCCCCTGCCAGAGCTAGTTGAAGCCTTTGATGCCAACTTAGGCCCAGTCTGTGCTTCTTCGTTGAGCCAATCCCAGCACTCATCAGATAAAGTGCAACTGAAAACAGGGGCAGGGGATAGGAGCTCTCTAGTCCTCCAGGCTGTAGTATGTCGAGCAAGGTGTGCACCTCGAACCGGGAAAGTGACCGGGTATTCAATCCCCTCCGGAGGGCAAGTCTGATCATGACTAAATTGGCGCAGAATGCGGAATGGGAAATAGAACACACAATGGGTCAAGCCAATCAACCGGATCCCAGTATCCTGGAACATGCTATAGCTCATCGCCGGAAGGTTAAGCCAAGGACATCGCCAAGCAATGCGTTCAGCTGACAAGTTGCACATCCATTCAAACCACCATCCATCATCAAGGGCGTCGACCAGGCGTTGTCGAAAGAAGTAGCCGCGGGCTGAGTAAGCAAGGCAAGAGTCCACAACTTGCAATTTATCCATCAACCATATCTGGGGAGGGATGAAAAATGAGAGATTAAAGAATAGAGAGATGTGCGATGAGAGAAAAGTAAGATAAGGGTTTTGTGAGAAAAAATCGAGCCCGAGAGCCGAGTGATGTGAGCAAACACATATGTGAGCTTGGGTGGGAAACATTACCTGCAGCAGTAGTGGACTCCCTGCAAACCTGGTTGTCTCTTGGCGGTAGAAGGCATCCAAACCTAGCAGCGTCTCGGCCAATGTCATGGCGATACAGCTCTTTCCTTCCCTCAAGCCTTGAGCGACTTCAATTAAACAGATGCTAGCCCCTCCGGAGCCCGAGACAAACAGAAAATGAGATAACACGCACAAACAGAGTGCATGTTGTCGGAAACCTTGCCAATGATGGTTGTTGCGGTCACCGGCATCAGAGAATCGGTAAATCAGGCTCGGGATATCCAACATGCCATTACCAATTAGAGATCGAGCATCATGCGCGTTGAGACCGCACATCCGCCCTAAAGCTTGGGCATGGCCGAAACGAGACTGAGGCAAGATCTCTTCTGAGCGTTCAGACTCCATCAAAGCTTGAAAATCTTCGAAAGTAGGACATACCTCTTGCCCTCCGGTCAAGACGTCGTCAGGGTTCCAAAATCTCACCGCGGCATGGAGGAAAGGAAGGTGCAATGGAGTCCTACCCGGCGTGAATAGTGCATTCAAGCGAAACCGGAAGTTCAACTTTTCCAAGCCGTCCGGAGAAGAGATCCAAGATGTGAGATTTTCATGAAATGCCTCCATTTTGTGCAAAAGCGGTGATGAAATGAATAAGTTCCAAGGTTGGGGCTTTTATAGGGGTAAAAACATTCAAAGGACACGTGTCAAAATTCTCGGGGTTGCGAGAGGTGGCGGTAGGCCATCTATCCTAGTAGGCCGCCCACCTCTAGTCTCCGGATGCAACATATGTTCGCCGCCGCATTGGTCTTGTTTTGCCCTCCGGAAGGGAGTCCAAGCATTTCTAGGCATCGGGGAACGTCGAAGGCCTCCATTTCTCTCTCAATTTGAATCGTTCCATCATCCAGATCGTCCGTCCGAAGTACGCTTTGTTGTATTTTTGCTTATCGAGTTGTTGTTTTGTTTATCGAGTTGTAAGTTTTGTCGAGCTGTCGCATTTTGTGTTTTGAGTTGTTACCTTTTTTTGTTTACACAATTTTGTTAAGTCTTGTTTATCGAATCAGTAACATTGCTGTACTTTGCTTATCGAGTTGTAAACTTGCTAAGATTCTGTTATTTCTTAGTGAGTCGAGTTTTTTCGATTTGTTGCGTCGGTTCATTACCTGACCCGGTAAATACACAAGGCACATTTTCATTCAATTCCATTTTTGTGCAAAATGATGCGTTGCGATGCTAAGAATTTCAAATACAAACATCTTTTCAAAGGCTGTTTCATTCCATCATGTTTTACAACAAAATAAAGGTACAAGTTTTACAGGAAATGAAACTGCCTAACAAAATCCAAAGTGCTACAAACTACTAGCAAAAAGCAAAATAAAGCAGGAAATAACATCAACATCCTCGGGAACGGGAATGAGGAGGCCCTCTCATCCTCTTCTGCGGGATAACTTCTGCACCATCATCACCATTCGGGTTAGAGCTATCATCCTCCGGATCCCCCTCAGCCTCGTCTCCACTCCTGGAACCAAGACCGGAGCCTCCCTCCCCAGCGGATGTCTCTGACTCACGGTCTGCGACCTCCCCCTCCTCCTCCTCCTCCTCAATAATGGGTGCCCTGCGTCTGCGAGACGACCCTGCTCCTCGAGCTCCTCGAGAAGGCCTAGATGGCCTAGCTCCCTGAGAAGGCCTGGATGGCCCAGCTCCTTGAAAAGGCCCAGATGGCCCAGTACCATGAACAGGTCCAGTACCTCGACTTCTCTGAGAAGGCCCGGGTGGCCCGGCCTACGGCGAAGCATACACGGGAGGCATCTGAAAATGAAGAGTTCAATATATCAGTTCAAATATGGAAAGCAGATGCAAGTACAATATGCGAGTGGGGTGTGTGCCAGATGTGCTCTACACAGCCTATCGATACAGCAAGATGTTTAAAACTAGCGTGTCACCAGAAATATGCTAAATACAAGGAAGATGGATAATACCTGCACACCCATGATGGCCATCTGTGCCTCCCTCCGTAGGATCATGCCCTCGAATGTGGCCAGCATCCCGAGCAACTCTTCTGTGTACTCAACCGGAGGCTGCAAATACAAATGCAAAACTATCAGTGAGGGAATGAATGTCCAAGTGTAACAACGCCCGACGGGGGACCTCGCTACAGTTCGGACTCGATTTTTGTTGCGGTTCTAAATCTTGAACCAAAGAGTCCAAATCCGGCAAATCGTTTTGAAGAAAAACAGATTTTTTGAAAGAAGTGCCAAACATGGATTTGCTTTGCGGATAATGAGTCGCCACCTAAATATTTTAAAATGGGAAATTTAGGAAACCACGACTCGGTGCCAAAAGGCCACGTGTCCGTCATCACCAAAGTTGGCTCGGGAACTTGGGTACGATTAGGGAAGGTCACATCGTGAGCACCCCTCTCGCCAGTCAAAGACCGCCTCTACTAACCATGATATCGATTTTGAAAACATTGTATGCTCTTATTCCGATTATTAGCCTAGGATTACTATGTGATGCTCATGACAAACAAGTATAGATGGGCGTTCGAATTGGAACAAAACATTTCATGTTTGTTTGTGAAAGATGGTTTGCTACCCGCAGGTAGGCTTAAAATGCAGATTTTGCCACAATCTAGTGGGCTTAACAAACAATCAATGATTTGCTCCACTTCAAATAACCCAACCTCCACCCACACGCATTCAAGGCAGTTATATCACATAAGCATTTAGCCTCATGGTAAACATGCTATCATGGCAACACTCACACGCATGCAAGGATGCTAAAGCATAAAACTTACCGAGTACTCCAAGCCAAAACAGAAGCTGATTAGAAATCATGCATGATCCTAAAATATACAGAATGCCTAATGCAACACATACAAAAATGCAAACTATAGTAGGCTCGGCTATTCTAAATATGGCATATGAAATGCAACTAACATGTATTCAATTTGGAATTGAAATACAAATGCAGGTTTGTATGATCTTGTAGCTATGCAAAAGCAGATGAATGATGCAAACATCTTTGTCATCAGTATGCTAATTGAAATATGCCCTATATCTAACCATCCAAAGCGGGTAAATAAAAGGGAGAAAGAAATGGGGTTGGAAGACATACATCACACTCGCACCCTTATTACAATTATGCCCTCGCAGAGGGTCCGAATAAATAATACAGTCAATAAAAGAATATACTGATCAGGAATAAATATACAAATTTCTAATTAATTGACAAATTAATTAATAAAAAGTAAAAGCTGGCGTGCAAGCCGTGGCGCCTCGCTTCGATAGATCTTTGTTGAACCTTGGTGAAATCCAGGATGCCCTAATTAGCCTCTGTTTGCGATTTCTCGAAATCATGCCGACTCGGAAAGTTGTTGATCCTCGGTTTGGGTGGGAATAGAGAGCAAGAAAAGGGCATAGCAATGTATTTCACAAATATATGCATGCCTCGATCCTCGTGCCACCAATCACGCATACCGATGCATGATGGCCGAGGAATCGGATTGCACAACTCAATGTAGGGATGAATACATATGAATGCTACAACAAAACCTAGCTCCATCATGGGTGATCCGGAGTGTCGGTGACTTGGGAATTGAGATATGCTCCACCACTCGAAGTGCGAAACGCGCCTCGTTTCCTGTGCAATATGCATGATATGCGTGAAATGCAACTAACATACAATCCTAGCATGTACGATGCTATGAAAATGAGATACCTCGAAATGCGTGTCCACGGGCACGCAAACCGAGGCGATGCGGAATGACATGCGAAATGTAATGATGGACTTATACCAACATGAAGGGGGCCTCAGCCACACTCACATAGGATGCCGGAAAGATGAAAGGAGGTGCCTCGAAAAGCGTGTCCACTTGACACGCAAACCGAGGCAATGATGAAAGATGAAAATCAGATAAAACCGAAGTGCCTCGAAACGCGTGCCCACAGGCGCGAAAACTGAGGCGATGATGAAAGATGAAGATCGGATAAAACCGAAATGCCTCGAAACGCGTGCCCACAGGCGCGCAAACCGGGGCGATGATGAAAGATGAAAATCGGATAAACCGGCAGCAAACGCTGCGTCCACACGCGCAAACCGAGGCGATGATGAAAGATGAAAGTCGGATAAAACCGAAGTGCCTCGAAGTGCGTGCCCACAGGCGCGCAAACCGAGGCGATGATGAAATAAAAATCGGATAAAACCGAAGTGCCTCGAAACGCGTGCGCACAGGCGCGCAAACCGAGGCGATGATGAAAGATGAAAGTCGGATAAAACTGAAGTGCCTCGAAGTGCGTGCCCACAGGCGCGCAAACCGGGGCGATGATGAAATGAAAATCGGATAAAACCGGCGCCTCGAAGCAGCGTGCGCGTAGCGCAAACCGAGGCGATGATGAAAGATGAAAGTCGGATAAAACCGAAGTGCCTCGAAGTGCGTGCCCACAGGCGCGCAAACCGAGGCGATGATGAAAGAATGAAATGGCATACGGAATGCCGCAATGGACTTACACCAACGTGGGAGAGCCTCGGCTCACTCACATAGGAGGCCGTCGGGTAAAAATAAAGCTGCCTCGAAACGCGTACCCGCGGACACGCAAATCGAGGCAATGATGTAGAAGCATGAAAATGCAAATTGGGCTTACGCCGACATGAGAGGGCCTCAACCACACTCACCTAGAACGCTTTGGAATGATAAGAATGAGGTGCCTCGAGTCGTGCCCATTGGCACGCAAACCGAGGCAATGCAAAAATGATACGAATGGCACGGGAAATGATATGCAAGCATGGTAATGGAATTTCAGCACCTAAATAAAGGGGAAAACAGCCCCGAAACAAATCGAAATGACACCCGAAGCATGAATTCATCCCGAAAGTGTGAAATTAAGCCCCGAAATGGCCTATAGCCATGCTATGCATGCAAGATATGATCATGGAAGCAAGAAAAGTAGCAAGGCAGTCCCAAATATGGCATTTTTTCAGTACAAAACATGGCCAAATTAATAGCACAGATATGGCAACTTTAGCATGCAAAAATACGGTAAAAGAGGGGAATTACAAAGCAAGTAATATCTACAATGCTCAAACCCAAAAAATCAGTTCTACAACTTTAAAGAAGGGCCAAAAATATGCACATATTCAGTTTATGGAAACCCCAAAATCAGAATAAAAACATGCTAGAAATTCCATGCAAAATAGGCTCAAAATAGGCTATATCATGAGACTTGCCAAACCATGCACCAAACAGCAAACTTTTCTTCATGAAACATGTAAAGGGGGTCAAAATAAGACCCCTTTCAGTTCTGACCAAAGGCCAAAACCAAAAGCACAAGAGGCTACAAAACATGCAAGAATACGGTAAATTTGATGGATTTCAAAGGAAGTACCAAAAATATACACCAAATGGCTTAAGGCCCTCAACATAACATGAAGAGGAGACAAAAACAAGGCTATTTCTAAGCCTGATAAAGGCTGAAATCCGGAACCAAGTAAGCCTAACAAAGCATGCAAGAATTAGGGCCTAAAGTGAATTTCCAAGAGAGGTGGTATATAGAATGGCCAAAAGAGGTTGAGCCCTTCTACAATGTTGTAGAGGGGCTCAAAATAAGCACAAAACCAGTGGGGGTCGGAGCCCCAAAAACAAATGCAAATAGGCTAAAACTAGCATGCAAATTGGTGACATACAAGATGGATATTGAAGGAAGTGTATCATGGAGACACCAAATGAAGTTGAGCCCTTCTACAAAGTTGTAGAGGGGCTCAAAACAAGCACAAAAGAAGTAGGGGTCGGAGCCCTAATTCTCAACCAAATAGAGTATAGAAATGAATCAAGAAAAAGCCCTAAAAGTTGGTTTTGAGGACTTACCCTTGAAGACTTGTCTTTCTTTGATTCTTGGCTCGATTTGTAGCTTCTCAACCTCTGAAATTCACTTCCTAGCTGCTGGAATGGTAGTAAGGAAGGTGAGGCTAGGTGTTGATGAAGGAATGGCCTTGACACTTGAAGCTTTTTGGAGTTTAAAGCTTTGGAAATGGAGGATTTTGGAGGGTGATCTTGAGACAAGTTTTTCCAACCTTGAAGAAGGAGGAGGGCCTTCAAATAGGCAAGAAATGGGGTGTAAAAGGAGGAAAGCACCCAATCTTTCCCTCCCGAAATATCCCCCGGATGCCCCGGGATATGTTGGAAGATATCCGGACAGCTGGGACAGGCTGTAAAGCAAGAATCTGGCCGGTAAATTTGTGGGAGGTGGCCAGCCACCACAGTCGGCCGACCACTCTCGGCCTAGCCGGCCACCTCAAAAACCAACTTCAAAATTCTCGGCCGACCACCATACAAGAGTGTCCTCCCAAGTGTGTAGGATAAGGCCCGGGGTTGGAATCGCAACCTTGAACCGTAAGTCACAACATAGAACTTGAAAGAGAGGCTCAAAAGCTGAAATGCACCATTTCGGCCGACCACCATACCAAAGTGTCCTCCCGGATGTGTAGAGCAAGGATCCAAGGTTGGAATTTGGCAACATTGAACCAAGAGCCACAACATAGAGCTTGAAGGAGAGGCCCAAAATGAACTCCATAATTTCTGGCCGACCAAGATACCAAAGGGTCCTCGGATGTCACGATCACGGATATGTAACTTTGGTTGGAAGAAAATACCCCAAGGTGTTCAACATTGGCGGAAGTGAGCAAAAGCGGGCTCGGGAGGAGCGAAGCGGTTATATGTGGGATAATTGCTGGCCTCCACCCCCAGTGATCTTCCCGATGTTGAAGCAGGTACGCCAAGTTTGAACAAAACTAATGAGAAATGAGCGTTCGGGGCCAAAACCGAGCAAATCGGGATCCGAAAATGGGTCAGTCTTGGAAGTGGTGTTCGGCAAAGTGGGTATCTCGACCCGGTGTCCTCTGGAATGACAAAAGCAGGTACTGCCAAAACCGGAGAAGATGGATGCGAAATGAATGCTTGGGACCAAAACCGCTCAATTTGGGGTCCGGCAAACCTTATGAGCACCGAAAGTGGCATCTGACCCACGAAGTGGCATCGGGGCCCCAGGGTTCCTCGAAACATTAAAATGAGGTCTCATAAACCGGAGAAGGTGATGCAAAATGAATGCTCGGGACCAAAACCGCTCGGTTTGGGGTCCAAAAATGGGTCGCCGCACCTAAGTGGTGTTCGGCTGAAGTGGGCATCAGGGGCCCCGGTGTCCGGAACACTAAAGCAGAGGCACATGCCAAAAACCGAGAACTTCGGAGATGGTTAGGCGGTCCCGAGCCGAGGCACGCTGCTGACGGCTCAAAACCGGAACCGGCTCGAAATGGGCAAAATGGCCTCTGACCCGAACGTAGCTCACGGCCACCGAGAGATAGTCTCTGGGACCACTCCCTTCCTCGGGAGAAAGCAGAGAAAACCGAGCCCGGCAAAACCGAGACAAGGTAGAGAAGATGGTTCGGAAGTCCGGAGGCGCACGCCGTGACGACTGGGACTTCTGAACAAGCACAGTATGCAATATCACCGAGCGCTCAACTGGTGACGTCTGAGTCTTAAGGTCGGTCAAAAATGGGGTGTCTACACCAAGTAAACTGATTGATAAATCAAAGCTGTAAAACATACCGCGGGTGAATCAGGATCCCAGACATATCTGTGGTCAAGAAGAGGAGGCTCTAGCGGGACCTGGTAAGGAGTCCCGAACCGCCAACTCGTCAACTCGGTCGGCATGTC
Organism: Camellia lanceoleosa; assembly: GCA_025200525.1. Classification (NCBI taxonomy): domain Eukaryota; kingdom Viridiplantae; phylum Streptophyta; class Magnoliopsida; order Ericales; family Theaceae; genus Camellia; species Camellia lanceoleosa. Next base: position 147,072,006 of record CM045767.1, read on the forward strand.
TGGCCACCCAGGATGATGATAAAGAGACGGAGGGATCGGAGGAATCGAACTACCTCTACCCCTGGATGCACCAAACCGCTAGAGGAAGGATATCCGTATGCCGGCGACTTGACGACGGTACATCAGTATGCCTCCGTGGCGGAGCACGCACTCCCGTCAAGGGGGGCATCAGATATATGCAACGATAGGTGGCGTAGTCCCCTTCCATGAGATGTAACAAAGCATCGGTGCCCTGCATGGCACTAATGACCTCCTGGGCAGAGAGTTTATCGGCAGTCCGCATAGTGGCTGGAGGTACAGCAGGAGGGTCCTGAGAATCGTACCCCACGCAGAGGCGTTCCCCCAGGAACCATGCCCTACCAACTGGTCCTTCGAGCAGGAACCTATACTGGGAATTACTCGATCCTCCAGGATACGAATGTCGGAGACCGTCACCAAAGACCGCCCAGGGCTGCCAAGTAATCTGCGGATAACCAGTGCATAAATCGATCAGAAATCAGAATATACTGGGCAGATCAAAGATGAAAATGAAAGGAACTGAGAGTTCTGAAATACCTCTGTCGCCCGCACAGTATCAAAATACTGTCGCAAGTAGAAGAGAGTCTCTCGAGCTCTCGGTCGGTGCTCGCCCTCGAATACCAGCGAAAACGGAGTCGTAAGGAGTCCTGCCACCTCCATCTCCGGGGCTAATGTGGGAAAGTATACGTACACCCATAGCTGAGAAAAGCAGTACAGAATATGAATACAAAGTGTTAAAGGCGGAATACAGAGCGCAAAGTGCGCCGTGTGTGCAATGAACAAGTAATAAGGAGCAGAAATGTAAATCAAGAGGACAGAACGTACCTCCCAGGCTCTCCAATAGCCGCCAAGTAAGTCTCCCCGCCCGCGAGAGGCTGCACCCATGTAACAATAGAGGGTAGCCAGGCCAGCGCCACCCCAGTCATATCGACTGACCTGTGATAGGTCCACCAGGGCACTCAGAAGATACAACCCAACAGTGTTCCCCCTATCGGCAAACAGAGTGGTGCCAAAGAGGAACATAAGGAAACCCCGGGTATACTGCTCAACCTCCTCGGGAGACTCAGGCTCCATCTCCAGCCTCCAGCAGAAGAGAACCTGTGTCTGGGACTCTCCCGGAAGCTCTGTCTACAGGTGGGCGAGCCCCCAATAGATGTGTCCAGGCGGCCTCCCACTCTCCCATATCCTCGTCATAAGGTATGGGCCAACCGCCTATGTCTAGGCCAGTGAGTATGGCGAAGTCCAGCGAAGTCATGGTCATATCCCGTGGCGAAAAAGTGGAATTGGTGGTGTCCCACCATCTCTCCACCAAAGCAACTAACAAAGTCTGTTGGCGGGACAACGTGATAATCCCACGCAGAATCCTCGAACCTGCTAGATCGACCCGGATCCTGACACCTCTGGAAGCTTCGGCGTACCCGGTCTCTGCATGGCTGTATCCTCGTATGGTGCGAGAGCCACCCTGCATTCAGAAGGAATACATGTGTTCAGTACACAATAAAACGCAAGCTGTGTGCAAAATAAATTAATCAGTGGGTTGTGTGTGCACTTCAAATCTGGGCTGCGTGTTCAGTAAATTCGTGTTTTGGGCTGCGTGTTCAAATTCTTAATCAGTGGGCTGTGTGTTCACTTCAAACTTGAACTGTGTGTTCAGAAAATCAGAGTTTAGGCTGCGTGTTCAAATTCTTAATCAGTGGGCTGTGTGTTCACTTCAAATCTGGGCTGCGTGTTTAGTAAATTCGTGTTTTGGGCTGCGTGTTCAAATTCTTAATCAGTGGGCTGTGTGTTCACTTCAAATCTGGGATGCGTGTTCAGTAAATTCGTGTTTTGGGCTGCGTGTTCAAATTCTCAATCGATTAAACGTGTGTTCACTTCAAATCTGAAATGCGTGTTCAAGAATTCGTGTTTTGGGTCGTGTTCAAATTCTCAATCGATGGTACGTGTGTTCACTTCAAATCAATGGCGTGTTCGATAAATTCGTGTTTTTGCGTGTTCAAATTCTTAATCGATGGTACGTGTGTTCACTTCAAATCTGGGCTGCGTGTTCAGTAAATTCGTGTTTTGGGCTGCGTGTTCCAATTCTCAATCAGTGGGCTGTGTGTTCACTTCAAATCTGGGCTGCGTGTTCAGTAAATTCGTGTTTTGGGCTGCGTGTTCAAATTCTCAATCAGTGGGCTGTGTGTTCACTTCAAATCTGGGCTGCGTGTTCAGTAAATTCGTGTTTTGGGCTGCGTGTTCAAATTCTCAATCAGTGGGCTGTGTGTTCACTTCAAATCTAGGCTGCGTGTTGATGAATTTGTGTTTTGAAATGCGTGTTAAAATTCTCAATCGATGGTGTGTGTTCACTTCAAATCTAGGTGCGTGTTGATGAATTTGTGTTTTTGGGCTCGTGTTCAAATTCTCAATCGATTGGTGTGTTCACTTCAAATATGAAATTGCGTGTTGATGCATCGAGTTTGGGGTATGTGTTCTACTCTCAATCAGTGGGTTGTGTGTTCACTTCAAATCTGGGCTGCGTGTTCAGAAAAATCAGAGTTTGGGACTGTGCGTTCTGCTCTCTACTCTCAATCAGTGTGGGCTGTGTGTTCACCATCAAATCTGGGTTGCGTGTTCAGAAAAATCAGAGTTTGGGACTGTGCGTTCTGCTCTCTACTCTCAATCAGTGTGGGCTGTGTGTTCACCATCAACTTGGACTGCGTGTTCAGAATATCGGAGTTTGGGACTGTGCGTTCTACTCTCTACTCTCAATCAGTGTGGGCTGCGTGTTCGCCATCAACTTGAACTGTGTGTTCAGAAAATCAGAGTTTGGGCTGCGTGTTCTACTCTTAGTCAGTGTGTGCTGTGTGTTCACTTTCAAAATTGAGTACGTGTGTTCGGCGAATCGTGTTTGAGCCGTGTGTTCAATTCTTAACTAATGTGTACCATGCGTTCACAATCAATCAGTCAGTGAGCCGTGTGTTCAGCAATTCAAGTGTTTAACTAACACGTTAGATCGAGCAAAGTACTATGTCATAAGCTAAAAGCGTGTGTTCAAGCATGACAAAGCTACGAATGCCTGAAAAATCACGAGAGAATAGAGTAAAATACCTCTCGTGCATCATAAGAGAGTCTTTGCTCGGCTCTCATGATAAATCCCGGTGCGGTCGTTGAACCAGAGAACGGCGAAACGGCATGAGCGTATGTCTTGGTGGGCGTATCTCTAGGAATGAAAGGCGGACTCTCGAAGCGGTGCCATAATGTCAAAATCATCCCCGGCGTCTGGAGGACCTCTGCCATGAGGGTAATCACCCGCCATTTCAAGAAATCTGCCAAAAGGAGCAAAATGAGCAAAATGAGCCAAAATTGGAAAAAGTCAACAAAAGTCAACTCCCGGGACATGAAAAAGTCAACAAAAGTCAACTTCCGAGAAAATCTTCCAAATATTGAGACAAACTTACCTCAAGTGGCGAAAATGAGAAAAGAAGCCCCGAAATCAAAATCTAGTCGGCTCAAAGTGCTTAAAACTGAAAGATTTCGCGAAAACAACTTGCGTGGAAGGCCGAAAAAATGCAAATTTGAAGAAAAGCTGATGCAGGGAGCAAGGAAGGAGTTTTCAAACTTTGGTAGTGATTTCGGAGGCAATGGCCAAGGGAATATATAGAAATGAGGAAAATGACCAAAATGCCCCTGCTTTTGGGCAGGTGGCCGGCCGGCCACCTTTTCTGGCTGGCCGGCCATTTGCTTTTCCTTCCCTAGCCGGTGGCCTCCCCAAGGGCAACCACCTGGCCAGTGGTGGTCCCCACACCCCCCTCTAGCTCTCTGCAAATTTTGAGGAAGATCGGAGTTCGGGACTGAAAAAGTTCAAGAAAAGTGCACTTCGGCGAAATCGCTCCGGAATTTCATTGCAATTCCTGACATGTGTCTCATCATCACTCATCAAAATCAAGGTGTATCCTTTTCAAACATGTTGTAACCTCTCCGGGAGGTGAATCGGAGGCCGCGATCAAGTTGCCTTCGCCAAATCTGCGTTTTCCTTCGTTGTTTCGCAACAAACGAGCGCCCTGATTTATGCTCGTTTTGCATTATTTTGCATATAACTTGCATTCTTATGAGCATTTTGCATTATCATGCATGATTCCTTGATGTACCATACCTCTATGCTTGAGCATGCGTTGTCACGCACGTTCCTTTCTTGCATTGCGATGCATTCACTCGCCGACACTGCGTGTGTCAAACTTTCGGAACCACAGGAATCGCATTGAATATATGTTGTTAGCATGTTGTTCTTGTTGAATTTCTCTCTTTTGCAGGCATGATATTGTATGTACGGTTCATTTGAGGCTGGTGCGACCAGACGAATCGCGCAGGTATCGTATCTTCTCCGTGTGAGACGCGACGAGAATTGAATGATTCTCCGCATTCCTAACTGCATGAAATGTAGTTGTTGCTTTGCATTCTTGCTTAAAACTGTTGCATCTATTTGCGAATACTTGCCTCATTACAGCTTGCTGCATTTGCATGATCATTTGGCTCTGTGCATATCATTTGCATTTTGCCCCCCCGCCTGCGGGCACATATCTCTGTTCATCTTGTATGATTGTCTAAGTCTTCGGCCTTGTCAAAAATGGGTCGTCTCTAGGCTTTGACATTCACTCCCGTCACTTCTTGACTTCCGAGTTCTGTCAAAGAGGGGCAACTGTAGACACCCCATTTTTGACCGACCTTAAGACTCAGACGTCACCGATTGAGTGCTCGGTGATGTTGCATATTGTGCTTGTTCAGAAGTCTCAGAGTCGCGGCCGCGCGCCCTGCCTCCGGACTTCCGAACCCTCTTCTGTGTCTTGCCTCGGTTTGCGAACCAGACTCAGTTTTCTCTGTTTTCTTTCCTGAGGGGAGGGAGAGGTCCCGTAGACCATCTCTCAGTGGCCGTGGGCTACATTTCGTGGCCGTAGGCCATTTTGCCCATTTCGGAGCCCGGTTCCCGGTTTTCGGAGCCGTCAAGCCGTGTGCCTCGGTTCGGGACCACCCAACCATCTCCGATTCCTCCGGTTTCTGGCATGCATTTCATTTACTCCCTTTCAAGGGACACTGGGGTCTTAGATACCCACTTCACAGCCAAACACCACTTTCGGTGCTTAACGGTCGGTTTTCGGGACCCCGAACTGCGTGTTTTGGCCCCCGAGCATTCGTTTTGCATCGGTTTTTGTTCATTTTTGGCAGGTACCTCTGTTTTATCATAAGGAAGGTCACTAGAGGGTGGGAGGACAGTAATTGTTTCAGCAACCAGTTATGCTCCTCCGGCGCCCCCCGGCGCCCGTTTTTCTCACTTCCGGGCTAATGTTGAACACCCTAGGACCATTTTCTTCGAGCCAAAACCACATATTTGTGTTGTACACACATGGGAGGACCCTAAAAAATGGTGCTCGGCCAGTAATTCTTCTTTTCATTTTTGGACCTCTCCTAAAGGTGGCTTGTTGTCTCTCCTACTTCAGAGTTGTCAAATTCCAACCACAGGGCCTTGTTGTACACACATGGGAGGACACCACCCTTTGGTGCTCGGCCAGTAATTTTCACTTCACATTTTTGCCTTTGGCCGACCGGCCATAGGGGGTGGCCGGCCGGCCACCTCCAGCAAAAGTGGCTAGCCGGCCTGCATCCTCACTTTGTGTTCATTACAGCTGTATAGCTGTTTCTCTAAAATATCTTGGCATCCGGGGGATATTTTGGAAGGGAAAGCTTGGGTGCATTTCCCTCCTCTTTTGCACCCCCTTCTTGGCCTTTATAAGTGGTTGGCCAGCTCCTTCATTAGGGTTAGAAAAACTCTCCTCAAGAGCTCATATGCATTAGCCTACATCTCCCTCTCCAAAAACCTCCAAAATCCCTAAGTTTGGTGCCATTTCTTCATCAACACAAAGCACTACCTTCACCACTTCCATTCCAGCAGCAAGGGAAGGTTTTTCAGAGGCTAAGAAGCAACAAACTCAAGCCAAGAAGCAACCAAAGTGTAGTCTTCAAGGGTAAGTCACTATTTCCCCTTTTCTAGCACTTTCTTGCCTCATTTCTTAAGCCTACTTGATTTTTGTTTTGAGCTCAGACCTTAACTGAAACTAGGTCTGTTTTGAGCTATTCTTCATGTTTGTTCAAGGGCTCAACCCTGTTTGAGCCCTCTATGATGCACTTGCTTCAATATCATCTTGTATGCCAATATTTTGCATGCTTGTTCTAGCCTATGAGTGATCTGTTTTCGAGCATAATGTAAACTGTTAGTGGGCCTATTTTGAGTCCCTCTTCAACATTGAAGAAGGACTCAACCCTGTTTGGCCTCTATATGATGCACTTTCTTCATAATCTCTCATATTTACCGTAAATTTGCATGATTTGTTTGGGCTATGTGTAGTCTGTTTTAGAGCATGTCATGAACTGTGAGTAAGCTTATTTTGTGTCCCTCTACAACATTATAGAAGGGATCAACCTTGTTGGGGGTATCCATGTTGTGCTTGTCTTTATATCTCTCTTTGGCCCCCATTTTTGCATACTTTTTAGGCATATCTAGCTTCTGTTTTCGGCCATCATCAGTACTGAAAATATCCATATTTTGGCTTTCTCTTCATGTTTTGTTAAGGGTCTTAGATTTTTTGGTGAATGTTTGGTATACCTCTCTTTATAACCCTCTTTTGGCTCACATTTTGCATGCTATGTTGAGCATATCTACATATTGTTTTGGGGGTTTTCATAAGCTGTAGATGTTCATATTTTTGGTTCCTCTTCAATGTTGTAGAACTATATTTTTCAGTTTGAGCATTGCGTATACCATCTGCTTCATTGTCCCCCTTTTTTCCCCCATTTTTGCATGCTATTTTTGCCATACTTGTGATTGTTGTTTGGCCATGCTTTGTACTGGAAAAATGCTATTTTAGGGACTTCCTAGCATCTTTCTTTACACTTCATGTTCATATTGTGCATGTTTGGCATAGTTGCAAGTCATTTCGGGTACTCAGCATAGCATTTCGGGCATCGGGTGTAATTTTGCTATAATTCGGGGGTTGTTTTTACATCATTTTGGCTGCTAAAATTTGCATTTTCCATATGCCATATGCCACATCTCATTTCGTATGCCATTTCATGCCTTAGGGCCATTGCCTCGGTTTGCGTGCCCACGGGCACGCATTTAACATCTCATTTATCCTCTGGCGTCCTATGTGAGTGTGGCTGAGGCCCTCTCATGTTGGTATAAGCCCATCATTGCATTTGCATGCCATTTCATGCCTTAGAGCCATTGCCTCGGTTTGCGTGCCAGTGTGCACGCATTTCGAGGCACTTCATCTCGGCTCGAACATCCCGGCTCCACGCGCGAATGGCGTGAAATCCGGTTTGTTTATTAGCTTACTACAGTTCAAACTCAATGTCACGGTTCTGAATCTAATCTCGCAAAGTGCAATGCAAGATTGATAAATCACCAAAGAGTCCAAATCCGGCAAATCGTTTTGGAAAACTGATTTTAATAAAGAAGTGCCAAACATGGACTGGTTTGCCAGATACAGAGTCGCCACCTAAATGTTTTATTTTGGAAAATTTAGAAAACCTTGACTCGTGCCTAAGGCCACGTGTCTGTCATTACCAAAGTTGCCTCAGCTTGGGAACTTGGATACGAGAGGGGAAGGTTATGCAATGAGCTCCCCCGCTTGCCCGATAAAAAAGATTGGCCTTTATTAAGCATGATATTTTGTTTTGAAAACATATGTGTTCTTATTCCGATTATTAGCTAGCTTACTATGTGATGCGCACAACATACAAGTATAGACTAGATTGCTTATGTTGGAACAAAACATCTCATGTTTGTTTGAAAATGGTTTGAAGGTGCTATTCGCAAGTAGGCTAAGATGTGGATTTGCCACCCTCGAGTGGGCTTAGAAAAACATGATTTTGCCACTCTCAAGTGGGCTTAAAAACTCGCATTTCGGTGAATTATTCCAATTCAAGCAATACAACCTTCATCCATAGGCATTCAAGCAGTTATATCATTTAAGCAAATAGCCTCATAGCAAGCATGCTGTCATGGCAATCAATAACACACATGCAGGGATGCTAAAGCATAAACACTCACAGTGTACTCCGAGCCAAGACAATAGCTAGTTAGTAATCAATGCATGATCCTAGTTCATGTTAAGATGGCTAATGCAACACATGCAAAAATGTAGCTAAAATAGGCTTGGCTATTCTAGAATGCCATATGAAATGCAACTTGATACATGTATTCAACTTGGAATTGAAATACAATGCAGTTAGTATGATGCGCCGAGCCCGGTGCATGCAATACAGATGAATGGATGCAAACATGCAAGCATAAGGATGCTAAACAAAACATGACCTAGAACTAACCATCGTAAGCGGTTAAGTAAAAAGGAGAAAGACGTGGGGTTGGAAGACATTTACACACTCACGCACACGTATTACAAAATTCGCCCTCTCGACGGAGGGTCCGAATAAATAATACAAATCAACTAATTAACTAACTATCCTAGCTAATTATTTATTGCAAAACTCTTAACTAATTAAGCAAATTAATTAAGTTACAAAAACAGTTAAAGTGGCCTCAAGAGGAGGGACAAATGCATGCTCGATCGGCTTCGCTCGGAAATCCATTGCCATGCCCTATGTTGCCTCTGTTTGCACTGTTTTTGACTTTTGAAAACTGTGAAAATCTCTGTGATGCTTCTGAACCACCTTATGGACATTCTGAGAGGCCATCGGCCAAAATATATGGCTATCGGCCAAGGGAAAGGGGTCATCGACCACTTCTTAGTCTATCGGCCAAAAATTGTTAGTCGATCGGTACTCCAAATAGCCGATCGGCCATCTCTTCCTGCGAACTGCTCATTTTGTTGCAGCAGAGGACAAACAAGGGCATGGCAATACATTTGCAAGATAATATTGTGCAACTACACCCCTTATCATGTTTGGAACTCAAAGGAGTGTAGTGTTTGACTCTCGAGCCATCAATCACGCATTTCGATGCATGATGGCCAAAGAGGCCGAATTGCACACATCAATATGGAATGAATGCACAAAAACACACAAATACCTCACACTCTATCATGTTGGATCAAGAGTGTCAGCGACCGAGGATTGAGGCACGTTTTGTCACTTCAAGTACGAAACGTTCCTCGGTCCTCGTGTTTGGTTTGACACCGCAAACCAAACACAATGCAATGCATGCAACATGGAAAAGCTATGCAATGCAACATAAGCATGCCAAATGCAATATGACTCAAACATGCACACAAGGCTATGGTAACAAGCATGCCAAATGCAATGTAACCTAAACAAGCATGTGACAAAATGCAAACTAGCAAGCATGCAAAATGCAACCTAAACATACAAACATGCATGGCATGCAAAGATGGACAAGCATGCAACAACATGCAATGTGTCAAGCATGCAACAACATGCAAAGATGGACTTAAACCAAAATGGGCAAACCTCAGCCATGCCCAAATCAGTGGCCAAATGGAATGAAAATGAAGACAAAAGCACATAGAAACATGCATACACTTTGGTTCACAAACAAGGCATGAAGATACCAACTCTTAAGAGCACTTAAAGAGTGAAAAGTATGAACATGTGACAATACTATAAGCCTTGAAATTAAGCATGGAATGATGCCAAATCAACCAAGCAAAACAAGTATAGCATGCAAGAGGCTCAAAGCTTGAAGATAACAAAAGGACTTACACCCAGGCTATGCAAAACATGAAGCAAATGGCCTAAGCGAACCAAAATAGTCCTAAAGCATACCAAAGTGAGTCTAAAACATGCATGGACCAAAGCCAAAACAAACTAGAACAAAAGTCCAAAAGGCATGAGGCATGCAAAGCTAATAGGGGGTGTTACACTACACCTATTACAACCAAGTATGGCATGACTTAACCAATGAAAAACAGAGTCATGGCATGTCAAAATAAGCCCAAAAAAATCCACTGAGATGGCATCCGAAAAGCCTAAGTATGATAACATGCACAATGACTCAATCTTGAGGCATAAAACACCAACCTCTCAATACATGGAAACGGTGACAAATGTGAATGCATGACCACACTATATGAACTGAAATCTCATATGAAATGATGCCAAATCGTGAAAATGGTCTAAGCAATGCATGCTAATGACTTGGACACTCAAAGCCAACAAGCTGGATTGAACCAAGACTATACAAAACAATCTATGCATGACCAAGACAATACAAATTAGAGTTAGATCATGGTAAAATATGACTAAAAGCTTCTTTGAGTTGAGCCAAAACAAGCAAGAATGATGACCCAAATGCTAGGTGCATGTTAAGGCAATAGAGAGGATTACACTACAAGTGCATGATGCATGTAAGAGGCTATCAAACCAACTTAAAACAGAGTTATAGCATGGCAAAATAACACCAAATACTTGCTGAAATGAATCCAAAACATGCTACCAATATGAGCCATTTATACTAGCAAATGAGACACAAGGAGAGGGGGGTGTCCCTCTCCTATTCAAGACTCCAAAACCACCTCTCCACCACTGAAAATCCTTTGGATTTCAATGGTGAGAAGGTCAAAACAAGATGGTTCCAAAGCTCAAAAAGAAAAGCACAAAACAAGGCCTAAAAGGGGGTAGACAACCCCCAATACAAAAGTGACCTTAAACAATCATCTTAAGCATACAAAATCAGAACTTTTTGTAGTAGAAAGTTAAGCTTTAAATAATATGCAAGTAGGTCTAAAAGCTTAAGGCAAAATGGGGGATTAAAAAGTAGTTTACTCACCCTTGAAGAACACATTCAAGAACACAACTCTAGCAGCTTTTCTGAGCTTAAACCACTCCAAGAACTCTAAAACAAACTCCTAAGGATCTCAGCAACCAAAGAATAGTGTTCTAGTAGGTGTTTGTGTTCAATAGTGTGAAGATATTACACTTTTGGGCACAAACAAAGGCTAAACAAGAGAGAGAGGTAAAATATATAGAGAGAGATATAGAACTTGTATCTCAAGATTTCAGAACCTCTAGAAAGAGAGGGGAGGCTCCCTTCTTATAGAATTTCAATTCTCAAGCTTGTTCCACAAGCTTGAGTCTTGAAAGCAATCCCTCCATACACGTGTATGGTGGATGAGAATTGTGCCCACCAGTTGTCACAGCTGGCACAAAATATTTGCAAAAAGCAGATGGAAAGGTCTTGGCTCAAAAATATGATCGATTGACCAAAAAGAGTGCCGATCGGCCAACACATATGGCCGATGGCACAAGGCCTTGGCCGATGGGTTGAGGGGATGGCCAACAAGTCACCCTCTTCCCTCAGAAGCAAAATCACAAGTCCTTGGTCCACAACCAAGCACAAAACAAACAAGTTGAGAGATCTTGAAGTAAGGCGCGTGGCTGAGACCTCCAGGAACTCAAAACGAACACGAGCATGGATGATCATCAAGTGTTCAAACGATGACGTCCAAGTCTTGAGGACGGTCAAAAATGGGATGTCTACAGCCATGTGTCCATCATCACCAAGATTATCTCAGCTCGGGAACTTAGGTACGAGAGAGAAAGGTCATGAATTGAGCACCCCTGCTCGCCTAATCAAAGATCGGCCTCTACTAATCATGATATGAATCTCATGTACATTATATGCTCTTGTTCTGATTATTAGCTAACTTACTATGTGATACGCACATACACAAGTATAGACTAATTTTACAAGAATTGGAACACTTGATTCATGTTTGTTTTTTTAAAGTTGTTTCGAATATGTACCACTTGAAAAAGCGATCGCATATGTACATTACTCAAATTATTCCAATTCAAGCAATTAGCCTTTATCCACAAGCATTCAGTCAATTTATCACTTAAGCAATTAGCCTCATGGCAAGCATGCTAGACACCGCAACAATCACACTCATGCAATATGCTAAAGCGAGTAAAGGCTTACCTAGTACTCCAAGCCAAAAAAGAGATGAAAGAGTTAGAACAATGCATGATCCTTAACTATACAGGATGACTAATGCGATACATGCGATATGCAATTACTAGGCTTGGCTACTAACATGGCATATGAATCAATTTGATAGCATGCAGTCTAAGTATGTATTCAAAGAAGTATTTAATCCAACCGAGCCTCAATGCAAGCAAGACAAGTGGATGCAAATCATAAAGTATGCTAAACAAACCCAAATGAAACTAACTATTCTAGCTAACTATTACAATAACAAATGAATAATTTAGCTAAACTACTTAACTAATTATTACAAACCGAATGAACTAATTAATTAACTAATCTAGCTAATTAAAATAATTACAACACGAGACGAATTAGCTATTCTAACTAATTAATTACAAAGCCACTATATTAAGCACAACACTAATATATTTACAACACGGATCCCGAGAATAAATAGAGGGCTCATGCATGAATGCGGTTTCTACCCAAAAAAAGGCCACTATTTCTGCTGCTGAATGCCTCTGTTGCACAGGAGAACACTTGCACTGATTTCCACCTCTAGACCAACTCTGTTTTGCTTCAAAAGTACACTGTTGGATTTTGCACTGGTGGCCGGCAGAGGGCTTGCTGTCCACTGATGATGGCCTGCCGGCCACAAAAGGTAGCATGCTAGCCACTGATGACTGGACTTTCCTACTGGAACAGAGAGCAAACAGAGTAGAGGCAGTGTATTCTCAAGGATTTGTTTGCACAATTTACCGATCTTTATCATTTGAACAACTTAAAGAATTAACAAGTTTGATTCACAAACCACCAATGGATGCAATTTCATTGCATGATGGCTTATGAACCAAGGGTGCAAGTTCAATGAATGCAACAAAATAAGACTCTAAAAAAAAATCACCTCTCTATCATGAAAGATCAAGGGAAGTAGTTGACAATGAATCTTAAACCGTTTTCATCACTAATAGGTATGAAATGACTCAAGACTCAAGACTCAAGGGTTCAATTAATGTCCGATTAAACCCAAGCCAAATTATTATCTTGCTCCTTTTTATTCACCAATTTTATTACCCCATTTTAGTTACCTCTCAATTCTTTAATCAATTAAGTCCACAAGTGAATTTAAGTCCTCTAATGAAAAGAGGGCTCAAACCAAGTGTTATTTTGGGCATGAAAGAGACATCATACCGTTGGTAATGAACCCCCAAAGGGATTAAACCATTAAGCATGACACCTCAATCTCATGCTTAAATAAACAAATAATTTGAAACCACTTACAAAGCAAAGAAAAAAAGCCAAGAAAAAAGAGAGGTTTCAGAGGTGATTAAAGGTGAGAACAAGTAAGAAAAGGACTAAATAAATGTAATCAACTCAAATAAGGTGGTGCCTATGGCCTAAAACACCAAATTCATGAGGACAATTACATTATAAGCATGCAATATAAGGATCGAATGCAATGAACACTTAAAAACAATGCTAAATAAGTCCTAAAACATGCTGGAATTAAGACAAAAATAGCTTGAACAATAAGCTAAAACATGGATCATGCTAGGCTAGTAAGCAAGACACAAAGAAGGAAGGCTAACCCCTCCAATTTTGGACTTCAAAACATGATTTTAGTCACTGAAATAATTCTGAAAATTAGTGTTTAAAAGCTCAAAAAAAGATAGTGTAAAGGTGGGAAACACAAAGGTAAAGGCCTTGAAAGCAAGGCGTAAAAAAGGGTGAATCACCCTTCAACTTTTATTGGCCTTAAAACCCAAGTTTCAGCCAAAAAAAAAAAAAAGAGTTTTTATAGCCTAAAAACAGTTGGAAAATAGTAAGAAAAAGAGTAATTAAAACAAGTAAAGAGGCAAAGCTTTATACCTCTTGAAGAGGAGATCACTTTCAAGCAATAAAACAAGGCAAACACACCCTCAAGAGCTCAAACAAGGCTTAAAGATACCTCAGCTCAAAGATGGAGAGGTTTGGTTAAGAGTGTATAGGCAAAGGTGAAGAAATTTTGTCACGCCCCAAAATTTGGACAATTAAATATTAACTTAAGATTAAACCCCAATCAATATTCTATCATCCAAATCCTAGGGGTGAAACAAAAAAACTGAATACAAACTAAACCATTAACCATAATTCTATAACTAACCAATACCTCCAACTAGGGCTGTCAATGGATCGGATTTAATCCGAATCCGACCCGAATCCGATCCGATAATCCGAATCCGTTTACAAAAAAATCCAATCCGATAATCCGATAATCCGAATCCGTTTAATCCGTTTATTAAACGGATTGAACATGTAAAAATCCGATCCGATCCGATAATCCGATAATCCGATCCGATTATTATCAATTTGAATAAAAAAACACAAAATGAATTTTTTTTTTTTCAAATTATATAAAATTGTAGGTCAATAAATAAATAAATGGATCGGATTCGGATTATCGGATCGGATATCCGAAATCATTGGATTCGGATTCGGATATCTATAATCGGATATGAACTAAACGGATTCGGATCGGATTCGGGTTTGTCTTAATCGGATCGGATTCGGATTTTGACAGATCCGATCCGAATCCGATCCATTTACAGGCCTACCTCCAACATTAAAGTAACAATAAATACTTCAAAACAACTTAAATAATATAAGGTTACAACCCATGCCAAATTTTCAAAATACTAAGGTCATAAAAGAAAATAAAAATACATAAACTACTAACAATCATAAACATGAGAAAACAAAAGAAGTCCAATCGACATGTCCTACGATCATAGTTATTTCTTGTCACCACCAAAGCCTCTACTAATACTGCAAAGGAAGCTCACCACGCTCAAACGAGCACTTTGAGTTGCCAAGAGACAAAAGCAAGATATCTGTATATTGGTATGAGTACAAGATTTAACACCCACGTGTCTACCAGACACAAATAAAAAATACATTTAATTCTTGTTACGGGACAAGACAAGTAGTTCCAACCGCACCGAGACGAATGAGTAGTTTCCCGAGATACAGTGGCATTTAGTTTCTTGTCTGTACACAACGAAATATAAATTGATTATAAAATAAACAAAAATAGAAATAGAAATAGAAATATGGTGGGTCAGCCCTACATAAAAAGTTAGTAAACCCACCATTCTGCAAAAGAAAATAATGTTAGTATAAATTAATAATAAGTAACTTGCTGAAGAAGTATAAAAATGTACCGTTTCATGCTTAAATAATTCGAATTGACAAAAACTTAAAGAACGAAAGTTGTACAGAATTAAATTTTATAAAAGACTACGGGGACGAATTTGACAAAAACTGAACAGGTTAAGAGGAAAACTTGATCTAAAATTCTAGACGGAATTCAATCGAAAAATCTGAAACTGAAAATGAACAAAAACTGCCCTAAGATGATTTTTTTTCGAAAAAGTTCAAAACATGAAAAATGTGCAGAATAATGTTTTACTTCAGTTTACGTGAAACCAATAAAAATGAGCTCGTTTCGTGGGTTAAAACAGCCTATAAAATCTGCATTACCAAAATGAATCAAACCGACAATAACCAAGGTCATCCGATTATAAGTTCTAATCGATCTTTTTAATAAAAAGCTACAACACAAAAGTTGTCCAAAATCACGTATACATGCCTCTGCTCAAATTTCATATTTTATTGAGGTCGATTACTATTTTTCAAGATGTACAAATCAATAAACTCATAATTCAATTTTTGTACCTTAATTCCATCAATATAATTCGAACTATACATATAAGTTCATAATTACTACTTTGTACCTTGACTCAATTAAGACAATTCGAACTAACATACAAGTTCATAATTAATTCTTTGTACCTTGACTCCACCACTTCGGCCCTCCCCTTCTGGCCTACACATATATCCCATGTGCCTCCCGTATACCTAACCCACTCCGAAGCCAAACTTGCACGGGGATATCGTCCCGAGTTTGACTCACACTCCCCGGATGGTTAGCATATACGTACGTGCGCAAATCAAAGCACTCGTCTACTCATGAGAACGAGGCAACAATATATATAAACATCTCATCAACATCATGAGACAAATATAACAATGCCGGGCATAAGGCATCAAACAACTCTCATAATCCTCACCTTTTTTTTATACACTCTTTCTCACCATCCCTCAAATAAAATAACAATCCATGGAGTCATGGTGGAGTATAAGGAATTTATCTACGGGTTCTAATTAATTTTAATTTCATATATTCGGGAGTGTGATTATAATCATAAAATAAATACATATAAAAACCATAAACATTATATATATATATCTAACCAAATAATGAAATCAAACCATCATCTACATGCAAATACAAAATCAAACCAACATCAAATAAATAAATACCAACAACAAACCAATCCATCCTCTAACCAATATCTATGGATTCTAAGTTTATTCCAATTTCATATAATTATGAGTGTGATTAAATCCATAAAATAAATACATAAAAAAAAAAACACACATAAACTTTGCATACACAACTAATTAAAATAATTGAAATCAATCAATCATCTAAAAATCCTAAACTTTACATATACAACTAATCAAAATAATTAAAATCAATCAATCATCTAAAAATCCTAAATCTTACATAAACAACTAATAAAAATAATTAAAATTAATTAATCATCTAAAAACCCTAAACTTTACCTACACAACTAATCAAAGTAATTAAAATCAATCACTTATCTAAGAACCCTAAACTTTACATACACTACTAGTCAAAATAATTAAAATCAATCTATCATCTATAACCCTAAATCTTATATCCACAACTAATCAAAATAATTAAAATTAATCTATCATCTTTATGTAAAAACAAAATCAAACTAACATCAAACAAATAAAAATAAATACAACGAATTAAACATAAATCAAGGGAAGTGGGTTTTGTACTTAAAATTATTTTTGAAGATCAAAGAATCACTCAAAGGATTAATAAAGTCACCCAAAATAAAACCCTAAACCTTACATACTCAACTAATTCAAATAATTAAAATCAAACAATCATCCAAAAACTCTAAACCTTACACACACGTTTAATCAAAATAATTAAAAATTAGTCAATTATCTAAAAATTCTAAACCTTACATACCCAACTAATCAAAATAATTACGATCAATTAATTATCTAAAAATCTTAAACCTTACCTATACATCTAATCAACATAATTAAAATTAATCAGTCATCTAAAAATCCCAAACCTTACATATACATCTAATCTTCATAATTAAAATTAATCAATCATCTAAAAAAAAATCTCAAACCTTACATACCCAACTAATTAAAATTACTACAATCAATTAATCATCTAAAAATCATAAACCTTACATATACGTCTAATCAATATAATTAAAATTAATCAATCATCTAAAAAATTCCAAACCTTACATACCCAACTAGTTAAAATAATTACGATCAATTAATTATCTAAAAATTTTAAACCTTACACGTACCACTAATCAAATTAATTAAAATTAATCACTCATCTAAGAACCCTAAACCTTGCACGTACCACTAGTCAAAATTAATTAAAATTAATCAAACCTCTAAGAACTCTAAACATTGCATGTACCACTAGTCAAATTAATTAAGATAAATTAATCATTTAAGAACCCTAAACCTTGCACGTGCCACTAGTCAAATTAATTAAAATAAATTAATCATCTAAGAACTCTAAATATCACATATACACTAATCAAAATATTTAGATTAATCAATCATCTAAAAAAAATAATAAAATCAATAATCATTTAAACACCCTAAACCTTATATATATCACTAATCAAATTAATTAAAATAAATCAATCATCTGAGAACCCTAAATTTTACACGTTCCACTAATGAAATTAAATAAAATTAATCACTCATCTAAAAACCCTAAACATCTCATAGACACTAATCAAAATAATTAAGTTAATTCATCCTCTACATCCACATACAAGAATATCAAATCATATCAACCTAATAAAATAAATAAATAAATAAACTAACGAATCAAACATAATCAAGGAAAATAGGGTTTGTACTCACAATTATTTTTGAAGATCAAAGAAATCTTTGAAGAATTAATAGAGCCACCAAAACAAAATCATATCCCTAATTCTCTTTTTTTTTTTCCTTTTCCCCTTTTTCTCTCGGGTTGCACTAATGCACAGCCGCACAGCGCTTCTCTTCTTTCTTTGATTACTCTCTCACTCACTCACTCACTCACTCACTCACTCTCTCTCTCTCTCTCTCTCTCTCTCTCTCTCTCTTTTTCTTCCCCGTGGCTGCTAGGATTCCTTGTAACAACAATGATAGAGATCACTAATTTTGGAACTCTAAAAAGACCACTAATGACATGGCACACAATAAAAAAAGAAAAAAAAAATACAACACCAAGGCCAAAACATCAAATCATTCATGATGGGGCCCACTACCACATCATTAATGGTAGCACTAATTAGTGCTCTCACTCATTTTCCTTCCTTGTAAACTCATAAACCTAGTTGAATTCTTATAATTTATTATATATATATTAACCTAATTTCCTATTCTAATCTAATATGACTATAATATAATATAATATAATATAATACACATGATTATAATATATATAAATATAAGATTATATATATAATACTTTTTTTTTTTATATATATAACAAACATAAATATTTAAAGATTTGGATTAATTATATATAATTAAATAACACATTAAATTAATTAATCACCACATTAAATTCATTAAATATCACAATAAATTCTCATGTAACCCACACAATTAATAATTACAACATTAAATCCATTAAATATTACATTAACTCTCATGTGACTACACAATTAATAAAGTCAAAAATAAAATAAGATAATAATAACCATAATAATAATAAATAATGACTACAGAAAATTAGGGTCGCTACAATATACACACCTCAAAAGAATCTCGTCCCGAGATTCGATAGGAAAGAGTACTAACAAAAAGCTCCGGGTGCAGTTCCTGACACTAAATCAATGTGAAATTCTACTACCCATCAAGGTGGAGTTCTATGTATCTCCTGAAATACATCTTCAAACTCACGTACCACATCTACCTCACTAATATCCTACTTAGGGATTTCAACCGAGCATAGAAAACTCGTCATCACTGACTCTCCTCCATCGCTATAAGTGTGAGTAAGTCGTGACATACCGGGAATATCTACTTTCACCGTCTTTCCAGCACAATCTAGAGTCACAAAATGCTTTCGCAGCCAATCCATACCCAAAATAACTACAAACCCCTCAAACCCTAACACTATTAGGTCCGTAAACAAGACTCTACCCGCAAAGTCAATCTCAAAATTTTTACACTTTTCATAAAGAGTGACTGCGCCTCCTAAAGGGGTCTCAACACGAATAGGTTTAGGCAAAGAGGTAGTTACAAGGTGTTCTCTTTATACAAACTGCCTAGATATGAAAGGATGAGAGGTACCGGTATCAAAAAGTACTCTAATAGGTTTGTGAAAAAGATTAAAGATATCTTCCAACCATCACCTTCAAGTTAAACACACAAGGAGAATTCGTTAAAAATTTAGAATAAACTCCTCACCAAACTAAACCAGCTAACCCATATTTCCACAATCCGAGGATCACCTAAACTCTTACTAGTCTAAGGTAACCTAGTGCTCTAATACCAAACTGTCACGCCCCAAAATTTGGACAATTAAATATTAACTTAGGATTAAACCCCAATCAATATTCCATTATCCAAATCCTAGGGACTTCGAGCACTTGACAAGCAATACACTCATCATTGGGTGTGCAAGCGATGACGTTCAAGTCGTAAGGGTCGTCAAAAATGGGGTGTCTACAGTTGCCCCTCTTTGACAGAACTTGGAGTCATAAAATAATGTGAGTAAATGTTAAAGCCCAAAGGCGACCATTTTGATAAGGCCGTAAGACTTGAACAAACAATCAAAATAGAAATAGATAGTTGCACTCGCAAGCTGCCTACATATCCCTTTGCAAAGAATCAAACTAGCGTAGTTCTAGGACAAGATGCAAATGATTTGCACAAAGAAAACTTTGAAAGCTGGACTCACACGCTTCACGAAGCCGGCTATTTTGAAAACTCATGATCATGCGAGATGATGCAATAAGCAATAACAAATGCAATAAGCAAGATAATAAGATAATAACAGATGAATGAGCAGCTTCAAGCCTAAACCCAACACAGGTTCCATGCAAAAAGATCTAAAACACACTCTGACCACGCCAAAACATGAGACAAGGAAAGAAAACATCACTCAGGGTTGCGCCTCTCACGTCTTGAGAAACTGAGAAACAAAAACCGCTCGGGGTCGTGTTTCACACGTCTCGAGATAAAAAATTGTTCAAGGTTGCGCTTCACGCATCCTGAGAAACAAGAAAAATTGCTCTGGTTCGCACTTCACACGTCTCGAGATAAAATATGCCCAGGGCTGTGCTTTACGAGTCTTGAAAAACAAGGAAAATCGCTCGAGCTCACGTTTCACATGTCCCGAGATAAAATACACCCAAGGCCAAGCTTCACGTGTCCTGGGATACAAGAAAAATCAATCGGGACTGCGCTTGATGCATCCCGAGATAAAACACACCCAGGGCCGCACTTCACGCGTCCTGGGAAACAAGAAAACCGCCCGGGCTCGCACTTCACGTGTCCCGAGATAAAAGGCGCCCAGGGCCACACTTCATGCATCTTGAGAAACAAGAAAATCGCTCGGGCTTGTGCTTTACGTGTCCCGAGATAAAATAGAGAGGTGTGCAATAGATGCACAAAGTGAACGTGTCCAATAGATACACAATGTGAATGTGTGCAATAGATGCACAACACATATTCCATGCAAGATGGATAACTGACGTATGGTGTTAATTGAAGGCATGTTCTATGCAAGAAACAAAAGCATATTCTATGTAAAATTGACAGATGTTCTATGCACGAATCATAAATGATACAAGATTGCGTGCAACATCTGTATATGTGAAATACACATTCTATGCAACGGAAGAGAACAAAGACATAATTTGACAAAATGAATAAAAATGATATTTGGTGGCACCTTCTGATTTACCTCTCGGAGGAAATGCAACATGTTCAAAAGGATACACCTCATTCATAGTAGCGAGTGGGACATATTCACACACCGGAATGCAGCTGCAAGCTTTCGAAACAGAATACACTACTCAGAAAGAAGAAGCACAGAACAGCACTAGGACTTGCCTGAGGGCCACCGGCCACCAGGAGAAGTTTCCAGCCACCTGTCGGCCACCAGAAAACCCTGCCGGCTATAGATGTGGCCTGCCGGCCACTGATGGCAGATTCGAGGCAACTTGGTCTTTTTGTTTTGGGTCTTTAAATATAAGGCTCAAGGCTTCATTTCCTCACGCCCACAAGGCCGAAATAGCTCTCCCTCTCTCTCTAGACACTTTCTCTCTCTAGATTCGTGCTTTCTTCGCATTTTCTAACGCCCCATGCAAATTTGTTTGTAAAACCCTCTTAGTTCTCTACATTTTGAACCGATCAAATTTTGATTTCGTCTTTTTTTCTTAGATTTTCACCACTTTAGGTTTGTTTCTCTCAAGTTTCTCTCAGGTTTCGTGAACTTTCTCGAGTTTTGACTTTTTCTCCCATTTTCTCTCTCATAGGGTTATTTTTTCCAAGTTTACCCTATTTTCTCCATTTTCACCTACTTTTCACCCATTTTCTAGATGGCGGATGAGATTCCTCACGACGAAGCTCCTCCAGAGATTCCACCTGTGTTTCCACCGGTTGCCGAGGTAGAGGAGCCAGCAGTTGCCGAGGTCGGTGAGGCGGCAGAGGGCATTAAGGCTGGCCTTGAGGCAAAGTTTGCGCCAGAGGTCGAGCCAGAGCCATTACCATTGAGAGTGCGGCCCTTCGATCAGGTGACATATCATCCTCGTACGCATATATTATCGCTCGGTGGCATTAGGCATTTTAGCTACTTTGCTCGCGGTGTACTAGAGGAACTCCTACTGAGGGAGGCAGCCTCCCACCTTTCTTCTAGTGCTATTGAGGTATGAACTATGTTTTCATGTATTCCTGTCTTTCCTTTAACTACATTTCTTGCACTGCCTTTCATCTGATTGCACTTTCATCACTGCCTTTCATTTAATTCACCTGTTTTTGCCACAGCGAGACGCCCGTGCCTACAAGGGGTATGGAGCGACGACGGTGAGGGATTAGAACGACGAGCTCCCTGCCGGGGTCTGTGACATCATCAATGAGACTGGCTTCGGCCTTTTCTGCTCCTACTTGACACGTGTCATAGCGAGCCGTCCCATTCTAGGAGCGCTAGTGGAGAGGTAGTAGAACACCACCAACTTCTTCCATCTCTCTACTGCCGGGGAGATGACGATGACTCCCTACAACTTCGCCATGATCACAGGCTTAGGAGTAGGGGGTGATTCGATCCCTTTTGACACAGACATGGGTGAGTGGGAGGCTACTTGGATCGACCTGTTGGGAGCACGACCACCTCTGTACCGACCGTCTATAGGAGACACAGCTTGTTCGTCGAGCAGTTCCACGGGAGCGAGCCCGAGATGCTGGAGGAGATGTAGTAGTATGCCCGAGGCTTCCTGACGTTTGTCCTCGGTACCACCTTATTTTCGAACAGGTGGAACACTGTGGGTTTATATCTGTTGAGTGCCCCGGTGGCCATTTTCCGGGTACGCTTTTATGACTGGGGCGGAGCTGGCCTGGCCACCCTATATGGCTATATGAGCTCCACCTCCCGTATGAGGGGAGAATAGATCGAAGGCTACTAGCGAGCCTAGGAGGTATGCATTTCAGTTCCCTCTTTGCATTTTACACTTTCTATTTCACATTTTCTGCTTTATATCTATTCAACACCCGTGCATCCTGCTTTACACTTTCTGTATCTGTCCATGCTTCGTGCTTTCCGCTTTGCACTTTCTATATTTGTTCATGCTGTGTGCTTTCTATTTTTCCTTTTCTGCATTTATTCATGCCCTGTGCTTTCTGCTTTGCACTTTTTGCATCTGTTCATGCTATGTGCTTTCTGCTTTGCACTTTCTGCATGTATTCATGCCATTAATAACCTCGCTGCCCTTTCCTTACAGCTATGGGTTTATGTATATTTTCCAGCCCTTGCTCTAAAGCCTATGGAGGAGCTCCCCATTGTGGTTCCCTACTCGAGACGATATGATGGTTGGTGTCAGTGCCAGAGTCACGAGACCTTTGCCTTCTTCTGCCATTACTTTGATACTGTGGTCGCCACCGAGGTAACTTGAAACTCACAGTCATTTACTGCTCTAATTCACACTTTGGCAACTGATGGCAACTAACAATCTATACAATCTCTGTTTGCAGATCGCGTGACAGTCCTGGGCTATGATGCAAGCCGGGGTGAGAGATTAGTATGCGGGAGCCTGGGACACATCGCGCTTCTGGATTCTGCTAGAGGGCCCAGTCTACTGGGCTTGGTTCTTGAGTGAGAGATTCATTCGCCAAATTGTGGGCTTGCTTGATCCAATCGTGCCGATGCCACCTCCGGAGTCTATGAGGACAGCAGATAGCCTATCTGTTGACGAAGTCATACAGTTCATGGTGGGCTTGGACGCTGACTTCTTCAGAGGAGAGGGTGATTACACGACATTTATCCAGACCCACCTTATGCCTCCTCTGATGGGCGTTCACACAGGTGAGGAGGCAGGGGCTCCTGCGGCAGGTGAGGCGACTCGGGCGACTAGGGCCCATACTAGAGGGGCTCTCCTTGTTGAGTAGACTATCCGTTGGCCAAAGCTTTTGTAGCTCGACTTTTTCGCGCCCCCTTTTCGGAACTCGAAATAAGCCCTACAACTCGAACTCCCGCAGTTCTAAATCTAATCTCATAAGTGCAATGTGAAATTGATAATCACCAAAGAGTCCAAATCCGACAAATCTTTTGAAAATTTGATTTTAAATCAAATTGCCAAAAATGGACTGCTTTGCCAGATATAGAGTTTCCACCCAAATATTTTATTTTGGGAAAAATTAGGAAACCCATGACTCGTGCCAAAGGCCACGTGTCTGTTATCACCAAAATTGTCTCGGCTCGTGAACTTAGGTACAAGAGGGGAAGGTCATGAATTGAGCACCCTTGCTAGCCCGATCAAAGATCGGCCTCTACTAATCATGATATGATTTTTATCAACATTATATGCTCTCGTTCTGGTTTATAGGCTAGCATTACTATGTGATGCACACAAGCAAGTATAGACTAGTTTGCCCAAATTGGAACAATTCAAATTCATGTTTGTTTTTCGAAAAGGGTTTAAATTTGGCACCTCAAGTGGGCTTAAAGTTTGCGAATTTTTCTACTAGACATAGTGGGCTTAAAACGTACATTTATTGAATCATTCCAATTCAAACAACAAGCCTTCATCCACAGGCATTCAAGCAGTTTAACAAGTAAGCATTTAGCCTCATGGCAAGCATGCTAGTCATGGCAATCACTCACACTCATGCAAGTATGCTAAAGCACTAAAAA
The DNA here is from genome assembly GCA_025200525.1 of Camellia lanceoleosa. Classification (NCBI taxonomy): domain Eukaryota; kingdom Viridiplantae; phylum Streptophyta; class Magnoliopsida; order Ericales; family Theaceae; genus Camellia; species Camellia lanceoleosa. The sequence goes on from CM045767.1 coordinate 147,096,494, forward strand.
CTCACCTAGTACTCCAAGCTAAGATAAACAAAAGAGTTAGAAAAAATGCATGATTCCTAACTATGCCAAATGTCTAATGCGACACATGCAATATACAATTAATAGGCTTGACTACTAATATGGCATATGGATTGATTTTGATAACATGTGGTTAAACACGTATTTAACGAAGTAATTGAAACAACAATGCAGTTAGAATGATGAATTGAGCCTCGGTGCAAGCAATATAAGATGAATGGATACAAGCATAAGGTATGCTAATTGAAACATGTCCCTAATCTAACCATAAAAAACAGGTAAATAAAAGGGAGAAAGACATGGGGTTAGAAGATATACACATTATTACAATATACTCTCACGAAGGAAAGTCCAAATAAATAGCTAAGCTAGGTTAATTAAGCTAATTATTACAACACAAATGAATAAATAGCTAAACTAATTAACTAATTATTACAACACTTGAAATAAATAATTAACTAACTATCTAAACTAATTAATTAAGAAAACTAGGCTACGCTAATCAAATATTACAATGCCAACCAATTAGCTACAACTAATTAGGCTAATTAAATATTACAACACAATTTATTCACAACTATGACAATAATACTAATGAAATTGATTGCATTTGATAAGGACATAATGGAAGACGGATGAAGGTTGCATGCACATCGCCTGAAAGCTACTCTGTCTGCCCAGACCATCTCTGTTTCACCTTCAGCCATTGCCTCTGTTTTTGCAAAATTACACTGCTGGCCACACACCAAGGGCCGGCCGTGTATCACTGATAGCCGGCCGGGTCTATAGATGACCAGCCGAACATCCATTTTGTGCAAAGCTCTGTTTTTGTGTTCTGAGGTGAAATCAGTGCAGATAGAGCATTCTCAAGCTCTGTTTGTCCTGCCTTCCTTCTCTATCATGGGAAATCCTCGAGAGTAGGTTGGAATTGATTCCAAAGCCATCAATGAGCAACATGATTGCTTGATGGTCTCGGATGTAATTTTGGACAAAAGTTGATAAAATGCAAAGAATGATACCACCCCTCCCTCTTGTCATAGTATGAACTCAAAGAGAGAAGTTGCAACGCTTCAAGAATTATCAAAATGTCATGAATTAGCATGTGATGACTCTTGACACAAGTGACTTGGCATAATGTCCGGCCAAGTGGAAGCAATTTTAAGCCATTTTCTTTATGTGTGTTGATCCAAGTTTTAAACCAATTTTATTAGGCCTTGCCATTCTTTAGTTCATTTGTCCATGGTGATGTTAAAGTCCTCTAGACAAGAAGTAGGGGTGGGCGCGGGTCGGTTGTGGCCAAAAAACCTCAAATCCGCCATCCGTCCGCCGAATTGGTGGATTGGAGAAAATCAATCCATAACCGTCCGCTCGTCATCACGCATCCGTCCAAAATGCGACGGATCGGATCGGTTCGGTGCGGTCGGTTTTGGCGGATCAATATATCCGCTGCTCACCCCTAACAAGAAGTAATTTCAAACAAGAGGTTCCTCTAAACATGATAGAAAGGCCACACTGTTGGCAATGAATCTTTGAAAAGATTAAGCCATTAAGTGGGTACCTATCTTACATGTTTTGAACAACCTCAATCGGTTGAAATCATTCTTAAGTATGAAAGAGATGAATGATAGGTTAATGGATTGATTATTAAACTTAGACTCCAAACGTGGAAATGAGTAAAGAAAGCATAACAAGCAACAAGTATGCCAACTTATGAGACCAGAAGTGTACTAAACAAGGCATGAACCAATTGAAAAGGCTTAGACGACCTTAAAACAGCCCTTAATACATGGAAAACAAAGGTAGGACATGTATGAAAAGAGCTTGAAAAGCTAGACAATAAAGAAGAGAATTAAGGCTACTAAGCAAGGATAAGGAGGGGTGGCTAACCCCACTATTTTTGAAGCTTCAGAACATGATTTTTAGCCTTTCTAAACCTCTAAAAATGAATGTAAATATCAAAGGAAAATAGTGGAAAATGAAGATTTGAGTTATAAATAAAGGTATAGAAAGAGCAAGCTCTCTCTACCCTTTTGGTAACTCTTCAAACCCAACCCCAAACACTTCAAATAAGAAGTATGAAGTGAAAGAAAAGAAGGCAAGAGAGAAAGAAACAAGCTTATACCTTTCAAAGGGGTAAGCTTGTTGTTGATGATTCAAACTTGGTTTCAACTCACTCTCAAGTTTGAATTATGCTTCTCCAAGATTAACCAAGGCTCTAGGGTAATGATACAAGATTGTATATGGAGTATAGAGATGGCATACACAAGCTAGGTTAGCTCAAAGCTTACTTGCAATGGAAGAAGGAGGAGACAAGAGCTCTCAAGGTGCATATATGGTTTCTAGATTTTTGTACAACTCTTAAAACAATCCCAGAACTTCGTTTTTATAGAATTCGAGCTCAAAAGGTGATAAATGTCTTCAAAAATGGACAACTGGCGGCCTCTCGCCTAGAACAATGTTTATTGCCATCGAGGGTTGGTCGGCCATTCATTGCCACGGCCAGCTATCACTGATGCACGACTAGGCCTTGATGGCCTCCCCTGTTTTTTGGTTCAAACTCAACTCAGGGTGGGAAAAGGTCCAAAAATGAAACTCATGGGTTCAAACAAAGTCTTGCGGGTGGTCAAAAATGGAATGTCTACAGCTTCCCACTACGCTCACATACTGGCAGACTACTGGGACTGCTTACCAGATTCTGATCGAGCTGACAGAGGCAGGGCACGAGTATGTTGGAGTTCGAAGCTCGTTCTAGGTATGAACCACACTTTACAACTTGTACCCCTACATTTCCATTTTAGATATGTTTATTTCAGACATTGATCACCTAAATGCACTTGCAAGCATCTATAGAGTATATGGGGAGCCTCATCGAGCTGGTGGCTTGTCACGACCCAAATCGTCCCTGTAGGTTTAGCGTCGTAACCGGCCAGTAATCTGTGGATTACCAAAGGCCTCTTAACAAATAAGCACATAGTAAGGGGCTGCGGAAGCAATTATACAAAAGAGACTAGCATAAGTACAAAAACAGCCATGTAACTAGACTTCGATCGGAACCTCCTCGGGAGACACAACGGTTGGCTGATAAAAACAGAAAGAAGGTCGTCAACTCTGGCCCTGATCATGCGCCGGCTCACCTACATATATAATATAAACTGTAAGCGAAAGCTCAGTGAATAATAACAGAGTAAAGGGGTTTCAATGAATGAGTCCGCATAGATATAGAAATCATAATTCAGTTTCGTATCAAGTTCATAATTTGTCCAGATCATATACAAAAATCATGAGGTATGCTTAAGTATACGTGATACATCCATTAGCATTAACAGAGCAGATACAGAACAGATGCAGACACGTGAGGGTTACGAATAACCAATTCCATAAAGGAACCTCCGGATCCGGGTAACAAAGAATAAACACGCTGAGCCCCCATGACAGGGCCTTCGGTACGGGTAAAAGAGTGAAGATAGATTAAGTTCCATGATAGAACCTCCGATACTAGGTAACATCCAACATATATCACATGGTGCTAAGGATGTCACGAATACATATTAGAAATTGGACAATCATTCATTGTACAAAACATAACATTTCAGAAAATCGATCTTATTTTATCACATAGAAAATAAATACAGTTGAACATAACTTTACTACGTTATTACTCACAGTTGGCCTTGAGACAGATAGATGGAGCAGATTGGTCAAACGGTACGCGGCACGTGACCTACATAACACATAACAGATACACACCTGAAACACATGTTCTAATTGTACATAACTTACTTCGTTGGCTCTTAGTGTGTTTCTAACCTTTAACACTCATTATGGAATCTTAAACATGGTCTAGGAATGCCTAGGATGGAATGAGGATGCAAGAATGCATTGAAAAACATTTCTTAAAACTGGTTGAAAATAAGGTCCACGCTCGACCGTGGCTTTCCCCGCTCAAGCGGACATGCAGACAATGAAGCTCCGCTCGAGCGTGGACTTCCCCGCTTGAGTGGACTGTAAACCTCGACAAAAGTACTGGATGCATGTTATTCACGCTCGACGGGCACTCGACCTACGCTCGAGCATGAGACTCAGAACCTCGCTTAAGGGTGGATTCCCTCGCTCGAGCGAACTGTAAAACACAAGAACTTCTAGGTATATACATTTCACACTCGAGTGTAAACATCATTGCTCGAGCAGAGTGCATGTACTTAGAGTGCACGCTCGAGCATAAAGTTCCACGCTCGAGCGTGGAGCAAATTTCTGGAATTTCTAGATTTGATCACCAAGCTCAAATTCAACCCCAAATGCAACAAACTCAATTTTTTGGGCCCAAAACTTGAGGAAATACATGAAGACTCATAAAACAACATGTTTTGAAGATCATTTTACAAAATTAAAGTCCAGAGGTATGCCAATTGAGCAACATTCAACTTGAAACTTGAAATTAATTCATGAACATAACATGCATGTACATTTTTGAGCTAAGGCTCTCCAAAACATGATCAAAAGCTATTTAATAACATGAAACTCATTGTTTTCCAAAAATTAGAGTGAACTCAACACATGCATGAAGGAATTCTTGAAAATCAATCTTCAAAATGCTATGAAACATGCATTCATGCATGAATTGATCTACTCCCCTACTCCTTAAGCTTGATTCTCACATCTTACAGCTCAAATTACTTGAATTCATGCATAAATTAGCTTAACTTCAAGGTTAAAGGCTTGGTTTCATACCTTAGATGCTAAATTGGGATTTAGGTGCTAGAATTATGAACTAGATAAACAAATCTTCAAGCTTCCTTCTTTTCGCTTAGCAATTTCCTCCTTGTGAATTTAATTCTTGAACTAGGACCCAACTCCCTCAATTCTCTCTCTCTCTCTCTCTCTCTCTCTCTCTCTCTCTCACGTTTTGCATCAAGTTGAGGAAGAATGAAATGAAAAGATAGACTTAGTGGGGTCAAAATGGCCTTAATTAGGCTTAAACCAAAAGTGTGCTTAATAAGGTTAGTTAGTGGACATTAATTTAATCTAATTTAATCACTCCAAATCGAATTTCAATTAAACCTACCATAAAATTCTATAAATCCTAATTAGCACATAAATCAAGTCAATTTCTGATTCGAACGCCGATAAGGCTTTCAATTCGCAAACCGAAACTAAAACGTGAACAGATCTTTTTATGCCTAACAAATATAAACACCACAATGCAACACATACATGCATTTTAATTTAGAATTTCACCTTAATTACTAATTAGGCATAATTAATCATGGATTAACATTAATCATGGGTCGGGGTTATTACATGGCTTCCTTAATGGGTATGGTGCAGTGGAGGGAGATGCTGTTTGGTCTCCACGGTATCCAGGTAATTTCCTTCAGTTTGGCACGCATTTCTTTACTAACTCTGTTTGCGTTTCATGCAATCATATTTTCACTGATATACTGGCATTTCAACTGTAATTTTTCCAAAACTGCATTGATACACTACATTGGCACACTGGACTCACACACTCTACTTATACTATATCTGATTTCTACATGATACTTACTATGCATACTGTGCCTGTATCTGATACACACACTGCAGCTAATATGTTGACAACTATTTTTTTTTTCAAATTCCATCTGCACTGATGGCACCAGCACCGGCAACACCTCCTCCAGCAGTAGGGAGGAGAGAGAGACAAGCCCCAGTTTGTGGCCGAGATGTGAGCCGCGGCCAAGGCAGAAATAGGGGCACCCGAGGCTAGAGCAGTCCTTTAGAGCCCATTTTGAGCAATGATGATGCTAAGACTAGTGACTCCAAGGAGGTAGTGAGTTGACATTCTGAGTCATCCGAGAGTGAAAACAATGATGCTAACTTGGGATCCGAGAGCGGAGGTGACAATGAGGCGGGCTCTAAGGCAGGGAGCGATGATGATACCGGCTTTGGCTCAGAGTCTGATTCAGTTAGCGGTGCCGATGAAAATAATGCTCTTGAGTCCCCTCCGAAGAAGAAGACGAAGAGGGCCTCTCGAGCCTGAAGCGATTGGCGCTGATTTTTTTGTTCTTTTTTCTTAGTTTCTTTTTTTTGTTTGGTAGCACTAGCACATGTATAGCTTCAGATAGGTTTATTTTGCTTTTGAAACTTGTACTCCTCTTTTGTAAAAACCATGATCGGAATAAAACCTCACAGTTTTTTTGAAAAAAGTTTGTCATTTTTGCATCATGAGCACCATATTTGCATGAAATGGACATGGAATCGGAGTTGCCAAGAGAATGCTTGATTGAAACAATGTTCTTAATCGGGTAATGAGCCGACCAACAACCAAAATACAAAATACAAAATACAACTCGATAAACGAAGTAAAAACAACTCAAATACAAATAAACAAACTTGCTAAAACCAAAAAGACTCAAAACAAGACCTTAAAATGCTCAAAGATCAAGACAAAACACATGCTGCCAACACTGCTCGGCACACAGGTGGATGGTAGACTAGAAAGAGGGATTGCCGGCCAGAGATAGAGATTGCCGGCCAGAGGAGGTGGCCGCCTGCCTGCCACTAGTGTGAGTAACCTCTAGATTGTTGACAATTGGCTTCCACTCATAGCCTTATCTTCTACAAAAGGTTCTACTTCATGATTTTTTCTCCAGAACCTCATTTCAGTTGCAATTTTTTCCACAAATGGAGATATTCCTTCCGAGAAGCTCATGGATTGGATAGCTACTTTAGACGGCACAAAAAAGTTAAATTTCTGGGGTTTCGGCATAAATGCATTTTTTTCGTTGAGCTGTACTCCACTTTGTTTTCCATTCCTCCATGTCACGGCCCGATGTTGGGACTCGATTACACACGTCTTTCGCTTCGAGGGACAAGAAATATGCCCGACAATTGAAGAATTTCAGGCACTAATAGAATCCCAGCGTGATGAGGAAATCATACCTCAACCTGCGTTTTGGCCATGCCCAAGCTTTGGGACGGATGTATGGGCTCACTCTGCATGAGGCTCGACCTTTGGCCCACAACGGAGAGCTAGACATATCTAGCTTGATTCATCGATTCTTCGATATCGGTGAGAGGGGCGACCTTCTCTGGCGAGATTTTTGACAACATACCCTCTGCTTATATATGCTTGCACATTTCCTTCTTGCCCCTAGTGTCGGCAGATCCAGCATTCGGTTGATCGAAGTCGCCCAAGGTCTGAAAGAAGGTAAGAGTTACATGGGTTTGGCGCTGGCCGAGACCTTGATGGGCTTAGATGCCTTTTATCGGTGAGAGACTACCAGATTCGCGAGGAGTTTGCTACTTCTTCAGGTATTATTCCCCACCATTTTCTCATATGTGTTTCTCACATCACTCGGCACTCATGCTTTATTTTTCTCTCAAGGTCCTTTCCTTACTTTTCCTTACTCTTCTCTCAACATATATCTCTTTATTCTTTAATCTCTTTTTTCTTTCATCCCTTCCCAGGTGTGGCTTATAGATAAGCTGAAGGTAGTAGACTCTTGCCCTGAGTACTTAGCTCGAGGCTATTTTTTCCGCGATTGACTAGTGGATTTCCCAAATGAGGGATGGTGGTGCAATTAGATGTGCAGCAGGTCCGCTGTTGCCCCTAGCATAATGTGACTGAGATAAGTTACAGCATGGCTCAGCAGCCTAACATACAGTTGATTGGCCTCACGCATTGTGTATTCTATTTTCTTTTCTGGTTCTGACGCCAATTTGGGCATGATCAGACCCACCCAAAAGAGGGAGTAGAATACTCGGTTTCATTCCCTATTCGTGGTTCACACTTGGCTAGGTACCTCACTGCTTGGAGGACGAGAGCGCTTCTGGCCCTTGCCCCTAGTTTCAATTATGCCCTTTCTGGCGAGTGCTCGGCTCGGCTCGGCTCGGCTCAGCTTGAGAATGAAGCACAAACCAGGCCCACTTTGGCTTCAGAAGCTTCCATAAGCACGAGCAGAGGACGCAGGAGCACCTGAGTCACCTATGCCCCTAGTTTATTGCTTTAACCTTTCTTTTCAAGTTTTTTCGATGTAATAAAAGCAACTTTGATTTGTATCAGAGAGTTGGAGAACTTTATGTTGAAATCATTGAAATTAAGTTGTGAGCACTAAAAAATTCCCTTTTGGTCCAAAAATGGTCTAAATTGTAAAAGGTAAAATTTTGAACAAAATCAACTTTTATTAAAACTTTTCCAAACCATTTTCGAAAAGGATCACCACGTGACATGCACAGAATCAATCCTCAAGATGTACAATCACGAATTAAAAGATTGGAAATGCCTGTGATTCAACACCACTGCTCTGCATTGTAACTAGCTCGTCTTCTCGAAGTAAAGATCACAATCGAATTCTCAGGTAAAGAACAAACAAAGATGACTTGATCAGGCACATGGACAAGACAGTTAAGTTGGAGGTGATGATGGCTGAATTTCAGGATGAAGTTGCCTATGTATCCCAAAGATGGGAATCAGGCCTTACGTAGTTCGATTTAGGTTTCCTTGAGTATTAACTCTCTCCTTTTGTTATTCACCCAAAAAAAAAAAACTCTCTCCTTTTGCGCTCTAACTTTTGCCAAAGTCACCCTTTAGGGTTTTCAACCTTGCGAGCTCAGTTTTTCTTTATTTCTAATTTTCTATGCTCTAACTTTTGCCTGGGTCGATCTTCCGGGTTTTCGGCCTAGCGAGCCTCTCAGGGATAGTATTTCTTCAACTTGTCTATATTGATCGGTTGTGAAAATTCCAGGCCATCTAAGTCCATGAGAATAACAGCCTACCCGACCAGATAGCTTTGATGATGTAAAGGCCAGTCCAATTGGGTCTGAACTTGTCCCTAGGGTCGTGAATGGGAGCTCGGTTGTCTTTTAGTACCATATCTCCCTCCTTGATATTCCGAGACTTAACTTTCTTGTTAAAAGCCCTAGCAATTCTGCACTGGTTAGAGCATAGAAATGCATTTTATCTAGGCCTTCTCTCATCATGATACAATGCTTTCGGCCGAAAGCATTTTATCTAGCCAGTCCCTATAAGTCTTAACCATCTTCTGCAAGATATTCTTGATGTTCTTGTTAGCGGCTTCGACAACTCCATTGGTTTGTGACCTGTATGTAGATGACTTATGAAAAGCCACTTTATATTTCTCCAACAAGTCTATCACCTCTTTCTTGAAGTGGGAGCCATTATCTAATATGATCTCATTTGGGACTCCATATCGGCAAATGATATTGTTTCTGATGAACTTGGCCACATGCGATGCTTTTAACACTGCATATGACTGAGCTTCCACCCACTTTGTAAAGTAATAAATTGCCACCAAGATATATTCATGCCCATTTGATCCTTTTGGAATGACTGCGCTGATGACATCGATTCCCTAGACAAAGAAAAGCCATAGCGAAGTCATGTTGTACAGTTTTGACGGCGGGATATTCATGTGATTGGCACGAATTTGGCATTTGTGGCATCGCCGAACGAAATCAATACAATCCTCCTCCATGGTGGACCAGTAATAACCTTGTCTGAGAATTTTCTAGGCTAGCATCACACCATTTATATGCGCCTCGCACTCTCCTCCATGGATGGCCTCCATCAGGCGCTTTGATTTCTCTTCTTCCACACATAACTTGTGCATACCCAGATGACCTCTTTTATATAGTTTACCTCCGCAGATGATAAATTGGACGGTCATTCGCTGTATTCCTCTTTCGTCCTTGGCATTTGCTCCCGGTGGATAAATCTCCTTTTCCAAGAAGTTCCAAATATCGTAATACCAAGGGTTTTTATCTTGCGCTTCATCTATTGCGGCGATAGTTTCATAAACCGGCGTGTATTTCTGCTAAATGATAATTGGACGCATCCGGACTCCAAGTGGGATATCTACCATAAAAGATAAAGTTGCTAAAGCATCAGCGAACCTGTTGTTCTCTCTCAGTAGATGTGTGAAAAGTCAACTTTTCAAACCTAGGAATCAGAACATCTAAGGTCTGGTGATAAACCTTCATCTTTTCTTTTTTGACTTTCCAGTCTCCATTCGCTTGAGAAACAACTAAGTTCGAGTCCCCAATAACATCCAATCTTATTGCCCCTAGTTCCAGGGCAGCTTCTAAACCAATGATACACGCTTCATATTTTGCTTCATTATTGGACAACTTGAACCGAAGTTTGAAGGCTAAAGGTATATGGGAGTAGTCGGGTGCTATCAACAACACACCTGTCCCATAACCATACTGATTGAACGCTCTATCAAAGTACATCGTCCAAGTTTCCTCTTTAACTTGCAAAATGGCTTTATCTGGAAACAAGTATTCCACCACCTCATCCCCTTCTACTGGGAGATCTGTCAGGAACTCTGCTACAGCTCTTTCCTTGACCGACTTGTGGGTGACATATTTGATATCAAATTCGGAGAGGAGAAGCAACCAATGGGCTAGCCTACCTGTAAGCGCTAGTTTCTCAAAGAGATATTTGATGAGATCTAATCTTGAAACCAGGATTACTGAGTGAGCTAACAAGTAGTGCCTTAACTTCCTGGTGCTCATAATCCAGCATTTTCTTGCTCAAGTAGTAGATGTCTTTCTCCATCCTATCTTCAGATTCCTGAGCAAACATGCATCCCATGGTTGTGTTTGTTACTGACAAGTACAGAATCAAAGGCCTTCCCGGCTCTAGCGGTGACAACACAGGCATATTCTGGCGGTACTGCTTAACCTGCTCAAACGCAAATTGACATCGATCGTCCCATCAAAATTTCTTTCCTTTCTTCAGGAGACCAAATAGTGGTTCACAAGTCAAGGTTAATTTGAAAATAAACCGTCTTATGAATTGCACTTTACCCAGAAAGCCTCGCACCTCGTTTTCAGTCTTTGGTGGTGGCATTTCTAGGATGGTCTTGATTTTGGAAGGATCTATTTCGATGCCCCTCTGTATGATCAAAAAGCCCAGCATTTTCCCTACTATTACGCTGAAGGTGCATTTCTGTAGATTCAATCTCAATCTATATTCTCTAATCCGTTGAAAGAATTTTTCCAAGGTAATGTAGTGGCCCTTTCTTTCTTTGGACTTGACAATCATGTCGTCCACGTACACCTCGACCTCTTTGTGGATCACGTCATGCAGAATGGTGGTCGCAGCCCTCTGATAGATAGCCCTGGCATTCTTCAACCCAAACAACTGGTAGCTGTAGGTACCCCACAACATAGTGAATGCGGTTTTCTCTTTTTCTTCGGGCGCCATCAGAATCTGGTTGTACCCGAAAAACCCATCCATAAAGGATAGCAATGCATAACCCACAGTGAAGTCCACTAACTCATCAATATGCGACAAAGAAAAGTCATCCTTCGGACTGGCTCTGTTCAAGTCCCAGAAGTCCACACACACCCAGATTCTACGATACTTTTTCAGCACTAGGACAATGTTGGCCAACCAAGTCGGGTACTAAGATACTAACAAGAAACCTGCTTTGATCTGCTTGGTGACCTCTTCCTTGATTTTCAGCACCTAATCCGAACAGATTCTACACAACTTCTGCTTGACGGGTCGAGCCTCAGGGTTAAGAGGGATCCGATGCTGTACAATCTCAGGATCGATTCCAGGCATGTCTTCGTAGGACCACGTGAAAACATCTTTGAAATCTTTTAATAAAGCGACCAAGTGCTTATGCTCCTCCGAAGACAATGTGGACCCGATTTGGACCAAATGTGGATCCTTTTCAATATCCACATTAATAGCAATGATTTCATCAGCACAGGGCTTAGCAAACATCTCATCCTCTCGAGTAATCAAGTTTTTCAAAACTAGAAGAATTCCTTCTCTTCGTTTTCAGTAAAATTCTAAAAATCTGGGTCAATACAATAAATAAGCGACACAAAGAAATACTCAGAATTGGCAGCGTTCTCATTCATAAGTTTCGGCTCCTTGGTTACAACCGACTAAAAAGCAAAAGAAAAAGAGGACCTGGACAAGACCTTGGCATCCGGGTTACTACCCCTGGGAATACCAGACTCAGACTTAGAAGAATTGAAATCTGATTCCGACTCCACAAACTCAATGGAATCAGATTCTAGCTCATCACCCAACTTAGAACTAGACATATAGCCCTTCTCTAGCTGCCTGATAAGAGACGGTGCCTCTGATGCATCCAAAATGCTGCGGGATGGGTTCACACCCGATTCTTTCCCAATTATGGAGATGGTAAGGTTATCTCCCAAGTTTTTTGAGTCAGCCGTAGGATCTGCAAGGAGACAAGCCAGCGCTGCCCCTACTATAAGTTCGTTGTTGTCTAAGTCACTTTCCATGCTCTGTTCAGCTTCAATTCTTGGTTTGGCCTTTTCCTCGGCATCACTATCTTGCAGTTGCAGGTCAAAGAAGATTTCGAACCCGGGGACATGCTGCTTTATGGAATTCATCCAGGGCTGGAGAAACCCACAAAAGGGAAAATCTTCTCCCTCTCGAACAAAGTGGCCATTCAGAGTTCTCTGGATTGGCCTATGGATAAGCTCATAGTGTTTCTCAGCTTGTTTGGCGCTGGCTCTACCTCTGATTTCTTCTATTTTCCTGATCCAGTCCTCTTTGGTAGGTACATAGCCCAGACCAAAGGCATGAGGGTTGTATGGCACATCTGTTAGTGCAGCGATGCCTTTCTGGCCGTTTCTTCCGAGTCCCATTCCTGGCACTTTCTGGTCGTTTCTTCTGAGTCCCATTCTTGGCACATACTGCAGTTTGTTCATGAAATAAATGGGCTGGATGCTAACATACATGCCCTCATCAGCAGCTAGAATGGTCTGTACTACCCAGGCTTCAGCCAGAGTGAACCCTGAGAGGAATATATCCTCCTTGCCAAGAATGATCTCCAACACTGGTGTAGTTACCTCTGGCGGGGAATAGATAGATGAATTCTTGAAAACAATCGCCACTCCTTTCCCGTGATGGTATTTCAAAATTTGGTGGAGCGTAGAGGAGACAGCTTTCACACGATATAACAAGGGCCGCCCTAACAGTAAATTGAAGGTAGCCGGCACATCCAGGACATAGAACTCGACATCTTGTTGAGCAGGGCCCGCCTGGACTCTAATTTGCACTGTGTCCATGACTTCCTTGCTCGTATTATCATATGCCCGAATTACTTGGGCTGTGGGCACAAAGTCTGCTAGTCTAAGGCAGATTGCATAAGCTGTGCGGAAAAGACAGACATTGATAGCCGAACCGGTGTCTATCAACACCACTAGCACCCATTTCTTCCTACACTCAACAGATATATACAAGGGTTTGTTGTGATCTGAGCCTTCCAATATCAGTTCTTTGTCAGAAAAGGTTAGGGTTGGCCTGGTACCACCTAGGAAGACCAATCCCACAAGCTGTTCAAGAGTAATGTCAATGGACAATTTAGCTTTGTCCATTGTTGACAGTACTGTCTGTCGATGTACCCAAGAGGCCATGAGAAGACCCCAAATTAAGATGTCAGCTTGGATTTTCTTAAGCTGTTTCAACACTACCTCTTCTTCCAATTGCTTCTCTTTCTGTCTCTTAACCTCTCTGTCTTTCCCAGATGTCTCAGCTTGATCTAAGTGTGGTGGCTTAAAATACGGCCCATTTCTTGTCATGTGATCTATTTTTTCTGCGTACCACGTGTTGTCTGGAAGGCACTCACCCCAGTCTTTGTCAGTGTGAGCCAGATGCAAATCGTTATCGTCCCATCATACACTTTCAGCAGCCGACAAATAGTTGTCTAGCTCTGTTCAGATCACTTTCACATCACAGGTATCCTCCATAGGGTGTTGGGCCAATACTGATTTCTGGTTGTCTTCAACCCTTTCTCGTTCAAACTGCTTTAATGCAGCTTCCTGTTTTGGGTCCACAGTGCTCACAGCGCCTAGTTTCTGAACTGTATTTTCCACGCCGGCGTTCTCTGGTAGTTTTCCCTTTTCATCGGCCCTTCCGACCACTACAACAATTCCTGCTTCTTTTTCCTCCAGTTTTGTTTCAGTTCCTTCCTCCTTATCCAGCTCATTACTCAGCCACCTAGAGTTTTCGGTTGATGCGTTCAAATCGAACCAGCCAATCTGCATATTCTCTTGATCCTATTTGTCAAAGAAATGTAGGTTGTCTAAATCCTCCTCTAGTTCCGCCAAATCATCCAACCCTTGGCTCGAGGCATCCTCCCTAACCACATTAACCTCTACCAAAGTTGGCAACACTAATTCAAGCTTAATTTGACCAATCGGCACAATGTAGCGGCTTAGATCGTACACCCCATTACGTAAGTCCTTAGAGCTCCCCGACAATGGACTTGTCCTTTCCTCTAAGGCCAGCCTCCCTTCTACTGCAATTGTCACCATCACAAGCTTAGGTTGAAGTGTGAACGTGTCCATCATGCACAAATCTGTGCTTTTAGGAATGAACACCATCGGTCTTAGTAGGTGGGAAGGGGTAATATATACGCTGGGGTCGTAGGGGATGGCCCGTATATGGATTAGGTTTAGATTTTGAGGTGGAGGAACTTGATTGTGTGCTCGGAGTGGGTTTGTAGTTACATTTGGTTTCTGGGGTGGTGTGATCACCTTGTTGTCAATGAGGTCTTGAATTTTATGATGCAGTTGGAAGCATTAATCGGTATCGTGACCATGCTGTTGGTGTAACGCACAGTAGGTGGAAGAGGATTAGGTAACGGGTAGGGCTCTAATGGTTTGAGGTGCCTTTTTTTGACCAACATCTTCATGGCCTGAGATAGGGTCATGTAGAGGTGGGTGAAGGTCCTCTGGGATCGAGCAGGGTTAGCTAAAGTTCGTGGAGCTGTGTTGGCAAATGGATTGGCAGTCTTGGTTATGGCGGTGACAATGCTTACATCTGATGACCTCGCAGCTGTGCTACCATTGGTGGTAGCATTGGAACTATGCACAAAAGGCCTTTTTGCCTACTCTTTCTCATCTATAATCAACCCTTGTTTCATGGCGTCTTCAATCTAAACCTCCATCTCATGGAGCTCGGTGAATGTGAATAGAGGTAGGACGATCATTTTCTGCAATAATTTTCCGTGCAGATTGCAGACTACCATCCTTATCTGATCTTTCTTAGAAGGCCTGTGGTTATCATTGAAACTTTATCCCTCTACCTCATCACAAATTTTGAGAAGCCCTTATTTGGCTCTTAGCGCGTCGCCTCAAGATCACAAGTTGTGACCTCGATCTGCATGTTATACGAGTATTGAGCAATAAAGGCCTCAGCTATTTCCTCCAAATTCTGCTTAACAGAATCCTCCAACTTCGCATACCATATGGCTGCTATTCCCGACATGGTTCGGCCAAAGGGAGACAACTTCTGTAATCTGATGAGGCCCATTAGCCGTAGAATGTCTGAAAACAGCCGTAGATGAACCGTGGGATCTCCAGAGCCATCGAATCGATTAATGTGTAGCATTTTGAACCAATCTGGTAATGTCACTGCAGAGTCGATATACCCGTCCTATATGTTGGGGATGGACTTTACACGTTGTGCTCTTTTGAATAGCTTCTCCAGCTTGTTGACCTTAAGTACAGTTAGGTTAACCTCAAACTCAAATGGAGCCTCACCTTGATACACAAGTGTTTTGGAGGCTTGTGCTGGGATTGACTTCGCCGGATTACCTTGATTTTCTTAGACATTAGCAATATGGGCAGTGGCTCCGGGTGTTGGGATACCCGTAGGAGGTGCATAGGGGTGTAGAGGCTGCTGCCAACTATGGTTGTTGTTGTTGTTGTAGCCTGTTTATTACCTCAGCTTGACGAGATGTGACCTCGGCCTGACGGATAGTATCCTGTTGTAGAGTTTCAACTGTTTATTGAAGATGATAGATCAATTCCTCCATATTAACTGGGGGATACTATGTCATCAGGATAGGCGAGTGATCTTGTGTTGAAGATTGTCCCTGAGCCTGACTGGAAGCAGGTGAATTGAGGGGTAACTGTTGTAAAAACTGGACCTGTGAACTCTACCTGACTAGCCTCCATCTTATAACAGGGGGAGTGAAGTAAACACGGGTTGTCCCCTAACAAGATCTCTGATTTTTCAAAGCCTTCTGACTCGGATCTAGAGTACTTGGGGGATATCCGAACTTTCTGAAGCTATGGTGTTAAACTACCTAGCAAAAAGAAATAAAGCAAAAAGAAAGTAGTAATCACAAACTGCACAGCACCTCAGCTAAGATGTTACCAACACAGATGTAATCAAAGTTGTAGGACTACACTCAACACTGAATTCTGTCCCCAAAACAGATACCAAACTTGCAACTGATACGCACATTCTTGTACAATTTCACTGTAAAGCACATACCAGTTAAGTGAAAACCAAAACACCCCTATGAGGGGGTAAGGTTACCATGTCCTAGAGTTTCATCGGGAACTAGGGTTCACTATTCAAACAAAGCAGTTTCATGCAATCCTGTATTCGGGTAAGTATCCTGTCCTAGTTTGGAATAGTCTCTATGGCTTTTCAATATGCAACTAGGCCGAATGGTTAGAAGGGTACCTCAGTAAGATTACCTAATATAACTCTCACAACTAAAATCGAGAAGTGAAAGGACGATCAAACGGTACAACAGTAGTCTAGATCCAAGGGTTGGGTTCCCATCATGGCAGAGCCCGTGATCGGTCAGCCTTTTGGAGAGCTTTTAAGCAAGCCTCCGAGAAACTATCCAGGAATAGAAAATGGCAAACACAGTGACTTAGGCGTACCAATGCAAATGTAATGTAAATAAACATATAAGTGTAGATAAAATTTCTTATCATAAAGTTTGAGTCAAGTTCTCTAAAGTCTCCATTAGAGTCGCCAGAAACTGTAGCTCGACTTCTCGTGCCCCACTTTCGGAAGACGAATAAACCCTATAGTATCGGACTCCCGCGGTTCTGAATCTAATCTCACAAGTGCAATGTGAAATAAATAAACACCAAAGAGTCCAAATCTGGCAAATCTTTTAGAAAATCAATTTTGAATCAAAAATGCCAAAAATGGACTGCTTTGCCAGATACAAAGTCACCACCTAAATATTTTTTGAAAAATTTAGGAAACCCATGACTCGTGCCAAAGGCCACATGTCCGTCATCACCAAGATTGTCTCGGCTCGGGAACTTAGGTACGAGAGGGGAAGGTCATGAATTGAGCACCCTTGCTGGCCCGATCAAAGATCGGCCTCTACTAATCATGATATGAATTTTATGTACATTATATGCTTTTGTTCCGATTATTAGCTAACTTACTATGTGATGCGCAAACACATAAGTATAGACTAATTTTGCAAGAATTAGAACACTTGATTCATGTTTGTTTTTTGAAAATTGTTTCAAATATGTACCACTTGAAAAAGTGATCGCATATGTACATTACTCAAATTATTCCAATTCAAGCAATTAGCCTTCATCCACAAGCATTCAAGCAATTTATCACTTAAACAATTAGCCTCATGGAAAGCATGCTAGACATGGCAATAATCACACTCATGCAATATGCTAAAGCGAGTAAAGGCTTACCTAGTACTCTAAGCCAAAAAAGAGATGAAAGAGTTAGAACAATGCATGATACCTAACTATGCAGTATGACTAATGCAATACATGCGATATGCAATTACTAGGCTCGGCTACTAACATGGCATAGGAATCAATTTGATAGCATGCAGTCTAAGCATGTGTTCAAAAAAGTATTTAAACTAACAATGTGAGTTAGAATGATGAACCGAGCATCAATGCATGCAAGACAAGTGGATGTAAATCATAAAATATGCTAAACAAAACATGATGTCCTAAACTAACCATCATAAGTTAGTAAATAAAAGGAAGAAATACGTGGGGTTGGAAGACATACATATTATTACAACATTGCGCCCTCACGTAGGGGGGTCTGAATGAATAAACTAGCTAACTAATTAAAGCTAATTAATTAACTATTACAAACACAAATGAAGCTAACTATTCTAGCTAGCTATTACAACAACAAATGAATAATTTAGCTCAACTACTTAACTAATTATTACAAATCGAATGAACTAATTAATTAACTAATCTAGCTAATTAAAATAATTACAACACGAGACGAATTAGCTATTCTAACTAATTAATTACAAAGCCACTATTTTAAGCACAACACTAATATATTTACAACACGGATCCCGAGGATCGATGGAGGGCTCATGCATGAATGCGATTTCTACCCGAAAAAGGCCACTGTTTCTACTACTGAATGCCTCTGTTGCACAACAGAACACTTGCACTGATTTCCATCTCCAGACCAACTCTGTTTTGCTTCAAAAGTACACTGCTGGATTTTGCACTGATGGTCGGCAGTGGGCCTATCGTCCACAGAATGTGGCATGCTGGCCACAAAAGGTAGCCTGCCAGCCGCTGATGACTGGACTTCCTATTGCAACAGAGAGCAAACAAAGCAGAGGCAGTGTATTCTCAAGGGTTTGTTTGCACAATTTACCTATCTTTATCATTTGAATAACTCAAAGGAGTAGCAAGTTTGATTCACAAACCACCAACGGATGCAATTTCATTGCATGATGGCTTATGAACCAAGTGTGAAAGTTCAATGAATGCAACAAAATAAGTCTCTAAAAAAAGACCACCTCCCTATCATGAAAGATCAAGGGAAGTAGTTGACAATGAATCATGAACCGTTTTCATCACTAATGAGTATGAAACGACTTAAGACTCAAGGGTTCAATTAACGTCCGATTGAATCCAAACCAAATTATTATCTTGCTCCTTTTTATTCACCAATTTTATTAACCCATTTTAGTTACCTCTCAATTCTTTAATCAATTAAGTCCACAAGTGAATTTAAGTCCTCTAATGGAAAGAGGGCTCAAACCAAGTGTCGCTTTGGGCATGAAAGAGACATCATACCGTTGGTAATGAACCCCCAAAGGAATTAAACCATTAAGCATGACACCCCAATCTCATGCTTAAACAAACAAATAATTTGAAACCGCTTTCAAAGCAAAGAAAAAAAAGCCAAGAAAGGAGGGATGTTGCAGAGGTGATTAAAGGTGAGAACAAGTAAGAAAAGCACTAAATAAATGCAATCAACTCAAACAAGGTGGTGTCTAAGCCCTAAAACACCAAACTCACAAGGACAATTACACTATAAGTATGCAATATAAGGCTCAAATGCAATGAACACTTAAAAAAAAAGTCCTAAAATAGTACTAAATAAGTCCTAAAACATGTTGAAATTAAGACAAAAATAGCTAGAACAATAAGCTAAAACATGGATCATGCTAGGCTAGTAAGTAAGACACAAGGAGGGGAGGCTAACCCCTCCAATTTTGGACTTCAAAATATGATTTTTGCCATTGAAATAACTCTGAAAATCAGTGTTTAAAAGCTCAAAAAAAGATAGTAGAAAGGTGGGAAACACAAAGGTAAAGGCATTGAAAGTAAGGTGTAAAGAAGGATGAATCACCTCTAAACTTTTATTGACCTTAAAACCCAAGTTTCAGCCCAAAAAAAGAGTTTTTACAATCCAAAAACAGTTGGAAAATAGTAAGAAAAAGGGTAATTAAAACAAGTAAAGAGGCAAAGCTTTATACCTCTTGAAGAGGAGATCACTTTCAAGCAATAAAACAAGGCAAACACACCCTCAAGAGCTCAAAGAAGGCTCAAAGATACCTCAGCTCAAACATGGAGAGGTTTGGTTAAGAGTGTATAGGCAAAGGTGAACAAATTTTCAACAGAGAGAGAGATAATTGTAAAGAGAGAAAATTTTGCTCCAAAATTTTTCTAACCTCAAAGCAAGAGAGGAGGTCCTCTATATATAGAGAAACATGAACCTCCCTCAGAAACATCTAGCTATACATGTGGGAGCAGATGCAAGCATCTGTGCAAACAACTGGCACAGTTGTCACAAAATATGTGCAAAACACATTGGTGGACGGCAGGCTACATCAGTGGCCAGCAACCAGGAGTAATGGCCAACGGCATATAGCAATGGCTGGTAGGCCACCAGAGGTTACAGGCTTGAAAATCCAAGGTTTTGGTCAAAAAACAAGGCAACATGGGTGTAAGGTTTTGGAGGGCTCAAAGTTGTGGCATTCCACTGAGGACTTCGAGCACTTGACAAGCATATACATTTATCATTGGGCATGCAAGCGATGACGTCTAAGTCGTAAGGGCCGTCAAAAATGGGGTGTCTACACATGGCTGATAATGATGATGCATTATAATACAGGAAATGCCACAAACTAATGGTGCTATCTTGTAAAGTTCTTGATGCCTGAATTTTTATTTTTATTTTTTTGCTTGCTTATATAGTTATTTATGGTAAAGAATGTTTTGTGCGAAGTAGAATGTGTGCTTGTGAACTTTTGTTTGAGAGAGAACTAATGTCACTTGTGGAGATCAACTCGAATGGTAAGATGTTCAGGTTCGATTAAGAAAGGCTTAGGTTTGAGTCTTAATATCCTAATTTGCTCGATATGTGAAACTAGTGGATGGTCACACTATTATAAAAAAAAAATTAAAAATGGAAGGGGGGAGGGGGGGATCAATATTTACTGCTAAAGTGCTTTAAAAAGTTGTACCTAAAAAACAAAAAATAGTGCTTCAAAAAGTTGATACTTATTTATGAGAAAATTATTAGGTGCTCTTGGAGTAATGGTTTACTTTATTCATTTATTGACACTTTCATATTGAATCAAAATCCTCAACTATGATTTTCTCTTTGATGATCTTATTATGATAATATGATAATTCGACAAGATTTAAAGTCGAAGAAAAATGACAATAATTTTGGAGTGTTTAATTTAGAAAAAAAAAAAAAATTCTCATTTTGCTTTAGTCTTTAACTTGGGTAATTGTATGACAAGAAAATAATGATAGATGACCAAGAAAAAGTTCATTATAGACCACAAAAAAGAAAAAAAGGTCAAATTAAAATTTTTTTTTATAATTATCTTTGATGATTTTATTCATTTTTTATTTTTTATTTTACTTTTTAAATCCATCTAATCCTATAAAATCTAAAAATGAAAATTTCAATAAAAATGAAAAAAAAAAGTAAAAAAAGCCAACATAAAAATTCTCAAAGATACTTTACCATGCTCATTGTATTGGCAAAGAGGAGGAAAAGGAGAAAAAGAGAAAAAGAAAATGAGAAAAATATGTCCACATTGCAATAGTGACAACCAAATCAATCACTAAAGCTATCGAGATCAATTTTTGCACAATTTCATCCATTAAGCATTTTTTATCTGTTATCAAATTGTTTAGAGAAAATTAGTCTAAGGTCCCTCTCCCATTTTTAGTAATGTAAGAGATCCATAATATTATTTTATGATGTCTAATGTCCTTCAACCCCACACCCATATATCATAGAGAAATTCGACTCTCTCAACCATGACACTCAATCTCCGACAAAGAGAGAGAGAGAGAATCGAAATAGTACTAATTGACATACACACACACACACACAAAGCGCAACCTGCCAAGAACAGTAGAGAGGGTGCAGATGTGGGAGGGTTCGGGGTTCTGACCATGATCATGGAGGGGCTTCTCGGTGTAGAAGATGTAAACAGAAGTCTCTGATGATGGTTGCGGTTGTGGATTAGAAGTGTCTGCCATAGTTGCTGTGATCGAAGAACAAGACTAGATTAAGAGCAACAATGATGAAACCAACAAGGCGCTTCTTCTTATCTGTATTCGGGTCTTTGCCTATATGTAGGTATATATGTGTGTGTGTTTGTGTGTATAAGATACAGAAGAGAACCTGAATGGATAAATGAGGGTTTGCCAAAAGTGAGTTTGATTTGGTAATGGATTTTGAAACAACAATAAGACTGCGTTTGGAGGGAGTCAAATGCTATTTATCAGCTATTTCACCATTTTTAAGACAAAATATTGTAGAGCTTCCACAATTTTATCAATTTTTTCTAGTTTGTTGTTATCTTACAGTCCAGAGAAAATTGTTCAAAATAAAAATGGTAGTTGTTTAATTTTCTCTGATTTGTTATTGTCTAAATGTCCAGAGAAAATTGGTCAAAATGAAAATGGTGGTTGTTCAATTTTCTCTGGTTTATTGTTGTCTAAATGTCTTACAGTCCAAAGAAAATTGGTCAGAATGAAAATGGTGGTTGTTCAATTTTCTCTGGATAAAGCCACACAAAGCCACACAAATTTTCTCTGCACAATTTTCTTTGGATAAAGCCACACAAATTTTCTCTACACAATTTTCTCTGGATAAAGCCACACAAAGCCACGCAAATTTTCTCTAACACAATTTTCTCTACACAATTTTTTTTTTTGGATAAAGCCACACAAAGCAACACAAATTTTCTCTACACAATTTTCTTTGGATAGAGCCACACAAATTTTATCTACACAATTTTCTCTAGATAGAGCCATACACAGCCACACAAATTCTAATGGTATGTGAGTTTGGAAAGAATTTCTCTTCCATTCTCTCTGTATTATCTTCTAATTTAATTTTGAAAATTTAAGCTTTTCTTCAATGTAGCTATCTATGGAGTCCCTTTTCTGCATTTTAATCTCTTGAAATGTAGACTGAATTGTAGACATTAACAATTTCTCTAATTCAAACTAGAGAAAATTTAAATTTTTTTGAATTCAAACCAAAAAAAAATTCAACAACAAAGAAAATTACCCAAAGAAATTTTAATTTCTCTAAGTTCAAACCAGAGAAATTCAGAGAAAACTGAATGCTTTAAATTTTCTCTGGTTTGAATTCAAAGAATTTCTAGACTTCCCAAAGAATTCAAGATTTTTGGATTTTATGAGGGTTTCAAGCTTTTTAAAGTAACATTTACGATATGATCATCATTAAGAAGCAAGCCATGAACTTCATACCATCGTTGGTGAAATTTATTAGTCTGGTTAAGTGCTGTGTTGTGATATCTGTTGCTTTTGGTGTTTTGAATGTCTTACAGTCCCGAGACAATTGGTCAAAATGAAAATGATGTTTATTCAATTTTCTTTGGGTTGTTGTTGTCTGAATGTCTTACAATTTAGAGAAAATTGATCAAAATGAAAATGATAGTTGTTCAATTTTCTCTGGTTTGATAAAAAAAACACAGAGAAAATTATGAGCAAACCAAAGAAATTTGGTCAAAAACACAAATAAATTCTTTGGAAAGTTTAGAGAAATTCTCTGAGAAGTGCAAAGAAATAGAATTTTTCTGGGAAGTCCAGAAAAATTTTCTGGATCGAATTTTCTCTGAATCGATGTTGAGGGATCTTAGACATTATGAAAATATTAGGTGTCATTTATGCTATAAAATCTTAATACCATGGACTTTTAAAAAAAATCCCCAATTTTTTTTTATCAAATTTAAATTTGATATTAAAAAAATCCAATCATTTTATCAAATTTGTATTAAATAAAATTTTCACAAACTATTTCATCAAATTAGATATGAATCAAATCTTTTATCAAATTTTAACAATTTTTCTTTCTCTTAAATTTGATGAAATTTTTATATGATGAAGGATTGAAAATAATTTTTTCTTTTTTTATCAGTTAAAAGATATTTTTAAAATAAATTAAGTATTTTAAAGAGATTAGATGAAAATTTTAATTATCATTATTAAAGTCAAATCAAGTTTTGGTCTTTAATTTTTGAATAAATTTAATGAAAAATAAGGGAGAAATTACAAAGACAATTGAGGGTGGAATATAATTTTTGTCGTAATTTTTTTGCATAGAAAAAAATTAATACCTCATATAATTATTTTTAATTTTTTTATAGTGATTTGTAATTTCTCAGAAGAAAAAGAAAAAGGTGAAACGTTACATACGCTCATTATGTATACGTTTGTAAAGGAAAAGAAAATTTTTTAAAAAACAACAGTGATTTAGACTCCTCAAACTTCAACTCTTACTACTCTACACACGTAACGGGTGGTGATTGAAGAAGAAAAAAAAAGAGAAAAAGTAATCAATCAAAAAAAAAGGAGGTCAAAAGAGTAGAGAAAAGGGGGTCCAATCTTTATTTTTTAAAAAAACAAAATGATGGAAACAGAAGCAAATGAAATACTGTCCCAACATAATGGTTCCTCCAATCAACACCGTGTGGAGCCCAACTTGGAAAAAATGAAAAACCCCATAATAACCAAATGTAATTGGTTAGTGCCAAAGTGCTTCAAAAAGAAAAAAAGGAAAAAAAGAAAAAGAGAAGACCTTCAATAATGGAAGTCTCTAGAGGTCTAATAGGATTTTTCTCAGGATGGAGTAACATTGTGAGTGTAACATGGGTGTGTACATTTTTACATTTTTATCATGGAGAATGATATATTGAAAATAATTGTGTGTATTTGTATGTAGAATCAATAAAATTTTTTAATATATGAATTGATAGAAATATACTTTGAGAGTAAATGTTATGTGAAATGTAGAATCAATAAAATTTTTTAATATATGAATTGATAGAAATATACTTTGAGAGTAAATGTTATGTGAAATTAGAAAATTTTTTGTAAACCCAAATCCCATGACATTGTTAATGTTAATTAGAGAGGATAATAAATAGAATTTATGTAGAATTCACCAAATTGTTAGTCTAATTCCATTGCTTTTGGACTAAGACAAACCAGCATTAGTCTAGAGATGCACATTATGGTTTGTTTTGGGAACATTAGTTTTTGGCTTCTTTTTAGTTTTTTAACTTTTTTAGATTATATCATCTCTCTATTTTTTTATATAAAAAAGTCAAAAAAAATTTAAAAAAATCAAAAAATCAACTTTTTACCATATTCCTAAAACACAACTATGTTATGTTCAATAAGAAAGAAAAAGAGAAGGAAAATGATGGGAAAGACATATAAATGGAATCTTTATACTTTACCAATACCATGTGGAACCCGGAATGAAAAAAAAAAAAATGAAATACTTTTTCCATTTAATTTCTTTGAAACGTTTTTTAGGAGTGGATTTCATTTGGATTTGTTTGGGAGTTGGTTATTTGTAGAGAAATTTTATATTTTTCAATTTTTTTAATTATTTTATTTAAAATTTTAATGAAAAAATAAAATCCAATAAAAATTACTCCAATGCAATTACCAAACTCACCTCACATTTGCTCATGACAAAGGAAAGGAGAAGGAGAAAGGGAGAGAAGATGAGAAAAAATTGATGTTAATCGTGCAATCACCAAACCAATCGCTAAGGTAAGCTAATAGAGAAATTTTTTCTCACAATTATATTCATTAAGGATCTATTTGGTAACGTTTACATTTTCAGTTTATATTTATAAAATTTTTATAAACTGCTTTTTGTTTATTTTTAGAAAAACATAAACTACAAACGTGTTTGGTAATTGACAAAATGTTTAAAATTTTTTAAAAATATAAAAAAGAGTGAGAAATGATAAGTGGTGGCAAGTGGCGGCAGAAGACGGTGGTGTAGAGTGGTGATGGTGGGTGGTGGGTAGCGCGTGGTGGCGGGTGGGTGGGTGACGGTGGGTGACGGTGGCGGGTGGTGGATGGTAGCGAGTGGGTGGTGGTGGTGACAGGTGGGTGGCAAATGGCGGGTGGTGGTGGGTGGTGGCAGGTGGGTGGTCGTGGTGGGTGAGTAGGTGGTGGTGGCGGTGGTAGTGGGTGGTGGTGTTGGTGGCGAGTGGTGGTGGCAGGTGCGTGATGGATGGCGGGTGGTGGCGGATGGGTGGTAGTGGCGGGTGGTGGTAGTGATGGGTGGGTGGATGGTAGCGAGTGGGTGGTGGTGGTGGTGGCGATGGCGGGTGGTGGCAAGTGAGTGGCGGATGGCGAGTGGTAGTGCACCCGGTGGCGGGTGGTAACGAGTGGGTGGTGGTGGCAGGTGGGTGGCGGGTGGGTGGGGGGTGTTGGTGGTGGTGGTGGTGGTGGTGGGGGGTGGTAGTGGCGGATGGGTGACAGGTGGCTGGTCGTGGGTGGTGAGTGGTAGTGGTGGATGAGTGACAGATGGCTGGTGGTGGCGGATGGTAGATGGTGGTGGCAGGTGGGTGGTGAGTGGTGGTGGCGGGTAGGTGGCGGGCGATGGATAGTAGTGACGGGTGGCAGGTGGTGGGTGGTGGCAGGTGGATGGCAGGTGGGTGGTGGTGGTGGTGGTGGTGGTGGCGAGGGGTAGGTGGTGGTGGCGAGTGGGTGGGAGGTGGGTGGTGGTGGCGGGTAGCGGGTGGTGAGTGGTGGTGGCAGGTGGGTGGTGAGTAGTGGTGGGGGGGCGGGTGGTGGGTGATGGTGGTGGAAGATGGTGGTGGAAAATGGTGGTGGGTGGCGGGTGGTGGCTAGTGTTGGGTGGTAAAAAAAGAAAAACCTCAAAACTCAAAACGGAAACGTATTTTTTGAATTTACATTTTTTGGCCAAATTTATAAACTGAGACCACTGATTTATAAATCAAAAATTTACCAAACAAATTTTTATTTGAGTTTTTTAAATTTTTGTAAATATAAACAGAAAACTGAAAACGTAAGTGTTACCAAACGGCACCTAAGTATTTCTACTAATCCTTTATTTAATTTTTTTATAAAATTTAAATTTGATAAAATTTGGTAAAATAAGATCAAGTTCTTTTATCAAATTTGTATGAATTAAGTTTTTTCACTAAATATCTTATCAAAGTAGTTATGAACTACATATTTTACCAAATTTCAACTACCCTTCTTCCTAAATGTGACGAAATTGTTAAGCATGAAAGATTGAAAAATAGATTTTATTTTTTATTTTTTATTTTAGTTAAAGGAAGTTTTGAAATAAATTAAGTCGTTTTAAAAAGATTTGATAAAAACTAATTTTAACTATTGAAGTCAAATCAAGTTTTTAGGTCTAAATTTTTGAACAAATTTAATTAAAAGAAAAATAAAAATATTTGAAAATCCTAAAAAGTTTTATTTAATTTTTTTTCAATTTGACTCGCAATGTTGTGATATGATAGATGTTAAATTTTAATTTGTCATAATTCAAAAAAAAAAAAATTTAAAACTATGTAGGCTTAACTTTTTTTTATCACATTGTTATTGGTGAATTTGTGAATATAAATTTATGAATATGTAATATTTTTCATTATATCATATCTTATTATAAGTTTCGTTTGAGAAGTTGGTTTTTTAAATTTTTGATTTTTTTAATCTTGGGCTAAAAAATTTGTTAGATTTTTTGGATTTTTTTATTTTTATAAAAGAAAAAAATGAAATAATTATGATTTAGGGGAATTTGAAACAATTTGTTATAAAACTGTAATGTCGATGGTGAAAATGATATTGAAAGAAGATAATGAAAAAATGAAATAATTTGTTATATACCCTTCACAAATCCTTCCCATTCCTTCCTCACAAATTTCTCTGACCCCGTTTTCACTGCTCATCGTCATCTCAGTTCATCTTCGTCACATTGCATCTTCATCTCAAGGCATATCAGTTCATAATAGGGATACAAACGAGCCGAGCCGAGCCGAGCCTTGCTGGGCTCGAGCTCTGCTCGTTAAGCTATCGAGCTCGTTTATTGAGCTCGAGCTCGGCTCGATAAGGGACTGGGCTCGAGCTCGGCTCGGCTCGTTAATTTTTGTCGAACTCGAGCTCGGCTCGGCTCGGCTCGATAAATTTTTTTTAATATTATTTATATTATTTAAATATAAATTTTTAAATAAAAAATATTATTTAATATATAAAAAATGCATTTATATTATTATTTATATATATTTATATATTTTTAATATATAAATAATGTATTTATATATTATTTAATATATAAATAATATATTTATTATATAATTTAATTATAGATAAACGAGCCGAGCCTATCGAGCCGAACACAGGCGAGCTCGAGCTCGGCTCGTTAACGAAACGAGCCCAATAATCGAGCTCGAGCTCGGCTCGTTTACTAAACGAGCCGAGCCGAGCCGAGCCCTTACCGAGCCGAGCCTGTTCACGAACAGCTCGGTTCATTTGCAGCCCTAGTTCATAATTAGCATTTCATCCTAACTCTAGTAAGTTTTTCTACAATCTAACGAGTTTTTTCTCTGGAAACACAGTTAATTGCATTTTATATTAACCTCATTAATTAGGGTTTCAATTTCATAATAAAAAACTACATTAATTTGAAAAAAGTTATTTCTCTATATTTTGAACTTATTCTTGAACATGTTTATGTGATTTTATCTGTAAATTTCTCTGGCATTTGAATTTCTCTAGTATTTGCTTGATGTATGTTTCTTCTTTGAATTTTCTCTGGCATATTTATTTTGAAAAAAAGTTATTTCTTTGTGTTTTGATCTTATCATTGAACATGTTTGTGTGATTTTGTCTGTAAATTTCTCTACTTTGTAAATTTCTCTAGAATGTCTATTTTTCTCTAGAATATGTAATTTTCTCAGGTATTTTCATTTTCTGTGTCTGCTAAATTTATGTTTCTTTTTTAAATTTTCTCTAACTATATTTTACATCTATATGTAATATTACTCTCTTGTATGTGTCTAAATTTCTCTGGCATTTATTATTTTCTCTAGTCGCATCACTTTTCTCTCTTGTGTGTCTCTATCATGTTTAATTTTCTCTAGTTGTGTATGTAAATTTCTCTGGCATTTTAATATTTTGGACTGAAAATTTTCTCTAGAATGTGTAATTTTCTCCGACATTTTCATTTTCTATGCTTGGTAGGTTTATGTTTCTTTCTTGAATTTTCTTTGACTATATTTTATATCTATATATAATTTGTAGCAATTTTTGAAAATTTCTCTGTCATATTTATGTTGCTTTGGTTATTTTCTCTAGGAATGAAAATTAGCTATGGTCATATGTATTCCACACGAAAACACTTAGTATTCTCCTGTCAGTGTCTAAGTTTCTTTGGAATTTATAATTTTCTCTGGCCACATTAGTTTTCTCCCTTATGTCTATCTGCCATGTTCAATTTTCGCTGGTATGTTTATTTTGTTCAATTCTTGGTTTCAATATTGTGTGATTTTCTGTGGCATGTTTACATTGCTTTGTTTATTTTATCTTGCTAATTGTGGAATGGAAATTTTCTCTGGCTTGCCATGTTTACTTTTCTCTGTCATATTCATTTTCTGTGCTTTCTAGATATATGTTTCTTTTTTTGAATTTTCTCTGGCTATATTTTACTTCTATATGTAATTTTAACAATTATTGAAAATTTCTCTGGCATGTTTATGTTGCTTTGTTGATTTTCTCTGGGAATGAAAATTTTCTGTGGCTAGATGTATTCCACAGGAAAACAATTAGTACTTTGACATTTAATTTTCAGTGTCTAATTTTCTTTGACATTTATAATTTTCCCTAGCCATCTTAGTTTTTTCCCTTATGTGTAATTTTCTCTACCATGTCCAATTTTCTCTAGTATGTTCAATTTTCTCTGAGATTTAATGTTGACATCTTTATGGTTTCATCATTGTCTAGAAATGGCAAAACGTAAAAGCAGCAAAACACCAAAAACACCGAGCAAGAAACAGAAACTCTCTCAGTCTTCTTATGATCTAAGATCAAAAAGCAGCAAAACACCACAAACTCGTTGCCAAAACATATAAGTCCAAGGTGATAAAGCAACTAGCATCAAGATGAATACCCCAACTTCAAAAGACTGAAGCTCAAGGGGGAAAAAAACCTATTAAACTCCAAAGAAAGAGAGCTCATTACAGCATTCAATACCGATCCAACCTCTCATCTGTTGTCTCCTTTTTTCAAACACTTAAATTCAATTCAATTCAAAAGACCCCATTCTAGTATTTGATCCAAGCTCTAACCACTAGAAGGATGGATCCAAGGAAATCTAGGAAATTTGATGATGATGTAGTTGCAATAATCCAACGTTACAATAAAAAAACAAAAACATTCACAGTTGGTAAAAAGAACTTGACCTTTACAACCAGTGACATGACCTTGATTTTTGGTTTGCAATGAGGTAAAGGAGCCATGTCAT
Source organism: Camellia lanceoleosa (assembly GCA_025200525.1). Classification (NCBI taxonomy): domain Eukaryota; kingdom Viridiplantae; phylum Streptophyta; class Magnoliopsida; order Ericales; family Theaceae; genus Camellia; species Camellia lanceoleosa. Next base: position 147,126,372 of record CM045767.1, read on the forward strand.
TAAGATACTCTAAAAACCCAAAATCTACATTCCTACGGAGAAGATTCCCAAAGGACACAAGGCTCACTGGTCCTGTTCTTAAAAATGCCTTGGTCAAAGCAATGAAAGGCAAGCAACTAACTGACTTCAAAGATATAGCAATCATTGTTACCTTGTACTTGTGTCTCATTCTATTTTTTGCGACAAGTGGGAATTCAATAGGGTGGGTTTTTATAAAGTATGTGGAACCTCTTGAATCAATGAAGCAGTATGATTGGCTAGAAGCAATCACATCAACATTGATCGATTCTGTCACAGCATTGCACAAAACTCTAGAAAAAGTTACGGGGTAAGTCATTGCATTGCTAGTAAGTATAATTTCCATTCAAATTTACAGTTATGATACTTACAAATTTATGTGTTTAGCAAAATTTAATTACTTTAATTTCCATCACAGTATTGGCTATGTGAACATGCAAATATCATTGACTCGTAAGACAGCAACACAATTGACTTCCCAAGATGTGCCAAGTGGAACCTGCAAAGCTTGACCAAATAGCTACAGAAGACACCAGTCCGCTCTCTTGCACCTCGACAAGTTAGATTTCTATCGCCACTGAAATCTCAGTGAAATTCCAAAATTTCTCTGACCACTGGTTGGTTTCCCTATTTGTGCCTTGATTGATTAAGATCAATTTTCTCTAAACTTTCAATTTATGTTTCTTCTTTGATTACCACTGGTTTATTTCTGCCATTGTAATGAATTTTCTCTACAATCCAAATTTCTCTGACCATAATTGTAACACATTAACTTATATGTCCTGATTGATTTTCTCTAATATTTGAATTATGTTGGTCCGGCCCATAAAATTAGTTCTCCTTGTGTGTAATTTTTTCTGCCCCATAACTTATGTGCCCTGACCGATTGAGATCAATTTTCTCTGAAATTTCAATTTATGTTGCTTCTCACTATTTATTTCTGCCCTTGTAATGAATTTTCTCTGGTTATGTATATTCATTGGTTATGCACAAAATAGTAGTGCATATAGGTTTCTTGTGCACAAGTTTGATATTTCAGATATCCACAAGAATACCATAATTGAGTCAAGGAATGCGTCCTTCTTTGAAGATGTATTTCCTTGCCGAACCCGATGAGAGGATCAAAATTCTGAGAAGAAACTTGAAGATGATCAAGTAAATGATCAAGATGAGGAAGTAGATGAGCCAAGAAGAAGCAAGAGGGCTAGGACTGCCAAGTCCTTTGGTTCAGACTTCTTGACTTATATGTTAGAGGGAGAACCTCGAACTTTTCATGAAGCTATGACTTTACTTGAAAGTCCCTTATAGAAAGAAGCAATTAAGAGTGAAATTGACTCCATCTTACATAACCATATTTGGGAGTTGGTTGATCTATCCCCAGATAGTAAGGCCTTGGGGAGTAAGTGGATCTTTAGAAGAAAGATGAAAGCAGATGGGTCAATTGATAAGTACAAAGCTAGGCTAATTATCAAAGGATACAAGCAACAAGAAGGCCTGGATTAGTTTGATACATATTCACCTGTGATAAGGATTACATTCATTCGCATAGTGATTGCGATAGCCGCTTTACATAGTCTAGAGATACATTAAATGGATGTAAAGACAGCTTTCTTAAATGGAGATTTAGATGAAAAAATCTACATGGAACAACCCGAGGGGTTTTTAGCTCCAGGGAAAAATAAGAAAATCTGTAAGCTTGTCAAGTCATTATATGGTTTGAAGCAAGCTCCTATGCAATGGCATGAGAAGTTTTACAACGCTATGTTGTCAAATGGATTTAGAATCAATGAGTGTGACAAGTGCGTATATGTAAAGATAATGACAGAGGTTATGTCATTTTGTGTCCATATGTAGATGACATACTCATTGTTGGTAGTAATGATGAAATGATTCGAACTACCAGGAGATTGTTAAACTCTAAGTTTGACATGAAAGATATGAGCCTTGCAGATGTCATTCTGGGTATTAAGATTACCAAAGCATCTAGTGATATTGTACTTTCTCAGTCTCACTATGTTGAGAAGATATTTGAGAAATTTGATAATTCAGATACAAGTGTATCTAGGACACCGGTAGACGTGAGTCTACATTTGACCAAGAATAAGGGCTATTTTGGGAAGATGGTTATAATCAGCTTTTTGGTGAAAAGCTGCTTATAAGCAGCTCATAAGCAGCTTTTTTGTGAGAGAGGAAGTGGGTTATAATTTGAGAAGTGGATTATAACCCACTTCCCAAAATATGCCTAAGAGTGAGAGTTTCTCTCAGCTAGAATATTCTCGGGCCATTGGAGGTTTGACGTATCTGATGAGTTGTACAAGGTCGGATAGAGCCTACTCTATAAGCAGGCTTAGTAGATACACAAGTAATCCTAATGCTACTCATTGGAGGGGCATTATGCGGGTGTTAGGTTATTTACAGTACACCTAGGGTTATAGGCTGCATTATACCAGATACCCAGCGGTACTAGAAGGATATAGTGACGCGAATTAGATATCTGATATACAAGACTCTAAATCCACTAGTGGTTATGTGTTTACCCTTGGAGGGATAGCCGTGTCTTTGAAATCTTCTAAGCAAACATGTATATCGAGATCAACGATGGAATATGAGTTTATTGCTTTGGATAAAGCAACTGAAGAAGCTGAATGGCTTTACCAGTTCATTGAAGATATTCCATGTTGGCTGAAACCTGTGCCTGCTATCTTTATTCATTCTGATAGCCAATCGGCGATTGGATGGACACATAGTCATATGTATAATGGAAAGTCTAGATATATCCGTCGTAGACATAATTCCATACGACAACTACTCTCTAATGGAGTTGTCTCTCTAGACTATATAAAGTCTAAGGACAACATTGCAGATCCGCTAACCAAATGGTTAACTAGAGAGTTAGTAAAAACGTTGTCATGAGGAATAGGCTTAAGGCCTTTAGTAATGTTACCGGAACGAAAAACCCAACGTAGTTGATTGGAGATCCCAAGATCTAGGTTCAAAGGAACAACCTAATTTCATGTAACGGGTGAGTCACTGAAGAGGTAAATCCTCTTGCACATTCCTTTGTATAATGATACCCTGTAGGGGTGGAATGTTAAGCTAATTCTTTAATGACCTAAGTGATATGAAGAATTAACCGTGGTATTATGAGATACCTTATATAGGTCACCTATGTGAGTACAAAGTGGGACTGCTTCTTTAAGAATTGGTAAGGCCAAATTCTTTAAAGCCACTCACTAAACCAGGCTAGTGTTCCAGGGCCATACAAGAAATGCCAGTGAGAATAAGAACAATGGTTAGACTAACTCCTATGTGAGGTCTATTGTCTCGGTTTACGCAAATGGCAGAACAGTTCAAGACATCACATTCACTGGTCAGCCAGTAAATCTGATAAGCTTTCACTATGAAAGGTTCAAGGCTAACAACTACCTTTTCTGATGCAACGTTAGTTTGTGTGCTCTCCCTCTGAGTCTTTGTTGTAAATGTTGTCTGTTTTTCTTTATTCGGTCAATTTTTATTCATGTGGGGGATTGTTGGAAAAAAAATGGTCTTTTGGTAACTTTAATGTGAAATTAAAGTAGGTCCCAACCTTTGCTTGAGGTGGGATTAAATGAGTTTAGATTCTTTGTAACAAGGTCTTTACACCACAAAAAGAATGATCAAAAACCGTTGAGAATTGAATGAGAAATTTTCTCATAAAGATAGCCTCATGAATGAGGTATTGAGAATTGTGTATAACTACCAATCCCACATTGATTGTAGAGGAAAGTTTTGATGGGTATTTAAACCTTAAGATTTTGATAAGGGTATAAGCCTTTTGGGGCATCCAAATTTTTCGAAGGAAAGGAGTTATGGATGCTTCAAGGATGGACTTGGGCCAAGACTATGGTCCAAGTTGGTTGTAGCAAAATTACCACACGTCCGCGCCCGCACTGCTCACCCGTCTGGACCGAGTCGGGTCCGGGTCTGTGGTCTGTGATCCGTGGATCTTAGGACTTGGGACTTGGGCTTGGGCTTGGGCTTAAGGTTTGAGGCTTGAGGCTTACTGGAATGGGTTAAGTTTGGGTTGGGCCGGATTGGTGGTCTACCAACCTAATCTTTTTGGGCCAAGTCTGCTACAGATATATACCCTTGTATGTACAGAATATATATTCATATATATTATTGTCCAATTAGTTTTGATCCATTACTCCAGCAGTTTTGCAGGAGTAATGAGCATTGGTTGCCAGCCTTTATGGGTATTGGTTGCTAGCCTTCATAGCTGAAGGCTTCTCCTCTCTCCTCCATTGTGTATAAAAGGAGACCCATCTCCCTTGGTTTTGGTACAAAATTTTTACTCTCAGATTATAGTCAAGTTAGTCTCCTTCCATAATTTTCTTCCTGTGTTGAAAGAGTGCTGCCATTGTCGGTTTGCAAAAGCTAACAGAAGGTGTTTCTGCATTAACTGGTCTAAACCATCTTATCTTGGGAGACAGAAGTCGACATTCCTCTAACACCCACGGTGAGGCAACTAATCTGTTTTAAGGACACTGTGGTATTACACAGAATTTGGTTCATTCCTTGTTTTCAATATTTTGATTAAATATGTATTTCTGTTAATCATGTTTCATGTTTCATGCTCTAGAATGTAAATTTATCAAACATGGATTTATTTGATGTTCTTTTATTTAATTTAATAAATCATGAATCTATTTATCTTGTTTAATTTATATAATTTAGACAACAATATGTTGTTTAGGATTTTTAGAAATTTGTGGTAGGTTTAATTGAAATACGATTCGGAACCAAATAATTAGAATAAAATAATGCCCATTTGATTAGTGGTAAGCCTAGCTTAATCAAGCCCATTAACTAAGCTTATATAAGGCCAAATTGACTCTAGAATATTAAAAACACCTCCATTGTCATAATTTTCTTCAACAAAACGTGAGAGAGAGGGAAAAGAGGAGACTTTAGCTCAATTAAGGGGAAATTGCTAGAAGTGAAGGAAATTGAAGAGAACTTGGAAGATTAAGCTTTTACACTTGAGAATTAAAGGTTTAAGGTAGGAATTCACCCTTTTAGTTATGTAATAGGGTTGTTTCATGCATGAATTCAAGAGAGTTAGATAATTAATCCAAGAATTGAGCTAAGAAAGGAGAACTAAGAAGATAACCATACATGCATATGTATGGTTTTAAAGAATTCATCAAGAAAGGAGAATTAAGATAACCATTTAGAGTTTGGTTTCAAAGAATTCTCACATGCATGCATTGATCATAGATTGGTTTTGGAAATTCATCAAGTTTCATACTATTTTACCTTGTTTGATCTTGTTTTCGAAGGTTAAAATTCTTGTCAACTCATGCATGTTATGTTTTCTACATTTCAAGTTTAGTTTTGTACAATTGGCAAAGCTTTTGGGCTTGATTTTGCAAAATGGTTTATAATTCTTCATGTACTATGGGTTTTTCAATGTAATACTGAGCTTTGGCCCAAAAGGATGTGTTTTGAAGGTTTAAAATTGAGTTTTGAACTTGGAAAACAAATTTGGAAATTCTAGAATTTGCACCCTCTGCTAGAGCAATGGAGTCTGCGCTCGAGCAGATAATGCGAGCTCCCAGAAGTTTTACAAAGTTTTGCAGACCACTCGAGTGACCGAAGTTGTGCTCGAGCGGAGACCCTATTTACGCAGTCTTTGGCTCAAGCGACCGTCGAGTGAAAAAATTTTGTGACCAATACTTTTGCAAACTTTGCAGACTGCTCAAGCGACCGATGTTGCACTCGAGCGGACTATCCTATTTTTGAAAATTTGACTAAGTGTCTCAACTCATATTTTGGCATCCTCATTGTATTTTAGGCATTCCTAAGTCTTAATTATGACATAATAATGAGGATAAGAGCTAGGAATACACATCATGAAAGAGGGATAATAAATTTAATATCTGTGACACGTGTGTTCAATGTGTATCTGCTATGTGTTTGTCTAAGTCACGCGCTATAGACTATCCGATCTGTCTGCTCTGTCCATTCTACTATCGAAGCTATCTGTGAGTAACAACTCTATAAAGTTATGTTTGATTATAAGTATCTTCTGACTGAAATGTTATAATTTGGTTTATGAAATGTTGTGAATTATGAATGAATGTCCAATTTTCTTAAATGTATTTATGGTATCCTTAGTTCACATAGCCCTTGCCCGGGGGAAACAATACCGTGACTTATGATTATATGGCTCTCACTCGTGGGAAATAACACTGTGGCTTATGATTATATGGCTCTTGCCTAGGGGAAACAATACTATGGCTTATGATTATATGACTCTCACTCGAGGGAAACAATATCATGGTCTATGTTATATGGTCCTCACTTGGGGGAAACAATACCATGGCTATTTATGCACAAGATATGGACCTTTAGGGTCGTCAGTACCGACTATGCATATGGGTCCTAGGACCAATTTGATATGATAGCTGATGGATGTACCACATATTGCTTATGACTTCTGATAAGTATATGATTCTAAAACTATTTCTGATATGAATTATGATTTCTGAAACTGTTTAGACATCATTTATAAAACCTTTACTCTATTGTTATTCATTGGGCTCCAGTTCACCGTATCATTTATGTATATAGATGACTAGGCGTGTGACCAAGCTTAGAGTTGATGGATTGGAGTTTCGCTTTGTCAGCCAACCACAGTGCCTCATGAGAAGGTTCCTATTTTGCAGTGGCTTTGTGAACTATATTAGATATCTTTTTGTATTTCTTTTGTTAAGTTTGATCAGGTCTTTCGTTGTCTATATGTATGGATGGTAAAGTGAGCATGACGTCTTAAGTATGTAAACATAAGTTTTAAATTTCCTGTTCCGTGTATGTCTTTACAACTCTATGGACATTGTATGTTTGTATATGCTTTCGCTAGCCCCTGTATTTTATTTAATTTGTTCAGAGGCCTTTGGTAATCCCAGGGTTACTGGCCGATTATGGCACTAAACCTATAGGGGCGGGTTTGTGTACACACCCCATTTTTTACCGTCCTCAAGACTTGGACGTCACCGTTTGAACACTCGGTGATCATCCATGTTTGTGTTCGTCTTGAGTTCCCGGAGGTCTTAGCCACGCGCCTTGCCTCAGGATCTCTCGACTCGACTATTTTGTGTTTAGGTTTTGCACCAAACACTTGTGTTTTGCTTTTGAGGGGGAGGGAATGGCTTGTTGGCCATCCCTACACCTCACCGGCCATAGCTTGAGGCCACCGGCCATGTTTTGTTGCTACCGGCCATTGGTGATGGCCGGCCGGCACTCTTTGTGGCCAGCCGACCATTGTTTTGGTCAAATTGGCATTTTTGGCTGGCCGACCACTGTTCATCTGCTTTTGGCAGATATTTTGTGCCAGTTGTGCTAGCTGGCACCCACTTTGCACCCCCTCCATACACGTGTATGGAGGGATTTCACTCTTGCTTAGCTTGTTTTATAAGCTTTGCAAGAGTGATCTTCGATAAAGAGGAGGCTTCTCTCCCCTCCTCTAGGGTTACAAAAAATTCCAGAGGAGTCTGAGATTAGGGTTTGAGTCTTGCATCTATCTATCTCTATTTCTCTCTCTCTTTTTGCCTTTGTGTGTGTTTGTTCATAGTTTTGCATACAAACACCTAGTGTTACACTTTCCTTTGGCTACTGAGGTACTAAGGAGTGATTTTAAGAGTTCTTGAGCTGGTTTTGGCCTAAGGAAAGCAGCTGGAGTGCTGTTCTTGAAGGGGTCTACAAGGGTAAGAACTTTACCTTTAAATAACCTATTTTTGCATAGTCTTTTGCCTACTTTGCATCTGTTTTTGAGCTTAGTGTATAACATATAAAAATCTTGTTTTTACTTGCTTAAAATAGTTGTTTAAGGTTGCTTTGGTGTTTGGGGTTGTTTGACCCCTCTTAGGCCTTGTTTGGCCCCTTTTTTGTGCTATTTTGGTGAGTTCCGAGACCACCTTGTTTGGGCCTCCTCACCACTGAAATCTTGAGGGATTTTAGTGGTGAGGATGGTGGTTTGAGGTCCTAAGAAGGAGAGGGCCATCCCCTCTCCTTGTTGCCTTCAATGTTGGCCATTTTTGCCTCATGTGTGAGCACCTTTTTTAAGATCATGTTGGCCATGTCTTAAGTGTTATTTGTGCTTATTTTGCCATGATATAGCACTTTTTGTACTTGGTTTAGACACACCATGCATGTTTAGCATACTTGTCTTGTAATGCCATGAATCGCCTTAACATGTGCCTAGCATTTAGACTATCATGCTTGCTTGTTTTGGCTTAGCTTTGTGAAACTTTGTGCATGTTTTGGCATGCCTAAGGTCTGTTTGTGGTTGTTTTGGTTGACCATGGCATGCTTTGTATAGCCACCTTGCATTTCGACTTGTTAGCCTTGGATGCGTGAGTATTGAGCATGCATTGTTTGCATCATTTCAGTGGTTTGGAACCACTTAACATGTCATTTCAGTCCCCGTGGGATGCTAGTATGCTCACATTTGATGTTCCTTTAAGGCCTTAGAGGGTTTGTGTTTCATGCTCCATGAATGTGCCATCGCGCATGCCATCATGTTTAGGCCTCTAGGATGCCATGTCAATGTGTTTTTGGCTTTGTTTTAACATGCTAAAACTCTAATTTTGGTTGTTCAAATCATGTCATATTTGGTTTTGCTAAGTGTAGTTCAATACCCCTTTTGTGAGCCTTAGGTCTTGGACATCATTGCATACTTTACTTGTCTTGTTAAGTTGGTTTGGCGCCCTTTTCTAACATGATTTTCAAAGCTTAGTATGTATGCCATATGCCCATGTTTATCTTCTTTTAAGTGTGCTTAAAGGTTGCTTCTTTGATGCTTAAGTATTGGTCCATTTGCATGCATGTTTGTATGTATATTTGCACCTCATTTCCTTAGCATTCGGCCACTATTTTGGGCTTAGTAGAGAGCTGCCCAAATTAGTTTAAGTCCATTGTTTGCATGTTGTTGCATGCTCACCTTGTGTGTTGTCACATACTCGGCTTATCGCATGTGTTGCATGCTTGAGTCACTTTGCATTTGGCATGTATTTCCTTTGTTAAGATGCTTTGCATGTCTCCATGCTAACTCCCTCATATGTTATTGCATGCTTGCCATTAGCATTGTTGTTATGTGCCTTGCATGCTTACTTGTTTAGCTCATGTGTCTATTGCACATGGTTTTGTTGCTAGCATTTCATGGTGCATACTTAGCTCACATGCCTAGGTTGCATAGCACTTGGCATGCATGCCTTGCCTCTTGAAATCATCATGATAGAGGTTGGGCCTTATGTGTTTGTTTGGTTTGCATTTCATTCACATCAAAATGGCACACTTGGTTTCTTGGGCCATCACGCATTGAAATACGCGATTGGTGGTCCGAGAATCAAGGACCATCCTCCTTTGAGTCATGAACATGATAAGGAGGGTGTTGGTGCACACATTTGCTCGAAATGCATTGCCATGCCCATGTTTGCCCTCTGTTGTTGTCAAAACAGGATTCTGCAGGCATACATGGCCGACCGACCACATTTAGTGCCAACCGGCCATAAATTGGTGGCCGAGAGCTCAATAGATGGCCGATGACCCTTCTACCGTGGTCGGTGATGTTTCCCCTTGGTCGGTGATGCTCCACAATGTTCAGAGAGTGTTCCTTGGGACTTGTAAGGTCTTCAGATGAGGGAAACAGCGAAAATAGAGGCAGCTTGTGCATGGCGACGGATTTCCGAGCAAACCCTAGCACGCATGCATTGGACCCTTTTCCCGAGGCCGTTTTACTGCTCTCTTAGTTAGTTAATTTGCTTAACTAGCTAAGTGGTCTATAATATTTAATTAGCTTGATTAGTTAGTTAGATTTGTATTATTCATTCGGACTCTCTGAGAGAGAGCATAACTGTGTAATAAGTGTAGGTGCGTTTGTGCATGTCTTCCAACCCCCACCTCTTTCTCCCTTTTACTTACCTGCTTTTGATGGTTAGTACTAGGGCATATTTCAATTAGCATACCTTATGTTATGCATACGTGCATCCATACATTTGTCTTGCATGCACCGGGCTCGGCACATCATACTAATTGCATTGTATTTCAATTCCAAACTTGAATACGTGTTAGTTGCAGCATTTCATATGCCATGTTTAGAATAGCCAAGCCTATCTAGGTTGCATTTTCGCATGTGTTGCATTAGCCATTTTTAACATGAACTAGGATCATGCATTTGATTACTAACTAGTTTCTGTTTTGGCTTGGAGTACTAGGTAAGCATTTATGCTTTAGCATCTCGTATGCGTGTGAATGTTGCCATGACAACATGCTTACCATGAGGCTATGTGCTTATATGATATCACTGCTTGAATGCCTGTGGGTGAAGGTTGGATTGTTTGAGTTGGAACAACTCATTAAAATCCATGTTTTAGCCTACTTGCAAGTAGCAAATTTCAAATTGTTTTTCAACCAAACGGATATACGATGCTTTGTTCCAAATTAGGCGATCTAGTCTATACTTGTGTTGTGCGCATCACATAGTAAGATTAGCTAATTAATCGGAATAAGAACACATAACGTTTTCAAAACTAGATATCATGGTTAGTAGAGGCCGATCTTCAGATCGGGCGAGAGGGGGTGCTCATAGCTGACCTTCCCCAATCGTACCTAAGTTCCTGAGCCGAGGCAACTTTGGTGATGACGGACACGTGGCCTCAGGCAAACGAGGTAGGGTTTCCTAAATCCCCCCATAAAAAATATTTAGGTGGCGACTCTGTATCTGGCAAAGCAGTCCATGTTTGGCACTTCTTTCAAAAAATCTGTTTTCAAAAAACAATTTGCCGGAGTTGGACTCTTTGGTTCAGATTTAGAACCGTGACAATTTGAGTCCGAACTGTAGAAGCAAAAGCCCTCGGGCGCATCTACAGTTTCTGGTGACTCTGCTAGGGAGTTAGAAAACTTGACTCGAACTCATGATATCTTATTTTGACTACACTTATGTGTTTCTTTACATTGCATGTGCATTGGTGCGCCTAGGACACTGTGTTTGCCGTCTGCTGTTCCTGAGCGGTTTGCCAGAGGCTAAGTGCCATAAGGTTTACCGGTTACGGGCTCTGCCAGTATGGGAACACAAACCCTGGTTTTTACCGGGGCACCCCTTTTGACCATTCGACCTAGTGCATATTCAGAATCCATAGTGACCATTCCAAACTAGGACAGGTTACTTACCCGATTATAGGTTGTTTAAAATCACTGTGTGCGTAGTGAAACCCTAGCTCCTGACAAAATAGGACAGGGAAACCCTACCCGAACATAGGGGTGTTTTGGCTCTCACTTGCCTGTTATGTGCTATGTGCTTTTTGAGTTAACCTCCACAGGGAACGCACATATCTGTTTGCGAGTTTGGGCATCAGGCCTGCAGGCATTAGTATCAGTGTTTTTGAGGATCAGTTATATCTGCGGGTATCCAATTCAATTTTAGGGCAGTGATTTTGGGGAACGGTGATCAGTAGTAGAGTAAAGTTATTCAGCTATGCTTGTGTCTGTTCTGATTGGGCTGAAACGCTGTGTGTTTTCTCTTTCAGTTTAGAGAGTTAGTTCAGAATAGCCAGTGTTCTTCTTTGCTGAGGCAAGACAGATATCTGATCCGTCAGTCACCGTTCAAGATCAGTGGACTTATGATGACCCAAAGTTCAGAAGAAATTGTGGTTATGGCAGTCGCATTAGACCAAGGAATCATCTTGCGGGATGAGGCCAATGTTGATGTACCACATCCGCCCAAGTCGCCTGTTGCGCACCCGATCTGGGCACCCCAGTTGTATCAGGCTCGTGAGCCCACCACGTTCGAGTTAATGGAAATGATTGGCGACCTCCAGAGGTCTGTGGCTAATCTCGCCTATGGGATGTCGGCTTCGCCACCGGCCACATCATATGTTAGGAATTTTGTACCACAAGAGCTCCCACTATTGGGACGGATTGTAATTGAGCTCAGCCAACCGGAAGCTGTTTCAAACTCCGGCAATGACATGTCAACAACGGCCGAGTTTCGTTCTGATATAGTAACCCAAAACCCTCGATCAAGCTGGGGCTAGAGGTAAGAACAAAGTGGGAACAGATGCTGATCCCGTTGAACAACTGCTGTGGGTAGTCGAGGCTTTGAAAGCCGGGGGGGATGAATAAGCAGCAGGTATTCGCAGTTGTGGCTAAGACTGGGGATAATGCTTTCCCCACTCCAACCGAAGGCAGTTCAAGCCAGGCGGAAGATCGGAATAAGGACCATCGTGCCAGAACAGTTCCTTCCAATCCTAACCCTGCACCTGGAAAAGATCAGAAAGCCAAGGCAGCACCTGCCGATCCTTTCGCTAGTGCGTCCGGCAAAAGTCAGCAAACCTCGAAGTACTTACCCCGAGGTCGCAGGGTCTTCCATGCTCTTTACATGCCTTTGTCTAAGGCGCTCCAGATCCTTGTTGAAAGGGGGCACCTTAAACCCCTTGAGCCTTGGCCTCTCCCGAAGAATCTCCCTCTCACACATGATGCTACCTTGTACTGCACGTACCACCAGCAAACCGGTCACAGCACCGACAACTGCTTCCGTCTTCGCTACGAAGTGCAAGACTTGATCGACAATGAGGTCATCCTCCCACCCACCTCAGCGAAGTCTGTCGCCGCCGGGTTGTTGGATCTTGAGGATAGCGCAGGTATGTGATCAGGGGTTGGACCACCTGTGGGCGACACTCGTTTCATTTCAGATGTGGCGTCTGGCACGCACTGTTTTGAGCATATGCGAATGCGGTTTTGTAATTTTTGGCTTGGGTGTCGAGTCTGTTCTTTACTTTTGTCTTGAGTCTGTCTCGTTGTCTTGAGTCAGTCTTTTTGCTTAAGGGTCTGTCTTGTTGTACCCAGTCAGTCCCATTGTATCGAATGTCAAGTGATTCTGGGGTTGTTGCCTCGAACATCGTTTTTGTTTTGTAATTACCCCTTTTGTTTTCTTTTGAGTCTGTCTTTGCTGTGGAGCCAGTTGCGACCGGAGGTTTTGAATGAAACAGCTATGGATGTCATGTTTTGTGCTTACTGCTACTTTGAGCCTATTGTGCCAACAAGTTTGAATGGAATGGCGGAGCATCTCGCTTGCTCTTTTGTGCCTTGAAATCATTGCATTTGACCTAAGTTTTCCAAAACTTTTCAAATACCGTGATGAAAAAGAAGAGGGTGGAATTCCTCGGGTTTTGCAAAACTTTGATCAAACTGAGAGAAAAAGAGGCATGCTAAGCCCTTAATAAATGAAATCATGTTTGTTAACGCGAGTACTGAGAAGGACCCTGGCTTGATCCAGATTGGTTCCACACTATCTTCAGCACGAGCGATTTGTCGCTTTCTTAAAAACTTTCAAAAACAAAATGTTTCGCGCAGTCCTGCGGGGACCTGTGTGGAATCGTTCTTGAGATTGTGCAGCTTAGGATCGCTTTCAGCCTCAAGATTCAATCCCTTTGCTCTCAAAACCTTGACCTTGAATTCGGAATAATCAACAGTCAACCGCAATGTGAGGCCTGTGTGGCCAGATTTGAAGCAGCCCTCGAACAAGAGGCAAGAAAAATCAAATCAAGAAGATCAGATGTCTTCAGAAGAAGCTTGCGAAGCTAAAACAGAAGCACCCCTCGAACTAGGGGCAAAAAACGTCCGATGTACTCGAAGAGCCAAAGATGAATCCTTCTGCATATCAATACAACAGCTATTCTCCTGGATTCAGATGACTTCAGGATTTCAAAACCATTTGGCATGGACAAAGCTACACTTTTACCCTTGAGAGGCTTGCTGGGCCGAAAACCCAGAAGGGCGACCCAGGCAAAAGTTATAGCAAGAAAAAAATACAAAAAAAAAAAAAGAAAAAAAAGGGAAAATGCAAAAGAAAAGAGAAGCAAAAAAGATGAAAAAGAAAAAAATTAAAAGATACAAAAAAAAGAATTGAAAAGAAAAGAAAAACATAGCTCGCAAGGTTGAAAACCCAGAAGGGCGACCTTGGCAAAAGTTAGAGCGTGGTGAGGGTTAATACACGAGTGTACCTTAACCTGAACTACGTAAGGCTTGATTTCCATGTTTGGGATACGTAGGCAACTTCATCCTGAAGTCCAGCCACAAACACTTCCAAATCGAGTGTGTCTATGTAATGGTTTTGATCATCCTTGCCTTCTCTGAATCCGGTAGTTCGGTTGTGACAACCAGAACTACGTAAGGCTTGATTCCCATGTTTGGGATACGTAGGCAACTTCATCCTGAAGTCCAGCCACACGTACTTTTAAGTGATTGTGTCCATATATTGGTTTTGACCATCTTCGTCTTCTCTGTATTCGAGAGTTCGGTCGTGATCATCGCTAATGAGGATTGACTACAAAGGGCCGCGGCGCTATCCAGACAAGGGGCAACTTTCTGTTGCCATGAGTCGTCATTCAAACCAGGGGCAACTTTCCGTTGCCATGCAGTGCCATCCAGACAAGGGGCAATTTTCCATTGCCTCCGATCCGAGGTTGTGCATCTCGAGAGTAAGTTCTGCGCTCGTTGAGCATTGACCGTTTGCAAAAATAGTTTTTGAAAATTTTTACTGAGGTTGACTATTTTCTCGAAAATTATTTCATTTTCCAAAACTGGACCTTTTTTTGGACCCAAAAAGGGAAAATTTTCAGTACTCATAGCCTGACTTGCATGATTTTCAAATTAGAAAAGTTGCACGAGTGTGTTAATCTAACTCTCATATTGGTCAAAATTGTTTTAGTAGAAAACGAAAAAAAAATGGTCAAAATGATGAACTAAGGGCACAGTTGAGTCAGGGGTTCTGTCTTTCCCCTGTCATCAACATGCTCGCCAGAAGGGCACTCTGCCTGCCAACAAAGGGCACAACTGAGGTTAACAACAAAGGGCTAAAAGCTCTCAACATCCTCTGAGCAACGAGGTATCAAACCAAGTATGAAGCACGAATCAAAATGGATCAAGATATTCCATTCCCTTATCCGGGACACTAACTAGCCATCACCAGAAGAAATAGCTGTGAGTTAACAGTGTTGGGCATGAACCCACTACCCCTTGCCTACCCACCGGCCATATCTGGGGAGGGATGAAAAATGCGAGGTTAAAGAATAGAGAGGCGTAAGTTGAGAGAAAAGTGAGCAAAAGGGTTTTGAGAGAAAAACTGAGCTTGAGGGCCAAGTGATGTGAGGATCACAAATAAGAAAGGGTGGGAAACAATACCCGGAAAAAACTGGCTCCTCGTGATCTGAGGTGTCTCATCTCGGTAACACGTTTGTGTGTCGAGTCTTTTGCTTTGTTTGTCTCGATTCTAGTTTGGAGTCGTATCCGACGCGTGTCTCACTGTGTTTAGGTTGTTTACCTTTTGTTTTTCCGTTATTGAGTCATTTTCACTGTGTTCAGTCATAGGCTCAATACCCGATTGAAAACCCTTTTCTCAAATCGTTTTGTGCTCAGAGTGCTGTGTCATTCTCCACATTTGTGCAAAACAGATTTGGTTTTTTCATAAGACTGCAGGGTCTACCCCCGATAAGTGTGAACAGTAAAACCTGGACCTATCTGAAGCCTTTAGGTTCCGAGTCGCGAAGTGAAAGAAATTTTGGGGCATCTGAGTGTGTTTCAACTTCTACAAGTTCAGAATGAATCGTGTATTTAGAGTGAGCAATATGCTGTTGTGAGCTGTGTATTCAGTCTGAGCTGTGTGTTTAGAATCAGTTGTGAGCTTTATGGGTTGTGTGCCGAGTAAACCAAGCGCTGTGTTATAGGCTGTGTGTTCAGAATGAGCAGTGGGTTGTACAAGTTGTTTTGTGTTAACCGGGTTATTACAACACAAGTCTTTGATTCTTAGACAAAAGCTCAATTTTACAGGGTTATGTAAAATGATGCAATGCGATGCGAAGTATGAAATCTACGAATGTAACACTTTCTCAGACAAAAAGTTTGTTTCATTTCATTATTTTTCAAATACATAGCTTTGAAGAAAATAAAACCTGCCTGCGGTAATACAAAGTACTCAAACTACTAGCTAAAAAAGGAAAAAATGTCTGAACAGAGCAAAAAGAAGAAAAAGCGGTGAAAGTCTAGATCAGCGTCGATCATCTCAGGCCTACGGGTCTGTCATCGTCCTCTTCCTAGACGAAGGTCCAGGAGCATCGTCGCCAGCGCTATAGTCTGAGCCCGAGCTCGAGTCATCTCCAGTCTCCTCCTCAGACGACTCTGCCTCCACCTCTACCTCGGACTCATCGTCTGGAGTGGACTCTCGAGAACTGCCCTCAGCATGGGTGCGCCTGTGTCTGCCCCAGCGGTGGAATGTCATCCCACACCTAACTCCCCCTTCTTCCCGAGCAGGAACAGACAGTTTAGTTGGAGCACCCCCTGCAGCCGGAATCTGGAACGGAGGCTGAAAAGGACAAATGGTGAATGCGTCAGTTTGCAGATAAGACAGAATGCAGTGTTTAGGTGCAGTGTATGAATGCTGTGAGCAGTATATCAGAACAGAATACAGTGTGTGAGTGCAGTGTATGAATGCTGAGAGTAGTGTATGAATACAGAATGCAGTGTATGAATACAGTGTATCAAGATGCCACGAGGGTCGTGTATCAAGTGTTGTGATGATAGTGTGATGCATCAGGTTATGTGAAACAGTTTATGAAGAGTTTGAGACCGTGGTCAGAAGAACATACCAGGATACTATAAATGGCCAGAAGGTCGAGGCTTTGCTGAAGCATGCCCATCACAGAGGCGGTTAACTCCAGGGACTGGCGAGTGTACTCGGAGGAAGCTTGCAAAAAGTGTTAGAAACATCAGTATTCTGCGGAATATCAAATGAAATGACTGTGCAGAATGCAAAATACAGTAGTACATACTGGAAGCAAGTCGTGGAATCTGACTAGCTCATGATCAGCCGGAGGGGGAGCGATGGGGATCTGATAGGTCTCCCCACCCTGCCCTCGACATGTGATCGAAGTGGGCAGTACTGGCCAACTAGTCCCCCGTCCTCTCCGGGTCCCATTCCTGCTACGGGCCCGAGCCATCCTCGATGCTCCCGCCCCTGCTCCTGCTCTAGTCGTCGGTGCCGCTGGCCTTTCTCTCTCAGCTTGACGGCCGCTGCTCAAAGGCCGCATAATGTAGGTCCGGACGTACTCGGGGTAATCGCCCTCACCCCTGAAGCGGTCGCACTCCCAGCCGATAGTGTACTCTGTCATCTCCCGCGGAGTGTACCCCTCAGTGTGCCTCACATAAGTGGGAGGAGGGGCTGAAACTGGCTGCTCTGGCAAACCTAGGGTTTGGCGCAAGAAGCGCTCACCCAGGTACCAAGCCGGACAGACCGGGCCCTCTAGCAAGATCTTGAAGCGGGAGGTCTCCTGAGCGCCCTAATACCGCTCCCGGACTGCAATGGGCAAAGAGGCCCACGGCTGCCAGGTGATCTGCAAACAAAATACAATTTGTTATCTGCCGCTATTGAAAATGTAAGGCAAAACAAAGCTTAAATGAAGTGTAATGTTTGACATACCTCTGCGGCGGTGATGGTGTCGAAATAACGGCAGAAAAATATGAAAGACTCCCGAGGCCTCTACTCGCACCTCACGTCGAAGCAGTGGGAGAATGGGATCATGAGAGGCATCTCCTCCTCTGGCACTGGAGCAAGCCTCGGGAAGTAGGCGTATACCCACAACTGTACAGAGTGTAACAGAATAGATATCAGTATGCTTATCAGATAAAACAGAATGAAGAAGAAAGCAAACAAATCAGAAAGCAGCGTGCGATGTGTCGTGTGGAGCGTGTGCAGTGTACAGTCAGTGTGAAGCAGATTGCATGTTTGCAGTGTGTACAGTATACAAAATACAAATAATGTAAAACAAAAATGTAAAACAGAAGAAGAAGACGTACCTCCCAAGCCCGCCAGTAGCCTCCGAGCAGCTGTCCGCTGAGGCGAGAAGATGAGCTCATGTAGCCATAGAGTGTGGCCAAACCTGCGCCACCCCAGTCATAGCGGCGAATCCAAGAGACGTCCACCAAAGCACTCAGCAGACAGAGGGACACTGTGTTCACCCCGTCGGGGAAAAGGGTCATCCCTAGCAAGAACATAAGGAAGCCGCGAGCGTACCGCTCCTCCTCCTCCTGTGTGGTCGACGCTTGAATCCTAAAGTGGTCCTCGAATCACGAGTATCGAACAAAGCCTGGATGAGCGAGAGGCAGCACCTCGCTGAGCAAACATATCTGAGCGGCCTCCCACTCATCCATGTCAGTGTCGAAGGGGATCGGATCACCCCCTACCCCGATACCAGTGAGCATCAAGAAGTCGAAGGAAGTCATCGTCATGTCTCCCATGGCAAAGAAGTGGAAGGAGTCGGTGGTGTCCCACCACCTCTCCACCAAAGCTGCAAGAAGAGGTCTGCTCGCAGTGTGGCATGAGAGCCCCATGCAGAAAGTGCTGAAGCCGGCCTGGTCGACGATACAGCGGACTGCCTCGGGAAGCTCCATGTACCACCTGCGGGCAGCAACATTCCCATACCCCCAGAAGGCATGGGAATCCCCCTGTATTCAAAAACAAATAATTGCGAAGAAGTGTTACAAATACAGTGTCGAATGCACTCGGGATCAGTGAAAATATAGCGTGTGTGCACGTGTTCAGATTCAGACAAATATCGGGTGCCAATGTGCTCACAGTGAACTACAACATGTGATATGTCTGAGTGGTTCAGTGAAAATATAGCGTGTGTACACGTGTTCAGATTCAGACAGATATCGAGTACCAGTGCGCTCACAGTGAACTACAACATATGATGAATCAGTGTGTTTAAGTGGTTCGGTGAAAATATAGTGTGTGTACACGTGTTCAAATTCAAGCAGATGTTAAGCACCGATATGCTCACAGTGAACTCCAGCATGTGATGCAACAGTTTGTTCGGATTATTTCAGTAAAAATACAGCGTGTGTGCACGTTTTCAGTTTCAGACAAATATCAGGTGCAAGTGTGTTCACGATGGACTACAGCATATGGTATATCGGTGTATCCGAGTTAAACAGTTAAAAGGTAGAATCAACTATTGCAGTTATACATTCTACTTTGCAGAAAATGAAACGGGGAAGAACGTACCTCAGAAGCACCGAAGGACAGGTGTGACTCTGGCTCGCGCAATAGAAGCTCTAAGGGCACGCCCCTGGCAAAAGTCCTAAATTGGCGAAGACCATCAGGAGGTAGCACATGAATCGCCGGCCTATAGGTCGTTGGGTCGAACGATCGAATGCTTAGAGGCAGGAGCTCGACCTCGAGGTCAACATCCATCTCCGGGGAAGCCCCGCCCTGTGGAAGATCGTCCGCCATCTCGAGTAGGGTGCAAAAATGGGCAGAAGAGTGAAAATCGGGCAAGAATGCGAAAGGTCAACTGAAAAGTCAACCCGAGAGGGCAGAAAATGGCCGGAAAGGTTGAGGTGCGGAAAAGGCACAGAGATCACGGAAATCTCAAGGGAAACAAGCCCCGAGTGGTGGAAATCGAGAAAGAGACACCGAAACAAAGATTTGTTCGGTTCAAAATGTTCAAAACGCGAAGGAGTTCGCGAATCGAACGATGAAATGGGCCCTAAAATCGAGGAAAATGATGGATCGAAGGAAGAGGAATAATCTAGAGAGAAGGAGGAGGAAATTTCGACTAAGAGGCAAGTGATAGAATAAGGTTTTAAGCCCTATATTTAAAGACCCGTGCCAAATTGACAAAACTGCCCTGAACAGGCACTTTTGGCCGGTCGGCCATATTGTTGGCCGGTCGGCCAAATAGATGGCCGGTGGCATTATTTTGTGGCCGGTGGATGGTCGGTGGACTCCCCTGATGGCCGTTGAGCTTCCTACACATCTGTTTGAGTCTTTGATGTGGTTTGGGGCCTCCATTGCTCAACACAGTGCAAGAGAGTGCACTTTTGAAGCTCAACCGGACTCCATTTTGATCTCTGTGCCGCGTCTTCTGTGCGTAGCACTCAAATACGTGCGAGGTGTATCCTTTTTGTATCCTTTTTGTCTCTTACGAGATTCGAAAGTTGCCCCACATGCATACGTTACAACGTTTTGTCGTGAAACACGCGTTGGTTATACGTCATTTCAGTCGCATCATTATGCACACATCTCGCATTGTCATGCGCATGTCATACTTGCACTAGTATGCACATTCTTTAGGTCGCATCGTCATGCACACCTCACACACATTGTCATGCATATCAAGCGACGCGCGTTATCGCGCATTCGAGTTCACATGCATTGTCATGCATTCCAAGCAACATGCGTTGTCGCGCATTTAAGATCACATGCATTGTCATGCATTTCGAAAGACATGCGCTGTCGCACATTTAACTCATGTGCAATGTCATGCATCTCAAAAGACATGCGTTGTCACGCATTCGTTTCTTGCACTTTGCATGCATTTCAAAAAAAAAACAAAACAAAAAAAAAAAACATACATCATCATGCACTTTTCATGCATTTCAAAGCAAAACAAAAAAAAACATGCATTGTCATGCATTTTTCTTCCTTTTGCATTGTCATGCATTTCAAAAAACAAACGAAAACAGCAAAAACAACATGCATATGTCATGCATTCCATTGTACATATATTGCATGTGTCATGCATACATTGTAAATAGCGCATGTGTCATGCATTCATTATATACATGCATTGTCATGCATTCATTATATTGTACATACACTGTAAATATTACATTTACATACATGCATATTGTATATATTGCATTATAGCTTGCATGCATTCACTGCATCACCTTCATTTACGGCTTGCGCCTTTCCATGTTGAGCTTGGTCTAGTATGTGCCCATACTTCTCGCGTTGAAGCACGGTTCTGAGAATTTTGTGTACGCATCCAGTGTTGAGGGTGACGGCACCGTTTCCGTGTTAAACATGGTTGGTATGTATCCATGCCTTTCCTAGGCAAAGTGTGTTTTGGCCGCATGCCTTTTCCACTGCATCCATTGCAGTCTCCCCAGCAAATCGCATTGTACATATATTGCATATGTCATGCATACATTGTAAATAGCACATATGTCATTCATACATTGTAAATAGTGCATATGTCATGCATTCATTGTATACATGCATTGTCATGCATTCATTGTATATGTTGCATTGTCATGCATACACTGTAAATATATCATTCACATACATGCATATTGTATATATTGCATTGTAGCTTGCATGCATTCATTGCATCACCCCTGCCTATGGCTTGCGCCTTTCCATGTTGAGCTTGGTCTAGTATGTGCCCGTACTCTTCACGTTGAAGCACGGTTCTGAGAATTTAGTGTACGCACCTAGTATTGTGGGTGACGGCACCGTTTCTGTGCTAAACGTGGTTCGTATGTGTCCATGCCTTTCCTAGGCAAGACACGGTTCAGCCGCAGGCCTTATCCATTATAAATATCCATCACATGCATCTTGTATATATCGCATCGTAGTTTACATGCATATTGTATATATTGCATCGTAGTTTGCATGCATTTGCTGCGTCATCCATCAATGGCTTGCCCCTTCCCATGTTGAGCTTGGTCTGGTATGTGCCAATACTTCTGATGTTAAAGCACAGTTATGATATTATGTGTACGCACCTAGGGTTGTGGGTAATGGCACCGTTTCTGTGTTAAACATGGTTTGTATATGTCCATGCTTTTCCTAGGCAAGATATGCTTTGGTCGCGCGCCATATCCACTGTATATACTGCATTGTAGTGTAGTTCGATTGCATCCAACATTTAGGATCATGAGCTTTTCTGAGCAGAGCATGCCTCACTTATGTCATTCCACCCAACTACTTGTTCTTGTGTTCCGTCTACATCACTCATAGTTCTGCATGTGTACGCACCTATTCCACTGCTGGTATTGTGGTTTGAGGGTTGCGGCACATTTTCTATGGTAGACGGACTTTGCATCTCCATCATCTTTATGACATTTGTGTGGTTTTTGAACCACTCATGATTTGATCATGATTCAATTGCATTACATATCATTTGCATTGTTTATACGTAAATTTGTAAATATTGCATATCATTTTACGCATAGGTTGCATTGTCATGCACCCCTACACTTGCGTTGTCGCGCAGTCTCAACTTACATTGTCATGCATGTTGCTAACAATATTGTACTTGTTGAGTTTTCTTTCTCTTTCAGGCACGATATTGTATGTATGGTTCATTTGAAGCTGGTGCAACCAGACGAGCCGCACAAGTATTGTATTCTCCGAGTGAGACGTATCGAGAATTGAATAATTCTCCCGCACCCTCTCTGCATTGTAGTGTAGTTTGGTTTGTGTTTACTTAAAACTGTCGCATGTTATGCTTCATTACAGCTTTCTTTGCATGATCATGAGTTATGCTTGGCTTATTGCATTGTCTTGCATTTTGCCCCTGCCTTCGGGCGCATATCTTTATTGTCTTGCATGCTTTGTCTAAGTCTTCGGCCTTGTCAAAAATGGGTCATCTCTGGCCTTTGACACTCACTCCCATTATTGTTATGACTTTTAAGTTCTGTCAAAGAGAGGCAATTGTAGACACCCCATTTTTGACCATCCTCAAGACTTGGACGTCACCGTTTGAACACTCGGTAATCATCCATGTTTGTGTTCGTCTTGAGTTCCCGGAGGTCTCGGCCACGCGCTTTGCCTCAAGATCTCTCGACTCGACTATTTTGTGTTTAGGTTTTGCACCAAACACTTGTGTTTTGCTTTTGAGGAAGAGAGAATGGCTTGTTGGCCATCCCCACACCTCACCGGCCATGGCTTGAGGCCACTGGCCATGTTTTGTTGCTACCGGCCATTGGTGATAGCCGGCCGACACTCTTTGTGGCCAGCCGACCATTGTTTTGGTCAAATTGGCATTTTTGGCTGGCTGACCATTGTTCATCTGCTTTTGGCAGATATTTTGTGCCAGCTGTGCTAGCTGGCACCCACTTTACACCCCCTCCATACACGTGTATGGAGGGATTTCACTCTTGCTTAGCTTGTTTTGTAAGCTTTTCAAGAGTGATCTTCTATAAAGAGGAGGTTTCTCCCCCCTCCTCTAGGGTTACAAAAAATTCCAGAGGGGTCTGAGATTAGGGTTTGAGTCTTGTATCTATCTATCTCTATTTCTCCCTCTCTTTTTGCCTTTGTGTGTGTTTGTTCATAGTTTTGCATACAAACACCTAGTGTTACACTTTCCTAGTGTTACACTTTCAGAGTTCTTGAGCTGATTTTGGCCTAAGGAAAGCAGCTGGAGTGTTGTTCTTGAAGGGGTCTACAAGGGTAAGAACTTTACCTTTAAATACCCCATTTTTGCATAGTCTTTTTGCCTACTTTGCCTCTATTTTTGAGCTTATTGTATAACATATAAAAATCTTGTTTTTACTTGCTTAAAATAGTTGTTTAAGGTTGCTTTGGTGTTTGGGGTTGTTTGACCCCTCTTAGGCCTTGTTTGACCCCCTTTTTGTGCTATTTTGGTGAGTTCCGGGACCACCTTATTTGGGCCTCCTCACCACTGAAATCTTGAGAGATTTTAGTGGTGAGGATGGTGGTTTGAGGTCCTAAGAAGGAGAGGGCCATCCCCTCTCCTTGTTGCCTTCAATGTTGGCCATTTTTGCCTCATGTGTGAGCACCTTTTTTAAGATCATGTTGGCCATGTCTTAAGTATTATTTGTGCTTATTTTGCCATGATATAGCACTGTTTGTACTTGGTTTAGACACACCATGCATGTTTAGCATACTTGTCTTGTAATGCCATGAATCGCCTTAACATGTGCCTAGCATTTAGACTATCATGCTTGCTTGTTTTGGCTTAGCTTTGTGAAACTTTTGTGCATGTTTTAGTATGCCTAAGGTTTGTTTGTGGTTGTTTTGGTCGACCATGGCATGCTTTGTATAGCCACCTTGCATTTTGACTTGTTAGCCTTAGATGCGTGAGTATTAAGCATGCATGGCTTGCATCATTTCAGTGGTTTGGAACCACTTAACATGTCATTTCAGTCCGCGTGGGATGCTAGTATGCTCACATTTGATGTTCCTTTAAGGCCTTAGAGGGTTTGTGTTTCATGCTCCATGAATGTGCCATCGCGCATGCCATCATGTTTAGGCCTCTAGGATGCCATGTCAATGTGTTTTTGGCTTTGTTTTAACATGCTAAAACTCTGACTTTGGTTGTTCAAATCATGTCATATTTGGTTTTGCTAAGTGTAGTTCAATACCCCTTTGGTGAGCCTTAGGCCTTGGACATCATTGCATACTTTGCTTGTCTTGTTAAGTTGGTTTGGCACCCTTTTCTAACATGATTTTCAGAGCTTAGTATGTACGCCATATGCCCATGTTTATCTTCTTTTAAGTGTGCTTAAAGGTTGCTTTTTTGATGCTTAAGTGTTGGTCTATTTGCATGCATGTTTGTATGTATATTTGCACCTCATTTCCTCAGCATTCGGCCATTGTTTTGGGCTTAGTAGAGAGCTACCCAAATTAGTTTAAGTCCATTGTTTGCATGTTGTTGCATGCTCGCTTTGTGTGTCGTCACATACTCGACTTATCGCATGTGTTGCATGCTTGAGTCACTTTGCATTTGGCATGTATTTCCTTTGTTAAGATGCTTTGCATGTCTCCATGCTAACTTCCTCATATGTTGTTGCATGCTTCCCATTAGCATTGTTGTTATGTGCCTTGCATGCTTACTTGTTTAGCTCATGTGTCTATTGCACATGGTTTTGTTGCTTGCATTTCATGGTGCATACTTAGCTCACGTGCCTAGGTTGCATAGCACTTGGCATGCATGCCTTGCCTCTTGAAATCATCATGATAGAGGTTGGGCCTTATGTGTTTGTTTGGTTTGCATTTCATTCACATCAAAATGGCACACTTGGTTTCTTGGGCCATCACGCATTGAAATGCACGATTGGTGGTCCGAGAATCAAGGACCATCCTCCTTTGTGTCATAAATATGATAAGGAGGGTGTTGGTGCACACATTTGCTCGAAATGCATTGTTATGCCATGTTTGCCCACTGCTGCTGTCAAAATAGGATTCTGCAGGCATACATGGCCGACCGACCACATTTAGTGCCGACCGGCCATAAATTGGTGGCCGAGAGCTCAATAGATGGCCGATGACCCTTCTACCGTGGTCGGTGATGTTTCCCCTTGGTCGGTGATGCTCCACAGTGTTCAGAGAGTGTTCCTTGGGACTTGTAAGGTCTTCAGAGGAGGGAAACAGTGAAAACAGAGGCAGCTTGTACATGGCGACGGATTTCCGAGCAAACCCGAGCACGCATGCATTGGACCCTTTTCCCGAGGCCGTTTTACTGCTCTCTTAGTTAGTTAATTTGCTTAACTAGCTAAGTGGTCTGTAATATTTAATTAGCTTGATTAGTTAGTTAGATTTGTATTATTCATTCGGACTCTCCGAGAGAGAGCATAACTGTGTAATAAGTGTAGGTGCGTGTGTGCATGTCTTCCAACCCCCACCTCTTTCTCCCTTTTACTTACCTGTTTTTGATGGTTAGTACTAGGGCATATTTCAATTAGCATATCTTATGCTATGCATACGTGCATCCATACATTTGTCTTGCATGGGCTCGGCACATCATACTAACTGCATTGTATTTCAATTCCAAACTTGAATATGTGTTAGTTGCAGCATTTCATATGTCATGTTTAGAATAGCCGAGCCTATCTAGGTTGCATTTTCGCATGTGTTGCATTAGCCATTTTTAACATGAACTAGGATCATGCATTTGATTACTAACTAGTTTCTGTTTTGGCTTGGAGTACTAGGTAAGCATTTACGCTTTAGCATCTCGTATGCGTTTGAATGTTGCCATGACAGCATGCTTACCATGAGGCTATGTGCTTATATGATATCACTGCTTGAATGCCTGTGGGTGAAGGTTGGATTGTTTGAGTAGCAAATTTCAAATTGTTTTTCAACCAAACGGATATGCGATGCTTTGTTCCAAATTGGGCGATCTAGTCTATACTTGTGTTGTGCGCATCACATAGTAAGATTAGCTAATTAATCAGAATAAGAACACATAACGTTTTCAAAACTAGATATCATGGTTAGTAGAGGCCGATCTTCGGATCGGGCGAGAGGGGGTGCTCATAGCTGACCTTCCCCAATCGTACCCAAGTTCCCGAGCCAAGGCAACTTTGGTGATGACGGACATGTGGCCTTAGCCAAACGAGTCAAGGTTTCCTAAATCCCCCCATAAAAAATATTTAGGTGGCGACTCTATATCTGGCAAAGCATTCCATGTTTGGCACTTCTTTCAAAAAATCTGTTTTCAAAAAACGATTTGCCGAAGTTGGACTCTTTGGTTCAGATTTAGAACCGTGACAATTTGAGTCCGAACTGTAGAAGCAAAAGCCCTCGGGCGCGTCTACAGTTTAGGTCATGACATAGAATGTATGCTTGTGAACTTTCGTTTGGTAAAGAACTAATGTTACCCTCGAGGGTAAACTCAAATGGTAAGTTATTCAAGTTCGATTAAGAAAGGCTTAGGTTTGAGCCTTAATATCCTAATTTGCTCAATATGTAAAACTAGTGGGTGGTCACACTATTATAAAAGGAAAAAAAGAAAAAGAAAAAAAAAAAAGAAAAGGAAGGGGGAATCAACATTTATTGCTAAAGTGCTTCAAAAAGTTATAACCAAAAAACAACAAAATAGTTCTTCAAAAAGTTGATACTTATTTTTGAGAAAATTATTAAGTGCTTTTGGAGTAATGTTTTACACTATTCATTAATTGACACTTTTATATTGTATCAAAATCCTAAACTATCATTTTCTCTATGATGATTCGACCATGATGTATGATAATCAGACCAGATTTAAAGTCGAAGAAAAATGACAATAATTTGGGGGTGTTTAATTTAGATTTTTTTTTTTTTTTTCTCATTTTGCTTTAGTTTTTAACTTGGGTAATTGTATGACAAGAAAATCATGATAGATGACCAAGAAAAAGTTCATTATAGACCACAAAAAAGAAAACAAAAAAAAAAAGGTGAATTTTTTTTATAATTATCTTTGATGATTTTATTCAATTTTTATTTTTTATTTTACTTTATAAATTTTTCTAATCCTATAAAATCTATTTTAAAAAAAAAAGTTGATAAAAAAGCAAAAAAAAAAAAAAAAAAAGCCAACATAAAAATTACTCAAAGATACTTCACCCTGCTCATGGTATTGGCAAAGGGGAGGAAAAGGAGAAAGAGAGAAAGAAAAATATGTCCACATTGCTATAGTGACAACCAAATCAATCACTAAAGCTATCGAGATCAATTTTCTCACAATTTCATCCATTAATCTTCCATCTGTTATCAAATTTAAAATTGATAAAATGTGATAAAAATAAAATCCAATCATTTTTAAAAATTTGTATTACATAAAATATTCACAAACTATTTCATCAAAATAGGTACGGACCAAATCTTTTATAAAATTTTAACAACTCTTCTTACTCTTAAATTTGATGAAATTTTTAAAAGATGAAAGATTGAAAATAATTTTTTCTTTTTTTCATTGGTTAAAAGATATTTTTTAAATAAATTAAGTATTTTAAAAAAGATTGGATGAAAATTTTAATTTTCATTATTAAAGTCAAATCAAGCTTTTGGTCTAAATTTTTGAATAAATTTTTACCAAACTTGCCTTACATTTGCTCACGACCAAGGTTGTTAAGATCGCGATTTGGATTGTAGGATCGTACAATCCTACGATCTCAAATATACTATTCAATCCGACTAGTATTTTGGATCGGGCCCATGTCAGGATCATGGTGGGATCGGTAGGATCGGTAAGATTGTAACAAGATCGCAATTCTATACGATCCTGTTCAATAGGGATTTTTTTGCTGCCTTTAAGTCAAACAGCCCTTTATTGGACAAAAGAAGGACAAAAAATGACCCTCTGAGCTACGATTAGGGCAAGAGAGATTGGACGTCAAACTTCAGATTTTGTGTAAGTACTAACCAAGTATGCTCTTTTTTTGTCTTCTTCTTCGCTGCACTTTTTTTTCTTCGAATCTTCCTTCTCTGTCTTCGTCTTTTTCTTCTTCTTCTTTTTCTTCTTCGACTCGTCTCTGCTTCGAATCCTCATTCTCTGCCTTCGATTTCTTTTTCTTCCCTTCAAGTTTTGTTTCTATTTGATATATTATATATATAATATTTATATATATTTATTTATTTATTTGTGTGAATGAAAACCAAAAAACTTTTTTTTTTCCAATCACTTATATATTTATAATATATATATATGATTAATGTTGATTGTAGCAATGATGATAATTTCGACGACTATGATGACTTATTTTAGTCTTTTATTTGTTCTACCCTTATTTAGTTTGTCTTCTTTTCATTAAGAAACAATGACAATGGTGTGCAAGTGTTGGTATTTTTTTTAATTATGTTTTCGACTTCTTTTTTTGAGAAAAATGTTTGAATGCTACCTTTAATTGTTATATATATATATTGTCATTCTATATTAATTGTGATAGTATTACTTAGTCATATAAAAATTATTGCATTTTTTTATCATTTTAGTAGGATCTTACGATTCTCGATCCGATCCTACAATCCGATTCAGCAGATCTCAAAACGATCCTGTGTAGGATCTCGATCTTAACAACCTTGCTCATGACAAAGGAAAGGAGAAGGAGAAAGGGAGAAGAGTTGAGAAAAATTTGATGTTAAATGTGCAATCACCAAACCAATCGCTAAGAGTATCCGCATCAGACTCTCTACAATAGCTTTAAAGCTATTGTAGAGAGCATCAGTATCAAATCCTTCCTCCATAATCCTCAACAAATTTTTTGTAAATTAACTTTTTGTTAAATTTGCTACAGTACTTCAACAAAAATAAAGAGACACTGTTCATTAGCTACATTATTTTTATTATATTTTCTGGAGCAAAATTGGGCCAAAATCTTTAAACGGATCGTCCACCCGGATGTCCTCTCGGATATCCTACCGGATGTCCTGTGAGTGCCTGTAGCAAAAGAAGAAAAATGTCCACAATTAGCCTAACCGGTCAACCGGTCAACAGCATTTTTTTTTTTTTTTTTTTGCATTTTTTAAGAATTGTTTGGGTGGCACTTCATCAATTTAATAAATAAATAAAAAAGAATAACATATAAAATAAGAAATTAATATTTTAATAAGATTGAGTTAGAATAAAGAGTTTGATGCAGTGAACACTGAAAAGGTGACTTGTTAAAATTAAAAAAAAAAGAAGTAAATTTTGGGTTAAATTTGACTAAAAATGTGAAGAGACTGATGCGAATGCTCTAAGGTAAGCTAATAGAGAAATTTTTCTCACAATTACATTCATTAAGTATTTGTAATCCTTTATTTAATTTTTAATAAAATTTAAATTTGATAAAATTTTGTAAAATAAGATCTAGTTCTTTTATCAAATTTGTATGAATTAAATTTTTCACTAAATATTTTATCAAATCAGGTATGAACTAAATATTTTACCAAATTTCAACTACCCTTCTTACACCTAAATGTGATGAAATTGTTAAGGATGAAAGATTGAAAAAGAGTTTTTTTTTTTAGTTAAAGGAAGTTTTGAAATAAATTAAGTTGTTTTAAAAAGATTTGATAAAAATTAATTTTAACTATTGAAGTCAAATCAAGCTTTTAGGTCTAAGTTTTTGAACTAATTTAATTAAAAGAAAAAGAAAAATATTTGAAAATCCTAAAAAAGTTTTATTTATTTTTTTTAATTTGACTCGTAATATTGTGAAATGATAGATATTAATTTTTAGTTTACCATAATTCAATTTTTTTTTTTTTAACAGCTATATAGGCGTAACTTTTTTTACCACATTGTTATTGGTGAATTTGCTAATACAAATTTATGAATATGTAATATTTTTCATTATATCATAAATAAGAGGCAATTTAGGTTCTGCTACAGTAATTGACTATTCTTTTTTTTTTCATTTTACCTTTTTGTTTTTTTGGCCCTGTTTGATAGAGCTGTGGAAAAGTGATTATAAATTATAGATTAACAGATTATAGCTTATAGTTGTGAACCTAAGCTGTTAGCCTGTTTGGTGCAGCTGTGAGATTATGGATTTAAGCAGCAGAGTAGCGTTTGGTTAATAAGCTGTAAAATCACTTTTTACTGTGTAATTGTCCATTTTGCCCTTATACGATATAAAAGATTATTTTGTCATTTTTTCTGTTTTAATTTTTAAAAAATTATTTCATTAATAAAAGTTAATGGCTTAATTACCATAAATTAATACTAAAATTAATTACCATCAACCTCCGTTTGGGAAGTGGGCTGGCTTTTTGGCTTTTTTGGCTATTTTAGCCTGGGCTAAAAAGCTTGGTTTGGGAAGGATTTTTGGCTTTTTTGACTTTTTTTGTGAGAGAAGAGTGTAATGATTATGAGTTGGATGTGATGTTTTGTTTGTTGTGGCTAAAATAGCCTATTTTGTCTTTTGTGGCTATTTTAGCCACAAACCAACTTGCCAATTAATTTTTAAAAAAATGGCTTAATTACCATCAATTAATACTAAAATTATTAATATTATCAATTAGCGTAATTTTTTTCATTTTTTCATTACAAATGAATTAGGTATCAATTAATATTTTTGTTACAAATTATTAATTAGTATCAAATTATTAATTACAAATTATTTTTTCATTGCAAATTATTTTTTCAGTTTTAATTTTAAAAAAATTATTTCATTAATAAAAGTTAATGGCTTAATTACCATCAATTAATACTAAAATTAATTACCATCGATTAATTTTAAAAAAACGGCTTAATTACTATCAATTAAAAGTTAATGGCTTAATTACCATAAATTAATGGCTTAATTACCAGTGTGCTTATCAAAACATGAGTTTAATACTCGATCAAAACATCAAGGAAAACTAGCAAACAAGTCCCAAAACAAAACCCTAGAGCTCTCAAAACAGATCTAGAAGTCTTAACCCTAAAAAAAGACTTAAACACATATATATAGAAAACAAGGGCCGCGTACCCCGCTCGAGCGTAGAACTTGCCGCTCGAGCGGAGTCACTAAAACGTGTGGGATAAACTACGTCTCACACTCGAGCGCTAGAACACACGCTCGAGTGCAAAAACACACTTCCCAGTATTTGTGCAGACAAGCCCAACTACTGAGACAGTGCAAACTCCGCTCGAGCACAAATGTTCCCGTTCGAGCGGGAAGAACAAAACAAAGGAAAAATTTACAACTCTATTAAAACGAAGTTGTTCGTGGAATTGGCAACTAGGGACCTAACACATATATACATTTATATAACAATGGAAGAGTTAGTTTGAAAATGTCTTTGAAATTAATGGTCCAGATTTGTCTAGATTTGAAAATGAAAAAATTAGTCTGAGAAACAAACATACCCGAAGGACACTATTTAATTTGAAGACCTAAGAAATAAGACAACTCTCCCATCATGCTCATCTCAAACTCATGTGTCATGCAATCCGAAAAGTATTTTACAAGATGATCAGTAATGGATCCAAACACAATATCATCAACATAAATCTAAGTAACAAGTATATGAGACTTAGTATGTTTCACAAATAAGGTCTTGTCCACACTACCCCTTTGAAAATTATTATCAAGAAGAAAGCTAGTAAGTCTATCATACCAAGCCCGAGGGGCTTATTTCAACTCTTACAAAGCCTTGTTTAACTTGTAGGCATGGTTTGGACATTTCGGGTCCTCAAACCCTTTTGGTTTCTCAACATAAGCCTCTTCTTTTAAGTACCCATTCGAAAAGGCACTTTTCACATCCATTTGAAACAATTTGAAACCAAGAAAGCATACAACACCAAGTAAAATACAAATAGATTCGAGACGTGCAACTGGGGCAAACATCTCATCATAGTCAACACCCTCTACTTGTGTATAGCCTTGAGCAACCAACTTGGCTTTATTGCTCACTACAGTACCATTCTCATCAGATTTATTCTTAAAGATCCACTTGGTACCTATCACATTCATGTCTCTAGGCCTGGAGAGGAACTTTCTTACTAAGAAGCATGACCCTAGCCATCTCTTGAACAATCCTGTTATTCCTCTCAACAACTCCATTTTGTTGTGGAGTAATCGGTGCAGAAAATTCATACTTAATTCCATGCATATCACAAAAATCCGAAAATGAACTATTTTCAAACTCACGACCATGATCAATTCGGATTCTTATGATACGCCCAATAAAAGCACCCTGTTCATTTTGGATTTTAAGGACTAAGGCCTGGAAAGTATCAAACGTATCAAATTTTTCTCTTAAAAAATTTACCTATGAAAAACGAGTAAAATCATCAACAGTTAAAAAAAATATATCTTTTACCTCTAATGCTTTAAGTGCGAGTGGGTCCCATAAGATCCATATGAACTAATTCAAGAGGACGTTTGGTTGTAAAGTTGTTCACCTTTTTTATGAAGGGCACGGGTTTGCTTCCCAAGTTGACATGGTCCACACACATGGTTCATATTCTCACCCAGTTTAGGTACTCCTCTCACAAGCTCTTTGTTGGCTATCTTAGTTAGGTCTTTGAAATTCATGTGACCTAATCTTTGATGCCAAATATCAATATTACTTATGATGGCTGAGTGGTAAATGAGATCATTAGTGGTAACAATCCCATAGTAGTTATCAGATGTGCGAACCCCATGCATGACAGTATTTTCCTTTTTATCTAAAATGTCATATTTATTTTTTGAAAATAATACTTCATGGTGAGAATCACACATTTGACTGATGATCAAAAGATTTGCTTTAAGGCCATCAACAAGTAATGCATTTTCGAGCTTGGGAAGACCAGCCACACTTATAGAGCCCTTACCAATGACTCTAAAAGTGCCACTATCTCCAAAGATAACAATTCTTCCTTCATATTTTTCAATAGAGGCAAAGTAGGATTTGTCACTTGACATGTGACGAGGGCACCCACTATCAAGGTACCACATGTGTAAGTCACGTGCTTTTAGAGCAGTGTGAACAACAAAACAAGTCAAGTCATCCTTTCTCACCCACATCTTTTTGGTCTTAACAAAATCAGGATTGGTGGTCTTGGTAAATATCTTAGCATTGTGAACACCCTCATGAATCTTGGTATCCCGCCTAGACATGTAATGTTGCCTCCTAACACAAAAAGTATTAGAATTTCTACCCTTTTGAGACACCTTACCAAACAACTCAAAGCAGTACGGACAAATGTGACCATACCTACCACAATGATGACAAACAAAAATAGGTTTTACCTCCCTTTTGTTGATCTTACCCCCGCTAGTCAGATGAAGAGAGGGATCACCCTGGTGCACCTTCAGCTTTCCCCCTTGCTTGAGTCTTCAGGTATGTGATGTAGAGGTCTGTCCCTTGTGAGCTGTCGCATTACCATAGCCTAGCCCACTTTTGTCACAACCCATTTGTTGAGACCCGAGGATGTCTTCTAATGACTTGGAACCTTTGTTCCCCATAGCAATTGTCGCTCTAGCAACAATTGAGCCACAATTGTTCCACATCTCTGAGTTCTTCATCTTTTTGACCAACCATCTCTTCCAATGTAGCTTGTGACATCTCAAGGCTTTCAATCTTCTCTTCATATGTGGCATATATTTTCAGAAGTTCATTCCTTTCAGTCTCACAAGATAGAAGTTTCCCACATAGGTCTAGCCTGTCATTGGAGATCTTGATGACATTCTGCTTTGCTGTTGCAATTTCTCATTTTAGCTTGACATTCTCGCTTTCATATGCTTTGAGCTTGAGAGTGAGTTTGTCATTGATCTTGGACAAATTCAGAGATTCATCGTAAAGCTTTTCGTAAGCTTGTTGTAGATCATTACCGTCAATCTCATCATTGTCTTCTGATGTTTCATCATCTTCTTTTTGCTCCTCTTTCTCTTGGACCTCATCTAGTATAGCAACTAAGGCAGGAAAGGTGATAGATGGTGGTGAAGATGATTCTCCTCTTTCATGAAATTAACTCAGAATGTCCCATGCATCTTTGGCCTTTGTGCAGTAAGCAACCCGTTGTTGTTCTTTATCAGAAATTGCTCCACGAATGATAATCAAAACTCTCTGATTGCTCGAATTGTCAATGTTTTCAACATCCTCTTCAATGGCTTGCCGGCTCTCAGGGTCGTAAGCTCTTAGAAACGTCCTCATTCTGATCTTCCAGTACAAGTAATTACTTCCATCAAAGGTAGAAGCACAGTGAAGATTCTAACCACGAACAAATTCCACTAGCTTTGGAGGAGGTTGAGTGACAGTAGACCAGAATACCATGTAAGCGCTATGTAACAACCCACATTCATGTCTTAGTCATGCTTGCATGCATTTATATGATTTGCCATGTTAAGTTGCGTTCATGAATCTTGTCTTGCTATGCTTAAGTGTTGCTTGCGTTCTATGTTCCTTCTTTGTTGTCCCCAAGCCTAAGTCATGCCAAGCCTAGGTCATGTTAAGCCTAAGTCATGCCAAGCCTAGGTCATGTTAAGCCTAAGTCATGTCAAGCCTAAGTCATGCCAAGCCTAGGTCATGTTAAGCCTAAGTCATGCCAAGCCTAGGTCATGCCAAGCCTAGGTCATGTTAAGCCTAGGTCATGCCAAGCCGAGGTCATCTTAAGCCTAGGACCATCTTGGAACCACCTTGGTTGACCTCCACCATCACCTAGGCATATTGGCCGAGATGTCATCATCTAGGCCGAGGTGTGCATCACCTAGGCCGAGATATGCATCATCTAGGCCGAGATGTTATCATCTAGGCATCCGAGATCCTTAATCCATGCACCTAGTGATCTTGTTCTGGGACTGGAATGACCTAGACCGAGGTGTGGTACATCTGGGCCGAGGTGTGGCACAACTTGGCCGAGTGTTATCCTTCATAGCCGAGGTCATTGTTCCCTTACTTGCCAAAGCCTATGTCCTTAGCCGAGATCATTACTTACCAAAGTGCCTTGCCGTGTAGCTTGTTAGATACGCTTTGTCTTACACATGTCTTGTCACTCAGTCACCTTTTTAAGAGAACCAACCCGGTAGCGCCACGTGTCCCAACAGAAGGTTAAGTCAGCCGACAGAGAGAGAAACACATCATTTGTCATATTCTTGTCTTTGAAGAGAGAGAAGCTCTAGGAAGAAGAAGGGAGGTTCTTGAGAGAGAAGTAGGTTTCCAAGCTTGATTCCTAGAGATCGAACCGTTAGATCCGTGTTCTAAGGTTAGATTCTTGACCTGCTCATGTTGTTCTTTATGATCATGTTATTGCATTGCATGATTGAATACGATTTGTAAGCCATGCATTGATTTAAAGTTCGGTTTTAGAAAGAGAAAGTGGTATTCGTGTATTCTTCAAGAAAAGTCATGTTTTGATCCAAGAGTTTGCACCAAGATCCATGTTTTCATGTTTGTTTTCATATAATCTTCAAGTATGGGTACCCAGGTCCATGTTTTCGAACTCATAGCATGAAATCCCAGATTTTGCAATAACAAGTTATGATTTTAGCATTCATGTTCTTCATGTTCTTCATGTTCATGTTCTTCATGTTCTTCAAGGAGGAAACCCAGATTTCCAGACTTCTTTTCCCTAGGTGTGATCACCGAGACCACTCTTGCCTAGATCACACACCTAGGCCAAGCATCGTATCTCACCTTGGCCTACCTTGCGTGATCACTTGAACCTTAATCTATCTTGCATGCACACCTAGGCTAACCACTGCACACCTAAGCCGACATGGTACACCCTTACGGGCACCTTGTAACACCTCGGCATACAGCTGCACCCCGAAGCTTAGGTAACCACACCTCGGCCAAGACCTCCTGAGTTCACTCAGCTAGGTCACTATTGCCTAAATCATTTCTGTGCATCCATTCCAGAACCTGGTTGGTACCCAGCATGTTTTCCCTAGGTCATTTCCAGCATGTTTTCCCTAGGTCATTTCCAGCATGTTTTCCCTAGGTCATTGCCAGCATGTTTTCCCTAGGTCATTGCCAGCATGTTTTCCCTAGGTCATTTCCAGCATGTTTTCCCTAGATCATTTGCATGCATGTAAAGCTTGTTTTGAGAATGTGATTGCCGTGTGTTTGTAGGACTTGGACCTTTGCCTTGATCCCAATGTCCCAAGAACTATGTGAGTGGTATTTTTAATAAAGCTACGTTATCATGTTTTGATAAGCCTTGCTTTGCTTTGTTTTGACAAGTATTTGTTAAGCATGAATGATTACCCTTATTTTAAGTATCAAGTATAAGCTTTGTTTTGGATGACATTCTTGGAACCGTCCTTTCGTGTTAGGGGACGTTAAGCCTAAGTAACACCGTCCTTTCGTGTTAGGGGACGTTAAGCCCAAGTAACATAGTCCTTTCGTGCTAGGGGACTTTAAGCCCAGGTAGCACCGTCCTTTCGTGCTAGGGGACGTTAAGCCCAAGTAGCACCCTTGTTAAGATATCGGCCACCGACGGACTATGAACGGGTGTGCTCGATGCCGAGGTTATGCTTTTGTTTTGCCCGGAATGTTATCACCCCAAGTACATGTTTAGATACAAGCTATGCCAAGTACATGTTTTGAACAAGCTATGATATATGTATTGTTTTGACAAGACCTCGGGAATCATTCATTAAACCCTTTATTACTTGTACCATTCACTGAGTATCCAAGCTCACCCTCTCTATGTATATATGTAGGTGGCAAGCAAGAAGGCGGTGACGCCTAAGATGTTATGTGCAAGATGTTTGATTCATGTTTGGTATCGTCTTGAAGATTATGCTTCTTAGTTGAAATTCATGTCTTTTGTATACTTCGGCTTGAGAAGCCTTTTGATCAAGATGTAATATGTACTTTATTTTATTTGTATTCAAGTTGTAAGACTTTAATTAAGATGTATGCCATTTCATTTGACATATGCACAGCTCTTATGGACTAGTTAGATTTACATATATTGCTTCCGCACATGTAAGCCCCATATATTATACTCTGATTGTGTGTGAATTTTGAAAGTTGGCCTTCGGTAATCTCGGATTACTGGCCATCACGGCACCATTCTACTAGGGGCGGTTTGGGGTCGTGACATGCTACCTCCATCTTCACTGGATTCGGTCTCATTGGGTTCTTGCTCTAACCTGCTTTCATCATCCCAAGTCACTGTATACACTTTCTTCCGGTTCTTTTTCAAAGGACATTCAAGAGCAATATGTCCAAACCCGTGACATTCGTAACACTTGACCCCCTGTCCCTTCACTATCTTCTTTTCAGTTTTTGGAGCAATTTTTGCTGGAAAATTTTTAGGTTTTTCATTACTCTTATCTTTTGAAATAGGGTCCTTGAAATTAGGCTTCTTTTTCTTTAAATTTTTTTTGAACTGTTTAGTAAACATAGCCGTTATCTCGGACTCTAGATCAAACTCAATTTCAGAAATTTTTGCAGTCTCATGAGCACTAGTGAAAGCTACACTATCTTTTTGTTTTTTCTTAGAAATCTGGTGGGCTTCATAAGTCTGCAAATTTCCAACCAACTAATCAAGCTTGAGGGTATCAACATCTTGAGCCTCCTTAATAGCTGTCACTTTTGATTGAAATCTCTCTGGTAAAGACCTCAAAAATTTTCCAACAACCTTAGCTTCAAGGATTTTTTTAGAGTGTGAAATAGGAATTTACGATGTCACTAAGTTTGGCATAAAAATTATCAAACGTCTCATTATCACACATAAAAAGAGTTTCAAAGGCAGAGGTGAGATGTTGAAGTTTTGATCTTTTAACAAAAGTAGTACCCTCATGAATTGTTTCAAGGATGTCCCAAGTCTCTTTTGCTACCTCACACGTGCAAATACGACGAAACTCTTCAGGTGTGACAAAGTAAAAGAGGGAATTGAGAGCCTTACTATTCCAACTCGAGTTTTAATAGTTGAATGCGTCCCATTTATCAAGGGGCTTGAGAATATCAACACCATCAATGGTGACAACAGGTTCACTCCATCCATAGATTACACAGTGCCAAACTTTCTCATCGATAGATTTTAAAAACGCTCTCATACGAGCTTTCCAATAAGAATAGTTTGTACCATCAAGTAACGGAGGTCTATGGGTCGAGTTACCTTCACGAATTGAATCCATATCACCAATCACACAAAATCACACTCGTATAGTTTTGATAAAAACAAAGAGTGACCTGCTTTTATACCAATTAAAAAACCTAAATGATTCGTGATTAGATCAAGATTCAATTGTACAAGTTCCCAAATAATTAAAACTAACAATCTAAATCATCAAGCACGTACAAATGTGATTTAGATTGTTGTTTCAAAAAACAATAAATCGACACAAACGATCTTTACGTGGAAAAACCACAATTGGAGCACCTCTAATTGTGATAAAAAAAATCACGGGTAAAACACCACAAATCAATCCACTACTGAAGAAAGAAAAGATTACAAAGATACCAAACAAATTACCCAAACGCTTCCAATTTGTCTTCAAATCTTCTGTATGTCTTTCACCGCAACCTTCGTCTCAGAGTTGATTAGATTGATGTTGAATCCACAACATCTATTGTCAAATCAACGACAACGCACAGCATCAAACTCCTTCAACTCCTCTTGATTCTTCGGATTCTACCGAAGAAGAACACTTTTAAATATGAACAATCAAACTCCTTGATGTGTGCTTATCAAAACATGAGTTTAATACTCGATCAAAACATCAAGGAAAACTAGCAAACAAGCTCCAAAACAAAACCCTAGAGCTCCCAAAATAGATCTAAAAGTCTTAACCCTAAAAAGAGTTAAACAAATATATATAGAAAACAGGAGCCGCGTACCCCACTCGAGTGTAGAACTTGTCGCTCGAGCAAAGTCACTAAAACGCGCGCGATAAACCAGGTCTCACGCTCGAGCGCTAGAACACACGCTCGAGCGCAAAAACACACTTCCCAGTATTTGTGCAGACAAGCCCAACTACTGAGACAGTGCAAACTCCGCTCGAGCACAAATGTTCCTGCTCGAGTGGGATGACCAAAACAAAGGAAAAATTTACAACTCTATTAAAACGAAGTTGTTCGTGGAATTGGCAACTAGGGACTTAACACATATATACATCTATATAGCAATGGAAAGGTTAGTTTGAAAATATCTTTCAAATTAATGGTCCAGATCTGTCTAGATTTAAAAACGAAAAAATTAGTCTAAAGTCCCCCTCCCATTTTTAGTAATGGAAGAGATCCATAATATTATTTTATGATATCTAAGGTCCCTCAACCCCACACCCATATATCACAGAGAAATTTGACTCTCTTACATCAAACCTCATTTTTTTCTCTCTCTACCTTCTCTATTTCATCTCTATTTCATCTCTCTCTCTCTCTCTCTAAATCCAAACCTCACTTCACTCCCTTCAATGACTGCCACCACCACCACCGCAAATACCATCGTCGTCGAAGTTGCCGCCAATGTAGATCGGCTCAGATCTCTATCTCTCAATGCCAAATATTATTGACCAGTTACATACCAAGGTGTTTGATTAGTGATTCTTTTTTATTTATTTTTCCTATTCCTAATCTTAAATCCGTTTTTAATTGAGATCCTTCAAACATATTTACACTCTAGTAGAGACTGCTCACAGCGTGATAGTTTGGAAGGAATATGCAATGGAGGTTTCCCAGTGCAAGTGTTATTCTGATCTTGGAATGATGCTTCTAAAACTACAGAGTGTAACTCCCTCTCTATTGCTAAATGATAGAAAAGTAGAAATGTGAACATGTGTTCTTTTCTGTCAAGTTCACATTTTTTTGTTTTTTTCCAATTGATAAGCTTGATGGGTTATTCTAGTGCTCGCCATCCTTATTCGATTTTCATTACTTGACTATTGCAAGGCATCAAATGTGTTTCCTTATTTAGTATTCTCTAACACAATTTTCTCTGGATAAAGCCACACAAAGCCACACAAATTTTCTCTAAAACAATTTTCTCTGGATAGAGCCACACAAATTTTCTATACACAATTTTCTCTGCATAGAGCCACACAAAATCACACAAATTGTCTCTAACACAATTTTCTCTAGATAGAGCCACACAAAGCCACACAAATTTTTTCTAGCACAATTTTCTCTAGATAAAACCACACAATGCCACACAAATTTTCTCTAGATTTCTTTGGTAATCAGAGAAAATTGGTCAAAATAATGGTTGTTCAATTTTCTCTGGTTTGTTGTTGTCTAAATGGCTTACAATCTGGTTTAATAAAAAACACAGAGAAAATTATGAACAAACCAGAGAAAATTGATCAAAAATATAGAGAAATTCTCTGGGAAGTCCAGAGAAATTCTCTGGGAAGTGCAGAGAAATTCTTAGAAAATCTCTAGGAATTTCTCTAGAGAGAAAATCTCTGGGAGGTCCAAAGAAATTCCTAGAAGAGAATTTCTCTAGAGAAAAAATCTTTGAGAAGGCTAGAGAAATTCTCTAGGTCGAATTTTCTCTGGATCGATGTTGAGGGACCTTAGTAACTATGAAAATATTGAGTGTCCTTTAAGCTATAAAATCTTAATACCAGGGACCTTAAAAAAAAATCCCACTTTAAAAACAATGGATCAGATTTACTTTCACAAATATCTCTCTCACAAACTATCTTCAATGGTCTAGATTTGTCTAAGAAATAAAATTCATACAGAGCTAATGATAACATTAGTAGGAATAAAAGAATGAATGAATTTCCCATGTAGGATTTTCCTCAAAAAACATCAATTAACAAATCCATAAAAAGCTAATGATAACATTAAGAATCTGAAGCAAAAAAATAATAATAATAATTATGTGATGTGTTTTGTTTTTTGTTCTTTTTTTGGTTTTATTTTTTCAATTAAATGAGTGCATCATTTAATATGCCAAACAATAAAGAAGTGGACTATTGAGAGCTAATATTAAAGAAGTGATATTGGGACGAAGTGGACTATAAAGAAGTGAAGTAATAAATATCAAAAATGAAAGAATGAATGAATTTCCCATGTAGGATTTTCCTCAAAAACATCAATTAATGTTAACATTAAGAATCTGAAGCCCAAAAAAATTATGTGTTGTTTTTTGTTCTTTATGCTTAGTTCTTTTTTTAGTTTTATTTTTTCAATTAAATGAGTTAATTCTAACATTAATTGGTTGAGATTTTCTTTAATAATCAATGGGGTTTTAACACCAACTTCTCTTTCTTTCAAATGGGGGTCAAGGAAAAATGGGTTTTATGTTAACAATGGGTCAAGGGAAAATGGGTCTCATAGCTCTTTGTTAACACCCATTGTTTGGTTCTTACCTCTTTGTTTGGTTCTTAGTTCTTTGTTAAGAATCCAAAGCCAAAAAAAAAAAATTATGTGTTGTGTTTTGTTCTTAGTTCCTTTTTTGTTTTATTTTTTCAATTAAATGAGTTAATGTTAACATTAATTGGGTTGAGATTTTCTTTAATAATCAATGGGGTTTCAACACTCACTTCTCTCTCTATCAAATGGGGGTTAAGGAAATGTTAACATTAATTGGATTGAGGTTCTCTTTAATAATCAATGAGTTTTTAACACTCACTTCTCTCTCTTTGTCACATGGGGTTTAAGGAAAAATGACTCTCATGTTAACAATCATTTTTATTTCATCTTAGTGAAATAGGTTGTGGCTCTCTTTAATTATCAATGGTCATATCAAATATGAAAATAGATTCATATACATTTTTAGTGTTGAGGAGTGCTCTTAATTAATGTTAATATTGATTGGGTTGAGGTTCTCTTTAATAATTAATAGGGTTTTAACACCCACTTCTCTCTCTTTATCAAATGGTGGTTACGGAAAATTGAGTTTGATGTTAACAATTATTTTTATTTTATTTTAGTCAAATGGGTTGAGGCTCTCTTCAATTATCAATAGTCATAATTTTACTCCCCAAACAGGAAAATATATTCGTATACATGAAAAATGGGTTTCATGTTAACAATAATTTATATTTCATCTTAATGGGTTGAGGTTCCAAAAAAAAAAAAAAAAAAAACTCTAAGTTAATGTTAACATTAATTGGGTTGAGGTTCTCTTTAATAATCAATGGGGTTTTAACACCCATTTTTCTCTCTCTATCAAACGGGGGGTTAAGGAAAAATGGATTTCATGTTTCAAATGAGGGTTAAGGAAAATTAGGTTTCATGTTAACAATCATCTTTATTTCATCTTAATGGATTGAGCTTCCAAAAGAAACTCTTAATGTTGACATTAATTGGGTTGATGTTATATAGATTTTTATTTCTTCTTAGTCAAATGGGTTGTGGCTCTCTTTAAACATCAGTGGTCATAATTTTACTCACCAAACATAAAAGTAAATTCATATACATTTTTTGTGTTGAGGAGTGCTCTCTCCCTTGTAATTCTTTATTAGTTTTTCACTTTCTTTATTGAATTCCAGTGGGTTAATAAATGTTCTGAATTAATTAATGAACTCTCTCAGATTTCTTTAATGCTTTGGAATTTTCAAGTTTGGCCTTTGAATTTTCAATAATTAGATTAAACATTAAGCTTTTAATGTTTGGTTTAGAAATAAGTCTAATATAAAACTTTTGAAAAAACTTAAAGTTATTTTAAAATTTTGTTTTTATGATTTTTATGAGAGTATACTCAGAGTAAATAAGCTACTGTGTAATATGATTTTTTATGATATGTATTGAAAAAGGAATTTGTAATTATATAGATAAGACAAAAGGTATTTATAATTATCCAGTTACAAGGTGGTGAGACCTTTTATAAGTTTTTATTATAGTTTTTTACTTATTTGTTTGCACATTTTA
Organism: Camellia lanceoleosa; assembly: GCA_025200525.1. Taxonomy (NCBI): domain Eukaryota; kingdom Viridiplantae; phylum Streptophyta; class Magnoliopsida; order Ericales; family Theaceae; genus Camellia; species Camellia lanceoleosa. Next base: position 147,169,171 of record CM045767.1, read on the forward strand.
AAATGCAAAATTAGTAATTACATTTCTATATTTAAGTTTTGCTAAAATTTTATTCATAAGTAGTATAAATTATATTTTTTTATAATTCTCTTCTTCTTCTTTTTTTTTTTGGTGGTATGCATTAGTTGTTAGTAGGCAATGCAATCCAAAAGAATTAACTGTTGTCAATGCAACATGACTATATAGAATCAACCACAAAATCATGTATTTCAAATTGCAATAGTTCTACATTTTGGCCAATAAAGAAAAATTATGAAGATTTTTATGAGAGCATTTAATTTTTCTTCTATCTTTTTTAATGTATATTGAAGACATAAAAAAAATTTATAATTTTTCTTCTATCCTGTAGTAGTTCAATTTCACCATTTGTGATATTCATGCACAGATGAACTTCTTTAAGTAGGTTGTTAACTAAAATATGTTAGGACGTTATTAATTTTGTGTCGATTAATTTTTTTTATGGCAATTATTAAACCTCATTTTGCTTTCTTACAGTTATCTTTGCCAAATTTACATAACCAGACACTTTCAAGTTGAGACACCATTGACCTTTAACTGCTAATTATGGACAACATTACTATTTTTGGTCACGTAAGTTGTTTTCTTTTTTATTTATTTGAAAATAAAAATATACCTTTCTTATAAATTTGTTGAAGTCAATTTTCTTTTCTTTTCATTATTTTTTTTTAAATTCTAATTCCCTTATAACAAAATGCTCTTTTCTTATAATTTACAGATGAATGGAGACCTATGTCGAACTGTAATATCGACACCTCTTGCTCATTTTCTTACATGTATAATTTTTTTTTTTACCCCTAATTCTTTTGTATTTATAGGTTCAATTTCTTCAAGAAAGAAATGCTAATGTTGTTATCCGTGATGAGCGTGACCTTAATATCATCCGGGTTCGAGAGGTAGGCCCAATTTAATTATATAGATTTTTTTTTTCAAAACACCATATATTCCTATTTACATTTTTTAAAAAACTTTCTAAATATATATATATTTTATTTTTTGTAGGCAAAGGAAAAGGAAATTGCTAAGGCATTGTTAAAGAAAAATGAAAAGACCACCGTTTCGGGTAATGGAAAGGAAAATGCATGTTCAGTAGTATGTCTCTTCAACATTTTCATTTTAAGTTCTTTTTTGAAATATTTATTTTGGAGCATGAACCTCAATCATGTTTTTTTTTTTTTTTTTAATGTAAAATTGGCATATTACTTGCGCAGTGTCATATACTGTTTTTAGAGTAAACAGTTTCATGTAAATTTGTGAAATGTTTTTTTTGAAGCATGCTAAAATAGCATTTCCGCAAAAACATTATGTGTATTAAATTATTATTGTTCTTTTTTGGTTTTTTGCTATTGGCATGAATATCTACAAGAGAAGAAAAAAGGAATGAGGGAGAGAAAGGGACACAGAATGAAAATGTTTTCAATTTTTTTACAAAATATCGGAAGGAAAGGGAATTAAGATAAAGTAAATGAATAGAAATCAAAAAGGAAGAGAAAAGTATAACACAGTAGATGATAATATTCATATTTTAGGTATCTTATGAAACTATTCTTCATATTTACCAAGTAGCATACAATTTATTTATTTAATTTTATGCACTGTAAAAATTGGTAGATTTTAACCAAAAATTGATGCAAAACTATAGCCATGAGATCTCTCTTATTTATTTCAACCAAAGCTCACTCTCTAGAAAAATGTGGAATATAACAATTTATTTGGGTATTATTATTGGCTAGGGTAATAAAGTGCTTATTTTCTGTTGCAAATTGTAGGCGGGTGAAAAAAACAAAAATACTACAATAGTAAATATTTGGTAATATGGTCTTTGTTTGCATTTGTGTCTCACTATTTTCACGTTTTCTTGATAAATTGTAGCAATTTCCATCACATTGCCTCTGCCACTACTAATCATGGACACCACCATTTTTTGCCATTTAAATTTCTGTTTGACAAACAAAAACACAACCATTTTTGCATTGAGAATTTGAGTTCAAATACTATATCAATCACAATGATATTATTGAAACTTGTTATTGTTAAAATTATAAAATTTCAAGCAAAACTTATTGTTAAATTCAATTGGAGAGTGTTTATATGTTTATCGTTAAGTTTGCAGTACAGATAAGGAAGGTTTAATTTTTTTTTATTAAGTTACATCTCTCTAAATTTTATAATTTTGCAAAATATTTAGATTGAGTGGATCTGAAAAGTTAAAATATTGATTAAAATATTTAAAAAGTTCATTAAAAATAATAAAATACAAATTCAAAATTTAAAAACTATTTTTGGAAACTCCAAAACCAAGTAAGTTTTGGATTTTAAATTTATAAAAATTATTTTTAATATATACAACCAAACAAAATTTTAAGTTTGACAAACTCTTTTAAAAAATCTAAATGTAAAATTCATTTGAAGATCCAAAACCATACGGATCATCTATTTGAATAAATTCCATTTTAACCCAATACTTTTATATTCAATTACATTTTCATTCCAACAATGGGCATACATTAGTATATCTATATATAAGAGGTGGCTTGCTATTTGTGGCTTGTTTTTTTGTTTTTTTCCTGTTTTGCTCTTAACTTGTTTTGAAATTGCTATTTTGTCTTTTAGTTTGGTTAGTAAAACAATTTGAATGGTGGCTTTTTGAAAATTATATAATAAATTTGGTTGCTTTGGTTGAGAATGTTTGTCATGAGTTGCCTATTTTGCTTTTTTATTTTGTATAATTTACTAATAGTATACTAATTTGAGTGAAGATTATTTGGTAAATACGCAAACATTCTTTGTTAATTATGAAAAATAATTTTTTTTAGTTTTTAACAAATTACAAATATGCCAATAATTTAAAATATGAATTAGTCTTATAATATTGCAAATTACATATTATAAATTTTAATTTAACATAATAATCAAAAAAAAAAAAAACTACTCTCATATGCAATAATGAATTATCAAAATTATTCATTGAAAAATATTTATCATATTATTAAAAACTGTTAATTGACTTAATGATTTATATATTAATAAAATTAGTCATTTGTTATGCGAGTACGATTTATTTATTAATAAAATGGGTCATTTGTATATATATGAATTCTTTTCTGTTTCTTTATTAGTTAAGTATTTTTTTTGGATATGAGAATTATCTTATCTCTGTTATACTAAAATGTATATTTTATTTTGTTTGTGATGACCAGATACGTAACCCGTCTTACTTTTCTTTTGTGCGTATTGAGTTCAACACTTTTGAAATCTATTTCTCAAAATTTTCGTCTCTATTAATTTCAAATTCTAAGTTCCACTTGTTTCAGGAGGCTTGAAGTTGAATCCGGAGGTTTTACACTTAAGCTGGAAAATTTTATGGGCTGAGGGCTGAGTCGCATGTGCGGGGCCTTGGGCCGCATGTACAAAAATTAGGGGATTTCTCGGTAGCATACTACATTTTATGCAAGTGCGGGAGTGGAAGTGCGGGAGAAGGGGCCGCACGTGCGGGAAGCACGCTCCACACATGCGGGAATCGCTAAGTCCGAAAACTCTATTTTTCTTCCTTCTTTTGGGCCGTGTATATCAATTTTAAAACATTTCCTTCTCACTCTAAAAGCATTTTTTTGCTCCTCCTTCTCTCTAAAACACTCTCACCAAACATCTTAAAACCTTGATTTCTTGAAATCCATTAGGGTTTTGATCCTTGTTCCTTCATTAAAGTTGGATAATTTCTCAAGGGCTTCGTTGTGTGCGGTGAAGATCGTGTTTCAACACCGTCGATTTTAAGGGTTTCATTTCATCTTCTTCTCCAAGCTTGAGGTAGGGACTTCTTTGAGTTATATATATGTTTTTGCAAGGTTGATATTAAATTTGGAGTTTTCTTGATGTTAATAAGAAAGTTTTGATTTTTTTTTTTCATTGGGCTCAAGAAAGTTATGATTTTCAAAAGTGGGTTTAACCTTGTTTCTTTTAAATGATCTCTTGAGGGTTTGAATCAGTTTGGGTAAGGGATGATATTCTCTTTTTAGGGTTTCTTTCAAGTGTTTGGGTGTGTGTGTTGTTGTTGTAAGGAAAAACCTAGAAATTTGGGGATTTTTAAAAGAAAGAAGTTGAGGATACATGGTGAACATGGTTAACATATATATATATTATGTGCCAAGATGAGTAAAGAAAATGAAAATTTTCTTGATTTCATACAAATACACATATAGATGATGGGTTTCATAACATATGAGAATTGTTAAGATTGGAAGTTGTTGTCCAAATATTCCTATAGTCTTGAAATGACTAAGATGTTGGGAATGTATGATTTATGGAAATGTTGTTATATATTGATGAATTGTAGTGAACATTTTGGCTATTTTGTGAAATGGTATTGAAAGGAGGAAAATGGGAATTTAGATCATTACGAAATATTTGTTAGAGTTATTTTGAAAGTGGAGAAACATTATGTGGCATAGATAATTGTTGCATTGGCATTCCAAAACCTTGCATCTTATGAATATTGAATTGGGATTTGAATCTTACATTAAGAAAGAAATATTGTGAAATGAGAATTATTGAAATGTTTTGGGATAAATACGTTGGTAAGTCTAGATAGGAGGTGTAGATGAGATTGATTAAGTTGGCCTGAGTGTCCGGAGTGAAAGACCGAAAACACGGGCGAAGAAGGTTTCCGGTTAGCAACTGGTAAAGTGGGGTTTTGGTAGTGCTAGTTATGCTTGCTTGCAAACACCAACCTAGGGATTACTTGAGTCGTATTTACCACCCCATTGAATTAAATTGTAAATTTCTAAATTGTTGAGATTTCAAGTTAATATTAAGCATGGTGGTTTTCAAAGGATGTAAATGTAATCTTCTTTTAAAAGGCATAGCATGGCATGTGCATTTCATATTGAAAATCTTGCATAAATATATATACTTTATTAAGAATTCTCTACTGGGCTTTATGCTCACCCTATGGGATTTTGGTGCAAGAAGGAAGTGGTGATCCCGCCAAGTTAGGGCGTGATCATATGTGTTGGGAGCGTAGGACTTCTATTTTTGTTGTGGTCTATTTTTGCTAGCTAAGGGCTATAACTGTTTGGGTCTAAAAGGCCATTTTTGTTCAACCGGGCTTAAGCATTGGAAATTTGTAAGCCCATGAGGGCATTTATTTAATTTTGGATTTAATGTTTTACATGCTATAGATTCATGTATTTGTATCGTTGAATGTATAATTGCATGTGGAACTATTTTGTACAAACCGTAATGGTAAATGATGTAAAGGTTGATGAATTATAGCTTTTCTTATGATAAATGTTGGTCGATGTACTTTTGTAATGTTATAAATTTTCGGGGCGTTACATTGTTTATCTTTGTGTTTTCACACTTTCTGCAATAATTTTGGTTATTTTAGTTACTGAAAAAGAAAAAAGTATAATTATGTTAAAATAATAAGATTTATTATATTTTTTTAATTACTATTATTTATAATACAATTTATATAATTCTATTATATATCTAATAATTTATTCTATTCAATTTCATAAAATAATATTTTTATTTTTAAAAATTATTAAAATATAAAATTTAAATATACTATAATAATAACTCGTGCATTACACACGGACTTTTGTAAACTACTATATATATACTAGTGTATGCACATGCCTGAAGGCACAGTAAAAGTATTGATGGAATGAAAATGTAATTGAATATAAAAGTATTGGGTTAAAATGGAATTTATTCAAATAAATGATCCGTATGGTTTTGGATTTTCAAATGAATTTTATAATTAGATTTTTGAAAAGAGTTTGTCAAACTTAAAATTTTGTTTGGTTGTATATATTAAAAATAATTTTTATAAATTTAAAATCCAAAACTTACTTGGTTTCGGAGTTTCCAAAACCAATTTTTAAATTTTTAATTTGTATTTTATTATTTTTAATGATCTTTTTAAATATTTTAATCAATATTTTCATTTTTCATGTAGCACTTGTACCCTTTTAGAACTTTTGGAAAGTTTATTTGAATCCTTTATTTTATTTTGGGAATCTTTGGTGTTGTTGTATGTTGGTTTTGGAAGAGTATGATCCGATTTAAACTCGTTGGGTTTGTTTATTTGCGCTTGCTCTTGTCAAAAAGTTCCTTGGGAACTTAGAAATTCTATTTTGGGGTCGACGCCAGCCTTCTTAAGGGTTGACCCTTACCTGTTGGTGAAGTTTCTAGAAGTGTTGTTGGAATATAGGATCGACACCAGTCTGGGAAGGGTCAACCCTATTATATTGCAGAATCTATGTGTTAGTTGCTGGAAATTAGGGTCGACCCTCTCCTGTCTAAGGGTCGACCCTCCTTGCTTGTGCCAGATTGTCTTTTCTACCTAAAGGATTGACACCTTTGCCCAAAGGGTTGACCCCTGTGTGTTTTTTTAGAATTTTGGGAATCGAATGGGCCCTACTTTTGAGGGGTTTTTGACTTGTCATTTTCATTTGACTTTAGGGCAATTCTCTACTACTATAAATAGACCCAAACCATTTTCCTCTCATTACTTTTTCTCCTCTTTTCATCTTAAATCGTGATTTCTCTCTTCTCTCTTTAAAACTTGACTTTTCACACCTAGATCTCTAGATCTACTCACCTAGAGTCATCTTTTCACCATGGTCGTTTGAGCAAGGTTATAGATCTTGTCAAGGGCTTTCTATTGATCCAAGTAGTTCGAGGTTTCGTCGCCGGTGATTTTTGGGTTGTTTTCTCTTCACTTCAAGAGGTAAGGATTTCCTTGCTCCTTTCTAATACTTCATCTATAGATAGATATATGGTAGATCATATTGCACAAAAACCATATTCATTATGGATTTTCTTGAAAGCCATGAAAGGGGATCTAGGATTTGATATTTGTTGTACGAGCACGAAATAATGTTCTCGTATAATCCTGTTGATCAAGTTTGCGCTCCTCCAAACATTGTCGCTTTACTCCCTGAAAATACAAATGTGAGCTAGCCGGCAGATGTGTGCCGGATACCTCTCCGATGCCTAAGTCAACAAAATAGACAATAGACAAAAAGCTCTGTGTATTCTAGAGTAAGAATTGGGATTGTGATACCTGTCCATAGGTCCTGCTATGAGCATTTATAAACTTGGCTTGGCCCAATCCTAGTAGGATTTTAACTCTCCTTATAAGAGTCCTCCTAGGAATCACACACCCTACTCATTACCAACCAAGTGAGATGGTTTGCACAATCCTAGTAGGACTCTACTCTCCTTAGCAAAATCCTCTTAGGAGTCTCATGCCCAAGGATGATGTTTATCCTTAAGACACCATCATCACTGCAAGCCAAGTGAGATGGCCACTCCCTCATGCTCGGTTATACACTCCTGATCGAGCTACCTTATCTCGGTCCCTTGCCATTCGGACCGTGTGATCGGAAGCCGATCTATCGAATGCCACCTTGCCGAGCTATACATAGCTCGGCCCTCATCATTGATGTTACCTCGGTTTGCTACAGAACTTCCTTTAAACAGCTAGGTCCAAGCCTCAGTGTCACAGCTGACCAGCTTGGCCCAAGATCGAGCTATCAGCCCATATTCCGGCCCATAGCCCGGCTTTTAGTGCAGCCTAATATTCAGAAACAATGCTTCCTAGCTCGGCCCAATTTGGCTATACAAATTACCCTCTCAATTGCCCCTTAATTCCATATGCGAAGCATGATTGGGATTATTTTTCTCTAGCCAAGCTAAAAACGCTCAACTCTGCCGAACTAGAGAAGTTGTTTGGTCTCACAACTCGTTTAGTCCCAACAAGTCTTATTAGTTGCTCAACACGTCATTCTACTAATCTGGCATGTCTGATACGACGTTGCCCCTAGGACAGGTGGCGTGCCCCCATTAGCCCCGTTCTCCTGTTACAGCCATCATGCCAAAAGTTTGAATAGCCCTGCTTTTTTGCTTTCAACGTATATATCCTTCAAGTTTGCAATCGTACGACGAGTCGTTCTTTCTGTGTCTCGCCGAGCAGACTAACTTGGTTTACACTAACCCTGCTAACCTGCTTTGACTAAGATAACTATCTCGGTCCAAGAATTCAAAAATTTGTTTGTCAAACCTGCCAACCTGCTTTGGCTGAGGTATGCATCTCGGTTGAAGAATCCAAAAAAAATTGTTGGTCAAACCTGCCAACCTTCTTGAGCCGTGATCCTTATCTTGGCTGAAGAATGAAAAAATTGTTGGTCAAACCTACCAACCTTCCTGAGCCTAGATCCTTATCTCGGCTAGAGAAAGAAAAAAGTGTTGGTCAAATCTGTCAACCTTCTTGAGCCTAGATCCTTATATCGGCTGAAGAATGAAAAGTGTTGGTTAAACCTACTAACCTTCTTCAGCCTTGATCCTTATCTCAGCTGAAGAACAAGATATGTTTGGCCCAACCTGCCAAACTTTCGTCAACCTAGATCCTTATCTCGACTGATAGACTAGATGTTGGTCAAACCTGCTAACCTTCTTCATCTTTGATCCTTATCTCAGCTGAAGAACATGATATGTTTGGCCCAACCTGCCAAACTTCCATCAGCCTAAGTCCTTATCTCGGCTGATGGACTAGATGTTGGTCAAACATGCTAACCTTCTTCAGCCTTGATCCTTATCTCGACTGAAGAACAGGCTATGTTTGGCCCAACCTGCCAAACCTCCATCAGCCTAGATCCTTATCTCGGCTGATGGACTAGATGTTGGTCAAACCTGCCAACCTTCTGAAGCCTAGATCCTTATCTCAGCTAAAGAATGAAAAAAGTGTTGGTCAAACCTGCCAACCTTTTTTATTCCCCCCCAGTCAGGCAAAGACTTGTTAGAAAGAGTTGGTCAAACCTGCCGACCCACTTTGCCCCCAGTTGGGCAAAGATTTTTTACTTAGTTGGTCCTTCTTGTCGACCGTGCTAACATTTGCCGAAGGTGTTCTGTCCAACATCGTTCTTTGTATTGGACTCTACCTTGGTGCACATCCCATCTTTCTCTACCAAGATGTGTTGGCGCACTCTCTCCATCAGGGCTTCCATAGTAAGAAGCGAAATCATTGTCATTGAATCCTTCAACTTATGACCCACTGGCAAACCCCACTTGTACTGTGCAATAGCTAGGTTTGCGGGGCAATTTCCAATCTGATTAAGAGTCTCCCAATATTGGTTGTTATAAGATTTTAGTGTTTCTTTCTTGCCCATGTCGATGGAGAGCAACTGGTCTATCTCCACCGGTGTCTTGGTGTTTGTTTTAAACTTGGTAACAAACGCCTTCGCTACCTTCTGGCAACCTTTCAAACCACGTTAAACCCAGGTTGCCAAGGCTAGAAGGAAACAGGATACACATTAGAGCCTCGTTTCGCCGATATACAACCATAACTTGACGAAAGTGGCTCAAGTGCATGTAAGGGTCTAACTTGCCCTCATAAGTATTGAATTTGGGTTGGTGGAAGCTTGAGGGTAATTGTGCATCCTCTATTGCCGGAACGAATGGCGAGCTCTGTAATCTTGCTAACATTTTGTATGTTGGTTCGTAGGCAAAGCGTGGTACTGGTATTCCAACCTCGACACTCCTATGTGTCCTAGGAGCCAACTGTTGTAGTGTAAAAACTCTGCGAGGGTCGCGAGCCTGAGTGTCTTCTCTCCTTTGAGCCCTTTTCTCTAGCATCGCCTGCAAGTCTGCCGGCCTAGGCAACTCTGTGTGTCTAGATGTCGTTTGGTGCGAATGCGAGGACCGATAACTTCTTCCCTCCGTATAAGACCTTTCAGCCCTCGTTCTCTCAGACCGGGAGTAACGAGTCTTGGAAGTCCTCGATTGTGTATCGCCTGTCCGGAGGCTTCTACTTTCAATTTGTGACGGTGTGACTTGCCTGTCACCATCTTCTGAGTGGTAAGAGCGCGTGTTGCTTTTGTGCCCCTCTTCTGTTGCCACCACTTCGCCTTTTATCTGGTGCTTCATACTCTCCATGTCAGCCGTCATTCTTCTTATTACTTCGTCTTACTCCCTTACGCGATCTTCCAGAACCTGAGGATCCATTCTCCGCCTCTATTTATCAAGGCTTTGAGAGCAGTGTAGACTTGAACCCTGTCTTTCTCGCGCCTCTCTTCATGGATTCCGTCGCTGGGGATCTAATTCTGCCATGGGTGGTACATAAGGCAAGCCTTCGCGCCTCGCGCTCCCTCCCAGCGTTTGCCCATCAATAGCAGAATGTGGTAAGTCTTGGTTATGCGCCATTGATTTCAACTAAAGAAGAAAACTCAATCAAAAGGTTTTGTTCTTTGTGTTTTCCCACAGACGGCGCCAATTGTACGAGCACGAAATAATGTTCTCGTATAATCCTGTTGATCAAGTTTGCGCTCCTCCAAACGTTGTTGCTTTACTCCCTGAAAATACAAACGTGAGCTAGCCAGCAGATGTGTACCGGATACCTCTCCAATGCCTAAGTCAGCAAAATAGACAATAGACAAAAAGCTCTGTGTATTCTAGAGTAAGAATTGGGATTGTGATACCTGTCTATAGGTCCTGCCATGAGCTTTTATAGACTTGGCCTGGCCCAATCCTAGTAGGATTCCAGCTCTCCTTATAAGAGTCCTCCTAGGAATCACACACCCTACTCATTACCAACCAAGTGAGATGGTTTGCACAATCCTAGTAGGACTCTACTCTCCTTAGCAGAATCCTCCTAAGAGTCTCATGCCCAAGGATGATGTTTATCCTTAAAACACCCTCATCACTGCAAGCCAAGTGAGATGGCCACTCCCTCATGCTCGGTTATACATTCCTGACCGAGCTGCCTTATCTCGGTCCCTTGCCATTCGGACCGTGTGATCGGAAGCCGATCTATCAAATGCCACCCTGCCGAGCTATACATAGCTCGGCCCTCGTCATTGATGTTACCTCGGTTTGCTACAAAACTTTCTTTAAACAACTAGGTCCAAGCCTCGGTGTCACAGCTGACCAGCTTGGCCCAAGATCGAGCTATCAGCCCCTATTCCGGCCCATAGCCCGGCTCTTAGTACGGCCTAATATTCAGAAACAATGCTTTCTAGCTCGGCCCAATTTGGCTATACAAATTACCCTCTCATTTGTGATTGGAGTCGTTAAGTTGTTTATTGTTGGGTTATTTGGGAAATGATTTAGTATGTTTGTGAAGAGAGAGAGAAAAGCCTTAATTTAATATATTTGATTTAATGGATTTAAAAGGGAGGAAGTTGAATAATCTTTGTATTTTGCTAATATGGGTTGCATAATTGTGTTTATATCAAAAGAAAATAAAAAGAGAACTAACCACGGTATTGGTATTGTTTTAGACTAATCTTGTGAAGTTGAGTTGAGTTATAGTTTTGGTACCACTGGAATTGGTTTTGTAAAATGACGAGAATGAACTCTTAGAAAATGATTGGAGTTGTGTGGATTGGAAAATAAAGAAAAGTGGTCTTTTTGAAAGAAAATGAAATCATCACCCTTCGTAAATTGATAATGAACTTGAGGTCGGATTTTGAAACCTTTGCATATTATCATTGTTATTGGATTGAAAGTCTTGCGAGAATTGGATTGTTGTTTTACGAGTATTTAATACATTTGCTTAGAGGTTTTGTCCTTGGTCATCGGTGGAGGATGGCATTGTGGTGTTGAATAATATCGTGTATGTATTACACTTGTGTTATTATGCTGTAGACACTCCATTTTGACCGGCCCTAAGACTTGGGCACTTTCTTTTTGACCACCCGCTGATAAAAATTAGAATATGTCATTTTATGAATTTCTTAGCCGAAAAATCAAATTGAAGCTTTAATCCCAAACCTCACTTATTTTGGTCAAATTATTTTATATCACTAATATTTTATCAATTTGTAGTATTTTATAATTTTTATCTAATTTTATGCGTGTGTACATATTTTTAGGTTTTTTTATATAAAATAATAAAAAACAAACAAAAAAATAAAAAATGAAAAAGAAAATAAAGAAAAGAAAAAGAGAGGACCATATGAGGATAAATGGGTTTTGGGATGGAAAATGATTTTGTTTCTGTTGGATTCAAAGGGGAACAGAGTGGACATTGTGATGATAAATTTTGAGTGAAAAATAATTCGGTGGAGTGGAGCTCAATTCGGTGAAGTGGGTTTGAAAAGTGGTGGGGGAAATTGAAAAAAGAGGAGGGCAGGTGAGAGTGGGTGGACAAGAGACACCTAACAATATCTCTTCCTCTCCAGAATAATTGAGGTCTGTGGGCACCAGGGGTGTGGATTTTTTTCATGATTGTTGGCATGGTGGGTGATAAACAATTAAAAAATCTCTCTCCTTATATTTTCCAACTTGTTTGAAGCAAAAAGATGGGGGGAGAGAGGACAAGCCATGCAAAAAAGACCTCTTTGCAACTCCCTCTCTCTAGCTCTCTCTCTCTCTCTCTCTCTCGACTTGGGGAAAGGAAGAGGAGAGACACCACACAGAGACACACACCACCCGATCACACACACTGCCATACTCATACACACACACCATACACACACAGACTGATACACCAAGCTCTCTCTCTCTCTCATGCATGAACCCATCTCATGACCAACGGACTGACTCTCTCTCTAGTTGGTAACAATACACACTACAAGAAAAGCTGGTTATAACAACGTTTCTTGGACAGCGTTTCTTGGACAAACGTTGTGAAAGACGCGTTAAACACACGCGTTAGATTAAAATACACCCGTTAAACATGCGTTTCATTTTATAACAGTGCTACATCTCCCCATTTCTCTTTCCGTCTCTATCATTCTCTCTCTATCGTTTTCTCTCTCCGTCCTAGATCTAGGGTTTTCTCCGTCTCGCTCATGCTTCTTGAGAGATTCACCAGTTCGATTACGATTAATTGGTCAGATTTAATTCTAAATCCATCGATTATGGAATCGATTTGGTTGAAATTTCCAGACGATTTTTGTTTTTCTTGATTCTAATTCTGATGATTTTGTAGAGGAAGATGGACCGGTTGAGTTGCACGAACGCGAGGTTACGAGACTGAGGAGTGAAAAAGGATCGAGATCATGGATCGGGATCGAGACAGGGATCGAGACCGAGACCAGTCGAGTCGAAGCAAGAGGAGGAAACGAGATCATGAATACTAGGTTTCTGGTAATCCTCCTAAGGTCTGGTCTTCTCGTCGCTACTGCCCCTCAGGTCTCGTCCTCTCTCTCTCTCTTTCTCTCTCTCTCTCTCTTTCTCTCTCTCCCTCTATTGCTCCATCAGATCTGGTCTCAAACACATGACTCACTATCTTCCTCGCTCTTCATACTGGATTTCGAAATTTCTTATTCAATAACATATGTTTGTTTGTCTTACTTTTTTCAAAAACAAGTTTTTTCTTGAATGGCTTATATTTGATTTTGCCTGCCTTAATTGTCTTTCCATTAAATTTCCTACAAAACAAACAAGTAATAAGTTTGTTTTCGTTGGTTGTATTGTATCAGTGTTGTGAATGACTTGCCTGAATGATAAAAGAAAATTTAGGGGAAATTTGAAATGTACTGTTTCTTTTTCTTATACATATATATATATATATATATCTTGTATGACTATGTCTATAAATATTAATTTTTTTAGGCAAGTAACATGTATTGCTTCAATCATATAGAGAGAAAAGAAGGGAGAGGGTGTCCTTTATTTGAAACTCTTGCCCATGTGAACCAAAACTCATCTCCAACTTGTAAGGGGAAGTAAGTAGGGTTTGTTTTCCTAAAGAAGTAGAAATTAAATTGTATTGCACTTTAACAAAAGAAGAAAAAAAAAAGGTTCAAGATGAAGAAGATGATCTAAAGACAATTGGAAGAAGTCAATTCTCAAATGATATTTTCCAAATGGATCTAAATAAGTAGTTTAAATTGAACAATTTTTGTCACTACCATACAGTATTGTACTTGTATTGTTGGACAGGTTAAGTTTCTCTTGAGATTTTTCTTTTTCTTTTTTCCTTTATGAATTTCATTTAAGTATTAATATACTAATCAAAAGTGTTATCTTGGCTTCAATGTATTGCAGTCAACAACAACGATGCGGAACTTACACTTGGCAGATGCTTTGGTATATGCTGTAACCAAGGTGTAGAGAAGGTATATAAACATCGGACAAATGCACTTTATTTAGCAAAATTGTAGATTTATTGTGTTTGGTTTATTTAAATTTTCCTTATTTTGTGGAAATTAATCAGATTCGAAACATGAGTTCTCTGTTATGTAATACTAGAGCCCTTGAGTTTATATGGATAAAATAGAGACATGCCATTTTAGAATTTTGTATTGTGATGAAAAATCAATTGGTGGTTCATTTTCCTAACTCTTTTTGGAAGAGTTTGCTCTATTTTAGAAAGTTCAGATTGTCTTTTAAGTTTTGATGACACTATGATCAATTGTTTTGCAGATAGTTGACTGGCAACTTTAAGCGGGCCTGCATAATTGCTCTTGGACCCTCAATTGCGGTACATGCTTTTAAACCTCCGAGAATCGGTGTTGTGGATTACATGCGCTTAAATTTTTCTAGAAATTTTTTTTGCAGTAGAAGATGAGAAGGACTTATTTGAATTTGTTGAAAAGATTGTTTACACCTTTGAGAAGAAAAATAAAATAAAATAAAATTTGCTAGTTTTGTAATACACAGGTTTGCCCATCCCTGTTACCTTATTATCGATTGTCTTTTTTTGGATAGGTGATTAGAATACTAAACATGTAAAATTAAAGGGTCCTATGAGCTGAGTATGACCTCAATAGCAAAAATACTAACAATTAATAGGACTGGTTGTGGAAAAAGAAGACTATTCTACATCATTACATAGGTGGAGTTAGTAGAATGACATTATTGTTCTTATAAAATATGTGAAGCTGCTGAGAAGATAGTGGTTAGAGTTTTGATTGACCAATGATCTTATTTTTTTATATGTTAACTATTGTCTATTGTCTTCGTCTTCAAATTTATCTTAGAATTTGGGTAACATTACAAGAAGCAAAACGAAGCTCAGAGTAAGATATTTTTATCATTATACATTCTAATTTAGTTTCACAAGCAAACATGCACATTGGTGCATTCAATTGTTTAAACTACACATTGGCTCATTCAATTTTTTTAAACTACACATGGTAAATATGTAATTTTTTAACTTCTAATTTTAATTACTAAATTAAAAAAGATTGCCCCAAACCAATCCATTACTTAGGTTGGTGGTTAGAGTTCTTGTATTCTAAAAATGCTAATGCTTCTCAGGTTGTGAGAGCTTTTTCATTCAATTGTAATTGGGAATTGGTATAACCAAGGGCAGGTACCAAAATTTTCAATTCTTTAGTTTTTATGTAATTGATTGATTGGTTAATTATGTGGGTTTTGTGTTTCTTCCTATGTTTGTTGGGTCTCTTGATTGATCAAATTTGTGTCAACAATCTTGAGATATTTGGGATTAAATGTTAGCTTAATGTGTGCAAGAGGTAAATGAGATGTGGGCAGGTTTGGGTTATTACAGACGAGCACGATATCTACTATAGGTGAGCTCTTCTTTTGACTCTTGTGCAGTTAGATATTTGTAACACTAGTTGATATGAATCTATTTCTTGTTGGAGAATCTACAATTCCTCTACCCAAATCTACCAATAAATAATCATATACAATTGTTGGTTGTTTGTTTTGCTACTATCAAAACATTTATAAGTTCATTGTGGGTTCATTTATTTTATTGAGGGCAGGGCTCTAGTCTAGTATGATTTGGACTCCAAGCCAGTCATAACACCAAAGACAAGAACTAGTTTTTTGGGGTTTTGACCATAGAGATATATGTGGTTTCGGACTATAGATTGTGTATATTGAACCATTGATTGTTAATTACTCGTATTTTATTTATGTGGTAACTTGACTAGAGGATATTTACTCCATCCAACTCTTTTATGATTGAGGATGGCCTGTTTTGTTAGCTTCTTCAATTGTCTTCTACTAACTTACAGTTTATTGAAGTTTGCTTTTTCTTCTAACTTACAGTTTATTCAAGATTTTTGCTTGACTAAGTAATTTTGTTATTGTTGTTTACGGCTAGCTCTCCAAGTCTCCTTTGGTTTTTGGTTTTGTTTTTGTATATTATGATTGGCTTAAAACAAAGACATACAAGAGCATAAATTTGAATTTTAGTTATGCATAAATATTACGCTTGTCATGAACCCTTAATTAATTGATTTTCAAAAACTATTTTTCAAATATTATCTCTATGCATCGATAAAAGAAGATCACGTCTCTACCCTCCTAATCAAATTGTGAATATTTGAATTTGAATTGCATGAACTAGTGGCTTAATATATACATCATTGATTCTTTAGGAAACAAAAGTGTTAACACGACTTGAAAGTCGGAAACACCAAAATGGGGCTCTCCATTAAATATAAATGATTTTACAATCTTTTGATCCAGATTACGTGTTGTAGTGGTCATGCTTTCAATTAATGTTTGAAATATGGTTTGTAAAATGTGGGTAGTCATGCATCGGTTAGTAATTTTGGCATCTGGTACAAGTGGGTGTTTATTTAATGCAAATTGTTATTTGTTATTAAGCCTTTGTTGCTTACTAATGCAACACATAGAAGCATTGCATCTTAATTTTTATTTTGTTTCTCATTTCAATCCCTCAATTGAATTGGAAACATGTGTTCCCTTCAATAGTATGTTGGACTTTAATGGTTTCTGCTTTTCTACCTATCGGTGTTTGGGTCTATCCAAATGCTTAGACTCTATGGTGTTCCCTACATGGTAAGTCAAACACATTCCATTCTCAAAGTGTTCCTAGAATTCTATCTGATAAAAAGAACGAATTTCAAATGCTCCAAATACTTCAATTCCATTTGATTCAATCTTGTTGCACATTTATCACAGATTTTTGTTATGTGGTTGGACACCGTTACTTGCATCACCATGGCTAAGAACAAAAACTTCCTTGGTACCGCGGAAAGGTACTAGCAATTTTTTGTTCTCAGCTTTTCCAAATATGCTTAGTTTTAATCAATTCAACAAAAAAAAAAAAAAAAAAACCTTCCCCCATTCTTATGTTTCTCTCTAAAGAGGTTGTGTATTTAATGTTGCTATTTTAATATTCCATTATTTAAACTGCAGATGGTTTGCCTATGTTATGACACTCAATGTATAGAAAAGCCATTCAACTGATGATAGTTGAGAAAATGCAGGATTTCCTGAACCGGCTGGTTAAAGAACACGGAAGCATAGATCTTGAATGGTTGAGGGATGTTCCACCTAACAAAGTAAAGTAAGCCCACAGAAAATTTTCAGATCATTTCTATATGTTACGGAACAATTTCCGTATGATAAAAAGAACAATGAAACAAGTACTTACAGAAATCTTTTGCTTGTAGAGAATATCTGTTGAGTGTAAGAGGGTTGGGCTTGAAAAGCATGGAGTGTGTGCGGCTTTTGACTCTTCACCATCTTTATTGAAGAGTAAAGAAAGATGCTTTGAACAAGTCTTTGGCAATTTTTGTCAGAGATCTTTATTGAAAAGCCCTTTTCACTGCCAATTTGTTGCTAGGATAGGACCCATAGTTGAGATTAAAATAGAACTCTTGTTAGAAAATGTAATCCACAGTTTTCTAGAATGTATTAGGTTGGTGGTACATTTATTTATAGGAAAATATTTCATAGGTTACATAAGAATATGTGCAAGTATGAGATTCATGTAACTAGAAGTTTCGAAGTTGTCCAATACATAGGACACTCTAGTGTGCTACATGTAAGTTGAGTAAAGAAAGATTAATAATAACATAGAAATATATTCTGATTGAATAAGGTCTGTACCTCTCCTCCAGCCTGGAACATCTTCATACATACATGCTTCTGATGCCTTCAACAAGTCTTTGGCAATGAATTTTTCTGGTGACTAATTTTCAAGGTTCTTTTCAAGGCGACACGCTACAAAGGTTTCAAGGAGGGCATAAAAGAATACTTGTGGCCACTGATTTAGTTGGAAGAGGAATTGACATTGGCGTGTCAATATTGTTATCAACTATGACATGCGATTCTGGCGACGCCTATCTGCACCGTGTATGGCCCTTTGTGTTTTTAGAATATGATGTGCCTATCCTAGTAGTTATGGAATTGCAAATGACCTTGGTATTTTTATGACAGTTGGCGGTGGTAGGTTTGGCACCAAAGGGCTGCAATTACGTTTGTCTCTTCTGCATCCGACTCGATGTTCTCAATCGTAATTTAGTCACATTAGACATTAAAATATTGCCAAGCTTCTATGTTTTTCTATTGAGGATCATTTATCTTTGCTAATATTGGACTCTATTCAATTGTCTGAGTTTAGGAAAGGTTTGAGGTGGATATTAAGGAACTTCTGAGCAAATTGATACTTCTACATACAGATGAACTCTACACTTCCTATTTTTGTTAATTGGTTTTGATTTATTTAAATGATTTTATAGCTAGTTTGGAGAATAGGGTGGTTTAATATGTTCTTAGTTTCAATTTTCTTATAATGTGTTTTAATATATTACGATTCTGAGTTTTGGATTTGCCTTTCATGTGTGTAAATAATATATTGCTCCAACAATTGAAAGTGAGCAGAGGACAATAGCTCTAAACATAAATAAATAAAATTATAGAGTAGCCTTATCACTAGGAATATAGATCTGTTTGGTGCAATTTGTAATGAGTTGAAAACTAATAAAAGCGAGAATCTGCGAAGTCTCGCCTTGCTTCCTAATATTTCGCTTTATTTATTTGTTTATTTTTGGCTTATGTAAGCTATTTTGGCCTAATAAGTTGGAAACAGAAGCTGCACCAAACATTCAAACAGATTTTCAAAATAAAAAAAACTATAAGCAGATCCATAAATTGCACCAAACAGCCCCTATAAGATAATGATGTTATAGGTTTACTTCCTATACTGTGATAAGAAGGCCCCAATAATTCTGTAAAGCAGAACATTTACTATGAACTATTTGGACTCGAATCTGTAACTGAGATCTTCATCTGGTTGAATGATTTATTGAACTAAATAATATTACAGAATACAGGTGAAATGCATTTTGTCTGTGTCCGTAGTAGTTTGTTATAAGGAAATTGTGGAAATGCTTTTGGTGAAGTGTTCCGTTTGCTTTATTACTTATAGTATGGCAAGGATAGTATAAAATTATTTATTATTTATTATTTATTATTTATTGTTGAATTATGCAATGGCATTCATGACATTATATAAAACTCAATTTTTAACAGAGTATCTGGTTGTGCATTGGTGTAACTGGTTGATTCACTTATTTCGATGAATGGAGGTTTTCTGCACCTTCTCTGCTTCCTCCCTCATATTCCATCTTAGGGTTGTGAATTTGAAAGGAAAAAAGTATTGTTAGTTTGGTAACTTCTAATGGGTCTTCTGATCATCTTCTTGCAATTGTCTCCACTTTTATTTTAAATTTCTTGAATGTTTGTAGACTTTAGGTCGCTAGGCACCAACCTGTGGGTTGGCCCCTAAATGGCTTGTAGCTCTAATATCTGAATGTGCCAAAATAATATAAATGGAAACCATTTGCACCATAGCTTGTGCCAAGCATATTTTTTCCCTCTTGGATTGTGATTGTTGTGCTAACTTTTTGCTGACTTTATTATTGGCAATGATTATAATTTGTTAACCTTTTATTTTATTTTATTTTATTTTTGGGTTAGTTTCTTTATTTTTTGATGACTGATTCCAGTGTTTTTTTTTGTAGGAGTATTGGCCAGCTTGTTCCTTGAAATAAGCATTGGCCCATGAATGAGTTATCCAATATTTTGATTTGATGGTTTTATTAACATTTTTTTGGGGTATGGTTTGTGCTTGAATGTAAATAGGTAGGAAATGTTATAATTTTTTTATATTGTTTGTCAAATGTAAAATTGTAGCCACCTGGACGAGGAATTAAATTTGTTTGGTTTATTTTTTGTTTATTTTCATTTATGTGCTTCTGTATAGAATCCTTGCCTTTCAGAGTTGACCTTATTTAGCTAATAATGCAATTTGACCATTGAATGCTTATTTTGCAGTTTTTTTTTTTTTTTTTTTTTTTTTTTTGTTTTTTTTTTTGGAGAAGCATCATTTTGCAGATTTAGTACAATGAAATTTATTTATATTTTTTTCTTTCTATAAATAGCAGTGCAAAATCTTTTTTTTTTTGTTAAAAAAATAGAAAAAAATGGTGTTTTTGAAAAAACGTCACTAAGTGTCGTCATATGACGTCAGCATTTAACTGTGACGGTTCTTAAATAACGGATGTATGAGAATTGACGGCGTTTTAATAAAACGCCGGCTAAAGTCATTAGCGACGTTTAATAAACGTCATATACCTAAGACGGCGGCCGTATCTGCGACGAAAGTTATAAACGTCACTTTAGACTTTAACGGCGTTTTTGATACTTATAGTGGCGTTTTTTAAACGTCGCGAATTCTGAAAATTCCTGCAGTGACAGCCACAACAACCTAGGCTCTCTCTCCCTCTCTCTCTCTTGGGTGGGAGGGGGAGAGCATTTCTTTGAAGCAAAATACATACACTCATGCACTGATCTCTTCCCTCTCACTACACACAGCTTACACACACCGCACAAGACGGACAAGACTGACTGCCATCTCACACTCTCTCTCGGCTTGGGGGGAGAGAGGTTAGGGAGAGAAAGATGAGAGAGGAAGAGAAGGGACACATGCACACCCACATCCAACACACACACCCAGCACCCCATACACAACAGCAACACACTCACGGCATACACATCATGCCTACACCATACACTCACCATGCACACACAAAGACAACACACACACCATACACTTACCATGCACACTGATACACTCAAGCAACACACACACATGCACTGATCTCTCTCTCCACCCACAGAACATCCACTCTCTCTCTCGGCTACATATACATATACACGACACAGCACACACTCACACATGGAACACACTCACACACAAAGCACATGTAGGACTATCTCTCTCGTTAGGAGGGAAGAGAACAGGAGCTGAGCAAAGAAAAAAAGGCACACACACAGATGGCTCAAACCAAAACCAATCTCTCTCTCTCTTTCTCTCTCTGGAATACACACTTAAAACCTCGACGCACCAACCCTATTTTCACCGATTTCTTGCTGCGAAAAGCTTCTCTGATCATCTCCGGCGTTGTTCTGTCTGATCTGTAGTTGGTGCTGATGATGATGTTGATTCGGCTGGAAATTAGGTTGTTTTCAGATGTGATGGTGGTCTTTGATTGATTGGAGAGTTTGAGTTAAATTTTGATGGTCTGTATTTTGTTATATTAGTTGTATTAGTGTATTAAGCATGAAGAAGTTGATATCAAGGGGGACGATCTCAGTTCGTTTGGAGAAGAGGGTGTTTGTCCATTGGGAAGAGGAGTTCATGTGGGTGCTAATTTGGCCCACTGTTGTGTTCAAAACCAGCACATGGTTTGTGTTGGGGTTGTTTGTTTTTTTTTTAACCCAAGGTTGTGGAAGTCTGGTGCTGCAGAATGATAACCCACGTGACTATCACTCATGTTGGGTTGGTGCATTTTTGATTGGCCGGTGGGTTGGGCTTAAAGAGGTTGGGCCGGCTTGAGAGTGGACTGATTTTGAGTGTTGGTATATATAATATATATGCATTGAGTGGCTTAGATGCGGCCCTCTATTTGAAGATGAGTTTACATAGGCTGAGACATGCTGGATTGAAGAAAACTGATTCTTGCTAATTGTCGACTTCATGAGTGGTCGGGGGTTTAAAATGTTGGGTTTCATAATTTTGGGCTTATTTGTCGGGCTCAATTTCCAATGGAGAAAAGAGTGGAAGGTGCCAGTGGGTTACTGAGTTGAAGTTCTTTATTTTTATTTTTATTTTTGAGTGTTTTGTGAGATTTTATTTTATTATTCACTTCTCTCTCTCGCATTTGGATCTGTAATATTTAAAATGATTGTAATAATTCCCCCACCCCGCTTCTTTCTATCCCATTCTTTTATCGCTTTTCCTAACTGTACATATGCATCTATTTGACATGCCATGCATATCTATGCTTTGCATCCACGTCTCATGCATTAAGATTCGGCTAAATTCGCATTTGTGGATTTCATCAATTCCTACGTGATTATGTGCGCTATCACATGTTTTGTATATTTTACATGTCACATCTTAGAAGCCGAATCTTTAGCTGCATCTCATGAGTGAATTGCATTAGGATTTCTGAATATAAGATCATGCATATTTTACTAACTTTGTTTTGTAGCTTGTTCGTGGGACGTCAAACATGTAAGTTTTTATGCTTTAGCATCCCGTTTGTGTGTGTTTTTCTTACTATGTCTAGCATTCTACCATGAGGCTATTTACTTATGTGATATAACTCTATGAATGCCAGTGGATAGAGGTTGTGTCGCTTAATTTGGAATGATGTTGATTTTTCATGCTTGTAAACTCAATTTATTTGGGTTGTACATCGTCAAAACTCTTTCAAAATGCATGATATCAAATTGTTCCAAAATGAATGGCATAGTCTATATTTGTATGCTTCACATAGTAAATTTTAAGATTTATTAAATAATCAGAACATGAACATATAAATAAAATAAAATTCATATCATGGTTAGTAAAGGCCGATCTTTTGATCGGGTGAGCGGGGGTGCTCAATTAATGACCTTCCCCTCGCATACCTAAGGTTCCGAACCAAGCATCTTTGGTTACGACAAACAGTGGCCTTGGCACGAGTCATAGGTTTCCTAATTTTCCAAAATATTAGGTGGCGACTCTGAGATCTGATGACGCAGTCCATTTTTGACAAAATTGCAATAAAATGGATTTTCAATGAAAGTTGCCAAATCTGGACTCTCATCTATGTTTCACATTGCACTCGTGAGATTAGATCAAAGAGATCTCGAGGGCCCGAACTATTTAACGCGCGCGGGTCCCCCCCAAGCATGTTACATATGCATCCTAGTATGTTGAGATAGTTGGAAATGTACTTGCGCTTCAAATGAGAGGTATCATTACCTTCCAGCTAACGCTTGGAGAATTGGTTGCGCTAAGAATGAGAGGTACTAGTAGCTTCCATGTAGTGCCTGGAGAACTTGGCAGAGGTACCATTACCTTCCAGCCGGTGTCTGGTAAATTGGCATTTCGTTATGGAAAGGTGTATCCTTGACTTGATATTTTGTTATGGAAATGTGTATCCTTGGCTTACCATGCTTAAGGCAGATAGAGCAGAACTTATTTATCTTTATTGTCTCAGTGTATCTGTGTATATTATGGGTTATGATGGTTATGGTTTTGAAAGGCCGAGTTACCTCATTCGTTGAGTAGATAGATGTTGGTTGCTTATTGCTTTCCCTTTGTACTGAATGTATATATATATGTACAGATATGAGTGTGTTGGAAACAAACGTAAGTACTGTATTGAGGTTATGAATAATGTGAAGGACATCGAATACATATGAACATGTTTCAAAAAGATAAATCAAGTGTACATCCGGAAAGTGAGAGAAAACGTAATGGGCTTTGTGAAATTGTTTTCATAAACTTGTTATTGTCATATGAATTTTGGGAAAAAATGGTAACAAGAAGAAAGAAAAGTAAATTGCTTATGTTGTTGAATGAAATGAATGATTTTGAGAAAAGTTCCTATATAAGTATATTTCTGTATAAACCGTCACATTATGTATATGATATGATTTAAAAGGGATCCTTACTGGACTTTATGTTCATCCTACGTTGCTAATCCTTTTTCAGGTGAACATGGAGAAGGGTTTCAAGATCGAGGATCTTCTTTATGTGTTGGCCACGGGGCTTTTTATTTGTAGGCAGAATGCCATTGATGAAAAAGGTTAAACCGTTTCTTTTAATTTAAAAGATGTAAGCCTACGAGCAATTTATTTATTTTATCTCATGTTGCATTTATTTTATTTTCGAATGAGAGAACCTTTAATAATAGTACCCGTTAATGTATTAAATTTATGCGCATGATCTCTGAAATTGTGTTATAATGAAGGATTTGGTAATGGTATCCATTGATATAAAAAGTGGGGCGTGACATTTCAGATCCACTCAATCTAAATATTTTGCAAAATTATAAAATTTAGAGAGATGTAACTTAATAAAAAAAAATTAAACCCTCCTTATCTGTACTGCAAACTTAACGATAAACATATAAACACTGTCCAATTGAATTTAACAATAAGTTTTGCTAGAAATTTTATAATTTTAACAATAAGCAAGTTTCAATAATGTCATTGTGATTGATATAGTATTTGAACTCAAATTCTCAATGCAAAAATAGTTGTGTTTTTGTTTGTCAAACAAAAATTTAAATGGCAAAAAATGGTGGTGTCCATGATTAGTAGTGGTAGAGGCAATGTGATGAAAATTGCTACAATTTATCAAGAAAGCGTGAAAATAGTAAGACACAAATGCAAACAAAGACCATATCACCAAATTTTTACTATTGTAGTATTTTTGTTTTTTTCACCCACCTGCAATTTGAACCAGAAAATAAGCACTTTATTACCCTGGCCAATAACAATACCCAAATAAATTTTTATATTCCACATTTTTCTAGAGAGTGAGCTTTGATTGAAATAAATAAGAGAGATCTCATGGCTATAGTTTTGCATCAATTTTTGGTTGAAATCTACCAATTTTTATAGCGCATAAAATTAAATAAATGAAAAATAAATAAATTGTATGCTACTTGGTAAATATGAAGAATAGTTTCATAAGATGCCTAAAATATGAATATTATTATCTACTGTTTTATACTTTTCCCTTCCTTTTTGATTTCTATTCATTTACTTTATCTTAATTCCCTTTCCTTTTTGATATTTTGTAAAAAAACTGAAAACATTTTCATTATGTATCCCTCCCCCACTCATTCCTTTTTTCTTCTCTTGTAGATGTTCATGTCAATAGCAAAAAGCCAAAAAAGAACAGCACAATATATGGCACTATACAAGTAGTATGTCAATTTTACATTTAAAAAAAAAAAAAAAACATGATCGAGGTTCATGCTCCAAAATAAATATTTCAAAAAAGAACTTAAAACGAAAATGTTGAAGAGACATACTACTGAACATGCATTTTCCTTTCTCTTACTCGAAATGGTGATCTTTTCATTTTTCTTCAAAAATGCCTTGGCAATTTCCTTTTCCTCTACTTACAAAAAATAAAAAATATATCTATTTAGAAAGTTTTTAAAAAAATGTAAATAAGAACATATGGTGTTTTGAAAAAAAAAAAAAAATCTATATAATTAAATTGGGCCTACCTCTCGAACCCGGCTGACATTAAGGTCACGCTCATCACGGATAACAATATTAGCATTTCTTTCTTGAAGAAATTGAAACTAAAAATACAAAAGAATTAGGGGTAAAAAAAATATAAAAAATTATACATGTAAGAAAATGAGTAAGAGGAGTCGATATTACAGTTCAACATAGGTCTCCATTCATCTATAAGTTATAAGAAAAGAGCATTTTGTTATAAGGGAATTAGATAAAAAATAATAATAATGAAAAGAAAAGAAAATTGACTTCAACAAACTTACAAGAAAGGTGTATTTTTATTTTCAAATAAATAAAAAGAAAACAACTTACGTGACCAAAAATAATAATATTGTCCATAATTAGCGGTTGAAAGTCAATGGTGTCTCAACTTGAAAGTATCTGGTTATGTAAATTTGGCAAAGATAACTCTAAGAAATCAAAATGAGGTTTAATAATTGCCATAAAAAAAATTAATCGACACAAAATTAACAACCTCTTAACATATTTTAGTTAACAACCTACTTAAAGAAGTTCGTCTGTGCATAAATATCACAAATGGAGAAATTGAACTACTACAGGATAGAAGAAAAATTATAATTTTTTTTATGTCTTCAATATACATTAAAAAAGATAGAAGAAAAATTAAATTCTCTCCTAAAAATCTTCATAATTTTTCTCTATGGGCCAAAATGTAGAACTATGCAATTTGCAATACATGATTTTGTGGTTGATTTTATATAGTAATTTTGCATTGACAATAGTTAATTCTTATAGATTGCATTGCCTACTAACAACTAATGTATGCCACACAAAAAAAAAAAAAAAAAAAAAAAAAAAAAAAAAAAAGAATGAATTATAAAAAATATAATTATACTACTTATGAATAAAATTTTAGCAAAACTTAAATATAGAAATGTAATTGCTAATTTTGCATTTTAAAATGTGCAAACAAATAAGTAAAAAACTACAATAAAAATTTATAAAAGGTCTCACCACTCTGTAACTGGATAATTATAAATACCTTTTTTCTTATCTATATAATTACAAATGCCTTTTTCAATGCATATCATAAAAAATCATACTACACAGTAGCTTATTTACTCCAAGGAGTATACTCTCATAAAAATCATAAAAAAAATTATTAAAACAAATTTTTAAAATAAGTTTAAGTTTTTTCAAAAGTCTTGATAAATGTCTAAGATGTATTTTTTTTTTTTTTTTTTGAAAAATTGCAAAAACAAAATTAGAAAAACTAAATAAAAAGGATTTTTTTTTAAGACAAAGAAGTCTAAATTTTTTTAAATAGCAGTTCGATAAAAAAACCAAATTAAAAACAGTTCACTAAAAGCAAAAAAAAAAAAAAAAAAGAGTCATCAAATAAAAAGGGTAAACTTTTTAATGTTCCCTTTTCCTTTCATTCAACAAATTCCCTTCAAATCCTAAATCTAAAAAAAAAAAAAAAAAAAAGACCTATCATATTACAAAATTAAATTGCAACAAAATCTTTGTAAAAAACAAAAGAAAAAGAATAGCTATTCAGGCGGAAAAGTTAAACCTACTTTATAGGTCCAGTGATATGTCAAGAAGAGGATTGGTTGATAATTAAATATTATCTGATTATCTACTAATCATCTTCTTGACACATCACTGAGTCTATAAAATGGGTATAAAAAATAGACTTGTATAACATTTTTCAAAAATAAAAAATAAAAAAAATAAGTATTCACGGAGTTCATCATACATTCATATTATTCATAACAAACATGCCACAAAATCGCTAGAAATTTAACAGTTTTATACCAAGATACATAACTATACACACCATATTAGACTTATTTCTAAACCAAACATTAAAAGCTTAATGTTTAACCTAATTATAGAAAATTCGAAGACCGAACATGAAAATTCCAAAGCATTAAAGAAATCAAAGAGAGTTCATTCATTAATGCAGAACATTGATTAACCCGCAACAATGCAATAAAGAAAGTGAGGAACTAATAAAGAATTGCAAGGGAGAGAGCACTCCTCAACACAAAAAAATGTATACGAATCTATTTTTATGTTTGGTGAGTAAAAATATGACCATTGATGATTAAAGAGAGCATCAACCCATTTGACTAAAATGAAACAAAAATCTATATAACAGCAACCCAATTAATGTCAACATTAAGAGTTTTTTTTGGAAGCTCAACCCATTAAAATGAAATAAAAATGATTGTTAACATGAAACCTAATTTTCCTTAACCCTCATTTGAAACATGAAACCCATTTTTCCTTAACCCCCATTTGATAGAGAGAAAAAAGTGGGTGTTAAAACCCATTTATTATTAAAGAGAACCTCAACCCAATTAATGTTAACATTAACTTAGAGTTTTTTTTTGGAACCTCAACCCATTAAGATGAAATATAAATTATTGTTAACATGAAACCCATTTTTCATGTATACGAATATAGTTTCCTGTTTGGAGAGTAAAAATATGATTATTGATAATTAAAGAGAGCCTTAACCCATTTGACTGTAATAAAATAAAAATAATTGTTAACATGAAACTCAATTTTCCGTAACCACCATTTGATAAAGAGAGAGAGAAGTCGGTGTTAAAACCCTATTAATTATTAAAGAGAACCTCAACCCAATCAATATTAACACTAATTAAGAGCACTCCTCTAACACTAAAAATGTATATGAATCTATTTTCATATTTGATGAGTAAAAATATGACCATTGATGATTAAAGAGAGCCACAACCCATTTGACTAAGATGAAATAAAAATGATTGTTAACATAAACTCATTTTTCCTTAGACCCCATTTGATAAAGAGAGAGAAGGGAGTGTTAAAACCTCATTGACTATTAAAGAGAACCTCAATCCAATTAATGTTAACATTTCCTAAACCCCCATTTGATAGAGAGAGAAGTGAGTGTTGAAACCCCATTGATTATTAAAGAAAATCCCAACCCAATTAATGTTAACATTAACTCATTTAATTGAAAAAATAAAACAAAAAAAAGGAACTAAGAACAAAACACAACACATAAATTTTTTTTTTTGGCCTCAGATTCTTAACAAAGAACTAAGAACCAAACAAAGAGGTAAGAACCAAACAATGGGTGTTAACAAAGAGCTATGAGACCCATTTTCCCTTAACCCATTGATAACATAAAACCCATTTTTTCGTAACCCCTATTTGATAGAGAGAGAAGTTGGTGTTAAAACCCCATTAATTATTAAAGAAAATCTCAACCCAATTAATGTTAACATTAACTCATTTAATTGAAAAAATAAAACCAAAAAAAGAACAAAAAACAAAACACAACACATAATTTTTTTATTTTTTATTTTTTTATTTTTTTTTTGGCTTCAGATTCTTAATGTTAACATTAATTGATGTTTTTGAGGAAAATCCTACATGGGAAATTCATTCATTCTTTCATTTTTGATATTTATTACTTCACTTCTTTATAGTCCACTTCGTCCCAATATCACTTCTTTAACATTAGCTCTCAATAGTCCACTTCTTTATTGTTTTGCATATTATATGATGCACTCATTTAATTGAAAAAATAAAACCAAAAAAAGAACTAAGAACAAAGAACAAAACACAACACATAATTATTATTATTATTATTTTTTTTTTTTGCTTCAAATTCTTAATGTTATCATTAGCTTTGTATGGATTTGTTAACTGATGTTTTTTCAGGAAAATCCTACATGGCAAATTCATTCATTCTTTTATTTTTGATATTCATCACTTCTTTAAAATGATACATGTCTGGGATAAGAAACCCATAGCTATGGGCTAAAAAATAGGAAGAAAAAAATAAAGCTATGAATTGGGGAAAAAAAAAAAAAAGACAGAGCTATGAACCCATGTCCAAAAACAGAGGTAAAAAAATAGAGCTATGAACTAAAAAAATAAAAAAGAAAGCATAAAATAAATGAATGGAATAACAAAAAGAAAGTGAGGAGATAAGAGTGCCATACCTAGTGATGGTGGAGAAAAAATGAAAAGGAATGCAAAGAGTTTTATGGAGCTTTGTTCTTCTTTCAGGAACACAAAGAGCTTTTTGGAGCTTTGTTCTTCCTTCGATGGTAATTCACTTCCTCTCCTTCGATTGTAAGCTTCTTTCACAATGATAGGTAAAGTGCAGTGGGTGGGTGGGTAGAGTTGATAGGTAAAAATATTTGGACCATTGAATTTTATTTCTTAGACAAATCTTGACCATTGAAGATAATTTGTTACAGAGATATTTGTGAAAGTAAATCTGAGCCATTGTTTTTAATTCTAGACAAATCCGAACCATTAATTTGACAGACATTTTCAAACTAACCCTTAAATTGTTATACATACATATATATATATATTATGAAAAATATTACATATTCATAAATTTATATTACATATTCATTTTGAGAAATGTTTCGTAGCTCGAAACACTTTTGCCCCGTATGGCTCGACTGCCCAAAACGACACCGTTTTGGGCAGTTTTTTTTCTCCTCTTTTATATCTAAAATAGTGGAGGGAGAAAGACAGAGAGTGAGAGAAAGAGAGAGAAGAGAGAAGAAAGAGAGGAAGGGGGAACACAAAGAGAGAGAGAGAGAGAGAGCTGGTGATGGTGATGGAGATAGGCGACGATGAAACGGTGATGGGCGACGGTGCGACGATGGGCGATGATGTGACGGTCCTTTCTGTTATTCTCTAATTCTTTCTCTGTTCTCTCTGTGTAGATCTGTGTTTGGTTTGTCTTTTTGATTTTGATTTTGAAAATCTGTGTTTGATGATGATAATGATGTTGTGTTGTTGTGGTTGTTGTTAATGATATGGTGTTGATGATGATGATGATGGATGCATGATGTGTTGGGTATACCTCCTTATTGGAGTGTGGGACCCAATTGGTTTTGGAAAAAGAGTTTAATTTTGCTTGGTTTTGTATAATATATTTTTATATATTATATTTGTGGAGGCCCAATTCAATTGGGATACAATTAGGGTTTGATTACAAAACCCTAGATTCATTATATATTTGTTTTGGTTCGGTGAGATAATATGGCTGCCGATTAATATTTCGGCGAGATCAGTGTGGAATAGTGTTGCGGTTTGCTAATCAATCAGTTTGTGGAGCAGCAGCAACTTGACTTTGGTGAGATAGGCTTTGGTGCATCTTTGTTTGGGTGTTTTGGTGGAGTTGTTTTGGTTAATTATTTTGGGTCTTCTTCAACTCTGGTTCTGAAGATTTTGGTTCTTCTATTTGGTGAGGTCTTTCCTCTTGTTTATTTGTGATTATTGGAATTCACCTAAGGGTGGTTTTGTGAGACCATTAGTGTCTCGTTTGTAATCGTTTGAAACTTATTTGGTTAATAGTGGAATCGGATTTCGATCCCGTGGACGTATCTCACATTGAGGGAACCACGTAAAAATTCTTGTGTTGCTTTTGATTTAATTTTTCCGCATTAGTTTATATTCCCATTGATTGATTTACTTGTGGGGATTTTATATTTTCCCTAACAACTGGTATCAGAGCTTACGGTTTATTGGGATTTATTTATTTGTGTAAATCAATGGAAGGGAATGTGGGTCGTATGTCTAGCTTCAATGGAAGCAATTGGGTAACTTGGAAAACTAAAATGGAGGACCTATTATTTTGTAAAGACTTGTATGGACCCATTGAGGGTGATAGTGGCAAACCTGCTGATATGAAAGATGATGAGTGGAAGAGGCTTAATCGGAAAGCCGTTGGTGTTATCCGTCAATGTGTAATAACCCTCACACTACTTCGATCATACTCATATGCATTATGTATGATTTTGTTTTGTTAAGCTTGCATTTGAATCTTGACTTGTCTTGCATAAGTGATACTTGAGTATTATGTTCCTTTGGTGGGTGTGTGTGTTTTGCCGAGGTTATCTTGAGCCTAGTCACCTTTGAATCCTTGTACTTAGAACCACCCTAGAACAGTTTGTCTGACCTTCATCTTCACCTCAGCGTGTTAGCCGAGATGCCACTGCTTAGCCGAGATGTTATACACTTAGTGACTTTTGTCCCTGGGAAGGTATGACCTAGACCGAGGTGTGGCACATCCCTGGCCGAGGTGTGGCACAGCTTAGTCAAGTGTTGTCCTCCATAGCCGATGTCTTTGTTGCCCTGTTGCCGAAGGTTGTCTCTAGCCGATGTTATCTCTTGCCGAAGTCTCGATGTTAGCCGATGTCATTACTCGCCGGAGTCCCTTGCTGCCTAACTTCTTGAACACGCTTTGTCAGAGTCTTGTCTTTTCAATCAGTCACCTTTTTAAGTTGAACCAACCAACTGCTGCCACGTGTCCGAGCTGAGTGTTATATCAGCCGGCACATCTAGAAATGTCTTATTTTGTATCATATCTTGTTCTTGAGGAGAGAGAAGCTCTAGGAAGAGTTCTAGAGAGAGAATGTAGATAGCAAGCTTGATCCTTGGTGTTTGATCCGTTGGGTTTGTGATTTGAGGTTAGAATCTTCACCTCCTTTTGTTGTTCTTGATGATCACTTAGCTGCATTGCATAATTGAATCTGTTTTTACATGTCATGCCTTGATTTAAAGTTGGTTTTAGAAAGAGAATATGAACATTCATGTGTTCTTGAGAAAAGCCTTGATTTGATCCGAAAGCTTGCATTGAAATCCATGCTTTTGTGTTTGTTTCACCAAGATCCTCTAGTACGGGTGCCCAGGTCCATGTTTTCCAACTCATAGCATGAAATCTCTGATTTTGGTAAATGATAAGTTATGATCCTTGCATTTCATTTCATGTTCTCCATGATCATGTTCTTGATGTTCTTGAGCGGAGGGAAA
This sequence comes from Camellia lanceoleosa, assembly GCA_025200525.1. NCBI lineage: Eukaryota > Viridiplantae > Streptophyta > Magnoliopsida > Ericales > Theaceae > Camellia > Camellia lanceoleosa. Next base: position 147,201,277 of record CM045767.1, read on the forward strand.
CCCAGGTTTTCCCGACTTCATTTATCCTTGAATGTGGCCTCGGAACCTCACCTCGGCGAAGAGGTGTGGGACCTCGGCCTAGACCTGGTTAGGTGCCCAGCATGTTTTCCAAAATAAGAAACAGTGGTTGTTTTGATTTGACTTAGTCTTGGAGCATGCCGAGATCATTTGCATGCATGTGATACTTGTTTGAAAGTGTATTCAGCGAACTTGCCATGTATTTGTAGGACTTGGACTTGCCTTGACCCCGACGTTCGAAGAACTATGTGAGTGGCATTCTTAATAAAGCTATGTTGCTTTGACTTGATAGAAGTATTGTTTTGCCTTGTTCTGAAGAGTGTTTGTAAGCATGAATGATTAATCCTATCTTGAGTATCAAACGTTATGTCTTGTTTTGATGACCATTCTGGAAGTCCGTGTGTGCCAGGGGACTTTAAGCATTTGTGGCACTAGTCCGTACGTGCTAGGGGACTATAAGCACTTGTAGCACAAAGTTTGGGAGTCCGTGTGTGCCAGGGGACTTTAAGCATTTGTGGCACTAGTCCGTACGTGCTAGGGGACTATAAGCATTTGTAGCACATTCTTGTCTTTGCCTGGCCATTGACGGTTTTACCGCGTGGGTTTGCTTGTCCGAAATGTCATCTCTCTATTGTATTATATTGATGTTAATGAGCATCTCTTGAAGCTTGAAAGATTTGAAAGACAACTTGATTTGTACCATGTATTGTTTTGTTAAAGACCTCGGATATCATTCATGTAAACCCTTTATTGTTTATGCCATTCACTGAGTATCCAAGCTCACCCTCTCTATATATATATGTAGGTGATGAGCAGGGCGGCGGAGACGCCTAGACCTGTTTGCCGATGTGTTTGCCGACGTGTTTTGCATTTCGTTTTGCAACATCTTGAAGATCATGCTTCTTAGTTAGTTCATTGTGTTTTGTATTGATGGCCGAGAAGCCTTTTGGTCAAGATGTAATTTTTGTACTCAATTTGATGTATCTGAACTATTGAGAGATGTATGTCATTCCAATTGAATTAAGCACTGCTCTCATGGACCACTGGTAATCTAATTTTATTGCTTTCGCATTTGTGAGCCCCATATATTTACTCTGATTTGTGTGTGAATTCTTGTAAGAGGCCTTTGGTAACCTCGGGTTACTGGCCATCTCGGCGCCGACCTTCTAGGGGCGGGTTGGGGTCGTGACACAATGGATTGATGACAGTGTGTTTCATCATGTTGCTACTGAAACTTCGGCACATGATTTATGGAAAAAATTAGAGAGTCTTTATGATAGAAAATCAGCCACAAATAAAGCTTTTCTGTTTCGTAAGTTGGTTAATTTAAAATATAGAGAGGGCAGCCCTATTCCGGAACATCTGAATGAAATAAAGAGTATCGTTAACCAACTTGCTTCTATGAAAATTATTTTTGATGATGAGTTGCAGGCTTTGATGCTACTTAGTTCCTTACCCGAAAGTTGGGAGACTTTGGTTGTGACAGTTAATAATTCGGTGCCCGATGGAGTTGTCACTATGGGTCAAGTCACTAGTATCTTGTTGAATGAAGAAAGTAGAAGAAAATCAACCGGTACCTCTCATTCAGAAGCATTTGTTGTGAGAGGCCGAAGCAAAACAAGGGGGAGGAGTAAGACTCCTCATGGTCATGATCAAAGCCGTGACAAGTCAAGAGATGGTTCTTTTTCAAATAAAGACATTGAGTACCATTATTACCATGAGAAAGGGCACATGAAGCAGGAATGCCGAAAGCTCAAGAACAAGGAGAAAAGACGTAAAAAAAGTGTGGATAAGAAGCAAGAAGACACAATGGCAGTTACTACCGATGATCTCATGGTCGTTTGTGAGGATGGTTGTATCAATTTTGTGGGCCAAGAGAGCAGTTGGGTGATTGATTCCGGTGCTTCTTTTCATGTGACTTCTCGAGTTGATTTCTTCACTACCTACACTGCAGGAGATTATGGTTCTGTTCGAATGGGTAATGAAGGTTTGTCCAAGATTATTGGTATGGGTGATGTTTGCTTGGAAATAAATTTGGGTTGCAAATTGTTGCTTAAAGATGTGAGGCATGTTCCCGACATTCGCCTTAATTTAATCTCTACTGGGAAGCTAGATGATGAAGGCTTCAACAACAAATTTGGTGATGGAATATGGAAGCTCACAAAGGGTTCTTTGGTGGTGGCTAAGTGCAAGAAGACTCATACACTTTATTCGATGCAAGGAAAAATTTGTAAAGGTAAGATGATACTCCTACTGAATTGTGGCACAAGCGGCTTGGCCACATGAGTGAAAAGGGGCTACAAGTTTTGTTCAAGAAAAAGCTTCTACCTGGTTTGAAAGGTACACATCTTAAAACTTGTGTTCATTGTTTGGCAGGTAAACAACATAGAGTTTCTTTTCATAAAAATGTTGCTTCTAGAAAAGAAAATGTGTTGGAGTTAATTCATTCGGATGTTTGTGGTCCTTTAAAAGTTAGAACACATGGTGGTGCACTTTATTTTGTTACTTTCATTGATGATTATTCAAGGAAAGTTTGGACTTATCTACTAAAAACTAAAGATCAAGTTCTAGAAGTATTTAAGCATTTTCAGGCCATGGTTAAAAGAAAGCAGGCGATTGAAGTGCATCGAGCAGACAATGGTGGTGAATACATTGGGCCATTTGATGAGTATTATCGCATGACCAAGGTATTCGGCATCAAAAGACAGTTAAGAAGACTCCTCAACAAAATGGCGTTGCCGAGAGGATGAACCGCACCATTGTGGAAAGAACAAGGTGTTTCCTTTCACAAGCTAAATTGCCAAGATCCTTTTGGGGTGAGGCAATGAGTACAGCGGTTGACTTGATCAATTTATCTCCTTGTTATCCTTTGAATAGTGATGTTCCTGAAAGAGTTTGGACTGGCAAAGATGTGTCTTATGAGCACTTGAGAGTGTTTGGTTGCCGAGCTTTTGTTCACATTCCAAAGGATGAGAGGTCCAAGCTTGATAGTAAGTCAAGACAATGTATTTTTCTTGGCTATAGGCGTGATGAATTCGGGTATAGATTATGGGATCCGGTCGACAAGAAAGTCATTCGAAGCCGTGATGTTGTGTTTCTTGAAGACCAAACAATTGAAGACTTTGGTAAAGGTGATCAACCGGAGCAAAAAACTAGTGATCTCATTGACATGGATCCATCTCCTTCATCTTCAGTTGATGATGAAAATGGGGGAGATGTGCAACCACCTATTGAAGATGTGGAGGATGATGCTAATCCTAATAAAGTTGAGCCAGAAATTGAGGAAGAGCATCCAACTCAAGAACCGCCACCACAACTTGAGTTGAGGAAATCTACAAGGGACCGACAACCTTCAAGAAAGTATCCTCCCAATGAATTTGTGTTGATTTCTGATCAAGGGAAGCCGGAGAGCTACCAAGAAGCAATTGAGCATGTAAAGAAAGATGATTGGAAAAAGGCCATGGAAGAGAAGATGACTTCCTTACTTGAAAATCACACTTATGATTTAGTGAAGTTGCCTAAAGGGAGGAAAATTTTGAAAAATAAGTGGGTTTTCAAATTAAAGAATGATAGGAAGAATTTGAGGTACAAAGCACGTCTTGTAGTGAAAGGCTTTGGGCAAAAGAAATGTATTAACTTTGATGAGATTTTCTCGCCGGTTGTGAAGATGTCTTCTATTCGGGTTGTACTTGGCATGGCTGCAAGTATGAACCTTGAAGTTGAGCAACTTGATGTAAAGACCGCATTTCTTCATGGTGATCTTGAAGAAGAAATTTACATGGAACAACCGGAAGGTTTTGTGGAGAAAGGGAAAGAGAAATTTGTTTGCAAATTGAAGAAAAGTTTGTATGGCCTCAAGCAAGCTCCGCGGCAATGGTATAAAAAATTTAACTCTTTCATGATGAATAATGGCTTTTCTAAAACCACTTCGGACCATTGTGTGTTTGTGAAAAATTCCCGGATGGCAAATTTATTATTCTTTTGCTTTATGTTGATGACATGTTAATTGTGGGTCAAGATTCTACCATGATTAACAGATTGAAATTGGAGTTGAGTAAATCTTTTGCTATGAAAGATTTGGGACCGACAAAGCAAATACTTGGTATGAAAATTGTTCGTGATCGCAAAGAGGGACTGATTTGGTTGTCTCAAGAGAGCTACATTGAGAAAGTTCTTGAGAGATTCAACATGGATAAAGCAAAGCCGGTTGGTTGTCCACTTGCAGGTCACTTCAAACTTAGTTCGAATCAATGTCCTACAAGTGAGAAAGACAAAGAAGAGATGTTGAAAGTTCCTTATGCTTCAGCAGTTGGTTCTTTGATGTACGCCATGGTTTGTACAAGGCCGGATATTGCTCACGCCGTTGGTGTGATGAGTCGTTTTCTCTCTAATCCGGGTAAAGAACATTGGGCAGCGGTAAAACGGATTCTAAGATATCTTCGAGGGACTTTGAAGGTGTGTTTGTGTTTTGGGGATGGTAAACCGATGCTTGATGGGTTCACAGATTCTGACATGGCTGGTGATGTTGATTCTAGGAAATCTACTTCGGGGTATTTGATGACTTTTGCAGGGGGAGCTGTGGCATGGCAATCTAAATTACAAAAATATTTTGCTCTCTCAACTAGCGAGGCTGAATTTATTGCCATTACAGAAGCTTGCAAAGAAGAGTTATGGTTGAAGAAATTTTTGCAAGAGTTGGGTTTGAAGCAAAAAAAAGTATGTGCTTTATTGTGATAGTCAAAGTGCTATTCACTTGAGTAAAAATTCTACTTTTCATTCGAGATTGAAACACATTGATGTGAGATACCATTGGATTCGTAATGTGTTAGATTCGAAATTGTTGCAACTCGAAAAGGTTCACACAGATGATAATATCTCGGATATGTTGACAAAGACTTTGTCGAGGGACAAACATTTAAAGTGTCGAACTTTGGCGGGTATGGTTGATGTCTCCACCTAAGTCGGTAGGGGGAGAATTGTTGGGTATACCTCCTTATTAGAGTGTGGGACCCAATTGGTTTTGGAAAAAGAGTTTAATTTGGCTTGGTTTAGTATAATATATTTTTATATATTATATTTGTGGAGGCCCAATTCAATTGGGATACAATTAGGGTTTGATTACAAAACCCTAGATTCATTATATATTTGTTTTTTGGTTCGGTGAGATAACATGGCTGCCGATTAATATTTCGGCGAGATCAGTGTGGAATAGTGTTGCGGTTTGTTAATCAATCAGTTTGTGGAGCAGCAGCAACTTAACTTTGGTGAGATAGGCTTTGGTGCATCTTTGTTTGGGTGTTTTGGTGGAGTTGTTTTGGTTAATTATTTTGGGTCTTCTTCAACTCTGGTTCTGAAGATTTTGGTTCTTCTATTTGGTGAGGTCTTTCCTCTTGTTTATTTGTGATTATTGGAATTCACCTAAGGGTGGTTTTGTGAGACCATTAGTGTCTCGTTTGTAATCGTTTCGAACTTATTTGGTTGATAGTGGAATCGGATTTCGATCCCGTGGACGTACCTCACATTGAGGGAACCACGTAAAAATTCTTATGTTGCTTTTGATTTAATTTTTCCGCATTAGTTTATATTCCCATTGATTGATTTACTTGTGGGGATTTTATATTTTCTCTAACATGATGATGTATCGGTTGTTGATGATCTCTTCTCTTCTTTCTTCTTTCTTTCTTCTTCTTCTGTTTTCTTGTTCTGTGAGTCATGGAAAGGATAAAGAAAAGGGGGGGAAAAAAATTTCCAAAATGACGTCGGTTTGAGATTTCAGGCTACTCGAGCCATGGAAAATTCGAGCTACGTAGCGGGATTGTTCATTTTTTTATACATTGGGCTCCACACAGTGTTGACTACTGCAGAGATCTAGAGGATCCATCAAGTTGGAACCAAAGAGTAAAGATGCCATTTACATCTCTTTCTTTCCTATCATTTTCTTTCTTTGATTTCCTTTTTTTTTTCTTTTCCTTTTCTGTTATTTTTCACTCGTGAGCCTCTCTAATCCTTCATATATATAATAAAAAATATTACATATTCATAAATTTATATTCAAAAATCCACTAATAACGATGTGATAAAAAAATTAAGCCTATATAGTTGTTAAAAAAAATAATTGAATTGTGAGAAATTAAAATTAATATTTATCATACCACAACACTGCGAGTGAAATTTAAAAAAAAAAAAAAAAAGATTAAATAAAACTTTTTTAGGATTTTCAAATATTTTTATTTTTCTTTTAATTAAATTTGTTCAAAAATTTAGACCTAAAAGCTTGATTTGACTTCAATAGTTAAAATTAATTTTTATCATATCTTTTTAAAACTTTTTTTCAATCTTATCCTCGACAATTTCATCACATCACTACAAGAAATTGCACTTTTGGCAACTAAAGTCATATTTTTAGTCGCCAAAAAGATTTCCCGACTAAATAGTTTGGTCGCCAACTTGGTCGCGGAAAGACAGTCGGTGAAGGTATTGGCGACTAAAAAATTTTAGTCGCCGAAAGTCCTAAATTGGCGACTGAACAAGTAGTAGCCAAAAGTAAAGGTGTTGGCGACAAAAAAAACTTTAGTCGTTGATAGGCTAAATTGGCGACCAATCTTTTAGTAGCCAAAAGCTTTCAAAAAAAATTTATATCTCATTTTTAGCTACTAAAACATTTAGTTGCCAAAACTAAATTTATTTTCCACAACTAATTTATTTAGTAGCCAAAAAGTTTTTTGTTCATCTTATTTTTTTAGCTACTAAATGTTTTGGTCGCCTAAAGCCTATTTTTTTTATTTTGCTACTAAAATTTTAGTAGCCAAAACTATTTTTTTTCAATTTATATTTTTTTTAGCTACTAACTATTTAATCGTTAAAAATATTTACTTCTTTTTTGACTACCAATTATTTAGTAGCCAAAAACATGATATTATTATTATTTTTTTTTAATTTGTCCATAACCTGTACGTATTCCGTGCAACCTATACGATGTATATAAACAAAACAATATATATATTATCAATCATTTCACAATTTACATCCATTTCACTTCCAACCATCCAAAAAGGAATAACTTTTAATGTCAAATTCCATACAAGCTAAGTATATTCCAATCTAAAATAATAATTCCATACAAAATAGAGAATCATACGAAAACCATTATATTTGTAGACTCTGGGGATGATAGTGAACTTTTGAAAAGTCTATCTAATATTAAACCTCATTTTCTAGAGCTTCAACTATATCCTTATCTTGAATGTCACTATGAAAAGCATACTTCCCATCGTTCTTACCATTTGTCATATATGATTTTTCCTGCTTGTCTTTATATAAACTTTGCAAAAACAAGTTTTTCTTGCAAGATTTAGATACATGAGTGGAGAGATCAGCAGTCTTGCATGTTGGCAAAGGGAATGTTAGGTCCTAGTCATTAAAACTCAACTCTTACTGAATTCTAAGTTTTTAAAGCAGTTAACTATGCATGTGTCTGAACCTAGTCATTTTTAATGTAGTTAACTATGCATAAGTGTCTCTCCAGGAAGGTATAAATATAAATACAGAAATAAGTTTATATTTATATACAAGAAAGAGAAGGATGAAATGAAACAAGAAGACCCACCCTTAGAAAGACCAACAACATGCATGACTCCAAATATTTAGTAGATGAATCAGACATATCAGCAGCAAGTGATTTAAAAATTATCGTTTACTTGTGACCGTGAATGAAATTCTAAATACTAGTATCTAAAAAAAATTAATAAAGATGCCTCAATGATATTGACACAAACAACATTGACATCCAAAGATTAACTCAACAATGCATCTCATAGCAGGATTTTGGTCACAACTTTACTGTGGTTGGCAACCACTAGAGGCACAACTTAATTATCTCCATGATAAGAGAACAAATGATTTTGCATGTTGGCTACATATGCTTTTATAAGATGGCATCAACAGGTTGAGAAGTGTGATTCACTGTATATTCAACATGTATTTTCTTCATTGCAAAGATCAACATCAAAACCTAGAAGTAGCTTGGATCTTAACTCTAAAATCTGTAAATGCTGCCAAAACTCATAGAGAACTCAACCTATTGAATTAAAATATATTCAACACTAACCTGGGATCTATAGGCCAATAACTTCTCAGCACTTCCAAACAAATGGCTGTGGTCCTTGTGAAGATTCATGGGTATAATGACAGAAATGTATCCTGTTTCTATGATAATGACCTTTATTAAGTTACCATTCTTTTTGAGGACTTGATCTATTCCCCGAATTCTAGAATTTAAGTTACCATCCTATGTTAGTTTTTTCCACTCACAATTTCATCTTTTAGACTGCTCTCTCTCTCTCTCTCTCTCTCTCTCTCTCTCTCTCTCTCTCCCCTTCTAGTTCTACATTCACCAGTTGGAACTATACCCAGATTAATTTGGAGGAAAGTACACTCTTTGTTTTTTTTTCCTTGCTTTTGAATGACTTGGTGTAATCTACTTTTTGTTTAGCTACTATGATCCTGTACTCACATATATTGTTTCCCTGCATTTTAATGATCTCCATATTTGCTATCCTTATTTCCATCATACCATAAGCTAGAAAATTAAGGCAAAGAATGCAAGAACATGAAGGCATTGAACTGATTAGCATCATACTTGGAAAAGGGACGAGGATGAACACTAGAATAATACCTCACTGCCTGTACCAAGATGCTGACCAAAAGGATCAATATCAAACAGTATCCGCTGATTGATATTTTCTAAAGATCGATACAGCCTAATTACAGGATGCACACAGGCAAAACAATTAGTCAAAGCCCTTCTTTAAATTTAGTGATTAAAGAGGGTAATCCAAAATTTGCATGAACAGAAAGAACAAGCCATTTAAAGCAACACAGACTGGAAAATGTAGAACTATGTTTGCGTATGTCCCAGCAGAGTATGTAAGGGTCCTATAACAAATTTGAGGATAATTTTTTTGGTCAAATGCGTTCATATTATCCAGACGTTAGCAAATAATAACTAGCTATAAAAATAATGATAAGGTTCATTAAAGGGTAAGCTGCAACTAGATAGCTCACGGAGGACAAAATAAGAGAGCAATTACAATGTTTAATAAATATCTTGGAGATGAACATAAAAACAAATCCATTTGCTTTAATTGAACAACTAAGACTGGAAGAAAGTCTGCATTAATTATTTGAACTCCATTATCATTATATTATGATGGTGTTATCCTATTTTATTGACAATTGTCATAATATAAGATCAGTAGGAGTGCAAGTTATCTAGAATTGTTTCATGAATCTAGCTTGTCTTTGTACAACATGGAGCTTAAGAATATCATATTATGGATTTTTTATTTTATTTATTTATTTGTTTTTAATAACAAATATTAACACCAAAAGACAACAAATTTAGAAAATGTATGTGTCCTTAAATGAACTATGCAAGATTAAATTGTAGAGTTTGCTTAGGCTCAAATGGTTGCGAACCATCTATCGGTTCTATTCCACCTAGCCTATAGTGTACGTTTCATGTGAGGGAACACAAAAACAAAAATAAAAAATAAACAGAATTCAAAATGAATGACACAATAATTTACCTTTCGCTCCCCTGTATATAAATAGTTACCATCTTTTGAGAATTGCACGTGACAGAAAGTTGTGCTTGAAAAGGTTAATTGTTCATATTACAGAAAGAATTCAAAATGAATGGCAATAATATGAACACTTACATGTTTTAAACATAATTTCATATCCAATATTGATATCTTCCAACAAATCTCAACCAAAATTTTTTAAAAATATAACTGTTATAACAAATGGATGTATACAATGAAAGTTATGACATTTTAAAAATTTGAAACTAAAAAAACTAACCAACTTGGTGAGCAACATGATCAACATGAGTTCCTGAGTTTGTAAATTAAGGGCACACACACCCCACTAAATGAAGAGTTAATCTGAATCATCACCCAAAAATAACTAATTAACGAGATATCTTAAGTTAATAAAAAGTGTTGATGCCTAATATACCCAACTCACAGACAACATTAATGAACAAGTCACCATGTATAACTCAACTACATTTTTGTATAGAGAATAGAAACAGCTACAGATTATACAACATCCTTATCTAAGTGGTTTTTTATGAATGTCAATAAGAGATTTAATCTACAGTATAGCTAGTGATGCTCATTTAAAATGACTACAGGGCTCAAAGGGCTTCTATGTTTAGGATTGCTAACAAGAACTACAGTATCATTCCAGAGTTCCTTTTTTTTTTATATTGAAATTACTACTTTAGCCTTATCTACTGGGACAGGAATGGTTGGGATAAATCGAGCCACATTAGCTGGAGCATCATTTTAGGGTGGTGTGGATCCTGATGAGGACTGAATACTAACCATTTGATCCCGAATTTTAGAGTAAGGATATTTTGATATTTTTACACACATGTTGCTCTAATTTCTATGTACTTATAATTGAGGGGAGAAGAGGCTAGCTCTAGATATTATAACTTTCTGGTCATATTACAAACCACAACTAGTTTTTGGAAAGAATCATGTAAATTTTTTGTGTTCATTTATATTTGATCTTTGTTTCTTATTCTTATTCGTGTTTGTGTTTTGTGTTCTCACTAATCCTGTTTATTAGGTGTATCAATTCTTAATGCATCAAGACACTTATGGTTCATCAATAAGTGTAATGATTTCTTTATTCATCAATAAAAGATTTTTTTTTCCGATCAAACACAAAAATAAAATAAAATAAAATAAGACACTTATGGTTCACCATAAGTGGCATCAAAGTGAATGAGCAAAGGCAACACCTTCAGTTACATTTAACACAGCCAAGCTTCATAAACCACTTGTAGCAGTTTCACTTGTAAACTTTGCAACAATTAATCTACGGTTTTAATGGTAAAACATTGTAACTGAAGTTAGGAAACAATATAAGAGATTATCATAATAAAACCAATAGAAAAGCAGTGAAAGAAAATTCACAATAAAAAGCTTCTTTTAGTTTCTCACCCATTATGTTGACTACAATCTGCAGCATGAATGAAGAAGATTTGAACAAGCAATGTCGACCATGCCACAAGCAAACATGTTAGCCTCTAATGCCCCAATTTCTCCATCCTAAATCAGTAAACCTGTTACAAAGACATGCATGAACAAAATTTCATACTGAAGCTGTTTTTACAAATCTTAAAAGGAAAATAATTTTTTTTTAATAAAACATATATATGTTACCAGCTAGGTGTTTAAGTGTATTTCACGCTGACTATCATGACTAATTGTGAATTTTGATCCTTAAAAAATATTAGAAACCAAAGGAGATTATGACCTTTTCATAGAGATTTGTACCAGAATTTAAATTAGTTCATGAAGACGGAAAACAAAGGATACATATCACTAATCAAAATAAAAGAGGACAGATAATTTGGTCTGTGGTGAATTTTTCATTTAGGCATTGCATCAAACAGTTGGTGAGCAGAAGCAGAAATTCATGGCAAACCACACATGTATCAACACAAACCAAACTCAAAAACAGAGAGGCAAAGACAATTTCCCATCAAGCAAACACAATGGAACAAAAATCAGACCACTCCCTTTGCTTTTTCACATCACAGATATATATCTCATCAATCTGTGTATGTACGTATACAATAATACAGTTCAATCGTTACTGAATTGCAACTCCAAAAAAGCTCTGATTTGGGGAATTCAGAGTGCAAATTGTTGGAAATTTTGGTTTATTAGGCTTATTTTGGGCCGACTTTGAGCCCAAAATTGAGTGGACCCCAAATGTCTTTTGGGGTGGGTCGAAGAGGTGAAGTGTTCCTTGCCGCATGGCAAGTCACACGGTAAAGACGGTTCGTCAAAACCATTTATAAGTGAATGGGAACATGACATCGTTTTCAGGTTCGTGGAATGAACATTTAAAGTTTTTAATGTGGGTTTCCTTGTGGGGCTTGACCCACATTCAAACTTGGGGAACTTACTGATAAGTCCCATGTAACAAGTTCAAAACCCAGCTAATCCCAAAACAAAATACTTGCACCAATTAGTCCAACACATTTTTAATTGTTACCAAAAAATCCATTTTTTTTTTTTAATTTACGCATTAATCGTTCACATCTTACTACCGTGACTTCACAAAACGGTCATGCCGGAGACTCGTCGGAATGTTCAACATCAAGGAAGTCGTTTAATGTTTAAAACATGTTATGAAATCAAAATTTTACAGTTCTAAAGCATATTATAAAACTGCAAAATTTTTCAGTTTTAAACCATGATTCATTCCAACACCAAAAATAAAAAAATTCAAACTGCAAAATTTTACATTTTCACACTTTGTAACTAAAACTCGAAAATTACTTGTTCAGAATTCGAAAATTTTCTCATTACAAATCTGAGTCATTACAGATCTGTTTCAATGATATTATAGATCAATTTCATCATCAACAACAACAACCATAGATCAACAACTATTCCAAAAAAAATCTGTAAATAGAGAGAGAAAAAGAGACAAATTGACAAAACCATATTCATGGCAGATTCTTACAACAGCTACAGCAAGCTTCGTAGATCTGCTGTGGGTACTTCACAGGCACGGCCTCATCTAGCTTCTAGTTGATTTCTTCTATCAGAGTCATCCAATAGGTTCGAAGATCGAATTTCGTCGACACTGACGATGATGGTGTCGATGATGAAGAAGAAGAAACAGAGCATCGAATTTTGGGATGCGAAATTGATCTGAAGAACGCATTGTTGATGAAAAATCTGCAGAAAAATCTACAGAAAATTTCCAGATCTGAAGATTTTTTTTTTGTTGATGTTGATGAACCCATTGTTGATGATGAACACGTAACAAGAGAGGCAAAAACCAGAGAGATAAAGGAAAGGACTTTTTGGTGCACTCAAAAAGTTTTGGGATTAAATGGTCTCCACATGTCCCACATGGGACCTGTGGGTAATTTTCCCTTGAAAGTTTAAGAGAGTTTTGTTTAGTTTATAAGCTCTAGCCTACAACACTTGGGTTGGGCCCCAAGTTTGTAGAAGGGAAGAGTTATGGACAAAGTGAACCTTAGCCCAAACCACCACACGCGCGCCACCACCGTCCGTGCGGGCGCGGGTGTGGGTTGTGGGTCGGATCGGTTCTTGTATTAATTTTTTGGACAAAATTCATTTGAATTTTTTCAAAAAATATTGCGGGAATTTAATTCAAATTTGAATTCCAATTTTTGTCCAACTTCTGTCCGAAATTCCTCAACAGATTAAAACTGTTTTTCGATTATTTAACTTCCAAAAATTGCCCAGCTGTTCCGGGTTTAACTGTCCAGTAGTTAAATCTGTTCAAACAGGTTAGATCTGTTTGAATTTTGAAGTATACCTGTTCGGTTCCTCACAGCACCTGTTGGATTCAAAATTACACCTGTTGGGTCCTATTTATACCTGGACTATTCCGGCATTTTTTCCAATCCGAAAATCAGTTTCATAATATTCCTTTTGCTGTCCAACTTTGCTTTGTTTGCATTGTTCTTCATTTTAGTTATTTAGAGAAAAATTCAGAGAGTAATAGAACACAAGGTTCTAGTTCGTCGTACAAATTTGTATGGAGTGCTACTACAAGTTTGTGAAGATCATTGTATCCTGGGAAATAGATGCCACTCAACCGTAAGCACCGTAGCGGGGCGAATCTGTCTTAAGGACAAAATGTCACATACTCGACTTGGTCTTTTATTTTTCGTTTGGTTCGACAAAATAAATTCGGTAAGTTTTATTTTATTTTGTTTGAATTAGTTTCAATTTATGTTATTTACACAGAAGATTGTTCCAACAATCTTAAGACAAACACGAATTATTCTGTTTATAGAATTTTTTGTTTGTTTCCTTTTCTCTTTCTTCTTTTAAGAAAATTATTTTTTTGTGAATTTACAAAATAATATTCTAGTTGGAAAAACAAATAATGATTATATGCTATTTGACAGATAGTAGTAATATACTGTTTATTTTCTTTGACAACTAGTAGTAATATACTGGTGTCATTAACAATTCAGAATATATTTTTATGGAATTTTTTTAGAAATTAATTTTGGTTTTTAGAAATTATTTTCTGAGTTTTCATTAATTAAAATTCTGTTTCAGTATTTTAATTATTGAAGTAAAACATAAATTTAATTTTCTGTGTGGAATTAATTTGGTTAAATAAAATTTTATTTTATTTTCAAATCAATTGAAAAATAAAAGTCACATTCTTGTTTCTTTTATTTTTACAGAATTTAATTCTGTGAATTTGGATTAATTTTCTGTGTAGTATAAATTATAATTATAATTTTGTTTTATAAATTAGAATTAATGGCTACAGAAACAAATGCTCAAACAAGTACTACTATGGTGGCTGCAATGACGCCAACCCCCTCTCCTTTTGTGACAGTACCGGTAAATCACGGTGAAAAGCCAGAGAAGTTCTCAGGAACTGATTTTAAAAGATGGCAACAGAAAATGTTGTTTTATCTTACAACTCTGAACCTGGCTCGTTTCCTCCATGAGAATGTACCTATTTTGAAAGAGGATGAAACCGACCGGTAAGTGGTTGCCGCGGTCGATGCTTGGAAACATGCTGATTTCCTTTTCCGGAACTACATCTTGAACAGACTTGACAACACATTATACAACGTCTACAGTCCTACCAAGACAGCAAAAGAACTTTGGGAGTCTTTGGAGAAAAAGTATAAAACGAAAGATGCCGGCTCAAAGAAATTTGTGGTTGGCAAATTCCTGGACTTTGTAATGGTTGATTTTAAAACTGTGATCAACCAAGTTCAAGATCACCAACTCATTCTGCATGACATTCACGCAAAAGACATGTCTCTCAGTGAATCCTTCCAAGTTGCAGCCTTAATTGAGAAATTACCACAAGGCTGGAAGGAATTCAAGAACTACCTCAAACACAAGTGCAAAGAAATGGCTATGAAAGAATTAATTGTGCGTTTAAGGATTGAGGAGGACAACCGCAATTCTGAAAAGCGGGTTGGTAAGCATCCTATGAAGTCTAAGGCAAATGTGGTGGAACATGCTTCAAAAACCAAGAAACGAAAGTTTTCTAGAGAAAGTTCATCACAAGGCTCTAAAGGGGGGAAAATAAAAAGTACAAGTTTAATGGAAAATGTTACATCTGTGACAAAGAGGGACATCGGGCCAAAGATTGCCGTAGCAAAGGCAAAAACAAAAGAAGAACAAGCAAGAAGCCTGCTCAAGCCCATATGACTGAAGTGGACAATATTTTCAACGGTGTAGATGACATCAATCTTTCTGCAGTTGTTTCCGAGGAAAATCTTCTCGGAAATCCTAAAAAATGGTGGGTGGACACTGGTGTTACTCGCCACATTTTTGCCGATAAAAAGATGTTCACATCTTATTCTACAGTGGACAATGGTGAACAACTTTTTTATGGGCAACTCCTCAACTTCCAAAGTTGAAGGACAAGGAAAGATTGTACTTAAGATGACATCTGGAAAGGAACTCACTCTCAACAATGTGCTGTATATACCGGACATTCGCAAGAATCTTGTTTTCGGATCTTTGTTGAGTAAGAATGGGTTTAGGCTAGTATTTGAAAGTGATATATTTGTACTTACTAAGAATGTGATGCATGTAGGAAAATGTTACATATCTGATGGCCTTTTCAAGATGAATGTAATGATCGTTGTACTCTCAGTTATTAATAAAAAAACATCTTCTTCTTACTTGCTTGAGTCTTCAAATTTATGACATGGTAGACTAGGACATGTTAATTATGGATCTTTACGTAGATTAATTAATATGGAATGTTTACCTAAATTTGACATTGATTCAAATCATAAATGTGAAATTTGTGTTGAGGCAAAATTATCTAAAAATTCTTTTCATTCAATTGAAAAAAGTACGGAACCACTTGAATTAATTCATAGTGACATTTGTGATTTTAAATCAATTCAAACCAGAGGTAGGAAAAAATATTTTATCACTTTTATAGATGACTATACTAAATATAGTTATGATAATTTAATTCGAACCAAGGATGAAGCTTTGAAAACTTTCATTCAATATAAGAATGAAGTTGAAAATCAACTTGGTAAAAAAATCAAAAAACTTAGAAGTGATAGAGGTGGTGAATATGAATCACCTTTTGGTAAATTTTGTAAAGAACATGGAATAATTCATCAAATCACCGCTCCTTACTCACCTCAACAAAATGGGATTGCTAAAAGGAAAAATAGGACTTTAAAAGAAATGATGAATGTCATGTTAATAAGTTCTGGATTACCTCAGAACTTGTGGGGGAAGCAATACTTTCTACAAATTATATTTTAAACAAAGTACCCCGAAAGAAAGTGAATCAAACACCTTATGAATTGTGGCATAGAAGAGTACCATCCTACAAATACTTAAAAGTGTGGTGATGTTTGGCTAAAGTGGCTATACCTAGTCCTAAAAAGACTAAGATAGGTCCTAAAATCTTTGATTGCATTTTCATTGGTTATGCCAAGAATAGTAGTGCATATCGATTTTTTATTCATAAATCAGAATATTCCGAAATGCATGTAAATACTATTATTGAGTCTCGGAATGCATCATTCTTTGAAAGACTAATGCATTCACATTTGAAGGCAGTGTTTTGATGGCAAATGTAGAAATAAAAGATGCAGACTTAAATCGATTATTGTGTTTGAAACAACTCAATTATCCTCATTTCACGAGATTGAAAACGGGGGAAGAGCAAAAATTGTTTTTTTTGCCAAGTTTGAGTTCTTTTAAATCATTTTTTACCACATACAAGTTATTTTAAACTTATTCCTCAAATCCCTATTTTGTGAAACACATCGCTTTAAAGGTTAAAACTTAGTAGCAGGAATCGTTCAAGTTGTTCACAATTCTTCCTCAGAAGCGTAATTTTGTGCTTTTGACTCAGATTCGTAGAAGAATCATGAGTTTGATGTGAGAGAAACACAAATTTGATCACGACTTCTCTCTCTCTCTTCGCAAGTGGTTCGCAACATCTCTCTCCCTCTTTGTTGGGCTTTACGACTCCTTTCTCTCTCTCTCTCTTTGATCTTCCTTCTCTTCTCAAATTATATAGATATATATGTAATATGTATGCATATATATTTATTTATGTTTTTATAAATTATACTTGTGTATGTACATATATATGTTTTTATTTATATATTATATATAACCTTTTTTTTAAGATGGGAATATTATATATAACCTATATAAATTATATATATGTTTTAATTTATATATTATATATTGCCTTTATAAATTTATGTGTATTTATTTATAGATTATATTTATTGAATTAATGTTATTATAACAAATAATTTTTAAAAAAAATATTTTAGAATAAATAGATAAAAAAAAAGTAATTAAAATATTATAATTAGAATATTTTAACATGTGATTTTTTTATATTTTTTTATTTATTTATAACATATATTATTCCATTATCATTAGAGAAAAAAAATATAATCTTACAATATATTTTTATATATTATTAAAATATATACAAACCCTCCCAACCAACGATACTTGAAATATTTACAATTCCACACTCCCCCTTCGTGCAACTAAGGGTTGAAGTCATGTTTTCATTTGCTTACAAAACACAACTTCAATCATAAAGTAATATTTTCAAAACATGGCCTTCACAAAACAACATGGATTTGGGAAATAAGTTCAAAACAACTTGCATTTGAGAAATAGGAAATGAAAGATCTCGAGTCTAGTACAAGAACTTGCATTCTCCCATTAGCAAACAAGATGGAATTTCTACACCGAGGTCAAGTAGCTTCGCCACTACTGTGTGAACACACATTTGATATTCATTATTGCCAGCAAAGAGAAGAAGTTTCCCAGACAATGAATTGAAGAAAGATTGAACAAATCTTGTATTACATGAGGAAAAACATGACAAAAGGTGTGAGAAAAGTCAAGGTTCTCCCCTAAAAGAGGAAGAAAAAGTTGAATCAAAGAGAATTTAACAAAAAATTGATCATGAAGTTTCTAAGAATGTGAACAAGAGGAATACGGAAAAGAGCTCCATAGCTAAGAAACACTGAGATAGACACAACACCGACACATACCTTCTTAGAACACCGACACATACCTTCTTAGAAGTGTTTGTGCTTCTTAACTCCTTAGGCTTAAAAAGGCTCATTAAAAAGCTATTGTAAATATCTCCATGAAGCCAAATAAACTAGGTCTTTCATATACCAAAATGGTCTCTAGTGCTCCAAAGCAACGATTATGCTTTTCTTAGTACTTTCAGTTATTTCTAAAATTTTGATTTTCTATCATTTTCCATCACAATTCCCAGCATAACTAGAAAAGAAACTTGCAGATGGAATAATTATCATAGAAAAATAAATGGCTGGTGTGTGCAATTAATAGAACAAACAAAATTTTGGAACAATTAGGTCTTCCCTCTTTCAGTCATGTAGAACAAAGCATGAACACTGAGTGCAAAGCAGTACTAAGATTCAAATGCAAATATTTATACTACAAAATTTATTGTTATATTGTTAGCCATTTGTAAGTAAAAACACAATGTTCATGTTAACTTTTAAATCTTAAGGAATTGGAGTTGAAATTCAATGGGAGCTACCGTCCTCACTCCTTTCATCTACACTTGTACTATAGCGGTTATGGGGGCTCCACTATGAGTGCCTATGTTCTTCCTTAGTACGAGAGAACAACGGATCAAATGCATTATCCCCTCATTCCTTCTTCAAATTATCATCAATCCCAGCATAATCCAAATTTTGCAAAATATTTGGAATAAGAATTCACCATCCTTGCTAAGCACACCTCCCATTTTTATGTCTAATTTATCTTTTGAGTCAATCATACCTCTACCAAACTTTTGATTTATGGATTCTATAATTGGATCAGCTTCCTGCACCACCTATTCTCTAAAATTGATTGTTGAGGGAGGAGTGTTAGAGAGGAAGATTTCTTTAAGATTCTTCACTATCCCGTTGTTAAATGGGTTTTCCTTCTCGTCACAGTGATAACAAAAGTTCTCATAAGTTGTCTGTAAATATGCAACGATCAGCAGAGAATATTACATTCTTTAGCAAAAGAATAAAGCGTAAATAAACATCATGTATATAAACAAAACAAGTAACATTGTGAAATAGGTTATCATGCATTTTGTGATTTTTAGCATGTCAAATTGAGTCATGTCATCATTTACTTTTTTCTAGAAGTTAGTAAACAATTTGCTATCAACGATCTATTCTCAAGACATACATCACTTAGAAAAATATGGATGTCTATTCACCATGAAGGAATGAGATGCATTTAGTTGAAATCCACCATATATAGAAGTTCTTGGGATCAAAATGAGCTTCCAAAACACTCACCCAACACAATAAAAGCACATATAGCAGTATGGAAATGGATAATAGGGGTGATGAAGCATGTTAACAGTAGCAATAGGACACCAATAATGCCTATGTGCACAGGGGAACAAAATCATAGAAAAGTGAACAGAAAAATCAATGTGCCCAGATTTATTAATTGATTTTATGTTTTTTTTTTTTCTAATTAATTAATTGATCTTTCTTTAAGATTTAGAAAATGGGCATGGATAAAAACGATAACTGATTCTACTCCTTAACCATGAATTCAACCCATTCACAT